>OU342526.1:13785357-15047142 GCA_910589475.2 Bembecia ichneumoniformis | reverse complement strand
ACAGTTTCTTAAGGTGGTAGGTATAGGTAGACAGCTTTAGTTTACGTGGCGATCATAAAATTTTAGCAATGGACGAAGTGATACTGGTACTCTAGTAGACAGAAATAGCTACTAAAAAGTAAGAGTAATAATATTACTCTTTGCAAAAAATAGTCTCCTTTTCAGTCTGACGGTCAACTTGATGGCGGGTAGTTATCGTTGCATACTACGTACCTCATGTACAATAATTGATACTTTATTAAAAAATATATAAGAGGTATGTTATGAATGTACATTAACATTGTAGCAACACTGTGTGAAGCATACTTAAGTGCTGTTCGCGTTTTGCATTCAGCGCTATTGATGGTAATCGGGTCAAGTGTCGCCAATGTTCACTCCAGTCCACCTACGTTCAAACGGAAATCTTAGACACTTTTTGTATTCATTCTCCATACAAAGACATAAAATGGGCATTTCGTCGATGACTAGCGAACAAGGACTAGCGAATTTTCTGCCTGAGTTCGTACTTTTATTTTTCCACGTCCATGACTCATACAATGTTCCTAGAGTTTGTGAACGAGACCGAGTATCATTAAAAACCTTTCTTACATATTCATATTCCGCTCGAGAATAAAAATTCAATGTGAGGACAAATTGTCTTAAATGTGGAGTGATATTTTTTATTTTGTTTGAGGTTTGTTTTATCATTCCGATATATAGATTTGCTAATTCCGCTCTTATGCACAACTCTTCAAAATGTTTTTCAGTTTAATTCTTTTTTTATTTTTATTTAATCGCATTATTTTGTTTCCTTTGAAGGTTTACATTTTTCATACAACCTTTTATTTCTTATTTTAAATTTTTTATATTCTCCATGAAAATATAGATTTTAAAAAAGCTTTACGGGTTTTTTTAAATCTAGCACTGCAGCCTAAAATCACTTCTTACTACTAAGTAATTAAATGTTTAATGAAAATGGGCATATACTTAAAATGCTTTAGTTATCTTTTTTGTTCAAAATGAATCGAACTACTCGGCTGTATTTGTAGGTATCCATTCTGGTTCCTGCCTTTGTTGTCGTACCCCAAGAAGGCATTTATGTATTCATAGTTCATCCAGGAAAAACCTGCAGGATTAGAATTTTCAACTCATATACAACATACAAGTCAACGTTATGCTTACACACCGTTAATTCGCTTTAATCTCTGATAAAAAAAAATCATTTTAATTTTATTAGTTTAAAAGTCAAAAATAATTGTGACCTTATTACACAAAAAATAAACACATTTTATTAGAATTAAGGCAACACTTTAACAAAAACAATTTACATTGCTTATTATTTTAGATGACCTTAGATTTTAGCTAACCTTAGATGACCTTCGTATCCAAGTTGTGAGTCGTCTCGTAAGTTGCTTACTTAGGTCTATTACAGTCCCTCATAAATAGTCTCATGTAAATGAATAAGAAATTATGTGTGATTATGTGCCTTGGTTTCTCGTCTTGGATAAAGTTAAGGCACACACTTGTCGGAGTGGTCGTAGTAGTGCGGATGACGATGTACAAAGAGGATAATCGTGTTCGCTCTCCCTGTTGCTCCTGTGATTCTTCTCCATATACCTACCACAGTAGATCCAGTTGTGGATTTTATCAAGTCTGTGTAGAAGGTATGCGGTCTACCTTTTGGGCATCTACCCTCCAACTGATCCTGAATCACAAGCAGTGCCATTAAATTTTCGTTCTTAAAGATGTGGCCAAAAACCTATGTATTCGAAATATCACAATCGACGAAAGTCTGTCCTGAACTTTAAGCTGCTCCAAAATTAATTTGTGAAACGATGTCCAAGGGATATTTAGGAGGCGTTTCCAGCACCACATCTCCAGTACCTTGCAGTCTTGGGGACAAAATTTCAGCCACAAAAAAAAGATCGAAAAGACAAATTATCTCATAAGCCGGACTTTGGTATTTTTTCTAATTTTCCTATCTCTTCAAATAACTAAATTGCTTTCTAAATTTTTTACAGCATTCAGAGATACTGCTTGGAATAATAAGAAAATATGGATAAAACGTTAGTATTGGAATTAGATAATATCACAAATATAATGCTAAAGGAGTCATTCAGCGGTGAGTATGTAAATTATATTTATTTTTTAATTATACGAATTTTATCTCTTCTATTTTGTTATGTTTGAATTTGAAATACTAAGACTTCATCTAGACTAGATAATGTATCTATAGAGATTTATTTGAGTCGCGACAAGAGCGCACCTAGCTCGCAATTAAGGCAAAGCGACCGTGCGCGTGAGACATCTCAAAAAAATCAAATGCCTACAAGTTGTAAATTCTATCTGATTTGATTAAAAATACAGTTCTCATAAACAGTAGTGTGTTCAACTTAAAACTAGGATATTAATTCGATCAAATGAAAACTATGTTATTTTATTAAAAATAAAAAATAAACTGTTTTAGAAAGTAAGTTATTTATGTGAATCCACACGGATACGGCTTATTTACAGTAAAGAGATTACCAAGACAGGTTGAAAGAATGCTTGATGGTAGATGGTTAGGGTTACCAATTCCTTTAACGCAAGTCACAGAAAAAGAGGATTAATGGCGGATGTGATTGGGGAAGTGGCTATATGCAAATATTATTATTTAACTGTGATAATATTTACTAGTGGACTCGGCAGACTTTGGGCCTTAGACCATAGAAGTACGAATACGGCTTTAAACCAATAGAAGTCTCGTAATAGATGAAATGCATAGAAACCGTGTGAGCCATTTGCGCGGGGTCTGAAGTGCAGGCGGGGGCGAGGTAGTGAAAGAATAGAGCGTAACTGTGTCGATTCTAGATTGTCCATATATCGATGACAGATTAAAAGGATAAAAGAAAATTTAGTTTAGTCGTGTACGGGGTAAAAATGATGCAAAATGGGGTAAAAAAAATATTGTATTTATTTTTTATTTTTTACTATTTTACATATTTTACAAAACACTGTGCTAGAAAACAACCTTGAAACAACCTTAGGAAAACTGCAGCAAGTAATAATAAATAAATAAAGAACTCTAAAAGAATATAAATATAAATAAACATTGTACTTAGGTAAATTACTTATTTCCAATACTATAATTATAATTTTTACGTAATAATAATTTAATGACAGTTCACAACAATACGGTTATAATTTAACACTAAACAAACTGTATTTTTATCATTCACAAACTTAATTTAAATATATTGCTAAGATGTTATGTGTAGTAATAAATCTTGTTAATCGATATTTGTAAAGAAGACGCAAGCACAGCACTATCGATGACAGAACCAAAGATAATTGTATTAGTGTATAGATGGAACAATAAAAATTGAAGATTCCTTCGATACTCGATACCCGTCTTTCTAATGGCTGCATGTCGTATGTTAAAAAGAGATAACAATAGCCGAATATGACGTCTTAAAACTCTGCGCGCCATAAAAAAGGCAACGTCATATTTGTTTATATCATGCTGGTTAACAAGCGCGTTTAGCTTTATGTGATTTAAAATACTTAAAAATGTGAAAGTGTGATTTCATAAATCTGTTGCTTGCCAAGAATGGCTTGTACTGTTCCCGTTTGTCCAAGTAGAGTGGGTGTTTTGAAGGAGAATAATGGAAACATATCATTTCACCGGTAAGTCGCACAGTTCGCACTCATTAATTTTGGTGTTTTGTAAACAAATTTTTATAATTATTTACTAAAAATGAATCATTGTACATGCATACACAGCTCTAAGGTTGATTTATTTAAAGAAAAGCTGGTGTTTATAACTAAAATTTACAAAAACCAAAATTAATCGGAATATTTGACATTTGTCTTGCTTTATAGTGCTGTAGTCAGATCTTGATAAGTTTATCGATATCGATAACTAATTTATTTTTAGTAGAGTGTTGACAATTTCTAGCATTCACTGCAAGTTGAAAGTAATTTTTATCAATTTATAACAGATTTCCCACCGACATCGATTTAAAAAAAAATGTGGACAAAAATACAAGAATATGCTCGATGAACTTTGAAGATTCTTGCTTTCGCCAAGGATATCAGCGTAAAATTCTACACTCGTATGCAGTGCCGACAATATTCCCAAAATTACAACCATCGTGTAAACCAGTAAGTAATATCTATAAGTTATAAAGAAGTTATGCTTCAATCTATGAAAATTATGAAAATCTTTTGAATCATTAATAACCAAAAACTATTTCTTTTCAGAAATTACCCAGAAAAAGAAAACTTACTAATAAATACGTGGATACCCAAGCGTCAACAAAGTCTTAAAATTAAAATGTTGACGAATCACAGATGAACGATATCACAGATTAAAATGAAACTTTAAGATTATCGAGTTTTTTTTCTCTCGTAATAAAAACCTACTCCCGTTCTACCCCTTAAGGATGGATTCTAAATATTTCTACTCAAAAAATAACTATTCTTTTGAAATATTTTGGTGAAATAAATGCGAGAGGTTGCATACAATCTCACAAACCGATTAGCAATGCGGCGAGTACCAGTACGCACCCACATTTTATTTATATTGAATAACCAAACAGTACACCGAAACGCATTTAGCCATACTTTTTATCCGTCATATATTTAAAATCTATATCAACGATATCTAGTTATCAATAAAAATGCACAGCACTATTATACGCTATAACTTTAGCTTGCATTGTATAGTCAAAATGGAGACATTCACTCAACTTCGACCCGACAGATTATATATGTATGTCTCTTTCAATCTTATGACAATTTGAAGGTGTTAGAAAGAATAAAATATTGCTGCATTTTGTGATCCATCTATAGGTACAGACTAATACAACATCTTTGGACAGGACACTATGGATGACCGTCATATTTTGACATAGTAATGGCGTATCAATATTTGTAAAATATTAAAATAACATGAAGAGTTTAAAACATGGCGATGTGACTCGCTTGTGTAATTTTTGAACGGCCGTTATAGGCCTAAATTTTTTAGTGTAGAATGGAAATGCAGTGTTTTCTATATAAAATAAAGACTTGGCTTAAAGGTCTAGCTACCAGGCCATAAATTTACAAAAAAAAAAAAAAAAAAAATAACATGAAGTTTAAACTACTTACATGTGGAAAGTAACCCCACGAGATTTTATTTTGGGGTTCTTAGAATTGTTTTTGCATTGCTTAATTGCACAATTCGGCATTTTTTCACTGAAAACTTTTAATTTTCTTCTGATCAGCGTACGTAAGCGGACTGATGCTCGCGCAGGGCATACACTACTTTGGTAGCGTATGCTTGGTAAGACGGCAAACGTTTTGTCGTGCTTCTATCCGGGTGCGCGCCTATTCATAATTCTATGCCTTAGACAAAGTAACATTCTAAAAACGATAACGAAGTTCGCAAGAACAAAATGTATGGGATGATCACGTGATTTAGCGACGGCATTATGTCAATCCCATACATTTTATTGTTTTCGAACTGCGTTATCGTTTTTAAAATGTTACTTTGAGGTCTTGCTCGAATCCGAATCTGTGATCCGATTTTGTCACTGTGAATCTAAACCTTTAACACTCAATCACATGCAAACTAGACTTCTTATACCGCCATCTGTTAGAAACTTATGGAACTTACAATCCTATTAAAAATGTACTATTAAAAAAAAATATTTGCAATAAAAAATTTTGGAGGATAAAAACTATCCTGTCTCCCAAGTTGGAGTAAATTATATACAGATGGGTTGATTTTCCGAGTTTACCACAGACAAATATCGTGACACGGAATTTTAATAATAATATAAGATATTCTGTAATTTTATAAAAATGCCAGCTGTTCCGAGAGGTCGATTAATTGCCCTGTTAATTTCATATGAAAATACCATCCTAATTTCCGATTTTTCCCATAGAATTTCTAAAAATTTTCTTTCATACGAACCTTGTCCTGACACTTACTAACACAACAAAAAAAACATTAGTCTTGCCGTTCTCAGATTATACTCCGTCATACATGTGGCAATTGATTTTTATTAATATAGGTATAGATATATATAAGAGTGTGTATTATATAATTTATGAGTAGCTACATATAATTCATGTTGGAGAGTTCATAATAGTTCATAGGCAATTTTTTGCCAAGAGAAAATTTGCATTGAGAGGCTCGACGCCATCGATAAAAAAAAACACTACTTTTCTCATTTAGCTCGTTCAAGCATATACTAAATAATAAATCGTTGAATATAGACTAAGAAATTATGTATGTGATACATAATTTCTTAGTCTATATTTCTGACGAGTTATTTTTGTTTTAAGTGTAGGTTTTTTTTACTATTAAGATCGGCAGACAGGCTGACGGTTCCTTGATGGTAGGTGTCTACCGTCACCTATAACACAAGTAATGTCAAAGTTGCTGCAAGTGCGCTGCTGACTACAATAGGATTAAGGATAAGGGATTAGGAGGGGATAGGGATATGGGCTCTGGCATCCCTTACTCACTCACCGAAACACAACAGCAGACGTACGCATTTCACGGTTGCCCAAGGTCATTCGCTTAGTAGAGAATGTTAAGTGATTGTCTGTTATATCTGTCTGTGAAGTTTCCGCTGCTAGACCTCTGAACAGATTTCATTTCAACGAAATTTAATGGGTCAAGGACAAAGCCAACTCTTTACTTAAAAATAAGTAAGTAATCCTTTTACGCCTAATGATGAATTCAAACGGAATTTTTAAATATATTGACTTTCAAATAAAAAAATTACGAGTGTAAAATATGTTTCTTTATTTCAGTGTAATAATATTACTTGTTAACAATATCTTGAATGTAATGAAAATACTGTTCATAGCAAAATTTTATATCCAAAATACTGAATAATGAAACGCTGATTTGATAGAACAAAGTTTATAGAGTAATGTATAGAGTAAACAAAATAGTAATAACAAATTATAACGTTATTATAAATTAAATAATATTTATTCAACCATAAGATTGTTAGAGGATACACTATTATGTATTTTTTAATACCTGAACGAAAGTGCACTTTTAATCTCTTTAAAACATACATGGGAAATGAGACAGCCGTTCCATTATGTTTAGAATACAAATAAAAAGCTTTAAAATTTATTTGATTGATCAAAAACATAACACAAAAATGGGTACAGTAAAAATGTTTACCACTCAATTTTTTTTAAATGAACGAGTTTTATTTAATTATTTTAAAATCAAAGTGCATGCTCTCTTTTTAAATAAATATTGATTTTATTATTTATTGATACATTAATAGACCAGGTTAGCCTTTCCTATTTAAGGGCCAGGCGCGTTTCTTTCATGTGGCATTTGTTCATAGGGTATCTTTTGAAGATTTCTTCCCTCGTAAAAAAAGTTAGCCTATTCTTTAGAAAGAAGTTCATCTTCTTAATATAATATAGCAGTGGCAGACAAATTGCGTTTGGGTAGCCCGTCTAGCGGCAGCAATCATCCCTTATAGGACCACCGTGAAATAATAGAATAGGTAGGTATGTGCTGTGGTGCTTCAGTAAGTAAGTGAGGAATGTCAGAGCCCATTTCCCTATCCCTTCCTAAACCCTATCCTTAATCCTACTATGTTCGGCAGCGCACTTGTAGCACCTGTAACGTTGCTTGTATAATAGGCGACGGTAGCTATCTATCGGCAAGTGCATCGTCAGCCTGTGGGTTAATATGAAATCCTTTCCTTTTTTAAACGTTTAATAACTTTTCAGGCCACCAGGAAGGTTTCTGCCGCTTCGGTGAAGAAGGATATATTTTGCCGCAAAATTTCATGGCGCATGTGGACGATCTGAAGCGTATGGAAGTACGTCAAGACGATGTTTGGATTTTAGGCTATCCGCGTTCAGGTAAATAAGTAAATTTTAAGTATTGAATTCTACATAGAATCTCTATGATAATTTCTAAAAGACTTATGAACTTATGTTAGTTAAGTCGTAGTTAAATGCAACTTTTTATATATGTCTGTAATGTCTGCAGGCAATAGGTTCAGCCGAGACTTATTATTATTATGCCGCATACAAATATAAAAACTGCCTAATAATTGTAACAGATGTTGCATTAGGTCTTTACAAACTTATAGCATAGACATGGTTTTTAAAAAAAAGTGTTTTCAATAAAATATTAAGAAAAGTAACGTGATAATATGTTGAATGTGGGAACTGTAGAATTTTTTGAAAATATTAGAAAGATTGTGATTTTATTGTGTATGTTAAGGCATCGTGCAAATTATTTAAAATAAATATTTTTTTCATAGTTGTTGAATCAAATGTACACGAAATGCAACTATCTAATGTTTTTTTTTATTAAATCGAGGTAGCGCTTAACCACTATCTCACCTGATGTGAGGTGCAGATGCGGCCGAAGGTGGACCACGCTTACCCAGTAAATGCCCATTCACCCTGGATTTGAAGACGCCGAGGTCGTAGTCCTGTGGGAACACAGACGCAGGCAATGAGTTCCACTCCTTAGCAGTCCGAACAAGGAAAGTGGAACTGAAACGCTTCGTGCGTGATTGAGGTACATTGACCACGAAGGGATGAAACCCCTGCCCACGCCTAGTGGCCCGCAAGTGGAGCGGTTCCGGTTGGATTAGTTCGTACAGAATAGATGCACACTCTCCATAGTGTAGATGATAGAAAATCGATAGGCACGCTACTTTTTGGCCTTTTTTGTACTAGAGAAACTAGTATTTTTTCTATTATTGCGTCACATTTAATTAGGATTTTAGGATTGAATTAGAATTAGGATCACATTGTAGGATGTTATAACTACATCCTTCGTTGTTTCAACTGTAAAGAGAAACTATTTTCCACTGAAAAATTAAAGCGGCGGAAATCAAATATTTTTCTTGTTACATTTATGTACACAAATACACTATATACTCATGCCAATGCATACATAATGGGGATACAAAATATAAAACAATAATAATATTTTAAGTCCTCCGCAACAGCAGCGACAAACTTTGTAACAGGAACACATAGTGTTTATATTTTGTACTAGCTGAACTCGGTATGCTTCACTGCAGCCCATACGGCAGTGGAGTGCGCGTGGGGCGCGCGGTACTGGATACAGCTTATATATAATACTATTGATCGTAGCGTAATGTTATATTATATAGCCTATAGCCTTCCTCGATAAATAGACTATTCAATACAAAAAGAATTTTTCAATTCGAACTAGTAGTTCCTGAGATTAGCGCGTTCAGAAAAACAAACAAACTTCAGCTTTATATGTTAGTATAAATATAAAAATCGATGTATGTATGTTCACTATGGACTCCAAAATCGTTCAAACTATTTTTATGAAATTTTCAAACAATCCTCGGATTAGCCCGTCAGGTGATCCTGTGATGTTTTGTAACGGTCGTATAAACAGAATTATTTTCTTACTTTTCCCCACAAATTAATACTATTTTTTTTCTATTTAAAAATAAAAATGTATTCAGTGCCTGACAAAAATATATGTGCAATAAAGACTGTATCAATGTTTTAACACTTAAGAAAAAACGGCGCGGATGTAGTCGCGGGCTAAGCTAATGTATGATAAATAGGAACGCGAACTTCTGCGACTTTTCCGCTGCGGCATTGTCGAAACTATACCCTGTTCCACGAGTCGAGCTCTCAAAGAAAAAAACTGACTAATGCGCGTGACATTTATTGGAGTTTACTCATTAAAAAGCGATTTTCATATAAGGCACCCAGTATGGAAATTTTATGATGAGTAAAATTAATACAAGGGTTAACTAAAAAGCGTTACGTTATCTGTCACTTTGATATTTGTGCGACATCTCACGCATGTATTTATGATCCCTAATTCTATTCTCTGGACTTATAAAAGCAAACGTCGAAATCTTGTATGAAAAGTAGTCCGCGTTGAGGAATGAAACGATAGGGGGTAACCTGTCGGCGCAGTGATATCTGTCTTCGAAAAATAAACCATTTGAACTTATAAAACGTAGTGACATCTGTGTATATCGAACGTTACTAACATGACTTTTGTTGAAACACATGACATCTGAGTGTGCAGAATGTAGCTAAATAATACAAACCAATTAGGTATCCAGTTATATATTGAATTTATATTTTATATTGTTACCCTTTTTCCGCCACAGGTGGTGACGGACAGGCGGACAATATAAAAAAGGTAAATAAATAAAAAAAATGCTTCTGGTAACAAAAGAAAAAATATTTATTAAAAAAAAGAAAACACACAATAAAAAATATTATCAGAATACACACAAAAATAAAATAAAACTATACAAAAAAAAGAAACGTTAGGTAATATATAAAAAAAATCGGCCAGGGACCTTGCGGAGATTTGGATCCTTAAGGAAATCTTACCACGAAAGGAGAGCCATCGACGAGAATAAACAATAAAAATGAATTATCCTAATAGATAATGCTATATTTAAAATTAAGTTAAAAATTAAACGGTAAACCAACTTGTGTCGGTGGCGAAGAGAGCCGTCGAAGGCGACGGAAGGCACGGCGGGTGCACTGCGGTGTTGTCCGTTTGGTTCCCCGACAAGCCACAGTAGTTCGCACGGCCCTTCCACTCGGCTCACCAACTTATGGAAGGTCGCCGAGTTACGACGAGGTTTCTTTAAATTTGTTGATGGATTTTAAAGTCAGCCAAGGATTAGGCGCAAAAGAGAAATTTAAACTATGTTTTTCTATATTGTTAATCCGCGTCGACGGATAGTGGGTGCTGCCACAAAAGACGTCTCGTCTCGCTCGCTGCTTCTAGGCAAAAGGGGCGAGCGAGACGGACGCGCGCGCCGAAACGCCATGCGATCTGTTTAACACTCAGACGGGTCACGTGTTCTTCCGTCTGAATGAATGCGAACCACAGAATGAAGCGACGATGACACGAATATAATTCCGACAACTGGAATGAGTCTTTTCATTATGGAAAAAATTAATGTAACAATATATTTAATTTTATACGTTTAAAGGAGTAAATGCGCCAGTCTTGCGTCAGAGCTAACACACTTTTTTTTACCTATACCATTGCTCAGTTTATCTTTTAAGTTTTGCCAATGGAGCTTGGATTATTTCGTTACTTAGGAGTTTGACTCATAGAAACGGTTTATATTGGTACTAAAAAAACCTGATGCTGAATTTTCTCCATCATGTTCCATTATTAAAACAGAAAAAACGCTATGCACGAAACGTTTTATGAAAACCGTATAACGGCACGTAATATGAAGGAAGTATAAATAAGAATGATACCATTAACTTTTATGTTAGAAATTTCAACTCCATCTTACGACAAATGAGTTGCACTATACGAGAAACATATAATTTTATTTGAACGGAGCTGCAGTTTATATTATATTAACAGTGCTTAAATGAAAATAAATACTTTGAAGAGACTATTGTTGGCATAATGTTTCTTAATAATACTCCACTAAGATATGAAATATTCTTAGTAATGTTCAATGTACATTTACAACATTGTTGTGTGTGTGTTGCATGTACGTGTGATGTGTTTCAAGTATCTGCAAGTCTGTTCCCTTTTCATTTATCCCCTTAACAATTACAGGGAAAGCAATGCACTCCCCCCATTTTTAGTGGCTACTGTAGCCCCGAACCATCAAGTAGACTGTCAACCGGAATCTTGTTATGAACGGTGAACCTGAACGCTGATCTTAACTTATTACTGAGTGACCTTAATAAGACTTTAAAAAAGTGGACTCTTATGATATTTAAAACCAAACCAATAAGTTTTATATCAAAACAATACGAAATTCGGGTAAATGTTAATTGTGAATATTTTAGGAATATTTTTTCATGTAACATATTTTTTATTATTATAATACCAATTTATCTAAAAGTGTATAATCAGGTGTATAATTTTACTTCATGTTTCAATATAAATACATCATTTTTTCAAAGAAAATACATAATTTGCCGAAGCAAGAATGTAATTATCAGGAAGAAAACGGCGACGCTGCTAGAGAGGACACGAGCTAGCGCCAACAGCATCTTAAAAACTGTTTACTGAAAGATATAATTCTTCGATTTTTAAACATTTTATGAATGTTCTAACATAATAAGTTTTTCGGCATTGTACACATGTAAATTAAATAATAACTAACAATGGGTCATGTTATCAGAAAAATAAATAAATAAATGAAAACACTATATTGCATGTTATTCCGGTGGAATTAATAAACAAAGCTGGACGCCAAGATCCATCTTATCTCGAGGAGAAGTTCAAGTTTTTTGGTGTGCAGGCGGACATAAGACCTTGCCGTGCGCTTACCCTGGAATGCATTGCCTTTGATCATTAGACAATTTAAATCGCTGGACATATTCAAAAAAGCACTCAAGACACATTTTCTCTCAAACTGAAGACGACTTTATCTGTTTAATTTTTATATGTAGGTTTATCTTCTAATATATTATATTTATTAATCTATCTTATTAATTGGTGTTATTAATATTTGTTTATATTCAATTTATGAACTAGTACTTAGTTATTAGGAAAGTAAGTTTATGATGACCTTACCATGACTTTTACCACCCACATTGTTTTATTTTTCATATAATTTTCCTTACCCTAAGGTTTCCTGGAAGAAATCGCTATAAAGCGATAAGGCCGCCTTTTGTACTATTGCTTGTTGTTTCTTTCTTTTTTTATTCTTCGTTATGTTTATAGTACAAATAGAGAGTTTTAATAATAATAAAGCTATCCAGCTCCAATAAAACGAGTACTTTCACGAAATTGCGCATTTCACTGGTATATAATGTCAACATAAATTTAAGGTACAACGATGACTCAAGAAATGGTTTGGTTATTGAGAAACGACATGGACTTCAAAACTGCATTCGACATACCACTGCGTGAACGATACTATTTTATTGAGTGAGTAAAACACTTCTTACTCGTATGTGACGGAATGTTATAAAACATTTATAGAGATACTTATGCTCTACCTTTTTTCATGTGGCTACCTTAGCCAATAACACAAGTAACGCCATAGTTGCTGTAAGTGCACTGCCGACTATAGTAGGATTGAGGATGAGGGATTGGGAAGGAATAGGGAAATGGGCTCTGGCATCCCTTACTCACTAACCGATACACAAAAGCACAAACAAGCATTATAATCTATGAAACGTCATAGCAAATGGACACAAATTTACTTAATTTTAGGGTTCCATACGTCGGAATAAAAAATCGGAACCCTTATAGGATCACTCGCGTATTCGTCTGTCCGAACATCCCCCCCCCCCTCTTATCTCCGAAACTACTGAATCTAAAATTTAAAAAAAAATACAAAAATTAGTTTTCTACTTATAGATTATAGGAAAACCTATAAGAAGTCCATGATATTAAAATAACATGATAAATCACTCAATTTTGTGCGGATAGGTAACATCGTACGAAACCCTCTTCACGCGAGTTCAACTCGCACATGTCCCGTTTTTTTAATATGTTATTACTCATTATGTTTAGAAAAAAAAATACAAAAATTACTATTTTAAAATATGCAAATTTTTAATTCTCAAGTTCAATACTGGAAATTGACTGGAAATCACATTGGCGAGATCATATAAACGAGTAGGTATATACTTAAAAAAAAAGTAATAATATCTCTTCTGAAAATAAGTCGTTTGATGCATTATAAAATTCATCACAAAATCATGTTCAAATAACTGAAAGCCTACACAATAGCCAACAATGTAAATGCACGAAGGCTTCTCATTAATGTAACATACGCTTCATCAAATCACACATCAAGTCTGCTTTTAGTAATTTTCCAAAATGGCGCATTTGTCAGAACCATTTCATCAGTTTTAAAAGTTAATGAAGCGACTCGCCATGATTTACTGTCACAACATGTGGAATTACGTGATTGAAATGTAATGTAACTGTAACAGATGTTCTAAACACTTATAGGGAATGAGTAAAAACTGTTCCAATCAGAATTTCTCTGTAACTGTATTATAAAGTACTAGCCCCCGGCT
Organism: Bembecia ichneumoniformis; assembly: GCA_910589475.2. Lineage (NCBI taxonomy): Eukaryota > Metazoa > Arthropoda > Insecta > Lepidoptera > Sesiidae > Bembecia > Bembecia ichneumoniformis. Next base: position 15,033,162 of record OU342526.1, on the reverse strand, counting down.
TCACCCGGTGTGCAATTTTTATATATATGAACATTCCCCGTTTATCCCTCTTTCCATTAGTGAAAACCGAATTAAAATCGGTCTACACGTTCACGCGTGATGCCGTGACCAAGGGAAATGGGGATTCATTTTTATATAGAGAGATTTCAGACGGTTACAATTAATCGATATTACAATCCCTTAATTTAACAACATCCTGATTGAAGAATTTGAGAGAGTGATTTGGTTTGAAAAATCGCTCTCTCTCGTGTAGCAGCTTCCAAGGTAAAGATAGCCATGATGGTCGCCAATCTTCGCAGAGAAGCGGCACGTTAAGAAGAAGAATTTAACAACGATGTTTCATATGAAGATAGTCGCTGTTGTAAGTAGTTTCCAGATGGCGATACTTTAGTTTAAATTTTTATTTAAATTATGTCGGCAGAAATTTGAAATTAAACGTTATTGCCGCCCTGGAAATAAGGCTTGGCATGTCTTAGAAGGATATGATCCGAAATACGGAATCTGACGGAGTTTGTCATCTGAAGTGGGAGTGGAATGTAAGGGAATCACGGTCTTGGAGAAGGAGAAATCACGGTCGGAACGCTCCGTGGACCACATGTATGATCGATAACCTCATTAGAGCGGCTAGCAGTATATGGATATGCAGAGAGGCGTAACGAGTGTAGTGGACGATAGTAAGCTGCTATTGCTGCTGCTGCTGCTGCTGCTGCTGCTGCTGCTGCTGTTACTGCTAATGATGATGATGATGATGAAGAAGATGATGATTAAATAAATACAATAAATGAATAAAATTTATTTTATTTCACAGCTTTAAGGTAAATATGTTAACATGGCAACGGGAAACGTATCAACAATCAATTACAGTTATCTCTACACTAGGCGAGGCCTGTACTGTTGATGATCTATGTCTAAGGTTACCAAAATAGATCATTTACGCGACATCAATCAGTATAACAAATACTACATTGAGATCTAAGATTAAACATGCTATTAAAAGATTAATAAAAGGACGCTTTCGGAGTGTGTGAGTGTGGGGGTTTGTGTAAGTTAATGCAAGGGTGTTAATTTTACCTTATCGAATAATCTTTAACAGGGATAGCAGCAGTCAAATTCAAATTCAAATAATTTATTTACAAGTAACATGGGTTGCTGTGAACCAGTTCTTGAACTGTCTTGATACTGTGAACCAGTCTTGTTGACACAGTGCGCAAAGACAATACTTTCCGTGTTTTGACTTACTACACTTGCATAATAATGCATAAAACGGACAATGTTCACCATTTGTTATGAAAAAGTCAATCTTACTAGATATATTAAGTAATACTAAGCATCTATTTCTACTTAGCAAATTTATTAATTTATCCAAATTGATTAAGTCACTATCATATAATTACAGATTTTTCACAATGATCCAAGAACAACTGAGGATATTACAGCAAACTGAAAGAAATTTAAACCTAGATGCCTTTGATGACATTGGATATAAGTCGGCAGAGAAGGCAAAATGTCCCAGACACATCAAGACACATTTGCCCCTCTCATTGTTGCCCTCCAATTTATTGGACAAGGCAAAAGTTATTTACTTGGCAAGGGATCCACGCGACGTGGCCGTCTCATATTTCCATCAGAACAAATTGTTCAAATTCCAGGGTTTCGTTGGAGATTTTAAAAGCTATTGGCAACTGTTTGTCGAGGACTTAAGTGAGTTTTAAAGTTCTTTACTCTATTTTATTGTGTTTCTTGAGGCGTGAAAGTTTATGTTATTGCCGGGATGCTTATAGAGTTTTGATAACTTTCTCAGTCGAGAGATTCAACATTGTGTTTTTATTTTATTTTTTATTGAATTACTAGCTGTACGCGTGGCATTCCGTACATGTACTGGTGTGGCACTCATCTTACCTAGAATAAAATAGAGGGACAAGACAAGACAGGGGAAAGGGCTCCGGAATGCTTTTCTCGTGTTATTTTAAAGCAGTGTATCTGTAGGGCGTGGTTGTGTCACCTGTTCTCACTAAATCTTCAAAGTCTAAGATGGAAAATTTACATGCGAAGAATCTGTTAACAAATAAATAAGGTACCGACTTAAGCACTTACAGACAATATTTTTTAAAGGAAGAATATGTCAAACGCCAAATCAAAATGGTTTAGACTATGACACTTTTATTTTTTGCCAAATGAAATCTAAATGGAAACATTTACCAGTAGCTTTTCCCGAAGCTTAGCTCGTGTGGAATTCAATTTGTGAAATAATCGGTTTAAGCTGGATTTATATTTGTCTGATGTTTCTGTAGTGTTGCGAACGGTATCGGTAGATAACACTGCATTATTATCTTTTCTTTAATCAGTAGACCATAAGATATTAAATATATCATTAATTAATTAAGTGGAAAAGTGTTGCAAGAAATCTTCACTATCTAAATCACATATGGATAATTAATTGGAAGGTATTGTACTTTAACGACACGACACTATATTGAAATTATAATTTAAAAAATACTCAAATCATCTGCAGGATATATGAAAGGGGATCATCATAATTATTTTTTAAATTATATTTAATTATATACATAAAAGAATTACTAAATTGCGGTTTAATATCGATGTTGTAACCGTGCGATTTGCTTAATAATCAATATTTTAAATAGCTAATTCTTAAGATAAATTTTAAGATCCACTATCTGAAGTATTAAATATCCACTATCATGAAAAGAAAAATTTGAATTATACTTTATTTAATTTTTAAATAGATATTTCCGTGATTTGCAAGTACGGCGGGTAGCGACTCCCCCTCAGCAGTCTCGTCAATTCAGTGCGGGACGAGTTTTGCGGCTGGAGACGAAGCACCATGCTTCGATACTTAAATTTTACTATCCAATAGAATTTATTAATGAGATAAAAAGGAACTGTGTTCATTTTTACCCAAAACATAAATGATTACTTATAATTACTTATGATGGATTATAAAACATTTGAATATCTTCAAAAATTATAGAAATAAGAAATCGTGAAAACCCTTTTTAATAAATACGGAATATTTACGAAGTGGCAACTGTTTTAAGCACCCTTCATGGCTTTAATGTATTTTTTTCAGTCCCATGGACACCATTCTTCAGTCATGTAAAAGAAGCGTGGGCCCGTCGCCATCACCCCAACTTATTTTTTACATTTTACGAAGATATGTCGAAAGTAAGTTATAGAATTAGAACTGTTTTAATAGTAAATTACTCTTTTAAGCCTTGAATACACATATAAAGGTCTAAATTAAGAGATATTACTTAAATTCGTACAATTACTAAATTTAATATTTCGTCCGGGTTGAAAAATGAAAAATAAAACCTGAAAACGCCTGACATTTTTATCGTTGTGACGACGCGGTGGCGACACGACACCACTGATGACGACGTGTTGTCTAATTTTTTATATATTTAGACAATCCCTCGGGAAACTAACGATTTTAAGAACAGGATTAAGAGTATTGTATATCTTAAGCTCAACTAATAAACAATACGTTTACCAAATTTCATCCAAATCCATTAAACCGTTTTTGCGTGAAGGAGACCGTCCTTCCTCGCAAACTTTCGTATTTATAATATTACACGTAGCAGGATATTTTTTTGTCAGGCGTTTAGATTAAATGATCCCTCGGGAACAGAAAGATAAGCTATGTCCTTTTCAATATCCCTGAAAACGTGTATGGGAAAGGGGAAATTTTATGATGCCATAATCGAGACTATTGTATGCTGGTTGATGGCCACTTGGGTGGCTACCGTCTACCGTCTCGTGTTGCTGACATCCCTTACACTAAAACGCAACAGCACACATGCTGTTATTTTACAGTTGTCGGCTGTGTTATTGCCTCCAGACGGCCTGCTCAATTTAAGGCTGCTAAATGCAGCGTGCAATGGCAAGCACTAAATAATTCCTGCAATTGAGAAAGATACGTAATTAGTAAGTAAAAAATAATGTTGCCTTGAATAAATCGTTAAACACCTTTGAAGAGCTTTAGCACATCTTTTTGTGTAAATATTTTATCCACTTCTTGTTATTGATATTTGAAAGTTTATTTAATTTCTACTTAGAAAGTAATTTTAACTTTGATCTTAGTTTACTACCCCGCTGATGCTCAACAAAACGTATTTCGATTTTAATTTCATCGGAAAGGTAGTGCCACACAGAACAGAATAAAGCCATTTCAAAGTTTTAATATTTTAATAATATTTTAAATTGTCTTCTCATGTAACTCTGAAAATATCCCATTATTTGAGTAGTGGAAGGGCATACTGTTTTTCACGATAACAACTTGGATATTCTCATATCATTTTGGGGCTGATTGGATTTGGGGCAATCGGGAATCAGTAACCACGCTTTATTTGGAAAGAGTGAATTTAAAGTATAGAAATGTAAAGAATTACTTCTAATTTAAGTAATTAAAAATTAACCTATTATCTAGTAATTTGTTAATTCTTAGTTATATTCTTAATATTTCAATTATTTAATAGTATAATTAAATAATATAATTATTTAATCTTAATTATTCTAATTTAAGATTAGAATAGGTACGTGATTAATTTATCAAGATAAAAATGAATTTTTCTATTTAAATTCGGTCCCATCCATGTGGAAACGTCTTAAAGAACTTGATCGACATTTGAGTTTGCGTGATTAATACGCGAACTGAGTTTCCGATCCTTTGACGTACTAAATAGGTTCACTTAGGTACACGTGGAGAAATTCATTTCTTCTTATTTATGAATTTTTAATTGAATTTTGTTGTTACAAGGAAATAATGGCTTTAATTAATTTATGGCACGTAAGAAAGTATTAAAAGCTAATGCTTTGATCTAATACTATAAGTATTAGATAACAGTATGGATAATGGTAGTATAGTATAAGTAATAATAAGTAGGAGACAATTGTCACAGATGCTATTCTTGTCATAAAAAGATCACACTAAGGTAACGCTAACTATTGACTGGTTTAATATTAATTTTGTCTGCTTATAGTGGAATAATACAGCAATAATTTTTACACCATCTTGATCAGAAATATAACAAATTCCATTTTAAACAGTTACAATTTAAATAATTCTGAAGATTCTTGTAGGTTTTAAAAAAAATATTTATTTTTGTACTTACTCAAAGGGACAAAAAGCATAACATTGTCTATATAAGCTCTTCCTTACATTGTCCGTCAAAATATATCAAATACGTCGGCTTTGTCTCAATGTACATTAATTTTATTTAACTAATAATTTCGTTTATTATCATAAGGTGTAATTTGTTCATATCTATGTTATGAGGATGGTACCTACGTAGATAACACTAGTTTTATTTACTAACCAACTACACTTAATTTTGTTCCAGAATCTGCCTGAAACTGTTCAATTAATTTCAAAGTTTCTCGGAAAACAATACTCCGAGGCACAGATTCAAAAACTTTGCGACCATCTTGATTTTAAAAAGTTTAAAAACAACCAATCTGTGCACCCCTTGTGGATGAAAAACTCTTCGCTAGTCAACTCAGACGCTGAATCGTTCATCCGGAAAGGTAAGAACCGTGTTTTTTATTCAGGGAAAATTAGTCTGATACACTTTTTGTATGTTAAGATCGACAGACAGGCTGATGGTCCACTATGTCGTGGGTGGCTACCGTCGCCTATAACAAGCAACGCTACAGGTGCTGTAAGTGCGCTGATGACCATAGCAGGATTTACGACCTGGCCACAGGAACAGCGTCGCGAACGGCAGCGCGACCTGCGGCGCGGCAATTCATGCGGCTAATAAATAGGCCACAAGAGGAGGCGTTTGCCGGCGTGACCAGTAAACATAGTGAAGGAAATGTCTATCAATTACGTCGATATTCCTTGAAAGTAATAGTTTTTTGGGTTCAAGACAATATAATATTTGCAAGAGACTGTGGAGCAAGTATATGATTTGAATAAAAATTGAGATACATACAGACAATTTCACAGGAAGTACGAGAAATACAGACTATAATTTTTTTTTTTTGAAAATATATTGAATACAATTTCCAATTTTATGGAATACAAGTAAAAATACAAATTCCATATGTACGTATGGAAAATATGTTCTTATTTCTTCGCTACATGTTATTCGCGGCGGATACAGCTAAATTGATTTGGTTTCTAGAATATCGCCGCATCTACCGCTCAATCCCGTGGCATGCACAGTAATCTACATATGCACAGTACTAATATTATAAAGCTGAAGAGTTTGTTTGTTTGAACGCGCTAATCTCAGGAACTACTGGTTCGAATTGAAAAATTCTTTTTGTTTTGAATAGTCCATTTATCGAGGAAGTCTATAGGCTATATAACATCACGCTACGATATATAGTATTATATATAATCAGTGTCCAGTACCGCGCGCCCCATGTGCACGCCGCCGCCGTATGGTCTGCAGCGAAGCGTGGCCGAGTTCAGCTAGTGTTTCATACATTTGTTTCCGTTGGCTGCGACGCCGCCGCCAATCGCCGCTACACGTGGCATGTTTAGTACATTTCTATACATTTGTTTTAGTCGCTAAACGCTTCGTCGTTCGCAATTCGACATTCGATGCAACGGCATCGAATGTCAAGTGACCAGGGGCCCTAGCCAAGATGCAAACTATTGCAAACGCTTCCTTTGCGTACTTACGAAACGAAAGAAATAAGGCCCGGTGATTGGTTGTTGTAACAGTTGTAACTTCAACAACCAATCACCGGGCTTCATTTCTTTCGTTTCGTAAGTACGCAAAGGAAGCGTTTGCATTTTGTGCATCTTGGCTAGGCCCCCAGGTCGTACCTAAGACTTAGGGATTAGGAACGTAATGAGAAATAAGAAAAATGAACTCTGGCATCCCTTACTCTCTCACCGAAACAAAAAAAACAAATATGCTGTTTTTTTAACGGTGGTCTTCTGTAATGAGGTTATTATTTACAGAAGAGGTACTACCGCCAGACGAAGGGTACACTTGTAGGTACTGCTAAAAAAGTTACACTTACTACGTGTTATTGGATGACAATAATTGTAATTTAGTAAATTTCGTATCTAGTATAATTATGAATATAGTATTAGTCAGTATATGAAATTTAGTATAGACAAAATTAAAAATACTAAATTTAATATACTAACTTTGTCATCTATTTTAATTTCCTAAAGATCTACAAGATTCTTCTTCACGTCTAATTAATTGAAATCGTCACGAAACATTTTGCCAGTATAACAGTCTGTCTGGTTATTGCGTCCAGTCGGGCTGCCCGTTTATGATTTCGAAGCGCAGTTTCCACTCTTAAAAATATAGTACAATTTAAATATAGATGGAAAGTCATAATCACAATATAATTTTCACGTAAGTAGTCGAAAGTAAACACTGCTACGAATGTGTGTGCTTACTTCAAAAGCAACAGTTTCGTATAGCAAACAGTCATTAATTTAGTTCAAAACTGTTCTCTGAAAGTTTTGTGGTGTAACCTACTTAGTTATCATACGGAACACCGCACGTGACTCTAACGTCATCTCTGAAATGCATATCAATTACTACAGCTACATTAGTACACGCAGCCTCCTTTAGACATTAATTTATAATTTTTGTATGAAATCAATTCGTTTGGGGACGAAAATTGTTGCTTTCTCCGAGCATTTTCCCAATACATTTCATCCGATATCAGGATATCTTTTAAAACAGATTTTATTGCACCATCGGCTGCATTTGAACCTTTTACACCTTAGTTTTTCTCTAATTTTTTTAACTGATTCAAAGTGTCCGCTGATATCACGGTCAGTTTTATATAAAGCTATCACAAAGTGTGTACATCTGCGCGCATATCCTCACTTAACTTAATTAATTTAATCTAATTTAAGCTAATTTAATCATCAAAATTAAATAAGTAGAAGTTACTACTATTAAACATTTTCTGTGTGTGAGACTTTGTGTACTCCATGAACTAAAACCTCAAGATCAACTTAACAACGTCCGATTGCATTGAGGTAAACTGGAGCATACAACCCTAACACATTTATTTTAAGTTTTTTCACAGATGTAACCAAAACACACATTCACTTTGCAAAGTAGTCATGAGCCAACAGAAATGGACCCTAAGTAGCGCTATGGCATGCTACTGTTTATAATATTCGCCCTTACATTAATAAGTGGCACCACTAAAATGTGGTTTCAATTTACTGAATTCGTCCACCTCTTCAAGAGGTGCGTGATTCATGCTTTCTATTTATCAGCTGGAAAATAACTTACTCACTTCAACTTTCGAGGTGTATTGATCCATTCATTCTTAGAAGAGTGCTGTAGAAGTGGCAGAGAACACCGCGTTCCTTTGTCAAAAATTCAGCAGCGCGTATCGCGACAGTTACTACTCCGTGACAGAAAACGAAACTAGAATAAAAGCACGTGGATTTTTGTCTTTCGGTAAATAAATATAACAAAACCATAGCCTATTTCCCATATTCCCATCTTGCCATTATCCTTTATTCTATCAGGATCAGTGTACACGCATTCGTTCATCTAGTTTTGCTTGTGTTAGTAGGTGATGGTACCATCTACCACCGATTAGACCGTCAGCTTGTTTGAGAGAAAATCCTAAATGAAAGAAGCGTTATTTTACTGAATTTTACCTATCATAATTCTTTATATTACAAAAACAAAATATAGAGCCTGATCCTTGGTAAAAGCTTCGAGTATAAAATAATAGAATGAAGAATTACAAAAAAGGGAATGATTGATGAGTATTAATCGATTTTGTGTAGGCTGTTTTTTCTCAGTAACATATATGTAGTATTCCATATTGTACAAGCACCGAAAGCAATATTATTTTTATCAAACGTATTCACATTTTAGATCTGGCTGAATTAGACTAATGTGAGCTTCCGTGAATAGTAGGTATTTATTAGCCATTGTAGTTACGAACAATAGGGCCAACGTATGAGTCAGCTCAGCCATCGTAAATTAATATACTTCAAACGAAAATGAAATAATCTGGCATTGTAGCAAATTTCGAAAGATATGGAACAGAAATAGAATTGGGAATCAAGATTTAAATTCAATTCAACAACTATGGAAGAAGAATAATACCAAAAACTAAACAATTATGCTGGTAACTCTATCATCAAGTTGACATCCTCCCTGCCTCTCTTTATCATTGCAAAATAGTCCCTAGTTATATATATTTAGCCTTAACTAACATTCCAATTTTACCGAACACGTTTTGACAATATATATATAAGGGGAATTCGAATAACGAGCAATCCAATAACATTAACCAATAGGGAAAACGAAGTTCTTTTCATTAAACAAAGGCCAAGTTTAATTGCTATTTACACAGTTTACACGCGTCTATTACAAAATGGTGCTAAAAATACTCTCGAGTTCCAATATAAGATCTTTTTTATATCCAATGTCAATTAATGCTTATTTTATTTCATTATTCTTATTTCAGTATATTTTGTTTCAAGAATATCTATACTTTTATAATAGCTGGTGCCCGCGACTTCGCCCGCGTTGAAAAACAGTTTTTAGAATTAAATGTGTGGTTTGTGCACCCAAATTTTAGAAAAGGCTTAACCAATTTGAATGCGGTTTTTATTGATGTATTGTAGCAAGTTTCCCGTAACATTTAATGTTTGTTTCATTCCAATAGGTTTAGAAACAAAAAAGTTACACGCTATACCGAATACCAGACGTACGAAGTTGCTGGCTCAGCTAAGTAAAAAAATATAATATTAGATGGCGCCATCTATTATACTACAATAGATTTAGGTGAAGGGGCGACATCTATTGAATTTGGGTAGAACAGCTTGGTGATACATCTGTACATAGTATGCTCCAATTTGTAAACCCTCGGAAGGAATACGAATTAGACACCTATAGATTCCTCGGTAATCCTATGTTGATAGATGAAAACCGCATGAAAGTCCGTTCAGTAGTTTTTGAGATTTGAGAATATCGTGAACATACATACAGACAGACGCGGTGGGGGACTTTGTTTTATAAATTTAAGGATTATAAAGAGGTGAAGTTGTATGTCAATCTACTAATTCGATTTAAAAAATTCTTTCACCAATAGTTAGAATAGAACTTCAGTATGGACACAGCTGGACATAGACTAAATATTCCACGTGAGCGAAACCGCGGGCACCAACTACCTAAAAATAAAGACCCAACGCTTGGCAAAACTATAAAGGCCGTCAATGTATGTCAGATATTGCTTTACATATTTGTTCAGGCGTCAAATCTTTTATTTTTCAATGCGAACGATGTCGCGGGCACCAGCTAATGAGTTATAATTTCGTATTGCTTATTTATGTTATGGAGATATTTACATACTTTTGAAACACATTTTCAGCTACCATTTCTTTGTAAGTTTCTAATGTGTTTTCTAAATTAATTAGAAAACATCATAATTTCCTGTCCTAATTTTAGTTCATATGCCTTTGACAAATTATTTATATAATCAATAGTGTAATATCCATTAGATCATAGGTTCCCAACGCAGACGTACCGCCCCCTAGTGGGCGCTGGAGCTTTTCGCGAGGGCGGTAAGGGGTCCAAAGGCAAATGGGGGACGTTATGGCAGTCAAGGAGACGGTCGCGGCGTACTGCCCAATTAGAAATTTAATATAATAATAAAATACTTTGAAAACACCTCTATTTTTATGAAAAAACATTTTATGGAGTCGTCTAAAATGTTTATCTTATTATCATGGTGTAAATAAACATTAAAACATTTAAATAAGCATTAATTATAAATTAATTGACTGATAAATTAATTAATCGGTTTAGGACTGTCGATAACGATCCCGTGCCACGACCACGAGGAGCACGATTAGAGAAAGAGAGAAAGAATTAATTTTTAATTTGTGATTATTAATGGTTAATAGACAGAATAAAATTGATATAATTAACTATTATGTAAAAAGGGGGCGTTGAATTTTTTTTCTTGTAAAGGGGGCGGTAGTTCATAAAAGGTTGGGAACCTATGCATTAGATCTATTTCTTGGACACCACGGTAGCAGACGGAGAGTCGAATTTCGTTTGAACTTATATATAAATAAATAACTGATACTAACTCTAATGGTTAAAGGAGACAACCTGAAACCTTCGTGCTTGTGTCGTGTTTCGTGTCCTAACAATTTGCAATGCCTTGTAGTTGATACTATATAATATGAACCTTATTTTCTAACGGTTATGGATTATATTTCATGACATGGTTTTTCGTTTGCTTCACCAACCCACGTCACTAGATCCGCTACAAACTTTTTTTATTAATAAATGTATCAGCTTACTTTAGTACGCAGAGCTATATGTATTGGAAGAACATTTTTTAGTGCTCAACAACAATCAAGGTTGATCAAACAATAATTTTTGTTTCAAAGTTGCTAAACTTTATTTTTAACTCTCACGAAAATAGAAGCAACACTTTTTAGGATATATTTTTATGAATATTTTTATTCTTTTTTTATCATTGCTCATTTAACAAAAAAAAAGAAAAAGCAACATATTAATTCATTTCGGAACAAATATTAACACACTTTTATTAAAAAGAATAAAAAAATAAAAAAGTTTTTTTTTTTGAAAAAAAGTGTATGAAAATATTGCCATTTGAGTATTACTTAACGTTCTGTATTCAAAATATAAACGTATCTCGAATAAACTGAACTGTTATTGCAGTCCGCAATCTCACTAATAGCACTCCGTCTCGCTACATTTATAAACTTCAATCTGATGTTGATCTATATCGAAAATTTTTGTATGACGTCTAATTTTAAATGAAATGAGAAAATTTTACTACATGTAAAAGTACAAACATGTTACAAACATGTATGACATCACATAGGGACAAACCCCCTAAAGTTTTTCTGTAAGCTTTTCTGTGATAATGATACAACCTTTTTCCTTCTACTCATATATTATTAGGAATATGTACTACATTATGTCTTCGAGAATAAATTATATTGTTACATGCGGAGTGAATGAAAATATCGTGTATGAGCGAAAGAAACGATTTATTTTTACAAACCAAGATGACTGCCAAAATCACCAAAGTTGTGCGATGAATCCGTAAAACTTGCCAAAAGTCCTCGATGATTCCCTTAATGTGTCGCCGGTTCACTGTCACAGATAACTTCGCAAAAGCTTCGAAGAGTCGCTTTCGTATCGCTTATACTTGGCGCCAAACGCCTCGATGTATTTCGAATCTACTAGAAAATATAAACAAGATTGTAAATAAGCCATTGAAAGTTCGGGAATGCTATTTCTGTTGAAATGTAAACTCTAATGTTGTAAACATAAGACTATGTTGTAAACGCTTTTGCTAGAACGTCCCATTATTAGTCGTAACAATATAAACGTAAGTATTGATCCATAAAGCACTGATTTGTTGAATAAATAACCTCGCATGAATTCTTGGAGTTCTAAATATTTTTTAATTAATTGTACATGTTATTGGAGATTAGTTTAGCCCCGTAGCTTCAGCCGCTTTCTTGAAGACTTATATTATAGAATTTCAATTATATAATTCCAAATTCATTGCAACATTAAAATAAATCTTTTTATATATGTAAAAATGAATCCCTATTTCCCTTGGTCACGGCATCACGCGTGAACGGGTAGACCGATTTTAATTCGGTTTTCACTATTGGAAAGAGGGATAAACGGGGAATGTTCATATATATAAAAATTGCATCCCGGGCGAAGCCGAGGGCGGGACGCTAATTAGCAATAAAAGATGATTTTTGCGGATATGATTTTTAAAGTAAAACGTGAACTTTTAAGATAATTATATTTTTAATGTAAAGTATGACCATTCACTTTGGTGGTTGGTGGCTAGCCTAGCCAATTTTGATAAAGTATAAGATAAAAAGGTGACGGGGGATAGAGAAATGGGCTCTGGCATCACTCCCTCACTCTCTGAAAGACAACAGCTTCCATGTTGTTATTTCACGGAGGTCTTCTGTAAAAGTAAATGCCCTACGGGCTGCCCGATTTATGACTACAAAACACAGTCATTTCTGGCACTGCTAAATATTACTTTTTACAAAATAATATTTAATAAACATAGATATAAAAAAATATCAAAAATATTAGCTGTATTATGGATAAGGAAAGTCTGAGCCAGAACGGGACTGATTTTTTTACTATCAAATGTCTGGTAACGCATACCGGTATAAACAAATGAACTGCAAATAACGACTAGACACAAAGACCTTGTAATGTTAAAAGAAAAGTAACTAATGGGGGGTGGATTGAGGATTGACTCTGACAACCCCTAATCACTCTGAAACACACAGATCGCTCTTAAGAGTTTAGACTTTGGTACAAAGGAAGATCATCAGTTATACTCGTATGAATTGTCAAATTAAATGTTTCTCCTTATTATTTAGTGAAAAGTTTATAAAAAAAAAGTTTATACATACAAGCGAATACAATAATACATACTCTTTTGTTGTGTTAATCCTGATCTTAATTCTAAATCTTATTACGATGGGTCATAATAATAATAAGATTTAGAATTAAGATAATTAAATAACATATGTAAATAATAATAAAACAAAATTTTACACACTAAACAATACAAATCATGACTTGGTGCTCAATACATGAATCTTGGAGCAATAGTTCAAGTACTGCCCATTTAATCTCCCAGCCAAGGCTTGGAGGATGTGGCCGGGGCCTGTCCGAACCCGATGTGCACCGTTTGCGCGTGATGGCGTAAAAACAATCCACACGCCATTCTGCTACAGAACCGGGGCAGCCCCATCAACATCCGAAACACATTATTGTATTGTACATTACATATTAAAATAATGTTTCCTTTAGTTACCTACCTGTGTAAAAATATTCCTCTTCTCTTTCTGAAGGTAAAACCGGGGGCTGGAGAGATTACTTCGACGCAGAAATGAATGACGAAGCAGAAAAATGGATCCAGCGTAACCTCGAAGACACTGACTTGCGTTTTCCAACTGTGTAAAAAGAAAATGTGTGTCGACTGAGAAGTTGTTGTTGGAAACTTTTGTATTCCGTACGTTAGGTGTGAAAGTTACGTTTATGACTTTAAAAGCTCATTACAATATTTTTTCCTAGTGAAGGCGTAACGTGCAGCCTGGGAATTTCCTATATTACTTTTTTTTCTAATAGTAATTACCACTTGAACTTAAAACTGGCGTAAGTTAGTTCTTTTCTGTTTTGTTTCCTTACACGTGATGGAGAATCCTAAGCCTCAGCACAGTATATATACAATGTACTTAGTGTATCCCTAATTTGAGTATAATGTTTCGTGATTATTAATCTTTTTACAATCAGGCTTTTTTATCAACAGTTAATGATTTGAAGTACTATGGGTGAAATAGACTGCTAAAGTTATTTTGAAAGCATGTAATAAGGTAATAATGGATCTAAATTCTATGGCAAACCAAAATAAAAAATACTTTAGGTAATGTAATTATTAATAATGAGACACTATGATGTACCTAATTAAAAATACATACATAACAAATTACACGCACTAATACATAAAAATTAGTAAGGACATAATACGGTTTATTTTTCCTGTTCCGCATAAAACGTTTTCTCGCTTTATACGCGTTTTTGGTTGGGTCCCTTTGAAGTCGTCTTAAATGGGTTCGTATTTACATAAATAACTCACTTTAAAATTTACTAATTTTATTTGCACAGATAATGTATTACTTGCTTAACATAATGATTAAATATTTATTAAATTATAGAAGACAATATTTACATATCATTTAACATAAAAACTAAAATTATCTAATCTAAAAATAAATTAATATTAAATTGATTAAAAAATAATAATATAAAAATGGACCCTGCGGCATTGTACCAAGTACGCTGGCAGCATTTCCTCGTTGAATGGCCAAACTAATACGTTGGCCGAGAAAGTGCCAGCTCTTCGGTCTCCCGTCGCATCAATAAGCCTCTTCGAGATGTCTTTGAAGAGGCTCATTGCTGCAGGCCCCCACGGACCGAGTGTCTCGACACCGAATGGTACAAAACCATATTCGGCGCCGAGGCCACTATATTTCGAAAATTGCTTAATGTTTCATGCATAATAAATCATGGGAATTACTACCTGTTTCGTTTTTTTTTTTGCATTTTCTGAGAACATTTACCATAGTAATATGTATGTATGTATATATATAAAAATTTCGTGAATTTTTTTTTGTAAAAGATAAATATAAAAAACCGAAAACTTGATTATTTGAATTTTTCACATAAATTTTGAAGTTATGTGAAAAAAGTGTAAATACAAAAGTTGTAGATCTTTTTATTACCTACAACTTTGCCAGTTAATTTTTTTCTATAGCACTTGTAGTTTTACCGGAAATCGAGATTGTAACCTTAAAAACTCACTCCCCTCCACTTCCCGACCTCAGATCGCCCATTTTCCTTTCATTTTTGTTATATTCTCTTTCTTTTCCAATGGGTTTCCTCCTACTGTTAGAAACCGTCAGTTTCGGGGTACATCAATGAAAACTCCTCTACATTGCGCACAGACTCATATTTTCACAATTATAACAATTCTCTAAATAAGATGCGCGGATATACGACAACCTCTCTGTTCGAACGCCTGTGTTTCTCTGTACGCGAACCTTTTTCTCCCCACCAGATGGCGGTGTCTCAGCTGCCAGTGCGACACTCGCACAGAATACGCCTTAATTATGTTAAATTCTAACACTACTATTATCTTTTTTGGTTTCAAAAATTATCGACCCTGGTCTTATTAAACCTTTGGCAATATAACGAATTACTACTTAAGATGTGTTCAAATCACTTTGGCATTAGTTTCACAGTTATCAAAAAATTTCACATTTGTTTTTGTAATGTTTGGGGCTTAAGGCCCCGTAGGTGATATCGCGCCGCTCGACAATAGGTATTTGACGCGCGGCGGTGGCGCCGCCATGTGATCTTTCGTGAACTAAACTACGGACAGCGGTTGAGTCGGTGTAAACGGTTTTGATCCTTTCCATATATTTTTATAGTAATTAATAAATTAGTAATGTCTTTTTTCAATATTTTTTTCTCTTATATTTATTAAGAATTATACAATGTTAGTTACTTTATATTAGTTTAAATATTAAATATTTTTGAGTATGTACCTCCATTACTGATACATATGTATGTGTGAAAAGTAAATCACTAATAGTAAAATCGTAGAGAAAGCCAATTCATTATTTATTATTATTTTATTTATCGTTTACTATTATTTCATTCATTATTATTATTTATTGTGATTGTTTATTTATTATTTTTTGAAAATTTTATAATAATGCCGGAAATCCGAAACTATTAATAAAATTAAGGAAGGTACCTAATAAAGCCATAAATTCTGTTACAAATGAAAATGCATTTATTTTTTTATGAAGTAAGGTAATCATAATTAAACTTACGTATACATATTTATTGAAGCCTCAGCAAAAAAAAATTCTTTTCAAAATGGCCACCTTTAGCTTTGATAAAGGTCTTTATTCTACACTAAACGCAACAATTAAAGGATATAAAAAAAAGTTCCAAATTTTTAGGTGATTTTCAACAGGCTGTAACTTCGAAGAAAATGGTCGTATAGAGCTCATTAAAAAAGGAAATTTTAGCTTCAAGTTTCTAGTTCTTGAATCCAAGCTTCAAATTTTTTTCTCGTTGGCGATTTATGAATAATAGTCAGATAAATCAATGTTAAAAAAAAATTCAAAATTTTTCTCGTCTTGAAAATGGTGTAAAAGCCGTAATAAATTTTTTATTGTAATGGCACAGTAAAGATCTTTTAGAGAATTTAATTCCCTATAACTTGACCTCCTCATGAGCTCTGTACAATGAAAATACATGGTTTTTTTTAACCAATTTCCAAAAATAAGGAGGTTTTCAATTTTGATGTCTTTTTTTGTATGTATGTTACGTGATATCTTCGCCAATTGTAAACCGATTTTCAAAATTCTTTTTGGTTCATATAGGGTTGAGGTGACAAAGCGTTCAATGACAAAGCGTACATTTTGTTATTTTGCTTGTTGTAATGTTCTTCAATCGTGGAAATGTTTTCTTCAGTAACGAGGATATTTCTGTGTTTTTCACCGTCGTATCGGGACAGAAGGCGTTTTGATCGAGTCACTCTCTTTATCTGTAGGGATTGATTTAGGGCATGTCCTGTATATCGACAATAGCACCGAGCTTCAGGTTTTGTTTTAATATACGCGACAGAGTCCTACCCGGAATCTTCATTTCTCGCGATAAGATTTTTATTTCCTTATGGGGTTTCGGCGAATTCTGGCTTTAACAGCATTAACAGCCTTTGTAGTTCTAACAGCACGCGGCCGTCCCAATCTTTTATGGTCATCGACAGAAGAAGTGTTAGTATATCTGTCGATAGTACGATATATACGAACATACAGCTGATACCAAGCTTCTGAAGTGTCTTGAATATGACCGACGGCTCCATACCCACTCTGTGTAAGGCTGCAATCCTATTTTCTTTAACACCCCATTTCATATTGTAATTTGATAATAAACACGAAAAAAATATGTGAAATAGCGAGAAATCAAAAGAAGTTTTTGACATAAGTGTTTTCCAAATTGAAAATGAATAAAGACTTGAAAAAAGAAAAAGTTTTGTAGCTTTTTCGCGCTTATAATTTGTTTTCTTGTTCCACCTGCAGTCTTAGTCTATGTTGGCCAAGTTTCAGATCGCTAGGCTTACGTGAAGTGGCTGAGAAATTGATTCAGTTTTGTTTGCAGACAGACAGACCAAAAGTAAAGGATGAAACATATTACACCGGGCCAGGCGCTCACCGTGTTTTTCTC
Organism: Bembecia ichneumoniformis; assembly: GCA_910589475.2. Lineage (NCBI taxonomy): Eukaryota > Metazoa > Arthropoda > Insecta > Lepidoptera > Sesiidae > Bembecia > Bembecia ichneumoniformis. The sequence goes on along the minus strand of OU342526.1, from coordinate 15,015,346 downwards.
AACGGCCGGGTTTGCTATTTGTCACCGTGCCGCCGACGGGCCGCCACCGGGCCTTGCCCATGCCTTTCATTTCCAAGTACTATTATACTATTTTGTATTAATATTACTATACTAGCTGTGCCCGCGACTTCGTATGCGTAGTATTCGGAACAACGCGTAACTTTTTTGTTTTTAAACAGATGTTTTTTTTGTTTTTCAACGAAAATATGAATTTCGAAATTTCATCGTGAACAAAAAATTCCTCACCCCGAGACCTCTTAAATGAGTACCAACACGGGGGGTCTGCGACGCACCGCTCCCGAGATATTTTTGAAAAAGTCCAAAAATGCGAATTTCGAAATTTCGTCTTCACCGAAAAATTCCTCTCCCCAAGACCTCTTAAATGAGCACAAACACGCAGGGTCTGTGACGCACCGCTCCCGAGATATTTTTGAAATTCTTTTTTGAAAAAATATTTAAGCAGAAATATATTATACCTACCAGGAATAAATTAATATACATATATTATTGAAAAAATATTATACCTCGAGGCAGTCAGCCTCGGGTTAATTAATTAATTTATTTATTTATAATTTTAACAATTTAAAAAAGAAACTAAGTATACATTAAATGATACGACTAAAAAGACTAATACCCGAGCGGGCCTCGCGAAGCTGTCTCCGAGCGCACGGTGAAAAGAAATATTTTTTTGAAATTTCGCGATTGGAGCGCACGGACACGGCCCGGTGTAATATGAATTGGTTCATACAAAAGCATACTAGCATCTTCACCGGGCTCCGGACGGGGCACGGCCCGGTGTAATATAAATCATCCTTTAAGGTAGTAAAAATTATGTCCATTAAATATTTTTTTGCACCTATCAACCTTCTGATTCATGAATTTTTTTTTCATTTCACAATGCCAAAGGCACTGTTTTTTTCTCTCACGCGTCATTGTTAGATCAATAAAATATTGGATTACTTATAATTCTATTCTATTTTTCTTCGATATATAGTTATCTTCGTAATAAAGAAAAAACAACGAATATCTGAAATATAAATTACATACTATATACATCGCAATTATACTTTATAAACAAAAACATAGTTTTCATCAATATTTAGTAGACAACAAAAAAAATATAAAAAGAAAACTGTCAAAACATTTTGGTTGCGCTATATTGTTTGCCCGGTTCGCCGTTCGATCCCTCGATGTGGTCACGTGGGCGCACAACGAAAAGCGATACGTCCTACCTCTAGAAGCGCTTGGCGCGGACTGACCGGCTAGGGAATGTGTCTTCTAATATATTGCAAGATTTGCGTGTTTTTACGAATTTTTTTTTTAGTATTTTTTGTAAATCTATTTATTTAATTTTTTGCACACAAGTAGTTGATGATGTAAAGTTTACAGTGGTATTTTTATTTTTAGCAAACAACATTTAGCCTATTCAGAAAAATCATCAGTTTTGGGTGGATATTTTCGAAAATTGCACTGCGTTTTATATTTTATTTTTCGAAAATTTTGTACGAAAATAAAAAATTGTTTCATTCATTCCTTAGAAGACTTCTATGCCAATGCACAGTATTTTTTTCGTTAAGTTTAAACTACAATGTCGACTGAAAACAGCAAAAAAATTGAGTCCCCGAACATCAAATTTTCTGAAACGGATGTTAGAAAATGATGGATAAATCGAAATTACAGAAATAAAACAAAAATGTGGCTCATTTATTCCATTACTATTGAAATAATCTTTCTAATGACATATTACAAAGTACTCAACTCTGTTTATTTTATGAAAAATCTCTAAAATAAATTGACTGAAATCGTTGCAAAATCACCATAGGCCTCTTAAAAATATTTTTTTTACATGCTTATATTAAAATAAATCGTCACAACATTTTAAAAGCTGATATTAATGGTCACCCACCTCGTGAGATCTAAAATTGTAGATCTAATAAGATCTAAGATCAAATTAATTTAATTATTCTAATGAATTAATGTTCTATGTTGTAGATAATTTAATTTTTCTACAACATTATTCTATTGAACACCGGCAAAATCGTTTCATGAGTATAGATTTCAGGCCAATATTCAATTAGGCAGAAACGACATAAAACTTTCCATTGTTTTGGTTTTGAATTTTGTTAATTTTTGATTAATTAATTTAAATCTAAGATTTTAGAACCTAAAATAGCTTGAAGCTTAGGTTAATTTAATGTTATTACTAGTATTCGCACAGAAATTCGACTCATGGAAATTTCGATTTTGCCGCCTATACATATCCATTTAATCATTAAGCTTGGACGAGTATGTAGAGATTAAAAGATATTTTATTGTGTGGTTACCTATTAATATTAGACTAGTTGTGTCCGGTGCCTTACCAGCTTTGGACTTAACTTAAGAATTAATTTTATGTTGATTTTTTAATTTATTAAATACAAAGGCTTCATCCACACAATGAGTTAAAACACTCTTATATCTTTTTGCTAACTGACGCTACACCAATTAAAACTTAACAACAATGATAGTTAAGCGCAAATTTTAAACAAAAAAGTAACAAGGAATCGTTACCTCAGAAATCAAATGAAGTAGACTATTTATAAATTTTGCATTGTACACTAATATTATTTGTTAAATCAAATTTAAAAACATATATTAAAAACATAAATTTAAAAGCTTGTTAATTTTTTTTTATTTATATTTTTTTTTCATTTAATTTTAAGATAATTGTAGATGACAATGCGCGGGGAAGCAACAATATGAAAAAACAGGCATGTGTATTTTTATTAGTTAAGAAAGACACTTCTAGTTTAAATTATAGAACTGCAGAACAGGTAGGTAGTACAATATTTGTAGTATCAGTTAATATTTCAATAAATATGTAAACAATTAATTAAAATATTCATACAGAATGTATGAATAAATTGATATTTCTCTGTAATCTGTATTATACCGGACATTATATGTATGTGTATTGTAACTTCAGTCACAATATTGTAGGCAGCGAACAAAGAAGTTTCGTTTTCGCAGCTGAGCACGCGGCGGGAAAGCCTTTCTTAACTAATCAATGCAGTATTTGTAAAGGATAGTATACACGAGAATATACAACAGTATTCAACACATCTTGACTTTACATTAATTATTTCCATAACTTATTCAGTCCCTAACTTTTTTAAATATAAGGCTAACGAATAATCACTTTATGTTTTTTTTTTCTTTTTTATATGTTAAGGTCGACAGAGAGGCTAACGGTCCACTTGATGGTAGGTGGCTACCATCGCCTATAACACAAGCAACGCCAAAGGTGCTGCAAGTGCGCTGCCGACCAAAGTGGGATTGAGGATAAGGGATTGGGATAAGGAAATGGGCTCTGGCATCATTCACAGAAACACAAAAGCACACGTACTGTTATTTTACGGTGGTCTTCTGTAAGTGGGTGATTGCTGCCGCCAGACGGGCTGCCCAAATGACTGCGAAACGGAGTGTTCCCTGCCACTATCAATGATAAGTGGCACGAGCAACGTCATAAGGAATGCAAGTGCATCCCTCACTCAGACCCTCTGTCATACCCCCGCTCTGTCATCCCTTACTCAGACACCAAAAACAAAAAATATAATAATTTATTTTTTCATTTTGTTGACGCCGATTGTCAATTAAAATTAATTAACAGTAGTTCGCTGTGGTATGTTCTCTCTCACTCCCACAATATACCTATCCATATGTCTGTCACTGCCGCAGCCGTGCGGCGGCCATTTTAAAAACCGCAGCAGTCTAAGAAAAACATCGCAACAATAACACGCGTAAAAGACTCGCCCCGCCGATCTCGAATTGTAAGGTTTGAATTTATTTCATGCGCTAATGTTATCAAGAAATGTGTTTGTAGTTTATCTATGTGGTCATACTTCCCGCTCCGCAAGTGTAATCATTGTAGTGGTGAAGTGCTAGAGTTTCTGGACTCCGTGTGTGACGGGCCCGTTGCAATCTTCGCCATTGGAGGATCAAGGACTTGGTTATTCACGAGGTAGATGACAGATTTTCCTTCATTTCCGCGTCCTTTGATTACATGTACCACCAATGAAAAATACAATCCACTTTTATAATTGCTTGGCGCGACCACATTTACATATAGGTAATATTACAAATATCCTTACAGGTAACCCTTATGCGATATTGCAACAAAACTTGATCACATTTATCTACCTACTTAATAAAATAGAAAAAATCTGGAGGTGTAATCCTTGTGAGTTCACTCAGAGAGTGGAACAGATCTACAATTACAATGTTTTTTTGTTAGGTCTTACTGAGGCGATAACTCCTTCCCTTACAGAATGAACTGCTGTCCAATTTATGGAATACAGTGTGTCCTATCACTAATAACATCATAAATGAAGCTCATTCTTGGAACAGCTTTGATGTCTTTGCAAGTGGGAGCAGTTTACAACATTATTCTAATGGACACCGGCAAAATCATTCCTTGAGTATAGATTTCAGGCCAATATTCAATAAGGCAGAAACGACACAAAACTTTTCATAGTTTCTATTTTGAATTTTGTTAATTTTTGATACATTTTAATAAACAACAATTGTATTAGAAACTAATTATGAACCTCTTATTATGAACTGATATTTTCATGATAACCTCGCTTACATAGGATTAGCTTTAAACAACTTTGATGTATGCAATAATTACTGTTAGATATTATTGAGATATTTATTTCTTCTAATTTTTTTTTGTGTACACATTCTTCTTTCTTATTCTCGATGAAATTATAGACTTATGTTTATGGGCATACAATAGATATTTTTATATAACTAGGTGTGCCTGCGACTTCGTACGCGTTGAAAAATGGAAATATATTGAGTTATAACGCCTGACATCTTTATCACTATGACAACGGTGACACCGCTGTCACAGATATGTTAATCCAGGTAATAATCTATCTATATGTTAAAATTTCATCCAAATCCGTTCAGCGGTTTTTGCGTTAGTGAGGAACAAACATCCAAACTTTCGCATTTATAATATTAGATCTATCTGTTTAGTTACACTAGAAATGGACATTAAAACGAGGCCAGTACCTACGCCGTGTTTTAGCATAACTTTAAAGCTCAAGGTAATAGTTTATGATTGAAGCTATATCACTAGCTGAACTCGGCCACGCTTCGTTGCGGCCCATACGGGCGGCGGCGTGCGCGTATGGCGTGCGGTACTTTAAACTTCTTATATATAATACTATTGATCGTAGCGTGATGTTATATAGCCTAAGCCTTCCTCGATAAATGGGTTATATAACACAAAAAGAATTTTTCAATTCGAACCAGTAGTTCCTGAGATTACCGCGATGAACCAAACAAACAAACTCTTCAGCCCTATATATTAGTATAGAATCAGATATATGTTATGAAAATCTATTCATAGATTTAGTTATAATCGATTACCATATCCAATGAAGTTTGTGTGATAATTAGACGCCTCATCGTCACGAATCACAGAAGGTTTCTATATTATCAAATTTCAAGGCGGGACAAGCCGCAGGGCACAGCTAGTAATCACGGAAAATATAAATACATCTTAATTATTAATCTTATGTACTTAGAAAGTATACACACGCGTTCTGTAGTGAATTTAAATCGTTTAGGTGTATGTGGTCCTCTTCCTCATAAAATGTCCATTACCTAAGCCGTCCATTTCCTAAAAAATCTCTAGGAGACATAATTTTTACTAAACTAAGCTCAGACATTATAGAGACGTATATTAGTCCGACCTGATTAATAGTTAAGGAAGCCGAAAATTCCAGAATGTAAACAAGGCTTAACACAGCAACAGTACTAGCAAGTTGGAAAAAGGTCAAGTCCGTACACTACTTTTGATTAGGTTTGTTACAGCGGTCTATTGTTACTACACATATAAATAGGCTTTGAAGCCGGGTAATTCGAAAGGAATGTATTTGCTATTAAGGAGAGAAAGGTTCAGTACCTTTGAATGGGAGCTCCCGTTGTTAAGAGAAGCCCTCCTTTAAGGAAATTTTGGTAGTTTTTCAACGTCGTGAATTCCAATTTCGAACATTGTACCTACTTACTCTAATTATAAAACTACGCTCAGTAGAATAGCCTACTTTTCCCTTGTGATAAAATGAGGAAAGAAAATATAAAATATTTACCTTGTAGCCACCGTACGGAGTGAAGGTGTGAAAATAAATGTATAGTCAACCCATTAACGGATAAATTGGAATAGCTCTGAAAAGAGCTGTTTGTCAGCGTGGTTTTGTATATCTATTTAACCTCTATCGCTGGATGCACGACGGAGGATGAATGGGAGCCACCAGCAGCCGTCACAGCCAAGGCTTCCGAATTCCAATGATATTGATTGGCTTCTCGGGAAGACGAGATGTTGTCTCCCCGGCGTCGGCGGTGCAAAAAGGCAAAATACCCACGCAGCCCATATTTATATTGTCACGTTGCTTCGGATTGTGTGCACTCGGATACCAGTAAACATAATGCGTACACTGCGGTTTTGCTGTCTCAGGCAACAGGCATAGGTCGTAGCATACCTAATGCCTATCGGTATGCCAATGTAAATATTGTATATAAATAGGGTAATTTTAGAATTAAATACACATTCCTATACATACTACCTACGGAGTATTATTACCTACGACCTACACCCATAATCACCAAACCTTTCGTATGAATTCTTGCTTTTACTCGCATTTTTTATGTGATGTGTTACGAAGGAGATCTTCAAATATGTGTTCGATTAGATATAATTAGGTACGCCTACATTCGCGTGGAAAAGTAACAGGGCTCAAAGTGGAACTGTCGATCACATAAGAAAAAAAATATGTAAAGACGAATGAAATACAGAAAATTCTCTGGCAAATATCACGTTTATCGGGTACCAAAACACGTCAGCCCACATATTTTATATCACGGTGACTTTCTGTCATGTTTACCTACTGTCGTCAGAAGTGATGTTCAGTTCTTAAACTGGATGCAAACGTGGTCACTGCGAACTACGATAGTATATAAGTATTTATTTTTAAAGCTTTATGTAGGAAAATAAGCTCTGGGCTCTGTTATCTTTTATTCTACCTCTGAAACACAACGTCATACTTGCTTTTACTTCGCGATGGCTTAAATTAAGAGCTTTTATGAGTAACTACCAGACGGAATCATAATGATCATTGCGTAAAAGAGTACACTCTACAATTCAAATTATTCTTATTTAGCCATTAACTGAATTTTACTATCCTAAGACATTGCGTAGAAATTCTGGATTGACATCCCTTACATCTATCTGTTTGTGGGGTTTTAACTGGATCCAGAAAATTCCAACTTACCTTGTTTGCTAGAATGGACATTGCAACATATTTTATACGGATTTATACATATCATATGACATAAAATTTACATAGGCTATTCCACGCGGGCGAAACTGCTGGCTACAAAAGCAGATTCCACGCCTGGTATACCTATGTATAACAGCAATCGTTTTACGCATTTCTCCAGGCGCTATATCTTTTATTTTTCAAGGTGGAAGCAGTAGCGGGTACCAGCTAATAATAATATTAAATAAGAAAGGGTTTATTAAATATTTTGTATCTTTTAAAATAATCTTTCAAAATAATAAATAATGTTACATCATTATCGTTTGCTAGAATAATGTACTAAGTTTGTATTTTACAGGAATATAAAGTTACAATATTCGTTATACCTAGTAGTAATCAATTTATCCGATACCCTTGCCTTGTAACAGAGAAAAGGGTTTGTTGGGCATTTGATTATAGGTAGATAGATAGACTTTTATGGCTAAACTTTTACCGAGTTTAATATAATATGCCTGTGAAAAGTAGTTTTTTTTTCTCCTTAAATTTTTTAAATTTTTTTAGTTTTGCCATTAATTTTATTATTTTATACAAAAATCGTGAAAATGTAATTTTCTGGACGGGCTCATTAGAATTACTTTTAACATTTTTCTTTCCTTATCATAAGACTAACGGCGCGCCCCTGGCTTCGCACCGATTTTTTTCTGCAATTTATATTTATAATAGGTAAGGATTTCTCCCAGTTGGAAGCTAGTACTTTTTTGGAGATATCGCTGTTTTTAAAAATGACAAAAACATAATATGTTTTATGGTATAAATATCAAATAACTTTAATGTGGACGAGTCAATAAAATTTGGGAAATGTGTTTTTATAATTGAACATTATAAATACATTAGAAATACATTTTTCTTTCGAAACATTATATATAGCTAAATTTCTTGTGAATTGCGCTAAATAAATTATTAGTAAAAATAAAATTTATTAATAAAAATAATTACTTATATTAATATTATGGCCATTATTGTTATTATTATTTTTTTATGTTAAGATCGGCAGATAGACTGACGGTCCACTTGTGGCAGGTGGCTATAGTAGGATTAAAGATAAGGAGTTGGATGGGAAAATGGTTACTTACTCGCTCACCGAATTTCACTGAACTGCTGGTCTTCTGTAAGGGGTGGTCACTGCCGCCAGACGGACTGCTCAAATGACTGCGAAACGCAATTAAAATTAAATAAATTAAAATGAATATAATAATAAAACGCAACATAATACTATGGAGAGGGTAGTTCATAAAGCTGCAGTGGCAGACTGCTAGTAGAACCAAAAACTATGGAGAGATAGTCAGGTATCGTCAAACATTTGTCTATCGAACTTCATTTTTACATAAGACCAAAAAAAAAATACTGTAAATTGACCAATGTTTTAAAACTTGCTAAACTTGCTTTACGGCAGTTGCTAGGTTTAATTTATATGTCATAAAATTGCATAGTACTATCACGAAATGCAGTAAATTTTCTCATAATAAAACTTTGTATATAATCTTCAGCAGAAGCCACCGTTTGTGTTGGGAAGTTATGGCGTAATATAAAATTAATTCGTTACTGTTGCACTGAGTACAAACATAAGTGTTGCTGCAAAATTCATATTTCTACAATATTTTACGAAAACATTAGGTTTTAGTCATAGGGCAAAAGGCCTTTCGGTGTTATTAATTGGGTAGCCCGTCTGGCGGCATCATCCATCCCCTTACAGAAGAAGTTATCTCACTAGTTTCAATCACCATATTCGTAATGATTCTAGTGAGTTTTCTCTTATTAGAACGAGATTTGGCAAATATTCAAATAAATGCATCTAATGAGGATTTACGCGAACTTTTGAAAGTATCAAAACACGACTTTTATAAAAAAAACAGACCAAAGATAAAGATAGGTTTAGAATAATTGTACATAGTATTTTTTTATGTTGACAGGATCACGGTCCACTTGATGATAGGTACACAATGTATTTTAGAGAATTAAAATAAATTATACTTTCAAGTCTTTAATATACCTCTTTGGCCTCTCTTGAACCAATAGGGTCCTCAAGGATATAGACAAAAGATGACAGTTTTCGACTATTGTATATTTCATAGTCAGCTTGTAAATTAGTTTTAGTTTTCAAGTTTTATTTTATTATTATTAAAAAATATATATCAATAAGTTTGGAGGCGCCGAGAAAACCCTGAAGGGTTAAACGAAATCTAAATTTCGTTGAGGCGGGATTTTGACAGTTCAAAATCGGGATTTTTATTTATGTTGTGTGAGTAATAAAGAGTTTGTCTGTCTGTCTGTCTGTCTGAATCCCTATAGCGAATTAGTAGACTGTATATTTGGTTGCGGCTGTAAGCGAACATCTATCTCATTGACAGGATAGGTACCTAGTAGAAGGAAATGCACGTTAAGTTCGGCACTGTTTGCCGAATTGTTATTTGTAATGAATTTTTATTTTTATTTTTAGATGATCCCTTGGGAACAGTACTTTTTTCTGGATGAAGGATGGACGAAAGGTACCTTATGCCTTTTTCTGTGTACCTGACAAAATGGATTTCATGATGATAGGTTTTTTTATGTTAAGATCGGCAGACAGGCTGACGGTCCACTTGATGGTAGGTGGCTACCATTGCCTACAACACAAGCAACGTCAAAGCCGCTCCAAATGCGTTGCCGACTGCAGTAGGATTAAGGATAAGGGATTTGGATTGGATAGGGAAATGGGCTCTGGCATCCCTTACTCACTCACCGAAACACAACAGCACACGTGCAGTTATTTCACGGTGGTCTTCTGTAAGAGGGTGGTTACTGCCGCCAGACGGGCTGCCTAAATGACTGCGAAAACGCAATGTGCCCTGCCACTACTTTCCAAATCCAGACCAGAGCCAAATTTGAAAAATGAACTTTTCAAAGTTGATCCTGCCGGGAATCGAACCCGGGAACCCTAGAACAGAGCGTTAAGGCAAGCACCTTAACCACTCATCCAACGGGCTCGTTACCTGTTATAACGTACCTTATAACCGATGCTCTGGTGCGATCTCCTGCAGGATTCTCCAAAACGTCCAACTGGCAGGCACTGTTCACTTGTATTTATGTTTGTTAAGCGTTAAGGCGCGGATAATAACTAAACTTTCGTGTTCAGTTTACTTCTTCTTTACTTCGAGCGAATCACACTTGAAGCGTACGCGTGAAACATTGAGGGTTCTATTTTAATGAATAGACGGGTAAAAAATGAAAATGGACTTGACAGCCAACCCATTCGATTACGGCGCAAACAAACTTAAAGATATTAAATTAAAAGTTTACCATAATAAGAAAGCAATTATTTAAAAAAAATAGGTTGATATTTTTTTAAGCGTGAATTATTTTTTTTTTTTAATGTTAAGGTCGACAGACAGGCTGACGGTCCACTTGATGTTAGGTGGCTACCGTCGCCTATAACACAAGCAACGCCACAGCTGCTGCAAATGCGCTGCCGACTACAGTAGGATTGGATAAGGGATTAGGAAGGGGTATAAGGAAATGGGCTCTGGCATCCCTTACTCACTCACCGAAACACAACAGCACGTATATGCTGTTATTTCACGGCGGTATTCTGTAAGGAGGTGGTTACTGCCGGCAAACGAGCTGCCCAAATGATTGCGAAACGCAGTGTGCTACCACTACTTTTCAAATCCAGACCAGAGTCAATTTTGAAAATTACATTAAAATTTTCAAAGTTGACCCCGCCAGGAATCGAACCCGGAGCTCCTGAGACGTTAGGCAAGCACTCTTGCCATTCATCTAACGGGCCGTCAATTTTTTTTTATCACACTTAAGCACAAAGCGCAATACTAATTGTGTATCGAACAAGCAACTTAAAATGTGACACTTAAACTAATTCCTCAATGACGAAATGTCTCCGTGTAGACAATTTTAGTAAAACTACTCATAGGTTTTCAAAATAACTACATCAAAACGTCAATTTCGGGATAGCTCGGTAGGATAAGTTTTCATGACATGAAAGTTAAATGTTGAATTAGAACTGCAACTTTGTCATTAGTAAATTTACTTCTCAATGGTGTATACATATTTATGATCTTGGCGTAAAAGAATAGAATTTCCTTTCTCCTCTAGTAAAAAAAAACCGGAGGCATGTCAAACAATACGGAAGTTGTTTTAAAGGATGTTTGTTGGTTCTAGTAAGTAAAGCCTTACTGCAACAAATACAGGTTGCAGCTCGCAACCGATATTTACTCGAACCCGTCACCAACAAACAAACATGAAGTAGGTAAACTTGTAAAACTATGTTGTTTAGTACTAAAACTTCCTCTATTTACCACTGTTTGTATCTGCGCAGATGTGTCGATGAAATACATATACAGTAGGTATATAAATATATATTAAATATTTATATACCTACCCAAAGATGTAATCAGCTTTGGGTAAACCACAAAAGCGCATTAATGTTCTTATTGGTTTGTATAAGAACCACAGATTTTTCTTTAAAGTGTGTTGTCTTGAAGTTGCTACCATTCAATTTCTTAATTCTAGTTTTAATATCAATATTGTCAATGTTGTTTTGACGAACCGGTTGGATGAGTAGTTAGGGTGCTTGCCTTAACGCTCTGTTATAGGGTTTCCGGGTTCGATTCCTGGCGGGGTCAACTTTGAAAATGAACTTTTCTTGGGCAGACCGTCTGCTTGTGTCGTTGTGTTTCGGTGAGGGAGTAAGGGATGCCAGAGCCCATTTCCCTAACCCTTCCCAATCCCTTATCCTTAATCCTACAGTAGTCGCAGCGTAGGTACTTGCAGCACCTGTTGCGTTGCTTTGTTATAGGCGACAGTAGGCACCTAATATCAAGTGAACCGTCAGTCTGTCTGCCTACATTAACATAAAAAAAGTTAATATTAATATCAAGAGACTACTCGTTGACGAATGTTATTACAAAATATCCCTTAATAACTAATGAATTAGTTTTTTATGCAGTACTAGCTAGTGCCCGCGGCTTTGCCCGCATTAAAAAATAAAAAATAACGCATGACTAAATATAATGCCTAAAATCTTTATTGCAGTTATAGCTTAGCCAGGCGTTAAATGATCCCTCGGGGACAGTACTTTTTTCTGGAGGAATGGTACCCTATGTCCTTAACTGCATCCCTGACATGTGTATGCAAAATTTCATGATGATCGGTTTTCAGCGGTTTAGGCGTGAACAGAGGTACTTTCACATTTATAATGTTAAAAAAAGTACAGAGTCTTAAAATATTTTCACAATCCCAAAAGATAGAATGTAGCCAGGCCTCTGTCACTCTGAAAGGAGTGCAACTTCTGTACTATTTTTATTCTGTGATGTAGCGAACGTTACTTATTGTAAAACGTACCTATATTCAGTAAATAAATTACTATGAAAAGAACACGACTGAATTTACTAACATGTATTTACTGACACCACATATCTACTCTTAGTTTAATAATCTCGTAGAATATTCTTACAGGCATAGATCTAAAGTTGATATACTGTTTGTAAATTTTACTGTGATATGTATATATGCAAATTTACGCTTCGCTCGCATCGCAAATGGGGCTATAATAATATGTTATGTAAGAGGTTCAACAAAACTTGTACCGATCTATCTTCAATGTAGGTTTACTGTGCGAGTACTTATTTATTGTTATTTATTTGATATACGGCTACATTTGTGTATTTTGTAATTATATGAAGTCGTGGATAATGTTCGCAGAGGCTCCGTTCAATGCTTGTAATCTATACTTATTTTTACTTGTTTTGAATTTGCAATAGTAACTGCTGTCAACAGTCTAAAAGTAAAACGCCTGAAAGACTGAAGAATACACAAACTTTCGAACTCACTACGGATCGGTGTTTAAAAGTTTATAATGAAATTCCATACTTACAGTTTAAAAGGAAATCAAATAGTCGGTATTCAAAAATAAATAAAAATTATATCTTTGATATAGATGCCTTTAGTTTAAACTGATATTATATACCTATTCGAGTTTGAATTTTTGAATTTTTGAAATTTTGTTAATATTACAGGATACTATTTCCTACATTTTTTAATTTATCTTTTAAATTATTCACTGCTGGATATTATAAACCTCTTCCTTAACTACGAAAGCTTACGACAGTCACAGCCCGTATTATCTGATTCCCCTGACTTATTTTAGCGTGTCGTTGGAGTAGGAAGTCGTCCAGCATAGGGTCTACCGGTTATGTGGTCGTCAATCGAGAATATTGTGGGTTTAAATCAATCAAAAGATCAAACGAACTGATGCCTGGCAGCGAAACAATAATTAATATCACCTTTCTACTATTAATAGGTACTATTAACTCTACATGTATAAGCAGAGTGTAATTAGTTATATAGTAGTTATTTAGTAATATATAAATATCATATCTGGTTTTGTGTGAATGTTAATAATTATATTGGGTAATAATATAAATTTTTCAATATTATACATCACCAGCGACATATCACAGGAATGTTAGTGGATTCGTAGTTATAAATATCTACCAGTTTTGGTTATTTATTGTATTTAATATGACTGATTATGAGGTAAAATGAAGCAATTCTTTGATTATGTATTTGTACAAACACTGCTTTGTAAAATGCGTATGAATAGGTATGACGTTTTTCGGTTGTATATCAATACTGGTCGTATTTATATAAAATTTTATATTTTTCATTCAAAATAAAAGAATTTCTCTTGAGAAACCCGTCTTACAAACGCGATGTGGCGAAGCAGATTTCCACACATATTTTCTTTCGTCGTGAAAGCATAAATAAATGAAAAAAAGTGTATAAGAGTCAGCTCCGACGCACGACTAGAGTTTACTTCTTTAAACCTAGCATAAATTTTTCCTCGTGTCAATTGATAACTGGATACCTAATTACTTTATATTATTTAGTTACATTTTGCATACTCAGATGTCACGTGTTCCAACAAAAGTTATGTTAGTTGTCACTACGTTTTATATGTTCAAATATTTCATTTTTTTGACGACAGATGTCGTTGCGTCGGTAGGTTTCGTTCCTCAATGTGGACTACATTTTTCATACAAGATTTCGACGTTTGCTTTTATAATCCCAGAAGATATGTAGAATTAGGGAACATAAATACATGCGTCAGCTGTGGCACAAATCTCAGTGACATATAACGTAATGCATTTTAGTTAACGCTTGTATTCATTTTACTCCTCATAAAATACCCATACCTTAGCTCCTTAAATGAAAATCGATTCTTAAGGAGTAAACTCTAATTATATATCACCTTTTCCACCTGTACTAGATCAGAAAATAAAAAAAATATCGATGGCATCGCATACGACAGATGTGTACAAACTGAATGTTAGCAAAGAATAACAAATGCTTCACCCCGAGCTAAACTTTCAACGTAAAACGAATATATCCTGAGCGGTAATGTATGAGAGCAGTGGCAAACAGGCGGTAATCAGTTGTCTGCCAACAATTTCTCAATAGTATTTCCACAGTACTTGATGCTTGCAGTAAGAATGGTCAGAAGGTGAATTTTATCTTCAATATACAACGTCATTTCGTTTTAGATCTTCTTAGCCGCAAGAGGTCCACTGCTGGACAGGACGGACTGGTCGGAAGCAGTCTGAATCTACCGTCGACCCGCCGCCCTTATTAGGTTGTCAGTCCACCATGTACTAAGTGGATGTCTTACGCTGCGATTTCCGGTCCGTGGTCTCCACTCAAGAACTTTCCGGCTCCAGCGGCCATTAGATCTCTGTTGGATAAGTGGTTAGGGTGCTTGCTTTAACGCTCTGTTCCCGGCAGGGTCAACTTTGAAAAATGTACTTCTCAAATTTGGCTCTGGTCTGGATCTGGAAAGTAGTGACAGGGCACGTTGCGTTTCGCAGTCATTTGGGCAGCCCTTCTGGCGGCAGTAACCACCCCCTTACAGAAGATCTTACAGAAGTAAATATTATTTACTTACTTGATAATTTTGATGTCAACTGCGCCTGGTTAACCTGGTCAAACTGCGCTAAAATATATATTTCCATCGCTCATTACTACTAAATCTTATTTCTCTCGTTCTTCAAATTTCTGTGACTTTGGTTTTTCCTTTCTGTAATACCGATTAGTGAAAAAATAATAATAATGAAACACTTTAAATGATTCCATATTGCGTTTATATGTAGGTATAACTTGTGCTTTTCAGATACTGCGTAACGGGAGTGTCATCGAAAAATGGGCTCCATTCCTACTCCGGATATTATACTGGTAGCTCATTCAGTTGGTCACGGAAGTTCGCTTCAAATAAGAGAAATTACATGATTTCTGATTTACGCCTATAGTAAATGTCGTAACTTGTTTTGGCTCTGGAATTTCGTGAATTCGCTATTAAATTTGATTTGATTTTTTAATTACATTATTCCGCGAAAATATCTTAGGACCTAATTGAAAAATATCATATTTGAAGTCTGTCCCTGCCTGTGCCATTTATCTATTAAGTCCTAGTAAGCCTATTTAAATCCATATATTTTTAATAATCTACATCTCAAGTCACAAATTACATTCCAACTTTCTCCAATATCTTTACTTTGTAATAAAATTATAGGCTTAGCAATAGTTTCCAAACAGGCTAGGTTCAAACAAAAAGATTAAATTTATAGAATATATAGAGAGGGCATTGGGAAAATTTTCGTACAAAAATATTGATCCTGATCGCCGTAATCAGGTTGGCCATGACATAGCTAAATAGCCTTGTAAAGTTGGCGATGGACCGAGCGATTTTGTACCACTTGGTTCTAAATGTTCTTACGGTTTCTTTCGTGTTGCCCGATCTATACAGTTTTAAATCTTTGGGTTCAAACTATCGAGAAAAAACTTTTACTAATATAAAAATAAGTTCGGATTATAAAAAGTGTCATATTGTTTCGATAAAGCACGTAGATAAATATTTTTTAATAAAAACAGTCTTGAGCCCACGAAAAAGTTTCATGCTTTATTTACTTACAACTCCACAAATAAAATATAAAATTCAAGTGTCTGGTATATCTTTACCAATTATTTACACGATGCTAAAACACAAACACAGCGCCTTTAAATTTTTAATCTATTTGTTGACTAATATATTCCTAAAAAAATTCCAAATCATTTTAATGGGATTTAACGAGTAGAAGTTTTGAACAATATTGTTACGGTTGGCATTTTTTGCTCACCCCGCACGTAACAATACACATAGATAAACATATACATTAAATGGTTAATCTTGTCTATATTTCCCATAAATTGACGCACGCAAAAAGATTAATTCTTAAAAATACTCTCTACATTATTTCAACTTGTCTGAATCAACAAAGTTAATTTTAGTTCATTTAATTATACTTAAAATGTCTTGAAATGTTGGTAACTATTACAAAAAAAAACTCCTGATAATATCAAAAGCAACAAACCTTCAGCCCTTGCTTTTTTATGGAACGTGATTCTTCTTCTTTGCCTAAAGAATTGTATATCGCGGTAAAAAAAGACAAGGTCTTGTTAAGCTGTACAATAATACATTAAACAATTGTTTTAATGGAAAGTTGTCGAAGGGAATGTTAACCCGACATTCCTTGTTCAGACTAATCAATAGACGCTAAATGTCGCTATTCGCTATTCAATAGACGCTAAATGTCCTTAGCAACCTACGCTAATTGATTTTAAGTACTGGTTACTCTGGCTGTAGATAATAGATATACGACTTATTTATCACCCAGTTGTGCTACTTGGGTTTTATAATCATTTTTTTAAATGTTAAGGTCGGCAGACAGGCAGACGGTCCACTTGATGGTAGGTGGCTACCGTCGCCTATAACACAAGCAACGCCAAAGCTGCTGCAAGTACGCTGCCGACTGCAGTAGGATTAAGGATAAGGGATTAGGAGTGGATAGGGAAATGGGCTTAGTGCATTGTTTTGGCTATAATTATCTCGAAACTTATTAAATAGAGAATAAAATAGTGTTTTTTTTACCTACGTAGTCACATTTCATTTCTTACAAATTACTTTAGTTCTTATTTACTTACCAAAAAATTTTACTTTTTGTTGTTTAGGCAATATGCCAATTCACAGTCATTTTTGGCTTGCCACGCGTTTTATAGCATCACGGACTTAAAGTATTTTTTACGATGCAGGTGACATAAAATGCACAAATATCATTAAACCAATATGTATAGAAAATAGTTGCAAATAATTTTCATTCTAGAATAACATTCACATTTGACTTACGTTGATTTCGTGTATTCACTTTGACCGCGGTCACGAGACCTTAAAAGCAGAGTTGCCACAGTTGTGACAAAGTTAACACGTAACTAGTTCTGAACCAGTTTAATTTAAAACGATATGAGAGAAGTTAGAACCAGCAATCTTTGTTTCGTATTACCCCGTATTTATTTCAAACTAGCCCGCGCTTCGTCCGTGTATCTTCATAAGTTATAGCATAAAATACTCATGTATTAATCTCTTATATAAACTATATTACTGCAAAGTCTCAACAATATTCGTTCAGTCGTTTTTGCGTGAAATAGCAACAAACCTCCATCCATCTTTACCAACTTTCGTATTAATAATATTAGGTACAAGCTTTTCCCCGCAACTTCGTCTATGAATTATAGCCTAAATGTAGTCCGTTTGGCAGTTTGTGAGTTAAAGGATAACAAACACCTATCCATTCGTAAATAGTTACTTTATTATTGACAAATTTTAAGTCTATAGTAATTAAGCTTTAGCTAAACGTTTGAAACATTGACACTTAGACATTTAGTAGGTAGCGGAAATTCTGTTATGGAGAAGCACATGAACAAGAAGGACATTAACTGTACAGACCGTCCAGCAGCTGTAACCACCCCTCTTACAGGAGACCGTTATGAAGTAAAATCACATACCTATGAGTAACAGGAGTAAGGAATGTCAGAGCCCATTTCCCTAACCCTCCGTTATCTTCTATCCTTTATCTTATGATCTGCAGAATATTTGCATTGCAAATTCCGTTTTGATGTTAACGGGCGATAGTAATCACCTATTGTTGTGAATATTTTAATATTTTTTAATAAAAATATTGTTTGACTTCTCAATAATTTTAATGAAGTAACATATAATGTCAAAACATATTTTAAAATATATAAAAAAAAATACACATTAGGCTTGATAGCCAGTACATATTACAACATACGCCCACTTAATGGCTACTAGCCTAATTTAGGCACTATACAGTTAAACCCATGCCCTTTACACAAATATCATGAGCTACATGCCTTAAAGGCTTAGTTAAAACATCAGCGGGCATATCGGCTGTAGGTAAATATTTCAATTGAATAGTACCATCTGAAACCTTTTCACGAATAAAGTGAAATCGTATATCGATATGTTTTGTACGATTGTGATGAATTGGATTCTTGGCCAACATTTGTGCACTCTGGCTATCATTATAAATTGTTACTTGCGCCTTAGAAATATGACTTATCTCTGACAGGAAACGACGTAAATACACGGCTTCTTTAGCACAGGAACTCAATGCCATGTACTCTGCTTCTGCAGAAGAAAGTGCTACTGTGGGTTGTTTCTTAGACTCCCACGACACAGGACCTCCTCCAAACTCAGTATAAAAACCGGTATATGAGCGACGATCTAAGCAATCATTTGCAAAATCTGCGTCTGTAAAACAAGCAAGATACTTTCCAGTCTTCTTGTAACAAATACTATAATCGATAGTTCCTTTCAAATACTGTAAAACGTGTTTTGCAGCTAACCAGTGCGTCTTATCAAACTTAGTATTAAACTGACTCAGATAACTAACAGCAAATGAGATATCTGGTCGAGAGTTTACAGCTATGTACATAAGACTACCAATCAAACTCTGATATGGATATATTGACTCACAATGTTCTGCAGGAACCAACTTATTTGTAGTCAATGGAGTCTGTGCAGATTTACAATCAGACATATTGTACTGCCGTAAGACATCGCGTATATAACTGTGCTGACTCAGCTTAACAGTATTCCCACATTTTTGCACATTTAAGCCAAGAAAATATTTAATTTTTCCTAAATCTCTGACAGAGAAAAATTTGTTAAGATCGTTTCTGACACTGTCTAATATTTTGTCACTATTGTGACAAATTAAAATGTCATCAACGTATACTGTCAATATCACAAAGTCTTTAGCAAAAAGTTTCGTATATACACAAGGTTCTGAAGGAGTTTGTTTAAAACCCAAAGAAGATAAAACTTTATTTAATTTTAAATTCCAAGCTCGTGGAGCTTGTTTTAATCCATATAAGGATTTCTTTAGCAAACAAACCTTTTCATCTTCAGTGTTAAAGCCTTGTGGTTGAAACATGTAAACTTCTTCTTCTAGATCTCCGTTTAAAAACGCAGTATCCACATCCAAGTGATGTATATCTAGATTCATCTCCGCTGCCAATCCCAATAGCATTCGCAGAGACGAATGTCGCACTACAGGAGAGAAAGTTTCGTCATAATCAACCCCTGCTACTTGTTTGAAACCTTTTGCAACCAATCTCGCTTTGTACTTTATCGGATTACCTTGTTCATTTCTTTTGATTTTGTAAACCCACTTACAAGGAATAACCTTTTTGTTTGGTTTATCTACTAGAACCCATGTACCTTTTTTAATTAAACTTTGATATTCATCATTCATAGCTTTTATCCAATTATTGCGTTGATCCGAATTCAGAGCATCAGCGTAACAAATAGGTTCGTCAGTATCAATTAACTCCGTTTTTAGATTACGCAGTCTACTTCGTAGAGGATATCTACAACCAGTATCAACTTGTTCTCTACTAGTACTTTGAAATTGCTGTGTAGAATGATCTAGAAAATCATCATCAACTGCATCAGAAAAATTACCATCAGAGTTAGGATCTTCCACAGGCTCAACTCCTACCGAGTCAGGTTCAACCTGTCTTGGCGAAGATTCTTCGTGTGATTCAGTCGATATTATTATGGGTAAACATGTTTCTACACTTTCCGATAACGAAGATTTAATATCTACAAAACATTCTTCAAAAAATGTAACATCTCTGGCCTTTATTAACCTTCTAGGATATAGAACATCCCTAAACATGTAACTATTTGGGTCATTAGTGTACCCAACAAAGATATACTGAGCAGCTTTCAGATCTAACTTCTTCATTTGACAAGAAGGTATCTGAACTAGTGTTCGACAACCAAACACACGCAAATTGGAAATATTTGGCTTATTTCCTGTCCATTTTTCAAAAGGTGTGTGTGTTTTTAACGCTACGTGGGGACTTCTATTTTTTAGATATACAGCTGTATCAACAGCATCTTGCCAATAGGCTTTAGATAGTGAACTTCCCGCCAGCATTGAGCGAGCTTTTTCTATTATAGAACGATTAGTCCTTTCTGCGATACCGTTTTGCTGAGGACTATAAGGAACAGATGTCTGATGTTCTATCCCTATTGAAGTCAAATAATCTTCAAACTGTTTATTAACATACTCAGACCCATTGTCGGTCCTTAATATCTTAATCTTAGACCCAGTTTGAGTCTCAACATAAGACTGAAACTCGCAAAACTTACTCATTACTTGTGTCTTTGTTGACATAAAATAAGCAAAGACTCTACGTGAATACCCATCTATAAAGAAAATTACACATCTGTTTCCTTGAAAAGAAAACTCAGACATAGGTCCGCAAATATCTGAATGAATAATTTCTAATAAAGAGGTAGATTTCTTGCAAGCAATAGGTTTAAAAGGTTTCCTACTTTGCTTACCTTCAATACAGCTTACACAAGGCTCTTTATCGACCTCATCGTATTCCAGTCCTATTGCTTGTCCCTGTTTAAGCTTATTCATACCGTACCGACAAAGATGTCCGAGACGTTTATGCCACAGGCGATATTTTAATGAACCAGAATGCACAGTATTGGCCGACAAATCTTCAGACGTATTTATTGAACAATCCAAAGTATATAAACCTCCATGAGTAGAACCGTGTAAAACTATATTACCTGTACAAGAAAAATCAGTATAAAAATTACAACCTTCTTTATCAAAAACTACAGTAAGACCCTTATCTACAACCCTTTTTACAGATATAAGGTTTGAATTCAGTTTTGGGACAATTGATACATTAGAAATTGTACCTACAATGCCATCTTTAGTACTGAACTTGACTTCACCAACTCCTGTACAGTCTACCTTTTCTCCATTTGCAACTGTAACTTTACTAGTCTCTGTATATAACTTCTTGACATTTTGCAAAACATCTTCTCTAGAAGTCATATGATTGGTTGCTCCAGAGTCAATGTACCAAATATCTCTTTGTTCCTTCTCAACAATATTTAGTGCCGAAGACAATGTAACTGCGTTAGCTCCCTTATTGTCCTTATTTTTGTGAGGACAGTCAGATGATTTATGACCGGGCCTTTTACAGTTATAACACACTATCTTCTTTTTATTTTTACGTTTCTGTGAGTTTTTAGTAGCTGGCGTTGAACTTCTACTCTGTTCTAATGTACGCAAAGCACTATTCATATTATTCAACCCAATATTTTGTTTGGAAACTTCACTCAACAATCTTCCTTTAACTAATTCAGTAGTTATCGGAGTATTAGAATTTTCCAAAGTCATAATTAGCGGAACATATCTCTCTGTAAGACCACCTAATATTATTGCAGCAAGAGAAGCATCCTCGATATCTTTACCTATATCAGATAGGTCTTGAGCCGTAGCCAATACTGAATTTATATATGCCTCTATATTGTCATCGAAATCCTTTAATTCTAAACGATATAATCTACGTTCAAGTGATAATCTTCTGCCCATACTTTTATCTTCGTATGCAGCTGCAAGTGCCTGCTAAGCCTCAGAAGCATTTTTGCATTTCCTTACATGGGTTATTGCAGGACCATTGAGGGTCATACAAATTTTGGCAAGGGCCAACTGGTCATTACGAGTTCTCGTTTCTATACTGGTTTGATCGCCATCAGGATAGCCACAGATCGTTTCCCACAACTTTTCGTGCATAAGATACATTTTAATCTTAAATTTCCACTCACCTGAGCCACGAAAAAGGAAAAGAAGACTGCCGCATATTTAATGTTTTGCTATCCATATTTTACAAAATGTATATTGCTATTCTATATTTTTAACAGCTAGACACTTTATTACCAAAACCAGCTCATTAAATTCGTGCTGATAACGAATTGTTGTGAATATTTTAATATTTTTTAATAAAAATATTGTTTGACTTCTCAATAATTTTAATGAAGTAACATATAATGTCAAAACATATTTTAAAATATATAAAAAAAAATACACATTAGGCTTGATAGCCAGTACATATTACAACACCTATACATGTACTATCAAGTGGACCGTTATCAGTCTGTCTGATGTAATTATCGATATTTCACTAAAGTAGATATACTTATGTAAATTAAATTAGAACAAAAATGTTTCAGAAACTCCAAATAATATTAGAAATATGATTGATTTAAAGAAATATTAACCAAGCGAAATCTTAATTACTTATTATTAGTTACTAGCTGAACCCGCAATTTCGTAAGCGTGGAATTCGGTATAGCGCGTAACTTTTTTTGTTTTTAAAACGATTGGAATGAAACAAAACTAAATATTACGGGAAGCTTTTACTACATCAGTGAAAACGGCATACAAATCGGTTAAGCCGTTTCTGTGATTAACGTGCACAAACAGACAAAAATTTTAAAAACTATTTTTTTGACCTCGGTAACATAAGTACAACGTGTAAAATTGTTTTTTCGAAAAAATATTTAAAGTACAGACACGGTTCGTTTGCGATTTTATTATATGTATAGATTTACACCCATGCAAAAGATGTACATATGTTTATGTTTATGTTTATATCAGCAAAAGATAAAGCGTATATGTCGCAAGATCGTTGTAAGGTGTAATAACATATGAAGAACATATGAATCGTTTGTACCCATCGATGTTTATTTAACTGGAAAACAGATAAAATTGGCAAAGTGCGAAAATGGATGTTTATTAAGAAATACAAGCTCAAGAGAAAGCCTGATGGATGTATCCATTTGTTACTTGTTCTTGTATAGAAACAAAGGAACGATATTTTTTATTCCTGAGATTGAAATAATATCTACTGGAATATGGAGCTTGGCAAATAGAATGACATGTGGCTACTGCACTATTCAAAAATTTTGGAATTGTAATCAATTAATCAATTTAAATTGCTGTTCTTGGTTTTTTATAAAATTTTAGACAAAGGGATTAAAGGAATCTCAGTTAAAGGGTTACCTCATCTGAGTAAAGATAAGACATTTTGAACCGGGTTCAACTAGTATGCCAAACGATCGAATCTTCATTATCTATCCCTTCATAGTCCCTTGGCAGCACAATTTCAGCACTTGTGACGTTGCTTGTATAACAGGCGACGTAAGACATAAGACATAAGACAACGTAAAACACAAGACGACATAAGACAGGCGATCGTCTGCCTGTCTGAGGATCTTAACATAAAAAAAATTTGCAAAACCTTCCGATTTAAAAAAAAAATTAATTGTAAAAATGTAAGTGAAAAGTTAAAAGAAATTACCAAATTAGCTTATACTAGGCATACCTACTAGGCAAAAGATGCGTTTTAAAAAAACTGTTAAATTTGCTGTTTTTTTTTATTCAATGGAGATATAAATGTTCAGTCGTGTATATAAATGTTCAATCTTGATTTTCTGCTGCTTTTGAATGTGTATCGCTTAATAAAATAGAAAAATTTGTGAACCTTAAAACAGTCTTGGCGAACGTCTAGATGTAGGTAATACATATTACTTGTAGGTAATTTTTTATGTGTTTATCAGATCATCTTTGCATTATTGGTTGTAGCAACTACTCGTGTAAGAAAAGTCTATTTTTAAACCGTCCATACATTTCTTTGTTTAATATACATTGTCTCAGAATACATTTTACTTGCAAAATTGTCTAATGGGATTTTAAATACTTAGAACATTTTGCGGACACTCTTTTTTAAACTTTCAAAGAAAAAATGGTTCTTGCTCTTTCTGATGCATAAAATTAACGA
Organism: Bembecia ichneumoniformis; assembly: GCA_910589475.2. Taxonomy (NCBI): domain Eukaryota; kingdom Metazoa; phylum Arthropoda; class Insecta; order Lepidoptera; family Sesiidae; genus Bembecia; species Bembecia ichneumoniformis. The sequence continues at coordinate 14,990,939 of OU342526.1, read as the reverse complement.
ACGCTTTTGTTTTTACTTTTTATTTTTTGTTTGGTGCAAATTTGAAATTACTTGTTATAACAAATAAGATTCTCATTCGATAAGAATTAAAAAAAAAATTTACCTACCATATAAAGTTGAGGAATTCACATAAATACCTATTGTGTTTAAGTTGATTATCACTTTTCATAAATGTGTGTGTCAGCTCAGACGCACGATTTGAGTTTACTCTTTTCACTCCTTTTTTAAACGTATAAAATTAAATGCATAAAATTTTCCTCGTGTCAGTAGATAACTAATTACTTTATATTATTTAGTTACATTGTGCGTACTCAGATATCACGTGTTCCTACAAAAGTTATGTTACTTACGTTCGATATATGTATATATATACATACAACTCCGGAGATTAGAATTAGGGAACATAAGGGAACATAAATAAAGTCGCACAAATGTCAAAGTGACAGAAAACGTAACGCTTTATAGTTAACGTAACGAGTAATTAGAAATTTAAGAAAAGAGAAAAAAATCCGAAATGTAATAAATTAGAAAGGGCTCTTACTTAACATTACTATCGTATGGAATCCTGTGTATAGCATTCACTCACAGCGGATTGAAAAGGTGCAGAGAATGTTTACTCGCCACCTTGCGTTCATATCTAGTGGTATATCACACAGATGTAGCTATCAATATCACCTTAAATTCTTTAAATTACATTCGTTGTATGATCGACGAATAATAAAAGACCTGATTTTTTTACATAGGATTTTGAATGACACTTCTATGAATTCCGATCTCTTAAAAAATATACCGAGAACTACTCCTAGACAACCTACTACTCGTACATTTCATATTCCACTGTGTAAAAGTAATGTTGGTACCAATAGCCCTATTGTTCGTGTCTGTAACAGTTACAACTTATTAGTCAAAAGAGCAATTAATGATCTCGAACTTGACATTTTCCATGATTCTCGGCTTGTATTCCGGGCGTAAGATTTTGAAGCTCATTGGTGATCACGGTAAATAGAGTAATCTGAGCCATTTTATTCCTGTGTTTAGTTTATAGGTAGTTTTGCATTTTGACCTTAGATAATAATATAAAATTTTTGTTGTGCTAATTTGTGATTTTTATCTCTATTGTATTGTTATGCTTGTAAACGGTGAGCATACCTCTCATTGACATGTTTATCGGAATTTTTGTTGCCACTTACTTTAAAGGTAAATATTTAATATATATTATGTTGTTGGTGTGACATACTTGTACAAATAAATAAATAAAATTACTTTATAGATAATGGTTTTAGGCCATATCAATAGAATCCTAGAATTCAAATTATACGCAAATGTCCTTGAAAGTTTAAGTATTGAAACACGTGAGTCACAATCTAGTTGCCTTACAATAGCAATTAGGAGAAGTAATGTATCCCAAAAAGCACTCTGTGCGTTCAATCACTCCTGCTAATTACCGACCGCGCGAGCGATCACGTTCGCTCACCCACAACGTCCTGACACGCAATCGCATGATTACTGCTTTAGCGATACCAATATTATTCAAAACTGGACAAGTAAGAGCTCTACAAGTAGAAAATTGAGTTCTGTATACGAAAACGTATTCGTTTGTTTGATAAAAGATCAAATTATCGGGACAATCGTGTCTCAGAGAGATTTTTTATAAGATTTTAAATTTTACAGGGATAAGCTCCACAAAATAGAAATTTATTATTTTGCCAAAAAACCTATTATGTTTTTTTTTATAAGACTTACAAGGTAGTTTATTCTAGATTCATTACCGCAGGTAGCCTTGTAGAAGAGGTCCTTTCATGTTAAAGTAACTTTTTATAAAATACAGCTAAGCTTGTCTTTGAAAGAAAGACAAGTTTTCATCCAAGACAAGCGTCTCTCTTCTGTTATTTTAACTGTACTCGTAACACTGCTTAATTTGGACATGCTGTGTGCACATGATTTAGGTGATATCTCAATGAATAATTCTTTTTACAATTAATCTTCAACGACAGCAGCCTGTTTTGTGTAACTCATATATAAATAAATAAATAAATAAATAATCGCCCGAAATTCTGCCCGAAATTATTCTCTAAATTAAAATGAAAACAGTACCTAGAAGTATAAAAATTCTTTGCTTAGAATGTAAGAAATTAATTATAAAATATATTTACTGTTTACCGATTTGTATAGATTTTAGTATTTTAAAACTTTTGTTTGCGGCTTTGCCTCTGATAAAATATAATTTATTATCAACACGAAAGATAATTTTATTTTACCTTTTGTAATATACATATTCAGGAATTTTCTCCCAGCACGTCTACAAATACATGTTGTCTATTCTCTTCAATAAACGCATTACAAGTTGACGATGTTTTATTGTTAGATATCTTCTACCAAGTCAAGGACTTTTCACCTTTCAGCTTAAAAATTCATTAAATAGAAACTTTATTTCTGAAATTTAGCTCCTACATCCAAACCTATATTTTTTAAGAGGCTGCAAGAAGGCTCACTCTCCAAAACCTATAATTTTTAAGAGGCTGCAAGAAGGCTCACTCTCCACTGTATAGATGGTTACCGTCGCCTGCCGTCCTAATATGAAAGCAAGCATATTAGGAAAAAAGATAATGGCAGAGATTTTGATATGACACACAAATATTTTAAATATTCTTATAAACCTGATGTAGAATTAAATCTGTAAGACGAATTGCACCTGAAGAATAGCTTACGCCTCGCTATAATTTAGGGTGCGTAGGTTTCAAAGGGGACTTGAATAGGTTGTTCTGTAGCCAAGGGCGCTCTTGCAGCCCCTATCACGTTGGAAAATCTGTTGGTGTCTTCGAACTGGAAATTTATAAAAAAAAGAGTTTTTAAAAGTGAATCTACATAGTATTATCTCTTTTTTTTATTTACTTATAAATGTAAGTCGCTAAAACCGAGAACTTACAAAGGATAATGTCAAAAGATCTCGTTTATCTTCGCACGGAAAAGACTATTTCATATAAAAACACTGGAAAAGGAATCAAGTTAAAGAAATCACGTGAAACATGGTGAGCCATGTTTTTGCAGTTGGTTAGGGAATACTAAAAACACCTAATGGACTCCTGTCACTTTATTTAGTAAACCGTATGGAATCTCTCTGAATTTGTGATTTTTTTTAAATTTATTTATGGGATATAATATATTTATATTGGAAACACAGGTTTTCATCATGTTTTCTCTGTTTTCATTCATCATCTTTGTTTATTGTTTATAATTACTTACTTCGATACTTACTTACATAACAATTACTTTACAATATTGATTAAAGCCGTTTCTAACTTAAACTAAGTTACTAAATCAAACAGAGTCTATAATACGTATGAAATCTGTCCAGAGGTTTAGAAGGAGCACAGTTTTAGAGGTTTAGAGTATGTAAATACCTTCGGTACGTAGTATGTACCGAAGGTATTTATGTACATATAAAGTGGGAAAACTTCGTCCATGTCGCAGATGGTAATGAATTTATTTTATAATCTCAGATCACCTACTGTTTAAACTATCCTACCAATAATTTCTTTCCTAATAGATTTAGAACAATGTAATGCGATAGAAATCTATTTCTCCACAAAACACAAAAGCGGATTAATCAAAATTTCTCGTGATATCCGCTCCATTTAGTTTTTTTTATTATTATAAGTATTTTCGATACTTTGATTATTTTTTTTCACTTTTTTTTCATATTTGTAAATATGTTAATAAATTGAGCTCGATGGCCTCATAAGAGTTTCCCAAAGGGTGGGAATGGACAAAAGTTGCGCCAAATATCCATGTTGTGGCAACCCCAGTTGGGAACTCCACTCTCGAATTGTTGACTTGGGACAAATAGTCCAATTAAGTAGATCCAACTTCGAGAACGAGGCCAATTGTCGAATCCAGCTTGGATGGGCAACGTTCGGGAAGCTCCGAGACATCTTTTTGCTCAAAATTCAAAAGTTCCTTAAAAAAGTTTTTCGACCAATGTGAATTACCAGTGATGACATATGGCACTGAAACGTGGTCTCGTAAAAAACTCACCGCGGCTGAATGGATCTAAAGAGTAGGGTTATGCTCGGGGTCAATCCGGTCCCCTTCTATTTATAAGAGTCGTTGCCATCAGGCAGACCATCAGCTAATGTCTTAATACTAATGTCATTAACCATGAAATATCTAACGTAACTTGCATAAGTATAGCCCTAATTTATCTTAAATGACACACATCTTAAATAACATTTTATAAACCCAAGGTATAAATGAGTTATTATTGCCAATTACCTCGAGCGTTTCACTCATTTCCTTCCCCGCCTTACTTCTGTGTTCATACGATATTATTATATTATATACAAGAAACGATAACTAATACATAAACTAACTAACTACATAAACAAAAAACGTCTTTTCGCTGTAAGTCATTCACATTAACAACACACTTCTTTTATCTCCTATATTTTTATCTGAATATTTTGTACCGTCGGACACAACCTTCCCGTCTGACGCCTGACGGCACTCTGTCTCCTATCGCCCGCGCACACCCCTCGCTGCACATGTTGCAAACAATTTGTAAATTATTTACTAAACTCTTTAAATAAAACTCAAAAAAAAAATTTTGTGCAACTTTTAGGTAATTAAATTGTCTATCCATGCGTGTGTGTTGCAACTAAAAATAACTTCTTCTTTCTACGTAGATACAGGATATTTGCAATTATAAGGTATTTTTTGGATGCAGATTTCAATGGTATTCTAAACAAATATTATAAATATAAAAAGTGAACTTTGTTTTTGAAAAGCCAAAGACTTTTTTGGTATTTTTTAATTATTTTTTTTTCTCTTAGTTATCGAGTTTATACGCTTTAACATGCTACAATTTTACCGCTTTGACAGGGAGAAACCTCTTAAAAGAAACTATAAGAAATAATAACAAGTAAGTTGTTATTAATATGTAAATAACAATTGAATTAAACATCTAACGACTATATACAATAAAGTTTATAGCTACATTATTCTAGTTTGTGGCGCCTGAATGTAGGTCTTGACGTTTATTATTTGAAGCATATCTGGGTCACAGGATAACTGCAATCACACTGCAATATTACGAATAACGTACGATGTCACCAGCACAGTAAATATTTTTTAAATGTTTATTTAGGTAGTACGTACGAATATTTAAACAGGTAGTTTATTTATTTTTGAGATTACCTTCTTAAGAATCAATTTTTATATAAGAAATTTTATGAGGAGTAAAATTAATACAAGCGTTACCTAAAAAGCGTCACGTTATCTGTCACAGTCACTTTGAAATCTATGCAACAGCTGGCGTATGTATTTACTATTTACTGTACCGATACGAACAGGCCTAAATTCATTTTAAATCCTACACTCTAGGAGTTAAAAATTTTAATTTTTTGACATTCGCAAAATCATAAAAACGTATACTAACGCAATTTTTAATTCTCCAAAGCTTGCTTAAAGAAGTAAATGACAAAATCATAGGAAAATTTATTTAAATTGACTCAATTCTTGTTTTTTGATCATTGTAATGTATAGTAATCAAGATGTTCATTTCTTAGCATTGACGACCTACAACAACAGTTTTGTCCGGAGCCTTTAGAAAAAAGATTTCTTACAATTTCCCATTATTTTTTTAATTTGTACATTAATACACTTCGGACTAATAATGCTAAAATAAACACTATTAAGAATCTGATATAGCGTCCTTGTAGAAGTTTGCGTTACCGCAAATAATTAATACTTGGCTACCGCGTCACAGAGGCTTTATGTTATGATGTAATACCACAATCCGAAAATAATCTAATCTCAGAATCAATTTACCGAACGGTATTTTATGTATACATATATCACAACCGTATCAATTACTTTTTTAACTAATTTTAGATGCTTTAATTATTCAGAAATGTAGTAGGTAGATTTTATCTCTAGGTCTTTATGTTTTATTAAATATTTACGTCTCAGAAAAATTGCGATATTAAGTAGCTGCTGAACTTAAAATAATAAAAATTACAGCTCTGAAAAATATAGGTATTTACTATGTGTTAATATTAATCTAGGAGCCGGTTTATTATTGCGCTGTGTTTCATTTAGATCTGTTTAACGATAAATGTATATATTTATAAGGGATTGTAAATTTACAGATATTTTTCTTAATGTTTAAAATAGATTTCCACATTAGTCTTCAGATAATCTGATTCCAAGTTTAAATAATATAATCAATTTATTGCTTAATTGCCTTTGAAATACACAAATAATATTTCTATAAAATATTTTCAAATAGGATACGTTGCATTTTTGGTTTTATTTTTAACTAGCTTCGTCCGTGTTGAAAAATGAGAAAATATTTATGAGTAACTAGCCACCCGGCCCCGGCTTCGCCCGGGGTGCAATTTTTATATATATGAACATATATATAAATTTTTTTATCCCTCTTTCCATTAGTGAAAACCGAATTAAAATCGGTCTAACCGTTCACGCGTGATGCCGTGACCAAGGGAAATGGGGATTCATTTTTATATATAGAGATAATCTGCGTCTGCATCAAGCGAGTCCTGTCGTCGCGTTCGCATTGATGCGAGATCGCTTGAAATATTTTCTCTCGCGAAGTTTTTAATTTACAAAAACTCCTAAGATACTCATTTAAATTGTAAATGTGTATAAACTGCTTAAGGTAACAAACGTAATTAATTTGATAATGATTTACTGTATCCGTCTAAATAACTTTTTAAACATCACATTACGTGTGATCATTTTTTAGAAGTTAGAATGCGTATAATAAGCTATCATTAAAAGATAGACATATGCCATTCCGGACTTTTTGTAGACCTATAAAAGAGAAACAATCCCACCATACTTTGTTTGGTTATTCTCAAACGGGTTAGGCAGCGTTTCGATTAAAGCCTCCAGACGTCTTACCTAATTTTTTTCGACATCTTGAATATTGTATTGTTCAGTTCAGTTCAAAATTAAATTAATAATTGCAACCTAGTAGGTATTTCAAAATTTAATTAATATTAAAAAGAAACGGACACCCGGGAAAAAAATCTTCCAGGACTACCCGTTTAATTAATTAATCGATGACTATCGCCAGCAAGCAAATACTATTAAAAAAAAAAAAAAAATTAAGCCGAAATCGATCGTTAAAAAAATACCAACCCGCCTACTAAATTTAAAAAAAATGAACACTGGTATCAATTATGAAAAATTCATACGTTTACCTACGCTATTGTTTGAAACCATTAATCTCAAGAAAAATAGGCTACGTAAAAAAAAATTCAAAATGGAGAAGTATGACACGAGTCAAACTATAAAAAAATTCTAGAAAAATCTAAATTATAACAAATATATATAATATTCTTGCCGCTGATTTCCAACGAGGTTTTTAGGCACTTTTATTAAATTATCTATTAGAAATAATGGTTGATGAGACAGATTTTGACTGTTTTCAAATAAAATTTTTAATGTCTATTCGGCTACGATTCCATTGACGTCGACCTCTCAATCGGGATACTGCCGGGCAAATGAATGGCCGATCTCCGGGCTCTTCGCCACCTTGCGGTGAGGATCCCTACTCGAAATATCAACCATGAAACGCTCGAATGACGACCAATCTAGCCGAAGCCAAATTTTGAAAAGAACCAAAAGTACTCAGGGTTGCCTATTGACAATAATACATAGAACAAGCCAACTACGCATCACAGAACCGCTGAACATGGGTCAACTTGGTCTAGTCTGAAACCCTTACGAAGCGCTTCACAAATAACTACCAATATCACTGTCAGCTATCCGATCCTGGAATCAAAGGAAAAAATATTAATGTAACAATATTTTAACCAATTTACACAAAAACCTTAACGAATTATACAAATAATCTATTAAAAAAAAATTTGATTGTCATTATTCGGGAAGATATCCAACTGTTCTCTATTTCATCTCTCTCCATTCTATTTAGTTATAAACTCTTTATCGAAAATATAAAGAAATCTTTTGCTTTCTAGTGGTGTTTAATTTTCAATAATTACTCCCAAAAAGCAATCCTAACACTGCCTACAGCTGCGAAAACAAAAGACGATTGTTAGGTCGCGAAGGCACGATTGTGAGGGCGGATGGTGGACTAATGTGCACTTAAGTGAAATAATGAATAGGCCATCCATTAGAGAACTCATTTGTCTACTTGAACAATAAAACGAATATGGCCAAATGGAGTTGTACCAACATTTTTTTGTTGTTCAAAATCATTATATTTAGATTATAAATTATTTGCAGTACCTGTGGCGATGCATGTGTTATAGGCGACGGTAATCACCTACCATCAAGTGCGTCAGCCTATCTGATGAACTCTAGATTAAAAAATATATATTTAGATATCTCAATATAACACTTTATATTAGGACATTGAAACTAAAAAAGTCAGTAATTAAGGTGGCGCACAAAGCAAAAAAGAAAATTCTAATTTCACCCGCGTGGCCCCATAATTGAACGGACACGATACCAACACAGTTCCTTTTATTAGCCATATTTATTTACCCAATCATGTTAAAATAATATGAAACAATTTAAAAACAGTATATACACAACCAACTTATAATAATCTACTCACAAACAAGTCTTATTAAAAAATTTACGTCTAAATATTCTTGCGCACAGAAACATACTCTTCCCGTCTCATTGGAGCGATTGTGACTGATCATGTGAAACAAAACAATGCACATTGAACAGTATGTATGACATGAGACGGAAGATAGCGCATTTCGCGGAATAAAAATGTTTTAAGTGCCAAAAGCCGGTACTTTATGGAGCCGATTAGCCAAAGATCGAGCAAAGGGTAGTCTTTAGAGGAGGCCTCAATGTTGTTTCAATAATTAATGGACCAATTGTTGATATGCAAAAAAAGTGTTTTAGGTATATATATATATTTTATGTTTTAGGTATTTACGTTATAATTATAATAAGTAGATTGGGTAAAACTATTAGCAATAGGGGCTTTGGATGAGTGGTAAAGGTGCTTGCCTTAACGCTCTGTTCTAGAGTTTCCGGGTTAAATTTCCGGCAGGGTCAACATTGAAAAATGAACTTTTCAAATTTGGCTCTGGCAGCCCGTCTGTCGGCAGTAACCACCCCCTTACAGAAGACCACCGTGAAATAACAACACATGTGCTGTTGTGTTTCGGTGAGTGAGTAAGGGATGTCAGAGCCCTTTTCCCTGTCCTCTGCTAATCCCTTATCTTAAATCCTACTATAGTCGGCAGCGCACTTGCAGCAGCTTTGGCGTTGCTTGTATTATAGGCGACGGTAGCCACCTTTTTTTTTTTTTTTTTACAAGAGGAATCCATCATGGATACCCACCCGTCTCAAGGTGCGACGTGCCTCTCAGGATGAAGCAGGCGGTAGAGTCCCCATCTACCGCCCTAGTCCTGTCAGGGGTCCAGGTGGCGGGCGTGCGCCAGCCGCCTGCGTCCTGTTCGTCGGCGACGGAGGGGATGGGACAGGACGTCCTCCTCCCGCTCTCTTTCCGCCGCCTCCTTCTGCGAGATGACATCTTCGCAGAAGGATTGAGTCGCTTGCCAAGCGGCTCTGCTGCCGACCATAGCTTTCACTACGGCCGACAGAGAGAAGTCAAATCCAATAGTCGCAGCGAGCTCAGTTCGCTGCGCCAACCATCTAGGGCACTCCGCAAGAGTGTGCTGTGCGCTGTCCTCAGCGAACGCACACGAGTGACACTCTGGGGTTGGCTCCCTACGAACCACCCGGTGCAGATAACTCCCGAAGCAGCCATGCCCCGAAAGCACCTACACCAGACGGAACGTGAGAGCCCCGTGTCTCCTCTGGAGCCATTCGTCCAACACTGGACGAATGGCCTCTACGGTGCCGACGGTAGCCACCTATTGTCAAGAGTACCGTCACCCTGTGGTTCGCTCTAATTAAAATATTAGTAAATAATTAAAATATTACTCTTTATACGAGTAATAACTACGTCTTACTCCCACCGATTTCAAGTAGGATATATTTATTTTCTCGATTAAAAATAAGCGTCAAAGAAAGGAGCAGTCGACAAAAACTCATTACAGGTACAAAGTTTAAATTTTTATTTTTTAAAACGAAAACTTTTAAAAGACTTTTGGAAGCTAAAACGAAAACGTCGTTGTTCATCTTATTCTCTGTGGGATTTGAAAACAAGTAAAATATTTTGAGTTAACTCAAACGAAATAAATTTATGTAGAATTTCAACTAAGGGTTCTAATTAAAAGTTATTTTAGTATTATAACGGTAAAGAGGTATAATAATTGGAAAAGTTAGATTATTTTAATAGCAGTAATTATTGTGTAGGTACATCAATATCGTTTTGTGATTAATTAGTTTAGCACCGTTCATAAAGTTTGTTACCAGATTAGGCCACCTCAAAAGACTTTGAGACCAGTGAACGTAGACTAAAGATATTGTTTGTTAAGTACTGAAAAGTTACCGACTCGTTTATCATTGTCAGCGGTAAACAACTGGTGTGGACAACAGTATACAGGATGTTAACAGAGAACAATCTTGAATTAGTCGCCTGTGCGACATTGATTTTTTATCATTTTATATAACTGCTGGAAATCATCATACTATAGGTAACTTTGTAACCGTAAAAGTTACTATCGACTAAGTCAAACGGATCACACGAGACTATATCTATCCCCAGGGCGACAGCTATTCAAAGGGATAGTGAAACTGTATACAAAGTTATACACTTGCGTGAACTCCCTGACTATAATAAGAACACTAAGATATATAAAATACCATTAAGGTAGAATGGTATAAATATACTATACTATACATGACTTGCTGGAAGTGCTAAGGGGTGGCTGAGATACTGCCTACGAGACCTGATCTGTGGGTAAACGGAGTAACTACGACTCGCCCTCTTCGTCTCACATGTCGGCCTCTTGGGGGTGCGTGTAACCCCGAGCATAGCCCTCTCTACAGTTATATATATGTGTGTGTGTGTGTGTGTGTGTTCGGGTTCAGCTAGTAAATTAATGATTTAATACTACTGACGCAGTAAAAACACTTCTATAGACTTGATAATACAATATTAATCGATTACCACTAATAATGTGACAACCCTGAATTTTTCCCCAACAAGCAGAAGTTGTGTTTGGTTTCTGTCCGTCTTTGTACAGTGACAATTGTACGAAACAGAAACGAGTGAAGTTATTAGCGAAGTGCTGCTGTACAAATATTACATCGGCAACTTTGTACGCAAGCTCTTTATAAAGTAATCTTTCAATTTTAATAACGATTTATCATAACGTCTTTGTCAAAAGAAAATAAATTTTAAATATAACATATGCTATACTGTTTGAAGAGTGCGTAGGATTTAGTGTAAAAATTATAATATTAATTCTTCGGCTTGTAGCTACCGTACCAAATAAAGGTGCGGAAATAAATATATTAATAACCCATTAACGAATGAATTAGAATAGCTCTGAAAAGGGCTGTATATAAGTGTGGTTTTCTATATTTATTTAACTGCTATCGCTGGATTCACGACAGAGGATGAATGGGAGCCAGCAGCAGCCGTCACAGCCAACCCTTCCGAATTCCGACGCTATTGATTGCCTTCTTCGACGAGATGTTGAAGAAGGCTCTATTGAGTTCTACTATATCCATACATAATTTACTGCTCTTATACCTCAGTAATTCTTTTCAAAATTGTCTCTTGACGGGGTGAACAATAGTAGCAAGGCAGAACAAGGCTCACTGGGTTTCGCAGTCCTAAATGGGCAGCTCATCTGACGGCAGTAACCACCTCCTTACATAAGACCACTGTGAAATAACAGCATGTGTGCTGTAGTATTACGGCAAGTGAGTAAGGGATATCAGTATTAATTTGCCTATCCCTTTCCTAATCCCTTATGGTAAATCCTATCAAGGTCGACAGTGCACTTGTGTGAAGGTAGCCTACCATTAAGTTAAACGTCAGCTTATTTATAGACCTTTATGTAAAAAAAGAAGATTTTCTGATACTCAATCTGGTCTTAATACATCACAAGTCGTATTCATAAAATTTTCACATATCTGCTTTTGGCGATTATATAGGTGTAATAATACTCCGTAGATAATATATACAGGAATGTGTATTCTAAAATTATTAAATAATTTAATTTCTAAAATTACCCTATTAATATACAGTATTTACATAGACATACCGATAGTTAGGTATACGACTACGTATGCCTGTTGCCTGAGACAGCAAAACCGCGGTGTGCGCATTATGTTCACTTGTATCTGTGCGCTCACAATCCGAAGCAACACGACAATATAAATATGGGCGAAAAATTAACCCTTTTGCACCACCGGCACCGGGAGACAACATATCGTCCAAAAGCCAATCAATAGCGTTGAAATTCCGAAGCGTTGGCTGTGATGGCTGCTGTTGGCTCCCATTCATCCTTCGTCGTGAATCCAGCGATAGTGGTTAAATAAATATACAAAACCACGTTGATAAGCAGCTCTTTTCAGAGTTTTTCCAATTTATCCGTTAATGGGTTGTTTATACCCATATTTATTTCCACACTTTCACTCGGTACCGTAGCTACATGCTACAAAACAACATGAAAAGACTGAAAGAAATCTGAATTCGTTGCCAAAGTAGATACTATTAATTTTCTGAATCTCACAGGCCAACTGAAAGAGACGCAGCCATAAATGTACATCGTTCGGCAAAATTCCTGCAATAATTAAAATTTCAAAGTTAATTAAATAGACAATTATAGGCAAATTTATAACAGAATTGCATAAACTTTTGCACGACACGACAGGGTAATAATAGAGAAAACCAATTCAAAATTGCCATTCAACACGTGTTCCGCGGCAAAGTGAAACTTTAATTAAAATGCCAGTCTGTTACTGTTTCTAGCGGAACAGAAAATAACTGTGCCATTGTACGAAATTATCTGATTTGAAAACCTTTTTGGGTTTACCTTTGTAGTCTATTGTTGCAATTTGAGCTGAATTTTATTAAATTTATTTTAAAAAGCTGCTAAAGCTTTGAGAGAACATTTATCTTCCCAATAAGGAGAAGCACGCTTCAATTCCGGTCTGGAATAACTTTAACAAAACCATTAAATTGGTTGTACATTAATGAACGTTTGAAACACCTTCATAAAATTATATTGATTTTTTTTCTATCTCTATCGATGTTTTTTATGAGTTGCGATTTGTGGGATTCATGCCTATTGACATGACATCCTTATATTGATTTATAATTGAAGCAAGATGTTTAGCGAAATTTTGATTGATATGTCAGATAAATTCAAAGCTTCATATGAATGCTGTTTCCATGTGTCTTTGTAATTTCTTTCTGCACAATTCTACACAATTGTTGTCTTTTTAAGATAGCAATAGAATATAGGATTTATTTACTTTAATGCATTAACAGATAAATTAAGAAAGTGACAAGGAGACACAATATTCTAAAGGTTATCTGCCGATAACGCGCAGGTCTGCTCTATAAATGCGCAGGATTCTAATTCTAAAATAAAATATAGCTTCCAATAAATAAATGTGTCTATTATTATATGTTTCAAGTGACTAAAATCAACTGTTTCATTGATGGTATCCAATATCGACCGTTCTTTAAGAAATTCAGTAAAAATATCAGTAAGCATTCAACTGTTGAATAAAATAACTGATGCGACGTGAATATTTCAGAAAAAAAAACATTCAAAAAATAAGAGAGCGCCCCCCGTAAATCATGATCGACCTCTCCGCCTGTATACAGTTTCCTCTATCACAGTAAAACTATTAAACAGTGTAGTATATCTGCTATTAGAGAGTTCGTATATGGACTTTACGAGTAAAACTGGATGACAAATTCTTAAAGCCTAGTAGAGCTATATGAAATTACAGTACCTAAACTTTCATGATATGGAATAACTATACATATATACGGCAGATCGAAATTAGAACTTCCTGTAGGGCCTACGCCTTTGTGACTTTTTCATCTTATGTTTGCATTTAAAAGAATTTTCATTTGCTTTAACGGCAAAGGAAAACAAAGAATTTCTAACTCACAAAGTATACCTTATGCCTTATTTTTACTCATAAGTTAAGTATAAGTATAATAAGTTGAAATTACATTTACTTATATCTATACCTACATATAACAAAATAGTAAACGTGCCGTATGTGTACCTATATTAAATATTTTTTCGAAAAATCAATTTGTACCGAACTAAAAAAATAGTTTTTAGACTTTTTGTCTGTTTGTCCGTTTGTCTGTAGGTTTGTGCACGTTAATCTCAAAAACGGCTTAAACGCTATGAATGCGATTTACACTTATACATTGTAGCAAGCATCCCGTAGCATTTAGTGTTTGTTTCAATCCATTCGGTTTACAAACAAAAAAGTTACGCGCTATACCGAAAACCACACGTACGAAGTTGCGGGCTCAGCTAGTTGACAAAATAAGTTCACTATTATGATATGACAAATTTAGTATGTTAATCTGAGTGAAATTAGGACAAACCGAAAATACCTTTCTAAAAATTTTGTGAATAAATTTTTAAATAAAAAAAAATAATTAAATAGTTAAAACCAGGAAAAGAGTGATGTATTATTAAAATAGGCCAACTTTATGAAGGCATCATTAAATTTATTTTAGAATTGAAATAAAGAAGTAAACTATTTATAAATAAATTTAACATTAACCTTATTTATGTATAATTCATACAGACTACTAAATTTTCCAATTTTTTTCTCAGATATCAAATAAAATCAAATGACACGTCGTATATAAAGCTCCGTAGCAAGTTAAAGGTACCTAATTTCCGTTTTATCGTTTCTAAATTAGGTTTTCTCCTGCGAAGCTTAACCGGAGATATTTTCCTTTGTTCCGGCATTCTTAATGTTTCTTCTTATGTCTGTCTTATTTTTATAGTATTCTGGCGAAAATAAGTTCATTAAATAAAGTTGTACAATACGGCACAAAGTGAATTATGAGCTAAATATTACTATCAGCATTTTATACAGAAACATTTTTTTTTTTTTCAATTTTAATCATGATTTTCCTAAAATTCCAAAAATTTCCAGAAATAATTCGATACGTAAAGATCATTAACATTTATTTAACATATAAATCTATTATTTTTAATATATTTTTATGCTATTATATTGCGCGCGGGCTAAACCGCGGTCATCATCTATACAAAAATAAAGATTCAACGCCTGGAATATGTATAACAGCAATAAAGATGTCAAGCGTTATTTTGCTTTACACATTTCGTCATGTGCCTACTTCGTTAGAAGTCACGGGCACCAACTAAATAATTTTGTAGGCGCAATTTTATAATGGCCGTGAATGTAAAAATATGTTCAGATTTAAATGGTATGGAGTGAGCGTACTGTGTGTGTGTGTGTGTGTGTGTCACAAAGAACATTTTTAAAGTACAAACAACAAAATCTCCTTCGAAAAGTGCACAGTGCCTTTGTTGACTTTTTTTTCATGGTGAATTTTAAGTAAGACAATTTATAACTCCATCCACTGCGAGTATTTTTGTTGTGTAGAAACGCTTCATAAGTAAACAAAACTGAATATACAGTAGACAGATATGTCATATGAGCTGAAAGAGAGCGCCTGTCAATAAGTCAAAGGAAAATTCCCGCTACGTAGATTTTTTTCTTCATCAACGTCACCTATATTTAACCTAGGTGTATAAATGGTTCACCTTACTTTGACATTGTTAGTGTTTATGTCACGTTCCTTTTTATTTGGCACCAAAAAACTTTGATATGACGGTTTTAAGAGCGCGCGTATAAATAGAAATAGCTAATCCTAGATTTAAATTTTATCTAACTATGTAAAGTCCAAATAAGAAAATATTTACATATAAATTAATGCATCATTAATATAAGTGAAATGTGGATAGAAAATATTATACAATGAAATTTTCTCGATAGAACAAAATCACCAAATTACCTACCAAACCGCGCGGGTGAAATTAGAATAGGGGATCGGACAAATTTTCAAGAAATTGTTTTAAATTAATCTTCATGGATATTTATTCCCATAAAAAATACTATTTTATTTATTTATAGCCTTTTAGGTACTCAAAATCATGTTTTAATATTGTTTGTTTGAAAATGCCGCCAAAACGCCACGATAGTTCATCTGAGAGCGCGTAACGTCATTTGTGGTCATATCATAACAAAACAACTGCATTGGCATAAGACAAAGATTGCCCACAAATGACGTCACGCACTGTGATTGGTGTTTCAGTATAGATTAAAAATATTGTAAATAATAAAATTTTATTTCTTCATTTAAAAATATTTAAATGAATTATATTAAATTATTATTCGATAAATAATCGTAAAAAATTATATATTTTCTTTCTAAGTACATTTTAAATTTTAATCTGATTACTGTCCGATCCCCTATTATTATTATTTTTTTTGCTTTGTACGTCTCCTTAAAACTGCAACACAGACTTGGTCTTCTGGTAGCTGTGTGCATATTTGAAATGAGTCACGACGACGAATCCTCCTTATAAATTGAAGTCGCTATCCGCGTCTGTTTGTATATCCGCACGATATTGATGCGGTTTTCAGATAATTTTTCATGGAATACCTGGTACAATAAAACCTAATTGCATTCGTGCGAAACCGGAGGCGGGCCGCTAGTGCAAAAAAAATCCTGATCATTCCCTATCACCGCGACTGTTGGTGGCAGTAAAACTAGTTGGAGTAAATGAGAATACATACTCGAAATAATTGTCATTTATACAAATGTTTTAATAACCCGTCATTCCGGGGAGTGACTGTTCCAGTCTCGGATCATCTCCAACTCCTTGGTGTGGACCTTACAGCCGATCTGAACTTCGGTAGGCACATCGAGTCCATTGCCAAAACAGCTGCCAAAAAGCTGGGCATCCTTTCCAAGGTTAAACGGTATTTCACTGCGAGGCAGCTCCTGGACTTATACAAAGCACAGGTCCGGTCTTGCATGGAGTACTGCTGTCACCTCTGGGATGGGTCTGCCCGTTACCAACTGGCCGCACTGGACTCGATTGAAAGGCGAGCAAAGAACCTTATTGGCAACGACACCCTTGTGGATTCCCAACTTCAAAGCCTGCAGCATCGCCGAAAAGTAGCGTGCCTATCGATTTTCTATCGTCTACACTATGGAGAGTGTGCATCTATGTTGTACGATTTAATCCAACCGGAACCGTTCCACTTGCGGACCACTAGACGTGGGCAGGGGTTTCATCCCTTCGTGGTCGATGTACCTCGATCACGAACAAAGCGTTTCAGTTCCACCTTCCTTGTTCGAACTGCTAAGGAGTGGAACTCATTGCCTGCGTCTGTGTTCCCACAGAACTACAACCTCGGGGTCTTCAAAACTAGGGTAAATTGGCATTTACTAGGTAAGCGTGGTCCACCTTCGGCCACATCTGCACCTCACATCAGGTGAGATAGTGGTCAAGCGCTACCTCGATTTCATAAAAAAAAAAAAAAAAAAAATGTGCAACTATAAGCAATAATATTTACATTAACCGACAAGCGATGTCGTCGGAAAACAAAAGATGCCAAAGAAACGCGAACGGGTGAGGGCTTTACCAAAAGTAACCACCTACAAAATGTATCAGTATCTTAAAACAACAGTTTTAGACTAATGTGTGTTGCCAGTGATGACATGTGGCGCTGAAACTAGATCTCTAACTATGGGCCTCGTAAGAAAGTTTAACGTTGCTCAACGAGCTATGGAGAGCGCTATGCTTGGAGTAATTGGAAATTTTGGTGGCAGGGATTTAGATTTTTCTCAGCAATGACAAAACATATGAAAGTGATGTTTGGTAATCTGTTTCTTCATATTACTGACTTCATTCTGTCAGTTGGATTACACGATTGGTAAACTTTTATAACAGAGAAAAAAAATTTCAAAGAAACCTCTTTTAAAACACACATCTGTATTTTACAGGCAAACGGGACCAATTTAAATCTCCAAATTTTCAATGTACATCAGTATAAACATACACTTTAATTTTACAGTTGGATTTCTTAAAATACATAAATTTCTTAAAATAAATCAATAAAATAGTTTTTTTAATAAAATTTGTTTTTTTTTTTAATGTTAAGATCGGCAGACAGGCTGACGGTCCACTTGATGGTAGGTGGCTACCGTCGCCTATAACACAAGCAACGCCAAAGCTGCTGCAAGTGCGCTGCCGACTACAGTAGGATTAAATATAAGGGATTAGGAGGGGATAGGGAATTTCACGTGCTGCTATTTCACGGTGGTCTTCTGTAAGGTGGTGGTTACTGCCGCCAGATGGCCTGCTCAAATGACTGCGAAACGCAGTGTGCCCTGCCACTACTTTCCAGTTCCAGACCAGAGCCAAATTTTAAAAGTTCATTTTTCAAAGTTGACCCTGCCGGGAATCGAACCCGGGAACCCTAGAATAGAGCGTTAAGGCAAGAACCCTAACCACTCATCCATTTAAGAGAAGTCTTTAGTTTTCGACCTGATACGATTGACATTCTGGTAATACACTAAAACCATTAAAAGAATATTAAATTAAAGACCAAATACAAATATCAAAGAAAAATCCACAGATTATACCTTATGCTAATTATAATATTTACAACTTGTTTAAAATGTCCATATTTTTAATGTGAATGCATGCTGCGGTGTCCTCCTTTCGCACGTAAACCCGACCATATTTCACCCACACATATTTGTAATTTTTATCCTTGGCAGTTTTTCTTGTTGCGGCGTGAAGAGCCTTGCACACTGGCGAAAAGTGTTCGGTAACATACACTTTTTGTTTCTGAGTGGTGAGCCCCAGGCGACTTGAATTCAGGGTGTCATCTTTGTGACTTTTGTTGTAACGGTGGCATGCCGAAAGGATGTGGTCTCTCAAACGAGGGTTTGTGAGAGTGATCAAAATATTTCGCGGTCGATCCGTGGAAGCATTTATCTTAGCTATCCGGCGACAGGAGTCTGTGTTATCCAACGGGCTCGTCGGCTTGTTTTATCGCATACGTTCTTACGACATAAGCAAGTGCGCTCTCGTTTTCGTATGCAATCACAGCCGTATTAATTGTTTATCGCTGCAT
The DNA here is from genome assembly GCA_910589475.2 of Bembecia ichneumoniformis. NCBI lineage: Eukaryota > Metazoa > Arthropoda > Insecta > Lepidoptera > Sesiidae > Bembecia > Bembecia ichneumoniformis. The sequence continues at coordinate 14,971,835 of OU342526.1, read as the reverse complement.
CACCTTAACCGCTGGAGCCGGAAGGTTCTCTAGTGGAGGCCACGGTCCAGGCAGCAGTCTGTGGCAGCGTATGACGCTCACCCACAAGGTGGACAGACGCCCTGATGGGGGCCGCGGGTCGACAGTGGATCCACGATACTTCTGATCGGTCCTTTTGGAAAATCAGGGGAGAGACCTTTGACCAGCAGTGGACATCCTGGTATAAATCCTTACCCATTTTTCTTGATTAAAAAAAATAACATTCATTACCCTTACATTCGTAAGGGTTAATTGGAATAAACAAATGGGAAAAAAGGAAAATTATTCCGGGAGGCCTACGTACGTTGAGTTTATTGAAGATAATTATATTCACGTAGGTATATAGTTAGTACAAAAACCCTTGTCCCAAAGGTCCACTTTAAACGGCTAGTGAAACTTTCCCGTAAATTCACGGACGATTAAGTATTACTGTCAAAATTTGCATACAACAGTAAAGGACGACACTAAGATTTAATATCGTGCATTTTATTTGCTTTTTATTCGGCGCTCGGTCATCCCCTTGTTAAACGGCTGGAAACTAAATCGTATTGTTAACAAAAGTGGAATTAGGTACCAGTTCGAAATACACTTTCGTACGTGTCTGTACGCTTCTGTGTTTTTGTTATTCGGTGCTTTGTGCCGTTTGAAATTTTTGTCACTCAAAGTGTCGAGTGTCCTTTTAGTTAGAAGCCAGGTTGGTTCTATTTTCCAAAGCCTTTTTTAGATTTAAACTCAAAAATATTTTTCATCCCAACATACTCGTTCGTATCTAGTCAATAAGTAAAGTAAAATTTTAGTACTATTTTAGCATTAAAGATATGTTATCTGCATAACGAGTACAGCTGTTACAATGCATATGTTTTCATAGAATTACATAACATCTATATCTATACATTTAATAAAATCGTAAACGAGCTGTATCCGCACATTAAATATTAAAAAAAATGTACACGTCACACATGTTACCGAGATTTTTTGTCTGTTTGTCTGTTTATGCATGCCAATCTCAGAAACGGCTTAACCGATTTGAATGAAATTTTCACTGTTGTATTGTAGCAAGCTTCCTGTAACATTTAGTGTTTGTTTCATTTCAATCGGTTTACAAACAAAAAGTTACGCGCTATACCGAATACCACGCGTACGAAGATGCGGTATCAGCTAGTTTGTAATACAAGTAGATATTTTAAACAAAGACCGTAATTTAGTAAATAACGGTACTTATGCAAAGACTATTTAAAAGTTATTATGATTATGATTTATAGGTTGAAAGTGATATTTTTATACTAAAATGCTGTTGCACTACACGCGACTAGTCCACGTTTCTTTATAAAATATTATTCGTGGAAATCGGAAATTTTGTATGGAGGGGGTAAAAGGGGGAGATAGGGGAGGGTGAGTGATTATATTATATTATATTATATTATATTATATTATATTATATTATATTATATTATATTATATTATATTATATTATATTATATTATATTATATTATATTATATTATATTATATTATATTATATTATATTATATTATATTATATTATATTATATTATACAAACATACAAATCTTTTCTTTTTATAATATTAGTATAGATAAGATATTTATATGAATTAAACTGAAACTATTTTACCTACACAACTTTATAATTCTTTCAATACCAATAACGCTAGTAGGTATTTTGACTTAAAAAAGTGATCTTATTATTTTTGAGAAATAAACGATATGATCTGACTTAATTTAGTACCCGCAAATATATTACAAAATCGTATACCCATAGGGAATTACTTATTTTAGGAAGGTGCGTTTTGTGCGTTATTTTAGGAAGATATTAATTTTAAAAATTATTCTGACGGTAAATTTTCGTCAATGTGAAATTTTAAATATATCTACTTAATAAAAAATTAAATAATAATCTTTTACAATATGAGCGTTCCTAATTGAGTTATGAAATATTGTGTCCTGTTTTTTATTACCTACTTTATAAATTTTTGCTTCTTAATTAATTTCAACTTAAGTTATTTTATAAACCTTATATAATACCCATTAATAGCTTATGAACTGATTTATGAAATTGGTTGGACCGCACAAAAACACACCTTACCTCCCTTCATGCAAAATAATAGATAATTATTACTCGTTTATTTGCACTATACCTATAATTTTCCTATTCTAAAAAACATATCACCTAAAATAGGAAAGCTATTGTTCGGTCAGTTATCTAAACATTTTGTTATGAGGAACACTTTCCTTCATAGTCGCAAAATCCATATTTACTTCGTGCGAGAACGAATCTATTTTAATTAAAAATATAGCCATGCAATCCATCTTTGTCACGCGACTGACACTGGCAATGTGTCTAGTTGTTGTCGAGATATATTTTGTGCAGTTCACTTGTTACGACGTCACTAGAATACGGATGGTATGTTCTAGTACGGAGTTTCCTCATACACATCTCAAAGGTAATAAAAGAATGTAACAAATACAACTATTGTAGATAAAAAAATTAATATTTTATGATAAAAGAGCGTGGCATTTTTTTTTTAATACGAGTTCCGTTCATACTTTCCACTTGACCGCAGTTATTTAGATACAGTTAGTGTAGATTAGATGAACTCAGCCACCGCGGTCCATACGGCGACGTGCGCTTAGGGCGCGCGGTACTGGACACTGCTATATATAATAAATACTATTGATCGTAGCGTGATGTTATATAGCCTTTCTCGATAAATGGACTATTCATTCAACACAAAATGAATTTTTCAATTCGAATCAGTAGTTCCTGAGATTAGCGCGTTCAACCAAACAAACAAATTCCTCAGCTTTATATATTAGTACATAATAGAGTATAGATAGGTATAGAAGTACAGATGAATGTTCATAGTCAATTATAAGATTTCGCAGAGAAATTGACTTAGCGTCTCAAAATAATATTAAATACTCTGTGGACACACTTCAGTATTGTATAACATTGTTAAATATGTATTTATTATTATTTTTTGTAGGTTTCTTATTTGTTTCTATATTTCTTGTGTATCCTTACTAATACATAGGTACCTAATATAAATGTCAAAGTAACTCTGTCTGTCAGTATGTTACCTTTTCACGACTAAACTGCCGATCATCAGGCAATATTGTATACATGCAGAAAAAATATTGTTCCAGAACAAAATACTACATAATATCTAAAAATAAAAATCCAATCCAACGCCTGACAAGAACACAATAGCAATAAAGATGTCAGGCGTTATATTTCTTATATATTTTTAGAGTTTATTGGAGAATACTCCTATAAAACTCCAATAATACTGGAGAATCCTTACGTTTGGAAATTTTATGAGGAGTAAAATTAATACAAGCGTTAACTAAAAAGCGTTACGTTATCTGTCACTTTGACATTTTTGCGACAACTGACGCGTGTATCTATGTTCCCTAATTCTATTATCTGGACTTATAAAGGCAAACGTCGAAATCTTGTATGAAAAGTGTAGTCCCCGACGCGACGATAGCGCGTTATAACGTGTCAGCTTTTTGGCTGTTGACGACTTTTGGCAAATTTATCGGACAAGTTTAGCCCTTTTGGAACTCATCTTGATTTGTGAAAATAAATAGTTCGGTTCGCCCTTACACGGCATTGTAACTCACCCCGCACCTACAATATTTTACATTCCACTAACATCTAGATAAAACTTAAAATATGGCGGCCCGTTGGAGGAGTGGCAAGGATGCTAGCCTAACGTCTCAGGGGCCCCGGGTTCGATTCCCGGCGGGGTCAAGTTTGGAAATTTTAATGTAATTTTCAAAATTGACTCTGGTCTGGATTTGAAAAGTAGTGGTAGGGCACACTGCGTTTCGCAGTCATTTGGGCAGCCCGCCTGACGGCAGTGACAACAGCATATATGTGCTGTTGTGTTTCGGTGAGTGAGTAAGGGACGCCAGAGCCCATTTCCTTATCCCCTCCTAATCCCTTATCCTTAATCCTTAATCCTACTGTAGTCGGCAGCGCACTTGCAGCACCTGTAGTGTTGCTTGTGTTATAGGCGAGGGTAGCCACCTACCATCAAGTGGACCGTCAGCCTGTCTGTCGACATAACATTAAAAAAAAATATATATGGACATTCCAAGATTTTTTTAAATAAAATTTTATCTTAAGTTCCTGTACAGAAACAATTTATTGTATACACGCGCTCTACGGAACTCTACAGATGCATCTAATCCTCAGAATTCTCACGGAAAATGTAGAGGAAGGTAAACAGTTATCGTATCTTGAAATTGTTGTTTTTTAATATTACATCATACTGGGAATATTATAATGCCTGTTTCCATATTTATAATCTCCTTCTTTTAATTTATAAAATAACCCTGGCATTTCAAACTACTTTAACCATGCAATATTAAAATTTTAATAGTGATCGATTCTGTGCTTAAAATTGGTAATAAATTTAACGCTGCTACCTACGTATCGTTAATTCCGAATATCCGAGAGTTGTTGAAGGGATGTGTTATGAGATTTGAACTCCAGCCATATACATATTTCATAGTGATAATGTTATTGATAAAATTCCTTTTTGTTTTCACAATTATTTTAAAAGTTATGGTGGCAATACGTAAAGTAATGCCAATTAAATAATTATGTCAATCGTTTGGATGGCTTGAATCACCCTGAAATTAAGATACCAAAATATCCCCTCTGGTCTCTAAGGACAATATGGAAGATATCGATATGGACGACTAGTAGTGTAGGCGTGATTGAGCTATTTCTGTAACTTTGATTTAGTTTTGTTTACCTCAAGGACCAGACAAGTCTCTTTGGTCACGCCAAGCAATTATAAAAGTGGACTGTATTTTTCGTTAGTGGTACATGTAATCACAGAACGAGGAAACGAAGGAAGTCTATCACTTACCTCGTGAATCATCAAGTTCTTGGTCCTCCAGCGGCGAAAACTGCAACGGGCCCGTCATACACAGAGTCCAGAAGCTCCAGCACTTCACCACTTCAATTATTACACTAGCGGAGCGGAAAACGTGACCAAATAAAGTAGTGGAAAGTAGTGGCAGGACACACTGCGTTTTCGCAGTTAATTGGGCAGCCCCTCTGGCGGCAATAACCATCCCTTTACAGAAGACCACCGTGAAATAACAGCACGTGTGCTGTTGTATTTCGATGAGTGAGTAAGGGATGCCAGAGCCCATTTCCCTATCCAATCCTAATTCCTTATTATTAATCCTACTGCAGTCGGCAGCGCACTTGCAGCAGCTTTGGCGTTGCTTGTGTTATAGGCAACGGTAGTCACCTACCATCAAGTGGACCGTCAGCCTGTCTGCCGACCTTAACATAAAAAAAAGATACATTGCCTGATATAATTAGCTTATAAATCTCGCGGGTCGAGATCGGCGGATGAGTCTATGCGTGTTTGTTGCGATGTTTTTCTTACTGACTGCGGATTCATAAAATAGCCGGTCGCGCGGCTTGCAATAGTGACAAACATATTATGGTGGGTGTGAGACAGAATATACCACAGCGAACTACTATTAATTAATTGAAATTGACAATTGGCGTCAACGCTATTTGAGAAAATGTAAATAACTACAACTTTCATCTACACCACAGTAAGTCCACACTGTGATTCAAAATCTGTTACAGTAATGAAGAAAGTAGCTCAACTTCTGCCCTTCCTCGTACTGTGGACCACTGCGTGGACTCTTGACATTCAACTCTGCACCAGACGCATTTATCTAGCTAGAGCTGAACAGTTTGACCAGAACGGGTTGAGGTGCTGGGATATGGTGAAAGTGCCTTCATGTGGCGGACGATGCGACTCCAGAGAGGTATAATAATTTTTGTTCTTAATATGTAGTTTTATTCCACGAGCGCTGCCCATAAATCCACGAAATAGACTTCTTTTTGGTCAGTGAATTAAAAGTAGATGAGGTTTTCATTATTCAGTATTTTACTAGTAGATGACAATGAAATCAACTCAATTAAAAAGCGCTCTGTGATACCAATACAAGACAATAAAATTAATTTAAACAGCCAGCAGCATTATATTAAAGAATAGAATTTTAAAAAATACGATTTTAAATTTTGAAAATCAGAAGTTTTCCATTCTATGTACACACACATTTTTTTTAAAATGTATAACACTAAATCTCGTCATTAGCTAGTAACAAATAAAAAGAAAGATAAAAAAATATATAAAAATAATAATAGAAGAAAGATAAAAAGATAGGTGCTGAAATTTCTATAAGAATATTTGTCCTGATTGACTATCAACCAAAACTACTAGAAAGCTCTAGAAAGCTGTTTGCAACGTAGGTTTATATTATAACGTAAGGATGTTTGAATATTTCTACTCCGTACGATGCAGGGGATGAGTTGCTAATCCTAATCCTAATAATATTTTAAACGCAAAAGCTTGTATGTTTTTTTTATGTTTAGGTCGACAGACAGGCTGACGGTCCAATTGATGATAGGTGGCTACCGTCGCCTATAACACAAGCAACGCCAAAGTGGCTGCAATTGCGCTGCTGACTACAGTAGGATTAAGGATAAGGGATTAGGAGGGAATAAGGAAAATGGACTCTGGCATCCCTTACTCACTCACCGAAACACAAAAGCGTGAAATAACAGCATATACGTATGCGCTGTTATTTCACAGTGGTATTCTGTAAGGTGGTGGTTACTGCCGCCAGGCAGGTTGCCCAAATGACTGCGAAACGCAGTGTGCCCTACAACTACTTTTTATCCAGACCAGAGTCAATTTTGAAAATTACATTAAAATTTCCAAAGTTAACCCCGCCGGGAATCGAACCTGGGGCCCCTGAGACGTTAGGCAAGCACCCTTGCCATTCATCCAACAGATCGTTGTTTGTTACTCAATCACGCAAAAACAACTTAACAGATTTGGATGAAATTCGGCACACAGATAGTTTATACCTGGATTAATATATAGGATACTTTTTATCCTGGAAAAATGTTAGGTTCAAATGGGATTTTCAAAAAACCAACTACAGCGCGTACGGAGTCGCGGGCACAGCTAGTCTATACTAATATTGTAAAGAGGTGGGTAAAGTTTATATGTTTGTTTGTTTGTTTAGAGGAGGTAATCTTCCATACTATTTACATACTCATCCGATTTAAACTCTTTCTCCAAAAAGGCTAAATATTCAACGCGGGCGAAGCCGCGGACACCAGCTGTCTAGAAATAAAGATCCAACGTTTGGCAATTAACATTGCTTTATATGTTTTGTCAGGGGTTATATATTTTTTTTATTTTTCAACGCGGACAACAGTTGGTATTATATAAATAAATAAATAAAAAAAAATTCTACTTTTGAAACCACAAATCTTCAAAAGTAATTTATCGATCGCCATAACGTTTTGCTTATACCTTGTCGGGGAAACACATCCACCAAAAAGTGCTATATCTGAGGGAAGCGAATTAAATGCATGAAAAAGCTAGTCACTTTTGTGCACCTTACTTTTATAATATTGCATTGAATTAAAAAATCATAAAGTATTCAGTTTTAACATTTCAATTTCAAAAAGGCTTACGTATATATTTTTTCATTTAGTCTAAAATTGTAGCCATTCTGTGAGAATGCGTTACGTGGTACGAATTAATATCTCACTGCGAAATTCATACCAAAAATATGAAACTTCTATAAGAAATTCTACAGCTGTTACCTCATGAAAACTATTTATGTGAAGGGCCTGTCGGCTACAGCTGAAAGTGAGGCCTTGAAATTATAACATTTCATTGATCCATCAAATCAATGGAAGCGTGTCTTCATTCCGAAATGTTTCCATCTATCTTTTTTACTGCCAAATATGGTTACTTATAATTCTATAGTGTATAAATATATCCTGTATATACCCCGAACTCCTGTATATGTCCCGAAACTCAACGTCAAACGGGAACGGCGGGCTGCCATAGGCTAGGTTAAACCAGTTCTGGAAAAAATAAGAAAAAAATCCAGGTCACTTGGTTAAGAGATAATAGAGACATACATATTTGAAAATTGGGAAAATCAGCACACTGGACGACATTTTTGGGTAATGTGATCGCAAATTTTCCAGTTTTTTGCAGTCGTAAATTCAGTAATTGATTATCTAAGTTTTGTATAAAAAAATAAAGTTTAATCGAGTCATACTTAAAAATCTTTTTGACCAACTTTGACACTTTAAAAAGAAATACTTAAAAAAAAACTTACCTCGGCAAGTTACTCGTAATTAAAAAAATGGCCTATTTAATCAAGATTTTAAAATGGTACAACACATGCCAGTAATCTTTCTTTTTTTAATTAACAAATTCAACCATTTAGAACTCATCAAGTCGAAAGTAGGATTCTTTTTCGTTTTAAATTCCGGTGCACATATTTTATAACTTTAAATTGATATTTATTATTAATTTATTATCAAATTAAAGCATTAAGGTGACGCAGCGATAAACAATTAATACGGCTGTGGTTGCATACGAAAACGAGAGCGCGCTTGCCTATGTCGTAAGATCGTTTTTAATAAACGATTTTTATTAAAAAAACTATAAATTAAAAAACTTCAAGAAATCCAACTGTAAAATTAAAGTGTATGTTTATACTAATGTACATAGAAAGTTTGGAATTTGGAGGTAAATCTGTGTTTTAAAGAGGTTTCTTTGAATTCTTTTTCTCTGTTATAAAAGTTTACCAATCGTGTAATCCAACTAACAAAATGAAGTCAGTAACATGAAGAAACTGATTACCAAACATCACTTTCATATCTAAATCCCTGCCATCAAAATTATGTTGGTTTTCTATCTGCCAACCATGTACATATTTTAATTTTAACATTATTTAATTTTAAATAACCGTCTTTTTTAAATGTGGTTTCGTCGCTCCATGAAATTTTATTAAGAAATTGAGGATCTTTCGCTAACATTGTTTTGCAAATATTGAATCTGGGTGCGTAATGTCGAGAGAGCAAACTTTGTACACTTATTTACTTTAAATAAATTTAGTTGTAAGTTTATCTAATTGAAATAACATTATATGTATCTGTTTGTAGGGTTTAACAAAAAAATATAAAACTACTATTAATATTGACGTCAATAAATAATAATGTGAATAGAGGTTGCTGACGTTTGTTAGGAAAACTTTATCGATAAACTAGAAAGTTTACTTACGGGCTGATGCTTGGTGTACAACTTATAATGACGAGTGCAGTTGTCGTTATTACTTACTTTGATTTTTACTTGAAACTACTTGAAATCCCGTTTTTTAATCAGTATCAGTATATATAGTTACATAAATTACATGATTTGTAATAAATTATGTTTTAATGTGTTGTAGATAAGAATAAAATTAAATGTTTAAACGCCTGTAAAAGAAAAACCTAAGAAAAAGGGTCCCAGACGAAGTCGCGGGCACCAGTTAGTTGAAATATAAATCAGAATAACTTGTTTACATATTTGTTTGTTTATTTTGTTTGTAATTATTATTTGTTCATATATTGTTTGTATTAGAGGAATTCTGTATTGTTGCTTTTTTCTTTCTTTCTTTCAATATACAGAATATATACAGAATAATATATATATAATATATACAGAATATGCGGAAGCTTGTAAATGGTATCAAATTCATTTAGTTATTGAGTAAATTTTGTATAAAATATGTCACTGTAAGTTTTCCATGAAAATAAATAAATAATAAATAAATAAATAAAATAAATACAGCTTTGTTCGAAAAAAGCAGGCTACAAATCTACAAATGCTTTATAACTTATCATGATAATTATATGAACAATTTGCTTGTCAGAGAGGTCTCTCAGCCGTCAAAGCCCTGGATAACCTGGAGCTTCATGGCTCCTGTAAACACACGTTGAATTAATATAACTCAATTTATATCCAATACAAAGCATTTTGTAACTTGTATCAAGAACCAATTAAAAGTTTCTGTAGAAATTTAGAGCGAGTGGTTTCCAATATTTTTAGTGTTCTTATTGATATCTTCAAAGGAAAGAGGTTTAAAATTTGCATCAGCTATTTCAAAACATCCAATTACATTCACCCCTTTTGTGAGAAGCCATTTCGTAAAACTTTGTAAATTTCAAACTTTGTAGGTACCGAAAAAATCTTATAAAAAGGATCGAGTAACTCGACAAAATAAAAAACAAGATAATTAGTTTTGAGACGAATACAAAAAAAACTCGTCGCAGAGTTGTAATTATATTAGATTTTTGTAAACATAATATACATAATATATTTCTTTTGCTGTATACAATGGCGTATAATTACATTCCTTTTTCAGTTCAAAGCAATTTCTTTGCCACAACTTGTAAGCCTTAAAAAATCTAGGAAACGGTCCGTTCTTTGTATATTGAAAAATAAAAAAACCTTTACAAGATTCTTTCTTCGACATATATTAAAAATTCAATAAAATTTCGTTCCTTGAAGTACCATTAAGAAACACCAAGTGGACTTACTCTGTAAGCAACAACAACAGCGAGACACTTGAATAATGACGTAGTTACTACAACCGTTTGAATCTTCATAAGAGTATTATTTCTGGAAATAAAACTCACTCTTACAGGTTTCAGTTAACTTCTATTGTTCATGTATTTATATTTACCTACTATCTACGCCACCAACTTTCCTATGTCCAATATATTTATTTATTTATTTAAACTTTATTGCACAATCGTACAAAAGGCGAACTTAATGCCTTAAAGCTACCAGTCAACCATTGGGTAGATCAGAAAGAATGACGGAGGTGCAATTGAAAATTTACAAATTGTATAATTAATTACACAGAGTTCATTAATAAAGAGTAATGATAATATAAATTCTAAAAATACTCACATGAACATAATACATACCTACTTATATACATACAATATCAATCAGTAAACTTCAGTATCGACAGGACACACTGCTCTCAGAAGAAGAAGACCCTTTTACGGGTTATACTTAAGTAAAAGACAAAAGTAAGAGACACCAGGCCCATTCTCCTTTCAAGGTCTGCAATGTATACTTGCATCTTCCTCTGGTGTTGGTTGTCTTCCTAGGCGACGGTAGCTAATATATGAATAACCATCAATTAAATGGCCTCCTGTCTTGCAAGCATCAAAATCAATTGTTTTGAATATTGAATATCATCTTTTGTCTTGCAAGCATCAAAATCAATTGTTTTGAATATTGAATATCATATTTTGTCTTGCAAGCATCAAAATCAATTGTTTTGAATATTGAATATCATATTTTGTCTTGCAAGCATCAAAATCAATTGTTTTGAATATTGAATATGATATCTTTTACCAGTAGCCCCGTTATAGTTGTCACGTGACGGGATTACTGGGATTTTAATTTAAATAGGTTTCATATTCACAATACCGTAGTTGACATAATATTATTATCTTTTACAAGACTATTTCACGCCTGTCCAAATAGCATGCCTTATAGAAGTGACCTTTTGAAATGCATGCTCGGTACCAATCATTCATCTCACTAAAATTGTTATAAAATTACAATATTTCATTGTTTATGGGCCTTCTTTTAATAGTAACTTATTTAAAAACCATTTTAATCTCTCCAAAAATTGAAATTTCTCTTCCACTTTATGTCCATTATAAATTTTGCTTTGATCTTTTCCTAAACAATAATTTGTAAACTTTAACCTTTTAAGTAGTTGGGGTATTTTTAGACGTCTATAAAGCTATACTCACTCATTTCAGAGGAGTACTATGTCTATTTATGGCTGCCGCACTTGATCGCCGCAATTAATTTTGTTGTTGTGAATTAATTTTGAATAACAGATTTCAGATTGGGAGTTCCCATTCAAGAAGTCCCACCATCCAGTTTGTGTGCACGGTTCCCGTCGGCCATTAATGATCCGCCTTCGTCACTGTGATCCTGGTGTCAAATCTGGTACTGAAATCTTCCATTTCATTTCCGCTGAGGATTGCCGTTGTAAGGTAAACTGATTTATTTATTTATTTTTTCATTTAACAGCAGAATACCATATGCTCGAAATCTAGACCGAGCCTTATTGTGAATGAGAAAATCTTTGAATTTTTGCATTTCAAAAAACTCATTTGATGAAATTAATTTTTTAAAATACACACTTTGTCGGTTACTAGTTACATAAAAATTTACATAAAATATTTCGGTAATAGGGATGCACTCGTAAAAACTGGTAAAAATATTATGTAATTGAGTATACATACCTACTCGTACTGACAGGAACGGAATTTTTAAAAAAACAGTGATAAATTCTATAAAAAGTATTGAATTTTAATTATAACTGGCCGGTATAGAGCCCATTTCCCTATTCCCTTCCTAATCCCTTATCCTTAATCCTACTGTAGTCGACAGCGCACTTGCAGCAGCTTTGGCGTTGCTTGTGTTATAGGCGATGGTAGCCACCTACCATCAAGTGGACCGTCAGCCTGTCTGCCGATCTTAACATAATTTTTATTTAATTATACTTCCACAAAGTCATTACGTCACATTATTCATTGAATTTGTTTTTATTTTAAAATAATTTCAATAAATTACATGGTTGCTCAGTACTAGTTTACATAATTCAATCCAGCTAATATAATAAATGCCAAAGTTTGTATGTTTCGATGTTTGTGTGTTTGAATGTTTGTTACTCAATCACGCCAAAACGGATTTGGATGAAATTTGTCACACACATAGTTTATTACCAGGAATAACATATAGAATACTTTTATCCTGAAAAAATATTAAGCACTATCGACCCGCCCCCGGCTTCGCCCGGCGTGCAATTTTTATATATATGAGCATTCCTCGTTTATCCCTCTTTCCATTAGTGAAAACCGAATTAAAATCGGTCTACCCGTTCATGCCAATCATTGTCATTTTATAATAAGCTAAATATAATAATACAAAGTTGAAAACATGCTCACTTGACCGAGTTGATCCCTGTCTAGTATCTCACTCTCAGACCCCTGCGATACAAGCTTCGCTTAGTGCAAGGGCCGCTGGTAACTCTGAATTGGATAGTTTTAAGATAAAAAACTTTTGTATTTATAAACATTGTTAAAATGTTTGGCAATAAACATTTATTATTATTATTATTATTACGCGTGATGCCGTGACCAAGGGAAATGGGGATTCATTTTTATATATAGAGATTATATTACTCATACTTGTTCTCATCGTTTCATTTATCAACGCGGACGAAGTCGCGGGCACCAGCTAGTGTAAAATAAATATAATATATTTCTAAATGGAAAACTTTTTTTAAAAATAGAACCTCATGAGTAATAAATAGAGCTAATGACGCTTGTTTAGTATGTTTATTTCTAATTATGTTACATTAAATAACTTTTGACGACAATTTTATTTCATTGTCATAAAAATCGATACTCATAATGAGTTAGGAGGCTCTAAAGACATTTCTCAGTTTTTATTATTTCTATTTTTTTAAATACAGATAGGTATTTACTTAATTCGCAATTATGAAATTGTCATTTTATCGCACTGGCCACTTCATTAAAAAAATATGAGGTTTAATTGTTTAACTTTCAATTGTTTTTAAATTCAGCTTTTAAAGTAGTGATGATGATTATTGAATCCTTACAGCTAAAATCAGAATAATTTTCGAATACGAGTTCCAACAAGGAATAATGCAGCAGAAACTGCTCGTATTGAAAATACTGTGTTTGGAGAAGACACAGCTGAAGGACGATCGCGTGCGTTTTTGGTTTAACCGCTTTGGCAGTGGAAACTTCGACTTGAAGAAGACCAGCCAATAATGTAAATAACGATGAATTGGAGCCGATCCGTATCAAACTATTAAGGAATTAGTGCCATAGTTTGATGTTAGCATACCCACAATATTGATCAATTAACAGCAAATCGGTAAAAAAATAAAACTTGAAAAATGGGAGCCTGATGATTTATACACAGAGAACTTTTAACTGCTCTACAGAGAACAGTGAGCGTTGAAGCTTGTCTTACCTTGTTAAATCTATACAAAAATGAAGGTATTTTAGACCGAATTGTAATGTGTGGCAAAAAGTAGATTCTTTACGGTGATCGCAAGCAAACAACACAATGGCTGACCCCACATCAAAGGGCACAACAATGCTCGCTTTAGGGCTTCCCCTAAATGTTACGGCGGAACGCTTACCGACGGGCTTTGGAGGTTTGGCGCGCGAGGCTGGTAGAGCCTTGTGGTACGCGCCAACGCGCCGTCGGTGCAATTCTGCCGAACTTCGAAGCTTGGACAGAAAGGAGATGCGTCAGTGTCACCTACAGATTGACTCAGATACTCACCGGGCACGGTTTCTTCGGTGAGTATCTGAATCGAATCGGACGAGAAAGGACGGCACAATGCCACCACTGCGCTTCCGACCGGGACTCCGACCAGCATACGCTGGAGGACTGCCCAGCTTGGGTGTCCGAACGTCGAGTCCTGGTCGATCAGATTGGGCAAAATCTGTCCCCGCCAGCAGTAGTCGCGGCTATGCTGGCGGGTGAGGACGGCTGGAGGGCCGTGGTCGCCTTCTGTGAGGCAGTAATGCTCCAGAAGGAGACCGCTGAGCGGCATCGGGAGAGGGCCGATCCCGCTTGGAGCGCTGCCTTCGGGTAGCGGACGGTGCATCATGGGGAGACGCGCCGTCAAAACATGCGACCCCGGAACCGGACAACACCCGTAGTAGTCTGGGGTGTTGCTGAGTGTTGGGGGGTGCACTGTATCCCCCGACATATTTCAAGGGGATGCAATTATCGCATCCCCAGGAGGTGTCCCCCGTAACCAAGAGGGACAAAGCGGGGGCGGGACTTGGTGCGTTAATGCGATCCCAGGACCCACCCTGACCGCCGAGGAAGACCGCCGCGGGGTTTTAGTGGGTATACCTCATTTCTTGGTCTAATTCACTACAAACAGCTTCCTTAAATTAGGTCAACCAATAACAGCAGATGTCTACTGTGCAGAATTCAGAACAGTGATTGCGAAACTCAATCAATCGATGTTCACCATTATTGTTCCATGATTCGATCAGATTGGGCAAAATCTGTCCCCGCCAGCAGTAGTCGCGGCTATGCTGGCGGGTGAGGACGGCTGGAGGGCCGTGTTAGGCCATCAAGACCTAACACTGCTCGATAAACAATTTTATCTAAAGATTTTCAACTATATAGATTAGGCAAGATGAAAGAATCCGTAATATGACATTTAGAACCACGTTTACAAAATCGCTCAGTCCATCGCCAACTTTACAAGGCTATTTAGCTACGCCATGGCCATTCTGATTACGCAATCAGGATCAATTTGAAAATTTCCCAATGCCCTCTCTATATACCTATTCTGTATATTTAATCTTTTTGGTTTTAACACTACAAGGCCTGCAGTTAGAGACCATCCACCATCTTCCATACTCACAGGACCTCGCTCCAACCGACTACAACTATATTAATTTTGAAATGTTTTTCAAAATTAATATACCGACTACTATCCGCGATTTGGACAATTTTTTGTACGGAAAATTTTTTCTTCTTAGGAAAGAGTACAAAATGCCTTCACACAGCTTGTGGATCCTCAATGTTCTATCACAAAAGTTTAAATGTTCTTCCTATTAGACAGTTGAAATGTATAGACAACGAGGGTAAATTTATGTTAAGAGCGACAGGCAGATTAAAATCACTTTGTGGGTATATAATTAACACATGAGGAAACCTGAGAGATGTGTAGAAAGCAGTATTGATATAGTTACGGTTGGCCACAGAACCTTCTCGAACGAACGCGAATTGGGGTTAGGGGCATAAAACATTCAGGAAGAAGAGGTAATATTTACCGATACATGGTGACCACGCCCCTTTAAACAAATGCAAAAGGAAAATGGTCTTTACGGTTACGACATAGGGTTCATATTCCAGGAACCGAAGCACCATAGAATCAATAGAATAAACGAAGCTTGATGTTTACTTGTTTAAAAGATCGAGTATTTCTACGACTATCCAGACTGTCTTTGCGCGAATATAAAAATGGGCATGGATGCTTGAGGAGGAGTGTGCTACCGTACGCGATACGGAAGCGACATTTGAGACTTTTTGCGAAGATTGCGATAGTGAGTTAGCGAAGCGCGTTGAATGAATTAGCGACGACATTGGCGAGTTTAACGGTTTAATCGAGAAGCCTTGTGATATTTGGAATAAATCTTGGTCCGCAGGAATAAATCGACTCCTTTCACCCCTTACACTGTATTTTTAGTCATCCGCACGTAACAAAGAAATTTTATAAAACTATTCTTTTGTAGTTAAATCTATCTGTAATGTTTATTGAATAAATAAATAAATGATTCCAGAGTTGACAAGCACCATAATTCTTAGATTAATAAGGAATTTATTTTGATATAATAGACAATAAGTAAGTACGTACTATAATTCATTCCTATGATATCATACTTTCTCATCGATCTGTTTATTTAGATATAAATAATTGTATAAATTAAAATAGATTTCAAATGATATACAAATATTCAAATATACATATTTGCAGATGTGTATACAAAAAACCCGTGAATTAAAAAAATTTTTACAAAATCTGATGGTGTGGACATAAATGAATTTATTTTTATCTACTTATATCAAAATATAACTCAATCAAATTTATACCAGATCTAATAACATTTATCTAGGTACATAGGTAAAATAACTATGTACAAAATAACTGTGTAAAGGGTTGGAACCAAAGGTCCGAGAGACTATTGTGGCTCCTAAAATATGCCCGAGACTCAATTTTCTCAGGTCAAGGAGCACTTAGGAAAGTATGTAGATAATAGTTCAAGACGTCAGCGGATATCACATTACTTGGTCCGTCGAATCTACATTAGGATGATTTCTTTATAGGATTCACGGAGAGATTAGATTTCCTGAGGGATTTACAATTCCGGCACTCTCGTATGCTTCATGCATTTTATAAAATGCCACTTTTCAACGTAATAAAATCAGTGTTGGATCACTTATTGAATTGAGCATTTTTAATGATAAATGGTGGCAGGTAGCCAGAAGATCCTTTTGATGGGGTCGTTGGTTAGTAATTCAAATATCATACAATTCATTAATTATTATTAATATTGATGCTGAATCCAGGCTGCTTCTGACTGGTCCTATTCGAAATTATGTGGGGACTCTATGTCAAGCAGTGGATATCCTACTATTGCTAAGATTATGATTATGACAACGTATAATTCAAATAGGTTGTAAGTATATTTACAGCCAACAATTAGGCCGCCCAATCTATGACTGCTTAAGTCATAATTCTTGCATAAGGCTTAAGGCTGGCAAATGTTTCGTAAAGATCAGTCGTGTATGGATCCATAAAGCTTGGGTGGCTATTATTTTAGCATTTGGTTTAAAAAAAAAGAATTAAAAGAAAGCAGTTTCCTAAACATTGGTTACAACAAAAAAGTAGCCAATGTTTAGTTTTTGGCTGATAATCCCACAATTCGGGCAAGGCTTCTAAATTCAAAATGAACTCCTTTAAATTAATCTGTTCTTGGCTTGGTCGCCTTTGTTGTATTGGTCTTTCTTGGCTGGCTACTTGCATTTATAATATTAGGATTTTTGAGCTATTTCTCTGAAACATCTTGACCTAATTTCAGTCTCTAGTCCGACATCTAAATTAATTAATCAAACAAGGGACTTCTATTAAGAACGTGACTAGTGAAACAAAACACTCAAACCGGATCTACCAGTGAGTTCATGTTTTGCAAACAAGTGCAGTATCGCAGTATCGGGGTCGAATGCTAAGTAAACACACCAACTGAATAGGCCTCGTCGATCTGTGGTACCTTCATAAATGTTACTGGAAAACGATCTGTATGCAGTTCATTTATTTATTAACAATGACATTATTGTTAACTGTATATTTAATTTAAAACATTTCTGAAGTGCTGATGTGATAAGCTGATAGTCTGGTCTTCCTAGCCGATCTATTTTTGACACGATAACGGGTTAGTGTGGGCTGGTAAGAATCAGCCAATTCTAACAATTCCTGAATACGTAATATGCCGCAGATATAATTAAATAGATTCAGATTTATGTAATATCTATTTAACCACCGTAGTTGCACAAGTATTTTATTTGCAAAGCGAGAGATCAGATCGTCCAGTGAATATTGTCATATAATGCTTTTTACATATCAGAAGAATTATTTCGTTAATATTATTATTTCATTAACATCTGTTGGAAGAATCCAACAGTTGTAATGATAATTATTAATAATATTGATAAATATATTATTACTAATTATTAATATATTTAAACTATATTTTTATTTATGAATAAATGAAAAATTTAATGATTTTAATAATAATTAATAGTAATATAATCATTAATACTAAAATGACATAATGATTTCTGTTGATATTTGCTATTTTTTTTTATTACTGTATATTGTTATTGTGTACAAAAATAAATAAATAAATATAAATAAAAATTAATCGCTAAATACATTGCTCAATATAAGCGCAAAACTAGAGAACGGCTGGACAAATACGTTTTTTTTTTTTTTTTTTCAAATATTCCTTAAGACCTAGAAAGGTTCTTTTACCGTCCAAAGCTCCGAACTGACAATAACATAATATCAGCTACGAAAGAAACCTTTCTCGTCACAGTAATAAACATTTTCAGTGACAACTAGATTTGTTTTTAAAAGTTTTAATCGGCCACTTTGATTTCTTTTTTCATATTTTACACAGTATTTAAGACAAGGCTTCCAATTTTTCCCAGACTTTTTTCTCGCGCCCTCCCGTTCAAATATTCCGATAAAGATTTTTATTTGACGAGCCCGTTAGATGAGTGGTTAGGGTGCTTGCCTTAACGCTCTGTTCTAGGGTTCCCGGGTTCGATTCCCGGCAGGGTTAATTTTGAAAAATGAACTTTTCAAATTGGCTATGGTCTGGAGCTGGAAAGTAGTAGCAGGGAACACTGCGTTTTGCAATCATTTGGGCAGCCCATCTGGCGGCAGTAACCACCCCTTTACAGAAGACCACCGTGAGATAACGTGTACTGTTGTGTTTCGGTGAGTGAGTAAGGGATCCCAGAGCCCATTTCCCTATCCCCTTCTAATCCCTTATCCTTAATCCTACTGTAGTCGGCAGCGCACTTGTAGCAGCTTTGGCGTTGCTTGCGTTATAGGCGACGGTAGCCACCTACCATCAAGTGGACCGTCAACCTGTCTGCTGATCTTAACATAAAACAAAAACTTTACATAGTTGCAACAAAGCTTATTTTTCCACAACTTATTTCGTCAGACGAAGCTCATGTGCCGCGCTTACGCTCTCGCGAAAAGTAAAAAAAATGCTGACTTCCTATATCTAAGGTTTAAACTAATTAAATGTTTATAAAATTCAGTTAAATGGTTTAATTGTGAAAACATAGCACAGAGATGTATATACAGACAGACGCTGTCATTTTCGCAATTTGGAATTTAGTTAATTGTTACTGAAGTTAATAGTTAATTGTTACTGTTGAAAGTTATTTAGAATCCTTCAACTTCACATTAAAAAATAATATTGTAATTTAAGTCAGCTAAATTGCTTGGGTTATGTTGCTAAGGTAAAAACTATAAATAACACATAAATTATATTAAATTTTATCTAAAGATGTCTACATATTTTTCTTCAAGAAACCTATTCTTGCAAAATTTCCCGGGAAAACTGATTTTGCGCTCGAATAGTATCCCGGGAGGCGGGTCATTATCGATGTCATTATTTCGGATTGTTTTCCTTTCAAGAGGAGATAATCAAAGGTTGAATGGCATCACGCATCGAAGATTATATTTCTTTTATTATTCATAATGGTTAACTTCTTCCAATGAAGTGATTTTCGTAATTTAATAAAATCTACATTTTTTTATCTTACCATCAAGTGGATCGTCAGCCTGTCTGCTGATCTTAACATAAAAAAAGATACCTGACAATCGAGCATTTTATACGACAAATCGACACAAGTTCTAAACTTATATCTTCTAATAAAATAAAATCGTTGTCCGCTTTTGTCTGTTTGTCTTTTAACTCTTTCTTTTAGTTTACACTAAAGGAAAGAGTGATGAACGATAAAGAAAAAATTGCATCCGTGCGAAGTTAAAGCTCTTCTAATCTAAATCTATCTGAATAAAATATACCTACTTCAAATGATACGCGCCTTGTTTGCTGAGTAACTGCTGCTTGATAACAAAACTACTCCAAATCATTAATTGTTGTTTGGTGCAGGAGTAAAAGATTAATTTAAACCTATTTTTCTATTCACTTTTTGTCTCTTAACTTTCATTCTATTTTTTCCTTACACCCTCGTACAGAAGACCACAGTGAAATAACAGCATTTTGAAGAGTCCGTTGGATGAGTGGTTAACGCTCTGTTCTAGGGTTCCCGGGTTCGATTCCTGGCAGGGTCAACTTTGAAAAATGAACTTTGGAAATTTGGCTCTCGTCTGGATCTGGAAAGTAGTGGCAGGGCACACTGCGTTTTCCGCGAGGCAGACCCCCAGGCTGATCCACTCAGGCGTCGAAAGGCCGGCCGACGTGCCCGGGGGTATGCCGCGGCGCACGTCGCGTGACAACCTCAGGGCGTCAGAAGGGGACGTGTCTGACGCCCTGAAACACCCAATAAGGATGAGTGGCGGCTCACGGCACTCCAGTGGGCCACCACATTTAAAGTGAGGCGAAGCCATCGCCCTAAGCTGGGTTAGTGAGCCCTAACATAGCGCTGCGTGGGGATCCTAGGATAAAGCCTCGCTGTGAACTCGGACCCGCACATCACCGCTGATGGTGGAATCCGGAGGGGTTTTAGTGGGTATTCCCGATGATAAATCACTTCACCGGGCGAGTCCCACACTCCCCCTCGTCCACTTGCCCCCGTCGGCGAGGGATAGTGCGTAAACGTCATTTCCCCTTGGGCAGCCCGTCAAGAGGCAGTAATCACTCCCTTACGGAAGCCCACCGTGAAATAACAGCACGTGTGCTGTAGTGTTTCGGTGAGTGAATAAGGGATGCCAGAGCCCATTTCCCTATCCCCTGAAACTGAAGTGACAATAAGTAACTTCAGTTTTACTTATACGTGCTCTCTCTTTCTGATTCTAAAATTTTCAATAATGTTCGTTAAATTATTCTAAAGCAAAAGGCTAGAAACTTGCACTTAGTAGTTCGATTGTATATTGGTAGTGTGTGGCCGGAAATGGAGTTGCATATGCAAAGACGTATTTTACATAAATCGTTACAGTGCGCAATGCAATATCAGCGCACTATTACTCTTGTCGCACTGTAAATAGGATTTATATGTAGCCAGGTTGAATGCGTCGACTTCGTTGCGGCCGTTTGAAATTGGCAAGTATTGAATAACTTGGTTAAATAAATTAGCATTTCATTTGGTCTCGTTTCATTGAAAATATTTGGGTCAATGGTAAGATACATAAGTAAATTAATAGAAACTGTGGTATTTTATTCTGTCCACATTTAACTTTTATTTATAATGTACTAGCGGCCCGCCCCCGGCTTCGCCCGGCGTGAAATTTTTATATACCCTAAAACATTCCCCGCTCATCCCTCTTTTCATTAGCGAAAACCGAATTAAAATCGGCCTGCCCGTTCACGCGTGATGCCGTGACCAGGGGAAATAGGGATTCATTTTTTTATATAAGATATATAAAAATATCTTCTTATTTGGACTTTATATACTTAGATAAAACTATTTATACGCGCTCTTAAACGGGCAAAATAACAAAGGCTTCACTGAAGCTTTAACAAGGGTGCGTCTTCATAAATTATATTCTTTAGTTTAATTTTTCGAAAATGTTATTTCCCTTGAGTTAAGTGCTCCAGTATATTGTACAGTACTTTGAGCAAAATACATTAATAGATGCCATTAAAACAATAGGAATTTATTATGAGCATAAAAATGTTTTAAAAAGACAAGTTTTATTGAGCAATGTCAAAGGCAACGACCATTCTATTTCTTGCCGAATGGTAGTAATTAAAAAGGGAATTGACAATTGCTCCTAAAAACAGAGCACAGGCTTGTTTTGTTCCGTATTTGGTGATAAATTGTATAGCAAAACCTAGAAGTACCAGTCGCTGGCATACCGCCAGTGTAACTAACACGACCTTTAAAGCATCGGGCAAATTTAGCGTTAATTTAATTTGCCTTTTAACAACCTAAAATGGAAGACTGTACCTTTCGACATGTCTCTTGACTTTTTAAGAGGATATGAAGTGTTTGAAATATTCCGGCAAAGTTTAATTATTTAGAACTAGTCGGTGCCCGCGGCTCGCCCGCGATGAAAAATAAAAAAATAACGCTTGACTAAATAAATGAGCAATGTAACGCCTAACATCTTTATTGCAGTTATAGCTTTGCCAGACGTTAAATGATCCCTCGAGAACAGTACTTTTTTCTGGATAAAAGGTACCATGTGTCCTTTACCGCATCCCTGGCAACGTGTATGAAAAATTTCATGATGAGCGGTTCAGCGGTTCAGGCGTGAAAAGGTAACTGGCAGACAGACAGAGTTACTTTCACATTTATAATTTACTAGCGGCCCGCCCCCGGCTTCGCCCGGGATGAAATTTTTATAACGATAATATAACGATAGGATAATATAACGATTCCCAGCAGGGCCAACTTTGGAAGTGAATTTTTCATAGTTGGCTCTGGTCTGGATCTGGATCTGGACACACTGCGTTTTGCAGTAATTGGGTTGCCGTGAAATAACAGCATGTATGATGCTTCAGTGAGTGAGTGAGGGATGCCAAAGCCTATTTCCCTGTCCCTTCCTAATCTCCTGTCCTTAATTATACTATGATCATCAGAGCAATTGCAATTTCATTAAATGGACCGCCAGCATTCCTGACGATCTTAATATTAAAAAAAAATATCATTATTCTATAAACTCAACGCATCTCACTTTTCAGGTGTGCTCTTCTCACCACACCAGCTGTGAATGGTTGCCACCAAACTCAACATTTTTAGAACACCTTGACGATGGCGAATATGATGACCCCATGAAAGTCATCAAAAACTGAAACGAAGAAAAATTTTTGACGAGATAATTTTTACCGACGAAGTACAAATTTGTGAATAAAATAAATGTTTACTTAAAAAAATACTTACTTAAGGGGGAGACAAACGCTAAATACTAAAAATATCCATTGTTTAATGAAAATGTTACAAGAAATAGACAAGACAATTGCTTTGAAAAAAATATATATTATACTTAAACATGTGAAGAACCAATTGTATTAATTAGAATTTTCGTTAAAGTAATAGAAACTCCACAAAAAAAGTTAGAACACAAGAAGAATTTGACCTTTATTGAAAATTCTCTCGAAAACGGCTTATTGCACGCATATGAATCCTGTACCTATTAATAAGTTGATATCAGATTAAAAAATTGTATTGATAAAAAAAAAATTTTTTGTGTAATGTTCTAATGGTAAAAACAAAAAAACACCATTTCTAGGCCTGTTGAATTGTCTCCGCCGCCAGCGAGTTCTATAGTAAATGTCATTTGCCTCAGTGAATCCCTTAAATCTTACTTAATCTATGTGTTACTAATTAGGATACTGCATAACACTTCACACTACGACAGTCATCCATTGAAACTAGTCAAAAACTCGAGTCTCGACTCGAATTCGAGTTGCAATAAATTTAAAGTTAAAAAAAAATACTCTTCGAGTTTTGCATAGCCTTTTGTAGGCTTTTCGTTTGCGATTTACACAAAGTAATGAAAGAAAAATATATTTGTTCTATTTTTCGCAGACACAGACTTATTTTGACAAATAATTATTGCTTTTCTTCATGAGAGTGCTATTGGCACTTATCGTTTTTTTGTTTACTGTAATATCGAGAGACCTTTGGCATTAGACCCAAGAACATGTATGTATCCCGCAACGTCTCTATATCCTTTTTTTGTGTAAAAGTCGTCAGATAGGCTACGGTCCCCTCGATGGTAGGTAGCTACCGTCGCGTCAAAAGCATTGCTACATATGCTGCAAGTGCGGTGCCGACCATAGCAGGCTAAGGATAAGGGATTAGGAAGGCATAGGGAAATGGAGTCTGGCATCCGTTACTCACTCATTGAAACAGCACACATAATGTTATTTCACAGTTGTTTTCTGTAAGGGGGAGGTTTCTAAACACAATGGACCTACTGGTACAATGAACCCCTGATACAGGTCGTATCAAGTTTAACGACCTGTATCAGGGGTTCAACTTAACAACCTTAACAGCTCGACCAGTGGGTTCTCTTATTATTATTTTTTTTTTTCAATATTAATGTGCACATTATATTATCTTCTCTGTATAATAAAATTTTATGAATAAAATGAAAACTATAAAAACACATCATCTAACATCCCCTCTGAATTTGACTATATTAAACTTTTCTAAAACCCCAACTGACTGTACTACACCAAAATAATCTGACTGACTCTACTATCTATTCACCTACAATATCTATCCATCACATACATTACTCATTACCTATCTTCAAATACATTAACACAAACACTAATTCCTACAACAAACTAACCCCCTAAATACAAAAACATCACCTTCAAATATAAAACACTCATATTCTCCTCGAACTTCATCTTCATCTTATATGAAGATCATCATCAACAACATCTCCACCTTCAATTTTTTAAGTCAGCCAGGATTCAAGTTCAAAATAATGTTAAGTGCTATTTTGTCTTAATAAAATGCTATAATAATGTATTTAAAAGCAAACTTTCGAAGAAAATTTTAAAGATATGCAATTTTTGTATTATTGAAAACAATAAATTCAAAATACGATTTTATTTCAATATGCACAATGTGAGGCAATACGGGAACTCGCAATAAATTTAAAAACGCAAATACACAACGAACTTCCATTTCGACACATATTACAATTATTCAAATTCTCAAAACCTTCATAACCGGGAGTAATGATAATTGGTTTAGCATTCGTAATGAACAAAATGCTTTGTCTGGATTTAAGGGGTGGAAGCGGAAACGCAACCTGCATACCAGCACGTGCTTATGTCAAAGCGGTAGTAACTACATGTATACGATGGATACATTCTACACAGTTGATATTTCAATAGTTGTTTTAGCAATCAACTTGTCAACAGTCTTACTGTAGGTATAAACTAGCGACCCATTCTTGAAACGGACAGGTGCAATCTAACTAAAGTGTACTTTTAAATGTCCAAATGTATCCGTTCCGCTAAAACATTTTCAGGGCAACTCTAAATAAATGAAGATTGAGTAGTCATTTTGAATCCGCTCTGATGTCTCTCATGCTTATCTTAAGCCTGCCTGCCCACTTTTTAATTAAAAAAGGAATTAACCAGCATAAACCATTTCGTATCTGATATTTTTTTATGTCCATTTTTTTTAATAATAATAAAATATAACAGCGTCAATTCATACTTTTGAAAAAAGAATAGGCTTACACTTAAATCTGTGTATGGTCAGCGTGGCCGGGTTCAGCTATTATAATTTAAACCTATAGCAATGCTACCTATAGCAAAATAAAACTATCGTGCAACAAAAAATATTGTATGTACAATAATTATTGTATGAATGTACAATAATGTGCTCGGGAGCCGCATGAAATCATACCGCCTTCACCTTTCTTCTATCGGACATGCAGACGTACTGGTGGTTACCATCCTCACCTTGTCGAAATCCTCTAATTCAAACCAAGCGCTTTAAAACATCTTTTGTGATACGCACTGCTAAGTGCGTCATGTCATCGTTGGAATCATCCTTCCTGCGTTGATAGATGCTGGTCAAAAGCAAACCCATCTTCAATAAAATAAATTAAATTAGTTACTTATTGTAAGTATATTTTACAATTGATGATTATAAAACGTATACACCAATGAAATTTAAGCTGTGTATGTTAAACTTAGTAGTTATTTGTTTATTTTGATGTATGCTTGGCACAAAAGATGTTATTAATAATTTAATTGTATGAAAATTAATAAAAAAATCCATTATTTAAATTGGCAAAATAAGGTTTATTAATTTATTTCAGTATCTATTTCAGTATTTATTTCAGATATCTACTTAATACATAAAAAATATAATTTAAAGAGAGAACAGCCTTTTCATTTTTTGTTGCTTGGAAACACGTCATCGGTTTATAAATATTTAAGCCATTTTATAAAACTTTTTGATTTAACATTTAACCGATAACCAGGAAAGTTATCAGAATTTAACCAAATATGTGTATTTTCTCATAGGAAAGATTATACATCGAATATCAGGATGGGTGAAGACGCAAAGCAGAGCTAGTATGAAATAAACGATTAATGAAAATAAATTTGGAGCTCTGTCTTGGAACGCATTCGAGGCAATTGGTGCATTTTTTCATGATTTTGTACTCATTAAAAGAAAAAAACTATTTGGATCAAAAAACCAACTTGGATAAATTTTTACAGTTGCTATCATTCTGTACAGTACTGTATAGACCACTCAGAGTATTCCACGAGTACTTAATTGGGAAATTAAAACGACCCTCTAATATCTCGAGAATAGCGATAAATTCGGACTTATTTGCAGAAAAGATCTGATTAAATTTGGTGTCTTTACGAAATAACCAACGAAAACGCTTAAATCTATTTTTATGAGAAGTAAATTACCATATTTGTGTCTGTACATCAAATATTTTTTTCAAAAAAACAATTTGTATATGTTGTACTTATGTTACCGAGGTCAAAAATATAGTTTTTAGAATTTTTGTCTGTTTGTCTATGCGTTTGTGCACGCTAATCTCAGAAACGGCTTAACCGATTTGAATTCGGTTTTCACTGGTGTATTGTAGCAAGTTTCCCGTAACATTTAGTGTTTGTTTCGTTCCAATCGGTTTACAAACAAAAAAGTTAAGAGCTATACCGAATACCACGCGTATTCGGTATAGCTCTTAACATCATATTAGGATTAAGGATAAGAGATTAGAAAAGGATAGGGATATAGATCATAGATAGGGATATATATCATATCATTTAGATCATATAGATTATAGATCATATTAGGATTAAGGATAAGAGATTAGAAAAGGATAGGGAAATGAGCTCTGGCATCATTTATTTACTCATCACAACACAACATATCCTGTTATTTCTATAAGGTAGTGGTTATACTGTCCCCAGACGGGCTGTCTAATTGTCTGTGAAACGCAGTATGTGCCACTAATTGCCAGATCCAGACAAGAACCCAATTTGGAAATGAGACCTGTCGGGAATCAAAGCCTTAACTACTCGAACAATGGGTCTTCAATCGTTAGGCGAAGGCTAGACGTTCAATAAATATTGTGATCTACTGATATTTATCAAATATCGATATATTTATTGATCGTCTAATTTCGTGTATTGATGGATCACAATATTTATTACAAAATTCTAATTTTTTGGATTCTGTATTGCCAGTTTGTGATAAATATAACATTCGTCAATGTCAGTACGCATCGTGACAGCAATGGAGACAAACAGACAGACGTGCCCCGATGTCGTCATCGCCGCCAGCTACAAAGGCGACCAAGACAACTATACAGCAGACCAGATTAATTTAAAGTTCATTTTGAATTTAGCAGCATTGCCCGAATTGTGGGATTCATCATCCAAAAGCTACAAAAATACCATCAAAAGAAGCTTTAAGTAAACTATTAGAAATTTATAAAGAAATTAATAATGATGCTACAGTTGAAAATAGCCACATGAGCTTTAGTTTTTACCTCTATCTATACACGACTGATCTCTACGAAACTCTCGCACTGACGTGATAAATATTGAACGACTAGCTTTGCCTCTGCATTGCGCGAATAGAATGCAATCCATCAGTATTGATCATATTGATTGATCAAAGATTTTTTGTACGTCTAGCCTTCGCCTTATGATGAATCCGTTTCTACGTGCCCATTTCCAAATCAGAAAAAAATTCAAACTATCACAACAGAAGAAAATTAAAATAGCTATTGACATGTACATTCATAATGAATCAAATGTAGGATTCATGTGTTCAAATGAACATCAATTACACTTCAAATGAAATAGAGATTAAAATTTAATGAACAGATGTGGCATTTGCAGGTAGGACGCGTTCACATCAGAAAGTTAATGGAGATATGTGAAATTCAAAGAGGTGCGAAATTCGTTTCATAACCGTATTAACTGACGTATTAACAGGTTTACGTCATTTATGTCATTTTAGCAATTTGAACATTTACGTATATTATCAAGTTACTTCAAAAAATGTATCAGGTCATTGTAAAAACAACGAACCTCTTGCCGATTGAATATAATATTGACTAAGTAACTGTTCGCTCCCTGGTCGAAATTTAACCATATCGAAACCGTTGGACGAGTGGTTAGGGTGCTTGCCTTAACGTTCTGATCTAAGGTTCCCGGGTTCGATTCCCTGTTGGGTAAATGCTGAGTAATTAAGTGATTCGTAGATTAAATTGAGAAGTTCGCGTTGAAAATGTGTTTGGAATATCCATTCAGTTTAATCAATTCGGTTAATCCATTATTAAAGTAATAGTATCTCGACGTAATTTACGAAGTTTAAAGACTTAAATGTATAGGATAATGCTACCAAATAGGGTATCATTTTATATCCGACAATGTCTAGTTAGGCGATGTGCTTTGAACAATTACCTGCTAAATGTTCAAGATTGAAATACGTCAGGTCATTACTGAACTGTTAAAGAAAGGTTTTTTGTTCAAAACTGTAAATCTCGGACAGTATAGTCATCGATCAATTTTGCAAAAACGTATATTTTTTTAAGAAGTAGGTACTTTTTTAATCCTACTAAAAATAAAAATAATATATTCAAACGCCTGACAAAAATATGTCAGCAATAAAGATTGTATAAATGTGTCAACGCCTAAAAAACGAGGATCCATGTCGTGGGAAAAAGCTAGTTAATTTATATATGACGTCGCTCCACAGGGATACAAAGTGCTGCTTGCGACTGAGGGCAAAATTAGCCTGAAGTCAGTATTTCGGTTAATATTTCTTTATTGTCATTAAAGCTTATAGCTACTTACATGAGAAATTATGATAAAAAAACTTAAATAGGTAACGATACATTGAACAGATAGACAAAAGAAAAAAAGAAAAATTAAATCAAATTTGATCACTGCTATCGAAACATGACATTCAAACACTTAACATAACATACTTCAACAGCTCGGATCTAAATTCTTCGAAAGATTTTGTCTGTTTTATATCCAAGGGATTAATTACCCTTGGATCATTAAAAAATTGTCGACTACATTTTTAAACATTGTATTAAGTTAAGTTAAAATAATCTGATCTAATTAAAATAAAATACTACTCATTACCTCACTTTGTAAGGCAACGGCTCTAGTCGTGGTTTACATGGAAATTAATTGTGTATCCACATTGAAGAGACCGGTTAAATGCGATAAGCTAACACTCTGTCAAGTCAACTTTAAAATGCTTTTCCGTGTTGTGATACCGACGATTTATTTAGTGGACGTTTAGGAGAGTGGAAATCTCACTTTAATGAATTATTTAATTTCCTTATTAAAATTTTTACACAAGCTCCAATATATCTAAAAAAAAAGAATATAAATGGACTATTAATGTAAGTTCTGTTGCAAGGACCAAAACAATTATATGATATTTTAGCGACTCAATACAGTCATGGTGTTTAAAACATGCCATGCCCTCTAAAAATAAAAACGACCATATTCAGCTATGTTACAAAGACATTTCTAATTTTATTCTCAGCAACATATTGTAATAGTATTTATGAACAGATTAAGTATACTTTAAATCAAAAAAATATCCGAAAATTGTGTTAATATTTTAAAAATATATTTATTCCTTATTTATGCCTTTAATCAGCGTCAGATAAAATGTTCTTCTCTCATCGACTTTTCCAATATTCGAAGCATTTCAATCCATACATCTTCCTTTCATAGTTTTCATTATATTTTTGAGAGCAAGAAAAAGTTGCACTTAGCCAAGTTCGGTTAAGAAGGCATCAAGAGCATCTGATTTTATGTCAAGAAATTACAAACAAAACCTTCACAAAAACAAACTGCCTTAGAAATTTGTCGTAATATTCCAAAATGATTACGGTTTTCAATTGATTGTAAAATGATATATTAATTTTGAACCGTAAATAGAAGCAAAAAAAGGAAGATACGTAACGCACTATAATCCGAGCATGATTCTTATATACCGAGTCCAATGGTCTCAGTTTTATTCAGTCGCTCAAATAACACTCGATCAGATCAGGGAACAGCTTTTGTTTGGATGTAGCAAAGACTCACATTATTATTTTATTCATGCTGCCGTTTTAATCTGTCTTTTGATATTTTATCGATTTCGATATTAATTTTTTTTATAGAAACAGGACGGGCGTGTTTTCTACTTTGTTAGGTATTCGAATAATAACGAATAATAACATCAAAATCAAAATCATAACGATTATTTTAATAATACTACGAGTATGATGCTTGTCAATTCATTGAATTCATATTTAAATTATTCAACATACAAAACTACTATCATTATTTTACATTATTAACATAGAAATTAAAAAACCACCTTATAAATGATAAATCTAATAATATTAGAATTGTAGCTGTGGGGATGAGTAAATACGTATATGTAGCCCATTACATGTATAACATAAATGCACACATGTATAAACCTAAAAAAATAGATTCATATAATGACTTATTTAAAGTCGAAATTCACATATAAAAGTAACTTTCTTTTCCGGGTTTTTTTTAGGGCTCGTATAAAATATAATAAATTAATAATAAAAGTATGCCCATGTAATTAATTTCAATAATATTCAACTGCCACATCGTGAAAATTATTTTACATTTTTATGGATAGATTAATTACAAGTTAAAAAAATAGGTAATTAAAAATACGAGTTTCCATTTTCGCATTATTCCAGTTTTAATTTCGACATAGAGACGGTCGGCGCGACTGATAATTACCAGTGCCAATCAGCGGAAGAATTATTAAAGAACAAGAAGCCTGCTTGCTTGTTATATTTTTTCGGCCCTGATCTACATTCCATAGCAAATAATTAAATTGCTATGGATTATTTTAGTCGATTCCAAATTTAAACCTTTCAATTTACAATTCGCTGGACTGTAAATGTAAAAAATTAGAACTGTTGTAAATGGTCTATTATAGTTTTG
This sequence comes from Bembecia ichneumoniformis, assembly GCA_910589475.2. Taxonomy (NCBI): domain Eukaryota; kingdom Metazoa; phylum Arthropoda; class Insecta; order Lepidoptera; family Sesiidae; genus Bembecia; species Bembecia ichneumoniformis. Next base: position 14,940,632 of record OU342526.1, on the reverse strand, counting down.
ATTTACACTGTATGACACTGGAAATAACGTTTTTCTTTCTTTATTTCTTTCTTAAAGTATTGAAATTATAGAGCGATTATTACGAACGAAGTCTGAAGAAATTTTCGACTTTTCGGAAATGCTGTGTTGATTACAAACTTACAATGAAGCAAATCTGAACCCCTTAGACTACAAATTATGATCAGTTTTAGAGGACATGGCCTGCTCTAAACGACACGTCGACATCAATTTCCCATGGAAACAGTGTGTAAATCCATAGATTCGTGGCCAAACAGATTAATGGCCTGTATCAAAGCTAAAGGTGGCCATTTTGAATAGAATATATGTATGAGTTTTATTAAGATTACCTTACTTCATAAAAAATAAATGCATTTTCATTTATAACAGAACTTACGGCTGGACTAGGTTATTTAACTTATGGCATTTAATAAATGCAACGATTTTCTAAATATATAGGGCAATAATATATTTTGTTTTTAATATAAATTAAAAAATATATATGTATTTTATTATGACAAAATAATGGCTGGTGACAAAGTGTTTAAAGCAAAATAACGCCTAACATATTATTGGTGTGATTTTCCAAGCCCAACATTTTCCAAGCGTTGAGTCTTTATTTTTAGATAGCTGATGCCCGCGGCTTTTTTTTTAAATCGGATGAGTTGTTTCGAAAATCACCTCCTACATACAAACAAACAAACACATAATTATACAAAACGGGCCTCTTTATAATATCAGTATAGTAAAGGCCGCTTGAGAAAAAAATATCATTTCAGATGATTATAACCTTTGGAAATATCTCCACGTATTTATTATCTTTCACATGTACAATCTCACAATGTCTTATAAAATATAAAAAATTTGATAAAAATACATGTTTTAAAAATGAGAGCAACTTGAGAAATATTAGAATTTTCTTTAAGAATGCGAGTCCACCGACGCGGACTCACTAGTTTCGCGAAGAAAAGTTTTTATGGTATAATAGTCTGCATTGATTTTGCATTTAAATTGCTTTTTTAGTAGACTTCAAAATACTTCTTTAAATTGTAAATTTCTCAGACAAGTCTAGTAGAATGGAGCGTAGAAAATCCTCGCCTTTTCCGAGAATGCTTTACTAAAATAGGAAGGCAAATTAATTGCCCCTATAAACAATTGTTAAAATCTGAATTTTCCTCAAGCACAAAAATACTCTATTTGGTAGGCAATAACTGCCAAACTGTTTTTGTTATTAATTTAATTGATTGCATTAACAATTCGTTTGATATAGTCTTTAACAAAAGCCTCATGCCTATACTTAGCTTGCTAATAAATAGACTTTAGGCGTATGAACGCATTAAAACTTCTGAAATGTTTTTATTATGAATATTACCAAATGAAAAAATTTAACTACTATTTTAATCTATCCTCGATGTAACCATTACGCCCATCGGAATCAGCAACGCACTCATATTCATCTGATTTTGCTTGTATTCTTAGGAGTTGACAGATAAATCAGGTAGATCCTCAGTTTGTTTTTCAGCCCTCTGTTATATAACACAATTTGTGGATTTTAGATCGGATATCACAAAATCCACAAATTGTACTGCCCCAAAATCAATAAATGTTATATTATCTTATTAGCTGAATTAAATTAAATTCCTTAATAAATGAATAGTCAAAATAAATTAAGTTCCATAAATGTATCAAAAGGAATGTATACAAATATCAAAATGAAATCTATTTTAATTACATTGAAACGATGTAATTGTCTATTGAAGCGAATCGAAGTAATACGTGTATCTGTTATGTATAAGACATGGCGTTGTATACGATTTCTTTTGTGATTTACTTACTCTAAGTATTGACAGGTCATACGAGTTTAGCAGAGGTTTAAGGTTGCGTATCTCAACGATCCCTGACCCATAGAGGGCGCGAGGAAACACCGTGGTTTTTTAGTGAGTAGAAATCCCACATATGGGATCATATATGAGATCACTATCACCATATCATGATATCGCGGGGGGCCTGGTTCCAGATTTTCCCACGCAAAAAAGGCCACACTGCGTTTCGCAGTCATTTGGGCAACCCGTCTGGCGACAGCAATCACCCTCACGTGAACTAACTTTGTTCTATATATATAAGCTTTACAAAGTAATTGATCACATTATTTCACATTATTCATTATTTCACATTATTCCACACACTTTAGTGTGGAAATGTGGTAAACTTTCGAAAGCTAACTCGCTAAGGAGCACAATTCTGTATCAGACACCGCTAACTTTGTTTCTAAATTCTGCATAATACAACCAGACTTTCGCTTGGTATCAGATCGCATGAATAACAGATAGAGCGGAATAATACGTACATGCATTACCAGCAGTCGGTGTGGAATTACCTCAAGAAGTATTTCAATTCCAAACTATTAAGAGGTGACAAGAACGAAATGGAGAGAACGTGTTTAAATTAGGGAAGCTGCGAACGCAGAAATTGCTTCTGGTACGGTCGCACTGCATCGTGTAAGTGATTGCTGTTAATTTTCATATCACCTCTGAAATTGTTGATCAAACATTTTGTGTGACATCAACATTTGACAACATTTCATATTTTTAAAATATCTTCTTTTGTATCTTTTCTCTTACCTTTGCCATAATTATTTTTGATAACTTTTTTAACGCTTGCACACATTTGTTTGGAAAGAAACAAATGAGCGCTTCGTGTTCAAATAAATTTTGCCATCGTATTTTTTTAAAACTGGCCACTGGACCACCGAAAGTCAATAACCACGTTGACTCCATATTCGACATTCAGTAACATAGAATATAACGGCTGGGGATAAAACCGAACACATATTGATCAACACTTTGTTAAAAATTTAAAATAATGACTACTTAACCCATTAACGGCTCTCTCCTAATTTTTATTTTTGTATTAGACGTCCTAAGTGGCTACTTCCATTGCTAAATGAAGAATCTCAGTTTCTTGTGTGCTTGAACACTAATTACCTGCTCTATGTACAGGTCTATGTACATAAAAACTTACTTAACTTTTAGTTGTTTGCGAATTAATTGAGTAGGTAATGATACTCCACACTAATTTATTAGTTAAACTAATAACAGGATAATTTTGTGAAGGAGATGCCCTCGTGAAAACTTGTTACAAGAGCGCCACGGAATTTAATATTAGTAAGGTATGTATACTTCAAACTAATTAATGTGGTTGCGGTATTATGACTATATGGACTTCTTATTTATCTTTTACCATCGACCATACTGGAGTGACCACTTACACTTGCTGATACATATTTTCTTTTTAATAATTATTATTGTTTACCTCTCAGCAAGATCATATTAAGTTCTTTGTCTGGACCCTACAATATAGATTTGCCTGGTCTTTGGACTGGGGCTTAGTCAATACGGTATATTTGACTGTAATGAAAATATGAAACAAATTGTTACTAGACTAACTGTAAATATTTTATTAAACCAAATTAACTAACACAGTATTTAAAAATATGTACGATTTTCATAAGAAATCATTATTAAAATAATTAAATTTTCATTTTTGACCACGTGATTAAAAACGTACGCGAATGGTGGCATATATAGTTGCGTCATTTGCTTTGTTTACAGTCACTGCTTAGTACAGTACATGAGCGTACTACGATTTGACAGCTAAATGTTTGTTTGCAAGCAAGTGACGTATTGATATCACGTGACCCACATGTATGGCGTCTTTAATAGCGTTTTGGCGGTCTTATTTATCATTTAAACTTTGATTGTAATTTTCATAGAAATTAAAGCAATTCATAAAGAATGAATCAAATTGCAAATGTATTATGGTACAATGAACAATTCGAGATATTTTCCTAAAATCTGTCACATACCCTATTGTAATGCTATTAAAATAATTGCAATTATTGAATTATTGAACCAATCATTGGATTGTATTATTTTCACATCACTTTTTAAATACTTTTTGCGACTTATTTAAATTGTAACACAAATTTAAAATTTTAATTAAAATTATAATTTTATTGCAAGAAATCATATTTAATTTATTCATACTCTTTTTATAAGAACAATCACGTTGTACCTATCTATATCTGTACCTATTATATAAAAAATAAAGTCGCTGTCCCCCGCTGTTTGTATCTCCTCTATCTTCCTCTGAACCACCCAATAGTTTTTAAGCAGTTTTTAATACGTTCACTAATCGAAAGAGCGATAAATGAGGAAGGTGTGTGTATATAATTTGTAGAAAAATATGGCATCTGTGCGAAGGCTTAAAAACGCATTCCAAAAACGCAAGGGCTGGAAAGCATCAAAAAACGCATTCCTAAGTTATTATAATGCAGCTCCATAATCGCCCTGAATGAGGTATTTATAACATTCATATGATTATATATATATCCCATAGACTGCGGTCATGAAACGACGAACAATTAATGCCTAATTGATTTTTGAAGTATTTTTTTAAATTATAGAAAATTGTAAGAAAATGTTTCCGTTAAGTCTAAGAAAATCAATCAGTCTTGTATGGAGATCGGGCCATCAGTGTATATGGCCAATTATCAGTGTATGACATCATGTTTAACGGTTGCAACTTGTACCATTTGGTAAAAAGAAATTAAATATTTTAACTGGGGAAATATCTTGTAATTTAGTAATAGGGTTTCATAGACATTTAAGTTTGAAATTATTTAAAAAATTCCAATTGTTTCTATTAATAAAAAATAAAATAAAATAAATAAAATAAATCTTTATTTGCGCGAACACATGTTTACAGGATTTTAATTTGTATACAGCAGTTACAGTACAAAGTATGTTCTACCCGCCAAGGGCATGCAAATATTTGTGTTTAATTGTTGGTAAACTAATATATTAATAAAGGAATTAATGTTTCTTATTATAAAATTCTTTAACATCATAATAACAACAATCTAATAACCATTTTGTTAATGTTCTTGCAAATTTAGGATCCGGCAATTCTTTTATATTATTAGGTAGTTTATTGTATGTTTTAATTGCCATAACATAAACATTTCTATTAAATAGTTCTAATCTACATTTTGGTCTTTGCAACAAATTACCTTGTCTAGTTATTTTGGTTCCTATTTCGTTATTTTCGACAAAACAGTTCGGATATTTTCTAACAAATATACACAACGTCTTTATATACAAGCAAGGTAAGGGAAGTATATGTAACTTTTTAAATAGTGGCACACAACTCTCCATAAAGCCAACGCCACATATTGCTCTGATGCATTTTTTTTGGGCCCTAAAAGCTCTTATTATTTCGACAGAGTTACCCCATACCAATAATCCGTATGTCAAAATCGAAGAAACGTAGCCATGATAAGCAGTGATTGCTGCCTCAATAGACACAGTCAATCTTAACCGACGTAGTGCATAAACAAATCTGTCTACTTTATCACAGACCAGACCGACATGAGATTTCCAATTACAATGTTTATCTAGCATTACGCCTAAATATTTTATACTTTCTACTTCTTCAATAATTTTACCTTTGTCTATAACTTGAAGAGGTGTAAATTTAGTTTTATACGTTACGAACTGCATTAGCTTACTTTTATCAATATTTAGATGAAGGTTATTTTTATCTAACCATTCTGTTAAATTTGTTAATAATGAAATTATTTCCAACTTTTGTTGGTTTTTATCCTTGTTTTTTAATACAATTGTAGTGTCGTCAGCGTACAGAAATGTGCTATGATGTGTTATGTTGGGAAGGTCGTTTATATATATTAAAAACAAAAATGGCCCAAGTATTAAGTAGGTAGTAAAAAAAAATTAATTTTCGAATGTTATCCTCATTTACAAAATCTGAAATATTTAAATTAAGAAAGATTTTTGTTACCAAAATCTCCAAATTGTAAGTTAAAAAAAGGTCTGGTTTTGAACGATGTCCTTTTATCTTATAAATAATTACCTATTATTATTTCATTTGATATTCACATAGTGAATTTTCATGGTTTTAGTGATGAAAACTTATTTTATAGAAATATCTAAAAACGCCATCAAAAACGTTATTTTATCGAGAATACTAAGTAACGCTTCTATATACATACATACCTTGTCAACTGAACTCAATGGCGACTGAGTCGTGATACTTGCACTCTGAGCTGAGAGAGCTGATTTTTTTTTTAAAACGACTTGATACAAGTGTTCAAATCACGCGACCACAGTAACGCGGCCAGCCGTTTACTTTGACGACCCTTTAATGAGCGCTACTAAGAGTACACAATTTGAATTATTGGATAAATATTTTATACTTTACAAGTATTGTATGCAAATAAATTTATGGATATGAATTTACTTATAACGTGGCTCAAGCAGAATGTTGGTTTGCTGACCATCTCTTTATAAACATAATATCTTGTCATAAAACTAAATCTTTCGTATTTATTATTTCTTTGGCCACTGTAGTCAACTGATGCTTCATACAAGTTTCAAATAAAGTAACATCATCTTATACGGCAATAAATGATTATGAAATAAAAACAAAATATTTTTAATGTTATATTCTTTATATAAATAACTAAAAGGACACGCCCCGGCTTCGTACGCAGGTGCAATTAAAGGAGTTAAACTCAATATATCTTTATCAACCTGGAATAAAGGAATTACTGAATAAAACGGGAACTTCCTAATACATAATTTCTCGAATAGATGATCAACTAATTCATGTCTTGAATGAAATCTCAATTAATTCAGACATGAGTATTCTAAATATAAATGAACATAATTGGTTCTACAGAAAACCGCTCAGATATTCTGTTCTCTTATGAATACTCTTTTAATTTGGACACGTTTCGCTAAGCATAACTTAATTGAATCAATGTATAATATTAACGATATTGATTATCTGATGGTGTTCAGAGACCGACTTTAACCTTCTCACGTGGTGTGAAAGGCTTTGTGTATTGGAAAACTTGTCCAGTGTATTGACAATAGTGAATTATTTATATCTAGCATAGTTCAACAAAATTAAAGCTAAATTTGGCATAAATAAATTTGGCATTACAATGAATTATTAAGCAATAAATTACAGAGTTAGACATTTTTGTTGACTCGCAACTCACTGGTCAGTTGACTATCAAAAATAAAATCAATAGACTTACTTTCTCTATTTGACATACATGTTATACCCTAACCTTGACAAATTATTTTATTAAATTGTTTTGTAATTAAATAATTAAGTGTTAACTATGAATATTGACATCAGTTTATTTTTACTTCTATTTTTTAAAACTAGATTCCATTTATTGTTGATGAATGCTGTCACGCCTGTAATTGGCTTCTATAACCAATATAATATCAATTATTTTAATTATTAAGTTTCTGTTATGTCAAGCTGTTGGTGTATCAAATAAATATTCAATTGTTTACAAAACCACATTGAAAAGTTCTATGAAGACTTTCTTAAAATCCCGTAATGGTTTTTTATATTTGTAGTCATATCATCCCCGTCTAATTATTGAGTTGTGATTTAATAAATATCTTCAGATAAAATTAAATATTATAATTATATAAAAAATGTGTGTATGGCGCACGACTGAAGTGTATTCCTTAAGTACAATTTTCATTGACTATACAATAGGAAAAGGCGGTAAATAAACGCACAATCTATTATATTACATTAGAATTGGGGGAAGCGGTGACATCTATCGGATTTGGGTAGAACTGCTTAGAATAACATAACGCTATTTAATTAACGCTTGCATTAATTTTGCTCCTCATACAATTTCTATAGCAGAGACCTTATATGAAAACCGATTCTTAAGAAGTAAACTCCAAGAAAAGGAAATAACACTTATTTATAAAATGAATAATTTATTTATTGAAAGAAATTCATAGATTTAGTCAATTTTATTAACTAATATCAATAATAATAATAAAATGAACTTCATTGACATAACAATATCCATATACTGTTTTGCGTACAACAGTCGATTCAACATTTTCGTTCCAACATTTTCGAGGCTAGATTGAGGCTGCACTGCCTTTGATTACGTCAACACGAGGCAGCCTACCGTCAATAATTACCGGATCTGCTGACAAGCAGCGCGAGATGGTGCGTCAGAACTTTATGGCTACGTTGTACGGTAATAGTTGCAAGCTAGCAGAATTTGAAACAGCCCGATACAAAAACTGTATATACGGTTTTGAAGCTTTGTTCCATGTTTGTTTAACTTGTTTCAATTCAAGCTACATATGTAACTTTCACCGCGAAAAACTAAACAGTAAATGCAAAACTTTGTCTATTTCATTTAAATATTTTTTTTAATGTTAAGATCGGCAGACAAGCTGACGGACCACTTGATGGTAGATGGCTACCGTCGCCTATAACACAAGCAATCACCGTCACCTTCAATTTATTATTTATAGTTTTTTCTCTCTTCTTCGTGATTCATTCTTCAAGTCGAAGTTTCCACTACGAAAGTGGTTAAACCCCTAAACACAGAATTGACATTACAATTAGTTTCTGCTGCGTTAGTCACACGTCGAAACTCGTGTTCGAAAATTACTGTATTTTCGCTGTATACATCTCTACGTAGAAGCTAAATGTAATAAAGTCGAACTATCAAATGTCATAGGTTTTTTAAATTCAGAATGTTACAGTTTTCGTTTGAAAAAGTTTTACTCTGAAATCGTGCACCATACAGGTTTAATTTTATTTGTACCTAAGTGGCCAGTGCGATGAAACAGCATTTCATATTCAAACCATTATTATTATTCAAAAGAGCCAATCACATTAAGAGTACTTGTAAAAACAAATACACACCCGAAAAATTCAATAACTTTAAATTATGACTAGGTAAAGTCGATTTATTTTTTGTCATTTTTGTTTTGAATTCATTAAGGAAGTTATTTTTGGGGGTAATATAATAATAAAATCGTAAACGTAAAAACAATTTGTACACGTTTTAATTATGTTACCGAGGTCAAAAAAGTTTTTAGAATTTGTCTGTTTGTGTACGCTAAACTCAAAAATGGCTTAGCCGATTTGAATGTTGTTTTCTCTGATGTATTGTATCTACCCTCTCGTAACATTTAATGTATATTTCATTCCAATCCATTTACAAATAAAAAAGTTACGGGTTATACCGAATAACACGCGTACCAAATTGCCGGCTCAGCTAAATATATAAAAATATAACAAGCTGAATTCTTGTTAGGAATAAGAAAAACTATTAAAATTGCTTGAAAAAATAATATTTAATGTAATTATTGTTTTTTCAAGCAATTTTAATATATATACTTATGACAAATTAGAGAAACAAATATTACTATTTTTTATCTTAAGACCGTCAGACAGGCTGACGGTCCACTTGATGGTAGGTGGCTACCGTCGCCTATAAAACAAACAACGCTACAGGTGCTGCAGTGCGCTATCGACCATAGTAGGATTATAGATAATTGATTAAGAAGGGATAGGGGCAATGGGCTCTGGCATCTCTTACTCACACACTGAAACACAATATCACACATGTTATGTTATTTTGTTATTTCACGGTGGTCTTCTGTGAGGGGGTGGTTACTGCCCCAGACAAGATGCCCAGAGATAACACTGAAAACATTTTTCTGAGGCACTTCTGAGGCAGAACATAATGGCAATACCTTTACCACTCGTCCATTGGGTTCTCAATAATATTATTTATGGGTCGTATCGTAATTAATGTGACTATTATGTTATGTTAAATTCAGGCTTTTTTTAATGGTCATATTGTTATTTATACACCCAACCTCGGTAAAGCCCGATTCATCCGCTCAAAGGGCGAGGAGACACCGGGGAGTTTTAGTGGGTATTCCCAGTGCCGCTATGATCGGGCGCTGAGCGACCCCCACATACTACTGCCGTCTAGCCAGCGGCAGGAGATCTGTAAGCGGATTACTCCTCGTCAAAAAAAAATATACACCCAAATATGTGTAAGGGTTTATTTTCTTTGGTCGATAACTCGGTCGATATACAGCATGCGGAGTGCAGGAACACAACTCAGTGCACAGTTGTTTTGAATCACAACAGTTAATTATTTTTAATTTATGCTAGGTACGTCTATGCTAGATGTATACATTTATTAATTACCATTCTATCAAAGCGAATGGCCCTTCCCGCACTCCGCATGCGGAAACTGTCGACCAATGAAAATGAGCCCTTATTTTACTGTCCGAGCTAATAACTGAAAAACTGAGCGATCGAGGGTAGATAATTTCGATGGCTCCAAAGAATAAACGTACAAGAGTTATTACACGATTTTTTTTTTTGCATTATTGGTTTCCTTAGCTTATCCTACTATAGCAGTTAATTCTTTTATTGTACGGAAACAATATGTTAAAACAGATAGAAGATTCTATTTCGTTTTTTAGTTTGGGTTATGTCTTCTCATATGTTTATTCGTGTAAAAATAATTAATCCAGTAAATTACTTATTATTCCATATATAATCAATTATGTAAGTAATTAACGAGAATTAATGAGAAGTTGAGAACCGATCTAATAAATGCATTCTATCTTTCAATCATCAAGTAGCAGAATAATGTAGTTACTGTGAACAAGCAGGTAAATAAAGATAGCTGACTTAAAAAACAACTCGACTTACGCAAAAATAATGGGGTAACATTTGACTATACATATTCAAATTTACATTATTACACGAATAAAATGACTGTTACCTAGTCTCACGAATTTCACAAGAGAAAAAAAATAAATGGTTTTTCATGAATTCTGTTATAATTTTTAAAAAGTTAATATATTTTTATACTTATTATCTTTGATTTCATTGTATTTTGTATATATACCTATCTACTATTAAAATAAGCGTTACTGAAGTTTAAATGTTTTTACCTTTTTTGAGAAGTTATTATTTTACTCTTGCACGCTAATTCTAGGCTTGTTCCGTTTTGATATACAAATCTGATCTCACTTAAAATAATTTTAAAATTTTGCATCCAAACTGCTTCCGATCGGTCCTATTGTAAAATGTATTGGGCGTCTTAGGGCTGAAATAATGAGGATCGCGGTTTTATATACCTTCTAATGAATTTCTATACTGTTTTCATTTGAGCAAAAGACTTAATGTAAACAAAAATATGTGAAATATTAACAAAAAATGCACTTTAAACGTTATACTCTAAAGTATATTTTACTAACACATAAAAAGTTTAAATTTATAAGTTTTTGTACTTTAACCACAGAATAAATAATAGTACTAGCGTACAGAAGTTGCACTCCTTTCACATTCAATGTGAGCGATGGTAGGCAATTATATCACGGCACACACGGAGTGACAGAGGCCTTTTTTTTACAAGAGGAATCCATCATGGATACCCACCGGCCTGGGGACAGACCGGTGGGTTATGTCGGACTCCTGCCCCGAGATGGTCTTGGGGTAGACCTACCGACTAAACCTCTTGGCGTCCTCCTCATCCGCTGTTGGTGAAGTTGCGAAGTCGGACTAACACTCTTCCGCAGCTCCACCGCGGGGGTCCGCAACCAGACACGGCTCATTTGGACGGCGCACCCGAACTGCCAAGGTGCGCTGTGCCTCTCAGGATGAAGCGTCTAGTCTAGTCCTGTCAGGGGTCCAGGTGGCGGGCGTGCGCCAGCTGCCTGCGTCCTGTTCGTCGGCGACGGAGAGGATGGGACAGGACGTCGTCCTCCCGCTCTCTCTCCGAGTGACAGAGGCCTGCTTTAACGTAGAGATATAGTCATAAATGTTTGAAAATCCGTGTTTTGAAATATGTTATGATATGTTTACATAAAATCTCTTACACAAATGAATAGAATAACAGTGCCTAAAAATTAACTTATCTAATAACATTAGAATTTACGCAGCTGCTGATTACACACTAAGTTCACCCTTAAGCAAACAGCTTAACTTCAGCTTCGGTACAAGTAATTACTTATTGGCGCTGAGTCGGTGAACCAAAGTTTGATAATTAGACCAAAACACGAAGCCTGCTTAGTTCTCTATTCAGTTGTTATAATAGTAAACGTAATGAATACAGAACACGACATTGCGAAGACATAACTAAAAAAGTGACATAAAGGAAAAATTCTCACAAATCGCGTATTGCAGTGACACTTTAATTAGATTTAATAATTCAATAGTTTTTTTTTGTGCGATTTCGTCCGCGAAATATTTATATTATATATTATAACATATATGTGTTATTCTGATGCATAAACTTTATTGTAAAATTCCATCAAAATAACATTAACATATTGAGTTATTTTAAACGTATTTTTATTTAATTAAAAATACTAGTGTTCGTAATTATGGGACTTTTTAAAAATTATAATGTTTCACAATGTGCATAAATAAACGATATAAAGGAGATTAGACATTAAATGGATATCAAATGGATAAATGATATTAAATATTATTAGATATTAAATCGGAATTTAAACCTTCATAATTGACCTGAAAATCGTTTGTCTAAAAAAATTATGTCAAAATACTCGAATAAAATTTCCTGTGGTCAAATTATTTTTTTACCACGACACACACTTTTTGATTGAACACAAATTTGTATAAACAAATTTCAACTCAATGAAATTACATCGACAGCTTCCTAAAGAGTTCTTAATTCGAAATTTATATTTACTTTTCATTTCTGTCTTTACTTTCTGGCCAGTTCTAAAAAAAATTATTGGGGCTTATGTAGGCCTTATGTAGGCCTGCTGCTCCTTAATTGTAAAATTAAGGATAGGGATTTTGGAAAATGGGCTCTGGCATCCTTTACTCACTCACCGAAACACAACAACAAAAATGCTATTATTTCACGATGGTCTTTCAGTAAGGGGGTGTTTTTTGCCCACAGACGGGCTCCCCAAATGACTGCGAAATGCAGCGTGCCATGCCACTACTTTATAAATCCAGACCAGAAGCAATATTGAAAAGTTAAATTCCTGAGTTGACCCTGAATCGAATCCGGGGCCCCTGAGACATAGCGTTAAGGCAACCACTCATCCAACGGGCTCGTGAAATCTAATGACACATAATTTTCAAATCTATATAAATACCCTTTGAAGTGTGAAGTAAGGATTTCATCTCATTACCGCTTGGAATTACACTCAATAAATCTACATTCACCTAATTCGGTTAACATGAAACTCAATGGACGGACTTCAGAAATATCAAAACACGAACATGATAAAAATTTAAAGAATATTTTGACTCTTTGAAAAATATAAATCTGTTTTACTAATCCCATAGAGAGTATACTCCAATAATAATTTTGTCCATAAATGAAAATGGGCAGTTACAAGACCGACTCCATATTCAAAGTAGGGATTAAAGGCAGACACAAGATGACGAGCCTCTTGGTCCAGTGGTTAAGGTGCTAGCTTTAACATTCTGTCTCAGAGGTCTCGAGATCGATTCCAGAAATGATTTTTTTCATAGTTGGCTCTGGTTTAGATTTGACAAGTAGTGGCAGGGCACATTCATCTAGTAGAAGTAACCATCCCCGTATAAACCATCGTGAAATGACAGCATGTTTGCTGTTGTGTTTCGGTGAGTTCCTAAAGGATGACAGAGCCCATTGCTCAATCCTTTCCTAATCCCTTATCCTTAATCCTACTGTTGTCGGCAGCGCACTTGCAGCACCCGTGGCGTTGTTTATGTTGTAGCAGACGGTAGCCACTTACCATCAAGTGGACCGACCATCAGCCTATATCTACCGACTTAATATAAAAAAGAAACGTAATGCTTATAACACTTACCTACTAAACTACTTAAATTATTTAATTGAAATTTGAAAAGAATTTTAAAAACATGAATGTCTTCTTAATGACAAATTAAATCCCGTTACCTTTGTGCTTTATGGCCAAAAAGTTTTATAGAAATATTTTCCTGGTGAAATTCGGTACTGCCACACTTATGGAATGTTTTACGAACTCAATCATAATTTATGTAGATCGTGTCATGCTCTCTAATGGATATGACAAAAGACGTCCGCTTTAATTGAACACTGACTTTTATTTTTATTTTTAAACCATTTCGAATCCAATAATACTGGCTTTCACAATGCATTGTGAGGTGCCATAGTCCACTATTTATTGTTGGAATATTGAAATGAGTGCCGCACGACTGGCTCAACATGGAGAATTGATTGGGACAATATTGAATTTTATTTTAAACGACTCGTTAGAGTCAAATACAGTTTCAACAAAATCCCATTAGAAATAACATTGAAGATACGATCATCATGTCCAAACACCACCTCCTTTTATCAAAAAAATTCGTTAAAATTTTCGAAAGAATTCTACTAATTACTTGGACATTATTTTATTTACCTAAGTTGATACTCCCAAAATATTTGCATAATATTTTTTTTAATAATAATTTAAAGCGTATGGGCCTTCTATTAGATTACGTTTTATTTAAAACTTGTATATTGCATAATAATCATTAAAGAATTGTGTTTACCTTCTGAAATTACAAATTACCTATATCAGTTCATACAGTTGTCAATTTAATATTAATTAATTTTACCATTTAACAGTGATCTGAGTAATCTATACATATAATAAAATCGTAAACGTGCCATGTCTGTACATCAAATATAAGTACGACGTCATACTTATGTTACCGAGGTCAAAAAATAGTTTGACCTCGGTAACACGGTCTGACCCCCACATATCTGTAAATCCATTTACAGATATGTGGGGATCACCAGTGCTCCTGCTATGCTAGGTCATAGCGGCACTGGCACTACCCACTAAAACTCTCCGGTATCTCCTTGCCCTTTGGGAGGGATGGACCGGGCTCTGCCGAGGCAACAACTCCGATCCACCCCAGGGCAGCCTAACCATTGCTGGCTAGACAAACAGCTAGTCAGCCATGTGCGAAGGTCTCCTATGACATTAAAAAACGGGCTTGATATGCCCGCTTTCTCCTGCCCAATCGCCTGCGTCTGAGGGAAGCGAGACCAGCCTCTTCCTCTCGCTCCCTCTCAGCTGCCTCCTTCTGTGACATGACATCTCCGCAGAACGAGGCAACCGCTTTCCAGGTGGTCACACTCTCAATCATGACTCTTACCGTGATTGGCAGTGTAACCTCTCCACCTTGAGGCGGGGGTTGAGGGCGGCGATGGGAACTCCAGGCCCAGCACGCTTGGAGTGTGTCTCGGCCGTGTCGTCAAGGTCGCCGCAGTGGTGGCACCGCGGCGACTCTTCTCGTTTGATTCGGTGCAAATAAAGACCGAAGCACCCGTGTCCGGTCATTATTTGCACCATATGTAAGGTGAGGCCGCCTCGTCGGCGCCTCACCCATTCCTCCAATATCCACTCTCTTCGGCCTAACAGCCTAATGTTAGGCCTAAGCGACGCTTCTCTCATGTTAACGTTGCCCACTAGCAGGTACACAGCCGTACCATAGCCCACATTTACGGGACCTTACAGGCCCGTACAAATCGTTTTAAAAATTTTGTCTGTGCGTTTGTGCACGTTAATCTCAGAAACAGTTTACCAATTTGTTTTAGTGAAATTTAGTTTTTGTTTTTATTCCAATCGATTTATAAACAAAAAAGTGACGCGCTATACCGGATGCCACGCATACGAAGTTGCGGGCGCAGGTAAGTGAATAAGAAAGTCATTTAGATAATGATTCTTTTTTAAGTTATGGCTGTAAAACTTTCGACTTTTGGAGCCTGTAGGTGTTTTTTTGTATTGACTTTAATATTAGCTTAATATAATAAATACTAAAGTGAGTTTGCTTGCTTGTTTATTGCAGTTTCATACTTTAACTGCTTAACCGATCGTCGTTAAATTAAGCATACACTTTGTCGAGCATACAAAGAGGACATAGAGTATATTTCAACTAGAAAAAAGTACTTTTCTCGAGGGATTTTCTAAAAACAAAAATAAAAGATTCAACGCCTGACAAAGATATATGAGCAATAAAAATGAAAACATCTAAGTGCGGACGAAGTCTAGAACAAAAGCTGGTTATTTATTTGTTTTTAAATTTTCATACTAATTGATATTGCTAAATATACTTATCTAAGTATTTTTATTATGATTTAAGTCATACATTACTCAATTACTCTCATTATTTTTCTCGATAGCTTATAGCTTAACATATTAAAACGTGAAGAAACAAGGATCATCCTTTTATTTAAAGCTGTAGCAATAAATTTGGAAGTAGCTCAACTCAAAGCCGTCTCACGATCACACGCTACCAATTTAATTTCAAACATAATGAAATCCGCTCTGAATTAAAATACGTATTTGAATAAGTTATATTACCTCTCCACCCCATCAGTCCCTGGGAGCTAACGGAAGCGCTCCAACACGTACCTACCCAACACCCCTTCAAGCTCACCTTTTATACTCGGCGCCCATTATCTAATACCTTCGCTTGAATTTACATTGATTTCATACTTATTCAATGCTCTCGTAAATCTGACTACCTTAGTGTAATAAAAGAGCAGATTTTTACATAATTATTTATTCAAAATGATGGACTAATGAGCTAATAAGAGCCGCGAGTCGACGCTGGATCGAGGCTGCTTCTGACCTTTCCTACTGAAAAATTATACGGAAGCCCCTTATCCAGCAGTCACTTAACGACAGAATATATAAAGAAGACCACGGTGATATTCAGCACGTGTGCTTTTATATTACAATACGTGCGCCTTACACTATTTAAATAATTAATTTCATATATTTAATACTAGGGGTCCGCCCCCAGCTTCGCATGGATTTTTTCTTCAAATGATATATAAAAACTTTCTTGTTAATCGCTCTCTCCATTAATGAAAGCCGCATAAAAATCCTTTCGGTAGTTTTTGAGACTATCGCGAACATACATACATATATACTTGGAGCGCACTAAAAATTTCCGGAACGAATAAGAAAAAGTTGCTATGAATGTATTTATTGTGAAACTCGTTGACCGCATATAACTGGTTCTTAATTTTTGGGAACAAAAAGTTACAAGGTGCCAAGTTAGGACTGTATGCGGGATAACTCATAAGTTCTACGTTTTCCACTTTCGTAAATTGTATGATTTCCCATTTCCATTCGCTCCAAACCGACATAGAAGTGGATATTTTTCATGACAGATTGAGTTGTTTTAAGAGAAAGCTCTCAAGGTTGTATAAATATTGATCAACTTGATTGATTGACTTTGGCGATATATATAATTCATAATAATAATAATAACGTAACTGTGAAATATTGTTTTGATGTAATTGATATTATTTTGACTTTTTGGATTGTTGTCGGTTTAATTTTATTTTTGATTTGTGTAATTTATGTTATTTGATATTACTTGACTTTTGTAATTGACTAAGTAGATTTTAAGTACGCATTGCGCATTGCTTCTCGTCCAAATTGCTTTTAATATTAATATGGACTTTTTAATGTGTAATGTGTAGTTTTTGTGTGTAATGGTTGATAATTGTGTAATTTTAAACTTTTAACATAATAATATGCAACATATACAGCTGCAGATACCTGTAATTGGCAAGTAAATGTAAATGTGTCTATATATTTGTTTGTGTGACTTGATCAATTTTTGCTGTGTTGTTGGTATTTCCATCAAATAAAAGTAAAAATAAAATAAAATTGTTTGTCTGTCTGGGCGTGTGAGAGGCATTATCGTGCTGTAATGTGATACGGTGTCTACGGTTATTTTCATGGAGTTTGTCAATAACTCCCGACAAACAAATGGTCGTGTACCAATCATTATTCACGGTACGATGATTCCCCAAAACAAAAGTAGCCAGGTGTCTAGTTTCATTAAAAAAAGAACTTGACACCCCTTCGTTGATGGTATCATGGCTTAGTAATCATGGCATGATGGTTGTACCTGGTAATCATGGCATTGCACCAAGTGACGTGGTCCGTTTTTTGATTCTTAGTCAAATTGTGTGGGATATTATTTGAATAATGCCTATGCCTAAGGAAGCCTGAATTTCATGGTAGGTCACGTGCCCGTCTGTTTTGATCATACGGCACACAGCATCGATGTTTTGTTGTTCACAACGGCGGAGCGACAACTATCTCGAAATTTGTCACTGAGATTGACACGACCGCGTCTGAATTCTGCAAACCAGCTATAAATAGTCGTCCTGCAAGGTGCTTCATCGCCAAAAGCACTTTGAAGCCAAGCGAAGCTCTGCTAAGCTGACGCCAGAATTTAAAAACAAGAGACAATAACATAAAACTTTTGTAATTGTTCTCAAAAAACATTCATATAGCCGCCTATGATATTAATACATTGTCTATGAGTGAGTAATTAAAAAAAAAGTTCTGTTCTTTTAGTTCAATTCCAACGAGCAATTTGTTTTATTATTAAGTGTAAATTACTAGGAAATAATAACAGAAACAAACTGTATTCAAAGAGTTCCATTTTCAAATGTTGCAAATACTTTTTAAATATTGTGTATGTAGGTGGCCAGTTCCGGAAACATAATAGTGTGCCCTATGTACATACATACACGCGGACAGGACGCGGCGAGGGACTTTGTTTTATAATATATAAGGATAATTAATTTAATACTAGGCTATTTCAGTCATCTTAAATCAAGACTTACGAGTTACGACATTGTTTCCAAATTTGTTCTTATACTTAAACTAAACCGCCTCCTGGCTTCGCACAGATGCAATCTTTCTCTGCAATTATGTACACCAACTTCCTAGTCGATCGCTCTTTCCGCTAGTGAAAACCGTATCAATATCCGTTGGGTGGCTTAGAAGAAGTTAACGTAGATACAAAAAGACGCGGTCAGCTACATCTATATATACATGTATTTACAAAGACATAGACGTAGACGTAGACGTAGACGTAGACGTAGACGTAGACGTAGACGTAGACGTAGACGTAGACGTAGACGTAGACGTAGACGTAGACATAGACATACAAAATTTATCAAACTCATTTCGTATTACTGTGATAGATATTTCGAGTAATAGTATATGCAATGAAATAGATAATTAAACCATTAGAGCATTCATTGTCAATACAGAATTGGGAACCACAACCACAACATTGAACGCAATTGCAAATGTTGTGGTCATAACGTTTTTCCATTGTAAATTTTCCGCAATTATTCAAACAATATTATAACAAGTAATATTTTACCGCTTGTCGAGCGTGATTGTTTAATTAAACACATCTAATTATAGTATGTTTGTTTCGAATTGTATTACAGTTCTTTCGTTAGCTAAAAACGAATGAATTGTGACTTTTTTAAGGATTTGTTGTAGAGAGAATTGTATTAACATTATAAAAGCTAAAGTTTTTGAGGATTTTATATCCATGCATGTAGGACATAGATCCATATGGATGGATGTTTATTGCTCTTTCACGCAATTGGCTCAATGGATTTCGATAAAATTTGACACACAAATAGTTTATTACCTGGATTATCTTATAGGATTATCTCTTTAGTTCAAATTCAAAATAATAATTAGTGAATTTATACAATTGTTGTAAATTTTTATTTTGAAAAAAGTAAAAAACAATTACTCGTAGACATAATAAATTAATATAGTTTGCACCGTTCGAACTATACAGTCTCATCGTTTAGGAATTCATTGAAGGAATAAATAACCTTTTTCCACCAGAAAATTACGTAAGTGTTCTTACGTAACGTAACACTGCCAGATTCCTGACATTCCTTATATGTTTGGGAATTTTATCATATTTTTTAGGTCGAGTAAAATGTCTTTTCGCATATTGTATGTATAAACTTGTAATAATAAAATCCCTTTGGCTGTACTATTTGTATCGGGGAGTGACTGTTCCAATCTCGGATCATCTCCAACTCCTTGGTGTGGACCTTACAGCCGATCTGAACTTCGGTAGGCACATCGAGTCCATTGCCAAAACAGCTGCCAAAAAGCTGGGCATACTTTCCAAGGTGAAACGGTATTTCACTGCGGGGCAGCTCCTGGACTTTTACAAAGCACAGGTCCGGTCTTGCATGGAGTACTGCTGCCACCTCTGGGATGGGTCTGCCCGTATACAGATTTCATCTATTCACGTTACACCTCTGCGTTTGGGTCACAGAAATTGATATGATCAACTTAATCGGTCTAGTAGATCTCTACTGCCAACAACTGATAAGATTAGGTCAAGAAGTTGAGAGAAAGCGACCAGAATTGATCAATAGTGTTATTGTTAGTGTTTATTTAGTGTGGTTTTTGATCATCACAACGCTAGACCACACACATATTTAGCCACTCAGCAAAAATTAAGAGAGTTTGGCACGTTCAGATTTCCACCTGTTTCGGTCTCTTCAGAATTCTTTAGGCATTGTCAGGTTAACATCAAGAGAGGACTGCCAAAACTACTTGTCGCGTTTTTTTTATCAGAAGTACCAAAATTTCTACAGCAACGGGATCGAGTCACTACCTACAAGATGGCAAAAATGGTACATATATACTATAATTAAATGTAAATAAACTTTTTTAAATGCAGCTTACACGACTCTTTTTATTTTAATTTGCAAATGGCTTTAAAACACTTTTTATGCGCTTTAAACACTCTTTGATTCCTGAAAATTTGTAAAATATCTTCACAAGCAATAACAATAAGCTTACTTATTAACGTCTGTAATAAAAATATCTCCTTCATTTCATAAGGTAGTTGTATACAACAGTCTTGAGAATTAAAGAGATATATGACGGTCTTCGCTAGGGCGTCGTAGATCACGCCAAAGTTGCTTCCAAGGTGAACTCGGATAGCAAAACGACTCTCAAGTGGCGTGGCTTAATGTCATTTCACTTGCCTATTCTCCTCGTCTTCTTTCAATCGACCCTTTTCTAAATTATCATTGTCTTTTTGTTAGAGTATTAATTTTATTTACAATAGCGTAGACATTACATATTTAATGCCAAATCGTAGAAAAAGTTTGTTAAATATTTTCTCTCTTATTTATCTCATTTTCTTATTTAATCTAATTTTCTCTCTTGATATTAATGATCGCAGTGGAAGTGTGGCGTAGCCTGGGTAGTCTGGCGGCAATAACCTATCCTCTCAGAAGGAGACTACCCTGAAATAATAACTCGTGTGCTATTGTGATAATCACATTAGAGTATGCACTAGATAATCTTAGGTAACTTCAACATATTTTCATATCTAGTTAATATAATAAGAAATGTATGGCGACTTAATTTTGAGTAAATTTAACGGTTGCTCTATAAGGAATACGTCAGCTTTCATATTAAAAAAAAGATTATGTTGTTGTGCCAATAGGAAGAGTTTTTGAAAAAATATTCCTATTAACTAGTTGTGTATAACCCATGAGGAAAACTTTTCGGGAAGCAAGGGATACCAGAGCATATATTCCAACATCCCCCTCTTATCTTTTATTCACTTTCACCCTTTGTGCTTGTGTTAATAGGCGACTGAAGCCATTTATCATTAAGAGGGCTGTCAACCTGTGTGCCGATTTGTCATCAAAAAGTCAATATTTTTTTCTGAAACAAAAATTGCATTTAATATTATACTATCTAGTGAATAATTTTGTTATTTCTTTTATTTAATTCCGCTCTTTGATGTGAAGACCCACTTAGTTCCCCAAAGTGGTCCATGTGGACACCCAGGGATCCACGGGAGAGTCGACGGGGGTCTACGTTGGCGTGAAAAAAAATTGGGGTGACAAAAAAAACAATCAATTCTCAATTATTTCATTTAGAAAACCCCATTCGTGGTTGGAACTCAGCCGCAACGCAAATTTCCATAATTAGATCTAATCCTAGGATTTTTTGTCGAGTTTTGGGAATATGGTAGATGCAGGGGGAACCAGCAAAATTTTGAAAGTGTTCTATGAGAGAAAAGTCTGAGAACCTCTGGTCTATAAAATGCAACATTTAGTATACAGTTGTGAAATAACCTAGATAATCTTAATATATGTAATTAGTACTGATGTTATTATTTGATTATCTGCCAATTATGTTTAATAAATACATCGCAAATAAAACATAAAATAATAATGTTCCCAGATTATTATTTTTGTTGTTGTTCGGAAGCAATGTTGATTTAATTAATTCTTTGTTACATTTTAAGATGTTTCCACTCAAACAAGAGTTCCGGTAGCAGGTTTATAACAGTCCGGGGCTAACATTCGCAGCAGGTGCGCCTTGCGATTACCTTAATATCGTCACAAACAACTTTCGGGTCTCATAACGACTCCTTTGAACTCCAACTTTACAAATAAACGATAAAAATTATTCTGAAAAACGTTCTCATATCGTGAAAAAGTTAATATTAAGTACTGTTACTCGTAATTTCGCTCCAAACTTTAATGTAACACTTTTATTGTCTGACATTGACTGGACATACGTGTAAAATAACATAAAAGAAATCAACACGCATAAAGAAGGCAAAACTACATTTGAAATGTGAAGTGGGGACAGTCTCATGGATACCATATAATAGTGGCATTCAAAACTTCACTTCACAAGTGACTATGACCTATGGACTAAAAAACCTCCACCCAACTACCCATTTCCCAAAACTGGCAGATTTTAGAAAGTTTTATAAGTTGAGAGAATTGCTGTATTCATTTAACCTTATTTTCGTCCTTTTTTTACAATTAAGAATCATTTATATGAGCAATTAATGCATAACAAAATCTAAGTAAAGTAATTAAATATTTCTAATAATTTAATTACGAAAGCTTGTGAAAATATTCGCATATTTTGTACTCAATACGAAAAAGATTTGTAACTTCAGCACGAAGAAAGAAAAGTTAGAAAACAAGAATTTTAGAAAATTTTTGCATATCTACATATGAATAAGAATAATAAAACATATAATTGCTTGTATATTAAAAAAAAAATATATTTTAATATGGAAAAGTGAACCTACTAGAAGCTACAGTTAGATTCAGTTATAACATTGGATTAGAGTTTTGGGTTAACGAGCTCGACTTTACTATGCAAAATCAAATTAAATTAAATTAAATTTTAAATTTTAGGACGTCCACCCACAACCTTGACAGAAGATCTGGATCTGATAAGGCCCGTATGTTGACGGTAGATCCAAGGTACTTCTGACCGGTCGGAAAATTATGGGAATGGCCTACGTCCAACAGTGGATGTCCTGCGGCTGAAATGAATGATGATGGTGAAATCATGGACAAAAACCGCCACAGTAACACAGAATCACGGTAAATAGAAAATTTGGTGTATGGTCCCCGGGCGTAAGTATAATCTCATCTGGCTTGTAGCTTTTTTTAAGGATCTGCAACCTGCAATGTTGGACAGCCTATTTACTTTACCTTAGTGGTGTTCGTGCTCTTAGGCGATTTAGTCACTTACTGTCCAGTACCGTTAAGAATACTGACTTCAAATACAATTTAAGAACACAGTATTGTCAGACTTGTCACACGACTAGTCGTAAGAGGCTATAAAGGGGAGTTGGTATACCAACATATACCATACTTTCATGATGACAGTCACTGGCAGTCACTGTTTTAGGTATTCTTTGGGATTAGTGTTACAAGGTACGCGGAACAAGGTAACTGTGGTCTCTGAATATGCATAGCTGGTGGCTAATGATGTGATTTTGGATAGCTAAGAATCACAGACATAGACAGTATAGATACCGCAAGCCGTTCGCCACTACATGCCCGCAATTTGAGCAATTCTCAAATACGGCCCGGTCGTAGCCTCACTTCGCTTTCGACTATGTTCGCGGAAAGTTTCGAAAAACAAAAAATGCCTAATGGCGCTGTTGTTAATTGTAAAAATACGTCAAAAGTGGTTTTTCGAGTGAGGGGAGACGTTTCGTATCATCGGTAAGTTAGTTTTGTTATTAGTTATTTATAATACTTATGTGCTGTAATTTCATTAAAATCAATGTTTGGAAAATGTCGTCGCCAGCTGCGTGCACGCTTCCTCTCACGTTGAACGTAGGTGGTATACTAAATTGGCGCGCCGTAGTATGGGGGCATTGAACATTTGATAGACTAGTCGTCGCGTCGTTGTATTGCGGGGTGAGGGAAAACGATTTATTTTGTGTTTTAACATCACTAAATTGTGCTCGTGACGTCATGGTAGGCACTAAAAATGTTGCACGCTTGGTTTTCATACAGTTTGATGAACTTACGTCATCTATACCATCTATATCTGGGCTAAGAATACTGTCCAAAATCACTATGGCTCAATGAACTATGCATTTTTCTGCATTCAACAAAAAAACGACACGATAACAGAAAAAAAACATACAGCTTATTTTTTTATTAGATCAGTATAAATGTGGCAAACACGAAGAACAATAAAAATTCAAATTCGCGTGGGTCGTGGGAGTTGTGGATATAAATTTAAAATGAGTAAAATTCAATTACGAAGCAGTACCGCTGCATAAAAATATGCGATAACATTACAAGAAGCCGCTTTGCGTGAATTGGAAAACGTGGAAACCTTTGTGTTAGACCGCGTGCGTGAAAATGAATGTTACATTAAAATTGTATTATGAATTCGGCTGGGAGTTCGCTGATTATAAGGAGTTTAGGAATTGCAAGGATTATTGTTTAAAAAGAGGATAATCGTTGCTGAAAATTATTAGAGGAACACTATTTTAAAACAGGATAATGATAATTTGCATTACCCTTAACTAAAATAATTGTAATATGCGAATGAGTAAAATGGAATGAATGGAGTTCAAGTAAGTATCGCAAATGAAACATCTTTTTTGAGATACAGAACACAACTGTGAATAACACATGTGCTACTTTGTTTCTGCGAGTTATTAAGTGATCCCAAAGCCATACCCTTATCGTTTTATTCTATAAAAGTCGGAAGCACACGCACTTTCAAGTCCTATGGCGTTGTTTGTATTTATAAGCACTTGATTGTGGAATGAACTTAAGTACAATAACAAATCAGTTGTTAAATCCTAGAAGTTAGGTTCTTTCTTAATTCTTCTGCGCCTATTTTTGTCTTTGCATTTCAAGGTGATGCATGCTTAATGTGTTAGATTAAAAAAACTCTGAATTTCTACAGACTGGTGGACTTTATTATTAGTATGCAAGTGTCGACTGCTGAACATAAACTTTTTTAATTAGGGGCTAATAGAGTCTGTCTTTCGCTCTCCATTGTCTAGAGTCATCGGTGTCTTGTATATTTAGTGACGTAGGTTTTCGTAAGGTAAATTTCGTTCTGATGCGTATCCGTTCTGTTCACTACATCTTGAATGTTGCTAGATATCTATTACAAAACTTGTCTAAACCAATCCATTCCCATCCCATTTACTACAGCTTGCGAATTCTTTGGGCTTTGGTCAAGTTGGTTCGTCGCCGGATTTCTATATTTTAGAAAATCAGTCACATCTTTAAAAAAAAAGGCGCTGAGACGCTCACTGAGAGGCTCGATGAGAGACTGAAAATTTGTAGCAAGAGATTACGTAGCTTTCATAATGCTCTCCAGCCTTTTGAAGATGGATGCCGATGAACATCAAAATCAAAATCTGAACATTGATTGCATTGAAATTGTTTAAAATAGAAATTCCACGAATAGGAATTTAATGTAACTATATTCAAACCAAATGCATTTTAAAATCAACGTATTTGTTTTGAATATAGCTCTATTTAGAAATCTGCAGCACATACAATGCTCACTTTGGGAAGACTTCAACACTGTCTTAAAAGTCTTAAAAACGGCAAGAAACTATAGTTAGAGCTATGTTTCGATATTTGTTACCGTTGGACTAATTTGGATGAAACTTTCGATAAACATAAAACAAGTTCTATGTTAATATTGATGTTGATTTTTATGCTGCAATGCGTAGTTCGTAGGATAATGAACACTACGACTTTGAAGATTATATAAAAGGGTAAAAGATTAGATTCATTACATACCAAGAAACATTTTCTCCTAAAAACCTTTTTTTTTATGAATCGTAAAATTTTATGACCTTTTTTTTTGATTAAATGTTGTATTTTATCTGGTCACACCAAGCAATTATTTGAGTGGACTGTATTTTTTCGTTGTAGTACGTGCAATCAAAGGACGAGGAAACAAAGGATATCTGCCACTTACCTCCTTCCCTGGTCTTCCAGCGGCGAAAACTGCAATGGCACGCAACGGGCCCGTCACACTCAGAGTCCTGAAGCTCCAGCACTTCACCACTTTTGGTTGCACTCGCGGAGCAGAAAGCGTAACTAAGTAAATAATTTTACAGCACAATTGTCTGTTAACGTAGGTAAGCGGATGCGGATGAAAGACAAGTATTCTAATCTCGTGGACGAAATCAGCGGCTAGGCGCGTATTTATTTTCAGAATGGTGCGGTGTTATAAAATATGGCCGGCGGTAATGGGAACGAGACAGCACATACCACAGCGAACCACTATCCATCAATAATTGACAATTGACGTCAACACCATCTGTTGTAAATATATTGTTGCACTTAGAACTTAACAATCACAATCTTTACATAACTACATAATTTAGACACACGCATACACTCATATGCACACATACGCAAACAATCATACACAGTGTTGGCAACTGGTTGGTTAGTGGCCACAAGTAATAATAAAAAAGATGTAGATATATGACAGTTGTAAAAAAGAAGAGTTGCGTGTCAGTTGGTTTAGCAGTTTTATTGTATAATTTAAATATATATTATTAGTAAAATCATTATAATTTCATTTCATACAGTCCATTCGTCAACACACAGACAATCAGACATTGCATTACTAACCCCTGCAACACAGGGTATCCTAGTGCAGAGGTTAGGGGTAACCAAGTGTAAGCAATAGGAATTGTACAATAAAGAAATTTATTATTTATTTATTAATCATTTCGGATGTAGGTAGATTTTAAAAATCCGAAAGGATCTCTTGTTCTCATTGTAAGTTTTTGTCCTCGGGATGTACCTATGTATGCGTATTGAGGACGATTGAATTATTCGAGACGTTGTCACCTACTCACGCCAAAATGGGCGCCTCGACAAAACATTTTTACGATGTTAAAGGGAAACACAAAACAGTCGGAAGGTAGTAAAAGGGCAGTTAAACTCTTACTTATGACTCGTAAAGCCTATAAATTGACATTCTCCTTCCTTGACGACGCCCGCCTTTTTCCCTTTTAAATTTACTAGATATAATCTCTGAAGTCTATTTCGTATACGTGACGGTTGGACGAGGGACGTTGTTTTCAGTAATTAGACATTGTGCTAAATACAAATAAGATAACCCACAAAAAAAAAACTCAAATTATACTTAAGTTTTCTTGTTTCATACTTATTAGAGCGTGATTTTTCAGTAGTCGGATTTTCGTTTTTCAACTCAGCTTTTATTTCATTCTTAAATTTTTACGTTTACCACTTATAAAAGGTCGGAGAAAAAGTTTCTTCGCATTTTATATGAAAACTCAAGACATTTTTTTTTAAAGTTTATTTACATTTAATTAGAGTTTATATGTGCCATTTTGTTCGATGACTTTTTGCTATCTTGTAGGTAGTGACATGATTCCGTTGCTGTAGAAATTTTGGGACTTCTGATCGAAAAAGCGCGATAAGTAATTTTGGCAGTTCTCTCTTGATGTTAAACTGACACTGCCTAAAGATTTCTGAAGAGACCGAAACAGGTGGAAATCTGAAGGTGCAAGGTCATTAACAGCTCCCAGCCAAACTTTCTTAATTTTTGCTAAGTGGCTAAAGATGTGTGTGGTCTAGCGTTATTGTGATGAAAGACCACACCCTTTCTATTGATCAGTTCCGGCCGCTTTCTTTCAACTTCTCGCTTTAATATCATCAGTTGTTGGCAGTAGGAATCCGAGTCGATGGTTCTGTCCGGCGGTAAAGCTCATAATGAACGATGCCCTTCCAAACCAACCATACACACAGCATCACCTTATTGCGAGTTAACCCGGGTTTTGGCACAGTCTGTGAAGCCTGACCGACCTTTGACCACGATCTTTTTCGCACGTTCTTGTCGTACGTGATCCACTTTTCATCACCAGTTATCAATCTCTTCAAAAACGGTACGGTTTGATTACGTTTCAATAAAGAATCGCAAATGAGTATACGATTCATAGGTTTCTTTCGGTGAGCTCGCGTGGCACCCAAATATCAAGCTTTTTTGTGTACCCATCTTTTTTCAAATGGGTCAAAACTGTTTTGTGGTCAATTCTCAGTTCTCCAGCTATGTCGTAACTTGCTCCACTTTTTCAAAATGGCGTCCATTTTATCCGTAACAGGGCGACTAGAGCGAGAAAACGCTTAAACCAACTTTGTTATACTCTTACTGACTCTGCATTAGGTCCATAAACGTCACAATTTTTTTTTCAGGGCTTACGTTGCATTTTTCCTTTTTTTAAATAAAATTTTAAAATGTATTCTTCATTAGATTCTCTCATTTTGACAGAAAGAAAAGAAAATGAAAAATTGCTAGAAACCACATTTTACAAATTTTTCTTTTTTTGAAATGTAACCTTTTTAATGTCATCAAAAGCAGCCAGATACAAATAGTGGGTACAGCCAAAGAGATTTTATTACTAGTTTATACATACTATTTGCAAAAATTGCGATCTAATATTTAGGTTTTTGTGACCTTTTGGGCTTATTGAATTTACTTGCAATATATATAAAAACTTATCCGGAATAAAAACTGATTAAAAATTAAAAAACTGATATATAAAAACTGATTACAAATTATTTCGACGAGATCGGGGCGCGCTCGGCGGTGGAGTGATGATCGCCTGCGCCGCCCGTCTCGATGCGCATGCCCGCTGCGACCTTGAGTGTGACGATCTCGAATGTGTATGCATAACTATACCTGCGAACGCTCTTCACACTCATAATAATTTAAATATTTTATGCGCTTATATTCCTCCCGATCGTGCGCTCGCGCATCGAGTGCAGAAATTTACTCAATTACTTAACATTTTTGTAAATTCACATTCCGATGACGACTTTATAGTGACTGGGGATTTTAACTTACCGTGTATAGATTGGAAGCTAAAAAAACCTGTTTTTCTAAGAAAAGGGTCTGTCGAGACGCAGAACTCTGCGGTTGAGTTAATTAATATGACTTCCTATTTAGGTATGTCACAACATAACTATTTATTCAACTCCCACGGTAATTTACTTGATTTGATCTTTTCTAATATGTCTTTAACAATTGAAAAGTCTCACTGCCCCTTAGTGAAAGAAGATATTTGTCATCCATCAATTGATATTCATGTTCGGGACATAGCTGTACGCACAATGACTCCACGAACCAAGAAAACAAATATTTTTAGGAAGGGGGATTATGATGGGCTGAATGTTTATTTCTCCAATTATAACTGGACTTTTCTGAGGACACTACATATTGAGCAGGTTACTGATAGATTTTATGATGTATTAAACACGGCCATATCTATGTTTATTCCGCAAAGAAACATCTCGAACGGCAACAAATACCCTGCCTGGTACAGTAACGCTTTAATAAACGTAATTAAGGAAAAGGCTAACTATCATCGTCTCTGGAGGAAGTATGGAAACAAAAATGATTATATCTCTTTCTCTATTTTACGATCACGAACTAAAAAACTTGAACAAAGGTGTTTTTCATCCTATATTAACTATTCGCAAGAAAAAATTAAGTCTGAACCTAAGTACTTGTGGACCTATATTAAGTCTAAGAGAAGGGGTGAATCCGGTTATCCTCGCATAATGCAATACAACGATGATACTTTGTCAAATCCGCCAGAGATCTGCAGTGCTTTTAGTGATTTCTTCTATCGGAGTTTTGGGTCAACTTCACTTGATTCATTTGATTTTTTTATATGCAGTGACAGGGGTGTTGGCGTCGATGGGATCAGTGAAGTATGTACTTCAGTGCCGAATCTAAAAAAAATGCTTAACAGACTTGATTGTTCTAAGGGAGCTGGATGTGACAAGATACCTCCATATTTCTTTATGAGATGTGCAGAATCACTTGCGACCCCCATAACTACACTTTTTAATCGGTGCTTTCTGGAGGGATATTTCCCTGAAATTTGGAAAACTGCCAACATCATCCCTGTTCACAAGAAAGGTTCTAAAGTTGAGGTTATGAATTACAGGCCCATATCAATCCTTAATGTTCTGGGGAAATTGATGGAAAGGATTGTTCACAGACAGGTATACCCGCTGGTTAGTCGTTGCTTACCGGCGCAACAACATGGTTTTGTCCTGAATCGCTCGACTAACACTAACTTATCAATCTTTTCGAATGATGTTCTTCGTGGTATGCATGATGGTTACCAAATGGATGTAATATATACTGACTTCGAGAAGGCTTTCGATCGTGTTGATCATGTGATACTTCTGCGAAAGCTACAAGAGCTAGGTATTCACGGAAATCTCCTACGGTGGACTGAGTCATATTTACGTAATCGTTCTCAAGCAGTAGTAGTGGCTGGACATCGCTCGGACCTTATAGCTGTCCCTTCTGGAGTCCCTCAGGGCTCGATACTTGGCCCATTGTTCTTCGCCGTGTACCTTTATGACGTGGGTAGCTGTTTTAACTTCTCCAAGTTTCTCATGTACGCTGACGACACAAAAATTTATGCTGCTATTAAGACTACCACGGATGCACATAGACTTCAGGATGATTTGAATAGATTCTGCAATTATTGTAATCATAATCATATTGGCATTAACGTCTCTAAATGTTTCCAAATTACTTTCACTCGTAAAAGACATCTAATAGATTACCAATTTAAATTAAATCATATACCTTTACATCGCACTAATAAAACTCGAGACTTAGGGGTAATTTTTGACTCTAAGATGTTGATGACGGATCACATCTCAACAATAGTCAATAAGGCTTACAAAAATTTGGGGTTCGTATTGAGAGTGAGTCGTCCATTCTCGGACCCGATATGTATCAAGGCCTTGTATTTCTCGTACGTGCGAAGTGTCTTGGAGTATTGCTGTAATATTTGGAATCCAAATTATGTGACTTATATTCATGACATTGAGCGTATACAGTCTAAATTTGTAAAGTTTTTAAATTATCGTACTTATAGTGGGAGGCGTGGCTATGAGGAGTCCTGTGAATATCATAACTTGCTGAGTCTACAGGATCGACGCATACTTCTGCAGATGCTTTTTTTGTATGACGTTTGTAATAATAATATTGACAGTCCTGAGTTGACAGCCCAATTTTTACGTCTTAATGTACCAACCAAGCGTACTAGGCACGCTCCTTTTTTTGATGTCATGTTTAGTCACTCAAACTACGCATCGAACTCAGTGGTGTGTCGTACACTCAAGTGTTACAATAAGAATTTTATGTCTATTGATGTTTTCAACCACAGTAAAGCTTCTTTTAAAAAACATGTAACTTTAGCTCTTAAAGGTGGAACACACAAATAATGCTACACACACTTACACTACTCATTCATAAACACACACACATAAACTTACATTCACACACATAAAAGCATACATATTTTCGAATGCATGCTTGTTATCATTTCAATTGTCAATATTCTTCTGTATGTATCTGTATTCCTTTTTGTTTCTTATAATATTTTTTTTTTCTCTTTAATGATCATGTTGACTTAGTAATTATTATTATTATTAAAAAAAAAATTATTATTTTAAAATTACTTATCTATCTCCGTTTTAAGCGATACTTATATACAAAATTCTATAATATGAAATATGAATCTGTTATTGGCTTTAAGGAAAGAATAATTTTCTATTATAATTATAAGTATTTGAGAGCTGTTGATTCTGTAATAATAAATAAAAAAAAAAAAAAAAAAAAAAAAAAAAAAAAAAATAGTTCTTCTATGTACACATCTAAAACTTGGCAGAATTTTAGTTATTTAGTTTGTACCTCACGAAGCGATTTTACAATTGAGTAAACACGAATCCGAACAAACTCGAAAGTTGTACACTCAGTTTAGCGAAGCTGTGGTGTAAGAAACTTTGTTTTTTGTCAATGAATGAGCTCGTAATTGGCGCAAGGAAATTACTTTGGTGAAAACAGTCGACGAGATTTTCAAAACACTTTTATTATTTCTTACTTAAGTATATATATTTTATTATTTCTTACTAGCTACCCGCCCCCGGCCTCGCCCGGGGTTCAATTTTTATATATATGAACATTCCCCGTTTATTAAAATGGGTCTACCGTTCACGCGTGATGCCGTGATGCCGTGACCAAGGAAAATGGGGAATCATTTTTATATATAGAGACTAGCA
Organism: Bembecia ichneumoniformis; assembly: GCA_910589475.2. Lineage (NCBI taxonomy): Eukaryota > Metazoa > Arthropoda > Insecta > Lepidoptera > Sesiidae > Bembecia > Bembecia ichneumoniformis. The sequence goes on along the minus strand of OU342526.1, from coordinate 14,908,477 downwards.
AACCGCCCCAGGTTTCGCCCGGGGTGCAATTTTTATATATATATGAACATTACCCGTTTATCCTTCTTTCCATTAGTGAAAACTGAATTAAAATCGGTCTGCCCGTTCACGCGTGATGCCGTGACCAAGGGAAATGGGGATCCATTTTTATATATAGAGATCAATATCATGTCTATGTTGTGTCATTATTGTTCCATTGTATCTGCTATTCTTAAAATATACGTACTTCTAGATATTTACTGTACAATAATATTCTCTTTATGGATTTATTTTTAAAAATATATCTAGCCATTTTAGCAGTGTAGATGGCACCACTTACCAGCTCTGACTTGTTATAAGACTCTCAATGTAACTTTATATCATCGACGTAATGCGATAAAATTAAATCTAATCTGAGACGCAAGTAAGCAAGTATCATTCTGAGACTATTCGAATTTTCTTATAATTGCCATCATCTACATCTTTTTGTGCCAGTAACTCGTCACATTTGCTAACGCCTTTTTATGGGCTAAGATAGTTCATCGTGTAACATAGCCAACAAAATATTACACCTCATATAAAAAAAAATTATTGTGTAACGTTTTGATCGCCAATAAACTATTAACAGATAAACGGCAATTTAAATAAAAACAGAAAAAATCAAAGTAAAAACTGAGAAATGAAAGTTTTTAAAAGAACAAAAATGTTGCGATTATAACAAAATTTTAAAGCCTTAAACTACAAAAAAAATAAAGCATTGTGTTCAGGGATCCCCTCAAACCGTACCCCACACAATGCAAAGATAAGATTAAAAACAATGCATCCATTATACAAGGCCTTTGATATTTCCTTTACATCCAGCGAACCGTACTAGTCTTGAATGAAATTATTATAACGACAGGTCTACTGTGGCTGGATACGGCACATCTCGGCAAACTAGGGAGACAAGCGACTAGACGGCGCCGCGCCGTTGCTCTCTGACTCAACATTGTCGTTTCACAAAACAGCAGCTTTAAAGCGCTGAATCATTGCGTTGAATAATAATAACATTTGTGCTATAAAGCATATAATTATTTATATCCTATTTTATACTTCACTTCTTGGTTTCAACTTTACCTTTCTTCTCAGGAATCCGCAGAACCTTCAGTAAGAAGCATATTATATCTCCTACTGTCAATGAGACTGGCAATCATGAGATTATGGTTCATTATCTTACTGAGTGACTTATTTCCTACCATGTTCAATTAAAATAAAAACTATTTAAAATGTTTGCATGTCTATTACTCAGTCACACAAGAATTGTTTAAAAAGATTTTAATGAAGCATAGCACACGGGTAGACCGTGTCCTGGAATAATAAGTAGTATATTTTTACTCCAACAATACCTACTTTTCCTTGGGATAAAAACACAAGATAACAAGACAAACCAATAGATGAAGTGCTACACATAAACGCCGGAAACTGTCTAGTGTCAATTATAAGTAAAGCACATTTTTTTTATAATATGTTGAATCAATATATTAAAACATTTTATTTTAAAACTGTTTTATTAATACAATATTAAGTAATTATGACATAAACCTATTTATGTCCACAAAGTAAAAAAATATTGTTACGACTAACTATGGAACGTTCTGGAAAAAAGCTTTCATGCCGGCCGAAAGTCTCGAACGTCCCACCCTATCGATGATAGCCACGCCACTTCCCGATTAGTGACAAAGGAAATTGGTTCTTATGTTTACAACATAGAGTTTACATTCAACAGAAATAGCATTCCCGAACTTTCAATGGCTTGTTTACAATTTTGTTAATATTTATTTCTAGTAAATTCGAAATACATCCAGGCATTTGGCGCCAAATATAAATAAGAGAGCAAGCGGGCGAGATAGGTCACTTTGTGCAATAACAGCGATTCCAAAGCGAATCTTCGAATTTTTTGCAAAGTTACCTGCGACAGTGAACCGGCAACTCATTAATCGTTGACGATTTTTAACAAGTTTTACGGTTTTATCGGACAAGTTTAGTGATTTTTAGAATTCATCTTGGTTTGTGAAAATAAATAGTTTGTTTCGCCCATACGGCATTTTAACTGACCTCTCACGCGACAATAAAGAGTAAAATTAAGGAAACTTCGTGATTAGGTGACTATCACCATAGGTGACTATTTAGATTCAATTGAAAATATTTTATGCTAAACAAAAGCCTGTACAGTAATAATACAATCGATATTATCAAATACGTAATAAGAATTAATAGCGGGTATATCGCTTAATAGAAAAACCACTATTTCTAGAACTCGACTGCTCATAAAAACCCAGCAACTGCCGACCAACTTGCAGACGCTTTTATTGAATAGTTTTAATGGGAGCTGTCAATGTTAGGAAATGTTTAACATTTATTAGTGGCAAAATGTCTGATGTTTAGTTCGATTCTAATATTTTATTTCTAAATCTGAGTTAATCTTTACCAGATAAGCACATAATAAGGCCGCCTTTTGTACCATTACTTGTTGTTTTCTTTTTTATGTTTATAGTACAAATAAAGAGTTTTAATAATAATGATTACTATTATTAACACATTAACAAGACTCCAAAAATAACTAATAAAACAGAAATTTTATTTCTGGCATTGCCTGCCTAATATTAATAATCAGAGTCTTTGAAACGGCGAACTCGTTTATAATAAAATAAAAAGATCTGATTACAAATTGCAACGTTTCTTACAAAATAAATGCTTATGAAACATATAAGTCGAAATAAAGAGTCGTATTAAATTTTTTTTGCGACAGAGTGGCGCCATTTTTTATATTTTTAGACAATTCCTCGGGAACCTAACCTTTTTCCAGGATAAAAAGTACCCTATATGTTAATCCAGGTAACAGACTATCTTTGTGGCCAATTTCACCCGAATCTGTTTAGTAGTTTTACGTGACAGACGTACATTCTAACAAACACAGATTCTATAATATTAGTAAGTCTAGAGGACCTGTACTTTGTACATTGTACAACCTAAAATTGTACTCTTTATAACTTGTAACTCTTATAATTCCTTATTATCAATCCGAATCAACCCTCTAACTCCGTTTTAATAAGATCTATAAATAACTAGCGGCCCGCCCCCGGCTTCGCCCGGGGTGCAATTTTTATATATAAGAACATTCCCCGTTTATCCCTCTTTCGATTAGCGAAAACCGAATTAAAATCGATCTACCCGTTCACGCGTGATGCCGTGACCAGGAGAAATAGGGATTCATTTTTATATATAAGAAGATTAGCTGTGTCAAGCGGGTTTGTACGTGAAGTAGCTCGCCGCTCAGTCGACTGACTTCGATAAAATTTTTAATTGTCACTACTCCAAGTACTTATAGCAAACTAAAAAATATATAATTATAGTATGTTCTTTATTATTTTTTGCCGTAGTCACTTGACTACCAAATGGTGTAAGACCGACTATAAGAATCTGTCAAACCTATTTGGGTTAGTTAAACGGAAAACATCTTATCGCTCTAAAGGAGAGATGTAACTAAGAAAGTATCTTATTAAAGTAAAAAATATACAACTATACGTATATATATTATTAGAGATCCTAAAGTCAAGACGGTTTAAGATGATTCCTTGAACTCTCATGACCGAAAATAACATGTCGGAGAAGATTGATAATTCGTAGATATCTGAACATATAAACGCATAGCAGCCGTGGAATACTAGATCATCCATCTTGTTAAATTATTATGTCATCAGAAAGATATATCATGTGCAACAATAAATTACATTCTGTGTTACAATATCCTTTTAAGTTGAGTTCAGAATCCCATCCAAATATCTGACTGAGTGAAGATCAAAGCTCTTTGAGAACATTTTTGCCATCGGACACCCTGAAATATTTTGTGTGCGAGGGATGTTCGAAGATGTGTTTCCATCCCCTTACAAATAACAACCCCTCGCTTCGTCGCAATGCGGGCCGCACCCCGTAAGCCGACTTATAAATTGCTTTAATTTAATATATCGTAACTGCGAAACTGTGGGGTTCGCCGCAACGGCAAAACATTTTTCTCTTTAAGGCGAATTTTGGCGTCGAACCATAAATAAGTTTTCGAAGCTTTGAATATATTATCAATTTTTACGGCATCGATACTCGCTTGGCTTGTTTCACTCCGATTAACATCTCTTTGATACTGCCAAGTTTAATACGAATTACATATAAACACTTTCGAAGTCAATGTGCAAATTATTTTAAAGTTATTTTCTTGAAGGATGGTAAGGTTGCACTTTGGATTTTATTTATTGTGTAAATTCTGCTTCACCCTTGTTACTATTTATTATATAACTAGGAATCCAACCGATTGGATTGAAATAAACACTAAATTTTACGGGAAATTTGCTACACAGTAAAATTCGCATTCAAATGTACAGACAAACAGACAAAAATTCTAAAAACTATATATATATATATATATATGGGAATATAATATATATATATTCCCGTAAAATTTAGTGTTTTTTCAATCAAATCGGTTTTACAAACAAAAAAGTTACGCGCTATACCGAATACCACGCGTACGAAGTTGCTGGCTCAGTTAGTTGCTCATAATTATATTTTTGTCGGGCGATTTTTCATTTCATTTTTAGATGATCCCTCGGGAACAGTACTTTTTTTCTGGATAAAAAGTACCCTAGGTCCTTTTCTGCATCCTTGACAACGTGTATGCAAAATTAAAAGGGATATGTTGAGCACTTTCTCATTTATAATATTAATAGTTAAAATTCACGAACTATGTATGATGGCGGCGGCTTTAGTCCTCCGAACATGTTCTTATTACGAAATAAATCTTTAAATATAAAAAAATCAATCGCCGTCCGTTAGTCTCGCAAAATCTCAAGAAAGGCTAGACCGATTTTATTTAGGTTATTAATCATGGATTAATCGATTAATCGCTACGTCTGAAATTATTTAACAGTGGAAGAGATATTGAGAAATCCTATAAGAATAGCAATCTTAGAAGACATATGACAGGTAATCCTATTAATACGCGGTGAGGGCCAGTGAGCACATTGTATTCCACTATCACACCCCTTTTGACAACTGTTACTGAAGACCTTTGGAAACCGTTTCGTTAACAATTCCTTGGGAAAGGTCTATATTCCCTTTCCTTTTGTATCCCTGAAGTGTAGCTTTAGCGGTCACATTAAAAAAAAAAAAAAACAAATAAAAAATAAACGCAGTGAGTAAGCGGCTTGGAAGACTATAATAATCCAGCTCACTTCGTTAATTTAATTTTTTTTTAATATACAATTAAAACTTTGATTTTTGCACCCTAAGCAACACCAAATATCATTACTGGTAGATGAGAGTGACGTCTGTATTAAATAAACATTGAGTTTACTGCTGCCTAACCGAATTGTATTAGTCGGTTAACCTCTATCACAACTTACTACTTTACGAACTTGCATAACCCAGTTTCAGATATTAATACTATGTACGTCGTTGTTTGAGGCAAACACTCTCCTTTAAGGTCGATCGTGTGGGTATTAGTCAAGGCCAGAAGATTCCTTGACAATCAGGGCTGTGTTTTTAAACAAATTATATAAAACATCATAATCTCTATATATAAAATGAATCCCCATTTCCCTTGGTCACGGCATCACGCGTGAACGGGTAGACCGATTTTAATTCGGTTTTCACTAATGGAAAGAGGGATAAACGGGGAACGTTCAAATATATAAAAATTGCACGCAGGGCGAAGCAGGGGGCGGGTCGCTAGTATATTATAAAACCTATGTGCCTTATCAGGTAAGAAACACCAGAAGTGTAAGAAGGGTACGCTACATTATCACAAGAAAAAATCCTAATAAAATTCATGTTATAATATTATATATAATACTAGTGTAGCTACCGTACGAAATAAAGGTGTGGAAACAAATATATAAATAACTCATTAACGGATGAATTGGAATAGCTGAGCTGTTTATCAATGTGGATTTCTATATTTATTTAACCACTATCGCTGGATTCACGACAGAGGATGAATGGGAGCCAGCAGCAGCCGTCACAGCCAACGCTTTCGAATTCCGACGCTATTGATTGGCTTCTTCGACGAGATGTTGTCTCCGCGTCGGCGGGCGGCGGTGCAAAAGGGCAAGATACCTACGCGGCCCATATTTATATGGGCCTGCTACGCACGGAGTTGAAATTTACAAATTTCCAAAGATATTCCAAATTTCCAAATTTCAGCTTCTAGACTCAGAAGTATTGGCTGTGCGTTGAAGTCAGTCAGGACAAACAATTTTATGAGTAGTGATTATATGATCTGTTTGAAATTAGAAGCATGCGAAAAATTATATTTAGCGATCTTCCTCGCCATATACATAATATAAAACAAAGTCCCCCGCTATGTCTGTATGTATGTGTGCTCGCGATTGTCTCAAAAACTAGTGAACGGATTTTCATACGGTTTTCATTTGACAACAGAGTGATTTCTGAGAAATCTAAATGTGTATAATTCGTTAAGGTTTTATCCTTAGGTTCCCAATGGTTTGCAAATTAGAGCATAATGCACAGGTGTATCACCAAGCAGTTCCACCATAATCCGGTAGAGATCGCATTTCACCTAATTCTATTGTAATATAATAGATGGCGCGATCAATAGTGTTATTATATTTTTTATTTTTCAACGCGAACAAAGTCGTGCGCATCGGTTGTTAAAAATAAAATGGTTAAACAAAAAAAAATCTTTTCCGCTCCACTAATGTGCCTTTAGTAACAGTTAAGAGTTTTACAATCTATGAATTGAATTTCTTATATGGAAAGTTCAAATTAAGTTCAAATCTCCATTCCTTTTAAGCCACACAACTAGAAACTTTGTTTATCGAGCTACAAAATCTTTACTGTGGCTGGCGAGCTCGCACAGGAACAATTTACAGTGGTCATCAAATTTATTACAGCACTTCAAACAAAATTCGTGTAGTTTCCTTTCGGTTGACTCAGAATTTTTCTAATTTGTATGAAAATCTTTTACTCATTGTATTCGGTAGACAAGACTGACAAAGATTTAAAATCGCCAGATCAAACATCTCGGGACGATCACATGTCAATGTATATTACATGTATAAAATACTTTTCGTACGTGATTCTGAGACAATCAATAACTTGCACTGTGATGTGTTATGAATATTTATTCAGATTAAAAAAAATAAAAAGAACACTTCTCTTGATAATATTAATCGCAACAACAATGTTAATAAATGTACAGTAAGGTTAAAGCACAATAATTAATTATAGTGGGAATTAATTAAGTTGTATAATTACCTAGATATGAATTATGACCGAAAAATCTATAAAAGTAATTATAAATAATGAAACCTATCCCCATAATTACCAATAAATAATGGTTTTCATAATTATTGATAATTAAATCCTAATTAAATGAAGTCTAAAACGCCTAGGAACAAATTTAATGTAAAGATTAAAAGACTAAGTTATAAGAGAATTTGGTCAATATTTCACTGTAAAACTTTTTATAGTATTTAGTCTTTACTGTTCATCCTTTATAGGTCTTTTGTAAGGCTTTTTTGTCTTTTGGCAGACGGTCTGCCCAATTTATGACTGCGAAACGCAGTGTTCCCTCCACCACTTAAATACACCAGATCAGAGTGAAATTTGAAAAGTTCATTTCCAAAGTTGCCGAGAATCGAACCCGGGACCCATGAGTCAGAGTGCTAAGGCAACCATCTTACGAGTAACTAAACAGTACAGAAACATGATGATTGTATGAAAATCTTTAACAAAATTATGTAACAAAATTTTTCGACTAATGTGTGTTGCCAGGATTAACATAATGGCGCTAAAACATGGTCTTTAACTATGGGCCTCGTAAGAGGATCGACGAGTGAGGATCAGGAATGAGTTCTGGTGGAACGATTTCGTCACTAGATGTCGCTATCGCTCGTTTCGATCTAATGTGTATTAATTGTTCTTATGACATCATTAAAAAAGTTTTTTATTATTTCATATCTCGGGTTTTATTTTCTGTATCCTTTTTGAGGCTTTACTGACCACGCCGCGCGTTCTTCAAGATCCGAACGAAAGTTACTGACATAACCCGGCCGATCAATAAGTTGAAGGGGCAGTGGGCAGGACACATAGTACGGAGAAACGACGGCCGCTGGGGCTGGAAGGTTCTCGTCTTCCGCTGGGGCTGATGGACCACAAGGTGGACAGACGAACTGATAAGGACTGCGGGTCTACGGTGGATCCAGATTGCTTCTGACCGGTCCTTTTGGAAAATTAGGGGGAGGACTTCGTCCAGCAGTGGACTTCCTAGGGCTGAGATGATGATGATGATGAAACAGTAAGTTAAGATGATATCTTGAACTATCTTCCTAACTAAACTAGCTAAACTAAAAACCATAAATTATTTTGTTCCCTAGATTCTAAAAAATCAATTTTTTACATAAAATTTATTGTAAGATTATTTAACCTTTTAATTAAATAGTATCATTTACATAATATTAGATATACTAGGACAATTTTATGTTTGTACAGTAAAGCAAAATTCATAACACGTGTTTGTGCAAGGATTCATAAAATGACCAACGAATCACTCGATTTATGTATTTAAGTATGATCAGTTTTATTAACATAAGGCAATATATAGGAGATTGGATATTACACGAAATTGGGTCAGTTTATTTTGCAATATTCGTTTCTGGTAATATTAACCAGAACGCACTCATTTCCATCCCATTTCAACCACAGAATAAATAATAGTACTAACGTACTTCAACATTAATTATATAACCCATCGATTCAGAATTTAAGGGATTCACTGAGGCAAATGACATTTACTATAGAACTCGCTGGCGGCGGAGACAATAGGGTATTACACCAATTTTTAAAAAGTGTCTCAATTAGATTCTGTAGTGCTAATGAACCACTAAAAAAACACCAAATTTTTATTCAATCGATAAATTTAATAAAAATGCATTTAAAATTTACATTTTCAAATTTCGCGCGTAATTTGACGAAAACGCTGGAAACCATTTTGCTCTGTGGTGATGACGTCAGTTGGCTGTGTAAATAAATGCGCCGGTAATTGACATGACACTGACTGACACTTTTTTGTTTACACAACCGTATGACGTAAACATGGAGGCTACTATTTCATTGTGTTTAAGAACAGACTAAAAATTTTGAAAACTTTGAATTCAATTTTAAAATTTATTTTGTTATTTTACGAACTAAAACTAACATTTTCCGACTGCTTTTTGCCTAAGCTATCTCAATAATATATTTTTAGATTTTTTTTCATATAGACTAAAATACCCTATTCAACAGGCCTAGAAATGGTGTTTTTTTGTTTTTACCATTAGAACATTACACAAAAAAAATGTTATTAATGCAATATTTTTTAATCTGATATTAACTTATTAATAGGTACAGGATTCATATGCGTGCAATAAGCCGTTTTCGAGAAAATTTTCAATAAAGGTCAAATTCTTCTTGTGTGCTAACTTTTTTTGTGGAGTTTCTATTACTTTAACGAAAATTCTAATTAATACAATTGGTTCTTCACATGTTTAAGTATAATATTTTTTTTTTTTCAAAGCAATTGTCTTGTCTATTTCTTGTAACATCTTCATTAAACAATGGATATTTTTAGTATTTAGCGTTTGTCTCCCCCTTAAAAGGTAAATTAGTAACGACGTATAAATCTCAACATATAGAATAGCTTAAACGAAACTATCTTGATCTTTTCAATTTTATGATTAATTTTAATGTTACGTTTCATATATTAATAATAATAATTAAAGCCTTTATTATTTCCTTAACTTACAAAAAGTGAATATAGTAAATATAGTAAGGGATAAATTATCAAATTTAATTTGTTAATTAGTTAATGCCCCTTGCGGGTATAGGCCTCCTCCAACAGCTTCCAGGTTTTTCTAGTCTTTGTTTTGTCCATCCAGTCGCTTCCAGCTTGATTTTTAATCTCGTCAACCCAGCGTTCCTTAGGGCGTCCTCTGGTCCTCTTACCATCATAACCGTTTGACGCCAGTGAATCCTCCACCAGGAGACCACAGTAAAATAACTACATGGATACTGTTGTATTAAAACGCTTGAATAAGGGATTTTGTTTACTTACTCATTATTCTACGTACTCCCTTCACAAGCAAGTGATTTCTTTATACAAACGATTATGGGCGGTCTTTTTTTTACCTTTCTGTCACAAATCCAAATAAAGAAAAATACTTAAAATAATGTTATAGTTTATTAATTAAAATGCGTGTACAGTGTGTATGATTGATTCTAATTTTAAGAATTTTTTTAATACATCTGATATAAAAAAAACGGGACAAGTGCGAGTTGAACTCGCGTGAAGAGGGTTCCGTACTATGCTACCTATCCGCATAATAATGAGTGATTTACCATCTTATTTTAATATCATGGACTTCTTATAGGTTTTCCTATAATCTATAAATAGAAAACTAATTTCTGTATTATTATTTTTTCAAAATTTTAGATTCAGTAGTTTCGGAGATAAGGGAATAGGAATGGTCGGACAGACGGACACACGAGTGATCATATAAGGGTTCCGTTTCTTTGTTCGGATGTAGGGAACCCTAAAAATAATGACACTAGATAATTATAAGAAGTCTATATTTTCCACAGAGCAAGAAATCGCCGCGCCGCGGCTAGAGACGGTATGGTCAACGCTTTCCGTACAAATTCAGCGTCTCAGGGGGCGTTAACTTTACCATCCACGCGTTGCTTACGCACTTTTTAGGTTTTGTGTACCAGACAATCTCGACTCGCATGTTTTAAAAGATAAAAAATGCATTTAATTACCCACTTCTGATATGTTAGACCAAAATTTTGCTTATTCACATTTTTACTTTGATTATTTCACCAAATCACAGCACAATGAGGCAATTCTATCGCTTTTTATATAATGTTTACTCTGCAAAGTACAAATAGAAACTGGCGACGAAATGCGCCTTGAAATGCGCTCAGCGCAATTGCGTGGCATGAGAATTATTATTACTACCAATCTCTAGTAGGGGGCGGCGCGGCGAAAATATAAATTGAAACTTTTTCCTCTAATAGTGAGATTCTATTACAACGAATCTTTGTTTTCTGAGATAAATAAAGAAAATTTGTAATTGTTAACCAACCACACATATACATAATTACATATATTAAAAATATACGTATATTGTATTACGTCTATAATACTTACGTATTTTTGTATTTATAACTTAGAAGAATCGGAGATGTTCTTCGCCCAACAAAACAGGTACCTTTAATATCAGATTCTTAAGAGGAAATCGATTATTTGAATGTCAACTTCAATAACTTTTGCTCCAATAAGTAATTGAAATTTCATGGCAATTAGAAATATTTGCATTTCTTAGCGCCTAATGAAGCGGTATTCGTTTAATATGAGAGTTGATTAGCCAGTTCACAACTTTATATTTCTTACAGAATCTCTTCTGAATTATTTACTTATCTTTAATTGACATTCTGACAGACAGACAGACGGTTGTTACCTAACTTAAATAAATAAAATACAAGTTTAAGGTACCTAGCTAAATGTCCATCTGTCAGAGAAAAGTTTCTATATTACAAATAGTGAGAAAAGTTTCTGAATTTGAATGAACCAAAACAAAAATAAATGAACTGAATAAATGAGCTAAGTACTTGCGTTAGATATATGATGTTTTCTTATTCTTATTCTTTCTTATTATAGCTTTATTTGTGCAGTGTTATAGAAAAGCTTACAATTGCACAATATGGTATCTACAGTATACACGCTTTTAGGCATTTAACATTTTTTTAAATTCTTAAAGGTAAAATTGACACTTAACTTCGTTCCTTCTTCTTTAGCAAAAAAAAAATAATAATTCCAGGCGTGGACAAAAATATATGAGAAATTATTCATTCAATATTTATTCAATCTTTATTGCTCATAAATAAAAAAAAACTTTCAGTTGATTTTTTTGTTTTTTTTTCTCTGGTTTCATGACGAATAGTTGAGTCGTTAAGACGTGAAACAAACAAACAACCTCATTTTTTGTAATATTAGTGAGGACTGCTTAGGATATATAAATAAAATATCGCTGTAAATATTAGATCGGGGATAAAGTCTTTTCGCATATAGTATGTATAAACTTGTAATAAAATCTCTTTGACTGTACTATTTGTATGAAAAAAATCGAAAGGTACATTTTAAAATTTTATTACATTTGCGATTATTGAGACTTAATGAAACCGTACCGTTTTTGAAGAGATTGATAACTGGTGATGAAAATTGGATCACGTACGACAAGAACGTGCGAAAAAGATCGTGGTCAAAGGTCGGTCAGGCTTCACAGACTGTGCCAAAACCCGGGTTAACTCGCAGTAAGGGATGCTGTGTGTATGGTGGGATTGGAAGGGCATTGTTTATTATGAGCTTTTACCGCTGAGCAGAACCATCGATTCGAATATCTACTGCCAACAACTGATGATATTGTAGACCACACACATATTTAGCCACTCAGCAAAAATTAAGAGAGTTTGACTGGGAGTTGAAAAACTCAATATTAGCCAGCTTCTTTGACAGTGCAATCGGTTACCTACCTTAAAGAGATTAAGTAACTTACTATTGTATATTTCTGGATCTATCTGTTCAGAGCTAAATACTAGACATTTTTCTTGTTTTTCAGAGATCAATTCGAGCTATTAGTCCTGCGACATTTTTACGTGCATGTCACCTGCTTAGGTAGATAATTGGGAACATATTCCCCACGGCGCTACTATAATGTGGATTTATTTTCAATTTATTTTTACAAAATCTACGAATAAAATCTGTCGTATTAGCAGATATACCTAACAGCATTACTCGTAACATGAATAACCACTAGGGGTCACCAAGAAGGACTTTAGGTACTGCATAGGTGCTGGACCAATGCATATATTTAAAATACTAATTTTGACTTTTTTTAATAACTTGTACAAATGGTTTGCCCTTAGAAAAGACTGCGGTATTGAAATTAATTGGGAAATCAATTTTGTGCGGTATTGTTTTTCCGCCTGAACTGGCGGGTCATTGTTGGGTCTCTCGGCAGGTGAGTTTGTTAGAAAAGGACAAATTTAGTTGAACAAGCTTGCGGGAACGGGACCAAGAAAACTTCGCCGATAAACAGCACCTGCTTACAAACAGGGTTAACTTTAATCGCGAACTGTCAGACGTCTCTAACAACTAGACGTTGACTACGCAGGGATTTAAACATTGTACCAGTTGTAAATGTCGCCGCATAGATTTTGTTCCAGTAAACTCAGTAATTCAGTAATTAAAGTAATTTTGTTCCAGTTAAGTTTATATTAACTACTATTCACACACCATCGTGTACTCAGAAAATACCTTCATACACCATTTTGAAATTTCCTCTTAACAGAGACAATAAAAATACCCTTAGGGCGACTTTTACTAAAATTTATTTAAAATGAACATAAATCTATTTAGTTAAATATGTTTTGTCTCGAAAACACGATAACGCTAAACGTGTTTAAGTATGTCTTGCACCTTGTCAACTTAAGTCGTATTTGACTAAACACAAATTTGTCTGCGGTTTGTGCGTTACGTTTTACGATTTGATAATGGTTGGGACATTTTTTTTCATTGTCGTGTTGTAGGACGGTTTTTTTTTTTTTGCTTAAAAAGAATCATATTTGGTTTAAAGTGTCTGTGATTGTGATTGATCTGTCTATTCTGTCATTGTCATCTCAGTCTCCAATTTCGGGAAGCTACATAAACAAAAGAGTTCACGAGTTTATTTATTATTTATTAAAGCCGAGATTTCGTCATCATGAGTAGCACGGTGAAAAATAACTGGGTTCGCGGGCCCAACTTTTCAAAAGAAGAACAGATGCTGCTTTGCAAAATTACTAAAATATACTCGGCCAAATTCATAAATTTGTAATCAAAATTTAAAAACAACTACACAAGTAAATAATACGACGACGACGTTCAAATAACCTCAAAAATATCAATGCTAAATGATGCTAAACATTTGCTAACAGCTCTTTTCGGCCATTTAATTTTGACAGTTCGTTAATCGCGTTTTACTTCTCGTGCAAGACCGCTAAAGAAGTTTAGTCTTAAATAGAATTTAGAACGTGTTTTAACTGTTTGATAAAAGCCGCCCTTAGTTTTTAATCGATTTAGTAATTTAGTTTATATTTAAAGTTCTCATTACTCTTACGATTAGATTGTGATCTAAAAAGGCTGTGCTTTCCCAGAGACACCCTTAGTTTAATAAAAAAAATCTAGTTTTTTTTTTTTTTTTTTTCTGAAATACAGTCAGCATTATAATCATCATCATCTCAATAGGACGTCCAATGCTGGACTGGACATAGGCCTCCCATAATTGTCCAATAAGATCAGTCAGAAGCAGCCTGTGGTCCACCGCCGACACGCGGCCCATATCAGATCGCCTGTCCACCTTGTGGCTTCTACTCAAGAACCTTTCGACCCCAGCGACAATTGACTCTCCGTACTAAGTGTCCTGTCCACTGCCGTTACAAATTTCTGATCCGCCGTGTCATATGGGTATTTTCTTTGTCTGCGGATCTCTTCGTTCCTGATTCACTCTTTCAGACTCGAGCAAATCTTGCATTAGGTACCATAGTCCTAATATTATAATATTAATATTTAAAAATATTTAAACTTGTACTTATTTTTAAGTGTGACTACACCTTTTGAATGTAAGCTACGTAAACGATGCATCGTGTAAGTTTTTATAATTCCTGTTAATACTGTAAATACGAAAATTTATGAAGATTTGTTACTCTTTCATGCAAAACTGTAAATATATTTTTAACAGATAGACTATTATTTATAAGATGACCAAATTACGAGCAATTTTAGTATTTACGTTAATTTAAAAAAAAAAACAATATTATTTAGAATTTTTATAATAATGTTAGCTTTTTTAGACAAATAAATAAAGACAAATAATAAACAAATAATAATAAACAAATAAATAGAGTATGAAAGGTAAAAAAACAACACAGACATTAAAAATATAATAATTTATTTACACTAAATACTTTTATAATTTTTACACAGGTAACTATTGATTCGCAGATATACTTACTGAAAGCCTAATCAGATATAACATATTTATATAAATTTTGAAACAATTTACATACACTCGATTCCGTTGCATTTCATTAAATGAAATGATTTAAATTCGGGTTGGCACAACTACAAAGTATCAACAGATGATGTAAATATGTATTCAGTCGATAGAATAGGGTCATTGGTTCAGTAGAAAATAGTAAATTATTAAAACTAGCTACAGTGGGATGGAGAATTATCTTAGCACTGTTGGAAGAAGTATTGTGATAAGTGTTATGACTCTAAGCAACGTAGTTGGCGAAGACCCGTGGAGACCACACGCATCTGCGAACAAAGAGATTTTTTCTTCAAATAATTAAAAATACAGGTACATTCAAAATAATTGTGAGTATGTATTGTTACATCCATGAATGGGAAGCCATGAGAAAAGCATTTTATTGATATTTGCTTCACATACGAGTAGGCCTCTCACAGAGACTTCTTCGGGAATAATTGACAAAATGGAATATTATAATCAGCATTAAAAGATTATAGTTTTAGTTAAGATTGTCTTTAGTTGTTTAGTTTAGTTGTTTGATTAATTGACTTATCGTGCATGACTTTATCATGCTCCTAAATCTTCCAGAATAACCACCGTGAAATAACAGCACATGTGCTGTTGTGTTTCGGTGAGTGAGTAAGGGATGCCAGGTCCCATTTCTTAATCTCCTCCCAACCCTTATCCTTAATCCTACTGTAGTCAGCAGCGCACTTGCAGCAGCTTTGGCGTTGCTTGTGTTATAGACGACGGTAGCCACCTACCATCAAGTGGACCGTCAGCCTGTCTGCCGATCTTAACATTTAAAAAAAAATCTCTAAAGTATGGTGAAAATCGCAACGAAATTTTATAAAATTTAAATCTATAAACTGACAGATACGATAATGCACTTTATTTCCCGATTTATATACATACGTACGTTGGTCCTGTATCAAATTTTGTCAAATTTTCTATCTGACTGTGGCGAAACTCAAATATAGTTTTTTTTTTAAAGAAACAAAAAGCTCCCATGTTTTTAGATTCATTGCATTTAAAATCTAAACTCTTAAACTCTTCACTGTAATATTAGTCTATGGTCTAAGAATTTAAATGAGATTTGTAGATAACCTTTACGACTTTTTTTCAGAGCCACTATGTATCTCGGTGGCACATATAATTGATACCTACGGCCGATGCGGCGGTTAGCTACGAGCCTCTGATGTTGTTCTTCACGTTTTGCAGATAGAATTTCGACATTGGCGTGTGCAGAAGACCCTTGGGCTTGCCAATTATTAATTATAATTAAATTGTTATTGTCACCTTTACATTATGGTTAATTATATGTGAATTTCTATTTTATTTTCTGTAAGGTACAACCTATGATGTAAAATTAAATATTAAAAAAGTAAATTTCTTAATAACTTGTAGAGTTTGAGTTCTATTTGATCAGCAATTATGAGAAATCATAACAGGCACATTTATAGTATAGATATCAAGCCTTTGTTTCATTTTTGGCCGGATGCCAGGCCAGGTCGCGGGATTGGCGGTTTCAAGTGCTAATCTCGAAGAGAGCAACCACTACTGAACTCTTCAATCCGCGGTTACGGAACGTGGGCCACTCTTTGATTGCACCGTGATAAAGTTAAAATTCAACTTACTTGTATCGAATTGTTTATGTATTCCTAAAAAATATTATATTTTAAGAAACTTAGATTATTAAGAAAAAATAATTTGTCTAAGAACTTTAGACAAATTAATTTTTTAATGTAAATAGGTTTAAATTTGAGAAAACTTTAAAAACAAGTAAAATGAGCTACAAAATCGAGAATTGTCGTAATTTGTAAATTTCGTATTAATTTAGCAGCAGTCATTTGAGCAGTCCGGCTGGTGGCATCACCGTACAGAAGATCATTGTGAAATAACAGCATGTATTGTGAGTTAGCAACAAGTACTGCAAGTGCGCTGTTGCATTGAAGGTTAAAGATAAAGGATTAAAAAGGCATAGGGAAATGGGCTCTAGCATGCCATACTCACTCTCCTTAAAAACAACAGCACACATGCTGTTATTTCACGGTGGTCTTCTGTAAGGGGGTGGTTATTGTCCTGTTAGACCCAGATTGGAGCCAACTTTGAAAAAATAATTCTTGTCGGAAATTGAAACCCCTGAGCCAGAGCGTTAAAACAAGCAGCTTGACCAACGGATTCATCAAAATAATAGACAAAAACCTTAACAGTACAAGTAAATTGACCCTGGCCTACTCGCTGAAACACAAAAGCACAAGTGCTCATTCTAAACAAAACTAACAGAAGTGCTGTTCTGTTACTGCCACCACTAAAATATTACTATTTTCAAAAATTCCAAATAATGTTACGGGTCTTCTAGTATAATGAACAACTCATAAAACCACTTACATAACCAATGTGGATAATTTATAAATGTTCTATTTTTAATTTATTATTATCAACTAGCTTGGTTGCGGCGTGCGCATGGGGCGTGCGCGGTACTGGACACTGCTTGTAATATGTAGCTTATATTTAATTTTTCTAAAATGAAAGTAGCCTAAGTTACTCCTAATAACATCAGATATCTGTCCGTGAAAATCCCGTCAAAATAGGTACAGCCGTTTCGAGATTAGCCGAAACAAAAAAAATATTTTTGTTGTTATAAGTACCGTATATAGATATACCTTGATATACATATATTTAGTACAATCAGTTATTTTGACATTACAAACAGACGCTGCAATTTTATTTATTAGTATCGATTACCAATATTAAAAATGTATGAAAGTAGTACACGCTTACACCTAACTTGAACGAATAATTTATAACATGATGGAATCTTTACACATCTACAAGTGATTTTCCTCAAGCACTCCGTGACATGTTCCAACTTTGAATCGAACGAAAACGCTGCAGTAAGCAGATCAGACAGCCCTCGGTGATGGGATCGGTTACACAGTGTTCCGTGAAGGAAAAAAGTGAAAAATCGAGTTACCCCTTACCTAAAGAGGATATGCTGATGAAGTAAAAAAATTGGGCGAGTGAGTGGTCGTTGAAACACTCGATATTGAGACTACATCGCTAACGGATAAATATAATATAATATTTTCTAATGACACTTCTATGACAGTAATTATTATATGACATGAATTAAAAATATTTGTTCTCACAAGTCCTCCATCATTCAGAATTTTAAAGAAATCAGTATGCTAACTGTATTTTCAAAGTACATTTATAAAAACTTAAAACTTGGTATAGGTTCATAAGAATATTTATTAAGTTTTAAGTATATTATGTTATGTAAGTATACGTTTATTCAGAAAAACAGTGACTTTTACAATTTAAACACAAGAAATAAAGATGCGATTTCTCGATAAAAAAAGTAATAGGGGATCGGACAGTAATCAGATTAAAATCTAAAATGTACTTAGAAAGAAAATATATATTTTTTTACGATTATTTATCGAATAATAATTTAATATAATTCATTTAAATATTTTTAAATGAAGAAATAAAATTTTATTATTTACAAATTTTTTAATCTATACTGAAACACCAATCACAGTGCGTGACGTCATTTGTGGGCAATCATTGTCTTATGCCAGTGCAGCTGTTTTGTTATGATATGACCACAAATGACGTTACGCGCCCTCAGATGAAGTATCGTGGCGTTTTGGCGTCATTTTCAAACCAACAATATTGAAACATGATTTTGAGTACCTAAAAGGCTATAAATAAATAAAATAGTATTTTTATGGGAATAAATATCCATGAAGATTAATTTAAAACACTTTCTGAAAATTTGTCCGATCCCCTATTCTTTTAAAGATCAACTATATGATACAACAATAATCTATATAAAAGAAAATATGTATAAGGCCTACTTTAGTGTAGCTTTTAAAAATGTATGAAAATGAATTGTTTTCATATATTTTATTTTTCAATAAAAGATTTGTATTATATTTTGTATGTAATAAACTCAAAGACTACTAGACCGATTTTAAATATTCTTTCACCTATAGAAAGCTACATTATCAGCGAGTAACATAGAGGCTACTCACCCTCTCCCCATCTCTGCCCTTCCCCCCCCCCCCCTCTCCATATAAAATTGCCGTTTTCCACGAATAAACTCAAAAATGTTTAAAAAATTAATGTCCACCCGTGCGTAGCCAGGACGGGCCTCTAGTTTTTTATAATTTATTTGAAATGAACTATTACGGGGGTATCCTTAACGGTTTCTTTCTCGCACAAACAGCTGATTGGAGCGCTCTGGTAGGATAATTTCATTTTATTGTGTTTGAAGATCTATAAATTTTTTTAAAGTTTATGTGAACATATAAATAAATATCAAATAAATGCGTATATTACTGTAACAATTTTCCATAGAATTGTATTCATCTTGGGCAGTATTTCAATGAAACTTTTGTTAGATTTCTTCGTTTTCAAACAAACACTTTATTCCTAATATTTTATTTACTTAAATTATAAAGTTACCATTAATCACAGAACACAGATAATCACACAGACGCCACGCATCCACAGACCCAGCATTGTGTGACTCGCAAGAACAACAGCGCCACAGTGGCAGAAAACTTAAAACATATACAAAGATAAACTACCTTATATATTTATTTACTCAACAAATTGATTACATAAAAGCTTTTTAGAAGTTATGTGGTAATTATCAAAAAAAAATATGTAATGGAAACTACCCATTCTGGTTATTTAAAAAAGACCGTTTGATGGTTGCGCATTTCAATAAAAGCTGAATGAAAGCTTTGAAATGTCGCATTCAATTCCTTGTTTATCATCAAACGGGAAAACGCTTTCAACAGTGAACTTCCGCAGAATGAACAAATATTTGTTCGCTAAGGATGTAAAAAATTCAAATAAATCTCACTTTTCGATCTAGACATTTTACTGAAATTTTAAAAATACAAATACCTAGCGTAATTCAAGATTTTAAATTCGTATTGCAAGAAATAAATCTTCTGTCAGATTTTCTGCACTCCTGAGTCTCGCTTGACTTAATGAGAGGTATTTTTATTCTTGCAACGTCTCGGCTAAAGTATTCAACATTTTGTGTTCGCGAAAGTTTTGGGGCTCATTATAACTGTTATATAGAAGATGAATCTGCGCTAAGGAGCTTATTTTAATTTGTCTACTGTGTCTATACTTGAATTTACTTAGATGATATTATTAAGTTTAGGCAAATTAATTGTTCAGTAATATTGCTGTGGTAAAAAGATTTTGTAGTATAGTTTTCTAATATTATTAATGTTGATTGGCAAAGATATTTGACTTAAAAAGTTTTCTTTGATGCTTTCAGTTGCTATTAATCACATTATCTAAGTTTAATAAAGGAAAAAGAAAGAAAGAAATTTATGTCGGAAAACATTTTCTTAACTGTACAATTTGCTATCCCCATTACAGGCTTAGTCTGTGCTATGATTTCAACTTGTTTAAAGGTCTGTTAAATAATAAACTCAAACCGCCTTAAAAATTTCTTTAAAGCTTCTTTCGTAAATAAATTTCTGCTATACAATCCTGACAACATAATATGTTTACAGTAAATTTGTTTATTAACTGAATATTAACGCTTATAATATTTTGTTTGTCGCCATTCTTTGTGATGTTTTTCTTTCTTGTATAGGCATTCATGCCTAAATTACACTTTTTTTATTTGTTATTTATTAATACAATAATGTTTCATTTAACTTAACATTGGCATAAACAAAAACTCGGTAACTTATTAACATGGATGACTACCATCGCCCACGAATATAACAATAATACAAGCTCAAAACAAACGTAACTGGTTGCGCTCATTGACGTACCTAGAAACTTTCCATATCGCCTTTATGTAAATGAATCCTAATCTATACTAATGTTATAAAGCTGAAGAGTTTATTTGTTTGTTTGAACGCGCTAATCTCAGAAACTACTGGTTAAAATTGAAAAATTCTTTTTGTTTTGAATAGTCCATTTATCGAGGCAGGCTATAGGCTATATAACATCGCGCTACGATAAATAGTATTATATATAAGCAGTCCCAAGTAGCACAACTGGGTGGGAAATAGCTCGTATATCATATCTATTTACATACTTAAGTGAAATATATAGCCATGATTAAGTTCTATATAGGTGGAAAGAACCCTTAGGCAACCAATATAGAACCACGGGGAGAAAAATTGCAGCCTATTTTTGGTTGTAAATTGAATCCATACGAGATCTCACGATTACCTTAAGTGTCTATTAGAACTATGGATGAAAGTTATGCGCAGTGAACTATTTATTCACTCATTGACCGAATTAATAATTTCAGTTGGGTAAATGATTAAAACTTCACGTTATACAAGCAATGAAACAAGCACGAAATTCCTGCGCATTTTTTGTTACTGTGAAACTATAGTATGGTTTCTTTGTAAATTTCGATGCGCCTTTGATTTGATCAGGAATATTTAAAAAGAGAGTGCTAAATCAAATAAGGAATTGATACTGATAAGAAATAAAACTGTTAAAACCCTGACCTAATGATTGTAGCTTACGTACAATGTTAAAGTAACATCGTCACAAATATCTAAAGTCTGTGATTATGCGCAAGTGTGATAAAATTCTGTTTAAAATAATTCATTTTCAAGGACTCCAATTTGTAAACATGGCGAAACAAAAAAGATCTTACAGTGTTTATTTTCACTTATTTGTTCTCTATTTGGAACTATCAGGTCTGAAAATAACTTATTTGTATCTTGCGAGTGGCAAATTACCAATACTAAAGTAGGGCCAATTTAATAGATCACATTTGACATCTGTCAGCTTAGGTTCATAGTAAAGCTTCACTGACAGCTTCTGTCATTATTTCAATAAACATTGAACGCTATTCTTTAATAATAGCGTTCAATGTTGCACAGTAATTTTTTCAGATAAAAATAGAACTATGAAGCTAAGCTGACAGATGTCAAATGTGATCTATTAAATTGGCCCTACCTTAATTATTTGATCTTTTGTAGGACGAATACCTAATGTTATTTTGACAAGGGCGATAGAAATAATAAAATATTATGTCCTAATTTTGGAACTGTTAGATCGTTAGTGGTTTGAAATAAGTGAAAATAACTGCTTTTGGTTTCAAAAACCTCCTATTGAGACTTTTATGAGTCTATTGAGACTCCTATTTATGCGTTGGAGTGGCAATAAGGTACTTCTAGGCCTTAAAAGTTGCAATCACTTTAGGTTCCAAAAGAGCCGTAAAATTATCTTTTTAGCCACTATTGGTGATATACTACTCTATTATACTAGTCATTTGGAATTAAAAGTTCCAAATAAGGGTATGTTCCCACTTATATGTAAACGTTGCTTATAAGTGACTTTAGGGCCTTATATAGCACTATTACTTCTTATATAGTGACAATTAAAACTTGCATGCAACTTTAAGTAGCAAAATCTACTTTACCCAACCATAAGTAATAAAATAGAAACAAAAAACGTTCCTAAGCAACTACAAGTGAGAGGATGAACTCATATACAATTTTGAGTTGTATTTAAAGATATAAGTTTTATCAAACACTGTTAAACCACTCATTTAGAACATAAAGCTATAAGATAAGCTGCAAAATTCACTAATGTGCTGCTTGGGTGTCCAGTACCGCGCGCCACATGCGCTCGCCGCCGCCGTATGGGTAGCAGCGAAGCGTGGCCGAGTTCAGCTAGTCATAAATAAAATATTATAAACGCGAATGTTTGCATGTTTAGATGTTTGTTACTCATTCACGCATAAACGGCTGAACGGATTTGGATAAAATTTAGCACACAGATAGTTTATTAACTGAATTTACATATAGGATACTTTTATCTTGGAAAATGGGTGATTTTCAAAAAACGAACTACAGCGCATACGAAGTCGCGGGCACAGCTAGTGTTTAAATATTTTTATGAGTGTAGGCCTGACTTGTGTATGTGTTTAAATGTGTAAATGTGAATGCATTTGGGTACACATTTATATGTATGTGAAGTTCGAATATGTGTATCTATATAATGTATGTATTTGCGAATCTATATAATTGAACATAGATATTAATAGATTTTACTTGTAAATAAAAATTAATAGCGACAAATGAATAGGACCTATAGGAACATCTTATATTTTATCTAATAAGATATTAGATTGTTAGCATAAAGAGTAGGATAAGAGGCGATCGTTCTATCGTTTCATAATCAAGCATCAAAAGTACACAACAAATTCTTATTCGTGTATATATTTGATCAGCTATGGTTGGCTGAATTCTGCTGTCGACACTCTTAAGTAGTAAACATTGTAAAGGAAAAAATATTTTCTGAAAAAGTATTAAAAATATATTAAAGGTTATCTTAACAACACTTTAGTTTCTAATTATCAATATATTGCGCTGCCTTTTCGGCACCAGGGGCCAGATCTAGCCCCCTGGGACGTACCCGAATCTTCGTTAATAAAAATGAAAGAGATAATATTGTTTACATCACCATATATATTAATTCACATTATAAGTATTTATATTTTAATATATTTGAAAACCAACTATTACATCTATCCTCCCACATCTCAAAACGTTCTCTCATCTTTCTCCTTTTTTCGAACATCTGTCTTTTTTAAGAATTCATTTCAAAATTCCTTTCAAAAAAGTAAATCATCTGCAATAAGATAATATCTTCATCTGTGACCCTTTTTCTTAGGTCTTAAAACATTTATAAAATCTTCATTGCTTACAAATGTTTATATCATGCGTTGAAATTTTCATATTTAGATGATCCCTCGGTCTGGATGAAAGTTACCCTAATGTCCTTTTCTTTATCCTTGGCAACGTATGTGCAAAATTTCATGTGATCAGTTAATTAAGGTGTGAAAGCATAATAAACAAACAAACAAACTAATTAAACAATTTAATAAATAATTTAACAACATTTATAATACAGATTATAATAGCGAGATTGCTGCTATGGTCTTAACTGAATATTTTTTTGCTCAGAGGCTGTGAAAATGTAACCCCATCCGTCCTAATAAAATTAAACATTGCTTGGATTGTAACAATGTAGTTTATCCAAATCTCTAACTTCATCGCTTTAAGATTGCAAATTTCAATTGGAAAGAAAAAGGAATAAAAGTAACTTGGAAACGTTTTCTTAATCCATTTTTTTTTTGATGCCATCTATTCAACTAAAAATATTGAAGATCAAAATGTTTCGCAATCAGTACAGCTGCGTTCATATACAAATACTGGTTTTATCTGCACAGCAACATCTGGTACAAAGTATTCCTTATAGTTCGAGCTCGTTCCGCGAACGAGTGCGAAACAAACGTATTCCAATTCGTGACCAGCACGATAAAAATGTTGGAAGTGCCACCGGGACACAGGAGCCATTTATTGTGGGAATATTCCTTACAGAGTTGAGCAGTGAAACAAACTAGTTGGCTTGAATTGGTAAAGTTTACCTTGAATTTCTACAGGTGTAAAAACTAGTTGTCTTTACATCTGTAGGTATTCAAGGTAAACTTTACCACATTTGATATAACAAAATATAGTAGTGACCATTTGTAAAGCTGCTATTCCCATATGATTTCATACGCCTAATATTTCATTTTAGGTTTTGGTAAAGAGAAGACTTCTGAAACAACTCTAAGTTAAGAAATAAAATTTTCTGTAAAAAGGGAAGTTGTGTTTCTTCAAAACAAATGACAAACCATGTATTGAGGAATTCTTTCAGTAAATCGACAATAAATTACCAGGTCGGGATAGATTTTGCACTATGAGCAAAAATATCAAAGGCAAGGAAAAATAGCTTGAAACAGTCATTAACTTGAACAAAAACTAATTGTTTTAGTTTTTTATTGTTTTTTACTTTAGAGTATCTTGCCCGAAAGTAAAAAACAATGAACCTTGTCTATCTGTCTGTTAAGAGAAGCTTTTCTTAAGTTTAAATCGATTTCAAATTGATTACTAATTAATTTTGTAATCGATTCAAAAATTGTGGACTAAATTTCGTAAGGCATCTGACATGGGTGTGTGTGTGTAAATGTATGGAGGATTATAATCTAATAAAAATAGCAGTAGCTAAGCTTTTTATGGCTTAATATCTGTTCGTGTAACTACACTCTTGTCACTTGTACTAACTAACTAATATCTAACTAGATATTAGTTAGTTAAATATTAACTAACTCACTTTGAAAACGTTTCAGTTACGGACTATAGTCTCCAAATCCCTAACAAAATGTTATATATATGACATGAGTAATTTCATACTTATTCATCAAGCAAAACCTACTTCTCCTTGACCTAAATAGAACCATGAAGTGTGGCAGGAAACTTCAGAATCCGAAAGAATGTCCGAAAATTGTTTATTAATTATTATATCAAAATATTAATAATACTTAGACACTTTTTCTACTACATTTTGATTGGAATATGTTCATGTTTATATTTTTTATCAACTTTTAAAATATTTTGCATATCGCTATCTACATAAATATTTAAAGTAAAATTTTCTTTTAATGAGTAATAAGATTTTCATTGAGGAACCGTTTTTATGAACAAACCTTCCTATTTCTTATTCGTCAAGCAAACCTGCTGCCTTTTCAGTTATATGGGTTATAGTGTTTAAACAGCAAGTTCAATTTTATGATCAAATAAACCAAGATTATAATACAGAGTAAACAAAAGGTTATACAAAACACGATGTGGCTCATTTCCCATTGTGAGAAAGTTGGTGTAAGCGCGGATAAATTTTACCCATTATGCAAACTTTGCTTACCCCAGCAATAATTGTAGACAACGAGTGGCGTGGTTTTGTTTTGTCGCCAATTAACCCAAATGCCACTTTGACCAAGCATACTTGAACCGAAATCCTGTACCAGTAAATGCCACCATAGTTACCTTTCATGATAGTCATCAAAAGAAAATTATCTGGCTATAAGTAGCCAGTAAGCAACAAAATCTTTAAATTCCGTGTAACCTTAATATAACGAGCCTCAATATAACGAATTTTTCAAAATCCCCTAGGACTGCCCGTAATAGCTAATGCAAAATATACCTTAACATTACGAATACATTTATCAAAAACCTCTTTATAACAAATATTTAATCATTGGCGAGCCCGTTGGATGAGTGGTTAGGGTGCTTGCCCTAACGCTCTGTTCTAGGGTTCCCGGGTTCGATTCCCGGCAGGGTCAACTTTGAAAAATGAACTTTTCAAATTTGGCTCTGGTCTGGATTTGGAAAGTAGTGGCAGGGCACACTACATTTTGAGCAGCCCGCCTGGCGGCAGTAACCATCCCCTTACAGAAGACCACCGTGAAATAACAGCACGTGTTCTGTTGTGTTTCGGTGAGTGAGTAAGCGATGCCAGAGCCCATTTCCGTATCCAATCCCTTATCCTTAATCGTACTGCAGTCAGCAGCGCACTTGCAGCAGTTTTGGCGTTACTTGTGTTATAGGCGACGGTAGCCACCTACCATCAGCGGACCGTCAGCCTGTCTGCCGACCTAACATAAAAAAAATAGATGGAAAGTTTTAATGAATTTTTTCAACATATAACCTTCACGTTACGTATCCTATCAATTATAACCACTTAATCTCTATATATAAAAATGAATCCCCATTTCCCTTGGTCACGGCATCACGCGTGAACGGGTAGAGCGATTTTAATTCGATTTTGACTAATGGAAAGAGGAATAAACGGGGATTGTTCATATATATATATATATATATATAAATTGCAACCCGGGCGAAGCCGGGGCGGAACGCTAGTTCCATAATAATAATTCATCTCGTGTCAAATCCATCAAGGAATTGGTTTGTGTTTTGGATATAACTTGGTGTAAGTTAAGTTATGGTTGGTAAGCAGAAGACAATTTATGAAATTTTCTCTAATCAAGAGAAACAAAAGACTAAGCTAAGCTACCATAATCACATTGTTGATTTTCAAATTTTAAAAATTGTTTATTGATTGTGATTTCTGTTTTGACAGAAAATTTCGTAAAATTTCTTTTCATTAAAGTGTGTTGTTCTCAACTAGTGAAAACCGTTCGCTTTAACAGGATAAGCATCGCTGTTCATCTGAGCACTCATCTGAGTATCTACATACTTTTGAGGTTAATTTTTTTATCTTGTTAAAGGATGATTTATATTACACCGGGCCGTGCCCCGTCCGTGCCCCGGCCGGAGCCCGGTGAAGATATTGTTAGTATGCTTTTGTATGGATCAATTCATATTACACCGGGCCGGAGCGCTCCAATCTCGAAATTTCATAAAATGTTTGTTTTCACAGTGCGCTCGGAGACAGCTTCGCGCTCGGGGTATAGTACCTATTAGTTTTTTTAGTGGTATCATTTAATGTATATTTAGTTTCTTTTTTAAATTGTTAAAATTATAAATTAATTTATTTATTAATTAACCCGAGGCTGACTGCCTCGAAGTATAATATTTTTTAAATAATATATGTTAATATATTTCTGCTTAAATATTTTTTCAAAAAAAAAAGAATTTCAAAAATATCTCGGGAGCGGTGCGTCGCAGACCCTCCGTGTTGGTACTCATTTAAGAGGTCTCGGGGAGAGGAATTTTTCGGTGAAGACGAAATTTCGAAATTCGCATTTTTGGACTTTTTCAAAATTATCTCGGGAGCGGTGCGTCGCAGACCCCCCGTGTTGGTCTCATTTAAGAGGTCTCGGGGAGAGGAATTTTTCGGTGAAGACGAAATTTCGAAATTCGCATTTTTGGACTTTTTCAAAATTATCTCGGGAGCGGTGCGTCGCAGACGCCCCGTGTTGGTACTCATTTAAGAGGTCTCAGGGAGACGAATTTTTCGTTCACGACAAAATTTCGAAATTCACATTTTCGTTGAAAAACAAAAAAAATCTGTTTAAAAACAAAAAAGTTACACGTTTTTCCGAATACCACGCATACGAAGTCGCGGGCATAGCTAGTATAGTAATATTAATACAAAATAGTATAATAGTACTTGGAAATGACAAGGCACGGGCAACGCCCGGTGGCGGCCCGTCGGCGGCACGGTGACAAATAGCAAACCCGGCCGGAGCACGTTGAGAAAAACCCGGTGAGCGCCCGGCCCGGTGTAATATGAATCATCCTTAAAACGAATCGTAGTCCAATTTAACCTCTATATAACAAAACTCATGTTAACGAATATTTTCTAATTCTCTTCAGATTCGCTATATCGAGGTTGCACTGTAATATGTAGAATATAATATGTAACTGTAACATGTGGCAAAGATTTTGTATTTCATCTGATTTTTAATTATTTTTCAGGCAGATTGATTCGTTGTACAAAATGATTTGTACGACGAATCAATTTATTAATAATGGAGAAAAATTAATATTTCAATGATCAGTTCACAGACTGTGCCAAATCCGGGTTAACTCGTAATGAGGTGTTGCCTGTGTGTATGGTGGGATTGGAAGAGAATTGTTCATTAAAAGGCTTTACCGCCGGGCAGAATCATCGATTCGGATCTCTACAGCCAACAACTGATAATTAAATCAAGAAGTTGAGAGAAAGCGACCGGGATTGATCAATAGAAAAAAAGATGTGGTCTTTCATTACGACAACGCTAGTCCACACACATCTTTAGTCACTCAGCAAAAATTAAGAGAGTTTGGCTGGGAGGTGTTAATGCATCCTCCATATAGCACTGACCTTGCACCTTCAGATTTCCACCTGTTTCGGTCTCTTGAGAATTATTTAGGCAGTGTCACGTTAAAATCAAGAGATGACTGCCAAAACTACTCGTCGCGTTTTTTTTTTATCAGAAGTCCCAAAATTTCTACAGCAACGGGATCATGTCACTGCCTACAAGATGGCAAAAAGTCATAGAACAAAATGAAAGATAAATTATGTAATTAAAAGTAACTAAACTTAAAAAAAATGTCTTGGGTTTTCATATAAAATGCGAAGAAACTTTTTCCTCGACCTATTATTTCGGTGAGTCGTTGAAAAGCTAATTTCCCCCTTATTATTTAACCTTTGTCCTATTATAGATACGCTATAGCTATATACTGTCAAGTGCTTGCCTGCAAATCTCTATATATAAAAATGAATCCCCATTTCCCTTGATCACGGCATCACGCGTGAACGGGTAGACCGATTTTAATTCGGTTTTCACTAATGGAAAGAGGGATAAACGGGGAATTGCACCCCAGGCGAGGGTCGCTAGTCTTACATAAATATAATTATGCTAATAAATATCTGATAGCCGTGATGAACATAAAAAAGAAAACGTTTTCCATCAATCAATCAATCTATTATAAAGACGTAAAATGTGTATGTTTGTTTATTTCTTTATTTGAGATAATCTTCGAAACTACTCATCCGATTTAAAAAATATTTCACCAATAGTTAGAATAGAATTTCAGGATGGAAATAGGCTAGGTATACTACGCGGGCAACTGCCATCTAAATAAAGATCCAACGCTTGGCAAAAGTATAATGTATCTGAGGCGTTATATTGTTTTACAATATATATATTTACAATATATCCCCTTACAGAAGACCACCGTGAAATAACAGCACGTGTCTGTTGTGTTTCGGTGAGTGAGTAAGGGATGCCAGAGTCCATTTCCCTATACCCTCCTAGTCCCTTATCCTTAATCCTACTGCAGTCGGCAGCACACTTGCAGCAGTTTTGGCGTTGCTTGTATTATAGGCGACGGTAGCCATCTACCATCAAGTGGACCGTCAGCCTGTCTGCCGACCTTAACATTAAAAATTAAAATTTATCAGGCGTTATATCTTTTATTTTTTTCTACGCGGACGATGTCGCGGACATCAGCTAGTATCTTAATAACTTAAATGTAGACATTGAAATATATAATTGTAAATTGAAACCTATGAAAATATTTATAAAATATACGACACCTTAGAATCAGATGCAGTTTCCGTTAATTAATCAATTTAAGTGCTACTGCATCTATATTCGGGAAACGTATAATTTACTTCGCATAAATTCAGCAACACGCGTTCAAAAGACTGAGCATAAGTCTCACAAAATTTTCCGGCATAAAGCTCACTGCAATACCACGTGACGTACATACACCGCATTTACATCAACCAACTTAAGGACACTTTTCACTCACACCGATGAATTGAATTGAAAAGTTTCATTAAATTAAACGCTCTGCTTCTGTTTAAGCTGTCAGTAAATACTAAGATAATATTGAAGAGAAAATGTTTATTTTATTCCATTAAATGTTACCGGAAATGTGTGAAACTTAGGAATTGTATACAATTCCTAGGATTCCTAGATGATCTTAGGCAATGTGTATAAACTAATGCTATCTGTGAATAAAATGAATTAAACACGTTAGTAAAATGAATATAAGAAGCCTTCTAACACATTTTATAATAAGTCTTGTAACCCATTTTGTAATAGACAGTTTTCTTGCGAAAACCAGTATTCCGGGTATGCTCGATCCACTCGCATTTAATTTCAAAAATATTCCAGAAGAACCTTACCTGACTTTGTTTCTAGTACAAATAAGAATTGTAACATATTTTGTAAATGGTGCCGAAATTGCTTGACGATGAATCGGCGACAATTCATCGTCCCATGAATTGAAAGGTCCCATCCTGCCCCGCAGTTATACCACTGATGACATCCCGAATGCAATATTTTTCCAATTGCTGTTTAGGAAATGTATTTACAGATTTCCTAGGAAAAGTGCATGTTACAAAATATATCACTCAATTTTTATCTATTTTAGGAAATGTACACATTTCTTAGGATTACATACTTTTCCGTTAACATAATAGCTGGGCAGATAACCTAAGAACCCATTTCAGTTACTATATCTTGATTTAAAAAAATAGCTAGGAAGGCGATGGGGATGCGATTACAGTGACAACTCTGAGAGAATACAAAGTTTATGAGAATAGAAAAATGGGTCCCGACATCCCTTACTCATGTACCAAAACAAATAGCATATGATTAAATAATATATTCGAATAAAATAATTTTACTTATGTCGTTACTATTGTCTTTATGTCGTCAAAGTTAATAATATATTTTTTATCCCTTTTATTTTGTCGGTTAAGGTGGGATAGGTCCTTAAGCTTTGTAAAACTCATAACGTATGAGTGCATGGCACTACTCACTATAATTCACATGGATAGTAAAGTACGTATGATGTACAAGCTTGTGTATTCTTTTCACTTATTTAAATTAAATTAAAATAAAAAATTTATGTAAGCTTATATAATTTCACACCAGCCTTTTTATACGTACAGCTTGCGCCATCTATTGATAATTTTCTATCATTTATTATAGCAAGAGCTACCATTACCATTATACCGTCAAATCTGAGTGCCATATTTCTTTCAAATTTGTTCAAGAATTCACGTGTTCTTTGGTATCAAAAACAACTTCTTAATTTTCATTAACAATATTAGTAGAGATATGTCAATGTATACATAATTGCGTTTTTTATAGATGGCATATAGAATAAACAAAGAAAGAGAATAAAAATGAATTTATTTCAAAATTCACATCCTAATAATGAGTGTTCAACTCTTTCTTTTTTGACGTGAATACGTCTTTAAATTTGCTTCCATTTTGGGAGGCAATTCAGAAACAATATCATCTACATCCAAAATTTAATTTACACGCCACTCAATAGCTAAATAGCTAATCGTTTGGTATATTGTATATGATATATTCGAATTCGTTGGGTATAAGATCTATGGGGTATATACATATAATAAGCTCAAAGAAATATTACTCGTAACATACACGTATTCACATAAAACCACAGGGCTTGTCCACGACACAGCCGCACCGCTTTTTTGTATATAAGTGTTACGATAGTCAACTATCTAGATCTTTGAGAAATATCATATCTCTGTGAGATTTATTGACAATTATTCAACTCCATTTAAAACCCTAAGAATGTTTGAAAATAAATCCTTTTAAAATTTATTTCTTGAATAAAGAAATTAATAACATTTTTGCGTATATTATCTTTAGTGTACCAATATTAAGAAATGTGTACCTATATTTAATTTTAATAATTTGATTTATACATTTTTTGTACTTGGATTTATTAATCAAAGTATAATAACTGTATAAACAACTTTTATAGTCGAAATATTTGCTTGAAAATTATACTTTATTTTAAGATATAAAACCATTTAACTTAAATGTATTTGTCCAGCGCAGGGACCGGTCGAGATAAAATTCGTTCTGAGAGGGAGGCAATGGTTGAGCGAATTATCTCAACCTTAAATCTTTTATCCCAATAGGGAGACAAGAATCTGGTTAATTTTAACGCAACCAAAACGCAAGCGTGATTGTTTTCTGTGAAAAGGAACCCTTTCGACTTGGCTCCAACTTTTTGAGGTGCATTCGTACCTCTGGCATGAGGTTGTGCTCGAATCTCAATTTCGGCACTTCTATCTCAAACAGCGGCCAAAAAGCTGGGCATCCTAAATAGGGTGAAGCAATGCTTCACACCTGGACAGCTCCTCTCTTTGTACAAGGCACAAGTCCGAGTATCGCTTTCACATTTGGGATGGCTCGCAGAGCTAGGAATTGGCGAAGGTACGCTAATAAGAACTAAGCTACAGAGCTACATAGACGCAAAATTGCCTGTCTGTATGTATTCTATTAGATGCTTCGGAGAGTGTGCTCGGGAGCTGCATGAGATATTACCGCCTTCTCCTTTCTTCTATCGGACATACAGACGTACAGCTTGTATACGGCCTTGGCTCACTCTAATTCGGACCAAGCAATTTAAAACATCTTTTATAATGCGTTCTGCTAAAGATTGGAACTCCCTGCCGGCGTCAATACTTCCGAGTTCATACAACCTATGTAAATCTTTTCAAGGTTCTCGAACCTATTCACTCGTGAATAGGCATTTTCTGGGTGAGCTCGCTCCATCCTCGGCCTCGTCTTTCCTACACGGATAGATGCTGGCCAAGATAAACAAATCTATATATATAAAAATGAATCCATATTTCCCTTGGTCACGCGTGAACGGGTAGACCGATTTTAATTCGGTTTTCACTAATGGAAAGAGGGATAAACGGGAAATGTTCTCATATATAAAAATTGCACCCCGGGCGAAGCCGGGGGCGAGTCACTAGTTTTTAATAAAAAATGAATTACTACTGCAAAATAAATAAAATGAAAACGCCAATAATTTTCCTAACGCGTTCAAGTTCTCTTTGAGCGGTTTCGTAAGTTTAACTGCACCTTAAAACACGTTGAAGATTCAGGTTTTCAGTACCAATATCTCTCCAAACCGAAAAGTAAATGCTATTTAAAACAACACACACACTTTACAATTGTTTCTAAAATATAAATAAACATTTCACACGAAATATTAATTACGGCACTCCATTTACCATTTTATCATCTACGCTAATTGACTTTATTCATAATTCATTTTCCACTCTGTCAGTGTCAATGCTCGCCTCTGCTGTAATTTATATTCGAGAAGAATTGAGTATTTTTAACAATTAGGTCACTTCTCACCTGTTGTTTTTCATTTTTAATTACATCAAACTGTATTGTGCGATATTAATATTTTACGCCAATATTATGTGCGCAATAAATTTATTACACAATTACACATACAATATATTATACATATCATATCATTAACCAATACACAAAGATTTTATAATCTTTATTTGTTTTCATCGTGGGTATGGTAATTACCAAGTAACATTTTTATATATGTATATATACTTCGTATATTATATATATATATCGTATTATGACTTCCTTGTATGTTAGAAATTTTTATTATATGTAAATTCGGAATTTGAATTTGTAAATTAGTAGATAAGTATTAGGTAATTAAGGTTAATTAGGCTTTTAATTGTAATAAGGTATCCGCGGAAGAAAAGCATTGTGGTCCCTTCAGCGGTGATGTGCGGGGTCCGAGTTCACAGCGAGGCCTGATCCTCGGATCCCCACGCACCGCTATGTTAAGCTAACCTTACCTAACCCAGCCAGGGCAATGGCTTCGCCTCACTTCAAATGTGGCGGTCCA
Organism: Bembecia ichneumoniformis; assembly: GCA_910589475.2. Taxonomy (NCBI): domain Eukaryota; kingdom Metazoa; phylum Arthropoda; class Insecta; order Lepidoptera; family Sesiidae; genus Bembecia; species Bembecia ichneumoniformis. The sequence continues at coordinate 14,874,315 of OU342526.1, read as the reverse complement.
CTGGAATGCCGTGAGCCGCCACTCGCCCTTATTGGGTGTTTCAGGGCGTCAGACACGTCCCCTTCTGACGCCCTGAGGTTATCACGCGACGTGCGCCGCGGCATACGCCCGGGCACGTCGGCCGGCCCTTCGACGCCTGAATGGATCAGCCTGGGGGTCTGCCTCGCGGGCCCGCTCATTGGCTTCTTTTCCACTCAGGGCCGCTTCACAAAACGTCTCATCGCCCTGACGACAGCGGGTAAGGACAAGTCCTGTCCCACGACTGCAGTCAGAGCCGCCCTCTCATTGTCCCAACCTGGGCACTCCGCCAGCGTGTGGTCGGCCGCATCAATTGGCGCTCCACATTCGTGGCAGGCGGTGGTTCGCTCTCTTCTAGCGATGTCGCACAGATACTTTCCGAAGCATCCATGCCCCGTAAGCACCTGCACAAGCCGGAAGGAGAGCGAGCCGGCCCGCCTGCTTACCCACTCCTTCAGCAGCGGTGCGATCTCGGACGTGGTGGGGTAACCCCACCCCGGCTGCATTGCCTCGTCGCGCCATCTCTCGAGTGCCTCCTCTTGAGCCTCCCTTCTCCATCGTGCTACCTCTTCTGGGGGTGGACTCGCGCCGCCGGCGGCCCTTGCATTTGCTGTCTGATGGTATACCGCCGCAAGGACCTCGACATCCAGCAAAGCATCGTGGTCCCTGCTACGACTAATGCTGAGCGGAGATCTTTTTGGCACAATTTTAAGTTTATTTTTTCACTAAATAATGTAAAAATTCTTTTGCTTTTTTATTCGTACTAATTAAACAAATTTAACCAATTAAACAATAACAAAATGAAATTTCAAAAATCCAAAACATTGGCTAAAATCTCATCATTTCATGGTCAGCTTTAATAGCCATCGCACTGGTAGTTCTTTCAGCAGAAAACAAGCCATACATTGCAACCATACAAAACAACCATACATTGGTCAATAATAAATTGAAACATAAGGAGCGGAAAGATATTGCAAGACTCAGTTGAACGAATTATTGAAATGGCCTATGTGGAATCGGAGCATTTCATTGTTATGAGCATATGCAGACCACCCTCAACTGAACTTTTTGAAAATGTAATGGAGGAAATTCTGCATTAAGAACAAAGAAATATTCATATATGGAGATTTTAATATAGACTCGTTATTGGAAAATTGTGCGTTAAATTAAAAACTTTATTTCAATTTGTTTGACTGTAAAAAAATTTCTTAGAGCTTACTAAAATTAGAGCCCAATCGGCAACTTGCTTAGGCAACTTTTTAACTGATCGTACTACAATCACTAATAAGTATCTTATAAAATAAACTTACCTCTAACCAGTGTGGTCAGCAAGTACAAATTCATTTGCCTAATATTACAAATAAGTCTAAAGAAGAATGTACCGTAATAATAAAAACCGCAAAACGCTTTGAAATGTTTAAAATAAATTATTGTTAAAACTACCATCACTTAAATAATAATAAGAACCCTAATACATAATATAATGAGTTTGTGTTACTGTCATTTTTAATAAAGGTCCTTGCTTTAGCGACTAGGCTACGGTGAATGTCCATAAAAGCAGGAAATATCTGTATGTATTATACAGTGAGAGAAATTTCTACACAAATGATAAATTCAATAAATATGTCAAAAAAAAAGATTATTTATAAGTGAAAAGTAAAAAGTGAAAACTCTTGCCAGATCCAGACCAGAGCCAACTTTGAGAATTTGAGCTTGCCGGGAATCGAACCCAGGACCCTTCAGACAGAGAGTTAAGACAACCACCTTAATCACTAAACCAATGGATTCCACAATATTATCTGTAAATTATTATTAAAGTAAAAAACACTTTAGACATTTGAGATATTTTGAAATTGATCTTCAGTTGTGTCAAACCAGGGCTAGTCGATATTATAAAAAGAATGTAAATTAATTTTTATCTAAAATACACAGTGTTTACGAGGTACGTCATATTTTCTCGTCCAGTACCACTTCAGATGTTGAATCTGTGAGCTTCTTCTGAGAGATTACAATTTATTTATCTCAAATTATATTTCAATTTATGATTTACAATTCTTTGTCTTAAGTATCAACGTATTTGAATTTGTTCGATACTAGCTCGTGCTTACGACTTCATCTGCGTTGAAAAACGAAAATAATATTACCCTACCTAAATAACCCCTCACACTTTATCGGCGTGACGACGGTGGCACCGCTACCACGACAGTGGCGCCGATTTTTTTTTTTTAATTTTATATGTTTACCCAGGCAACAAACTATCCGTGTGCCAAAGTTTATCAAAATAAGTTCAGTAGTTTTTACGTGAAAGAGTAACAGTTTATATAAAATGTGGGTTCGGGAAAATGAAATATCAACACTTCCAGTGAAAAATAAAGTTAAAAACAACGTTATAATGAGGTTTCTAGGTTTTTTAAATTTTTATAGCAATTGTCGAATTTTTACTTATTTTATGTCTATGTGCTTTCCTGCATCCCTGACAACGTGTACCAAAATTCCATCGTGATCGGTTGAGTAATTAAGGCGTGAAAAGGTATTAATCTTTGACTAATTACTTAAAATTTTTATTATTATAAAAGGCGACTTTTTAATGACTTGTTATTATTAACAAGCTATTAAATAGTCGCGACTATTCCTGATATGTACTAAAGATGAAAAGAAACTACAATTACGAAGAGAAAACTAAGTATTTATTAAAGATAACCATAATTAAAGAAATGTACTTACATTCGAAAAGAGGCTTGGAATTTTCGAAAAGACTGCTAATTTATCCGACGTTGATTATTTTGACAGGGCGAATATACTTAAATGTCGAGAAATTGATCAGCTACTTAAATTTCCACAGATATGTGATAAGTTAGGGAAAACTACGCGGCATTCTAGCTCTAAATTGCTTTATTGTGTTATGAACGATACAGAACAAAAAAATTAGGCAAAATGTCGCAAGCGGATGACAGGCACAATTTCTACAGGTTTTTTTTTTATGTTAAAATAAATATTACGTTAATTACTTAATTACATTCCGCAGTCACGCAAACAAGTATAGTTGCTTTTAAATAACGTGAATTTAGTAAAAAAGCGATTTTAATGTTATTTTGTTGCATTTTAAGTTTATGATTGTACTAGCTGATGTCCGCGAATTCGTTCGCGTTGAAAAATAAAAGATATAACGCCTGACAAAATATGTAAAGCAGTATAACACCTTAGAGATGTGGTGTTGGAGAAAGATGCTTCGCATACCATGGAAAGCTAGGAGGAGCAATGCCCTGGGGGAATTAGGCGTAAAGACCGGACTCGATATGTTATGAAAAAATTCTCAGTTACTTTGGTCATATTGCGCGTCCTCCGCCAGAAGACCTCGATAAACTAGTTATTACGGGCAAGGTCGAAAGAAAGAGATCTCGCAGCCGCTGGTGTGACCAAGTAACTGCTCTCACTGGTCTTCCCGTAACACTTGCCCTGAGAGAAGCTGAAGACCAGACGGAGTCTGTGGGACGGAGTGGAGGCGTGTAGTGCACACAGCTACGAATGACTTTCAGCATTGAGAAAAATAACGCCTGATATTAACTATTTCCAAGCGTTGAATTTTTAGTTTCAGATACCTGCGGCTTTGCCCGGATGGAATATTTATCCTATGTGCATTCCGAAATTATATTTTAACTATTGGTGAATTGGATGAGTAGTTTCGAAGATTACCTCCTACATACAAACTTTATCTCTTTATAAATTATTACTATAGATGATAGCATTCTGAGTTCTTCTACTTGCAATACTATACTAAACAAGCAACCCGGCTTTGGCTACATACAACGATGTAAACGATGTGTAAACGATAATTTATGTTTTGAATACAAAATTCTAATGTTTTATCACAATTTTAGTGTAATATGGAATCCGCAATATGAGGTGCATATAGCTAGGATTGAAAAAATACATAATAAGTTCTTGAAATCGTTAGATTATAAAACAGGAAATGTATTCACCGATTATAAAACAAGCGCTTTGAGACACAAACTGTATTTGAGACACAAAGCTCTAAATTGCTTTATTGTGTTATGAACGATACAGAACAAAAAAATTAGGCAAAATGTCGCAAGCAAGATGACAGGCACAATTTCTACAGGTTTTTTTTTATGTTAAAATAAATATTACGTTTAATTACTTAATTACATTCCGCAGTCACGCAAACAAGTATAATTGCTTTTAAATAACGTGAATTTAGTACAAAAGCGATTTTAATGTTATTTTGTTGCATTTTAAGTTTATGATTGTACTAGCTGATGTCCGCGAATTCGTTCGCGTTGAAAAATAAAAGATATAATGCCTGACAAAATATGTAAAGCAGTATAACACCTTAGAGATGTGGTGTTGGAAAAAGATGCTTCGCATACCATGGAAGGCTAGGAGGAGCAATGCCCTGGGGGAATTAAGCGACAAAGACCGGACTCGATATGTTACTTTGGTTACAAAAATCTCAGTTACTTTGGTCATATTGCGCGTCCTCCGCCAGAAGACCTCGATAAACTAGTTATTACGGGCAAGGTCGAAGGAAAGAGATCTCGCAGCCGCTGGTGTGACCAAGTAACTGCTCTCACTGGTCTACCTGTAACACTTGCCCTGAGAGAAACTGAAGACCAGACGGAGTCTGTGGGACGGAGTGGAGGCGTGTAGTGCACACAGCTACGAATGACTTTCAGCATTGAGAAAAATAACGCCTGATATTAACTATTTCCAAGTCCGCCAAAGACGAAAGCCGGCTCCAAGGGCCCCTCTACCAAAAAGGGCGTTTAAGGAAAAAAAAAAAAAAAAAAAAAAAAGATGAGGGTGATTCAAATCAACCTTCATCATGCGATGGCTGCCACAGCAGTGCTAGAGCGCCTTCTCCTGCGGGGTGAGGTTGATATCGCCCTCATACAAGAGCCCTGGACCCAAAATGGAGCGGTTCTGGGACTTCAGTCTGCAGGTAAAATACTTCATAATACCTGTGGCTCAAAGCCCAGGGCAAGCATAGTTTTCAATAAAAATATTGAATATTTGCCAGTGCCAGAGTTATGTACTGACGACATGGCGGCAGCTTTTATCAACATCAAAGGCAGGGAGGGAACACGCCTCATCGTCTGTTCTGCGTACCTACCTTATGACGGACATGATCCTACGGTGGAGCTTGCGCGATTGGTGGCGTACGCGCATCATCATAAAGCCGAGCTACTTGTTGGAGCCGATGCCAATGCCCATCACGTAACGTGGGGCAGCACCGATACAAACAATAGAGGTGAGTTACTACATGACTTTCTCTTAGTTAACTGTTTACAGGTACTCAACAGAGGGAGCAAGCCGACCTTCGTGACAACTGTAAGGCAGGAAGTTTTAGACATAACATTCGCCACTGACAACATGGCCAAGTTTATATCAAACTGGCATGTCAGTGGAGAAAGCTCTATGTCTGATCATAGACAAATCCGTTTTGATCTAGCAACATCTACAAAAGATCAAACTGTAACATACAGGGATCCAAAAGCTACAGCCTGGGACGTTTATAACAACAAACTAAGGCAAAATCTTGAGGACTTCCCCAAAAGTATATGTACACCGGAGGAGCTAGAACATACAGTGGAGGCTATCACGAGGGCAATAAAGAGTGCCTTTGAGGAAAGCTGTCCGCTCAGAACAAAGCACTCCAAAAGAAATGTACCCTGGTGGAACTCAAGGCTCAAGAAGCTTCGGGAGAAAACCAGACGTCTATTCAACAAGGCAAGAAGAACCCTTGAATGGGAAAGCTATAAGAAGGTCTTGACTGAATACAATAAGGAGATAAGGAAGTCCAAGCGTGCTGCATGGAGGAAGCTCTGCGAGGAATTAACACAAATGCCTCAAGGGGGCAGAATCCATAGACTGCTCGCGAAGGACAAGCCTAGTCAATTAGGGCTGCTTAAGAGACCTGATGGCTCCTTTACGAACACTGAAGAGGAAACTCTTCAGTTGCTGATAAAAACTCACTTTCCGGGGGCTCAGAGCTTTTCGGCCGGATCAGACGGAACGCCTTTACACCAAAGGCCTCGAAATGAGGACCGTAACAGAGCGGCTGATCTCATCCGACCCAAAGTTGTGAAATGGGCTATCAAGTCCTTTAAACCCCTGAAGTCCAGTGGTGAAGACGGACTGTTGCCCATTCTATTACAGAAAGGCATAGACGTACTCACGCCGTATCTGGTAAAGATCTACCGAGCAAGTTATGCCTGGGGATATATACCAGAACAATGGACCCGGGCTAAGGTATTATTTATACCTAAGGCAGGTCGGAGGGATTATGCTCTGCCTAAGTCTTTCAGACCAATTTGCCTAACGTCCTTTATGCTTAAAACTCTAGAAAAGATTATAGATAAGTCCATAAGGGACAAAGCCCTGGCCTTGAAACCCATTCATTCCACCCAGCACGCCTATCAGAAGGGAAGGTCCACAGAGACGGCCCTTATCCAACTAGCTGACAGGGCGGAAAGGGCTTTGGATGATAAACAGATAGCTCTGTGCGCATTTTTGGACATAGAAGGCGCATTTGATAATACTCCCACCAACACGTTAGTGAGGGGACTACAAAACAAAAATGTGGACCCGACTACAGTTAGGTGGGTAAAGGCCATGCTATCCAAACGTAAAGCGAAGGTCGAACTACACGATACCTCGCTCACTGTAGCAACTACAAGAGGATGCCCGCAGGGCGGTGTTCTATCACCACTGCTTTGGACTCTTGCAGTTGATCAGCTTCTGTACAGGCTGGCAGAACACAAGATCGATGCCCTAGGTTATGCTGATGACCTAGTGGTGATCATAAGAGGTTTCTGCCAAAGCACAATTTCGGCCCTGTTACAGAAAGCTTTAAACATCATTTGCGAATGGTGCACAGCAAATGAACTGTTAGTTAGCGGTGATAAAACCGCTATAATACCGTTTACCAAAAAGAGGCTACTGGACAAATTAAAGCCACCTCTAGTAAATGGTAAACGAGTTGAATTTTCCACAGAGGTCAAATATCTGGGAGTTACTTTCGACCAGAGACTAACGTGGAATGCACACATTGGAAATGTGATAAATAAGGCTAAGGCGGCCCTATTTATCAGTCGTCGAATGGTAGGGAAGAGTTGGGGCCCGTGTCCAAAGCTCACCCTCTGGCTGTACACTGCTATTGTGAGGCCGATGATCGCCTACGCCTCTATAGTATGGTATAGAAAAGCCAACCAGAAAACGACCATCGACAAGCTTAATGGCGTACAGCGTTTGGCATGTCTGATGATAACAGGAGCCATGTCGAGTTCCCCCGGAGCATCACTGAAGTCTATTCTGGGCTTACCGCCTCTAAATCTATTTTTAGAGAAGGAGGCGAGAACCAGTATGCACAGAATGATGAATCGGGGTAAACACAATTGGCTGTCCAAGGTACTCAGAGCTCTAGAAGACTCAGTACTAAGGGATCCCATCCTAGGCATGCCTACTGATACAATGGTACCACAGTACATAGAAGCAAAGTATTATACTGTGGAGCTACTCTCAAGAGAAAACTGGTCAAATAACAAGATCTCTTGGGAGGAAGGTAGCCTTTCCTGGTATACTGATGGGTCCAAATCAGGACCTGACGTAGGCTGTGGAGTGTATGGCGGTGACCAGGAATACAGGACCAGTGTAAACTTGGGACAGTACGCCAGCATCTTCCAAGCAGAGGTCTTCACCATCCTAGAATGCGCGGAAATCAACCTGCAAAGAAACTACGTCAAACGTGTAATTTACATTCATTCAGATAGTCAGGCTGCACTTCAAGCACTAGACTCAGACTCTACAGTTTCAAAGCTTGTGCGAAACTGTGTAGACTACTTAAATACCTTAGGGCGCAAGAACAAAGTGGTCCTAAGATGGGTACCTGGCCATGTGGGGATCGAAGGCAATGAAATTGCCGACGAATTGGCTCGTGTAGGCGCAAAAGGTAGGCTAATAGGTCCTGAACCTATGTGCGGACTACCAAATAGCCTAGCTCGCTGGACCATATGGAACCAGTGCTTTATTAAATCTTACCAACGCTGGATTAACTTGCCAGGGTTGAACCATTCCAAAGCGCTTATTAAAGCCTATAGTCGAAACGTGACAAATAAGGCTATGTCGCTTAGTAGGAGCAATTTGTGTATGCTATCTAGGGCACTAACGGGGCACTGCCGCCTCAATAGGCACCTAAAAGTAATGGGGCTCACTAGTACGGGAGAGTGTCGCTTCTGCCATGAGGCAGAAGAAACACCAATGCATATCCTGTGCGAATGTGGCCCCCTGATGCACAAGCGCAGTCACATCCTAGGAAGTCACACAATGCCTTGTGAAGATGTGAAGAATGCCTCTATCAAAAAAGTACTACAGTTCCTTAACGTGGTAGGTATAGGTAGAGAGCTTTAGTTCACGTGGCGATCACAATATTTCAGCAATGGACGAAGTGATACTGGTACTCTAGCAGACAGAAATAGCCACTAAGATAAGATAAGATAAGAACTATTTCCAAGCGTTGAATTTTTAGTTTCAGATACCTGCGGCTTCGCCCGGATGGAATATTTATCCTATGTGCATTCTGAAATTATATTTTAACTATTGGTGAATTGGATGAGTAGTTTCGAAGATTACCTCCTACATACAAACTTTATCTCTTTATAAATTATTACTATAGATGATAGCATTCTGAGTTCTTCTACTTGCAATACTATACTAAACAAGCAACCCGGCTTTGGCTACCTACAACGATGTAAACGATGTGCATTTTAGGCATAATTTATTTCTTGAATACAAAATTCTAATGTTTTATCACAATTTTAGTGTAATATGGAATCCGCAATATGAGGTGCATATAGCTAGGATTGAAAAAATACATAATAAGTTATAAAACAGGAAATGTATTAACCGATTATAAAACAAGCGCTTTGAGACACACACTGTATTCCTTAAAGGATAGGCGGGCTTATCTTGACGCACTCTTCCTATATAAAATAATAAATAATCACATTGATTCTTCTTCACTTTTAAAATCTATTTGCTTCAAAGTTCCAAAACTCGGGACAAGATCAAGAGACACAATTTACATTCCCTACTGTCGAACTAATCATGCTAAGAATTCCTTTCTACATCGTTCCAAATATCACTATAATAAGGTTCTAAATGATATCGACATATTCTCAATTAATTTAACATCATTCAAAAAGAAAGTTGGCCAATTACTTTTTTTTAAAATAGTTATTAATTTTTTTTTTTTTTTTTAATATTTATCACTACATACCATTCTAATTTCTTTTTCTTATCTTAGTTTAGTTATCTCTTTAATGAAATTATGGTTCTTTAGGCCTATTTGTATTTTATTATAATATATAATTTAGTTTTATATAATGGCTGTATGTAACCTGAATTAAATAAATAAATAAATTTTATGGAAAATCATAACACTTAAAACTTCTGCTTGTAATTCTACAAAACTTCTAAAATACCGTCGGATTTTTAGAAAAATTTAAATCACTATGGTTCTTTTCATTCAAATTATATTAATTTTTTATAACTAGATAAATCGTTGTTCTCTTACTAAGCAGCTGTTATTAGTCACACAAAAATATAAGAAATGACCAAAGTTCTACATATATATTATGTCGTATATTTACAAAGTTCCACAACCACGTAATTATACACGTATATCGTTACTAATGACTTTTTAATTCGATGGGTTATTAAACTGATAAGACTTCTTTTGATTCATGTTATAATTGCCGTTCGTAGTAAAGTTACGTTAATAATAGAGTCGACATTTGCTTGCACAAGGGCAATTATCAAAACAAAACAAAATATCGAATTGACGTTTGTAATAGGTTGACTGATAAGTCAACTAATAATTATGTAGATAGTGAATAACACAGAACGCTATATATTCACACAAGGGGGTGAATAATGTTTTCTCATCGGGAAAACTAGGAAACTACGAAATTTCAATCAATTATGGTATTAAATTATTGACGTGTTATGTCCATCTTTTTTATATCTATACTAATATTATAAAGCTGAAGAGTTTGTTTGTTTGTTTGAACGCGCTAATCTCAGGAACTACTGGTTTGAATTGGAAAATTCTTTTCGTTTTGAATAGTCCATTTATCGAGGAAGGCTATAGGCTATATAACATCACGCTACGATAAATAGTATTATATATAAGCAGTGTCCAGTACCGCGCGCCCCATGCGCATGCCGCCGCCGTATGGGCCGCAGCGAAGCGTGGTCAAGTTCAGTTAATTTAATATATATGTACATTAGATTATTTGACACGTATTAGAAAAATCGAGTACCTATGTAAAAATAATCTTTTATTCCTTTTAATTTTGCACTTATGCTATAAAATACCGTTTATCATGCAGTGAACTGCGATAGAATCAAGAGGAGTGTCTCTTTATTTATCCCTTCTTCTAATAGGTCGGATAATCCTCTTCGTTTGATAGGATGACGATGAAGATTGTCATTCATCGTCACCCTATCCTTAAAATATTTTGCGGTCTTCATTAAAGAATTATTGAGCTTGCACGCTCCACTTTCATAAATGTGCAACACCTACGTACATTGCTTTCTGCGGTGCGCAGTCCAGTTTTATTATGATAGTTTTATTAGATTTAGTCTCATTTTTGTAGCTTGTTTTCATGGACTAAGTTTTATTATCCTATTTCCGAAGAAAGACTGAGACCAACATGACATATTTGCTTCAAATAGCTACTTGGAGCAAATATGTGTAAAATAGCTTATTTTGGTTGTGTCCTCTACAGAGGTATATGCATCAGGATTTTTCAGTAACACTCTTCCTGGTCAAATGTTTAATGTATATACAGGTGATGCCCGTCTCCTTAAATAAATAAAATTGTAGTAAGGTATTTATAAATAATGTCTTGTCTTATAAATAACATTTTACGTTAATTGTAACGAAAACTTATATAAACATTTGTGGTATTATTAACAATTTTAAATTTATATTATATTAACATTAAATATGTTTGTGAGTTTGTTACGTTTTCATAACTGAAACATATTCTAATGAAACAAACACGGAGATAGCTTGAACCATAGATGTTGTATTAGTCTGTGCTTGAACTATGAGGAAAGACAGAGACAACTTATTACGCATGCAAATCTGCGAGCAAAGTGAAAAAAAAAAAAGGTTAGGGAAAGAGTTTTTTCGCGGCTTGCGTTGCATTTTTCCTTTTTTGTAATAAAATTTAAAAATGTATCGAATTTCTTCATTAGATTCACTCATTTTGACGGAAAGAAAAACCAATGAAAATTAGCTGGAATTAACATTTTACTAATTTGTTTCTTTTTTTTTGAAATGTGACCTTTTTAATGTCATCAAAACCAACCAGATACAAAGAGTACAACCAAAGAGATTATTACAAGTTTATACATACTATATGCGAAAAGACTTTACCCGAATTTAATATAATTATAACTATTTTTTTTTTCTTGTACAAATGAAATGTGTGTTCCTTTACTTTAGGTTAAAAAAGAATCAATAAATAAATTTTGTGACCATGGTAAAAAAATTGAGGAATATTACATGTAGTTAAAAATCGATTTAGATTGTCAGATTTAAAATTGTGGCCTTGGCTTGGGAAGTAATGTTTCAAGCACTAGTTATGTTAATACTAGTAACTTTTTCCATCGTAGCACTATTATCGTTTTGTTAACCTCAAACAATTTACATAACATATTTCTGATTGTAGGTGTGGGTAAGGACACATTCCAACATAATTGCAGTTAGACTAATAAATACAATTTAAAAATAGTTTCATAATAATTAAAAGTCTGAGAAAAATTGGTCGTAAGCCTTAAAGCATTAAGTGCATTTTGCAATAAATTCTTATTACATTGAAGCTTCTTTTTAGCAAATTAGAATAAGATGGAAATAGAAGAACATTTTATCTTCCCATCACAATAAAATGTTATTAGGGCCGGAAATACAGATAATTTCCACCAAAATACACATAATCGGGTAAACAGTTAAATTAACAGTGATTATTGACTTATTTGTAAACTCGCCGTAGGAAAACTAGCTAACGATGGAGAGTTACCTTATTTAAAGTAACTTTTAGGGCGAAATTTTTTTCGATTTTTTTTTAAGTGAGAAAGATAAATCAAAAAAAATTGTAGCTGGCATAGACTTATTCGTCAACAAGAGAGAGAGTGATGAATAAGAATATGAGTCAAAATGAGACTCAGGCGTACCTTATTCACTTATTCAAACATAATAAGACTTACAATCTCTATTAATACTGTGAAAATTACTGTACCACGCCACTCCAGTTTAGTTTTAGTGTGTTTGAATATTGAATGTGCTTAAGTTAGCCAAGATATTGGAAAGTCATGTGAAAAGTAACAAGTCAGCAGTGTAACGCTTTCATATTTGGAACACATTTCCTACGATAATGTTATGGAAGGTAAGTGAAGGAATGACGTATCAAAATTTATAAACGGCTCTGCGTTAAGTGGCGTGCCACGAACACAGACCGAAAGCATATTATATTGTACACGCGAGGTAATGTTGTAATATTTCAGTGACGGTCTCTCACGTGTTGGGTATTTCATTGCTTTTTGTACCATATCATCTCAACCATAAGCTTAGGATACGTAGTGTTACATGTCCCAAGATAAATACGTTAAAAACGGTATACTGTAGGCAAATGTTCAATCTCACCATTAAAATTATTGAGATTTTTTTTACCAATAAAATAATGAGACGCTTAAATAACTTGTCTAAAATAGTCTCCTGTTTAAGAAATAGTTTATATTTAAGAAATCTGAAATTATGAAAGCAATCTGGAGCCTGAGTAAAATTGCTGGAATGTGCAAAGCAAAGAAGCGCTAAAATAACTTCTCTTCAGCGCTAACTACTATTTATTAATATTATTGAATTATTTTAGAAGTGCTAAAATATGCTGAAATCGCTTCACTAAAATAGTTCCCTATTTAAAAAGTCTCAAATTATGGAAGCAGTAAGAGCCAGAGTAAAATTGCTGGAATGTATAATGCAAAGAAGCGCTAAAATATCTTCTTTTCAGCGCTAACTACTATTAATTAGTATTATTGAGTTATTTCAGAAGCGCTATCTTAAATTAAGGAAGCAATCTGAAACCTTGGTAAAATTACTGGAAGGTGTAAAACAGAGAAGCGCAAAGTAATATTTAGAAAAAATAATACTGTTCGATTTAATGCCGAATAAAAGTTCTTTGTAGATTTAGGTTTATCTTTGAAGATATATGAAACATTTCCACTGTTAGAACTTGTCCTGGATAAACTAAGGTCCGTATTTGTTATAGATCTTCAGTTGACAGTTGTAAATATATACTTGCATATTACATGTATATAAAGATGAATATGACAATTAAGGCAGGGACACATTTTGTTTCGATTTAACATCAATACTAATTTTTTATTTTCATTTTTTACTAATATACTTTGTAATATAAATTTTATAATATAAAAAAATAAATTTACTGACTTAAAATCTGCATAATTTACAAATCTCCATAAAACCTTAATACGCATAATTTATAAATCTCCATAATTTACAATTTCCTTAATACGCTTATTCTTCCAAATAAGTTTATACTATCATCTCAATATTAATCTACAACCAACTTGAAAGCTGATGGCTCTACTGAAAAACCTTCGTTGCATCTGGCTTGAAGCCTTCTCCAAGAAAAAATGCAAAAGTAATAATTTATTCGTCTCGCACATTTCTAAAAGAAAAATATGTAAGGCAGTATTTCTACAACAAATTTTACAACACTATTTTATTTTATTTGATCGGCATGTGACCTTTGTAAGGTTATTTATTTTGTGTAGGTAAGCTAAACGCAGAGAGTCTTTCTTCATTTTCTAAATTTTATCGTCATCATCATCATCTCAGCCGTATTTTATCGTCATCTTGTACAGCAGTGGACGTCTTACGTCCACTGCTGTACAAAGGCCTCGCTCCCAATTTTCCAAATGAACCATCAGAAGTAGCTCTCGAAACATCAGAAGTAGCTCTCCGTACTATGTGTCTTGCCCACTGCCACTTCAATTTACGGTAACTTTCGTTCGTCTACGGATCTCCTCACTCCTGATTCGATCTCGCACTGTAACCCCGAGCATAGACCTTTCCATAGCTCATTGAGCGACGTTGAGCTTTCATACGAGTTCAGTAGTTAGAGACAACGTCTCAGCGCCATATTATGTCATCACTGGCAACACACCTTGGTCGAAAACTTTTGTTAAAATCCATAAATAAAAATCCCTTCATCCGCATTAAATTAAAAATAGGTCTTGTTTAAAACTAGTTAAGAAATAGGAAAAAAAATCCTTTTTCGTAGCTGGTTATGAAAAATTATTAAAAATGTGGATGAAGGCAATTTTTGCCCTATTCTGGTATTATCTAATATATAAAATTCTCGTGTCACAGTGTTTGTATTAAAACTCCTCCGAAACGGTTGGACCGATTTTTATGAATTTTTTTGGATATTTGGTAGGTATGAGAATAGGTCGTAAAGTATTTTTGACCCTCCTACCCCTACCCCCCATTTTTTTAATCGCGATTTTAGTATTTTTGTATGAAGAATATTCAAATAATTTAACCGTCCTTCATTGACGTGAAGTGACGCTTCGCTTTTAATATATTATGGTTTGAAAATAAAATTTGACCCGATAGGTGGTGCCACAATCGGGTTAAGGAATTATTTTCGTGTTCTGGCAGGACAATTTCTGCTGGGTCAGCTAGTATTATACACTTCTTGTTAGTGATTTACGTACTTATATAAATACATGTATGTAAAATAATTAATAATAATATGTTATATTAATATTATAGGCTTATTACTATGGATACCCTGTATTTTTTATTTAAAAATGTAGTTTAATCCGTATGTAAAAACTGCGTCGCCAGGTAAAATATTAATTATCCCCGGAAACATAACAATACCGCCCAAGGGAAGATTCGAATAAGCATTAAAGCCTACATTTTATACGGAACACGCAAATGATACTGCCTCCTCATATAATATAAGTATAAGCAGTAATATACCGACCTTAATAAACGAGAGGATTGTGTGTAAATGAAAATTTTATAGTAATAATAATCGCTAGAGGAACCAACTAATAGTTCGGTACCAAAGAACACAATAGACTGCCTCGGTAAAAGATTAAGACCAACTTTGAAAAGTTGATCTCCATGCTGGACCTTGTTAGAAATCAATCGATACCTACTGAAAATATTTATATTTTAAACTTTGTTTATTTAGATACTTGCCATTTCAGGTAGATAATCTTATCTTAAGAGCGCTTATAAATAGAAATAGCTAATCCTAGATTTGAATTTTATCTAAGTATGTAAAGTTCAAATAAGAAAATATATATAGATTAATAAATTATAAATAAAAGTGAAACGTCGACAGAAAACATAATATTTTTAAATATCTTGGACACTGGGTAACCTCTGACTTGAAGTGTTGGTATCGCCACGCGGATGAAATTGAGAAATTTTTTTCTTTGTACGCCCCTTTAAGGCTGTTTCCTCTAGCCACCAAAACTTAAAATTGGGCTTCACCTCTCCACTATCACACACCCCACTAACAGCATAGGTTCGTCTAGCACCGCCGTCGCTCAGCTTTCGCTATCACGTTTTGCGAGTGTGAATGAGAACGCATAAGCATTTTGAATTGTCCAATTGTGACAAAATTTTATGGTTCTCTTTATTGGTTTATAACTAGCTGGTTCCCGCCGCTTCGCCCACGTTAAAAAATTAAAAACTAACGCCTGACTAAATATATGAGCAATGTAACGCCTAACATCTTTATTGCAGTTATAGCTTTGCCAGGCTTTGGAGGATCCCTCCGGAACAGTAATTTTTTTGGATGAAAGGCACCCTATGTCCTTTCCTGCATTCCTGACAACGTGTGTGCAAAATTTCATGATGATCAGTTCTGCGGTTTAGGCGTGTAAAAGTAACAGACAGACAAACAGAGTTACTTTCACATTTATAATATTAGTATGGATTCTAAAGCTGTCAAAATATTTTTATATTCATTAACGATATTTGATTAATTTTTTTTTGTTGTAAAGTTTCATACAGAAAATAAGAACAAAATTTGTTTGAAAAATTCCGTGCTAGAGGTTACTTTAGGATTTAATTACTTTAGGAGCAATAAAATAAGGATTCATAATTGATGTAATTATGTAAGGGATTTTATGTATTTGCATTTCAGAAATAACAGCATATATGCTGTTGTGTTTGGATGTGTTACCTTTTGCCTTAACTTCTGTCAGCAGCACTTTTGCAACCCCTCATAGTATTACTTGTAATAAGCGACGATAGCAATCAGCCTATCATCAGCCAGCCTGCCATAATTTATTCTCATAGACAAAATTGAGCTTATATTTTGATTTTATAATACCCTTTCCGTCTACAGAGAGACCGCATATTACGGCGGCGTCAGAATATTTTGAAAGAAAACTTCCATTCAATTTGTGACCACTCAAATTTTCAGTTCTTTACAAAGAAAATAGACGTCGAATACACCCCCGCAGTAAAATTCTCTCATACACCCCAGATGCACATAAAAGTATCATAAAACATTTTGAAAACACAAAACGTTCGCTCCTTTGTTATAGAGAGAAAATGTAAAATTTATAGCTACCATCAATATTTACCGAGCATCCTTGAATTTTCATATTATAAAGAGAAATTTTGTTAAATAGGATATTATTATCATGGTATAATGAAAAAATAACAGGGCTACTTTTGATTTAGGCTAGGTTACCCAAAAGAAAATGATAAATTACAGTTATTATAAAGAAAAACTTTTGGTGGACGATAAAGAAAAAACTATTCTATATAAAAAAGTCGGAGGTCTACACCACAAGGACAATGACATACGAGAACAAGTTTTGTGAAAATTAGACTAATACATGCTATTTAAGACACTTGTCAAAGGATTTTTAATAGTTATATTATCATATTATATGAAACCACAAAAAAATATTTTTATAATAGACACACGGGTTTCTCTTCAGTAACCTCACGGAGTAGGTACGAGTATATGGTTAGCAACACTAGATACTTTCCTGCGACTTTTACCGCCTAGTGAGTGTCCCTCTGGTATAGAATTTCTCGGTACTGAGCTGGTTGTTGATTAAACAAGCTAATTGACCTTGCTTCTTCTATAATATTACAGTGGCTAATTATAAATAGTTACAGATATCCTCGAGCATAGATAGCAACCTGTACAACACCTTTATGTCTCGATAGACCTGTATGTCTCGACACGCCCATTATTGCCAATACTGGAAATATTATTGCCGGGAAAATTATTTTATTTAAAATAATTTTAATAGCATTTTTGATCACTATAACAGCGAGTTGCTTTAATAAAAGCAAGTTCAGCCTAAAGAAATTTATATGCAACAGTTAAAACGATCGATTTTTTTTTTATTAAAGGTGGGTTTGCTCTTGGCAGCAGCGTGTAGGAAAGATGAAGCCGAGAATGGAGCGAGCTCACCTAAAAGATACCTATATACTAGAATTATAACACCATATGGTATTATAATATACCATAATGGTATTACCGTTATGGTATATTATAATATAAGAAGATACCTTTTCAAGGTGCATTCGAACCTTGAAAAGATTTGGGTTGTATGAGCTCGGAAATACAGACGCCGGCAGGGGGGTTCCAATAAATTTTCCAATTATAGCAATACTGATTATGCTAGCTTGTTTTATAACTTGTACAAAGAACTAATATTCATATCCAAGAAAGCAAAAAGGGATTGTAAACTAATATAACATAAACAAATTTTTTCATCGAAATTATTATGCAAATTAATATTCTTAAATATCAAATTCAATTTATAAAATAGAATTACAAGTAATGACAATTTTCAACTAATTTAATGTTTAAATAATTAATACTACAAATATTTCATAAGATTTGGTACTGATATTGGTAATTAATTATTATACAGATATTACATGGTATTACATGTTAAATTATGGTATAAAATTTCATCCAATTAATACGTTTTAGAGAGGTAAGAAAGTTATTTATGGATTTAGTTAACAGATATTAAATTCGATAACGTTGTTGGTAGATTCTAAATGCTTACACAGATTAATGGCAACGAAAATAAAGTTGACAACCTACTGAAAGAAAAAAAATAAAACAAAATTAAATTAAAACAATTTATTGGAAGAACAATCATTACGATAATAATATGAAAAAACATAAAAAAAAAAAAAAAGTAAACAAGACAAATGAAAAGTCAAGTGACATACTAACTTGGATACAATTTAAAACTTAAACCATTTTAAACTTATTTTATAAAGAAACATGGTTTTACTTGAATTTATTCAAACTCATATAGAGTATTCAAAGTTTCAATAATTAAATGAATTACACTGAAAGCAATTAAAGAGATAAGTGGTCCCTTTACTGTTCGAATACCTCCTGACATTGACATATCATAGTCTGAATATGTCATGTTGTAATAGCGTTTTATTCGTTCATGAACATTATTATCCCCGGGTTGATAAGAAATAACATCCAAATCCTCTGGTGGTATTTCTTCAATCGTTGCATCTAAAGAACAAAAAAGCAAATTATAAACAATTCAAAATAGCTCCTATTAGTTGCACGGTATCCAAATTACGTTTGGATGGCAGAGCACACTGCATTCAGTAATGAACTAGGCGGCCCGACAAAAGCCCGAGCTCTCACAAAAGCTCACCCTGTACTTGAAATAACAGGATGTCTTTTGTTTATTCCCTATGTGTGTTTGATTAGTTAGGACGACCTTTTTTGATACCGTACCTACATCTTCGCAATATTCACATTCAAAGGCGTCTTTGCAATCACCCTGATGTTAACAAATGGTTCGAGAAAAATTCCTTAAATAAATAATTAATTTTTATATTTTTATTAAACTTCATATGTATAAAAGAAAAACTTTGGTCACTACTTATGACAGACAATTTGAAACAGTGAATTTTAACTCTAAGGGCCAAAACACATAACTACGTTGCGGCGCCGCCGCGCCGCTAGAATCAGCAGTAGCGTCACTGCCGAATCGGCAAAAATCGGCAAATTTCAGCGTTATAAAGTCATAGTTGACAATGATTCAGTTTGTTTCTGTCTCTTGCAATCAACACGTGTCAGTCAACCCGCTTAGTAGCTCTTCAAATGATGATATATGTACTCATTCTAAAGTAAGCGAAAATTTTCTTTTCGTCTATCCTTAATGCTTTGTATTTTCGAGAAAAGTACTCGCCATTGGGATTCATAGCCTTATTAAAAGGATGTATCCAGTATCTTCTTTGTCGTATATTTAAAACAGAGTAATGTCTTCTTAATAACAAATAAGCAATAAGTTTCTCACGATGGTCCATGGCAGAGACACGTTTATCCACAATCAAAAATCACGAGGAACTGGATACCCTACTATACGACAATAAAACGCTCTTCTTCGCAACGCCGCAACGTAAACCGCCGATTTTAGCGTTGCGGCGTCGCAACGCGGTTATGTGTTTCAGCCCTAAGGACCGCCGAAAATTGAAAGACGCCACGGCAAAGTTTTCGCAGTATATTGTACCTTAAGAGGGAACGCGGGTCCAGCGGAATTTGAAAAATAGGTATTTGAAGAAACTATTGCCATCGCGTTGCGCCCGAAACAGCAAGCTCTCTATGTGTGTGAATAGTCTGTGTTTGTGTGCGTGGCAACTAATTATCGATAACATTATCGATAAATACCACTTCCTTTGTTATATACGTATTAGTCTGAACCCCCTCGCCTTCACCCTTCCCCCGTAGAGTGCGATTGAGACAAATGGAGCTCAGACCGATTATACCTACTAAATTTTTGACTAAATCGAGGTTTCGTATTCCCCTGTTTTCTCCCTAAAAACTGAGCCTAACGAATAATTTCTTGCACAAATATTTTGAAGGTGAATGAGGCTATGTCCCTATCAATTTTTTTTATCTTAAATAATTATCATAGTCATCATAGTCGTCTGATTAGGGTGAAAAGGGTCATTTAAAGCCATTTCTGAAGAGTCATATTTTCTTATGTAATTAGTTGGTGGAAAAAAAGACATGATAGGGACATGTCTTTTTAGGACTAGCATTAGCATACTTAGATTTTATGACAAAAAATTATTGCTCTAGAAGCATTATCCAGTGAGAAAACAGAAGAATACATTTGTATGGAAAAACGCTGCTTGCGTTCCCTGTACAATTCAAATTTCATTGTCTTGTGCTACGGAAACAATCGACGTGATGTTGCATTCCGCCGTAGCATAATACAATGAAATTTGTATTATATAAAAAGCTGTTAAGGTACAAAATACTAAGAAAAAATTTAAGTACTTTGCCATGCCGTCCTCCAATTTGCGCAGGCCCTTAACAGCAGTAATAACACAGTATGTCAAAAAGCTTGGTTGCCATCACAGCAAACGCAGATTCAAGCCAGGTCTTCTTCTTTCTCTGTATTAAATTATGATTACTTTCTCTAAGAGTGAAGGCAAATATTGCGAGGAAACCTGTGTTTCTAAGAAAACAATATACGTAGACATGTAAAGCCCTGCTAAGTCACAAGTAGACCCGGTTAATCCTTTGTTAAATATACCTCTTTACATAAAGGAAAGGCTTGGACCAATAGTGGGACATTGGTCCAATATGTTGCATGTGAACATATTTATATATCTATATCATATACTGATTAAATACATATCTGCGTTGCCTAATGAGGATTACCTAATAATTGATGGAATTTTATTGACCCAACAGTACATGATTTCTATACCCAGTACTTATTAAAACCCTATAGGTATTCAAACACCATGGAGAAATTTTCGAAGGTATATTTCATGGGTTATGTAGGCATTATTGGTTTTAGTAACGTATTTTAAGTACATTTACTATACATAATCTCTTCAGGAATGTATCTAAGGCATACATTGGGTTATCTGTTACATATGTAAATAGACATCAATACTAATGTCACGGTTCGTTCCATGTAGCTCACATTCGGTTAACCCTTTATTACTCTATAGGGGCTCAGCTCCCGAGTTGAGTTTTCCAGTTAATTGATGGTACTTAATCACAAAAGCGTAATCATCAATCTCACCCACTAAAAAGTGGGTACGCAGTTTAACGAGATATCTTGTCAAATTTATTCCATCGTATACGGTTTCTTTATTATGATTAAAATTTGTATAAATAAATATAACTGCAAGGACTACTTTTGATTTCGAAATAAGTTTATCTTTGGGAGCTGATACTTGTAAATATTTCTCGCACGTAACGAAACTTCAAAAGTAGCTAAACAGACTTCGATGGATTTTTTTATGGTATTATAGTTTATAGTATCATACAAACCATATTAGTGGAATAAGGTAGCTGAAAATTATTTCAAAATATTTCAAATCTGGAAACCAATGCGCACGTTTGTATTCAGATAGTATATGGGGAGACGAGTCTAAAAAGCCCGGAACGCAAATTTTTCTGGCCCTATAGCGGCGTTGATGATGTAATCCATGTGGCCGCCAAGTTTTTGTGATAAATTCTACATTTGCCTATATAACTCGGATTTGAATTTTGATATTAACCTATATTGTTAGTGATTTTTTTTAAATTAAGTTACAAATATTTCTGGTATTAGGTATGTACCTAAATGATAATATCAAATATATGGTTAGAAGAAAAATCACATAGAATCGCAAAAATTTGGGGGTCATAGATCCAGAAAAATTTGTGACCCGGGCTTTTTAGACTCGCCTGCCTAAAATCTGGATTTGGTTGATAGATCTGAAACTTTTGTTCAGCAACTAACCAGTGATATTGGTTAAAAACTGTTCAAATAAGAATTAACTTTTTTTTTGGTAGGTATATATTTTAGAATTCTGCAATTTTTTCTGTAATAATTAAAAACAAACGCTGTATCAACGTACTGTAATAATAATTTAGAAGTTTAACTACTTTCAATGGGCGAAGGAAATTGCCGTCTATAGCGAGATTTTAACAAAATGTTTCTCGTTTCTAGTTTCACAGATATTTCTATCAAAAACTTATCGCAAAGTTTTAAATGCGTGTTCTTAAATCTTTACGTGAGAAAGTAATTGAATTTTGAAAAAATAATCCAACAAAAAGGTTTAATCACTAACAAGCCAAAAATATATAAATAACAAAATCTCTTACTGGTCTCGGGCAAGCGATGTATGGAGTACACGATCGCCTCGTGCACTTCTGGAAGGCTGACTGGTGTTGTTCGTATTCTTTCTTCTTCTGCACTCTTCTCTAAACTTCTGAGGTATATTGAGTACATGTTTGCAGTGCAGCGGACCTAGAAACATGTAATAACTTCAACATCGTATTCTATATTTTTAAAAGTCTTCAACGTCAAAATAAATTGAATTTATTTACAACAAGCGATCCACCCCAGGTTTCGCACGGTAGCAATTTTCAGAGCAATTTTTCTCTTCATAAGACACTCCTTGTACTCAACGAATATTTGAAAAAATTAAATTGCCGAATTGGTCCAGCCTTTCTCGAGTTTAGCGCTTAGTAATACATTTATCCCTGTTAGATCCGTGACAGAAATCAGACCATAGCCTGAATTAACCTAACATAGGTTAATT
The DNA here is from genome assembly GCA_910589475.2 of Bembecia ichneumoniformis. NCBI lineage: Eukaryota > Metazoa > Arthropoda > Insecta > Lepidoptera > Sesiidae > Bembecia > Bembecia ichneumoniformis. The sequence continues at coordinate 14,851,595 of OU342526.1, read as the reverse complement.
ATAATACTAGCCCATGGGATAACAGATTAAATTAAATGTTATTGTAACATTTGAATTCTGAAATCAATAAATGTCATTAATTAAAAAACTATAAAAATTAAGGATTTTTTTTATTTATTATATTTTAAAGCCTTATTGCCTTAAGTAACATGAAAGGATTTCTTCAGTTATGAACGGAAATCAAAATTAATAAAATATGGTACAAATTCTGACTTCTAGAGATATGTCTGAACCTTACCACTTATTTGCGGCATCTTCAATTGCGACACGACAGAATTTCGTAACTTTAATGAGATTCCTCCTACATATTAAGGTTTTATTACTGCATTGCAGGGCTGGGACTGATTCTTGACGTATCAAATATTATTACATATATAAAGTAATATTAATGAAGTATTCTTCTTCAGAGTTATGTGATTTCGGAGACAAGCTACATAATTAGATTTTAGTATTATAATGAAATAGATTACATTAAAATAATAAATTTAAATGTATACATTTAATACATATAAATCGTAAAAAATAAGCCGCGTCTGTACATTAAAGATGTTTTCAAAACATAATTTGTACACGTTTTACTTTACCGAGATCAAAAAAATAGTTTTTGGATTTTTTTATCTGTTTTCAGTTTCTCTGCTTATCTGTTTGTCAGTTGTTGTGCACGCTAATCTCAGAAACGGCTTAACCGATTTGAATGCAGTTTTCACGGATGTATTGTAGCAAGCTTTCCGTAACATTTAATGTTTGTTTCATTCCAATCGGTTTACAAACAAAAAAGTTACGTGCTGTACCACGCGTACGAAGCTGCATGCTCAGCTAGTTAATTAAATAAAATTGAAATTGTTTAGAGATCGATTGTCCAAGATATAAAAATTTCGCATGTAACGCTTCTACTGTCGCTAATTACTGTCGAGTAAGTCAGTAACAGCGGGTAAGTAAACCGTTGAATAAGTTTTAAAAAATTATTTCAACGGTTCAACGTAGGATGTTCACTGCTGAACATATGTCTTCTCCTATAATTTTCCAATGGGAACGGTTAACAGTGATAAATTTTAATGTATTACAGTCCTATCAAAAAGTATTTTTAACATAAAAATAACCTGACCTTTTTAACTTTCAAATAAATAAGATTTTTTTTATCAGTTATAGAACACAGCTCAGTTATAAATAATGAGCTTGTACATATACCTAATTAGGGTCCCTGTCATGGTTATTCGTAATTTTTAAATAATTATAAGATCCCATCAAGGGAATATAATCCTAACATAAATATCGCAAAAATCCACAAATATTTTTTTTGCCTTTTTAAAATATTTGAAATAATATCTTAAAATTTAACATCTAAGACATAAGCTGATTAATTCATTATAACATGGATTAAAACCGAGTCCAGATCATACCAATACATTAGAACAGGCAAGACTTTTTTACTATTAAAAAATTATGGCATTAAGCCATAATTTTTTAATAGTATTGTCAACTTGACCGCCAAATTACTTTCTTAGATAGTTAACTCTAAGACGTGTGTGTTTGCAAATAATAATAGGTTGGGGAAAAAGTTTCTTCGCATTCTTCATCAAATTTACTCATTTTGACAGAAAGAAAAACAATTTAAAAATAGCTGGAAACAACATTTTACTAATTTGTTTCTTTTTTTGAAATGTAACCTTTTTAATGCCATCAAACCAGCCAGAAACAAATAGTACAGCCAAAGAGATTTTATTACAAGTATATTCTATATTCGAAAAGACTTTTTCCAGACCTAATATATTGATGTGAATTGGTATTAAGCGGAGCCAGTATACTGACTGCTATTAAGAATAAAATTTCTCCTCGAAGTTCAGGGACGATTTAAAACAAATCAGAATTTGAAGTGATGTAAAACAAATAGAAGACTATATAGGTACTAGTACTAAACCAACAAAACGGTATAGGTAAGAGTAGTTTAGTGAATCCTTAGTCTCAGAGACTTGATGTAATTTCCAAACTTCAATACCATTAAGACAATTAGTGTTTGCTCTTTGTCTGTTCAATACCAGACAGTTTATATTTGAAAAGAACTTCATTAAATAATTATGTGTAACTTTCGCGCTGCAATTGGAAACTATTTTTAGCCTACAGCTTAGTTTGTGTGAAAAGTTAAAGTGTTGTCACAGGTCTCACTTCTCACAGGTCCATTTTGTCTCTATTTTAAATTTTAACAAAAAACATATATTTGGTTTAATAGTGAAAATTTTACAGACACATAGTTCCTTTTTTTTAAATATATTAATAGACGTTTGATAGGAAGGTGTTGCGAAATTACAGAATTGGGTTGAATTACAGGGTGAAATTACAGGCAAAGAGGCCAGGGAGCGATCCCGAGAGGAGGACCCCCAGGCGGACCCACTCAGACGCCGAAGAGTCGGCCGACGTCGCCGCGCATACGCCGCGACGACCGTCGCGTAATAACTTCAGGGCGCCAGAATGGCCTAGCTGTAACCTCGGTCCCACACACCACCGCCGATGGTGGAACCCGGAGGTGTTTTAGTGGGTATTTCCGGTGTATCTCACCGGGTGAGACCCACACTGCCCCCTCGTCGAGACGTCCCCTCAACGATGGATAGTGCGTAAATTCATTTCCCCTCCTAAAAAAAAGGGTGAAATTACAGAAGTTCTGTAATTTCGCCCAATAGCTGCGATTTCACAGTATTAAATTATGTTATTTCAATCCCCGGATACCCATTGAGAGAATTTTAAAACTTTTAACGAGGCCCGACCATCTTTCAGCGCCATGTCATTACTGGCAAACACACCTTGGTGAAAGACAATTTTTTCAAGGCACTGAGGAATTTTGTAAAAAGTCTAATTCAAGTTAGAAGCTCTAAATTCATAGCGCAATCAAATATGGAAAACACTATCCCATGTAAACTTATTAATAGGATAAGAAGCAGAAGCAACTTTAATCTAGAAGATAATCCGTTTGTGTGTCAAGTTTTGATCAAATCCATTAAGTATAGTTTACGCGTGATTTTGTAATAAAATTACAACTTTTGCTAACAAATAAGATAAAATTATGAGTAATCTACGTATCTAAAAAGTGAGTAATTTAAAAATCATAAAAACGTATTCTATTTTAAAAATAAATAAATTCCAAAAGGCTGACCTGATTCAGATTAAATTAAGTAAATTAATATGAACTGCTCTGGAGTAAAAAATAGATACGTTTTAATTGTTGGAAGCTATACTTAATATAAATAAATTTATGAAAAAATTTATGAATTATAATTTCCTATTATTATTATTTTTGTATGAAATTATGACTGGATCTAATGGCGGGTGGAATGGTGTTTTTAATTTTCGAACAAGCAGCTTTAAGCAAAGCAATTTTAAGAAAACCGTAGGCGGTACAACCGCGCAGATGCATAACAATGAAAACTCACAATGCTCATTCATACTTAGAAATGTACCCGCTCTTTTATTACGAAAGAACCGCATTACTACCTTTTTATACGTATATAAAAATCCACTCACCTTAATCTTCCCTCTAATGAAGTGGTGACTCTGTACCACAAACTGTATTGTACTGTAAGCGGTCATTAGACGCCCGTTGTCTCCGACCTCGACACGGTGCCACACGTGCTGCGAGGATGCCTGTCGACAAATATATCTCGATTGATACATCGGCTTAGACAAACACTCGCAGATACATTGTCCCGATCCAATCCCAGGATTTCTCTCGGTGCTATTCAAACAATGGGTTTCCGTACACCCGGACCCGAAGCAAACAATCCCACAGTAACTATCGAGACATAATACTCAATAACGATGCGTTTTATATCTTACAATGGTCGCCACAACACGACGCGATATAATTTGAATTGCATTGTTTCGTTTCGCGCTATATGTACGTTACAAATACAAATGTATATTGAGATGATATTGAGAAATAAACAATGATACAACAAATTAAGGTTATAATGTCTTTGTTGTATAATCATAACCGTAGTCCATACTAATCTATAGCTACTTATATAAAATCATTATATAAAATCATTTGTCGTGACTGATAAATCAACGCTCAGGCAAAAGTACATAAGTCTAGAAAGCTGATATTTGGAACATAGGTTTATTTCAACTCCGTGCGAAGCCGAGCTCGGGTCGCTAGTATTATATAATATATTGGAAATTAAAAAAATTTTGCTAATAAGTTAGAATAAATTTAATTCAAAATAAATCTTCCGATATAATGTAACATATATTATACAACCGGAAAGACGACACAAGACAACTATTATCATAATTGCATTTAGTACTTTATTTAAATCATGTATACAACATGCCAGTACCTACTACATACTTATTAGGTCGAGGAAAAAGTCTTTTCGCATATAGCATGTATAAACTTGCAATGAAATCTGGCTGGTTTTGATGACTTTAAAAAGGTTACATTTCATAAAAAAAGAAACTAAATAGTAAAATATTTTCCCCAGGTATTTTTCATTTGTTTTTCTTTCTGACAAAATGAGTGAAACTAATGAAGAAATTCGATACAATTTAAAATTTTATTACAAAAAAGGACAAAATGCAACGCAATCTGCGAAAAACTTGTGACGGTTATGGACCTAATGCAGTGTCAATAAGAGTCAAATAAGAGTAGCAATAAGAGTAGTACAAAGTTGGTTTAAGCGTTTTCAACCCGGAAATTTTGATGTCAAAGATGCACCTCGCTCTGGCCGCCCTGTTACGGATAAAATAGACGTCATTTTTGAAAAAGCGGAGCAAGATCAACCTATCAGTATTACGACATAGCGAACTGGGAATTGACCACAAAACATTTTTGACCCATTTGAAAAAAGCTGAGTACACAAAAAAGCTCGACATATGGATGCCACACGAGCTCACTGAAAGAAACCTTATGAACCGTGTACTCATTGGCGATTCTTTATTGAGACAACGGAACCGTTTTTGAAGAGATTGATAACTGGTGATGAAAAGTGGATCACGCACAGCCAGAACATGTGAAAAAGGTTGGTTAAAGGTCGGTCAGGTTTCACAGACCCGGGTTAACTCGCAATAACGTGATGCTGTGTGTACGGTGGGATTGGAAAGCATTAGTCATTATGGGCTTTTATCGCCGGGCAGAACCATCGATTCAGATATTTCATCAGGGGTGTGGTCTTTCATCACGACAACGTTAGACTACACACATTGACTGGGAGGTGTTAATGTATCCGCCAATAGCCCTGACCTTCAGATTTCCACCTGTTTCGGACTCTTCAGAATTCTTTAGGCAGGGTCAGTGTAACGTCAAGAGAGGACTGCCAAAACTACTTGTCGCGTTTTTTTCGATCAGAAGTCCGAACATTTCTACAGCAACGGGATCATGTCACTACTTACAAGATGGCAAAAACTCATCGAACAAAATACATATATACTGCAATTACATGTAAATGTAATTGCAGTATATATGTATGCATTCATATGAAATGCGAAGAAACTTTTTCCCCAACCTGTTATATCAACCTATTATCGTTTATATACGTTTATATCGTTTGTTCATTAGTCTTTTTAATATTAAAGTCGGCAAACAGGTTGGCGAAACACTTAATGTAATGCGGTTACAGTTACTTACACAATTAAATCCAGAGGGAGGTGCAAAAGCGCTAACAAGTTTGATAGCATAAATTGTAAGGGACAAGGTACGAATAAGGAAATGAGCTCTGTCATTCCTTATGAAAGCACCGAAACAAGACAGCAAAACCAAACATTTGTTTATTTTATGGTGAATTTCTCAAAGTTCCATTGATTGTTGATTGATTGCCAAGCTTATGAATGCGAAATGCATGTATGTCATTACTGAATGCTTGTTTGTCTATAATTGTTTTACGATACTATCACTGATATGGTTTTAAAGAAATTAAACTGAGTAAATAGTTTGGATCCTGGGAAAAGATGTAAATTCATTGGTATAAAATTAGGCTTGTAAAGACATGCGATCGAAATCTCAGAAAAGTTTTTGATCTGTAAATATTTTTACAACGATCAGTTCATGTTTATGGACCATAAGTTTAAAAAAAGTATACCACGGGGATTCCGATGAAAATTCGATAATGATGAAAATATCGAAGCATTGTTATAACACTCCTTTTCTGAAGTACAAATACTATTCTGGGAATCTACATATTTTGGTTAGTTTTTATACACAAATTTATCACTGTGTATGCTGTTTTGTATATTTCCCATTATATTACTATGTATTGCCATTATTTATTCTATTTTATTACTATTACTAGCTGAGCCCGCAACTTCGCACGCGTGGTATTCGGTATAATGCGTAACTTTTTTTATTTTATTAACCGATTGAATTGAAACAAAACTAAATGTCACGGAACGCTTGCTAAAATACATTAGTTAAAATCACTTTCAAATCAGTTAACCCGTTTCTAAGATGAACGTGCATGACCCTCGCATATATTTATAACTCCGAGGAGGTAATCTGCAGCAATAACCTATACAATCTGGCGGCAGTAACATACATTTCGTTTCATAAGTAAAAGATGCGGGGTCCATTCCCCTAAAAACACTGTATCACTATTTTCTATCGACAAGGGCACAATGAATTTGTCCCGAAATGAACTGAAAACAGGAAGTAGCTGTCAATACTATATAGAATTCACACTTAATGGGATCAAAGAGCTTTCTTTCTCTATTGTCGATAGAGCATTAACTTTGGCACAATCCTTACCAATGTAAGTTATTTTAAAGTTGCTTTTTATCCTAATTCTACTTACCTCTTTGTTTATTTTATATCGTAAATGCACTAAACGAGCAGTATCTGCTTTTGAAACACGACAACTGAAATATATTGTTTGTATATTTCATTCAGTGCGACCTTCCTTAAAGAATAGATAATAAAAGCACAGTGGGAGTTTGAGCAATCCCATAATCCTGGTTCGTATTTCGAGGAAACTTTTTACGTAGATTTTTCGACTTGACAGTTTCAGAAAAAGGTGGGCGACACGCGTTTTGCGAGTGACAGACAGACAGAACCCTTTTAAATAAAACATAAACTCACGGATGTAATCCTCGAAGGGATTTCTGTGAAGTACTAAACGTCAAGTGTCACCGGGAACGGTATTACGGTTTATTTCAACATCTCGCCGAACGCTACTAACGCGAAAGGTGAAATTATAAAATGAGACACATAAAATTGCCTCTCCAACCCTCGAATTCGTTTGCAATTGATTTACCTGACCTGTGTAATTGGGTTAATAATATTAAAAGTATTTTTAATGTCAAGGGCGGGAAGAGGTAGACTGACGATTCACGTTAAGGCGTTAAGGCAAGTAGCTACGACGGACGTTGATTAACCCTTTGCATGCCGGAACGTGGACCCACGTTATTAATAAATCATAGTAGAACCCCCATGACTCCTTCTGGGTGAACAATTAGGTCAGTCAGAGTCAGTAGTTAAATAGGTAAAAACGGTTGAAATTTGAACAACCTGTGTATATCATGGCAAATGGCACTTGAAATGATAAATTTAAGCGCTGTCGGACAAGGGTAATTCGGCTTCCGGCATACAAGTGGTTAACACATCATTAGATCTAGAGAGGCAACAATTACGCTGCCGACCCTGATAAAAGGCAGGGAAAATACATTTTATATGTTAAGGGAATAGATGTTTTAATCATGCACCAAAAAATAATAATTTGTGCATTATTGCGCGATTAAGACATTCTGCTGAATGTTAGTAGACAGATTGTCCAATTTATGGCTGCGAAACTCAATGTGCCTCTTCGGAACAATTCAGTGTGTGATCAAAGAGAAATGTCATTGTATGCGAGCCTACACAATTGATCATTGTTGTTACATAAATACGTTAACAAATTATCTACCAGATGATTAATAGCTGGTGCCGTACGCAACAGGAACAAAATGAAAATTCTTTTTTTACCATCATTCTTTTTTGTGTCTTTTTAATTCTTTTTAGTTTCATTTTGAAACTAATGTGTGTTAAAAACACAATCGTTTTAACAAGACAGCAGTTATACAGGATAAAAGTCTTTAGAGTACGTGTCAAACATCATATACTCAATCAAAGCCTGTTAGATGAGTGGTTAGCGTGCTTGCCTTAACGCTCTGTTCTAGGGTTCCCGGGTTCGATTTCCGGCAGGGTCAACTTTGAAAAATGAAGCTGGAAGGTAGTGGCAGGGAACACTGCGTTTCGCAGTCATTTGGACAGCCCGTCTGGAGGCAGTAACTACCCTCTTACAGAAGACCACCGTGAAATAACAACACGTGTGCTGTTGTGTTTCGGTGAGTGAGTAAGGGATGCCAGAGCCGATTTCCCTATTCCCTCCTAATCCTTCATCCTTAATCACTGTAGTCGGCAGCGCACTTGCAGCAGCTTTGGCGACGTTAGCCACCTACCATCAAGTGGACCGTCAGCCTGTCTGCCGATCTTAACATGAAGAAAAAAAACCCGAGACCAGCTTCGTGTCGAAATTTGTTATAATCTAAAACGTGCTGTTATGACGCATTTGTGGCTTATTTCAGAACGGTCATAAAGATTAACCGACCACGGAAAGCCAAACCGCACGAAATTCTTTTCTACTTATTTTTCAGATAACATATTCTTCACGCTTTGAAGACTACCTGTTACAAGCGCTTAGACTTGCCCGTTTTGCTACAAAGCGTCGAATTATTCTGCTAGCATATGTCACAGGCTAGCATTCTTCTATTTTCTGTATTTTATTTGCTTTTATTTTCTGCGAGCGTGGGTATATACGTATATTTGGGAGTATTTGGGAGAATTTGTTGTTTCAACCGAAGACAAAATGCGACGCAACACATTCACGACAATTATTCAACTCCCAAAAATAATAAAACATACGCCAGCAATTCCAATATTTTAGAAAAACCTTTATAGATGGTAGCTAATGACATCACAATTTCAAATGTACAATACAGGTAGGATGTTTCCATGGAAAAACATTTTTGGATTTTAGTCAGTAATTACAAGATTTCAACCCGCGAAAATATCACAAATTCTTCACACTAGAAATTAATTATAATAGATATAAAATTAATATCAGTTTTTTGTTGCGATGCAAACCTTCATATTATGTCTCAGAAATGTCATGTTTTTTTATGTATTGCTACGACCTATAATTAATGATTAATCATGGAATTACGTAGTATGGAATAGTAAGCTGTTCGAGTTGGAAAGTTTAATCTCACTTTTTTCATCCAATCTCACTTTTCAAAAAAATCCATTTCTTAAAACACAATACTTTTAAATTAAGCGTAATTACCTATTAATCAACATAACCTCAAGAATAAATCAGCATAACATTAAAGCTGATCTCCAGCAGATGCCGACATTGAGATTAAACAAATAAATGAATTCAAATCTAAGGAGAACACAAAACATTTTAAAATTATGAAATTAACTGTTCCACAAAAGATACCTACCTAAAATGGTATGAGTCAGAAAAAAAATGTAAAAATTTGATCGTTTAAAATACACAATTACCGGTTCGCTGTTAATGAAGAAAGATAGATTTGCTGCCGGCATCGAGTTGCGGCTAATACACTCGACTTTGAGCTTCATTCCCGGCCGGTAGCGTCGCTTGAGCCCCTGCATAGTTGGCCCGGATTCAGGCAGATCTGCTGACAAAAGCAATTTATACAGAATAACTCCTTTAAGGCTGTATATACTGAGAGGATGAATTTCGCAAACATGTGATCTCGTGGTTATATTTCAAAGCAAATAACATTCCTTATTCGTCAAGGACAAGATATTTCAGTTTTTTGTAACTGTATTAGCAAAAGTTTACGCTTCTTAATTCTGACGAGACGAGCCCGTTGGATGAGTGGTTAGGATGCTTGCCTTAACGCTCTGTTCTAGGGTTCCCGGGTTCGATTCCGGCAGTGTCAACTTTGAAAAATCAACTTTTCAAATTTGGCTCTGGTCTGGATTTGGAAAGTAGTGGCAGTAGTGGCAGGGCACACTGCGTTTTCGCAGTCATTTAGGCAGCCTGTCTGGCGGCAGTAACCACCCCCTTACAGAAGACCACCGTGAAATAACAGCATGTGTGCTGTTGTGGCGACTTATTATAAATTTCGTATTATAAGCAAAATTATTATAAGTAATTTTGCTGTTACTTTGCATTAAGACAAACTTATTATAAATTTCGTGTTCTTTGAAAATACGTGTTACATAAACTGCTTATGATGTTATCCCAATTATCAAGTTTTCAAGTAAATTTAAATTTTTAACGTAAAACTCTAATATAAAATTTTTGAGAAAAATGTTACACTGACTTACACCAACTTCTAAACGTAGTCGTAGAATCCAAAAATTATTAAAAAAAAAGTTAGCCCCTTGGATGAGTGGTTAGGGTGCTTGCCATAACGCTCTGTTCTAGAGTTCCCCGGTTCGATTCTCGGCTGGGTCAGATTTGAAAAATGTTCTGTTCTGTTCTGGATTTGGAAAGTAGTAGCAGGGCACACTGCGTTTTCGCAGTCATTTGGGCAGCACGTTTGTTCTTGTGTTTCGATGAGTGGGTAAGGTATGCCAGAGCCCATTTCCCTATCTCCTCCTAGTCCCTTATCCTTAAACCTAGTGTAGTCGGCAGCACACTCGCAGCAGCTTTGGCGTTGCTTGTGTTATAGGCGACACGGTAGCCACCTACCATCAAGTGGACCGTCACCGTCAGCCTGTCTGCCGATTTTAACATAAAAAAATATTATTAATTAATTATTTACAGAATTATTTCATTTTACGAATATTCTTTCAGATCACATCTTTTTCATTTCAGATTGACAATGAAAAAGTATTGCCTGTATATTTTACCTATTGCAATTTTTTTCTACTAAGCAACATGCTAATAAAAGCAACCTTTACTTCAAATTACACTTTAGTGAACGATACTTGGTTCAAAAATGTTCAAAAAGGTTCAAAAACTCAAAAATGTTAACGAACAATACAAGCCCAAACTCACACGCCAGATAGATAAACCAATAACCCGTCAATTATTTCGGCACACATACAACTCGGTTTATTTATTACTAGACAGACATGTAAAAGCTAGCTAATCCATTTATCGGACCATCGGAAATTCAATATTATTTATAGAACGAGCTCCATCTTCTGACACAATGTTTTCAAATCATTTTACTGCTATGTATTATATTTTATTTGTAAGTATTTTGTCTGCTTCCCAGTTTCGTACATTTAAAATTCCACATTAATTAAAGTAAAAACAAACGGAACATTTTGAAATTAATATTTCAAATAATTCGAAAATAAAAAGATAGATCTAACTCCGGTTATTTAAATAATAATAAAAAAAATCAATTAGTTAATAGAACCAAAGCGCATAGATAGAATCCTAACTATTAATATTATAAATTCCAAAGAGAGTTTGTTTGGTTGTTACGCTTTGTTGTTACAGAAATGGACACAGGGTACCATTCATCCCGAAAAAAGTAATGTTCCCGAGGGATCTATTTTGAAATGGGGAGTTTATAGAAAACTAAAAAAATAATAATTTTTAGATAGAAAATAAATATTCTTAAATTTTTTAATTTATTTTTAATCTTTTTAATAATAAATTCTTTAATTTTTGAATATAAACATAATATAAGTGAAACGAAATCTTTGAATAAAATTCTCAAATTTTTCAAGTGTCTTAAAACTAAATTAAAACTATATTCTACTCATTCGAGCAAGAGATTTTATGGAAACAAAAAATAACATACCTCAAAACATGGATTTTTAAACATTTATGACTATATCTCTACATTAAAGTACAAAAAACTTATAAATTATAATCGCAACATTGTAAACATAACATTTTCTATTTAAGTCATGCAAACGGCATTACTTTTTTGAGATTAGATCTAAGAAATTACTTATGAAGACGAAGTACGAACTTACGAAGAAATTAGTGGAAGAAAAAGTATTGTCTCCGAAGGCAACTTATCTAAATTATTTTCTCACGTAACTCTACAAACAATGTTATCTGTCTTGGGGCGTGTATGTACAGGATTACAAGATTATTAATTATAATTGTCCGAGAGATAAAATAGGACCATTGTTCTTCTACTAAAGAAGGCGGGGCTAGGATTACGTGAAACCGTTAAATCCTCAGTCACACGTAGCAATTTATAGCCGCTATTTCCCGGCAGCGAAAAATAGCTTCGTGTGAGCGTGGACGAGCTAAAAATCGCTGAACTAAAAATAGCCGCTATAAAATTGAACATGGCCAACGTGTGACTGGACACAAATGTCCCGTCACAACAAATTTTGCTAAAATAAGCGCGACTAGTCATTGCATCAACAAAGCGCGATTGTTAGTCTTACAGCGCAGCAACTTACGACAAACCAAATTTCGACTACACGGCACCAAACGAATGAGGTTTTTAATTGCTAAAACTGCATTCAGTCGACAGCGGTCTCACGGTAGCGGCTATTTATAGCTGCTAGTAATCGCAAGCAGAAAATAGCAGTTATAAATCGCTACGTGTGGCTAAGGCTTTACTCTCATAAAAATTACATACACCTAATCTAGTAACACATATCATATAAAAATAATAACACAAAAATATAGTTAAATGGTACCTTTTTACACTATTGCGCTGTTTTCTTAAGACCCATCTGTACTAATATATAAAGCTGAAGAGTTTGTTTGTTTGTTTGAACGCGCTAATCTCAGGAACTACTGCTTCGAATTTAAAAAATCTTTTTGTATTAAATAGTCCATTTATCAAGGAAGGCTAAAGGCTATATAACATTACGCTACGATTAATAGTATTATATATATAAGTAGTGTCCAGTACCGCGCGCCCCACGCTCACTCTACCGCGGTATGGGCCGCAGCGAAGCGTGGCCGAGTTCAGCTAGTAGTATATATGGGTATAGGGTAATAGAATATAGGATCATTTTAATAAGTATAAACGATTGTAGTCGAGAAACTCCGAAATTAAAACCACCATTACCAGCAAACTATAATTAATAATAATTGATATTAACTGTGGTTAAAACTAAGTATAATCATATATTAAATATTTAAATATATAATATTAAAACTATAGCCAGGTGTCCAAGAACATTCAGAGATTTTAAAATAAGCTCTATATTCTATGTAGTAGCTTAAAATTGCTATTTCAAAGTGAAAAGGGTTTTTTAAATACAGGTTAGCAGGCAGGCTGACGGAACACTTGATCACTTAGTGGCTGCAATCGCCTATTAACACGAGCAAAGCCATGGCTCTGCCTACATTGGTAGGATAAGAAATAAAGATGAGATAAGAAATTGAGTTTTAACATCCCTTACTGCCGCACTCAGAGACGTTCATTAAATTAGTACTAATAGACACTTAACTAAATACAATTAAATACGTTAATGAGCCGCGGCTCCCAGAGACGAAAGTTAATGGTTCATTAGTTAAATACCACTTTAAGTAAGCATAGGACTGTGCGTTCTATCGAAATGCATATCGATAACGTGCAGTGTTGTCATAAGAAAAAACTCAATGACACGATATCATTCGGCAAAGCAATTTATGTATAGAAAAAAATAAGAGTTTTTCATAAAAATCAGTTAAACATGTCTTTTCTTATTATTATCAGTTAAAATTAACAATAATAGACGTAATTATAATTAAATAAATTAAAAAGTCAAGATTTTTTAAATACGGCAACATTTCACATCATTTTCAATTTTAATTGTCAATTTTTATTAAAGTAAAGTATCATCTTGTCAAGATATAATTTTAGTTTTTAAATTTAAATGTTTTTTTAAATAATTTTAGCTACCTACGTAACGACTCCACGAACAATAGATTATTATTAATAAGATTACCTCAATTTCGAAATGTCAAATTCTCCATTTAAGAAGCATAAGTAAGGGTTGAGCTGTCATTAAAGTTAAGTGTCACTTAAGACCACTAATCAACCATTAACTGTCTCTGAGAGTAAACATTTTTAAATCTTTACTAAAGAGTCGCTAAGTAATCATTAAAACGACTCTGAGTGCGGCAGTTAGATACCGAAACACAACGTGCTGTATTTTATTTTATTTTTATTTAAATGCGAAAGTTTGTATGTTTGTATGTTACGCAATCACGCAAAAACGGCTATATCTTGAAATCTTGAATATGTTATGTTCCTGTGAGATTTTTAAAAAATACAGCCCGACGAAGTTGCGGACACAGTTAATTTGAAGTAAGCTTCAGGCAATTTAAATTGTTATAATTTTGGTCCGCTCCATCTATCGTTGCTAAGGTATCCGTACCAGTAGGTTTTGTGTTGCATGACAAGTTTGAAATAATATTTATTATTATTTGTCACTAGCGACCCGCCCCGGTTTCACCCGGGGTGTAATTATATATATATATAATTTCGCGCTGATTGTGACGAGGTAGCAATAATACTCCATAGGTGCAGGAATCTTACAGGAATGTCTTTGTGATCTTTATTTACCCTACTTATATACTATATTTACAGTGGCGTACCGATAGAATATTATTATTATTCCGACAGAATAATAATAATTAACGAAGTTAATTGTGATTGGCGCGTGCCAATGCGTATTGCGTTCGCGCGCACATATTTTGAACAGCGCGATGATATAAATACGGGCCGCGTAGTTATGCAACCCTTTTGCCCGTCGACGCCGTGGAGGCAACATCTCCTCTTTAGAAAACGACAGCGCCGGAACTCTGTCGGAAGCGCCGGCCGTGACACGGTAGCCACATATATATATATATATATCCCCATTTATCCCTCATACGCCGTGATGCCGTGACCAAGGGAAATAGGGATTCATTTTTATCTCTAGTTAAAATGGGCGTCCCTCAAGGATCGATTCTCGGTCCGTTTTTATTCCTAGTTTATATTAATGATTTACCTCATTCTGTGAGTAAACACAATATTGTATTATTTGCTGATGACACATCATTAATATTTAAGGTTAAAAGGCAACTTGGGTGCTATAATGAGGTAAATTATGTGCTTTCTAACGTAGTGCATTGGTTTAGTGTTAATAATCTCTTTTTAAATGCCACGAAAACTAAACTTGTTAAATTCAGTACCCCGAATGTTAAAAATATTGGAACGAATGTGATTTTGGGTAGTGAGAAATTGGAGCCCGTGGAATCGACAGTATTTTTAGGTATTACCGTAGATTCTAAATTACAATGGGCTCCACATATTGAGAAACTAAGTAAAAGACTTAGCTCTGTGGTTTATGCAGTTAAGCAGATTCGACGCCTAACGGATGTCGAAACAGCTAGGATTGTCTATTTTAGTTGCTTTCACAGTGTAATGAGTTATGGGATCCTTCTTTGGGGTGGCGCTGCGGACATAAATACTATTTTCATTTTACAAAAAAGGGCCATTAGAGCCATCTATCAACTAGATCCGCAGTCTTCCCTCAGAGAAAAGTTCAAAGAAATTAAGATTTTAACTGTTACATGTCAGTATATTTATGAAAATTTAATTTACACGCATAAAAATATTAGTCAATTTAATAAAAAATGTGATGTACACAATATAGGTACTAGGTTTAAAAATAATTTAGATTTACATAAGACGCGACTCCACAAAATAAGTAATTCTTTTATGGGTCAGTGTATACGGTTTTATAATAAACTGCCTGAGATGATCAGAACCTTATCTATAAATAAATTTAAAGTTGTCATTAAAACGAAACTCCTCTCGAAAGGCTATTATAAGGTTACTGATTATTTAAGTGACAATGAAGCCTGGAATTAAAGCCTGGATTCGGAGCTCATACTATGCTCAGTATTGTATATTTACTTTAGGTATTAAGTGTATGATTATAATTATTGTAATTTTTTTATATTGTAAAGATGACAAAAAGAATAGTATCCTGAGTTTCTTTCGGGGTTTCTTCTCAGGATCGTCATCTTGGCTTTTTTTTCCGAAACCCTGGTAAATTTAAATTTAACTGGTAATTCGAGGTGACGATCATAAGAGTTTCTTGGAGAAACCTAATTGATAAATAAATATTTTGATTTTTGATTTTGATTTATATATAGAGATTTCCTAAATAGTGGATGCACACACTGTGTTCTCTTGCTCTCTTAGATAAGAAAGTGAATCTTCTCTAAGAGAGCCTTAAAGTGACAGCAGTTGTGTTTCTGTGCTTCGATATATTGGTACAAGATGTGTATAGAACCACTTTTAAACCTATATGCAACTATACCAATAAACCGTATGACCAGTATGACTGTCCATCACATATTTATATATAAAAAAAAATATGAAATCGAAATAAACTTTTCATCTGTCTTAAGTTTAGTTATGCTATGGAACACTTTATCGATATCTGTCAGAACAGGACCTTAACTTTGGAACAAGATCCGGTCTAATTATAGAAAGTTTCTTTATATTATATATACTAGTCTGACTTGTTGTATGGCGCGCGCTATACAGACGGAAACACATCGTTCGAGTCTGGTATTATGTTACCGCGGCGGGCGCCTTTGTTTGCCAAGGCTTCTTAGAGATATATATATTGTGTAGTCCGCACTACATTATGAACATTGCAAGACGTGCGTCCGTATGAAACGTGGGCGCGCGAATATGGGCAACATGTCGGAAGCGCAAAAACCTTTTTTCTCTCAGTAACAAAACAACTTGATATGACGTTACTATAGAGAAGGAAGTTTTACCTTTTATTCTGGCTAAATTAAAATGTCGTCAGGCTTTTTTGTACACTTATTATACTACGAAAGCACACGTGAATTTAATCCGAAATGCAGAACAGGGAAAATGTCGTAAGGATATAATAATAATATAAACTTTTAATATAATATAATATAATTAATTTTTAATTTTTTAACATAATAAATTTTTTACCTTTAAGGGCATAGAGACAAATTATAATTAAATTTTTATAACAAAATATAATTGACAAAATTTAATTTTTCCTATGAGAAAAATACAAAAAGAAACCTAACACAGCAATTCAAGTTCTAATCAGGTCTAACTTTCTAAGAATTCAATGGCACGGTGAGTACAAAGAGCACACTGAAATGATCGGGAATAGAATATTTCGGATTGAGTTACAATAAAACCTTTTTTAGAATTTGAATACTGGCCTCTTAGAATCTTAATGACATTCAAACAATTAAAAAAAATATTAAAAACAAAAACTATGTTGGTTTAAAGTTGACACGTCTGAACATTTCCGTGCCATAATTTATCACAATTTTCGTCGCGGCTTATCTCAAGATAAATGTCTCGGCGAACTTGTTTCGATTTAAGATGTTGAAGCACCGAGTCAAACGACAATATACCGCTGGTATGCCGAGTACCGACGCGGTCGTGTGTCGCTCAGCACTGTTTCTTCTGCAGGTCGACCAAGAACAGCGGTCACGCCTGAAAACATCGCAGCTGTGCGAACTATTATATTAGATGACCGTCATGTGACATACGAGCAGATTCGGGCTGTTATCAGTATCGGAATGACTGCAATTCAGTCGATATTACATAATGAGCTGTGTGTGTAGAAAGCTAGTTTCCCACTAGGTTTCCCACAATTTGTCCGAAGAGCAAAAGGCGGCTCGTGTAGATTGGTGCCGGAATACTCTGCAACGCTTCAACGGAGGGAAGTCAAATGCCGTTTATAATATCGTCTCAGGTGACGAATCATGGATTTATTCATACGAACCTGAAAGAAAACATCAGTCAGCAGTTTGGGTCTTCGAAGACGAGGTCAAGCCAACGAAAGTGGTTCGCTCCCGCAGCGTGTCAAAGAAAATGGTCGCTACGTTTGTCTCGAAAAAGGGGCATGTTGCTACAATTCCTTTACAGGAACGCAGAACGGTTACCGCCGAGTGGTATATCACGGTTTGTTTGCCAGAAATGATAGCCGAACTCCGAAAAAATAACCCGAAACGTCGCATCATCTTACATCACGATAATGTGAGCTCCCATACGGCTCGGAAGACAAATGATTTTTTGAAGCAGGAAAACGTTGGGCTGATGTGCCATCCTCCGTACAGTCCTGACCTGAGCCCAAACGATTTCTTTACATTCCCTAGAATGAAAGATTTATTACGCGGTCAACGGTTTGAAGACCCCGAAGCAGCTGTGGAAGCGTACAAATCAGCCATTTTGTCAACATCAACTTCAGACTGGAATTACTGTTTTAATGATTGGTTTGCACGAATGGAAAAGTGCATTAAGTTGAACGGAGAATACTTCGAAAAACAATAAATTACAATTTAGCTATACCGTGCATGTGGTTTTTCTTATTCCCGATCATTTCAGTGTGCCCCTCGTAGCCTAGTTACTCGCTGATAATGTAGCTTTCTATAGGTGAAAGAATTTTTAAAATCGGTCAAGTAGTCTTTGAGTTTATTCATTACAAACATACAAAAACACATACATACAAATCTTTTCTCTTTATAATATTATTAGTATAGATATACATTTTATAGTCTTAATAATAACTGTCGTAATAATAATAACTTTTTCTTTTTAATGGAACAAACGACAAAAGTTAAAAAAGTAATTCTGCTTTTGAAGAAAACATTTGAACAGATGGTTATCCAAGCTTTTGCCTAACTTTGTTTTTAATTAAAGAAAAAGGAAACATAGGTAACTGTGAATCGAACATTAAATTGACTTTCTTATCAGCTTTGCTTTAATATCCTTTTTATACACGAAACATAAGCAAAGATTGACTATAAGTTAACTGATACGCCATTCGCTCGACGTGAAGTAATGAGCCGTACAAAGGCCCGGAGGCAACGGTTACTGCACAGCGAAATTAATAACCTTGTTATAGGTATTTCATTATAACTTTTACTCACCGACCACATGCATTACAGCATGGACCTGCGCTGTCTGGAAGGAAGGTGCGTCGGCTGATACTTCACAGGTATACCGACCTCCAGCTGTTCTTGTTGCAGATCCAATCGTGAGCCGCTCCGAGTCCGTCGCATCTTTCTGTTTCAACAAGAAAATTTTTTATAATATTACTAAATTTTTCTGACACGTGAGTTAAACAATCGATCAAACCAACGATAACTTCCACAGTTGACTTTTCCAGGAATCACGAAGATTGACTTAACTAGTCGGAGTGAGTCATCGGGTTTGTCAATATGTACCTAATATATTTTTAAGCGTACTGCTATATTATCCTACCCTTAAACTGAAATTAATGTTATATTAAAGTTAATTATTCATCAATCTATCTATACTATACGTGTAAATATGTATTATTATAAACCAATAAAGTCGCTAAATGCCTCTATATGTTCTTTCTCATTCAGATTATCTACATATATAAATATAGTGTCGGTTTGTCTGTTTGTCTGTGCGTTTATGCACACTAATCTCAGAAACGGCTTAACCGATTTGAATGCGGTTTTCAATGTTGTATTATAGCAAGCTTCCCGTAACATATAGTGTATTTTTTATTCCTATAGGTTTACAAGCAAAAAAGTTATGTAAATTTAAAGAATCACTTCCAACATTTTTTCGATAAAAATGCAATAAAATAACTCTTCGGTTGAATTGATTGAAACTTTAGTTAACCATTATTATCATCTGCAAAACGATGACGATTGAAAGTTTATATAAAGTTAAAAATAGTAAGTTTAGGTGATTTTGAAAAATCCAATTTAAGTTGACCTCAGATTTTAGATCAGTCATATTAAGTAGGGTTCAGCTGAGGCTGGTGAATCTTCAAATATAATAAAATCGTTCCTTGCCTACTATGCCTTTGTGCACGTTAATTTCGGAAACGGCTTAACCGATTTTCATGTGGTTACCACTGATTTATTGTAGCAAGCTTCCGGTAATATGTAGTGTACCTATATTTCATTCCAATATTTTTTACAAACAAAAAAGTTACGCGTTATTCCGAATACCACGCTTACGAAGTCGCGGGCACAGCTAGTATATAATATATAATGTAATATTTGAAAATATATAAGTTCAAAAAAGATAAATATAATATTACAAATACACGAAAATATGGAAAAATATACCAAATATAAAATATATTTTATATTTTATAATACATACTTTCGTTAATGAAAGATCGAAAATCTAGGAAGGTAAACTAGGCAAAAGCTATAAAAATTGTTAATTATATTTATATATTAATTACTTATATGTCTATACAATTTCACTCTTTAAATTTCGTTTAGCGAACGAAGTTATCATAACTGCCAAAGATGTGTTCATAATTGCCCAATAAATCGAATTTCCTTATTAAGGGTAAAAACTCCGCGCATGTGTGTGACGCAGCTGGAAATCGCTCCTTTTCAAGGTAATTTCCGAGTGATGCCAAGAGCAAGTGACACTCAACGTGACTCATTACGGTCGTAGAATACATCCGAACACCTTCTACTAGAGCGGGATAAATAACTCACTCACAGCACCCATTTGAAGCGAGTTTAATGGAAATCTAGTTTCCTTTGCGACTATTCCCGATGTGCTATTTCTGACTTTTACAGATTCAGACTGACTTTTTATATGTGACAATTACAATTTATGTTGACAAATCACAACTGCAACAATCGCATTGATTTTGATAAAATATAATACACTCAGTTGTGTAATACGCCATAATAATCTCAGCAGTAGGATGTCTACTGCTGGACCAAGGCTCAGATTAAGGAATAGTTACTGTCGTAACAGATTGGTCACTCCCCTACTAAAGCTAAAATACCTACGCTATATTAGCCTACAAAAGACGGTGCAACAGCGGTGCAAGAAGAAACGTACTCTAGGACGCGCGCCGAGAATTGAGATTCCCGCGTACACGGCGCGATTACTTCATCGAGCGAAAACGTTAGGGTTGTACAAAGTCTACAAAGAACATAAATTAAATTAAATAAGCCAAGTCCATGACTTTTAGATATTCGGTCTGCAAAAAATCCTGCTAATTGATTTTTCGATTGCATTATGTTAGTGCCGCTAGCGCAATGAAAGTTGCCGACGAGTAAAGAAAATACTTACTATTGATTTTACAAAAAAAAGGTTAATACAAAATTTATTGTAGAAAATTTCTGTAGAGTATAAGTGTAGAGACTTTGATTATTACATATTTTTTTTTATATAGATATAGTTTAATTAGAACCTTATTATAAGGTAGCAAGTTATTTGTACTTATTACCACTTAAGTCACTACAATACTTAAAACTCATGCAATAAAAATAATTTTTACAATACAAATGTTCGAAATATAAATAAATACTATTTTAACGGAACGGGATTTCATTGCATTTTATTACTACGTTTAAAAAAAGACAAATTTTTATTTGTATTTTGACTACGACATCCAACAACTTCACAATAGTTAATCATCGTATCGTTAATTAAGAATTTTATATAAAAATACTTAGTATCACTGCGTTTTGAGCGGGAAACGTGCACGTGCATACTCAATCTCGCGGTCGGCAACCTACTGTCGTTTGGCTCTTCGAAGAGTTACTTAGCGGTAGGTATTTAAAACCGGTCAGGTTGCGAGTGACGGGGGCCTGACCAAGGCCTCCATTCTAATTTTGCAAAAGGACCGGTCAAAAACAGCCTGGATCCACGGTCGACACGCGGGCCTTATTCTGTCCACCTTGTGGGTGGACGCCTACGCTACACTCCTGCTTGGCCTTCATTGGAGATCCTTCCGGTCCCAGTGGCCGTCTGTTCTCCGTAATATTTGTTATTCGAAAAACGACTCAAACTATTATTATTGACTTTTTCATTAAACACGAATTATTTATGGAGTTAATTTTGTAACATATTTTGTAAATTCGCAGTATATGCGATTACAACTTCAAAACCAGCTATTTAAGTTGGTTTAATGTAGATTTTCTGAGTTCTACACTTTGTTTTGATGACCTCGTCATAGTTTACAGAATAAATTTTATCTAATTAATTAACGTGTTTTATTTCTCGGTAACACAATTGCTATTACAATTTAAGAGATGTTTGGAAAGGTTCCATTTATAAAATGAAAAGTCTACATGACCTGAATATTCGTTGTAACAAGAATCTTATATAAGATATATTAATAAATAATCTTATATATTTATTTATTTACGTTATATCCCAGTAATACTAATGCGAAAGTTTGTGTGTTTGAATGTTTGTTATTCAATCACGCAAAAACGGCTAAACGTAATTGGATGAAATTTGGTACAAAGATAATACCTGGATTAACATATAGGATCTTTATCTTTAATAAAGATAAAGAACATATAGGATACTTTTTATACTGAAAAAATGTTCGATTCCCGAGGTATAAACATAAAATAACAGTCGTCACAGCGATAAAGATGTCAGTGTTATATGACGCATATTATATATATATATATTTTATTTTTTTGTTTTTTTTCAGGTGCTATATTTAATTTTTCAACACGGACGAACTCGCTGGCAATTATTGCTTACTTGATAAAGGTTTTGAAAATCACATTTGAAAAAAAAAATCACCCACCGGATCTGTATATATCACAGAAAAATGTAATACGAATACACCCGAACTGTTATATTAAACAAAGTAGATTTATGTGTGCGGATTACAATATTCATTTTTATTTATATATTATTACATTTTTTGTATGTCGTTACACTCGCCATTATATCCAGTACATCTGGCATTTATATATTTTTAAATTAGTTAACTTTCCGAACAGTGCTGAAGGGATGTTTGTACTCAAACGCCTTGCTTTGAAAACAAACATGTGCTGTGTTGTGCTTATGTGTACACGTTGCTTCCACCCCCATACGCTCTTTCTAAAGTATTATTCTGTTTTGTAATCTAACCATCAATCTAAGGGCAGAGATCTTAATTAAAGTCAAGACAGTGCTGTCTCTTGGTCACTTCTTTAGGTCACTTATGTCACCAACTAAATTTTTTTTTAAACCAATAAACCGTTTACGACTTTGTGAAAATAATGCTTATTCTACGATGGTGAAACTTTTTAATAAATTGGGTTGCCTAAAGAGGTCAAAACAATAAATTTAGAATGTTTTTGTTCGCTTTTTTGCTTGTTAAGTGTTTTATATAATACCCAGTGTAAATGCCTACCTCGATTTCAAATATACTTTCAAATAATCGCGCCATCTATTATACTACAATAGAATTAGGTGAAATGCGACATCTATCAGATTTGGGTAAAACTGCTTGGTGATGATACACTTTTGCTTTATGCTCTGTTTTGGAAACCCTCGGGAACCTAAGGATAAAACCATAACGAATTATGCATCTATAAATTCCTTAGTAGTCACTCTGCTGGTAGATGAAAATCGCATGAAAATCTGTTCAGTAGTTTTTGAGATTATCGCGAACATACATGCACGCAGACACGGATAAATTGTTTCAATCATTATTGACCTATAGTTTTGTTAAAATAATTGTGGAATATATTTTTTTTACGCTAAATGTGGGGGTACATGCTGGGGTGCTATTTTACTCGTATTATTGTCTTGTAACCCATGTACAGGCACATAAATATTTTGAATTTGAATTCAGTGGTAACTAGGTACTTAACATGGACCTACGACTAGACCAACACTAGGAGGGAAACAAGTGCGCTATAAATCTAGAGAAGGGATACGTCCGAGATAGGAGACCAAGGATTTCCTCAGTCATGAGGTAGACAGCACGTTGACGGCGGAGCGTGTGCTCTCTTATCTTTCGGCGAATGAGTTAGGTATACCAAAGCCAATTCCGCTACCTTACCTTGATACCTATTCCTTATCCTGCAGTGCACTTGCAACATTAAAAAATGGTTACGCAATTATGAACAGAACAGCCCGTCTAGCAGCAGTAACCATCAAATTACATCAAATTCGGGTTCTTGCCTTAACGCTCTGTTCTAGGGTTCTCGGGTTCGATTCCCGGCAGGGTCAACTTTGAAAAATAAACTTTTCAAATTTGGCTCTGGTCTGGATTTGGAAAGTAGTGGCAGGGCACACTGCGTTTTCGCAGTCATTTGGGCAGCCCGTCTGGCGGCAGTAACCACCCCCTTACAGAAGACCACCGTGAAATAGGAGCACGTGTGTTTTGGTGAGTGAGTAAGGGATGCCAGAGCCCATTTTCCTATCCCCCTCCTAATCCCTTATCCATAATCTTACTGCAGTCGGCGGCGCACTTGCAGTATTGGCGTTACTTGTGTTATAGGCGATGGTAGCCACCT
The DNA here is from genome assembly GCA_910589475.2 of Bembecia ichneumoniformis. Lineage (NCBI taxonomy): Eukaryota > Metazoa > Arthropoda > Insecta > Lepidoptera > Sesiidae > Bembecia > Bembecia ichneumoniformis. Next base: position 14,827,416 of record OU342526.1, on the reverse strand, counting down.
ACCATCAAGTGGACCATCAGCCTGTCTGCCGACCTTAACATAAAAAAAAATGAAATGTAGTGGTAACCGACTATCACTTAGTGGAATGTCGCCATTTTTTAACTTAAGAAATCTTATTAAAAGAAGTAATAAAATAAATTTCCTTTTAAGGCTTCACCTCTACTAAAGAGGCTTTTAATAGCTTCCAGTCATCGTAGTATTACGTTTTTTTTTAAATGTCTATGAGCAATATTCCCAGATTATCGTAGCCTTTATCTTTTTAGTAAATTGAGTCACCTTTGCCTTTCTAGGCGGTTTTTCACCAAAACGACACCACTCCATCGTCTCTCTTTTTGAAAGGAGATCGTAGTTACTGTACCATAGTTTCATCTCTAGGACAATTGACTCCAAGAAATCGTTCCCGCTTATGCGAAATGTCTCCAAAAACTCTTAAAAGCACGATACTCGCTCACTTCACTGAATACTCGAAAGAACTTTTAGCACCCACATTGCGCAGACCTTATTCATATGAAGATATTCATGAAGAATCCTCAAGGTTGTGATTTTGAAGTACCTGTCCTTGGCGCTATTTTTTTTTTTCGTCTTTAGACGTAGGTTTTCCAGTACCTTTTCTTCCACTTGATGAACTTGATGTTGTTTGGTGTGAGTACCTCAAAGGGCCGACGGTAACGAGAGTCATCGTCAATAGACTCTCTTCCTAGACGAAATTGCTTACACCAATCTTTAAGGGTGGAAAATTATGGAGATGAATCACCGTACACGTTATCCAATATTGGTTGGGTTAACACATTCCTTTTTGAGGAATTCATTCACAGATAGATATTCGAATTTAAACATGATAAACATATTGCGACTTAGTATTCTTCAAAAGGTCGTAAAAGCTAAATTAATGACAGTTATGTCTTGAAAATTATATTCTTTCAAGCAAAAAATTATGACAATTAAAATGACCTGTAAGGATATTGTTTTTTTTTTTTTAAATCTGCAAATATATCTGGCAAGAAACTTTTGGACCCTCTTAGTTATAGTACATGTCATGTTGCGTCAGTTTTATATAATCCACAACATATGACAGATGTAATTAAAAAAATATTTTTGCATTCAAAACCACCTTTTACTTAGACACAAAAGCACACTGAGCGAAATTCTTCATCGGATTACTTATAATAGTGTTCGCTGAACTTAACACCCCAACCGAGTAATTCTCTCTGTCCACATCTCACGGAATTGAAAGGTTTTACTTTGTGAAGCAAACATAAGCCAAACTAATCCTGATTGAAATTCAAATAAATCTGTAAAAGTTTCATCTTATGTCTAAACCATAAAACTCACTGGGATAATTAAAAAAAATAGCAATTTGTTCGAAATATGCAAAGAATGAATTTGTGATTACTAACAACATTCATTTTGATGACAATAAAACATCTGTATGCATATCTATGTATATAGATCTATTATACATATTATAAAATAAAGATTTATTTCTTTATTACATTAATTACGAGCGGTAAGCCGCTAGTATAACATAAGAACTATTGTAGCTTTGCCTGCGACTTCGTAAGCGTGATAAATATTAGCGCTTAAACCAGAGTTATTTTATTGCATTTTTATGGAAAAATTGTTGGATGTGATTCATTAAATTTGCATAACTTTTTTTTGTGAACCGATTGGAATAAAAAAAAAACATTAAATGTTACGGGAAGCTTGCTGTAATACATAAGTGAAAACCGCATTCAAATCGGTTAAGTAGTTTTTGAGATCAGCGTGCACAAACGTACAGACAAAGAGACGAAAGTTCTAGAAAATATTTTTTTTCATCTCTGTAACATAAATGAACCATGTACAAATCTTTTTTTTTAATATTTTAATGTACAAACACGGCTCGATTACGATTTTATTGAATGTATTGATTGAATTGTAATTTATTAAATTACAACTTCAAAAACTGTTCAGTAACTTTTTCAAAAACTGTTGCAACATTGATGTGGAGAAGAGATTGAGGTGGAGAAAGAGAGAGATAGTTATTTAATGGATATGGTACACACATGAAAAATTTGCAATTTACAATTAAATTTACAATAAACTACGATGGTATGTGTACGTATAAAATTTGCAGAAAAAAATACATCCGAGCGAAGCCTGGTCGCCAGTTTATTTTATATGATCATATGTGAGATTAAAGATTAAAGCGTTAATATCAAATTTAATTGAAATACTATCAGTTTTCACGTGAGATTTTTAATGAAAAAGAAATATCTATAACCTAAATTCAGGCGTGCAAGTAATCTATCTCAATTCAATTTTCTCTTTTATTTTTAACTCGCTGGTTCTCTGGGTCAGTACTCCGCTTAGATACACTTAGGTAATTAATACCTCTCTCGAGTAACATTAGAGTTTTTATCTACTTATCTAGGAAAACCGCAAAATTGCACTTTACGCTTTTTTATAATTAAAATTTGCGTAATTCGCTTAATCTAGCATGTGAATTTATTTAAAATGTACTGCTGTGATAAAAGAAAATATTTATGAGTCAATACAAATATTATGTGCATCGAATTTTGTGAACATCACATTGAAATGTGTAACCCCATCAACTTGTTATAGTAAATTTCGTGTAAACAGAAGATTATAAATGAAAGGTTCCCATAATTCTCTTTTGTCCGTTTCGTGACCAGCTACGGAAGAAAATTTTCTTGTCTGTTTCGTTACTTGTCGAGAAAAAGGAATTCTTTGTCACCTCTATTAACCTTTTTTTATTAAAAGGTTCAACCAGTTAATGCTTTTTACTAAATCTATATCACAAAGCATAAGTATAGGGAACTTATAACATACAAAAACATTCTTTTTTTTTAAATTTTTGTCTGTCTATCTTTTTGTTCCTGCTAATATCTGAAACAGCTGGATCAATTTTGAAGGGACTTTCACTACCGTGTGTATCGCCGGTGTGTACCGCACACACCGCAGTGTAGCGGAGGCGGGTTCAACTAGTTATGAGTAAAATTTGTATTTGTAAAAAAATTAAGGTAGACTTTAGTGAGCAACTATGACTAGCAGATATAATATTTTTCATCAATTGATCAATTGCCGATACCAGATATTTCGGTGAGCGAATGAGGGATGCCATAATCCCTTATCCTTAAACCTAATAAGGTTGTAGAATTTAAAGCGTTACTGGTTTTAAAAGCGTCGGTAGCTAATCGTAAGCCTATCTGACGACGACCTTTAAAAAATACTTAATTCAATATATTAAAATTTGTTAAATTCATGTTAAAATAACGATGATTGTGATGGGTGTTAATCAAAATACATGAATATTGTTTCTAATGTGTTCCTTTAATGATAAACCGCCATCATATATTTCGTAACTGCGCCCGGTTCTTATCTCCTTTTGTTGCAAACGTATCATAAATTTATGGGACATTAGATTCTAATCTAATTTGATATATATAGGTGCCATAAATTAATAGTTTTCGTTGTTCAACGTCTGTGCACGAGAATTTTCTTGTCAATATGAATAAAACGTAACGTAAAAATTGGTTGAGGTTGAGGTAACGTAACGTAAATGTCAGATGTCAGTCTGACGTAAGACTGACGTAAATGCCAGACCTATTATATATTATTTTAGAGCTAATCTCATATGAAGCCTTCATTTCTTTTATTTATTTTATACAAACATATTTATAATCAAATATTCGGATTAACCTACGAGTACCTACATACTAAAAATTAATGCTGGTATTTATTCGAAATACGTACGGCTGTGAGTCAGTACTCAGTCAAATAAAGTAGCGTCTATGTTAAAGAATATATACCTATTCGGAAACAATTTTCAATGGCTAGTATCCTAATTAATAAATACGAAACCCGAGTTTGTTTGTTTGTTAACATTTTGTTAAGCTTATACTCAACCGATCATCATCAAATTTTGCATACACGTTGTCGGGGCTACAGAAAAGGATAATAAATAAAAAACTTTAAATAGAAAAAAATTCAATTCCCGAAGGATCATCCCGAATTAACGCTTGACAAAAACATACGAATTAATCTTTTAGCACCTAAGAAAAAAGGGGCGATAAAGATTTCTTCTATTTTCTCGCAGACGAAACCACTGATTAAAGCTAGTGTTTTGTATTAACCGATGTTTATCTTCTGTTATATCGGCGGCCGAGTTCTAGGTATTTTATACATCGGCGCGGCGCTAAGCAGTTACAAATTGGCGTCCGAATGTAGCGTTCGAAAGACGTGGTTGAGAAAGAAACGTGTGTTTTTATGTTAAGATCGGCAGACAGGTACCACTTGATGGTAGGTGGCTACCATCGCCTATAACACAAGCAACGCCAAAGCTGCTGCAAGTGCGCTGCCAACTAAGGATTAAGGATAAAGGATTAGGAGGGGATAGGGAGCCACCGATAAGTTTCAATTGTTATCAGTGAGTGTTAATGACATGCGGTCTTGTCGATTATAAAGTGGTATACAATCTCCATGTTAAATCGATTTATTAATCCCGGTTTCATCCGTGACTGCGTGGATAACTTAAAAGACATAACAAGTGGGTTTATGAGCACTTCCCGAGTGCCGCCACCGGACAGGCAAGCCTTCCACACGAAGATACTTGCTGTCAATGTAGGAGACTTGCCGTCGAAACTCGAAGATTTGTCTGTAATCTTCGAGTCTTACAGAGAATCTGTAAGACTTCCACTGCTCATTTCCTGATAGAGGACTGGGAGTCTCCAACTGGTAGTCTCACGGTAAAATTAAAGTTCGAATTATCAACTTTGCTAAGTTTCGGTACCTTACATCATTACAGGCAATGACAATGAAGTACTTATTTCATATCGTCATCGTATCTTAGGTAATATGAGTAAACTTAATAAGTATGTGACATAGGACACGAGGTAAAATTTACTTTTCACAGATTGTTATTCGCGAACACGACCTTCACTCGACATTAATTAATACACGTGACATACCTACGTGTGATAAAATTTAACGGTTCTACATCATCCAGAAACGAAGGGATATTAAAATATTCGCAAAATATTATACATACACATTCCCTTTTCTCAATAGAGACGCGGTATTTAATGAAATACGTACCAATGGGACATAGAAGTGAGATACAAACTTCAGATTAAAATCGTAAGACGAGTAGGTAGTTATACATTGTGACAAAAGGAACCCATAAAAATTATTGCAATTATAGCAGATTAGTTGTGCATGGTAGTGTCAACGCGACTTCCTCAATGTTGAAAAATAAAAAATATCACACTATTGATGGCGCCACCTATTATACTACAACAGAATTAGTTGAAGCGGTGACATCTATCGGATTTGGGTAGAAAGGTTGGTGATACACCTGTCGATAGTATGCTCTAATTTGCAAACCCTTGGGAACCTAAAGATAAAACCTTAACGAAATATACACCTTTAGATTCCTAAGGCATCGCTCTGTTAATGGATGAAAAAAGGAAGAAAATCCGTTTGGTAGTTTTAGAGGTTATGCGAACGGCTACGGGGGACTTTGTTTTTGTTTGATAATATGTTAGGATAAGGATGGTACAGGCATAAGAAGAAATAATAACAAGTAGAACGGAATCTTCTTTTTCCGAGTCCCAAACGCCGCCATTTACATAACTATTTCGTTACGCCCCTCTTCGCCAAGGCTTGTCGCCAGGGTTGTTTACTGTTAAATATTGCTTACGAATAAAGATAATATCGCTAAAATATAAGTTTTTCTTTCTTTGAAACCATTATTTTATTCTAGTTTTATAAAATATGAGATTTATAAATACTTATCTACATTATTATGTTACGTACCTACATTAAATATACTTATAAATGATACGTTATTATAAGACAGTACCATACCAAATGAAGCCACTTAAGTAAGTATTACTTACCTACAAATATAAAATAAAAACATACAGGCTCACGTAAAAGTAAGTTTTTTCGTGCGGAGACGCCGGCCATAAGCATAACAGCCCGACTGAGTATCCCGTTTAAGGTGTAGGCTAATATCGTGACCTAGAGCGCGTCCGAAGCGGGAGTTTCCGTTCTATGTGTTCTTATTTATTCTTATGGTACAGGCAACTATGTGGGAATAATTTTGTCCATCTTGTATTTGAACATCAATAAAATACCTATTTTTACAAATCAGTAGTTGTACTGAAGTAATGGAAAGTAACTGATTTAAAATTCATTTGAAAATTAGAAATCTGAACATCTATACATTATAATGAAATCGTCAACAAACCGTGAAATGTAATTGTAACAAACACCAGAACAAAAACATTTAGTGTTTGTTTTATTCCAATCGGTTAACAAACAAAAAAGTTACGCGTTATACCGTACACTAAGCGTACGAAGTTGCGGGCTCAGCTAGTATAGAAAATGAGGGTAGAGGCTTATTTTTGCATTAATTATTGAAACCCTTCTTTACTACTATTTTTAGTTTTTATAAGGCAACAGTTTTAGGGACATTTTACAGAGACTGTATTTAGAGACTACATATTAAATACAGAGATTCATATTTATATGTGTAGAGGGAGGTATATGCGTTTATATGTACGTACATATGTATTTATGAAATCTGTAGATTTTACAAAATAACAAAAACAATGATATTATATTATTGTATCGGTCTTTACCAAATAAACACAAATTCTTAAAGAGCGCATAAGTATAACAGCCCTCTCTTTTTTGAAATTTTCTTCATACTTTCGTCACACATTTATTTATTGGCGATATTGCCTAAATTTTGCCTAAGTAATTTTTCCTAGTGTTTTCTATGTACTGGTACTGTATAATTTTTAAAATAAAAAAAAAACGGAATCCTTATTAAAAACCGATAAGTTAAGTTAAAATATTATTATCTCTAGGTGTAAAATATTTGCTTTCAATATAATTATTTTAAAATATACGTACATACTTGATTTTAACCAGTTTCAACAGAGACCTTAGATTGTAATTTCTTAATGGTCCATTGGGTTAATACCGACAAAGGGTCAACAAGATAAAGGCAAGAGACCTTTTTAATAATGTTGATTTAAAGTTTCTTGGTCTTGAGTTAAACGTGTAGCAAAGAGGATTATGTTTGTTTTTGTTATACGGCCCCATAAGTTTTCCCTTCAAACTTACAATAAATATTAAAGTAGGCACCTAAATACTGTTTTACAAGTCTTTGTTACCAGTAGTTCTCGTGACATTAAATATTGTAAATGTGATAGTAACTCTGTCTATCTGTTACCTTTTCAAGCCATAATTACTCAACCGATCATCGTGAAATATGGTATACACATTGTTAGGGATAGAAAAAAGGACATAGGGTACCTTTCATCGAGAAAAAAGTAATGTTGCAGAGGGATCATGTAAAAATGAAAAACCAATGCTAGCCAATAAAATAACAGCACAAAAGATGTCCGGTATATTGCTCATATATTTTATCAGGCTTTATATTTTTTATTTTAAAAACAGAAATCGAAGAGCAAACGTATTCAAATTAAAATCGAATTTATTTAATTAAATCATTTAAGAGATATTAATTTATTATTGTTCTTTTTTACTGTATTCCAAAACCAAAAAAAAAAAGAAAGGAAAAAGAAACTATTTCTGATGTTGTAAGAAAAGTTAATACAATGAGAAACGCAATACTCGAACGGAAACACGTTGACATAACATGACATAAGAAAAATAATTAATGAACCAGTAGCCTTTTGGCCTGTCTGTTCTCCCGTCTTTTATGATGAAAATAACAAAATAAGAAAAGTAAAGAAAAAATGGCTATAATAATATTTAGGTAATGATTTCATACTTTTACATATATTTAAGAAATAACGTTGACACTTTCATCAATAGTAAAACTTTTATTATTTGTAAAATTAAAAAAAAAATCAGTTATAACTTTACGATAAATGTTATGTTATGTTACATAGCACTATTATGTTACAAATCTGAAGATCGGCAATGCAGTAAAATGAAAAAGAACTCAAAAACAGTTTTTTAGCTGTTTACTATTTGCTTGTAGTTGTTAATTATTTCGGTCATATTTCAAAAAAAATATTTTTTATTTTTCTCTTAGTAAGTCTCTTCGTAATAAAGTTACTGTCTATCAATTACGAGGTCTATGTTTAATAAATTTGACAAAGTAAAACTAATGGGGGGAAAAAATAACACCAGCAAGTCTTACTATCAGTAAATCTATTGGGAAGGAAATTCCCAGTAGTTCAACATGTAAGACTACTCGGTAAGACTACTGGGAAGAGACCAAATATACGTTCATCACTTATCACACATATCATCACTTATCACGCTATATATACCATGAACTGAAATAATTGAGACGATTTTGTGAGGAAGGAGAAACTTAGTGCCTGGGCCTCCGAAATTAAGTACTCGGTAGACATTTTAGTAAATTTTTATAAGTAGTTAATTCGTTTTATGTTTGATGGACAATATTTCGTTCAAATTCAAATTCAAATTCTTTATTGAGATAAAAACGGAGAGGTCCACTAACATATATCTCACAACATATATCTTAGTAGTTAATATGATAAAAAATAATAATAATAATAATAATAATCAATAATAAGAAAAATATATCCTACATTACAATATTAGTCAATTAAACTATCGGCTTACATGCCTTTGTCCCATTGGTCTATTAAATTTTCACAATATGTCCGAAAAGTTTTTATTACAGTAAACCAATTGTCACAAAAAATATCAATGTCAGGGTTGGTGGTAAGGAGTGCATTGAAATGGCGGCGGGTACGGATCAGTGGAGACCGTTGTTATGTGTAACCGGTCTACAACCAATCCTATCATAGAAGCATTAGTATTGATTAGTTTTTTATATAAAATTAACATTTACATGTTACGTCTCGTATTTAAAATTCTTAATGAAACAAATTAAAAAAAAACATAAAATTAAAATTTTTCTTCTCATCAGAAAATTGTTCGTCTCTGATAAGAAAATTATTTGGAAAACGTGAATACAAAGCGACAAATTGAAAGATAATTTTAGGATTCATACGTGAAAAGAAAAATCTAAAGAGAATAAATGCAGAAGAACTTGCAGCTTTGGCGTTCTTTGTGTTATAGGCGACGGTAGCCACCTACCATCAAGTGGACCGTCTGCCTGTCTGCCGATCTTAACATAAAAAAACTTTTACTGTGAGCATTATTAATATAATTTAATATGTATGTTGATGCAGAATCATACATATAATAAAATTGTTGCTTGTATGTTCGTTTATTCTCGCTGATCTCAGAAACGGCTGAACCGATTTGAATGCAGTTTTCACTCATGTATTGTAGCAAGTTTCCCGTAACATTTAATGTGTTTTTTTTTTTCATTTCAATCGGTTTACAAACAAAAAAGTTACACGCTATACCGAATACCACGCGTACGAAGTCGCGGGCTCAGCTAGTGTTTAATATATTTATTTATTTAGTTGCAAGGTACACTGAGTTTCGCCTAAGTGGACCGTTAGTCTGCCTGCTCTTTAGATAAAAAAATATTATATAGGTATGTTATTAGAGTGGGTTGTAAGGCATGAACACTAAAAAATCATATGTCTATAGATATTTTATACTTAAAGGGATCGCGAACGATTCTGAGGCTGAGGCCGTATGAATTTCAAATTAAAACTGTTCGCGCCAATACCGGTGCTCATTTTTTATTTACCCACCTTCATAATATTTTAATTCATTTTGATTCGCTGCAAGGTACTAACTAGTTGGTCTCGATCGATCTATGCCGCCGGACGGTCGCTACTCATCGCTCACGCGCTTTTTTACCAAAATTCCTCTCGCTGTACCATCACGCTGGTGGTCTCCTTACCGCCTTCCGCATCGCCGAGAACCCATAGAGTGCTCGCTGAAGGTTACTGTGAAGTGCAACATACGCTGGCCAGCAAGCACGAACTATATGTATGTGAGTGCCTGTGTGTGTACGTGTACCTAAGGTGTTACGATCGAATCTAGCGATCTTGCAGCATCATCTCCTGTAAGTACTTACATTTAAGTTAGACATTCTATGGTGGTCTGTCTGTCATTTGTGGCAGTTATCTTATTCAACCCGCTCATCTAATTTGATACCTTTAGAACCTAGTAACCAAAAAAGTATTTTTTATCAGAAAAGGTGTCATGCGGCCTACAGCCAACTCGGTTGTAGGTGGCTATCAGGAAGAAAAGAGCGCCGTTGGGATAAATTAAGAATAACGTTAAAAATAGAAACCGACTCTCACGCTCTGATAAATTTTACACGTGCTCTTTTCTCAAGGTGGTGTATAAAGGTTTGAGGGTTTTACAGAACCCAGTTTGCTCTGTCTATATAAAGTTACTAGCTGTTGCACGCGACTTCGTCCGCGTCTCTTTATAAAATATGGACAACGGCAATTTTGTATGGAGGAGTGTTAAGTGGAGGGTATGTTCAGTAGCCTATGTTACTCGCTGATCTCTAGGTAAATCCATAGGAATTTTAAAAATCGGTCCATTAATTTTTGAGTATATTCATTACACACATTTTCGTAGAGAGTGAGGGTAAAGAGCGGGGTAGCCTATACTCGCTGATAATTTAGCTTTCTATAGGTGAAAGAATTTTAAGTACATACAAATCTTTTCCCTTAGTATATTATTGTTGGCAGGCAGGCTGAGGGTCCACTTGATGGTAGGTGGGTACCGTCGCCTATAACACAAGCAACGCCTACGCTGCTGCAAGTGCGCTACCGACTACAGTAGGATTAAGGATAAGGGATTAGGAGTGGATAGGGAAATGGGCTCTGGCATCCCTTACTCACTCACCGAAACACAACAGCACACGTACTGTTATTTCACGGTGGTCTTCTGTAAGGGGGTGGTTACTGCCGCCACACGGGCTGCCCAAATGACTGCGAAACGCAGTGTGCCCTGCCACTACTTTCCAAATCCAGACCAGAGCCAAATTTGAAAAGTTGATTTTTCAAAGTTGACCCAGCCGGGAATCGAACCCGGGAACCCTAGAACAGAGCGTTAACGCAAGCACCCTAACCACTCATCCAACGGGCTCGTCAACGGGCTGTGCTGGTGAACAGAGATTGAATGAACGTTGCGCCGGCGCAGACAAGTGTCACAGTATTTTATATGAAAAAAATAATATATACAAGTGTAGTAGATTCAAGGTGACCCGCAGAGTTACATACAATTTTATAGCCTAATAGCCGGTAATTATTTGTGGGTAATGATTACATTACTTATTGTAATTTTCGTAGAGATTATTTTTTGATAAGAAATACAGCCAATGTTACTCGCTGACAATGTAACCAATAGAGATGTGATGTACATTAATCTAGTTGGTGGTCGCTCAATATTTAAAACAGGCCAGTGATTTCCATCATTGTCCTCTTGGACATTGCCGGCTTGCGGACAGAAAGGAATCTATTTTCATGCATGTGAGAATACACACATTGTTTCACTACACTACAACCCTGGACTCTTCAAGTCGCGAGTGAATCGGTTCTTAATAGACAAGCATGCTCCATCTTAGATCGCGTCATCACTTACCATCAGGTGAGACTGCGGTCAAATGCTTGATCTATCATTATATAAAAAAAAAAATGTGAGAGAAAAATATTTTTTCAATGTCATATTATGAAAAATAACATCAAAACATGTTTACTTTTCGTATGTTTTACGTCAATTACATTTTTCCTTATTCCTTGCTTGCTTCACTTGCTTACGTCACTTGAGCCCCATTCCTATATACACGTACAGTCTGGGTACGAAAACCTTCGTCAGTTTTAATTCCTTTATCAAGTCCTAGACTCTAGTACGTTTTGAAAATAAAGCACTAAGCAGACAACTGACAGACGTTTGAAATGAAATTTTGGCATGACTGATAATTATTGTCTTGGTGCAAGCAAATGTCGACTTTCAGGTGACGAACCTTTTCTTACCCTGACTTTACATTGACAACTAGCGGCCCGCCCCCGGCTTCGCCCGGCGTGCAATTTTTATATACCCTAAAACATTCCCCGTTTATCCCTCTTTCCATTAGCGAAAACCGAATTAAAATCGGTCTACCCGTTCACGCGTGATGCCGTGACCAGGAGAAATGGGGATTCATTTTTATATATAAGATTACTATATTATTATGTGAATGTATGTATTCAGCCATATATGTATATCAATAATTTAATTGATTTTAGAACAAGTTTTCGCTGTCCATAACAACAAAAAACTTGGAAACTTTGAAAAATGAACTCGATTCATAGATACACAGTTATTTCACAGACTAATACAAGCTGGTGCCGGCGATGTGATCTGCGTTGAAAAATAACTCCTGACATCTTTATCGCTGTGACGACGGTGGTGCCGCCACAGCCCAATTTTTTTATATTTTAAGACGATCTCTCGGTAACCTAACTATTTTTCAAAAAAAGTATCCTATATGTTAAGCCAGGCAATAAAATCTATCTGTGTACCAAATTTCTTCAAAATCCGTTCAGTAGTTTTTACGTAAAAGAGTAACAAACATCCATATAAGTACCATTTAGTAGGACAGCGATACTTTGCATAGGTATGCATTTTTTGCTACAATTTAAATACATGACGCTTTCCCGTTTATCGCTCTTTCCATTTATAAGAACCGTATCAAAATCAGTTGGGTAGTTTAGAAGAAGTTAGCGAAGAAACAGACAGAGGTCGTTGGATGAGTGGTTAGGACTTGCCTTAACGCTCTGTTCTAGGGTTCGATTTCCGGCAGGTTTCAAATTTGGCCCTGGTCTGGAGCTGGAAAGTAGTAGCAGGGCACACCGCGTTTCGCAGTCATTTAGGCAGCCCGTCTGGCGGCAGTAACCACCCCCTTACAGAAGACCACCGTGAAATAACAGCACGTGTGGTGTTGTGTTTCGGTGAGTGAGTAAGGGATGCCGGAGCCCATTTCCCTAATCCCTTATCCTTAATTCTACTGTAGTCGGCAGCGCACTTGCGGCGGCGGTGGCGTTGCTTGTGTTATAGGCGACGGTAGCCACCTACCATCAAGTGGATCGTCACCCTGTCTAACGATCTTAACATAAAAAAAAGACTTTCTTTATATAACATACTCGTAGAGATTTTAGCTAATGTATGTACTTTATAAAGTCTTCGGGGTGGTTCACCAGTTTTACAAATTGATGTTCTAGAAAGAACATGTTCCTGACTCTAATGGCATGGCTATACTTTATTCAGTCATTAACCGTCATCCATCACAATTATCAAACGAATTCTCCTCGACTCACTTAACAATACTCTCCGACTGTGCTTCCGGAACTTGCTACTGAAATTATGCACAAAGTGAAAAAGTTTTAATTTACAACCGGTAAGTTTCTTTCCTCAGTTATCTCTCCGCAGTTCGCATAAGTTGCCTCGGAGTGTTATTGTCCGTGAGTGCAGGAGTAATAACTTAATGATTTATGAGTTGATAGTTTAGTGCCCGGAGGCGTTTGAGTTTGCTCGCTTAGTATTTAACAACTTAGACACTAAGATTGCAACTTTGTGTAAATAAACGTATTAATTACATCTGCATCCTTAGATTATTCCTATTATTATTAATTATTGATAGGTGTTCAAATGAAAAATTTATAATTCCTTTTTGTTTCAACGTAGTTATAATTAAAAATGTAGAAACAAGTACTGGGTTTATAAGATTTTATTTTCACTTTATTTTTTGTAAAGTTAACATTTTTAATTACATATTCAAAATTTATCCATACTATTACGACTAACTATGGGACGTTCTAGAATAAGCGTTCGCGCCGGCCGGAAGTCTCGAACGTTCCACTCTATCGATGGTAGCCGCGCCCCTTCCCGACTAGTGTCAAAGGAACATGGCCCTTATGTTTACAAAATAGAGTTTACATTTCAACAGAAATAGCATTCCCGCCTATACAGCACGTTCATTGCGAGGCGGAGCTGTCCGTGTCGCGGAGAGCTGTCCGCGCCGCGGATCTCCGCAGGCGGACGCTTCTTGGTTCCAAGTTCCAATGTAGTTGTTCAGTTCTCAGCAGACGGTCGACGGAGAGGACATGCGTCATGGCTGCTTCTAATATCCAAAGCGAGAGGGTGGATTATAGAGAGCTCTAGTTTCGCATGCAACTCCTCAAATATCCTAATGGACATCTTGAAATAATTGCAGATTTTCATTTCATCTTCCTGCAAGTCCCAAAACAGGAATACAAATTCTCCTGGAAGAAGCCTTTTCTCAATGATTGTATTAAATCTTCTAATATCATGGCGTCGATTTTTATTTAATAAATAATCACTAAATTCAAAGTTTTACCCATGACGATCCTCGACGCAATACGGCCTTAGGTCTAGAGAGTGGGGACCATATTCTGGACCTGTCCCTTGATCCAGTCATCTAGCGAGAACCTCTTGAAGTTTTGGAGACCGTTAGCCGAAACGACTATCGGGACAATGATATTCGAAATTTTCGAGGTCTGGTCGAGGCTCCCTCTATGAGACCTATTGCCGAATCTATTATCGAGACAATGGTTGTCAAATCACATGCTTGTCACTTACTTAGCTTGTCCTTGGCTTTCACAAGGTTTTCGGCGGCTTTCTGCATTGGAATCGGTTGATAACCGCTAACCAAAATCAGGCTTTTTGGCGACCAATAAGCGATAGAATTATTATTAAAGAACGAAATCTTTTAAAGTTGCTATCAATAGAGATAGGTAGCCGCTCCTCTCACGAGAAAAGGTGCGGCTAGTTTCTCAGAACTATCACCAACGCCACTGGGTTCATACGTTTTCAAAAGTATTTGCAGCGTGTTCGAACACAAAAAATATACATAAAAAAAAACATTGGCGCACATGATCGCGTTTGATTAAATTTTAAGCTTAAAAATATTTTTTTAACATTTTCGTGACTAAAAATACACATGACGTTCCTGACTACATATGTAAAAATAGAAATCCTTATTTAAAGGGTTTCATGAAGACAATACCATTACTTAAAGCTTTATCCGATACAATATCCGTCTGTCCCACATTAAATTTCAAACATTTCCTCTCCGTCCTTTGTCGCATTTTTATATCTAACCATTTGATGTCACGGGTAATGATAAATAACCTAGAACGCAATTACGAACCCAAACAAATCCTCTTTATCGCATGCAAAATGATTCATTTAAAATCTAATTGATTCTTTTAATTTTAAATGTAAAGTTACTCATGGGACCCGTATTTTTAACTCACGTTTTGAACTTTAAACGCTCATTGTTATGGCATCATTTACAACAAAGACAATATAAAATTATGATTAATTTTAACAACTGCTTTGGAGGATCTACACTAATATTTTAATAGTAAGTAGCGACCAAACTCCGGCTTCGCACGGGTGAACTTTTTTTTTCTGCAAACTATAGACCCAAACGCTCCTTCGGTCTTTCTGTTAGTGACCGTATCAGCCGTATCAAAATTAGAAGAAGTTATCGGTGAAACATACATAAGTGACAAAGACTTTATTTCATACTATGTATGTGTTGATTATATGTTACATCTTTATGGCAACACTACAGACCACATTAAGGTATGTCTATATCCTTTCTGCCTGTTCTGTGTGATATAAGAAACTGTGAATCATTAAAATGTAAGAAAATTGTGTTTTAAATAATAAAAAGGGATAAGTACAAAAGTAAAATCATTTGTTTAATGTGTTAAAAGTATGAAACAAGTACAAAATTATTCTAACAGTATGCATGATATTAATTAATTAATTAATATATTTATTAGGTTCACTTAAGTTAACTACATTAATGCAATTACAGTGAGTACTTAAATAATCGAAATAATTTCTAACAAAATGTTAGAAATGTAAAACAAAAAGTGCTGTTGTGTTTCGGTGAGTGAGTAAGGGATGCCAGAACCCATTTCCCTATCCGCTCCTAATCCCTTATCCTTAATCCTATTGTAGTCGGCAGCGCATTTGCAGCAGCTTTGGCCTTACTTGTGTTATAGGCGACAGT
This sequence comes from Bembecia ichneumoniformis, assembly GCA_910589475.2. Taxonomy (NCBI): domain Eukaryota; kingdom Metazoa; phylum Arthropoda; class Insecta; order Lepidoptera; family Sesiidae; genus Bembecia; species Bembecia ichneumoniformis. The sequence continues at coordinate 14,811,431 of OU342526.1, read as the reverse complement.
AGACACCTACCATCAAGTGGACCGTCAGCCTGCCTGTCCGATTTTACATAAAAAAAGGGAATTTAAATATTTGTAAATTGTTGCGGTTAATTGAAATAAATAAAGTTATTATTATTTTAATACAATTTTTGAGCACATTACTTCATGCTCCATCCTATTTTATCGTTCAATAATTAAAGAGACGAAAGTGGAGCAAAACAAACTAAAGATATAGCGGTGACAGTTAATGATATAGCACTTGCAGCGCTGCATAACGGTTTTCCTATTAAAATAGAACCGAAATAAAACGTGAAAAACTGTAGCAAAATTGTACAATATCACGTACAGCAGCAGGTCACGCTCGCTGTGTTTATCGATGAGTTCACACTTTGTAACATATTGTTTACGCTATGTACTGGTAGCAATTGATACATTGTCACCACAGTCTTATTTCGTAATATTTATGCATTATACTCGTAATATGTAATGATTTGAAACTTAATAGTAATCTTGTCCAAATAAATTACTATTTTTTTGTAAGTTCTCTGTTATGGAAAACTAGTTGGTGCCCGCGGCTTGGCACACGTTAAAAAATAAAAAATAACGCCTGACTAAATATATGAGCAATGTAACGCCTAACATCTTTATTGCAATTATAGCTTTGCCAGGCGTTAAAATATCCTTCTGAAACAGTATTTTTTTTGGTATGAAAGTATGAATTTCATGATGATTGGTTCAGCGGTTTAGGCGTGAAAAGGTAACAGACAGACAGAGTTACTTTCACATTTATAATATTAGTAGGGATTCTGTGCCATGGCTGATGTGCATGTTTTTTTTATTATTTTAAGATCGACAGACAGGCTGACGGTCCACTTGATGGTAGGTGGCTGACGGTCCACTTGATGGTAATTTATCTAAAGCATTTGCTTTATTTTTACTTGAAAACTGTACAATGTCTTAGACTGACAGAAACGTTCCCTTTGTAATACGAGCAACATTATATATTCGTTGTTCATGAAGATCAAGGGTTAAGCTAATAACGCTTCTGTTGTGACTGAAAGAGGACGTTATTTGAGCGTCCATGAGCTTTTGAAATATAGAACTGTACCTTTACCATGAGTTTACAATGACCGCACTCGCTAGCGAGAGCGTAAAACATTTATATGAGAGACTGTCAACTGTCAATGTTAAATTGAAAATTATCCATATAAATATTTTACGCTCTCGCTAGCGAGTGCGGTCATTAAAGGTCATTATAACTCATGGTAGAGGACAGGACAGTATGTGCAGAACACTTCATCGGTTTGCTATAAACAAACAAACAAAAGGTTGAGTGATTTCCTACATGAATACCATTGTATTGTTGAATACCATAGTTATCGTAAAGTTTGTGGAGATTATGATTACTTTTTGTCATTTATAATATACATAACAGAATATTTGTTAATCAGTTAGAAGAAAATAATTTTAAGTCAAACGAACCTCAATATTCCAGAATAATTAATACAACGGAAAATGAATCTTCTGTAGATACTGATTCCAATGATGTAATTGAATACGTTTTTTATTCATATTTGTGTGGAATCTAGGAAAATATTAAAAAGTATCAAGATCATTTGCCTAGTAATAATTGTTATGTGTGAAGTAGGATCGTTACTTTTAAAATGTTCAAACTATAAGGGAATATATAATATTATATAATGGTTTAGTTAATGAGCGTAAATAAAATTAAGGTACTGACTAACTAATTAAGGGAATACTAACTTAACTACGTTGAAAGATAGTTGAGGACAGAAAGCGGATGTGTATTCTGTGAGCGAGCAAGCAGTCAACTTGTTTATGCCACTCAACGCCCTAATAAATATACGACAATCGACCGCTTCCCTTCCCTAAGCAATCTGTCACACTCACTTTACTACAGCGTAATACGAAGTGTTGTTTTTCTTTAGTAGAAACGTCGACATATTGAGGGGACCCTTCAAACCCTTCAAATGCCGTCATATACCTATTACTGTACTCCATTGGAAAAAAATCGCATGCATATAAACGAAAAACCCTTTTTATTAAAGTTTTGCAAGAACCTTTGAAAATCGATTAAAAAACATTGGGGTTAAATTTATAGATATTAAAAACAACTTAAGCCCTTTTTGTCATGTCCGCTGTTACACCTTATATGGACTGATTTCGAAGTTAATGTTTTTTCATAAACTCGATATTGATAATTCAGAGTTCTTCAAATTCATTATTAGCTTACATTTTATAAAAAATATAATAACTAACGTAGCGGCCCGCCCCCAATTCAAGATAAAAATTCAAGATGTCGCGGGAACCTATTCAAGATAAAAAGTATCCTATAATCCAGGTAATAAGATCCATCCTCACAAACTTAAAATATTTATATCTCTAAAAGTTATACTGATATATATATTTCAAATATAGTAATATTTTTGGGTGTAATTTTTTTTATTAATAAAATTTAGTTAGAAAAAAGCATTTAAGATAAAGTATTTAAGCATTTCGTGCCTTCAATTTATTTTCTAATTATATGAGAAAATAAATGAGTTGTGTATGAGTTATTGTATGAGTTGTGGGTTTCCGGGATGATGGCCCAGGTCTGTTGGAAATTCTTCCAAACGTTTCGTCAACAACTGCGGTTGACACACAACTCATATGGATACCGGCCGAGAAAACCTACACTCTACACTCTACTATCAACACTTATTGTTTAATTGATTAACAAAAATAAGTGTTTAGGAGAAATTAAGTTTTAAATACTAATTACTTAATAATAGATTGTAACGTTAAATGTCTATATAGCATAAAGCCTAAAAATTGCAATACTCTTGTGTAAATAATTGGATAACTCAAAGGTAAACTAAATTTAGAATAGGCTAAAAATGTTGGGTGTTTTAAAATGTTTAAAATCGCGTAATTCAGTGAGGTTTTTCTAGTGTTTGTAAAGTTGAATAGTGTTGATTGATAGCTACTTACTGCTACCAAGTGGCCGTCAACATAACTAACATAACTTTTGTAGGAACACGTGACATCTGAGTATGCAGAATGTAAATAATATAAAGTAATTAGGTATCCAGTTATCTATTGACACGAGGAAAATTTTATACGTTTAAAGGAGTAAACTCCAGTCATGCGTAGGGACTGACGCACACACTTTTTTATAAAAAAAAGTGTGTGCGTCAGCTATGGAACCGCAACAGCTATGGAACCGTTCAAAATCGATTAACAAATATGGGGGTTAAATTGATAGAGAATCTTAGTATCTATATTTTAATATTTTATTACATGAATAAAAAACAGTAAAATAGCGACACATTCCATAAAAGAATTTTTAATTACAACTGGCCAGTATTATTATTAGCTACCAAAAAACACGAGTTTATATAAAAGTATAAATTTGGAAAAAAGAAAACTATTACTTATATTAATCTACTTAAAGTGAACCATTGTCCCAAGAGAACTAAATGCCGAGAAGAGAAGTATCTTACTCGAATTTTACACGTTGATACTGGACGTGGTCAATCTTTGTGCCAAGTTTCATCCAAATACAAGAGTCATTTATTTCATTTTATTTTGAACAATATAGAAAATAAACTTGCAATTATTGAAACAGTATTAACAATTACATTGCCACTTAAAGGTGTCATTATTGATTCAGATATTTAAAAACCGTGTGATAAACTCCCAAATATCATCGCAAACTTTTTACACTCGTCCATAAAAATATATGTAAGTATATCAAAAATTATGGATCAAACAATTTTACGAGAAATTATTCTTCCAGAAAACTAATAAGTCACATACATCGGGGATAGTAAGAATGTACATGAAAAACAAAACAATGTCTTAAGTCTTTCAACAATGTCTTAATAAAGCTAGAGAAAAGAAATTGCATTTTATGAATGCCTGTTATAGTAAGATATGTTTTTAGTACACATGAAATAACTCACTGTATGTATTATAATATTCAAGAGAGTACGGAATGTAATAAAGGGAAGCAATATTTACATGTCTTACCAATATGTAAATTCCATCAAGCGGTTAAACAGACGTATTTTAAGCAGGCCCATTTGTCGCACTCCGTTTTATTTCTAAACAAAAGCGGCGAATGCATTATGTAACGTTTCTTTGTCATTTACTTTATACAATGTCTCCACTCTCTAGGATTTTACTATTAGGCGACTAGTAGGTATTTAGATATATATGTAATTGATAAAAAAATTGTCATTACCCGTTTACAAGAACAATGGCGAAATTTTTGTTCAAAGAATTTTGAAGCGTCTTTGAATGTGATCAATATAAAGAGAAAAACTAAATTTTCCGAGGTTTTTCAAATTATACTAATGGTCTTTTTAAGACCAAATAAGAGATAAGTAAAAAATAAGAGATAGCTAGGGAATGTTTCGACATCCTTTACTTGCACATCAAAATACAAAGGCACAAGATACTTGCTTCTATTTCACGGTGGTCTTTTGTAAGAAGGTGGTTAGATATACCACAAGATGGGCTGCCCAATTTATAAGTATGGAAAGCAGTATACCGCGCCACTACTAAAGAGAGAAGCAACAATTTAAATAAGTTTAAAAAAATTATATTCAAGTTCGTAAGTTTGTTACTCTTTCACACAAAAACTACTAAACCGATTTTGATACAACTTTACAGTAGAAAAATTTAAATATAAGATTTATATTTATTAATTATAATCTCAACACATGTAGCATTTATAAATAAACTACAGGAAACAATTCGAACTGATGTTCCTTTGGATTAATAACTTAAGTTTAACTAATATTAAACAAGCTCGGAATTCCCAGGACTTTGATTTCCAGCGTTGATTTATTTCGCCGTTTGAGTAAATCACAATTATTTTTAATTAGTACATATGGCTCGGCTCTGCATCTGATGAGCGTTTAATCCGCCTGCTACATATAGCATGACTAATTGTTCTAATATAAAATTGATAAGACATCTATTTTGTCTTATTTTCCATCAGTGTGTGCTGCATAACCTCAATTTTATAACCACTGTCTCTTAAATTATATAAAATAAATATTTTTCCCATTTGTTTGTGAATCAATTGTCTTTTTTTCGTCAGCAGCCATTGACGATTACAAAAAATTCCAAACAGTTATTTCTTTGTTCGAAATGGTTATTGTAGAGTTGTAATTTTAGACCAAAAGGTTAAAATTATGAAAATAATACGTGAAAATCAACAATTAATACTCACATCTACTTCTATTCCAGGTATTGGAAAAATTTTTAGAGGCGGCACATCTCTGGGGGAGTACCGACAGAACTCTCTGTCACCTCGGTACCATTTCACGGAATACAGCACGTCCTGCTCCAAATTGTATAAGCACTTCATCTCGACTCTGGACCATCGCTCCACTGCCTCCGGGACTACTATCCGGACATCGCGAAGGCAAAGCGTATCTGTGGAAGAAATAAACGACACTTGTTTATTTATTGGGGCGATTTTATTTTTTAATGAAAAACGGGTTTTTTCTGAAACTTTTTAATCTGCGTCGATCAATTCAATCTTACCGGATAGACCTCAGAAACTAACAAATTGACTTCATTAATAATGAGATTAGGCCAGGAGTTTGGTTTGACTGCACACCTTTGATTGTTTTTTTCATGAAAAACGCAGAACATGAAAAATATGCTTATAAGACCTCAACCAAAACCAAAAAAATAACTTCAACCAAAATACATTTGCAATGAACACAGCAGGCAGAGCTACTTTCCCTGAGCCAAAAATCGGTCATCGGATTATGATTATTACTAGAATAATAGCAGTCTTCAACTGTCAAAATAGCGCAGTCATGAACAGGTAGCCCGTCTCATGAAAGATTCAAGATACGAGCACACGCAGAACAACGCCGTGAATTTATACATCACTTTATTTTTTAATATTTTTCTATAATTTACTAGCGGACATAACAGACGTTGTCGTGCCTAAACCCGAATAAAAAAAGTTTCGGCAAACCTGGTATCCACTCAACATGATTTTTAAAAAATCGACTAAATCAGTTCTTGTTTAAAATACAGAAAAAATATTACGCAAAGAAAAAGAGATTTAGTATTTTTAGAACAAATCTTTTATTTTATTTTTTATTCTGAGTATTAGACGTGTTTGAGCTTTATGTGTATTATATCAGTTACCCTATCAATTTATTTTTTGTTCTTTTTCTTCTGAATAAGCTTTAACGTTTTAAAATTTGCCATGATTATTTTTTTATCGATGCACATACATGACTACTTTTTTTGCTATTAAGAATATTAATGCTATTAGGAATTAGGAATATTATATGTTATGTCTTGACATGAGGACGCTCTTTTTTTCTTACACTATTCACAAAGTGCAAATTATTATTTTACCCAATAACTGTTCCCAAAACTATACAAAATAAATGATTACTTATTCTTTTAACATCCAGGGTCGAGGGTAGGTACACATGTATCTTCGATGATGACACTTTATCCCTATTGAAAAGAATATGAAAACTTGCACTCGGTTACCAAAGTGTGCGTAATAATATTAGGCGCTCGCAAATAATTCAATATAATTTTACCAGAGTTTTTCAAGAATTTTACAAGAATATTTCAAAGTATTGACACCCTAGTATTGTAGTAAGTAGTAACCTTCTTAAAAGCCAAACCCATTGGCTAGCATGTACAGTATAATCAGCAATCACCAATAACGAAAGAGATGGCAATAGACAATTGTCGTCGAATTCAAGTATAATTTCGCCTAATATCAAACTTAACACTACTAAACTGGAATTTACAGCAAAAATAATAAAAATTCATTTATTTATTTCTCTACAGTAGTCACAATGTGATATAATGTGTTTTTTTTTTAAATTAATAATGTATTTATCTACCGGATATCCCGTATCCTTGAAAACAATCACGTTCGACAGCTTTGTTGTGAAAGATAACAGCGCTTATTCGAGGCAGATCCTTTAAAGACTTATCTAATATTTAATCCTCCACGAGCCCACGCTAATGCCGGCATACATACATGATTACAACATTACAAAAACATTCTAGCATATGAGTATAATAGTTATGAATAATTATAACAATTAAAACAATATTATACATTCTTTTTTAAATCTACATGACATACTCATAGTACGTAGCCAAGTAGATCTCGTATATAAATAATAATAGGCATGATGACGGTATTAAAGAATCAAAGAATAAATGGTTTTGGAGAAAAATATATGTTGAAAGGAGTCTAAAAAATTACTCATTTTTTGTATTAAAATTGAGATTAATAAGATTTTCAATAAAATAGAAGTATAAATAACTGCAATCGGCCATGTTAACTGAAACACCAATCAGAGCCAATGACGTCACGCCCAGGTAAGTGCCATCGTGTAGCTTGACTTTGCTTTGACAGAATGAAAAATCTGATGAGATGTCGGTGCGATGACGTCACGGTTCATCAGACGCGACGCCATGACACCTAAGAGCGTTTTCGCGCGTAATTCAAAATAGATTTAAAAACATTTAATAATTCGCGTTGAAATTTAGTTTTCTGTTGAAATATTGTTTTTTTCGGTTAGCGTGTAATGTATATACACATCATAATGTAGATACACGTCTACCGTGTATCTACATTATGGAAGGAAATTTCAAAATCTGTCATCATGCCTATTATTATTAAGTATTATTAATTCAAATTACATATACCTATGGAAATAAATTATTATAAATTTACAATTAATTAAAATTAAATTTATGTAGGTATGCTATAATTTCTAAAGTACAGATTTTAATAGGTACGATATTCGCTATCACTTAGAGAATAATTTTCGGAATTACATTATAATGTGTAAATAAAAGTTAATAAATAATTTGTGATCTATAGTGGTCAAATAAAACGAATGTTGACGTTCAGTTTTAACATGTAACATTTTTTGAGTAATAATTTTAATATTTATTTAATAAATAAATATCAACGTACATGATAAATTAATTTGAATTTTTTAATCTTTTCAAAATTCCGATTTTATCATTTTATGACGTAGAATCAAATAAATATATTAAACCTATTGACTATTGTTTTTACCATCAGTTCGTATTCTTATTGTTTGTACAAAAATGAGATTTAAAGGGTAAAGTTGACGTCGTTTTGAAGTTGGCGGCGGTCAGTAATGAAACTTGGATTTTATAAAATAACAGAATCAAAAGCGATCAAAAGTTATTTTGGACATATTTCTCTAAACCATATCGGAACGAGATAATTGGTTTTGTATTGCTCATTAAAATATACGATGCTATTACATTCTATTGAACTCTTTTAAGTTTCTGTCGAATTTTTTTAAGAATTCCAAATAGGTTAGTAGCTCCGTGATTCCAAATAAAATGAGTCATAAAAATAATAATAACGATTATTCGACATGACATTGAGAATGAAATAATTAAAAAATGTGTATTACTTATCCTGTAATAAAATGCAATAAAGTATAATTTTTCAAATCTTCAAACGCAAATATCTCAGCTCCGATGTCACTTAGGACAACAATAATTGAACGTATACTTAATACAGTACAACAAAGTAGTATTGATTGGTGGCCGCTGAAAAAAAATACGGGACAAGTGCGAGCTGAACTCGCGTGAAGAGGGTTCCGTACGATGTTACCTATCCGCACAATATTGAGTTATTTACCATGTTATTTTATTATCATGGACTTCTTATAGGTTTTCCTATAATCTATAAGTAGAAAACTAATTTCAGTATTTTTTTCAAAATTTTAGGTTCAGTAGTTTCGGAGATAAGGGGGAGGGGGGAATGAACAATTTTCGTCTATTTTCTTGAATAACTTGGAAACTATTTATTTTAAAATTACAAAAAAATACATTTAAGATCTTCACAACAAGACCTAACATTTGATATGTCACATGATGCAGTTTTCAAAAAAAATTTTTTTTTAATTTTCCACCTTCCCCCCAAAGCTGACAAAAGTTTTGCGTTTAGGTCACAGAAATTGATATGTGTACCAAATTTCAACCTAATCGGTCTAGTAGATTCCGAGATAATTGACTGTGAGCGACGGACAGACGGACACACGAGTGATCCTATAAGGGTTCCGTTTTTTTATTCAGACGTACGGAACCCTAAAAATGACGCCACTAGTCCATACAAAGTTACTCAAACCCCTTCGTAATAAAGTGGTTTTTTTTAAGAAACTTTAAACTTAAAACACTTAAGTATTATGTGGGGGTACACTGTCCTTCGCAATCATAAACTAGCCAGTCCCTTGGCAGCAGTAGCAAACACCTTACAGAAGATCAACGTGAATATGTTTGTATACTCATAGTGTCATTAGTGCTTATACGCGACGGTAGCCTGCCACCATCAAGTGAACTGTCAGATTGCCTGCCGCTGTTTCGCATAATTGAATATGTACAAAATAGGTTTCATTCGTATTAAAACGACTCTTACATTTACATGAAATAAACAAATACGGACCCGCCATTTCAACATAACGTTTATATATTACGTACATTATATAAATAAAGTAAGTAAATTAAGTAAGCACTTAATTCACATTTTCCATTTGTAAAAAAATAACTTTGTAGACCTTTCTTTACTTTACGCCCTCCGACTCATTTGCATATTAACCTCCGTCTGAATCGCGTTCTCTCTTTACACTAAATCTATAAAAAGTCCCGACAACAAGGCAATCTGAGATCGTGTATTTTATGCTAATTCAAGTATAGTTTCTTTTAGAACTTTGTTATACAATGTTGATTTAACCTCATGAAATTAACTTAGTATTTAACTTAACAGTGAGAAAACTTAAAAAAATATTGTTGAAAAGTTAATCAGTTAAACCTTTTTGGGGAAAGTGGTTCCTGAAAATAAATTTCTACTTTAATATTATAATTAAATATTTGTATAAACTCTTATCAGTAATCTCGTTTAGGCCAATGTGTGTTGCCAGTGATGACGTAAGACCTGAAACCTGGTCTCTACGTGCCTCGTAAGAAAGCTCAACGTCGCTCAAGGAACTATGGAGAGGGCTATGCTCGGAGTTACACTGCGAGATCTAATCAGGAACGAGGAGATCTCGCAGGAACAGGAACCGTAGACAAAAGAAATATTTTGATAAGATACACCATAATGTTGTTTATTTATGTTTTTACTTTAATTATTACACCAAATCACAGCAAATAAGGCATTTCTATTGCTTTTTTGGATAATGTTTACTTCAAAACATGCAAATTGAAACTGGCGGCCAAGGTGTATCCTTGAGTTGCGCTCAGCGCAATTATTATTACTAAGGTCTCTAGTAACGGGCGGCGCGGCGATTCTTTGCTCTGTGCACCCAACGGATTTTCATACTATTTTCACTAAGGGAAAGAGGAATAAATATTTCATAGGATTTCATAAGACAAGTACTATTTAAGGTTATCTATTAACACTATCAGCCAATCCAACCGCAGTATCCATCCATCCCCTTACAAAACATTATGTCGTGTGCTGTAGTGTTTCGGTGAGGGATGCCAGAGCCCATTTCCCTATCCCCTTCAAATCCCTGCGTCGGCAGTCGGCAGCGCATTTGCAACAGCTTTGGTGTTGTTTGTGTTATAAGCGACGGTAGCCACCTACCATCATGTGGACCGTCAGCCTGTCTGCCGATCTTAACATAAAAAATAAAACAAAAACTATCATGAAACTATATAGATAATTAAGAACAGAGGTCCTAGCGTTTGTTTGTTTTGTTGTTGTTGTTGTTGTCCTAGGAGTATTTGTTTTAACTGTCTGGATTCCGTTTCCATTAGCAGTTAAAAATCGCTTACTGTGCCACTGTTCGCTATTTGAATTCAACATCATTTAGCTCTTAATAATTCGATATTAATATAAACACAATGATATACTAGACTCTTATTATATTGACTAACAAGAACCAATTATTACAGATACCCTTGAAGGTCCTCTGTGAACGAAATAAGCGTTAATACCCGAATTTTATTGTCAATCGAATACAACGATCTAATAAAAGATAAGATGATCACTCTGCCAAGAGCGTATCACAAGTAAGAAGAATACAAGTAAGAAGATTTTTTAATTTAATAAACATTACTTCTTACTTTATCTGTTACTTCATCAAAATGATAAAGATGGGAAAGAAAGATAATTAAATATTTCAATAACCCAGGTGCATATGCATGACCTAGAATTCACTTAAATTCACTCAAAATATCTTAAGGGTGGAAAATATTTGAATGAGATTATGTATTCAGCGGAACATTATAACGTATTGAAATTGAATAATTTATTATTCGCGAAAATAACTTGTATTTATAAAGAGTCATATTAAAATAGTGCATTTAAATTGAAGTCACATAAAAATGAACTTGAATCCGAATTGTTTGAAATAATATCGATGTCAAAAATAAAAAATAAAATTATAAAATGTGTCATTGCGTTTCACACAACACCTATATAATTGTTAGAAATAAAGTATATAAATTCTGGACTAACATTTGTTTAGGAGAGTAATATCTGTACATCTCTATCTCTTAATATATAAAAATGAATCCCGATTTGCATTGGTCACGGCATCACGCGTGACCGGGTAGACCGATTTTAATTCGGTTTTGACTAATGGGAAGAGGGATAAACGGGGAATGTTCATATCTTAATATATAAAAATGAATCCCGATTTCCCTTGGTCACGGCATCACGCGTGAACGGGTAGACCGATTTTAATTCGGTTTTGACCAATAGAAAAAGGGATAAACGGGGAATGTTCATATGTATATTTAAAAATGGGATCCCGGGCGAAGCCGGGGGCGGATGGCTAGTATATTATAAAATAATGTCGCTCTCTGTCGTACGAAGCCGAAGGCGGATCGGTAGTATATAATATTGTGTGATAGTACCATAAGAATAAATAAGAACACAAGTAGAAGTGAATCTTCTTTATCCGAGTCCCAAACGCCGCCATTTATATAACTACTTCCCCCTTCACGTCGTTACGCCCCTCTGTCGCCCAGGCTTGTCGCTAGGGTTGCTTGCTTACTGTTTACTGTTAAATATTGCTTACGAATAAAGAAAATATCGCTAAGATATAAGTTTTTCTTTACTTTAAAACCATTATTTTATTCTAGTTTTATAAAATATGAGATTAATAAATACGTACCTACATTAAATATACTTATAAATAATAAGTTATTATAAGTACCATACCAAATGAAGCCATTTAAGTAAAGTTATACTTATCTAGTGAATAAAACTTGGAAAACACTTAAATGGAAATGGGTAGGACATATGTTGAGAGAGAAAAGTGAGAAATGGACCAGATTAATATCAGAATGGTACCCCAGGGATGGCAAAAGAAGCAAAGGTCGACAAATGAAACGTTGGGAAGATGACCTCAAAAGAGTTGCTGGTCCAGAATGGATCAGAATTGCAAGAGACAGATTTAGGTGGAAATCTTTGGAGGAGGCCTTTGTCGAAGGACAAGCTGTTGGAAAAAAGCGATCGTCAACTACAAATATAATACCCATGTAGTATTAATATCTATTGTAAACTATTGTAATCTATTGTAAACTATGATAAACAGCAATAAAGGCTTATATTATACTTACCTACAAATATAAAATAAAAACATACAGGCTCACGTAAAACTATTAAGTAAGTTTATTCAGCGTTGGGTGTTCTATAGAATAGTCTGAGAGCTAAATCCCATAATGGTCTTGGAGTACGACACAGCAGTCAAGGCCTTGGGAGACTAAGGGGTCACCACCGCAGCATAGTCCGAGAGCTAAAAACCATAATGGATATCTAGAGAAAATGAAATAGTTTCCGAGACGAAGTCGCGGGTAAAAGCTAGTAGAATAAAATGAAATAAACATTATCATGGCTAATACTTATTGGCAGAAAAACGTGTTGACTGGTAATAGATTTTTTGTCAAGACCTGTAACAGCAGACAACACAAGAAGAAACCAAAATGTGTCTGACATAGGCAAATATGATTGTGTGACAAATATAGGAATCATAAATTAAATAAATACTAACTTTGCATTTCTAACAAATCGGGAATAGCTTATTGGTAGTATAAGCTAATTTGTTTAAAGATGTACGCAACGCACAAACAAGCAAACGCGCGTGCGCAGACGCCGCACCGGCCGGCCGTGACCGTGACAGCCCGACTGAGTATTCCGTTTAACGCGTAGGCTAATATCGTGACCTTGAGCGCGTCCGGAGCGGGAGTTTCACTTCTACCTTGTGTTCTTATTTATTCTTATGATAGTACTGTACAAAATATCACCTAACTATGGTCTCGTAAGAAATCTCAACGAGCTATGGAGAGGGCTATGATCGGGGTTACTCTGCGAAATCGAATCAAGAATGAGAAGATCCGTAGACAAACGAAAGGTACCGATTTAACCAGGCGGATCAGTAAGTTGAAGAGGCAGGGAGCAGGTCACATACATAGGTAAGGTAAACCTATGGCTGCTGGGGACGGAAGGTTCTCGAGTGGAGGCCATGGACCGGCAAGCGTAGCGTAAGATGGGTACCCACAAGGTAGAAAGACGAACTAATAAGGGCCACGGGTCGACGGTGGATTCAGAGATTTCTAAAATTAGCGTGCACAAACACACAAACAGACAAAAATTCAAAAAACAATTTTTTTGACCTTGGTTTAACATAAATACAACGTGTACAATTTTTTAATTTTTTTATTTAATGTACAGACACTTCTCTTTTACGATTTTATTATATGTAGTTTATTATTTTTTATTAACTTTACATAAATTATAATAAAAAATTAGGTATAATTTTAGGTCTAAAGTGTGCATTTACAAAACTATCTATTCATCTATTATTAAGTTTTCAAGCTTCACTGAATATTTTCTTATCTATATAGAATCTATACATCCATATCTATCTATGTCTACAATCAACAAATGTCTGTTTTTCCGATAACTTCCCAATGGATTTTGATACGGTTTACAATAAGGGATAGCCGTAAACGAGGAATGTTTACGTACATAATTTGCAGAAACGACAAACATGCGGAGGCGGGTCGCTAATTATATTTGTATGAATAGTTCATTAAATCACTATTAAAAATTACCTTAAAAATTCGATCCTTATTTTAAAGTTCTGTACAAAAAAAAAAACACAGAATGGACAAGCGAGTCTTTAGATAAAATGTAAATATATTGACCATCCTTATCGAAGCTGGTCACGTAATTTTCATTTAGGTTTCGCTATATTTTACAGTCGAAAAGCGAATTGTCTCTTGATTGTGTTGATTCGTTTACACAAATTATTATTGTACTATGTGAGCTCCAGTAATTAAAGTGCTACCGAAAAATATTGCAATTAATTTTATTTATTCAATATTTTTTAACGAGTACGACTCGATTGTGAAATCTGCTCGTCAATAATACAGTAACAAAATTTATACAATTCGAAAAAGTAATCAAAACCTTTTATGTGCACAGTTTCCGCCGTAACGGCAATAATTAATTAATTTAAAACATTTAAGAAGTATCATGTTAACCATATTTAAACGAAACAGTAACAATCTATAAATTGAAACAAACTCGCTGTGAGAGTACCATTAGTCGAGAGGTTCAGGCGCTTGCCATAATGCTTTGTCTAAGGGATCCCGGGTTCGATTCCTGGTAAGGCCAAGTTTTGTAAACAACTTTTCAAAGTTGGCTCTGGTCTGGATCTAGCAAGTATTGGCAGGGCACACTGCGTTTCGCAGTCATTTGGGCAGCACTGTGAACGATAGTGAAATAACAGCATATCTGTTAAATAGCAGTCACTTTAAAAAAAATTAAAATAAATAAATAAACATATTCACTCTACCTCGGTGCGCGATGTACAAACTTAGTTTCTTAAACAGATCATGATTATGTTGGTCACTTAGTTTCATGATTCTGCAGCTAAAATGATCTTAAGAATTAAGAATCTTAATCTTAATCTTAATCTTAAGAATTGCATATTATGTAAAAACATGATTTTTATTCTTCCTTGCATATTATAAATTGAAGTCGCTGTCCACGTCTGTTTGTCTGTCTGTATGTTCTCTGACTCCTCTTAAACGAACTTTTACTAATAGAAAGAGCTTTGAGGTTTTTAAATATAATTTGCAGGAAACAAATTCACCCGTGCGAAGCCACAAGCGGGTCGCTAGTTGAAATGTATATTAAAATGTAAAGGTATTTTAAATTAAAAACAATTTTCGCTCTATTACCGAGGCCAGATATCGATCGATAAAGTTGACATTTTTCTAATTTCGTATGCCACTCTGCACTGTTGTGCAAATATTTGTTAGGGGACTTCAATAAAATTGGTTGCCATTTGTATAACGAACGTGACTCTATAAATGGGTCACGAATACAGTACACTACTTCATTAGATTTATGTGTCATATCCTCTCGATGATATTGACTTTAGATTGGATTCTACATTCAAGCGCGCAATTTAAATTACTTCTACTACTCCGCATCACATGTGAATCATCATCTCAGACATAGGATGTCCACTGGTGGACAAAGAAAGAAAGAAAAAAAGAAAGAAGAAAGAAAGAAAATTTTATTGGCATTTAAACAGAAAAACATATGAACAAAACAAAAAAAAAAAACATTAAAAGTAAACACCAAAAGGACACAACTCAGCTTAGGCTGCAACATTGTTACAGCGCTGATTTTCAGTTGTGCCCTTGCCGATGTCTCACGACGCGCACTAGGATCACTCCAGCAGTGCGGTGCAAGTATATTTTACAAATATATTTATATTACTAAATAATAAGTTGTATCACTGTACGACAAAAGGTTGCGGCGATCATGTTCTACAATCCAAATCAATAACATTAATAACAATAACAATAGTCTATAACAATAAAATAAAAAAACTAAAGTATTTATGAGTGCAATCTGTGCCGCCCTTAGTGTTCACAATTGTTTTTGCTCCTTCAAAAGATTTAATTTAACCCTTTCACGAAAAACCTTCAGTGAACTACACTCTCTTATGGGAGGAGGCAGATCGTTCCAACACTTAGAGGTGGCAAACTTGAAACATCCCCGAAAAGACGCAGTGCTATGCTTAGGAATCAACAATTGCTCAGGTCTGACGCGGAACTTCGGTAGGGGCTTGTACCATTTCAAGCGATCGTATAAATATAATGGCTGCTCAGTGCGGATAACGCCAAACAGTAAGGTAGCCAGATGAAGCCTGCGGCGATAAACCATCTTTAGAAAGTTTGAATTATTTAGATATGGGGTAGCATGTGCACGAGGTGGAATATCAAAACAAAAACGAGCGCAAGCGCCAAAAGCACTCTCTCAATAATCTGATTGTTTATACTTAAAACCGGATTGAGTCGAGCAATATTGTTTATTTGCTTTTTTGATCCCAAGATCATAAATTTGGACTTGTTTGGATTCAGGACAAGCGAATTTTCAACAGACCAAGAGGCCACTCTGGCCAGGTCCTCATTCACAAGAGCAGCCGCACGATCAGTCTCTTCTGGACGAAAGCTATAGTACAATTGCAGATCGTCGGCATATAAATGGTATTTACAATTTTTGATACCGTTAATTATGTCCGCACTGTACAAGATAAAGAGAATCGGCCCAAGAATGGATCCCTGCGGCACCTGCCTTGTGTCCTGCCACTAAAATTTTCCATAAATGGGTATTTTAAATCTTTTTTTTTTTTATTAAAGATGGGTTTGCTCTTGACCAGCATCTATGAGCTTTGGGTTATATGAGCTCAGAAATATAAAGAATACTAAGAATTTCATTTGAAATAAGACCATGATTAAATTCCATGATCTATCGAGTAGCAACTCACTTTCGGTTTTATTATATTAGTTTGGGTTAAAGTAAACGTGTAAGCAAAAAGTTAATAACCTAACTACTTTATAAATGTATCGCCATCTGCACGAGATACGTACGGACAGGCCTCGTAACAATTAAGCAGGTCATAAACGAGCAATGACGTCAGAGATCTGACCAGAACTGTCCATTAATCATCCGCACGCATTTCGGAAAGCTCCCTGTAATCTGTTACACTACCTCCATAGTGTACGTGCCTACATATAAAATGGACATGGACTTGGACATGGGTAATACAGAAAACATACATCATAAATAAGAAAATATCGTTTTAACAGAAACATAGCGTCTTATTTCAAGTTTATTTTATAATGTGAGTACAAATTACTACCCAAATCTCCTTTTCTTTTAATGACTATTTTTAATTCTAAAATTTTATATCTTATTAAATTCTGGCCTTTACAATACAAGCTATGCTTAGTGTATAGGTCACCGAAAAAACTATTCATATGTGTAAACTATCTGTAAATTTTAAAATAAATAAATAAATAAATTACAGCTACTACGCTATTAAAAAGGTTCTTATGACTAAAGATTCTAACCTTACGCACTAAATTACATCGATTGATGTTTTATAGGGGCATGGGCAGGGCACACTGCGTTTCGCAGTCATAAAGGACATCGTTCAAAACCAGGCCATATTTTTGGTCTTTTTTAATTTCAGTAATTTTCTATGAATATTCGCGTCAGACTATCGAGCGGCTGTCTTCCTATTGCAGAATCGTCTTCCTATTACCTGCCTCAGTTAAGAGTGTGTATTGTTCCGTCTATAGTTTTTGTCGGTCTGAGCCTTTACCATAATTAATTTTGATATTTTTTGTTAACGATTGTACTCATTTGTTTGGAAACTATATGAAGTGCCATTCTCCATTATACTGAATGGTGTAACTAATACAATTTAAATGCGAGTAAATCAAATAATTAATGTAATGTATATTCCATTTGCCTGATAGAGTGAGTAATCAATTTGTGATTCAGTATAATTTATAACACATTAACATTAATGCTGTAATCGAATTATACCAAGCTATGTCAGGAATCGTATACATTCGAAATTGTGTAATTCAAATTCAGTTCAAAATTTAAATTGATTCGCGCTTTTTCCTATTTTCTGCTTGAACCTAAGCACTAGACTAGATGAATAATATTGACGAGCCCGTTGGGTGAGTGGTTAGAGTGCTTGCCTTAACGCTCTGTTCTAGGGTTCCCGGGTTCGATTCCCGGCAGGGTCAACTTTGAAAAATGAACTTTTAAATTTGAGTCTGGTTTGGATCTGGAAAGTAGTGGCAGAGCACACTGCGTTTCGCAGTCATTTGGGCAGCCCGTCTGGCGGCAGTAACCACCCCCTTACAGAAGATAACAGCACGTGTGCTGTTGCGTTTCGATGAGTGAGTAAGGGATGCCAGAGCCCATTTCCCTATCCCCTCCTAATCCCTTATCCCGTCAGAGCACTTGTAGCAGCTTTGGCGTTGCTTGTGTTATAGGCGACGGGTAGCCACCTACCATCAAGTGGACCGTCAGCCTGTCTGCCGATCTTAACATTAAAAAAAATCACAATGTTCAATTGAAAATGTAGAGGGAAGAAGGAAACCTCTTTTATAACAATTTAAAAAAAATCTTAATGCGGTCGTATTAACTTGAAATTTCTCAAAACGGCTATAAATAGGGAATATTAATGGCCTGAAATGGAGAAATCAGTTTTGCGATATATAAATATAATAAACATAACGATAATTTAATAAACCGAATGAGACAAAAATAGTGACTAATATTTTCGTTATTACTTGTCTCTTTTTAATTACCTATAAAAAATGTACGTTTATTATTTATATAGATAAAATTATCAGATGAAATCGTCCACACTGTTTACAACTCTGTATTGGAATTGGAAGCAACAAGATCAAACTAAGTATTCTCTGTTTATGTAATTTTTATATAAACGGAGATTAATACACAAACCAAGAACAACAGTAACTCACGTGGTGAATTATAGTCGTTATGTAATTTTTGAGCTCATAAAAACCAATAAGTAAGTAACGAAGTTGTATATATTTAGGATATTTGTTGATCAATCGTGCCTCCTAACATTAGACGATTCGGGTTGAAACTTGGCAAGCTGATAGATTTTATCATATTGTTCCGGTGGCCATAGAACCTTCCCGAAGGAAAGCGGGTTGGCGTTGGGGGCATGGAACATTCCATGCCATAGATGAACATAGGGCATGAACATAGATGTAATATTTAATAATGGATAGTTACCACGCCCCTTTAAACAAGTGCAAAAGGAAATTGGTCTTTACTGTTACGACATAGGGTTCATATTCCAGGAACCGAACAGATAGAATAACCGAGGCTGATGTTTACTAGTTTGAAACTTCGAGTATAATCGGCGCAAATCTTCTTGGGCTCTGGCGATATCACGTGTCAAATATGCGCAGTAACCGATTTTGAGACTGTTGTGAGGTATTGCGACGCAGGGGGAGAGCCACGAAATAAGCGAGACGCAATGATAACATTTGTACAAAAGAAAGCAGTTGCGCCATATTACTTATTTGAACTTTGTAATGGGGTAAAAAACTGACTTTTGCTCACTTCAGATGGCAGCACTGTTGGTTGTTCCCTAAATCTGACAAGTAGCTGTCATTTTCCATAGTAATTTTGTAAACAAACAAAAAGAACTGAATTTTTTTAATTAACATGACGCTTATGTTCAGCTTTTGATTCTAAAAAGTCGGGAATCCATATATTCCCTAAAGATTTCAAAAGAAAAAAACAATGGATAAAAGCTTTACGAAGAAAAAAATTGGAAGCAGACTAAATATTCGAAATTATGTGCAGTAGATGCTTTTCTTTTCCTCAACTGTTGTTTTAACTGCTTAACACTGTATATCGAATACATTTTTGTAGAAATAAAGGCAAATTCGCTGATAAATACAGGGAAACAAAAACGCAATATAGCGGCGATTAGGATCACTCAACAGTGGCGCCACCTACGATTAGCTTTCAGTTTTTAACCCCATTGTACATGCGCAAACGAAAGACACCTGCTCAAGGTCAGAGCCCAAAGATTCGCGAGTATTATACTTTCTAAAACCATCCAGGCTGTCTTTGCGCCAATATAAAAACGGGCATAGGTGCTCGAGAGGCAGTGTGCTACAGTATGCGATACGAAAGCGTCATTTGAGAGTTTTTGCGAAGAATTCTGTGACAGTGAGTTAATGACACATTAAACGAATTAACGACGACATTGACGAGTTTAACGGTTTAATCGAGGAACCTGGTGATATTAGGTATAAATCTTGGTCTGCGGGAATAAATCGACTCATCTCACCCTTACATTACGGCATTTTTACTCACCGCGCACCTAACAATATTATAATTTAACACTTAGAATACTTTTACATCTGTAATGCTTCTTCTTCTTAAGGTGCCACTTTTCTACGAAGAATGGTGACCTTAGAATCATACCTTGGACGCTGCTGTGCGAAAGAGAGATGCTGTAATGTTATTTTGTGTGATCGTATTCTACTTCTGAATTTATTAAATAAATTGAACTAAAATAATAAAATGCAAAATTATGAAAAGAAAATTCTTTCCAGTATCATGCACAGTAAAAAGACAATTGCATCAAGTCATTGCTTGCATCATGTTTATAAAATATGATGATGAATTCGTCTCCTAATTGAAAACTTGTGAAATTCTCAACCAAATATTCGTTATGAAAAATGTTGCAGTGAAAAGTTTAATTTGGAAAGTTTCAAAGCAAAACTCTCATGTTTGCTATAATGTGAAAGGTATTCTTGAGGTTAGCTTTTGGCACTGCTGTATTTAAAAACTTTGATAGAGCCGTACAAATTTTTTTAACATGTTTTCAAAATTGTTTTAGTGTTTCAGAAGTTTATTTCATTTCTTTTGAATTAATATCACGTGAAAACGCCTAAGAGCCATCTGTGAGTTATTCTTTATTTTCAGTTAACAGTGTATTATTTCAGATAAAAAATTATCCTCTGTAACTAATATTCAAATAAACTAATAAGTAGATGAAATCAGAAATAAGATAACGTTGCTGACCACAATAACCACCCCGTTATAGGACGCCACGGAGAAATAAACACACTAATACTAATTGCTGTAGTGTTTTAGTGGGTCTCAATGGAGGCAAAACCAACATTTTTCCCTCAAGGTTTAAATTTTTTATTCAAACATTATCCGAAATGCAAAGCAAAGGAAATTTGAATTTAAGTACATGTGAAACCGAATCCAAAAACTGTTTCTATAGTTTTAACTAATTGATAACAGAAAAAATAGATTCATCTTACTCTCTTGCCTTAAAAAATATCAGTTTTAGTCATGAAATATTAATTTTCATCTACAATAAAATTTGGCAGATTAATTTTATAATCTCAATTATTTATGTAACCTGAACATTATATATTGTTGTAACCCTATAAGGGTTCACGCCCGCTTAATAAATTAATTTAGATCTAAACGTAACTGTTACGTTACGGCATGATTGTAAAAAAAAATATAAAAATAAATTATACAGTTCAAATGGTATTTCAAACATATCATCGTCTGAGCCTTCCAATTCGTGGCCTCCGTACGCCTCGTGGGCTCTTCTAGCCCATCGGTTATCCGATCTGCGGCAGATATGACCGGCCCATTACCACTTAAACTTACTAATTCTATTGACTATATGGACTACCTTGGTTCTTCAGCAAATTTCAGAATTTCCGGTCCAGTAAAGAAACTCTGAGCATAGCTCGCTCGGTAACTTTAAACTTGTAGGTCAGTCCTGCTGTGACGGGCCACGTTTCAACACCACGTGTCATCAATGATGCACTGATTATCTAACTTGGTCTTCAGACATTTCGGCAATGATGACGAGAATAAATAAGGTAGCTTCCCGGAAGCAGCCCAACACAACGGAATTCTTCTGTCAACATTTTTATCAAAAAGTTTTTCCTGCCTAAGTGGATTGTCAAATAGACGTAATCCTGCGCAATTTTAAGTGTCATACCCATAAATTATTCAAGAGTCATAACAGGTCCTGGGAGAATATGCTCGTCGAACATGAGTCCAAATTCATTTCAAGTCTTACGCGCCAAAAAGCGACATTGTGGCTAATTAACATCCCTCTGAGTTCTTCCAGCGATTGTGTCAGAATGATATCGTGATATCTATATATCTTCAGAAAGACAGAGGTGAGAGAGATATTCGCCATTGACATTAACTCCTTGCGTTTCCCAGACCAGCGTCTTGAATAAATCTTCTAACGCATTGGTAAAGACTTGATTATACTCATGATTGTTCTGTATAATCTGTCTCAGCGTGTGTATGTGGTCCACAGTGCTAAATCCCGAACAAACATAGAGTGATATTATATTTGATTTGATCGATTTGGGGAATTTCATTTGAATTTCAGTCAATATGAAAAATAGACAATTTGGGATTAATATGGGATAGAATATTCCGGAGGCAGTAAGTGAAACGCTTCTCAGTTCTGCTAAGTCCCACGTAACTTAATCTTAACTCTTAAAAAAATAGTGAATTTAATTTTATTGTATATTTTTTATTTATTAGGTTAGTTTTAAATTTTTGTATAATTTATTGTAATTACATAAATCTTATGAACATTATTTCCAAGTTTGTAAAAAAAAATTAACTAAATTTTATTGAATTCATTAATAATTGTTCTGGATCCCTTACTCACTCACAGAAACGCAAGCATACGAGTTGTTCTTTTACGGTGATCTTCTGTAAAGGGATTACTGGTGTCAAACGGACTGCACAGTTGATGACTGAGAAAAGCAGTATATGTAACCTGTTACTTCAAAAAAGTTTACATTTATATAAACTAGTATACACTATTGTAATAGAAATAGTGACCACTCAACGCGTTACAGAATTTTGTCGACAATTTCGAACGTTTTGTCGCTAATGTACCTGTCAATATCATTCTATTTACACTGAATCTCTCCTTTCATAGATAAAAGTTCCTCGTGTAAAACATATCTAGATATTTTATAAAAAAAGGTCCGACATAAGTAAACAGAAACAAATTTTTCTTACTCATATAATAATTCAATCAGTGTATTTGCTTTTTAATAATACTAAAACGAAGACAGCAATAAGAGTCAGTATTCAAATAGTAATCACCGACTTATATAAAACCTTTGTAAAAAAAGAAAGGACTGCTCTCCTTTCATAATTCTATTACCTTTTCTCTTACTCTATATCCTAATAATATTGCGTATGTGTGCGCTTTGATATAACTCAAAAATAACTAAAATAACTAACAAAAATAACCAACATACTAATCAAGTGAATGTTGACTACTTTTTTTTTAACAAACGTCCATTATAAAATGCGAACCCATCATTTCTAAAGATCGCGAATACGCAAAGATGCGTAAATGACCCGGAGAAGATCAAAAGTAATTGTAAATTCTATTCACGTATTTCCCATTTATTGTAATACAAGACTTATTTATCAAAAGTAATTACATAATTGGAGGCAATTGAACTGATATTCAAACACAAACATCATTGAATATGTATAGATTTAGTATTCTTATTATTAGTATTTACTCTTTCACACAAAAACACAGAATGGATATTGATATAACTTGTTTTGTGCTGTAATTTTATAGATACGTAGAAGAACTCGCAAGAATTTTTTTTTCTAAAGATCTGTGCATTTAAGTTCAAACTTAAACCTCTCTCGGAGAGAGATTCTATTTTGTGATAAACACACAAACCCATATTCGTTAGTAAACGTTTTGTGAATTCTGAATGAGTTTTAAATCTAATTAAGTTAACAATAACACTCTTGTAGATCAAATATTTGTAGCCCTTTTTTAATTACTTAATACCATTTGCGTATTAAATAATTATATTTTGCTGACTATGCCTCACTGCTTTATCTTGCTTAAAATTAAACAGCATAAAAACCTTATTCGTTTAACGGTTTCTGAGATAAAATGTTTGGGTAAATTGTTATACACGAAACATTTTGTTACTTAGGTACCATTATTAATTTATGAAGTCTGATTTTTATTTTTAGTTTTGCGGTTTTCTGTACAAGCTTTTTTTTATATTTTAACGAGCCCGTTGGATGAGTGGTTAGGATGCTTGCCTTAACGCTCTGGTCTGGATTTGGAAAGTAGTGGCAGGGCACACTGTGTTTTCCCAGTCATTTGGGCCCCTATCGCACCCTTACAGAAGACCATCGTGAAATTGCAGCACGTGTGCCGTTGTTGTTTCGGTGAGTGAGTAAGGGATGCCAGAGCCCATTTCCCTATCCACTCCAAATCCCTTATCCTTAATCCTACTGCAGTCGGCAGCGCACTCGCAGCAACTTTGGTGTTGCTTGTGTTATAGGCGACGGTAGCCACCTACCATCAAGTGGACCGTCAGCCTGTCTGCCGAACTCAACATAAAAAAAACAACTAATTTACTTGAATGTTTGTAATTAATTAATTAAAATAAGATATACTACAATACAATTACACACAACCTATTTTTTCGAGAACTCTTTTGTGATTCATGAAAATCATGAAAATTGTGGAAAAATACTCTTTAAACAACACTAAATATACTCTTTCCTTCAAATATCCTTAAATGTAAAGGTAATTAATATATATGTCTGCGTTTAAAGTAACTTTATTTATTAACTTTATGTATTACGAATACATTTTTTGAACTGTATTAAACTTTACTAAATTACTGCAGGAGGTGAATTCAAGTTACCTTATTAGTAAATATTAAAAGCTCATTACACAGTATTACCTAATAGGCTCATTAAACACGAGATATTACACCTAATTGGACATATTACACTACACGTTTGTAGACACACAGCCTTAAATTAACATGGCTTTATAGAAGAAGTTAAGACAGAAATTATAGAAATATCGGATTTAAAAAAACTAGTCATAAGACAAAAAAGGCTATATAAATAGTCTATCTTTCATTTAATAACGCGCCTTCACAGTCCTTCTTTCGTATAATAAAACATTTATATTTTCTTTATGGATAAATAAAATTGACTATATGTACATATGAAAAATATATGTACACGTCTTTTGAATCACAAATAGGTATGTTACCATAAATATAGGATTTTAATTATTTTTTTGTATTTATAAGTTGTTTTAAAATAATTAATAAAATAAAAACATATTCAAATATTTGATATTAACACTAATTTATATAATTTTCACAATGAAAATGTAAACAAAATCAGTTATCTAATTATACATTTTGACTAAGTATATTCTAGTTAAATAATAAAGGATTTTCTTTCTGTGAATGGTTTTGTAAAAATTGTTTAATAATTTAGAAATAGAAGACTTGTTTCAACCGTCGACTTATTTAATTGAGTTAATTAATGTACACAATAAAAATAAATTTGAAAAAAAACTCACCGTGAAATATAAGAAATGCTATCGTAATCCTCAATAAAAGTTTCCCGTTTAAATCAACCATTTTATTTGACTATGATTTAATGCTACTAAGTCAATTAAACGAACACTTATGTACACGACAGAAACATGCTTCGTCTTCTGTATCTATTTTATTAATGATACACACACAACACTGTAATTATTTTTCATGTTTGTTAATTTTTATCGAAACGTAATTCGTAGCGTATCTAACGCGTAGCACCGCGTAGCGGACGTGCATCCGCATAGAGGCTACGTTGAGACTGACGTCGGTCTACGCTTTGCTCGTAGACCCTCATTTTCACTCCTTGCTCGGATGTTTGTGGAACTTTCATAATATTTTTTTCTTATTTTATTCTCAGTACTCTATGTCTTGTACGATTAAAATTGATTTTTACTGATAATAAATTTCAAAATCAATACACGGCTTTCCTAGTTCTCGGCTTTCCTGTAACAAATTTTAAAAATCTTAACAAATCCGTTGGGTGCTATAAAAGAAGATAGCGAAGAAACAGACAAAAGCGGACAGTGACTTTATTTTTTAATGACTATAGAATAGATATATTATAGATGGCGTATATTATAGAAATTATCTATATTATCTACTTATAGATATATCTACTTTAAATTTTATCTTTAATTTTTCAACTGGAATATTCTATAAATATTTGTTGTTCAATATGGACACGTCTACTTCATGACTGTATAAATTGTCATATCAAAATTGTAAGATATTTTGGTCTATTATGTAATTTCAGACGTAATTGTTGTTGAATAAACCAGTAATTTACCGCCGCTCGTAGCTTCAATACATACGTATTTAACTAAAATTTTAATAAAATACTTGAAAACATAAACATTTTCAATGAATCTTTAATGTCTTTTCGTTGGGGAATAATATTTCGTTATATAATAAATTTCGTTAATATTTTTATATGCATTGCACTGCATATGATAAATAAGTACATCAATCGAAACCAGGCTTTGTTTTAACTTATACTTTGGAGAATCTGGTAATAAAATTCTTTCTGTGAATATTTCAGATTTGTAAATTGGGATAACATTCGTGTTCAGTACGCAGTTCAAACAATGAATACTTTCAAACTTAAATATCTATGAAACACCATTACAAATTACATGAAATTTTCTCAATAAAATTAAAATTTCTTCTTACACAACGGTACAAATTTCAACCGTTAAAACAAAAATAAAAAAAACTAATTAATCTCTTTTAAACATACGTATACATACAAAATCTGTGCATTTTTTTATGTTAAGGTCGGCAGACAGGCTGACGGTCCACTTGATGGTAGGTGGCTACAGTCGCCTATAACACAAGCAACACCAAAGCTGCTGCAAGTGCGCTGCCGACTACAGTAGGATTAAGGATTAGGATTAGGAGGGGATAGCGAAATGGGCTCTGGCATCCCTTACTCACTCACCGAAAGACAACAGCACACGTTGTTATTTCACGTTGTTCTTCTGTAAGGTGGTGGTTACTGCCGCCGGACGGGCTGCCCAAATGACTGCGAAACGCAGTATGCCCTGCCACTACTAGACTATTTTACTAATACTAAATCGTAAATAAAAACAACTATTTTACTCCTATGCCTTCTTTATTTCTTTTAGTTCTATGGAGACAAATAGATATTAGATGTATGCTGAAAAATTGCTGACAAAAAGGCTTTGTAGAGCCTTTTTAACATCCTGAAATACAACAGCACAAATGCTGTTTTAAACTGTTTTCGAAAATTATTCACTTGTCGATTAACTCTCGGTTGAATAACTCGATCTTTTCTTGTCGCGACCATACGCCTAGAACTTTTAAAAGTATGTTTGTACTATTAACTGGTTTTTAATATTTTTTCTGTATTTTTCTGTATTTTATTATTTTTCGTTAGTTTATCTTTGAGTATAATTGAAACTCAAGTCGTTAATACGGTTAGTGCTACTAAACTGTGTTAACTGCAAGCCATTACTGGGAACACTGACAATTAGTGATCTCTATAGTTGAAGATACAAAGTACGAGTAATTACATGAACTCCAGGGTTACACTAAAACAGTATGGACGTAAATGCACTATACAGCAACTAAACTTTGGTATTACATAGTAGAATTCAGATTATGACAAAATTATTGCAATATTGCCTTTCTAACTCTATCTCATTTTATCTAACTTAGCGACACACCTCACATTATGAAAAATCATCAGCTAAAAATCCACCATAGATAACATATTTAATTACAAGACTGCAAGCGGGATTGCAATCTCATAGACAACATAACTTTTTAACAACTTTACACTAACACCCAAGCTTCATTGAGGTGCAATTTTAATGTTTTCTTCGTGATAAAGTGTGGCAGGCAGATTGATGCTCCAGTTGACGGTAGGTAACTACAGTTGCTTAGAAAGCAACACTAAAAAGATTTAACTAAACAGGCACTCTTGAGACGTTGGAGATATGATAGCAAAATATAAAGGATAACTTGTAAAACATTGCATAATTATAACTATAATGGGAATAAATAACTAGTCAAATCCTTAAGACATTCTTTGATTGAATATTGATTATATCTGGCTAGTATTTTTTTTAAATAAAAACATTCAATGCATTTAATTTCGACACAAAAATCACTCACTTAATTTATAGTACATATAGGCGGAAAAAAATATGAAATAGTACATTACTG
Organism: Bembecia ichneumoniformis; assembly: GCA_910589475.2. Taxonomy (NCBI): domain Eukaryota; kingdom Metazoa; phylum Arthropoda; class Insecta; order Lepidoptera; family Sesiidae; genus Bembecia; species Bembecia ichneumoniformis. The sequence continues at coordinate 14,783,411 of OU342526.1, read as the reverse complement.
CAGAGTCCACGAAGTGAAGGCAATCCTCATTCCGGTCGAGGCTGGTATAGTGCTTTTCTCAATAAATGTGAGGAAATAATGAAACACGTGATAATGCAAAAAAATTAGTATATGAAAAAAATAATAAAAAAATAATTAATGTCAAATGTTATGTTTGACATATTTGGACAGTTTGTGAAAGAGAAGGATATGGTTTTTCCAGGAACATTAATTGTAGTTTATTTAGAATAAAATAAACGCAAATGTTTACTAAAAGCAATAAATACTAATAATACCTGAGTAATAATAATACCTAAGTAGGTACTGAAAAAGTCTGCTTTCCCGCCTTTTTTATTTTTTATTTTCAATTAGTGCAAAGGAAACAGCCATGCAGCCCAGTCATCAAAAGAGCGTGCGCTCGCCCCCGCCTACTACGCCTGTGACAGCGGCGGGCGCGTTCGTGAAGACTCGTGAAACTTCGGGTTTCATCGGGCTGAGCAGCGGCTAGGAATGAATTTTCATACAAGATTCTTGGCCTAGGCCGAGAAAGAAATTCATGAGCCAAGAATTACAAACTTCGTGGCTTGTTTTTAGTACAAGAATGCCTACATTTCCGAGCATGTTTCAGAAAATCATATTAAAAAATTCTTTATCCCTAGATTGAAATTTGGATTCAATATTATCAGTAATAAAGATTCGATTTATTCTAGATTTGAAGTAAAATATAGAATCCATAAAAGGTTAATGAATAAATGCGACTAAGCATACTTTTTGGCTCCCGCTCACTAAAACTATTCTCTGTTCCTGGATACAAAAGTGTTTACACAGGTAATACCTTTTTTTAGACGTAGCAGCGTTGACAACTAAAATAATTAATTTATGTATATTTGTCCGATTTTACAGAAGTAAACTGCGCAATAAACTCTAAATAATTCGTTGAATGTGATTATGCATCTTAATTGTTATTAACTAATAATGTAAATTTAGACGCTTATTATTTTTGACTTAGTTTTATAAAAGTTATATTCAGTAGTATTTCTAGTGTATTTTTTGTAGGTAAAAAAAACATATTACTGTTCTGTTTCTCGAATAAAGTGAAGAAAAAAGAAATAGTAATGATGACCATTAGGAAGATGAAACGGAGCGGACACCCGAAGCTGGCCTAAAGGAAACGGTTATTCTAGAATCTTTGAAGACGTATGTACAGCGCTTGAGTTCAAAGATTTGATTTAAATTTGTTTGGGATATTTTTGAGTGGTACATTTTGTTGGAATCAGTTACAAACTTGATTCAAAACAAACAGTTCAATTCTGGGTACAATGCTAATCGATTCTCACAAGAATGATACAAATCCTTAGCGAGCTTATGCGCCACATGACGTTATCGGATTACACTAGCATTGAATAGAGTTATGTATTTACAATGTTACACAATCACCGAATTCGATCGGTCGTCGTGTGGAAAACAAATTTTGTAGCTATATACGGGTCAAGTTGTAAGCTTTTTGATATATTTAATTATTAGTTATTCAGCTGCATAACAATGTGATGATTGTCAAAAGAGCAAATTAAAAGAATACGCTTTTTTTCATAGAAACACCTTTACGAACTGGGATGAGTACGGAACAACCCAGTTATGGATCACGTACCTATGTTAAAATACTTCATTAAATAATTTGTAAGAAGTTGGATAAGTTTTTAGAAAAAAGGAGAAAATTCCGCTTCTTAAAACGCTAAATTATCTAAAAAAAATATCTAAAATAGTATTAAAATAATTAATATGTTGTTGCTTAAGATGAGTAAAAACATGCTTAAGATGAATCTCGAATAGTTAAAACATTTTATTGTTCTCGATTCTTCATTGAATACTTAAATATTTACATACCTCGCCACGCCGGTGCGTAAATATTTGAGCATTCGTTACGGATAGTACTTTTAAAAGGTCTGCAAATAAGTTATAAATACTTAACTATTTTCTATTGTTGGCCATTATTTCATTTGTAATCTAAGGTTAAGTTAGACCGAGTTAGAATAAAACCTTTTTTGTTACATCGTACTGGCCTCTTAGGCCGTTTGTCCACCGCCACCGTCACCGTCACCGGGACGTCACCGAGAATGAGATGACGGCGCCGAAGTAGCGATGCATACAATATTTACTTGGCCGTCTGTCCACGGCACGCCCGTCATCCGGGCTGCCGAGTTTCGAGTAGTTCGGTGCGAACCGCTAGAACTCGGCCCGATACGAGATTTTGACGGGCCGATGTGCCGGCAATACAAAACACGTTTGAACTTGTCCACTCAACTCAATGCCGTCGCACTGCGCCGATCGCCCGGTTTTTATTTTGTCAATCATTTAAATTCTAAAAAAATGGTTAAGAATTTTAACGATATATACACATTAATTGAAATTGTGAAGAGTAAAGACTGTCTGTGGGATAAGACAAAGGATGTGTCTAAAGATAAAATGCGCTCTAAGCAAAAGGCGCTCGTGTTGATTGGTGCCGACTACTCTAAAAAAACATTTCTACGGAAGAAAGTCAAATACCGTGTACAACATCGTGGATTTATTTGAATGAGCCTGAAAGAAAGCATCAATCGGCAGTTTGGGTCTTCGAAGACGAGGTCAAGCCAACGCGAAATTCGTACGTTCCCGTACAGCGTGTCCAAGAAAATGGTCGCTTCGTTTGTTTAAAAAAAAAGTACATGTTGTCACAATTCCCTTCAAGAACTGATATCGCTGACTGGTATACTTATGTTTATTTACCAGAGATGATGGCCGTCTTGTCAACTTACATCAAGATAATACGAGCTCCCATTCACCCCCAAGAAAAAAAAATTTGGACCAGGAAAACGATGAGTTAATGACCCATCCTACGTGCAATCCTGATCTGAGTCCAAATGATTTTTTACGTTACCTAGAATTAAAGAATTATTGCGTGTACAGCGGTTTGAAGACCCAGAAGCCGCCGTGGAAGTCTACAAATCAGCAATCATCGTAACGTCTACTTCAGACTGGAATTACCTACTGCTTCAATGACTGGTTCGGAAGAATGTAAATATACATTGATTGCAATGTTAAATACTTCAAAAAATAATATTACATTATTTATGTAAAACCTGCAAAAAGTTTTTTTTTTAATTCCCGATCGGTGTATATTTTTTTAACCATCGAAGGTATTTAATTTGATCTGGACTACAAAATTATTTGTATTTTTAAGGCTAAAATCCGCATTTCTAATTCACAATATTTAATCAGTATGTTATATCTGTATTTTTTATGCTTTTTATGACTAAATTATTTAATTTTGGCCACCTTATTTCGGCTATGGCTTTTAGTTTCTATGTATACATGTATTTATTTATTGTGAATTGTTGGGATGCCTTTGGCCCATATACTAGACAATAAGAGACCACTAAAATATTATTCAATTAATTCAATTATTATTAAACTAAATTAGAATGGCTGTACTATATTCAGTTGCTAATCAGTCCACTTGAGAATCTGTCCAGTCCATTATAATTTAATAATGATATAGTATGTAATTTAAATATATGTGCTGTTGGGGTGTCTAAAATAAAGTAAAACATATAATCTAAGCAAGCAAGACAATCCTAACAAGTTATATAGTAACTGTTACGCAATAAGACAATGGATGCCGATATCTAAGACTGATCATATCAAAGGGTGTCTGTCAGTTAAGAATGATAAAGAAAACATTTCACTTAATAATATTAATTAATTTTACTTATGATAATTTTTAGCTGTTATATTAAATTCGTATATAAATTATTTTTATATTTAATTAGCTGAACCCCGCTAACTAGCTGAACTAGCTAAAATTTAAGTTTTACTTAAATTTACTTAGGATATATTTTAGCTGTTATTGTAAATGCATAATCGAGAGATTTTTATATTTAACTTTTTTTTTAATGTTATGTCGACAGACAGGCTGACGGTCCACTTGATGGTAGGTGGCTACCGTCGCCTATAACACAAGCAACGCTACAGGTGCTGCAAGTGCGCTGCCGACTACAGTAGGATTAAGGATAAGGGATTAGGAGGGGATAAGGAAATGGGCTCTGGCATCCCTTACTCACTCACCGAAACACAACAGCACGTATATGCTGTTATTTCACGGTGGTCTTCTGTAAGGGGGTGGTCACTGCCGCCAGGCGGGCTGCCCAAATGACTGCGAAACGCAGTGTGCCCTACCACTACTTAACTAGCTGAAACCGGCCACGCTTCGGTGCGAAGTGCACGGTGGGGGCGTCCGCCTTCTTTGACAAAAACTGTGAAAAGTCGGCAAATATAAATATAATATAAGATATTCATAAATAACACACATAAACCATTCTCAGAAATTCCACTTTTATAATCCGTAACAAAATCTGTTTACAACTTTCAGAGATTAGCGCACACATGCAGACAGACATGGAAAAGGAGGGCTTTTACTTCATATTATGTTTTGACTAGCGAACCACGTCCTCCGCCTTTAAATTAGTGAAAACCGTAATAAAATCCGTTGGGTGGTTTAGCAAAACTTAGCGGAGAAATAAACAGGACAACGACTATTTTTAATAATGTGAAAATATCTAAGACAAATAGATGTACTCTCAGGGCTTACTGCGTTTTCCAGTCAGAAATTGGGCGATCTATCTGGCGGTAGTTACGATCACCTTAAAGAAGACCCCCATGAATTACAAGTACGTGTGCTCAGGTGTTTCGCTGGGGCGAGTAAGGGACGCTAAGCCCAAACATTTATCCCCTCTTTATCCCTTAGAATTTATCATGTCACTGTCGCCAGTACATTTGGAACCCATATGGCGTTGCTCGTATTAATAGGCTAAGGTAGCCACCTAGTGGACGGTCAACCTGCCTGTCGAATTTTACATTAAAGGCTTCACTTGGGCAAATGACATTTACATTAGAACTCGCTGGCGGCGGAGACAATTCAACAGGCCCACGAATCGTGTTTTTCTGTTTTTACCATCAGAACAACACACAAAAAAAATATTTATACATTTTTTTAAACTGACATTAATTTATTAATAGGTACAGGATTCATATGCGCACAATAAGCCGTTTTCGAGAGAATTTTCAATAAAAGTCAAATTCTTCTTGTTTTCTAACTTTTTTTGTGGAGTTTCTATTACTTTAACGAAAATTCTAATTAATACAATTGGTTCTTCACATGTTTAAGTATAATATATTTTTTTTCAAAGCAATTGTGTTGTCTATTTCTTGTAACATCTTCATTAAATAATGGATATTGTTGGTATTTAGCGTTCGTCTCCACCTTAAAAGCAAATTTATTATGTATCTTCTATACATATAAAATCATAAACTATCCGTGTCTGTACATTAAGTATTTCTTCAAAAAAAATTGTACACGATGTAATTCATTCCAATCGGTTACCGAAGTTACAGATTATACCGAAAACCACGCGTACGAAGTTGCGGGCTCAGCTAGTCGGTAATAAATATATTCTTTAATGTTATAAAGAGTTCCAGGAAATCCGACGGTCCTTTTGATGGTAGGTACAAAACTATTGTCGCAGAAGTTTAAAAGTAACAACAAGGGTGATATAAGTACCCTGCTAACCCTGTAGCATATATTATGTTTACTCTATTAAATTGTATAACAGAACAGAAAATCCTAGACCTATACATTTGGTCTACCCAACCACTAAACGGGCAGAAAGAAAAATTAAGTCTGTGTTGTAGAAGAATACCCTTTTTTTCTCATAGAAACAGCTTTACGAATCTGTGAATCATACCATCATTATCATCATCTCAACTGTAGGGCGTCCATTGCTGGACAAAAGCCTCCACAAATTTTCCAAAAGTTCCGATCTGAAGCAGCCTGGATCCACCTTCGACCCGCGGCCTATATAAACTACTTCTTAAGGACGTATTCACAAATATCAATGGTTTTTCGGTACCATTTATATATCCAGGAAACATAACTGTAGAGATACCATGGTATAAAATAAAAGGTAATGTATTCATCTCTAAAGATAGCTAATAAAAACTGGGCAGCCCAATACAAAATTTTCACATAAATACATTTTATGTGAAATATAGCTAAATCCGCTGCATATTTTAACATGAAAATAATAAGAAATTGTAGCTTATACAGTCTTCTACACGTCTAGCTTATTATTTTGTACTCAAATAAATTACTTTTTCATTTCTGAGAAAGAATAAACACTAAAAAACGCACTATATTTTCTCCATACATTTTCCTAAGGGATCGCACTGCGACCTCTTTCGCCGTAGGTTTCGTTCGCCATTCCCCGCTCAGATGCGGACATGAAAGCACGGGTGTATCGCCTTTTTTTCTAAATAATTAGAACGACAAAATTCCGAAGTACACCGTGCGGCTTTAATGTGTGTGTGGGCACTTTGCTGTAGTGTGCTGGCACAGTTAGCTGAATTCGAGCGCGTCAAAAATGTAATTACGTCCTTAAAACGCTAAAATTATCAAAGTAATTTTAGCGTTTAATTAGTAAGTCTCTTATAGGAATTTTTGTTTTGAAACAGTAGGCTACTGTCGCATAAAAACGTTTGTAGGTGTATTTTGAGTGATGAATGTTTGTATATTGTTGAAGAAATGTTTGTATTGCAGGAATCCTTTATTATAACTTGGGAATTTCATACAAACCAAAGGCGTAAATGTTAGAAAATTAAAATGTGTATAAATAGGTTTTATACAATACAACAATTAAAAATAGGGATCGTATAATCCTGAAGAAGCTCTACTGTTTCAAAACAAAAGGCTGTTCTTAGACAAAGTAAAAAATAGGGAAAATAGGGAATAGGGAACGTGAAGTAGCTCGTTTCAAAATACCAGTCTGTAAATAAAATAGGAAATAGTAAAATAAAAGGTTTAGCGGATCGTGAAGTAACGAAAGTAAAGTAATCGTGAAGTAATGAAGTCTTTAATGTAGAAGAACCTGAGAGCGTTTGTGATAGACACGTCATCGTGAACTTCAAAATATAATTTAATGAAATATCCTTATTTATTCGTTATCGCGTCAGTAAGCCTTAATACGCCCCTAAATTAATTGCCTGCTATTCAATATTGAGGCCAATAAACAACAGGAAGTGGTTATTTAGATCGACGTAGAGTTTAATTAACGTCAAGCAACCTCTGAAAGTATTATTACTTATATAATATTACATAAATTTGTTACAATAGAAATTTTTATGTATGCACAATGGCCCTTAATTAGCTGTTATTTCATTCGGAGTGGGTAATCTCTTTTTATAAGAGTGGGGAACACTCGTACACATTTTAAAAGGGAGAAGTTAGAAAATTTAAGCGAAAACATCTAAAGCCTACTTATGTCATAATAGCGACCCAATCCAGCTTCGCAAGGATCTTTTTTTTTTCTGCAATTATATCCTCTTTCCATTAATGAAAATCGCATCAAAATTCGTTGGGTGGCTTAAAAGAAGTTAGCGGAGAAGCAGACAGTGGCAGACAACAGCTATATTCTTATTAAATAAATTATTAATCTCGTATTTACGTTTGTAATTTGTATTTAATACCTATGGCCTCAGACCGACAAAAACTAGTCTGAGCCTATGGCATACAGTTGTTTCTATAACATTTTAGTTATATCTTTATTTGATCCTCATCATAATTAAATCACCATCATCATCCTTATCAGCTTACAGGAGTCCAGTTTCCGGAAGATGAACCTTTTTATATTTTTATTTTATTATATTTATTTAAAAAAAATATCAATGACTTCCGTTTTACGAGCCCGTTGATAGAGTGGTTAGGGTGCTTGCCTTAACGCTCTGTCTCAGGGGTCCCAGGTTCGATTCCCGGCGGGGTCAATTATGGAAATGAACTTTTCAAAGTTGGCACTGGTCTAGATTTGGAAAGTAGTGACCGGCCATACCGCGTTTTGCAGTCATTTGGACAGCCGGTTTGGCGACAGTAAACAGCCCCTTACAGAAGACCACATTGAAATAACAGCATAAGTGCTGTTGTGTTTCAGTGAGTGAGTAAGAAATGCCAGAGCCCATTACCCTGTCCCCATTACCCTATTAATATGGTCTGCAGCGAACTCGCAGTAGCTGTGGCGTTGCTTGTGTTATAGGTGACGGTAGTCTATCGACATTAACATAAAAAAATCACAAAATTTTAATAAATGTTGCTATTTTATTAAAACGTCTATTTGCTATTTCATTAATGTTCACATGTCTGTTATTTGCTGCTAAATAATACACGAGAACTTATTCTAGAAGATTCACTCGAAATTCGATACCTTAATTAATTTTGTATTACAGTGTACAATTAATTAATTAATTAATTTTTAATTTTCTACAAGGTATGGAAGCAATTACAAGGTATGCCGACATCGGACAAGATTGTAGTACATATACATATTTATTTATTTGTTTCAGATTTTGTTGAAGAATACCACTATTTGTTTCTTTTGCGATCATATTATTGTCTTTTTCTTATGACACTTTTACTGTTTTTCATATGGCGCTGAAACGTGCTCATAGTTAATGAGCCTCGTAAGAAAGCTCTACGTCCCACAACGAGCTATGGAGAGGGCTATGCTCGGGGTTACACTGCAAGATCGAATCAGGAACGAGGAGATCTCTGTAGACGAACAAAAGTTCACGATATTACCCGGCGGATTAGTAAGTTGAAGTAACAGTGGGCAGGATACTTGGTACTTAGAGGCCACGGACCGGCAAGCGCGTCGTATGACATCCACCCATAGGGTGGACAGACCCTGATAAGGGCCGCGGGTCTACGATACTTCTGATCGGTCCTTTTGGAAAATTAGGAGGGAGGCATTTGTCCAGCATTGGACGTCCTACAGCTGAGATGATGATTGTAGTGTATGTGTTTATTTACTCTGTTCCTCACGCGGGCAATACTGTCTCGTGCGCATCACATCAGTAAAACGAGAGCCATAGGCGAGGGTAGACGTGTGGGTCGTTCGCCCATTGAGTGCGTATTCGAGCCTGTGATTCATCCCACGACAAGGGACTGCTACAATGATGATAATGACTGTCATTTTGTCTGAAAAATTTGTTGATTGTTAAAACGATCGTCGTTGTTAAGAAATTGTTTGCTTTGATTCAAACATTTTCAATAATAAGAGGGTAATGAGGTATTCACAACGTATTTAGGCTATATTTACTTATCGGCACAAGGTAATCATTTTAATTCAATTCGACGTCGGTTTTTGTGGAACAAATCAAAGACATAATTGTTTGTTTTCGTGACCGAAATTTATGATGAATAACAACAAAATAATATAGATGCAATTAGTAATTGTATTAATTAGTAATTGATTTAAATATTAACTACATAGTTACAAAAAATATTTATAGCGATAAAATGTAGTCAGATACGTCATGAGTAAAACTCGTGAAAGCTTTGCTTTCTTAAAAAGCAAAAAGGAGCAAAAATATTTCGAAATCACTTATGAAAACTTTAAATAAATAAATGAGCCGAAATTATACTCCTCGTTAATATACACGATTGAACAGTTTTCACTGTACACCTATTTGGAAGAAAATTTCAAAATAAATCCTTTTTAAAGTTACCTACATATCTTATGGGTACAATTTGAAATAGTACCTACATTCCATTGTGTATTATGTTAGTGGGGTGAGTAGCTGAAAATTATATCAAAATATTTCACGACTGGCAACCAATGCGCCCTTTTGGATTCAGATAATACATGGGTAGAAGAGTCTAAAAAGCCCGGGACACAAAATTTTCTGGCCCTCTAGCGACGCTGATGACGTAATCGTAATGGCCGCCAAATTTTTGTAATGCGATTCGCATTGGTTGCCGTATCTGAAAATTTGACAAGGTTTGAGATAATCTGCTTCCATGGCTTTCAATTCATCGTTATCGACTTTCGTCTCCGGTCAGCTACGGGGGCTCATTGAAGAGATTAGAATTTCCAGAATGGAAGCGATCACACCAAAAATCGTATCGTGCGTTCACTTGCGGTGAAATCGTTGATATTGCGTGTTTCCACAACGGAACTGACATTCAATAGTAGCGCGCAAATTCGATTTTTCCATGGTCAAAGAAACAGTGATATCAAAGAAAAATGGAACGGCGGGAAAACAAGTGAACAATTTATTTTTTACAAGAAAAGAAATATATAGTTATATTATAAAATTAATCTGAGTTTGGAATTCTAAGTAGAACGAAAGTTATCGATAATCACATTAATGGGGAGACAAACGCTAAATACTAAAAATATCCATTGTTTAATGAAAATGTTACAAGAAATAGACAAGACAATTGCTTTGTAAAAAATATATATTATACTTAAACATGTGAAGAACCAATCGTATTAATTAGAATTTTCGTTAAAGTAATAGAAACTCCACAAAAAAAGTTAGAACACAAGAAGAATTTGATCTTTACTGAAAATTCTCTCGAAAACGGCTTATTGCACGCATAGTATTCCTGTACATATTAATAAGTTGATATCAGATTAAAAAATTGTATTGATAAAAAAAATTTTTTTTTGTAATGTTCTAATGGTAAAAACAAAAAACACCATTTCTAGGCCCGTTGAATTGTCTCCGCCGCAGCGAGTTCTATAGTAAATGTCATTTGCCTCAGTGAATCCCTTAACCATTATTATAAAAGCACCTAATACGTAATACATAATTTTCGTTTTGCTTTTCTTCCTTACATAGTGTAAATTAAAATCGCTCCTCGCGTCTGTCTATATATCCGGTAACTGCTCCTAAACCTCCCAAGGGATTTTGATGCGGTTTTCAACATCAGTTAGATACTTTTTCACGGAAGGCTTATATGTATATAATAAAACCTAATTGGATTCGTGCGAAGCCGGACGCGGACACTAGTTCTTTTATAAAATCGTTATAAACTTATAACTGTCATTGCTTTACATCCTTAATTATGGATTTAAAAAGCGTTTTTCTTTTGCTTTCGAGGGTATCGTCTAACAAAATAAGAGCGTGGAACATAAAAGACGAAACGTTGCCATTCGTTTGACAGTTCATTTTATCAAGTGAAAATACCTGCATATATTTTCACTTTGCTCGTCGTTAAGTTAATTATTTCAACGAGGCTCATTTGAAACACGTTATTTTGGAAATGACCTAAGAGACGTTCTAATATATCTTTTTAACGCTACCGAAGTGCGTTGAGCCAAAGTCAACTTTGAAGCGTATCCGTTAAAGTTAAAAACTGCGCTCTAGAATTTATTTTGCTGTGTAAAAAGGCGGCCATAACTTAAATGTGGCTGACCATTCTCGAAGGCCGGCAGACAGAAGGGTATACGAATGTTACCCAAGGTTTCTTTTTACACTAAAACCCTTGCAATGTACCGCCATATACACGGATCGTTAAACACTGTAAATGAATTTTGAGTTTAGCTACCTCTTATTTAATTTAACTGGAGAAAATACCGTAAATACGAGTTTGAATCAAATGTTACGAAATATTTAGTATTTAGAGCGATATACAAATTTTATTTGCAAAACGTTTTAAACATTTTAATTCTGAATTTATTCAATAACAAATGTGTAAGACAGTCTCATTGCAAAATAAAAAAGGAGAGAGATCTGCTTAGTGGCGTATATATCAGCTGAGGGATTACAATAACAAACGTAGTTATGAAAAAAAAAACTATAAAAAATACTACATTAAATTAAATTAAGTTTATTTGACTAGAGACAAAAAGCATTGGATTGGTTGTCTGGTTATTATTAAAGATAGAAGGTACCTTCTGGGATGGCGTATGTCCACTAATAAGATTTTTATATTCTTTCATTTGGTTAGAGACCTTCACAGGAACTCCCGCATAAGTAAATTTATATCTTGTCCAAAGATTTATATTAGTGTCGTAAAATTTCCTTCAGTACACAAGACCCATCTTGATTACTTATTCATTAAACACCAGCAGAATAGCTTCTGCCAATGGATATCACATTCAGCTTCCGACGTATATCAGGAGATTATATCTTCTAAAATTTTGTAGACCTTAGAAAAGTGGATAACTTTTGAAGTTTTTCAAAACAAATTAAAAGCTTTCTTTACTAATTGCCAAGACAATCGTATTAATGATATAGTGGTCAGACCCTTCTTTTTCGGCCAACTTCAATGAATCACTCCAATAAAAAGATGCTTTCTGCAGGTTTTCAGTCTCCAAGACAAATCGGATTCTATTCCTTTATAATTTCAAAGTCTGTAGCTAATTCTTTTTAATTTTATAACCAACTAGCCTTTTTATTTTCCTATCATTATCAACCTAATCCAAATGCCATATAAATATACTCATAAAGATTTACAGTTTAACGGCAAGATTATTGATATTTTAAGGTAAATAAACAAACCCTTGTAGGGTTCATCATCATTCGCTTTTCTCATTCATTATAAACCTTTTTGTTTCCTTTTTATAATGTGACCTTTTTATCTACTTATATTACATATACACTGGCCGGCGGGATTTCAAATGGAAAAATAACAACAGAATCGAAGAAAAGAAAAAAAGAGGATTGACAGGGTTTTTCACGAGGGAGAGCATTCTAGAGAGAGAGCTTTAAAGAGAAGGTGTACGGAATAGATATACAATATACAATCCACTTATACCCTATCTTTACCTGTGCTCCTGTCGAAACTGTGTTACTTTAACACTGTGTTTACTTTACCAGGATCTTATACTTTCATTTTGGAGGCAAGAAATAATGGAGTACTTCACTCTATTACCTCATACACAAATTGGAATAACTAAAGGTATCTATTTCAAAGTATACATGTACATCAGTACAGACTTGACATAATAGAAAATAAACAGAATTATAATTATCAGATTGCTAAAGGTATTTAATATTATAATTTCCTATATGTATGGACATGACATGTCCCCTAGCTTGCTGTTCCATATCCTATTAAGTCGCAAGGAAAAAATAAGGAAAAAATTAAAATCAAATTTATAAAGTTTAATCTAATTTCCAGGAAGATAACAAAAAATAAAAGATTACTAAGTAGAGAAATAAAGAAAAGATTTTCTAATTTAAAGAGCGACGAAAAATGTAATATAATTTGCAGAATTTTTTTTTATTACATGTGAATAAAGCATTATTTATTTAAAATGCCCAGAACATATTATTAGTTTTTAAAAACAATATTAAAATTCAAAACGGTTTATCAGTGTTTGTAATGTAAAAATAACCGGCCAATTTTTTTCTCTATAAACATATAATAAAATCGTAAACGAGCCGTAAATATTAAATATTTTATTAAGAAAATAATTTGTACACTTTGTACTTAACATACACAACATAACCGAGGTTTTTCTGTTTGCCTGTGCGTTTGTGCACGCTAATCTCAAAAACGGCTTAACCAATTTGAATGCGATTTTCACTGATGTATAGGAGCAAGCTTCCCGTAACATTTAATGTTCGTTTGATTCCAATCGGTTTACAAACAAAAAAATTACGTGCTATACCACCGTACGAAGTTGCGGGCTCAGCTAGTATTGACTATTTTTTTAAATTGACTCACATAGGTTAATAACATCGAGAGATTAACTTTATATAAACTTTCTTATAACTATATATGTATAATTTTTACTAAAATTCATAAATAAAATTAATGCATTTTCATTTGTAACAGAACTTACGACACTTGAATTGTATATATTTTTTGGAAATTCAATAATTTGAATATAAAATTCGAAAAAATTTGAAATGTAAGAACATAAAAAAACACACATCTAATCTGTTATTAATGGTCATTATTTTCAAATTCCAATTAACACGTTCCAATATAAACTTCATAAAACAGATAAATTATTCGTTTCAAATAAAATAAGAAATATTCAATAAATGTTGGGCATATCAATCAGGCTTATTTCAATTTTCATTTCCTATGAACCGCGGTGGGACGTAAAGAAGATTGATAATAATAATCATTTAATTTAAAATAAAAGTCTTTCCTAAATGTGTCAAATTTTACATAATTAATGAATGCAAAATATATATTTCTTTGTCTATTTATTTACTAAATATCTTACTAAAAATTAATTTATAATATTAGTAATAAAATCTTACTAATATTATAAATACGAAAGTATGTGTGAATGTTCCTTACTCTTTCACGCAAAAATGAATTAACGGATTTGGATGAAATTTGGCACACAGATAGTTTGTTCGGTTTCTATCCGTCCAGTCGACATACTCTATGTCACTGACTTGCGTTAACTTGGGGTAGTCTGTGATCAGTTGTATAAAAACCATTATAGCCATAGCGAAATTGATTTAAACGCAAAACGTGTGTTTATACCGATTTTATACGACTTTTATGGCGGTCTACTGGAGGTAGTTTGGATCTGTGTCGTGAGATAAAGCAATCAGTGATTTTAATTTCGATTTATGTATCGACCCGACGGAAATGTCAACGGCCGCCGTTTGAGTTTTTTGTGGAACAATATTTGCACTAAAAACATTTTTAATCGTCTGAGAAGCGAACGAACAGTGGCGCGTAATACTTCTTCTCTTGCAGTTTCGCAGTCATTTGGGCAGCCCGTCTGGCGGCAGTATCCACCCCTTACAGATGACCACCGTGAAATAACAGCACGTGTGCTGTTGTGTTTCGGTGAGTGAGTAAGGGATGCAGATTTCCCTATCCATTCCTAATCCCTTATCCTTAATCCTACTGCAGTCGGCAGCGCACTTGCAGCAGCTTAAGGCGCTTAGGCCACCTACCATCAAATGGACCGTCAGCCTGTCTGCCGACCTTAACATAAAAAAAAGATACCAACGAGGGCCTCAAGACAGTGCGCGAAGAAGTTTTGGTGAATCCTTTGTTTTAGTATCAAAGTCTAGTATTCATATTTAATGGCAGAGTTTGGGCTCTACGAATCGTAGACATTTGCATTTATTCCGACAGGAGTAGTCGCAAACATAGTTTATTGAGTGCATTAATATATGGGACACTTTTATCCTGGATAAATGTTAGTTTCCCGAGGAATATTCTAAAAATAATAATAATTGGTCACCACCATCGTCACACCGATAAAGATGTCATTTCAAATATTTTCTCAAGGTATTCTTCATGTTTCAACCTCAACGAAGTTGCAGACATCAGCTATTATATCATAAAATAAATTCGCCGTCCCTTAAAATTATGTATGGGACATTTTGGGAATAGTAAACTAAATATTTATTGAAAGTTGCAAAATGTCCACAATTATAATTAAAGTGGACATTTTTGTAATTCCCAAAAAGTCCCAAATTGGACATTTCTTGTGGGACATTTTGGGAATAGACCTTCCTGTCTGTTTCTCCCCTAACTTCTTGCGAATCAATCAAAAAATCAATGTCCAACTAGTGGACGCTTGCGGATTGATAATAATGTTATACATAAACAGACTTTCAAGTAATTGTAAATATCCAATTCGATTTTATTCTTCACCAGCAAAATCTTCAGAATTTATTTAAATAAAGGACAAAGGTACACGAAGTTGTAATATGTTTTCCTATAACTTAAGGCTGAGATTATGTTTATTATAAACATTGCATGCCCTTGGCGGGTAGAACATACTTTGTACTGTAACTGCTGTATACAAATTAAAATCCTGTAAACATGTGTTCGCGCAAATAAAGTTTTTTTTATTTTATTTTTATTTTTATTTTAACATTATTGAACCTAAACCTCAATGCGTCCATTTAAAAAATATGTACACATATACATATTATATTGTCTCTTAAAAGTAAGATCTAAGGTAAGTATAGATATCGATATATATCTAGATTATAATTATAAAGGTACAGATCATATTTACTTGCTGTATTTATTTTAAAGTTTTTATCACATAAAATATCTCTTATCTAAAGAAAGGCATCCCAATGGGCGGATCAATATCCTGACATCTTTTTATATTACAATAAGGTATAAATAGGGTATAACACAATAAAATATTCACATTTAAATTTTGCTGCCTCACATTTAAATACGTCATCACGTGGTCTGTATGACGTCATATTACTCAAACAAGGACTGACAAGGAGAGATTGATCACCAGTGTACATTTTTATGTTTTATCATTGTTATCCGGTTATTTATTATGCAAAACAAAAAAATGTAGCTTAAAAATGATCAATAATTAAGTTTACATGTTTCTGAAAAATAGGCAAATATGCACAAACAATTGATTCGACATGCAAAATTAACATCAAATGCTTTGAGAGAAATATTATATTTTGCAAACAATACCTAGTCCTATTTTAAAATAACACGCTATGCAAACTATACAATATTTGTGTTATTCAAGGGCGAAGGACTACAATAGTGGGTTATTCGGGTTGAAAGCATTAGTATGTAGATGGAATTTAATCTAAAATTAACAATAGACCACTGTTGAGTAAGTACACGCCTCGCTCCCGGGACAGATTAATTTCAATTTGATCACAGTAGGTACCTCTTGTCCGACTGTTTGTACGTGAAACTATATCGGTTCTCTATTTAAACAGCCGACAGAATGGTTGATTGTAGCTTTATTACAATATAAATAATGACGAAGCGACCGCCACCGAAGTCAGACACTTGTTCTACCACAGATTGAATTTTTTGGATTACTATACTATACTGTACTTTAACTGGGAAAATTGAAAAATATTTAATTATTGAAATCAATTAATATGCAGTTGTATATTAAATTGTCATCGACTTTTCTCGTTTTTATAAATTTATTGTCAAAACTTCATATTCTTGTGTTACGTAGCTAAAAAGAAATACGTTTAAAAAAAATAGACTGAAACATTTTTTTTATATTAAATCAAGGTAGCGTTTGACCACTATCTCACCTGATGTGAGGTGCAGATGCGACCGAAGGTGAACCACGCTTACCCAGTAAATGCCCATTTACCCTGTGGTTTTGAAGACCCCGAGGTTGTAGTTCTGTGGGAACACAGACGCAGGTATTTTGTTTTATATTTTATATTGGTTTTTAATAATAAAATTTCTATAATTAACAAGTTTCCTTAATAATAATGGTTTTAAATTTATAATTCATTAAATGCTATTAGTATTGAATCTACTTTGAGAGGAGCTAATAGCCAAAGCAATGTTATCCGGTTTGCTAATTGGTAATACAAGGTGTTTCTATTATTGGTTTAAAAATGGTGTGAGACCACTCTGCAAAACTTGTTTGTAAACCGATTAGAATGAAGCAAAACTAAATGTTACGGAAGCTTGCTACAAATCAGTGAGAACCACATTCAAATCGGTTATACATTTTCTGAGATTAGCGTGCACATCGCACAAACAAACAGAAAAACAGACAATTTTTTTTACTTTTTATTTTTTATAAACTATTTAATGTACAGAACACGGCTCGCTTACGATTTTATTATATGCATAGATCAGATAGAGCTAATATAGAGGCGTCTTTTACTGGCTTGGAAAGGAGATAATATAAAGTAATTCTATCAACATCAAACAGACTATTAAACTATTAACTATAATATTATTTATATTATAGTGTTAACGTCTTAACACCACGGTCCGAGTCTCTTAAAAATTAGTATTCTTGCATAATTTACAGAAAATAAATATATTTTAATGGCTATTAACAAAGGAATAAATGAAATATATTTAAAGTATTGGATTTGAAATTTGCAAAATACTTTCTAAATTTTATTTGATTAACATTTTGAATGGCTCTATTAGGCGTTAAACATGCCTATATTTAGGTTAAACGAGTTGTAGCCTGAATGAGACCTACAACTTGTAGGTCTCATTCAGGCACATGCTACGTAAAAATTATAACAAAAACACGAAATATATTCAATTTACACTTATTCCCATATCATTAAATTGGTTATTTTTTTGAGAATTGCTTTAGTTTTCTTATTTTAAGTGTTTTCAAAAGTTGTAACTTCATCAATTTTACAACAGCAAATTTATATTTTTTTTTCCTATTTTGGATTATTTTTTTAGCACAATCGCTCTTAAAACCACTTAAAAATGAACTATTTTCTAATAAATTAATTTTAAAAAAATACAAAAAGAAATGTTTATGTACTTTTTTAATACAATTTATAAACAAAAGACGCCTGAAAATGGACTCAGTTCTGTTTACTACAATAGGGTCGCCTTAAGGCCTGAACAATAAAATAAAAAAAACCTGACAAGTGTGAGTTGAACTCGCGTGAAGAGGGTTCCGTACGATGTTACCTATCATGTTTTTTAAATCTACGCACAATATTGAGTGATTTACCATGTTATTTTAATATCATGGACTTCTTATAGGTTTTCCTATAATCTATAAGTGGGAAACTAATTTCTGTGTATGTTTTTTTTTTCAAAATGTTAGGTTCAGTAGTTTCGGAGATAGGGGGGGGGTCAGTTTTCGTCTATTTTCTTGAATAACTTGGAAACTATTTATTTTAAAATTACAAATAAAATACATTTAAGATCTTCACAACAAGACCTTCCATTTGATATGTCACACACACGATGCAGTTTTCAAAAATTTTTTTTTTTTTAATTTTCCACCTTCCCCCCAAAAATGACCTCCCATATGCAGATTTTATCTGTTCACGTCACACCTCTGCGTTTGGGTCATAGAAATTGATATGTGTACCAAACTTCAACTTAATCGCCCTAGTAGATTCGGAGATAATTGAATGTGACGGACGGACAGACGGACACACGAGTGATCCTATAATGGTTCCGTTTTTTTATTCGGACATACGGAACCCTAAAAAGGACATAGGACTACTTTCATCTAGAAAAAGAGTACTGTTTCCAAGGGATCATCTAAAAATAATAATAAAAAATTCAAAGACTTACAAAAATTATGCGTGGACGCTCTAAGAAGCGCGGACAAAGTCGCGGGCGAAAGCTAGTAATGAATGCCGTTAATATTAAAGATCTGTTCATGCGAAATATGAGCACGAGATTAAAGATTTCTTGTCGATAAATTACATTTAATACAGACGATAAATGAATTTGCTCGTATATTGTCAATATCATTACGTTCGTATAAGGGGAATTCGGCTTATATTCATCGGCATGAATAACCAAGGGTCCATTGAATTGATGGCATTCATTTCTTTTGCTTTTATTATAGTTAATTTATTCAAAGAAACATAAAATTCTTCTTCCAAAACAATTCTATTGGTTCCTCAAGTTTTTACATTTCTGTCTTTCAGAAAATTGTTGCTGTTTTATGGTTAAGAAAAACCTATAGCACTAATAACTTGGAAAATTCATATTAAAACCTACAATGAGGTATATTATATCACCATCGATCCTATGTCCTTTTTAGGGTTCCGTACGTCCGAATAAAAAACGGAACCCTTATAGGATCACTCGTGTGTCCGTCTGTCCGCCCGTCACAGTCAATTATCTCCGAATCTACTAGACCGATTAAGTTGAAATTTGGTACACATATCAATTTCTATGACCCAAACGCAGAGGTGTGACGTGAACAGATAAAATCTGTATATGGGAGGTCATTTTTGGGGGGAAAGTGGAAAATTAAAAAAAATATTTGAAAACTGCATCGTATAACATATGAAATGGAAGGTCTTGTTGTGAAGATCTTAAATGTTGTTTTTTTTGTAATTTTAAAATAAGTTATTCAAGAAAATACACGAAAATTGACCATTCTTATCTCAGAAACTACTGAACCTAAAATTTTGTAAAAAATAATAATACAGAAATTAGTTTTCTACTTATAGATTATAGGAACTATAAGAAGTCCATGATATTAAAATAACATAGTAAATCACTCAATATTGTGCTTAGATTTAAAAAAACATGATAGGTAACATCGTACGAACCCTCTTCACGCGAGTTCAACTCGCAGTTGTCCCGGTTTTTTTTTATAATTTACATTACACGAAATGACTTTAACATACCTCACAGTTACTTACTTACTTAATGAAATTAAAAAGATATCAAAGTATTTCAAAGTTTAAGTTTTATTGTCATTTGCAAATACAGTGCAAATACAGTTAATACAAATACATCAAATACACTTTCAGTGTCGAATTGCACCAAACAGGCTGTTGGGCAGCCTGTTTGGTGCAATAGCAGAAGACTACAGTGGAAAATCGGTTCCTGTAGTGTTTGTTTTGTTTTATTCTGTTCTGTGAGAATTTTGTTCTGTGCGTGAGTAGGTATGCCAGAACTCATTTCCCCATCTATCTCTACTATCGGGATCGACAGCGTATATGCAAGTCCCTGATGACTTCATTTATCACGAAATGAATTTATAGTTGAGTTTCTGAATCTGAGTGATCCCGTATCCAATCGGATGTTTCGATTCAGACCCTTTTTTCTAGCAGTCTTCTTATCCGCTAATCAATGACATCGAGTATATACTCGTACTACCTATTCGGATACTGTGATGCAATTATCTAAATGAACTCAATTTAATGCTCTGATATTCGTTGTACGCAAAATTTTAGAAGCGAGAAGCTTGCTGAGAACTTTCGAGGCAGTCAATTAAATGTTATTATCAGACATGTTTTCGACAATAAATAAGTGTTAATCTAAATTATACGTGTATACTGCAATCCATCTAACTTATTTAAAAATCTAAATACTTTAAAGTGTAAACTAAGTAATTTTACAAGAAAACTAGAAATTTTATTTTGTCTGTCTTCATTACTCTTAGGAAAAACTAGCTTTTGCACACGATTTAACCAATTAATTATATTTTTAAATTATAACCTATGCGTTACCCTGATGTATAAACCATATTATTGTAAAATTTTATCAAAATCTCAGTATTAACTGCGTGAAAAAGTAAAAAACATCCTTATTTTTATAACTTTCGTATTTAAAAGTAGGCAAATTATTAGTAGGCAAAGTAGACAATGCATTGTCATTTTGTTAAATTGAAAACGAACAAGCTATAATTAAACATTATAAACCAACCTCCGACATTCTAATGAGCTTAAATTTGCTGTTTAAGGTCGAGCTTATACAGCAAATTTAAATTCCAAGCTTAAATTCCTTAGTAACATTAAATTACTGAGGAATTAGGTATCCCGCAGTTTATTTGATGCTGCAGCATCAGGTCAAGGTTATGGAACAGTACACCAAATTTGAAATCATTCGAACCTGTGGAAGTTAATGCGATCTCTATCTTGAAACGCCTAAACAGAACTTCATAAATTATTATAGGTAGGAACAATCTCGATCACGTCAGCTTTTAAACAAAAACAAAACGGTTCAAAATCAGTATTCAATTCGTTTGGGAGCTATGATGCCACAGATAGACATATATACACACGGATATCCTTATACAAATACAGTACAATTAGAAAAATAAGTAAGTTCAGAACGGTCTTTAGTTAAAATTAATTAAAAAAATATTTTTCGCTCGTCATCTCTACGTTATTATCTGCTCTTTTTTTATTCCAATATCCACATTTTAATACAGAAAATGACTTACGAATTTTATATTATACTTAATCCGTTACGAGCTTAAACTATTTTTCTTAGAAATAATGAAAAGACTTTTGCAGAAAATTGACTATTGAGACCTTCAAAATTAAGGTCGTACCGTCTCCAACGCTTTTAATTTTATATATTTTCAACCACCAATGGCTTGTAGAACCGTGTGGCTGTTATATTAAATGAGATGCATTTATCGATGAAATATCTACTTCAGTTAATTTCAAAATACTGTCGACCAAAAGTGACATGTAACTAAACAAAATTTTTAGACTTGGTTGTTGTTTGAGCAATTATCTAATCCAAATTATTTGAAGTCTTTTAAAGGCAATAAAATCGAGTAGGTACTGTTAAAGTCAAGTTGAACTTAAATACTGGCTGAATTAAAAAGTTTTTGTAATTCAAACATAAAAAAAGAAGATGTTGTTTTTGACGTAGAAAAAAATTGAAAAGAGTTTTTTGATTTTGATATAAGAGTTGGTTTTGTAATATGAGTTTTGTTTGGTATATGAGTAAAAATGTTATATAAGTGATTGTGAATATTTTAAGGCATTTTAAAGTAAATAAAAGATGTGTGCACCATCAGAGATGATCAATTATTTTATACAGATCACAAAACGGCATTACGAAGAAAATCATAGAAGAGGTACTGTCAATAATAATAAAAATGTAAAATATCAGTTTGGACAACCATTAGCCACCCGTATGGCTACAAGGCTTTATCGGTGCTCAAAATATTTCAATTGTTTTTTTTCCTCTATGTCATCAGTCCGTCCCTCGCTATAAATAATCTAAAAGTCATTGAATGAATCAGAAATTTCTACTAATATCCGTTGAACACATAAAGTAGAATTAATGTTTAAGGTCGACGAGTATAGCTTTCAAATGCGCCTACACTAGCTCGTGGGTTTTCAAAGTGGGCGCGGCCCCAAGGAGGGCGCAGAGACCCGCAAGGGGGGCGTGGGCCACTAATAAGATTAAGGACCTTATATTCGTGAACCGCGAAATTTTAATTACTATTATAACTTTAAAGTTATAATATTACTATGAGTGTTGTAGTCAGAAGTTATTTTATGAGTATAACCACAGAATAAAAAATAGTACTAGCGTACAGAAGTTGCACTCCTTTCACATTTAATGTGAGCGACCTTAGGCAATTATATCACGGCACACACACATAACTTCAAAATGTGTATTTGAATAAGTAGATTTTTGTATAAATTTAATAAGCAATAAAAATACTTTGATGTTTGAAGAGTTTTGTCTTTTTTTCTTTTCCGATAGTAACCTAAAATCATTATTTTCATCTTTTAGAAAGGGAATCTTTTAGAATCTTTTAGAATCTTTTAGAAATGTGTTAGGGAAACCGTGCTAGCTACAATAATTTCATAGCTATAGGTAAGCACTATTCTTATAAAACCACTTTAGGATTATAGGATATTTATAAATCTCAACGATGATATACGTTTCAACTTCAAACTATTGAAAATGATCAGCTTTACTCATTTTCAATAGTACTCATTTTCAGATTCAGATTCTTTACTCATTTTCAGATTCTTTACTCATTTTCAGATGAAAATACTCGTAGATTCCAATATTGCCATGTATATAATACGACTTTCGCATAGTATATAAGTAAGTTTAATGAATTTCAAATTGATAATTTTTTGTCAGATGTTTACCTACTAACAATAACATTTCTATTACTCAATATATATTAATTCTCGTGTGCATTTTGTATAATGAAATGAAATATCCTGTCATATTATTTGTGGCTAGGCATACTGTGTTTCACAATTATGAACTTCTGTTATTTTAGAGTATTATGAGTAGAGTAAGAGATCCATTCTACTATTCTCATTCTACTATCTTCTGCTTATCCATTAGTGCTTGCCTTATTTTAATAGGCGGCGGTAGCCACCTACCATCGAGAAACCGTCAGCCCGCCTGCCTACGTTATATTAAAAAAAATGGAAAACCATATTCACTCTGAGTTTTGTCAACTTAAAACTAAGGCCTTTGGCTGCGAAATGTGTTTGGTATTATGTCATTGGTCGGCCGGTAGACTTACATAGTGTTAACACAGTATATATTAATTTTCATACAGTAGGCCGACGAGACGTCTAGACAGGGCAATCGTGCGAGGCGTGATACGCGAGTGGGACAAGACCGAGCTGTATACTTCGTCGTTCTTAGTAGCTTCGTAAAAGTTTTCTAGCGCTAACGCGTCTTTGAAATTTAAATTTCTTAAATTAATATGGTGCGTACGGCATGTGCTGTGAGTGCGTGCAAAGCTTTATTTCGCATAAATAAAGGACTAAGAACAAAAACAAAAACAAAAACAAAGAATAAAATGACGGTTGTGAAAATACATACATGTGAAAACGGTTGTGAAGAATGTTTTGGGGTGTTTTGGGTTTATATTTTATTTATCAGAAACAAACAACTTAATTTAATACATTTAAGTATTAAAATCTAGTGTTCATAAGCCATTTATTGATAAATAGATATGGGTGTGATCGAGGTTTCTTGGGGTGCCGAATATGAAAATGACATTCATCTTCAAATCCAAGATGGCGGCCATTCATTTTTTGATAAATACAGATAAACAATAAAATACAGATAAAATACAAATAAAATACAGATTTTGATATTTCTTACCCCTATTAAAGGATGTAATTGCTTTAATATTACAAAAAAGTCATTGTCATTCAATTTGTGACAATCCTATGAAAACCTACACAGGTGGCGGCATCACCCAACATCAAGGCGTCGGCCTACTGTATGACAATTAATATAGACACTGTGGTGTTAAAGTGTACCTACATGATAACTCATATAACATTGGTTTAGTTGCAGCGTTATTTATAATAATTCATCCGCACTTTTATTTTTACTTTTTTACGCATTTTTTTATAGAATAGTACTAACATTCTACTTTTAAATTGTTCAAACAAAAAGAAAATTGTACTGAAAATGTTGAACTTTATTTACTGTATCGAAAGGTGCGGTCAGGGTCTAATGGACTAATGTTATATTTGGCGAAATTGGAACGAGACTCTGTAACTCTGTTTAAAAACATGCTATTAATGTAATATTCACTTTCCACCTCTGTTTATCCAACGAGGCGATGAGGACGTAACTACTTTCGTCGGTCTTCGGATGTAATGACGTAATTTGCATAAAAATATACGTATTATAGCAACACCGTATTATCCGTATCAACCCGCCAGGTAAAAGGGTTCTCAAATATATTCAAATACTTTTAAATGATCTTCAAAGAAGAGTTTTATATCTATTCCTTTTTTTATTCACAGGTTTCAGTATTTATTTATGTTATGTTCGGCAGGAAGATTAATTTGATAGTAGATGGCTACCGTCGCCTTATTATAAGCAATACCATGAAAGTGTTCCACCAACTTGATATGATAAAGAATAAGGCATGGAAGAATAAACTTTGCTATCTTTTTATCCACTCGATAGTAGGATAAAAGATCAATTAAAATAGAATAAATTTTATTTGTCACAAAGGACAATTTGAGCATACTACACATTTGACAAGACTAATACACATATATACCTATACATAAATAATATTTTACATATATACAACATATATGTAAAATATTATTTACAACTTTCTTATTTTACCAACACCCTTTAGAAAACCACTATGACAATCAGATATTTTCATAGTGGTTTTCTAAAGGGTGTTGGTACCAGACGGGCTGTTTAGTATATGACTGCGGAACGCAGAGTCGTTTGACACTGCTAAAAAGCTTAAGAAGTTAATCTAAAAGTCTAACTTAATCTAAAAAGTACTATAATAATATGTACTTAGTTCTTTCATTTCGGGTTGGTCGTCTGTAACTTCGTTAAGCTTAGGGCTTTCCACTTCTTCTCATGGGAACTATACTTATTACGGAAATTCAATTCCAAACTCTAAGTAACCTTAAAATGTTTTAGAAAATTCACTGGTAAAGTCGTTTGAAAAATTCGCCTCCTACGTTACCATTCTTTTCATTATGGTTAGATAAATATTTTTTCTAATAATTTAAACGTTAGGCGAATTCGCCCTAGAATAAGAACAATGTCCCGCATTTTGTACGGGATAGTAGGTATGTGTAATTTTTTTGAAATGAGCATTACTTATATAAATTAAGTTTTTTGAAATTATTTTAAAAGTTACTAAGCATAAGAAAAGGAAGTGATACGGTAAATCTGTTTGTTTCGCCGCTTATTTCTTCTATATTTTTATATATATTTCGAGCTTATTGTATGAGTGATTAGGGTGTTTGCCTTAACGCTTTGTTCTAGGGTTCCCGGGTTCGATTCCCGGCAGGGTCAACTTTGAAAATGAACTTTTCAAAGTTGGCTCTGGTCTGAACCTTGCAAGTAGTGGCAGGGCACACTGCGTTTCGCAGTCATTTGGGCAGCTCGTCTGGCAGAAGACTATAGAAGACCACCGTGAAGACCACCGTAACTGCATGTGTGCTGTTGTGTTTTCATTTCCTTCCATTCCAGTGGCGTTGCTTGTGTTATAGGCGACAGTAGCAACCTAACATCAAGTGGACCGTCAGCCTGTCTGCCGATCTTAACATTAAAAAAAATCTTAATCAATTTCGAAACGCAATTTTCACTACCTTTTCAAGAATGTTTTTTTTTTTTGTAGATATATTTTACACAATAAGTAACCCTAAAAATAAGAAATAATTCTTCGCAATGTCCCAACTTGGTGGCTACCATGGCCTATAACACAAGCAATACTGTAACCTTAGTAGGATTAAAGGTAAGAGATTAGTTTAAGAAGAAATGTAGCCTCTCTGTTTTATCTACCGGCTGTGCAATGGCGAGTGCTCGAACGAGTTGTTCCAATTAATGCCTACTTCAAACTTTTACCACCGCACTGCGCGCCATAGATGCGAAGTTCATCCGCATCACTTGGTTAAAGTGCCGCTGCGCACAGTTCGGATGAGTAGAAATTTTATCCCACGGACGCGCGAACTTTGGAACAATCTAAGGTGTTTCCATCTAGCTACAATATGGGCTTCTTCAAGCGTACCATAAACAAATTCCTGCAGGGTCGGTAGCGCACATGTACCAGCCCTGGTGTTGCTTATGTCCTTAGGCGACGGTAGTCACCTACCATCAAGTGTACCGTCAGCCTGCCTTTAATAATATATTTAAAAATAAAGTTTACCAAGGGATAAAGAAGTTTACTGTTAATCTAGATTAACTCAAATAATTGTGTTACCTAATTCCAACTTGAGACTAACGTTTAATTCATATTTCAGTAAACAATTAGCAGCTGGAACAATTGATTCTTTTTTTGATTGGGTCTGTTCGAAATTGTATACAAAACTGTTAGCGAACATGAACACATTAGCACGAAATGTCACCGATGGCATTTCATGCGTGGTATAATATTGACGTAGCTCTAGCTATGTGTTTCACACGTATCATATAAACGCTCGTGCGAAAGAGACAGAGTATACGATAAAATATTAATGACCCTTGGATTATAACACTTCCATACAGGGAACTGGCGATTGGTTGTGCAATTTCAAATTCAACTAGCTCCGCGTGTTGCCGATTCAAATTACCACACAGATACAGCGGTTTAATACGATTTCATCTATAAATAAACATGGCGCTACTAATTAGAAAATATATAAGGGCTTTTGTTGTTAAATTTACTGTCTTAGCTTTTGTATTATAGCCTAATAATGCGTAGGTTCTGCGCTAAAGGTTAAACCATTAATTAATATAAAATTATGTTTTAAAAATACGGGTAAATAAAATGTAAAATGACAATATAATTATTTTTTCTCCTACTAATGCTAGAAGGCGATTTCCGATTTTATTTACTCATATTTCAAACTGGACTAAATACACATACTAAATACGGTGACCACCTGTTACCGAATCTACCTAGCAAGGCCTGGACATTTTGTCCCTAATTTGGTTACAAGGCTAGGACTTTTTTATTTGGTCTTACTACTAAGTTTACTAAGTAAGTAAATACTTTTTTTTTACTGGGTAAATGCAAAATGGTTACGAATAAGAGAACAGTTTGAACCACTTTCAACAAGGGATTGTAAGTTATACCCAGCAACATTTATTTCATAGCTTTGACATTATTTCATATTTGACGAGCCCGTTGGATGAGTGGTTAGGGTGTTTGCCTTAACGCTCTGTTATAGGGTTCCCGGGTTCAATTCCCGGCAGGGTCAACTTCGAAAATGAAATTTTCAAATTTGGCTCTGGTCTGGATCTGGAAAGTAGTGGCAGAGCACACTGACGTTTCGCAGTCATTTGGACGGCCCGTCTGACGGCAGTAACCACCCCTTACAGAATACCACCGTGAAAAAACAGCACGTGTGCTGTTGTGTTTCGGTGAGAGAGTAAGGGATGCCAGAGCCCATTTTCCTATCCAATTCCCATTATCCTTAATCCTACTGTAGTCGGCAGAGCACTTGCAGCAGCTGTGGCGTTGTGTTATAGGCGACGGTAGCCACCTACCATCAAGTGGACCGTTAGCCTCTCTGCCGATCTTAACATAAAAAACCTTACAAAATTTTAAAACAAATTTTTAATCATGGTACAATCGATAAAAAAACTGAGATTGCTCTGGCATCCCTTACTCACTCACCGAAACAACACACATGCTGTTATTTCAAGGTGGTCTTCTGTAAGGTGTGTATGTGTGTGTGTAGCAAATAGTGGCATTGTGGCCTGCCACTATTTGCCAAACCCAGAAAAAAATCAACTGTTAAAAGTTAATTTCAAAAGTTGGCTGAGAATTGAACCCGGAAGCCCTGCGACAGGGCGCTAAAGCAAACAACTTAACCACTCAACCAATGTGCTCGTCAAAATATGTCCTAAATAAGTTAGGATTCTAACTAAGTTTATGTACAGAATAGTCGATATCGTAAAATTAAGTTTAAATTAATAAAACGTACGTTGGATATTTTATGAACATTAACAGCCATGCAATAAAAATTGCAGTTTGAAAGCGGTTTTTTTTTATTAGATCAGGGTAGCGCTTGACCACTATCTCACCTGATGTGAGGTGTAGATGTGGCCGAAGGTGGACCACGCTTACCCAGTAAATGCCCATTTACCCTGGTTTTGAAGACCCCGAGGTTGTAGTTCTGTGGGAACACAGACGCAGGCAATGAGTTCCACTTCTTAGCAGTCCGAATAAGGAAGGTGGAACTGAAACGCTTCGTGCGTGATCGAGGTAATCGACCACGAAGGGATGAAACCCCCGCCCACGCCTAGTGTTCCGCAAGGTTATGATGCAGTTCCTATAACCGTATGTAAATTGGCAACTGGTTTTGCAGTTCGCCGGATACGCAGATAGTTGAATAGACCGGCTGCAATAGAACTGCAGTATAAACGTGCAGTTTTCCAGCTAGCTGGCAGTCGGTCTTGAAGTAGCCTAAGATACACCCTCAACAATATATTTTATAGCTCCTTTAAACTAAATGGTGCGGCGGCGGCTTAGCGCTCCAACTGAACCCCTAGGTATATTATTATAATTGGCCCGCGCTCAGAGCCGCATCGATCACTGACTCCCCTCACAAGATAGATCCATGGCACCATTGTACCCTCACTCCGATGTAATCAATCATTTCGATAACCAAATGCCAACTATTTACAGAAAGTAAATGAATTGCCACGAGCCAGATCCATTCCCACGAATTATATATTTTGCTCTTCGTAAAATCGAAAATTTAACAGAACTGGCCTCAATTAAGGTAACACCCGTGAAAAGATGCAGAAAAACTATTAAAACTATTTATTTCTCTTACTATTGAAATAGAAAACAAGAAATCTATGTTAAAATAACACAACTGAATATTTTATTTGAATTATTTTAGCTCAACAGATTTGGTTGGTTTTTTTTTTTGGTTTTTTTTTTGTTGTGTTCGTAATTGTCTAGGATAATAAATCTCATATTATACATTCTAGTGTGTGTAGTATAGTGTACTTCCAGTATGTAGTGTGTTCAAGTGTAGAGTATGTGTTTTAGGCACTATCTTGTGCTTTTCATAATTTATTTTTCATTATAGACATATTTTTTTTATATAATTTAAAGATCGGTAACCTACCAAATCGGTAGGTTTGCGAACACAATCCAATTCGACAATCTGATACTAAATGATCGATTTCGGAATGTACGGTGGAATTTATTTAAAAGTCATGTACAGGAAATTTTAGAAATAATATTTTTTAAATATGACTGTCTTTCTTTTACTTCTTCTACTTTGACTGACCTTTATTTGAAGGGCTCGGATAAGTAATGTTATTATAATCATAAATAGGCATGAATATTTATTATATGTATTATAGGTAGGTACATGTCTATACTAATATTATAAAGAGAAAAGGTAAGAGAAACGTATGTATTTTTGTATGTTTGCAATGAGTAAACTCAAAAACTAGTCGCATATGTATAAGCAAGCAGACGAAAGTAGAATTTGATAAATGATAATACTAGTATTTAGGCAGTCCAAACCGCTTGAAATGCTATTTTTTTTAATAATCATTTCAAGTTCTTACTTTTAAGAATACTATTTCACATAAGCCAAATATATTATAGTACGGTCATTCTATGAATGCGTTTTTGACATTTCTTTGTGTCCATTGCATAAAGTTCATTTCCGAATAAACGATACAGAAAATGTATGGAATTGACATCTGTCAGAACAGCACTCTTATAATGGCCGGAGTATAGTTGAACGGCCAAGAGTGATACATAACTAAATAAATAAATGCTAAATATTACAATGTATTAATATAAAACAAGCACATTCAAGTAACCTCGATTATGTTAAAACGAAGTAATAATTATTAGGTGTAATAACAACAATAAATAATTAAAATTAAGGTTTACTTTTAGGTTATTTTATATATATATAAAAACTATCTGACCCAGCAGACGCCGCTCTAACCTAATTGTAGCGCCATCTATCGAGTCCAATTTTATTTTCAAACCATGTGTCAAAATGACTCGACACTTCACGTCAATGAACGACGGTAATTTTATTTTTATTTTTTATATTGTTGATACAAAAATACTAAAATAGCGACAGAAAATGGGGGATGGGAATTTTATTGTAATTTTCAAAAGTGACTCTGGTCTGGATTTGAAAAGTAGTGGTAGGGCACACTGCGTTTCGCAGTCATTTGGGCAGCCCGCCTGGCGGCAGTGACCACCCCCTTACAGAAGACCACCGTGAAATAACAGCATATACGTGCTGTTGTGTTTCGGCGAGTGAATAAGGGATGCCAGAGCCCATTTCCTTATCCCCTCCTAATCCCTTATCCTTAATCCTACTGTAGTCGGCAGCGCACTTGCAGCACCTGTAGCGTTGCTTGTGTTATAGGCGACGGTAGCCACCTACCATCAAGTGGATCGTCAGCCTGTCTGTCGACTTAACATTAAAAAAAAAGGAGGGTGAAAAATACTTTACGACCTATTCTCATACCTACTAAATATACACACAAAATTTCATAACAATCGATCAAGCCGTTTCGGAGGAGTTTTGTTACAAACACTGTGGCACGAGAATTTTATATATTAGAGAGAGAGATATTTTAAAGTCCTTTCTTACGCTCCGGTTGCCGCTCCTATCGTAATTAACCATTATCACTCATCCTATATCACACATTTGCAAACCCTAGGCGAAGGTATCCATCTATTGTAAAGTAGACTGCCTAACGGTCAAATAAAAAAAATGTAGATTATAACGGGAAGCTTACCTTTAATATTTTGAAAATAATTCTTTTCAAACTATTAGATAAATGAGAAATTATTAACAAAGGTTACATTTATTATTAGTTAAAATCATTGAAAATGAAAAAAAAAAACATTGTATCTAATTTTACAATGTTTTCGTTTTCTAAAAACACCACTAAATCGTTGTTTTTTTAAGGCTATATTTCTGTCTTGGAATGTTATTTCTACGACCTTTAGATTGACTTTTGATTGGCGAAATATATTTATGTATGATTACTTGGAAAAAAAGTTTTATGACTTAAAAACATAGTAATTTGAGTTATTGCTGTAAGCCATCCTGATTCGCTTTAGAAAGAAACAAAGAAACACATTTTTTATTGAAACAGGCACATTATGGACACAATACCAGTTTAACGGAAAAGAAAAATTATAAAATTTGCCATATAATATTGCTTTAGTAACATTGTAAGAAAAAAATAGCATTTTATTGACTTAAAATTTAACACACTATACATATTTTAATAGCGCAATATTGTTATATAACCGTAAATATTATTACAATGTTATTTTTCTGAAATGTCCCATTATTTCCAAATTGTAACTTGAACGAAAACAGGTTTCCTATACCTCTACGAAAATTTCGTTACTTTAATTTCAAAGAGCTCAAAAAACTAAGTATAAGTGTACCTTAATACCGATAGATATTATATTACTAAAAAGTTATAGGACAATATTTCAAAGCAAAAAGTCTTTAAAAGCTCTCCTGTAAACTTAGCCAAAATGAGATATCTAATACAAAGTTGTTCTTTTCAGGTGCCTATATTTACTTATTGTTTATTACTATTAAATATCTGATTTCTATTCCCTGATGACAATTGGGGCTTATTATGTATACTATTAGTTGATCTCCTATAGAATATTGATACAAAATACTTATTCGTGGTAAATGTTGTTGATTGCAAAATTATCTTTATTTAAGTAAGTATCTCACAGTTTAAAACCTATTTCTCAAATAAAATAAAATGAAATAAAATAAAATAAAATAAAATAAAATAAAATAAAATAAAATAAAATAGATCTATTAATTTTTGAAATAAAAATGCTGAAATAGGCAATATGAAAACTACTAATAACAGTATAAATGAAAGATTTATGCTAATTATTCCATTTGGAATGCGGCAAAAAGGCAATGACCGATCCAGGGCGTATTGAAGAAAGACGATGTACCCAGATACACACCACATCATTTATTATCGTGATGACTACTGAGATACTCGTAAATTTAGATCTAAGGGTGCTTTCCTGAATCCAGGGCTTTATGCTACGTCATAACTCCACTCAATTTGTACAGTCACCCGGGCAAATAATGATACCATTCCAACGAAAACACGTTTTAACGTAAAACCATCCTTAGCAACGACGCACAGAAACTATTTTTCAATGGTACCATTTCTGCGTAGATCATTATTAGCCTTTTGTAAATGTATCAGTATAGCAGAATTTCACGAAATTCCAATAGAAAGTATGGAAATGTGACTCATATCATTAAAAACGAAACTACAATAAGTTTTTTTTTTTCTAAAGCTTCTACAATTTGTACAAATCTCGCGATATATATTTCTATTCGCATTGTTCTATTTTTAACACATCAACTAAACAGTTTAGCAAACGTCAATTACAGCATTTACTGGAAAAAGCTTTTAAATTTTATGTTAGATTTGTTTAAATATACAGTATCATCAATCCAAATGGGCCAGTGAGGGCAAATGTCAAACCATTAGAGATACGAAAATTTGTTCTTGGTCAAAAAGATTAAAATATAGACTATAGAGAGGGCATTGGGAAATTTTTCATACAAAAATATTGACCCTGATCGCCGTAATTAGGGTGACCATGGCGTAGCTAAATAGCCTTGTAAAGTTGGCAATTTTGTAAAACGTGGTTTTAAATGTCACGTTACGGATTCTTGGTCTTGCCCGATCTATACAGTTGAAAATCTTTGCTCTTAGTTTACATAAGTGACCCTTTCCTTATAATGAACTATTTTATCCTATAATATCCTATAATCCTTATAATGAAACCATTATATCGTGAAAAATTACAATAGATCAAACCAGCATTCACAGTAGGCAAGTTGCATTACAATATAAGGAAGTTATAGTTTTAGAAAGCTAATGAAAGAATTTGTCATATATCTTACTAATAGTTAAACTATAGAGCTGTGTAACAGGTCGATATCTGAATCTAATAAAATTTCATTAAAAAGTCTACATGAGCGAGGCTTCATTGAATTTTTCCTATCATACAGTTAAGGCGATTCCTCAAGTTAGTATGCGGAACATTTAGATATAATTTGGAAAATAATTCAGGTCAATCAAATGTACTAATAAGGATGTCCGACACCAGAACATCCATTGATATATGTGAGTTTACCATATCTGTGAGTTGCACCGGCTCAACAAAATATTATATTATGGGGTTTGTGATTACTTATTTTTAAATAAAAAAATATGGGTATCGTGGTACCTCTCGAAGATACAACTGGTTAAAAAAATGTTTTTGTCTTGTTAAAACAATAAACAGATCAAAACCATTTATAACTTACGGGACACTAAAATAAATATTACATTAAAGACATAAAAAAAGTAAAATATGAAACCCTAAAAATGTTTTATAATAGAATTTACTCTGTAAACACAAGACAGTCTTGTCTTAAACGGAGCAAACTTGTGATCTGACTTGCTGTTCTCCCTGGGGCACTTGTGAAATAAGGCTATGCGAATCGTAACATAATAATTGTTCATTCGTTTGAATAATAAAACATAACAGCAAACTTCTGATAATAAATATTTTAACAATATTCTTTAAGGAAAAAAAACTAGGTTGAAGGTTTTATTAGACGACCTAAATAAAAATATTTACAGAAGTTGAATTGTTTGTCTAGTATTCATGAATATTTTAGTCCCTTTTTTTGTGTTTTCTGGTCGCCTAGTTAAGACGAGCTTTACTGGCTCGATCGGTACTCAAGATTTCACATAATATTCATGATCCATAATTTTTTATTTTATGGTAATCATCACATTATGAAGGTAAGAGTTTAAGAATGTAGATATTATTTTCCCATCTTTGATGGCAGAAAAAGTTAAGACGAGTAGGCACCTTACACTCGTATTACAAGAAATGCAAAAAATATTATATATTCGACTAGTTAAGCCCGCAACTTCGTACGCGGGTAATCGGTATAGCGCGTAACTTTTTTTTTGTAAACCGATTGGAATGAAACAAACACTAAATGTTACGGGAAGCTTGCTACAATACATCAGTGAAAACCGCATTCAAATCGGTTAAGCTGTTTCAGAGATTACCTTGCACAAACGCACAGACAAAAATTCTAAAAACTATTTTTTACCCCGGTAACATAAGTACAACCTGTACAAATTGTTTTTTGATAAAATATTTTATTATATTTATAGATATAGATGTATCGGTAAAACTGCAAATCCATTAAAAAACCAAAAATAGAAGCCCGAACAAGTAATAAATATTTTTGAATTAAAACATTAATATATTAAAAATAGATTTGTTTATGAAAAATACATTTGTTCCTGATACTTCAAATAATTACATTCAAATCGCATTTAAATCGGTTAAGTCATTTCTGAGATTAGCGTGCAGAAACGCACATACAGACAAAAAACTCGGTAACATAAGTATAAATGTTTTTTTTTAAATGTACAGACACAAAGATCTCCTTTATAATTTTTATAACTGTTATAAAAAAAAATTAAATTTTTTTTAATGTTTATAATTTTTTTCGTCCGAAAAAAGAATTTTACTGTCCTTTTTCCCGCGTACCGCTTCAACAAAACGCGGGATCTCTCCAGTCTCGGGTCCATTAAACGCGTCATGGCGATTTGAACTTTTCAAAGTTAGCTCTAGTCTGGATCTGACAAGTAGTGCGGACACTGCGGATACACTGCGTTTCGCGGTCATTTGAGCAGCCCGTCTAAACATAGTAACCGGCTCCTTACAGAGGCCTTCCTAACTTCCTACCATCAAGTAGGCCATCAGCCTGTCTGACGGTCTTGACATAAAAAAACTCGTAGTTTTTAAATGGAATGCATGTATGGCTTAAAAATAATGATCAGTTACTGCAACGATAAAGAATAATACTGCGACGGAAATTGTGTCCCTTAAAATAGTATCATAGAAATGCAAAATTACTCCAATCCGCAGTGGACTAGGTTAACGGCGGACCATAGCCCATACTCTTCACACTGAGGAGAAGGTCTGTGCCCAGCAGTGTGACATAATATGCGTGTAATATATACTGATATTGATAATGAACTTCAAAATTTTTCTTCTTTAATATTTTTTCCAATATTTTCGAATATTGTATGTGCCCAATATATCCAGTGTAAATATAATTATCCTATTTTATTTCTTCGCCATATTTATTACATTTTCTTTCTTCTTCTCACCTATTACTTATAATTTAATACGTACATGTATTGTTATTTCTCACGTAGTATATTGTATTAGTAAATACCTACTGAATTCCACAGTATGTCTTAATAACAGACTGACCGCACGAACGTGATCCGCTGACATATTTATCCAACCCTTTTCAGAAACGCTTTGATGTTCTTAACTTATTAAAGGGCCTTTACACCATACATGTATAATTTCCAAAATGGAATTAATTACTCTGTATTTGTACTTTATACAATTGGAAGAAAAGCGTTTTCGATCCAGAAGCGTAAAAAATTTGAATTTATTTAATAATAGTGTTTCTGGATTAAAGGTACCCTATGTCCTTTCCTGTATCCTTGACAACGTGTATGCAAAATTTTATGATAATCGGTTCAGCGGTTTGGGCGTGAAAAGGTAACAGACAGACAGACAAACTTATTTTCACATTTATAATAATATTAGTATGGATTCGTTCAATTCGTATTACATCATGTAAGTTAGTTACTTAAATAAAAAAAGATTAAGTTTGAATATAATCCCTATACTAGTATAATAATACTTTTGTTTTGAATAAATATAAAAAGTAACTTTAGCTAAAAATAGTGTAGCAGTTGACATGTCTTTTTTTTAACGTTGGGAAACCCTCATGGATACCCGGAAACGTAGGGGAAGCGTGGTTAGGCCGGACTCATACCTAATATACACATTACACATACTTATCTATGCCCGTACCGCCTAATGCCCTCCGCTATGTCACGCGTCTGACAATAAATTTTATAACTTCCTAACCCGATTGTGGCGCCACCTATCGGGTTCAATTTTAATTTTTAAACCATGTGTCAAAATGACGCGGCACTTCACGTCAATTAACGATGGTAAATTTTTTTGGATACTGTTCGTACAAAAATACTAAATTCACGATAAAAAAAACGGGGGTGGGAGTAGGAGGGTGAAAAATACTTTACGACCTATTCTCATATCTAATAAATATACACACAAAATTTCATAAGAATCGATCAAGCCGTATCGAAGCTTTGTTACAAACACTGTGACACGAGAATTTTATATATTAGAAAATTTTACAAAAACGTCTCTGTAAATTCACGTGTTTAGAGAATGTTCAACATTTAATTTTAAATACACTTTCTGAACACGATACCGGCAAATATGCATAATTTTATACAGGTCTGCGAAGAAACGAAATTAAATTTACCTCATGCCGGGAAGGGTAGGCGAGAGAGAACAGTAATTAAAAATAACAAGCAAAATGTCATCTCTATGGACGCACATTTTTACCTAAATGAGACATGTTATTTTTCTTAATACCCATCCATGAATATTTTAAATACCTTTGATACAGTAGAGATCCTGAATAGAAATAAACTTTAATGTGATGTTGATTGTAATTGCAATTGCAATCCATTTGTATTTGCATTTTGTTCAATTAACATGAAATAAAGGCCGTCACATCGGTTTTCAATTTAATTTTATTGCTATATCATTGTGTTTACAATTAATTAATTTTTAAGACTAATTAATTTTTACGGGAATCTACAATATTCGTTTTAACTTGCAGAAAAAAAATACGGAGTCTAAATATGGAACTCTTTTTATTTATACATTAGTTGCCTAGTACATGGTACTAGGCAAAAAGTTTTGTACCTAACATAACACCAATGACGAGCCAATCTATACATGTAATAAAATCGTGAACGAGCCATCTCTGTACATTGTATATTTAAAAAAAAATGCACGTACCTACTTATGTTACCGAGCTCAAAATTTAGAAATTTAGTAATTTTAGAATTTTTGTCCGTTTTTCTGTGCGTTTGTACACGATAATCTTAGAAACAGCTCAACCGATTTCAATGCGGTTTTCACTAATATATTGTAGCAATCTTCCCGTAATATTTAGTGTTTGTTTCATTCCAATCGGTTTAAAAACAAAAAGTTATACGCTATACCGAATACTACGTGTACAAAGCTGCGGGCTCCGCTAGTAGGGGATATGCATGTAATTTAAATTCCGTTCAATTGTTTTTTTTTTCGAATCTTTATCGACCGGGCATTATATTATATCTAAACAATTATTTCCTTATTCGATTCCTTTTTTATTGCATAATTTTATAAAAAAAAGTGCAAATTATGCGAAGGAAATTCAAAATTGCGAAACGCCATTGCTTGAGACGAAATGTGACGTCAGATGTTAGGTCAACAAACTCGTATCGTTGATAGAACACTTACAGTAGACAAGCGTTGGACATAGCTTGTGACGTCAGTGAAGGCGCGCGAAAACCATGCTAAGACGATGTAAACTATAGATTGAAAAAATAAAAAAATACCCTATTGGCTATAGAGTGGTTAATTCCAGGTTCGATTTCCGACAGGGCCAACTTTGAAAATGAACTTTTCAAGGTCGGCTCTGTTTTAATCGGGCAAGTAGTGGCAAGGTAGTCATAAAATGGGCAATCCATATAGCGGCAAGCCAAGTTTTTAAGGTTCATTTTCAAAGGTGACCTGGCCGGATATGAACCCGGGACCCCTAAGTCAGAGCGCCAAGGCTCGACCAACAACCTTAACCACTCGACCAACGGGCTTGTCAATTGATTGCTTTCTTTATTAGTCTCGCAAAAATTCAAAAATAGTTAAACCGACTTTAATTCGGTTTTCACTTGTGGAAAGAGGATTAAACGGGGAAGGTTTGTATATGTAAAAATTGCAAGCCAGGCGAAGCGGATATAAGTTTTTAATATTTAAAAAATGTAAAAATTTTATCAATATTTTTTTCTGTATTAATTGCTGGTACTAAGAGAGTTAATGAGTAGTTTTCCTCTTTTCATGTAAGATAGCTCTTAATGCATAATGTCATTTCACATCACATACTAGCTGAGCTCGCAACTTCGTGGTATTCGGTATAGCGCATAATTTTTTTGTGTTTAAACCGATTAGAACGAAATAAACACTAAATGTTATGGGAAGCTTGCTACAATACATATATTTCATGTACAGACAATTACGTATGTATAGATTTTATCATCATTACACCTCTATCACATTATACCACATGATATACTAAAAATGATCTAAAATTCAGTGGAGCAACTTTATGTGAAATTTAAGAATTCAATTCGAATCGAATTCGTCATTTGAAAATGATGAGGTAATGGTGTGAGCCAAACCTGGAATGTACTTAAGAAGTGGAAGGAATTCTTAAATGGAATTTCATTAAATTCTCTTGCCGCTTATTGATATGGGCGCCGGGCGTTCATGGCTGGGTCGCACTTTATTAAGAAATCATATAGATGTCGATGGGAATGTGTGTACGTGACGATACGCCTTATTGCCCACCCTGTCAGGCGGCTGCCGAGCTAGTTTCATGAAGATTGTCGATTAATACAACCCGTCTCTAGCCAAGTTGACTTTCTAACAAAAGAAATTTATAAGAATGGCAGATTTAATAGTCAAATAATCGGAATAAGTCGTCACCCAGTCGCTAGGACCAAAATATTACCAATAATTCATTTCGTAGTTTTAATGAGGGCGTTATTTTTTTTTTTCTAATTGCAAGCTCACGATTGCCTAAAAACACAAGCATGATATCAATTTTCCAATCCCATATCTTTAATTCTACTAAGGTCGGCAGCACTTGCAGCACCTATGATATAGGCGACGGTAGCCATCAAGTTGACCGTCAGCCTGTCTGAGGACCTTTACTTAAAAAAAAAGAATGCAAATGTAGCCTTCTTCTGAGACATAATTGCAGAAAGCCACAGCACTGTTCCATTACACTGGTGCAATAAAAAAAATTCAATTTGATTAAACTGAAATTGTATTTAAATGTTACTGAAAGGAACTGATGAAATCTGAAAGAATCTATGAAAAGAGGTTATGGGTATTGTTATGTGTGTCGGAATAAAATTCACTTACCCAATCACTTATATATTTATATTGGTCTTTTGCACAATACAACAACACTTATTCAGAAGGACTTGAAGGACAGATATACAGGACCGAGCACAGATACAATGATAATAATAATAGATACAGTTAATTAATAATTCGACTGTTTGAAACAAAGTTATCAAGTCGCGCGCCAGAGGGTAACAATAAAAATCGTAGGTAGTTGCGCGAACGTAAACAATCATCGGCCAACTAGCATACTACGGGTTTCGCGCGGCTTTGCGTGTGCAATTAATATTATTGTATATATTTTGTAAATGTATGTTATAAATTTGTAATGTGTTGTAAATATGATAATTTAATATTTAAGTGTGTATATAGTAATAAACATATATTAGGTGTGTAATTGTGAAGTGTTATAAAATATAAATATAGATATAAATATATGTAGGTCAGCTACATCACTCCCCTCCAGAGACCGTGTCTACGGGCGATAAAAATCTGGGAAATGGACTCGACGACCAGATCTGGTAGTCCGAATGATGTCCTCGGGTGGTTGATGAAGCGGTGCGTGCCTATCAGTGGTATTGTTGTCGGACAATATGTAGGCCGGCTTAATGCGGTCTATAGATACTGTTACGGCTTTGCCTTTGACACGAAGTTTGTAGGTTTTCGCACTTCTCTCCAGGACCTCGTGTGGACCGGTGTAAGCTGGTTGGAGTGCGCCTCGTAGCGCGTCTTCCCTTAGAAATACGTGGCTACAATTGGCAAGGTCCTTATAAATAAAGGTCTTAGGGTTTGAATGGTGCTTGGTGGGTACTGGCTGTAATTTTTCGGCGAAGGACTTCATTCTGGCTGAAAACTCGGTGATGTCGGTCGTATGTCTGTCAGCTTGGTTACCGAAAAATTCTCCGGGAAGTCTTAAGGGCTCGCCGTAAACCAAGTCCGCCGAGGAAGCCTGGAGGTCTTCTTTGAAGGCACTCCTTATGCCGAGCAAAACCAATGGTAAGGATTCGGTCCAATTGGCATTACTATGGCATATTATTGCTGCCTTAAGCTGCCTGTGGAAGCGTTCGACCAGACCATTGCATTGCGGGTGGTAAGCAGTTGTCTTGCGGTGTTTAAAACTGATGAACTTTGAGAACTGTTGGAAAAGAGAAGATTCAAATTGCCTGCCGCGGTCAGTAACAATGTCGGTAGGACAACCGAATCGGGACACCCAGCATGATATAAAAGCTCTTGCCACCGTTTCTGCCGTGATATCGGTGATGGGGACAGCTTCGGGCCATCGCGTGAAGCGATCGACTGCTGTCAAGCAATACCGATAATTGCCTGATGGAGGTAGTGGGCCGATAAGGTCTATGTGGACATATTTGAAACGCGCGCTGGGTAGGTTGAGGGAACCTAAAGGTGACGTGACGTGGCGGTTCACCTTAGCGCGCTGGCACGCCAAACATGCTTTAGCCCATTCTCGGCAGTTTTTCCTCATCAGGGGCCAAACGAAACGCTGTGAAATTAGTTTTGCACTAGCGTTGGCGCCTGGGTGGCTCATTGAGTGCAGACAATTGAATATCTGCTGACGCAAAGTGGCAGGTACGAACGGCCTGGGAGTCGCTGTACTGACATCGCAGTACAACTTACTATGACTTCCAGGGATGTTCATCATCTTCAGACGAAGTGAAGATTCGCCATTGATATATTTGGCTAGCTCAGGGTCTGACGCTTGCGATTGAGCCAACACTTCAAGGTCCACTGGTGTCTGCAGTTCATCGACGCGGGAAAGTGTGTCGGCAACGACATTGTCCTTTCCCGGGATGTGCTGAATATCGGTCGTGAACTGAGATATCAGGTCCAGGTACCTATACTGGCGAGGCGAACAGTTACTTTTCCGTGTGTGGAAAGCGTAACACAGCGGCCTATGATCAGTATAGATTGTGAAGTGCGTAGCTTCCAGCATATGGCGAAAATACTTGACACTCTCATAAATTGCAAGTAGCTCGCGATCGTACGGAGAGTACTTTCGCTGAGATGGGCTCAACTTGCGTGAGAAGAATGCCAGGGGTTGCCATGTCTCACCTTTCTGCTGCTGTAGGACGGCACCTATCGCTGTATCGGAGGCGTCAGTGACCAATCCTAATTTGGCTTTGGGATCAGGGTGAGCTAATAACGCTGCATCACAAAGGCTTTGTTTACAAGCGTTAAAGGCTTGCAGAACATCACCATCTATGGTGACAGGGTGTGATGCTTTAACGGAACCAGTCAGGGGGGTGTTAAGAGGGGCTTGCACTTGGGCGGCGTTGGGTAGAAATCGCCTGTAAAAATTCACCATGCCCAAGAAACGCCTAAGTTCTTTAACAGTCTTGGGGACTGGAAACTCTTTTATGGCCTTGACTTTGCTCTCCAGAGGCCTCGTACCGTGTTCCTGGATGTGATAACCTAGAAAGGTTACCTCAGGAGCACCGAAGACGCATTTGGCAGTGTTGACAAGTATGCCGTACTTCTGCATACGTGTGAAGAGTTGGCGCAAATGGTCTTCGTGTTCTTCCGGTGACCTGGAGAAGACTAGGAAGTCATCAAGGTACGGGTAGCAAAAATCTAGGCCTCGAGTCATCTCGTCAACAAACCTCTGAAAAGTCTGGCCTGCGTTACGTAACCCAAATGTCATGAATGGGAATTCATATAAACCGAATGGGGTGGTGATTGCCGTTTTCGGAATGTCCTCCTCAGCAACTGGGATCTGGTTGTAGGCCCGTACGAGGTCAATTGTTGAGAAAATTTTACAACCGGACAAACTGTGCGAAAAGTCGTGTATATGACGAATTGGATATTTGTCCGGAATTGTCCTCGCATTAAGTAACCTGTAATCGCCGCATGGTCGCCAACCATTATCTTTTTTGGAAGCTAGGTGGAGTGGAGAAGACCATGGGCTCTCAGATGGTCTAGCAGTACCATTCGCTATCATGA
Source organism: Bembecia ichneumoniformis (assembly GCA_910589475.2). Lineage (NCBI taxonomy): Eukaryota > Metazoa > Arthropoda > Insecta > Lepidoptera > Sesiidae > Bembecia > Bembecia ichneumoniformis. Next base: position 14,740,896 of record OU342526.1, on the reverse strand, counting down.
CATCGAATTCCTGTTTGGCTATTTTAAATTTATCAGGCGCGAGTCTACGCGTGGGACAAGTCACCGGAGGGCCAGGTGTAGTGCGTATATGGTGTACAGTGTTGTGTTTAGAGAAGTGTGGTATGCCAGCTGGTCGAGTAAGTTCTGGAAATAACGCAAGTATTGACTGAAACCTACCGTTACTACCAGTCGAGATCTTGACGCTAGAAATGACATTGCTTTTATCTAATGTAACAACTGTACATATATTTGTTATGCTATCTACAAGTTTTTTATTACGTATATCAACGATAAGGTTGTAATGCGCTAAAAAATCTACACCTATTATAGGTTTCGTGACGTCGGCAACAATGAAACGCCACGGAAATTTACGACGTAAATTTAAATCTAAATTAATTTGTACCGAACCATAAGTCTCTATAGTCGAACCGTTTGCTGCACTGAGGTGGTAACCGGTCTTCGTTCGTCGTTCACGAAGTGCAGTTCTAGGGAAGACACATAAGTCACTACCAGTGTCTACCAGGAACTGTAACTTGGTCTCGCGGTCGGTGACAAACAGGCGACCAGTGGAGGGTAGGCAGTGGTCGGTCGCCATTACCGACTGCCGGTTGCGTTTCCCGCTGACTTGTCGCAAGGCTGGATACATTTCCTCGCGCTGTCTCCAAACTTGTGGTGATACCAGCATATTGGGTATCTCCTATAGCTGGATTGGGACCTAGTGGATGGTGAACGGCTGCGGCGTGGAGAAGTGCGTCTGTTTCTCGGTCGTGACCTTTCCTTAACCTTCGCAGTCAGTACGCTCACTTGCCTGGTCAATTCTGCGATCTGCCTCGACATTACATCTAATGTGGATGTACTTGATGTTGAGGCTTCTGCGACTTGTGGTGAGGCTGGTGTAATGTCGTGTATTCTGTCTGCGAGATCTGCGAGTGCGTTGATTGGTAAGGTAGATTGTGATGCGACTATAGGTTGCATGCTGTTGGGTAAACGGCTGGTCCAAATGGTTCTAAGGAAGTCCTCTGGGACGCTAGGACCTGCAAGGTGTTGGAGGTGTCGTAGGAACTGTGATGGTTTACGACTACCTAACTCCTCATGCATCAACAATTGTTTCACCTTATTTTCTCTCGAGACTGAAAGGCGCTTTATCAGTTCTGTTTTTAATTTCTCATATTTGTTTGTATCTGGTGGTGTGGTTATTATATCTTCTACTTCTGCGGCATATATATTATCTAGCTGAGCGACAACGTAGTAAAACCTCGTCGTGTCATCGGTGATGCGCGAGATGGTAAATTGGCCTTCTATTTGTGCAAACCAAATCGCCGGTTTCTCCGGCCAAAACGGAGGAATGCGGACACCTACGCGAAATAAATCAGCTGGTGGAAAGCTATCGCTCTGCTTTATGCGTCGTGAATTTGCACCTACTTGAGTATGTGCTGAGTCACTGCTATCACTGCTCATCCTCTTTATTTATCGTGTCCAGTACGGGGTCACCAGTTATGGGTATTGTTATGTGTGTCGGAATAAAATTCACTTACCCAATCACTTATATATTTATATTGGTCTTTTGCACAATACAACAACACTTATTCAGAAGGACTTGAAGGACAGATATACAGGACCGAGCACAGATACAATGATAATAATAATAGATACAGTTAATTAATAATTCGACTGTTTGAAACAAAGTTATCAAGTCGCGCGCCAGAGGGTAACAATAAAAATCGTAGGTAGTTGCGCGAACGTAAACAATCATCGGCCAACTAGCATACTACGGGTTTCGCGCGGCTTTGCGTGTGCAATTAATATTATTGTATATATTTTGTAAATGTATGTTATAAATTTGTAATGTGTTGTAAATATGATAATTTAATATTTAAGTGTGTATATAGTAATAAACATATATTAGGTGTGTAATTGTGAAGTGTTATAAAATATAAATATAGATATAAATATATGTAGGTCAGCTACAAGGTCTTGGAAATAAGCCGTGTCTATCGAAGATTGAAGTCTTACACAAATATTTCATACTTACATTTTTAATTATAACAAATAATCCTCCTCCAACGGCATTAGCTAATTAAGAAACTGTCAACATGACGTAACAAGTAACAACTTATTAGAACTTAGTCGGCTATTTTGTAGCCGCCATCAATAGAAAACGACTTCCGACAACAATCACTTGGAAAATGTTTAATTTTTATTAATTTTACGTAATAATACAGTGTCTATTTACTTCAACAAGTGGACGAGTTTCAGTAGGTAATGAAGAAATTTAAAAAAGTTTGCATTCCACAACAATTCATGCCCTAAGGGATTTTTCAATTATACGCTTAGTCTGTGTGAAAAGATATTGTGTCGAGAATCACATTTTTTTTAAATATTATACAGCACCAATTCTAAGTAGATTTTATAAAATATAATGGCATATAAAATTCAAAAAACAGTATATTATCCTTTTTCTTCTTATTTATTTAAAATCGTGTAAGTAAATGTTTTAAGAAAAAAAATGCGTGGGTAAAATCTTGATAAAACATATAAAACAGTACTTTTTTCTGGATGAAAGATACTCTGTGTGGTTTTCTGTGTCCCTGATAACGTGTATGCAAAATTTCAAGATGATGTGTTGAGTAGTTAATAGAAACTAATAGAAAATGTCCTGGTTACTATACAGATATTCGTACAATAATTTAATTTCAGAATTTATCCAATTGTCACCCGTGCTATCTGCATGCTGGTCTTCTATTAGGACATGATTACTAATAGAGAAGCCCAGATTACGACAGCGGAACACAGTGTACACCTTTTTTTTAAAGTTGTGAAATCCTCATGGATACCCAGCAGCGAAGGGGACGCTGCGGAGTTATGTCGGACTCCTACCGGCATCCGCGACCCGCCACGGAGCGGAGATGACTGCGCTGCTTGTCGGCGGCGTACCCGAAAATGGAGGTACGCCAGTAATCTCTAGGGACCTCACGACGGGCGGTAGTCTCCCCCAAGACCAGGTCCCGGTCAAGGAGAAGGTGGCGGACATAGGCCAGCCGCCTGGCCCCGTACCTCTTCCGTAGGATTGACTGGGAGAGGTAATCCTTTTCCCGCTGCCACTTTGTGCGACATAACGCTCTGATCAGCAGTGCGGAGAGAAGTCGGCGCCCACGACGAAAGACAGAGCGGCGCGCTGTTCTACTCATTCGGGGCAGTCAGCCAGAGTATGCTGCTCAATCACAATGGTGACACTCCTCAGTCGAACGCAATATGCCCTCAGCCATTACTGCTTACTTACTTAATAAAAAATGCGGTGAATTGAGACCCACAATATAAATGATGTGTACCTAACATTAATTCCTACAGGATATTGAGACATGCAGATGGCTCCTAGCTCCGAATAAACTAAATATTATGTTGGTATAATCTTGAAAGCCTGATTAAGTTTCGTTATTCACCCGTGGTGTTGTTTACACGTGAAGTAATACAACACAGTAATGAAATTTCAACATTTTACTCCAAACGCGTTTCGTATGAATTTAATGAAGCTTGTTTGTGTTTAGTAAACCGCAACGCTGAACTTTCACAGTGAACTCTGCTCCGACGGAAGCTCATTTTTGTATAAAAAGCTTTTTAATTAAAAGTTTACATTAAACTACAATTATACTAAAAAGCTAATACAATTGCATTAATATGGGATTAATGCATTTTCTTTTAATTTAGTAGTGGCAGGGCACACTGCGTTTCGCAGTCATTTGGGCAGCCCGTCTGGCGGCAGTAACCACCCCCTTACGGAAGACCACCGTGAAATAACAGCACGTGTGCTCTTGTGTTTCGGTGAGTGAGTAAGGGATGCCAGGGCCCATTTCCCTATCCCCACTCCTAATCCCCTGTAGTCGGCAGCGCACTTGCACACCTTTGGCGTTGGTTGTGATATAGGCGACGGTAGCCACCTACCATCAAGTGGAGTGTCAGCGTGTCTGCCGATCTTAACATTAAAAAAAATTACTAGCGAAACGCTCCCAGCTTCGCAAGCAAATTATATAAGCATAAACCATGTGAAAACCGCATTAAAATCCGTTCAATAGTTATTGAGATATTTGCGAACATACATACACGCATACAGACACTTAGACACGGCGGGGGACTTTTTTTATGAAGTAGTATTACGAAGTTACTCTATACGGACATCCACAAACCGTGAAGTGAATATAATCCCAACTATTATTATAGATGCGAAAATGAGTTTATTGTTTGTTAAGTTTTCACGCCTTAACTAATCAACAGATCATCGTGAAATTTTACATAAACGTTGTCAAGGATACAGAAAAGAAATACAGATACTGATTATTTCATCTAGAAAAAATCAGTACTGTTTTCGAGGAATCATTAAAAATAAAAATAAGAAAATCAACGGGCTCGTTTTGCTTACTTGGCCTGAACCCGAAGAAATCAAATAAATCGTGACAATGAGCACACAGCGTATTACAACAATACTTGTACTCGTATGTTTTAAAGTTACACTAGCGACGCCATAAGGGTTGCAAGTGTGCAGTCATACCTGATAAGATAAAAGATAAGAGAACAGGGGCCTTAGACAAAGTAGCATTCGCTCCGTAGCGATGCGATATCGAAGTTCGTTATCGTCTCAGAGACAAAGAAATCATGACAAGGTATCACGTGTTTATCACGTGTTACAGTGTCGATTCCTTTGTCTCTGAGACGATAACGAACTTCGATATCGCTTCGCTACGGAGCGAATGCTACTTTGTCTAAGGCCCCAGGGGCCTTAGACAAAGTTCGTTATCGTCTCAGAGACAAAGAAATCATGGGGCCTTAGACAAAGTAGCATTCGCTCCGTAGCGATGCGATATCGAAGTTCGTTATCGTCTCAGAGACAAAGGAATCGACACTGTAACACGTGATAAACACGTGATACCTTGTCATGATTTCTTTGTCTCTGAGACGATAACGAACTTCGATATCGCATCGCTACGGAGCGAATGCTACTTTGTCTAAGGCCCCAGAGGATAACGCCTGCTCACTATAAGCTTCTGTAACTAACTGCAGCAGTTTTTTTGCCTTTTTTATTAATTTACTATTGCTAGACCTACATTGTAAAGGTATAATGTTTGATTTAAACGTTTTCGTAGAAAATTTACATTGAATCCACCATGCCCTCTCAATTTTATAGGACAGCGTTCCATTTCAAGCTGATTCACCATTCAAGCACGGTTTTCCTTTGCTTACTTTCACTTTCCGTGAATGAAGAGCTTAGTCTATAGGTTTCATTAAGATTGAAATTCATAATATTTTAAAACGATGGCCTATTTCAGAAAAGAACAAGCAACTTCAAATTAAGCCTATTATAATATAAATGTATCATCATCATTATCTCAGTAGGACGTCCACTGCTGGACACAGGCCTCCCATAATTCTACAATAGGACAGTTTAGAATATTTAGAATGTCTGGATCCACCGTATATGTCTGCATTTATAGTATACTAGCGATCCGCCCCCGGCTTCACCCGGGGTGTAATTTTTTTATTTTTAAATATATAAATATTCCCCGTTTATTCCTCTTTCCATCGGTGAAAACAGAATTAAAATCGGTCTACCCGTTCACGCGTGATGCCGTGACCAAGGGAAATAGGGATTCATTTTTATATATAGGGATATTTTAAATGTGAAAGTTAGTGTAAGCCGTATGTTTGTAGGTTTCGATGTTTGTTTGGATGAAAAACGAACGATTTATATGTTATATAGTCCTATATGTTTATTAAATTTATTTTTATCCTCTATGTTGATAACTAACTGTTAGGTACCCGAGGGATTGTCTAAAAATATAAAAAATTCGGGGCAGTGTTGCAATGTCTCAGTGGAATCGTCACGGCCATAAATATGTCATATACTTTCATTTTTTAACGCAAACGAAACCGTGAGCACAGCTAGTTCAACAGACAGTTATAATTATCATGAAAAAAATAAAAAATAAAACATTAACCAAAACAGTTTTCAATTATGATTAATTGATTCAATTAGAAGACTGTTATGCAAAATTTAAAGAATTATTAGAAAATAATAAAAAAATATTTTAATAATATCAAATTTTTTAACACCAGAAATATAACAAGAAATTTTGCAGCTAAATATTATCAATGTGAAAATAATTTAATCAATGTGTTTCATGCAAGCTAGAGATTTGATTTGACCCAACAAATCACTGGCGGAAAGGAGTTGGAATCGAATGAACTACAATCACAAAAACATGTTATACTTCCTTCTAGCGTTGTTTATCGCACATGTCAGAGCCAAAGACTCTGGTTATTGTCAATTTACCACCCTGTCCCTATAAGTAGTAATAAGACACAGTGATCAGAGGAAGGGTTGTTTGTTTATACTGATTATCTCGCAGATTGCAAAAAGTGTAGATATATCTACTCGCATCGCATATCACATATCTGTGTGTCGTCAACGTTTTGAAAGCATGCTCCCCTGTTTGCTCGGGGCTCAGGGCGACGACCTATTCAACCAGAACAAACAGTTCCGAAATGTTGCTTCAAGCGCGTTAAAGCGCTTTATTCGCATTTTTACATGCTGACATGTTGATCTTTGCTTGCTCTTTCAACCCTTCTGAAATATTTCATTCGTTTTTTTTTTTTTTTTTTAATACCCGCTTAAAACTTTATAACCGTGTTTTTGTTGATGTACAGGCAAAGATTTTCAACTTGGATAAGATCGGGCAAGACGAAAGAATCCGTAATGTTACATTTAGAACCACGTGATACGAAATCGCTCAGTTCATCGCCAACTTTACAATGCTATTTAGCTACGCCATGGCCATCCTGATTACGGCGATCAGTATCAATATTTTTGTAGGAAAAAATTTCCCAATTCTCTATATGTTCTAAATATTTAATATTTTTAGTTACAGGTCTCAAACCATAAGAGATACGTTTTCAATTCAATTTCAAATACCTAATTGATTCAAATGACTTTTGCCAATTTTTTTTATTTTTTTATTAAAGATGGGTTTGCTCTTGATCAGCATCTATCCATGTAGGAAGGATGAGGCCGACGATGGAGCGAGCTCACCCAGAAGATGCCTATTCACTCGAACCTTGAAAAGATTTGGTTGTATGAGCTCGAAAATACAGACGCCGGCAGGGAGTTCCAATCCTAAGCAGTGCGCATTATAAAAGATGTTTTAAAGCGCTTGGTCCGAATTAGAGGGATTAAAATTGTAGACATTTCTGTTTATAATTTGCACAAGTTTCCATACCAAAACTTATTCCTTATGACCGACATTACCAATTACGGTATTTATTTTTTATTTATTTTTTTTATTTTCAGAAATATGACAACATTCCGTTCCTAGTCGCATAAGAGCGTAATTGAAAAAGTTTGAATGAAGTTTTTATTTTTCGAAAATCGAAACCTTAGTTCCTAAGAACACGTTTTCGTATCTTTTATGGTTTGAAATTTCCCCTCGCTGACCCATTTGGATTGATCACCCTGTATATTTTTTATAGAACATAAATTATTATTTTTATTTACCTACTTCATATCATTACGACTATAATCACAGTATTATAATGTAAAAAGTCTACTTAATTAAATATTTTAATTAGAGTGATAATTAACCTAACTATTGAACTTAAAATGTAAATTAAAAAATGTAAAGTGGCTAGTAACTTTGTACACATTTTATTATTGCGTTATATATTTTATTATTATTGAATGGTTTTAACGTTTCGATTAAGCAATAATATGTATATTAAAAATAAGTATTTTTAAATACTTTTAAAAAAATGAATAAATGTCATCAGTATTTTTAGAATAATTATACAATAATGCTGTTAATAATAATTTATATCATACAAGACATTGATATAAAAAACAAAACGTACATTTACATTAAAAATAAAAATAAAGCGCTCTAACGGATGAAAGATACCGTGCATAAAATGAATAGCGGCGCCTTACAGTCGGCTGGCGCACTCCGTTGTCTATGGCACAGATCTAGTTGGCAAAGTGACCGCCCTATGAACCGTCATATGTAGATGCATGTATTTTTCTTTACATTTTGCTAAGAATAAATATACTATTTTTTTTTAAATAATTAAATTAAAATGAAAACACATAGATCCATTTAACACGCAATGATCATACTGGTACTATTTATTTAAAATATTACAAATCATTTTGTAACGTAACGTTACCTGTTGACTGAGCGAAATATTTTTTATATTCGCTATATGTATCGTATTTCGTTCTTATTCGCGTCATCTATGCCTAATTTTTATCTAAAAGGTTGTAATAATACACAACGTTACATTTTTACGTTTGATGGACCATGTCCTGAACGGTCGGTTCAGGACATGGTCCACCCGTGTGTCGTGATTTATCCAAAAAGTTCCTCGTTTTAATTATAATAGAGTAACAAACGTCATGCAACCATCTCCAGTTTATGGCAAGCTGAGCCCGCAACTTCGTACGCATGGTATTCGGTATAACGCGTAACTTTTTTGTTAGTAAACCGGTTGAAATGAAATAAACACTAAATGTTACGAGAAGCTTGCTACAATACATCAGTGGAAACTGCATTCAAATCGGTTAAGCCGTTTCTGAGATTAGCGTGCACAAACACACAAACAAAAAAAATTTAAAAATTATTTTTTTGACCTCGGTAACGTGTACAAATTGTTTTTTTTTTTTTTTTAATATTTAATATACAGAGTACAGACACGGATCGTTTACGATTTTATTATAATACAATGATCAGGATGTGTCGAGTCTATAATGACCTGGTTGTCATATTTTTCATATTCAAACGTAAATTCATTGGGTGGCTTTAGGTGGTTTATTAAAATTTATTAAAATTTTATTGCAGTAGTACCTATTTACTACCTATATTCTGTAATATCTAGTATTTTCACTGAATACGGAATATAGATTTATTCTGTATTTTACTATCATATTATTATTGTAAGTTAGTACAATTTACCTTATACTATGCTGTGCCGGATTAGCCACGTAGCAAGAGTAGCAAATGCTACGGGCCCCGCGAATTTGGGGGCCCCGCGCTCCAACGCCTGTCTGACCGTAATAAAAAAAAATTAATTTAGGTAGGAGCGTAAAATATCTTGCATGACTTAAACGCGGTCGCGAAGCGCTTAGGCTATGCTTCATTTCCACTTGAAAATCTAAAACTCGATTTCGTCACGTTAAATCGTAAAAATAAGTAGGTAGTTTACGAACTTTTTAACGTTAATGTTCTAATGTTTAATTATAATCGATATATTTAGACTAGCATCTATACCACATTTCTACCCTTCAAGCGGCCAGATTCATAGAGTTAGAGATTAGAGCAGATTAGAGAAGTCGATATTGAAAGTGTTATCTCTAAATTTGCCCATACTGAATCTAGAAAAGTTTATTTGTAACAGTTTTGTTTTATTTAATACTCTAAACTTGAGAACCTAAAGCAAACCAAGGCCCCTTGACAGAATTTGCTACAGGCCCCGCGCTGGCTTAATCCGGCACTGACTATGCTATGTACACTAGTTAGGAGTGCAATTTAGCACATAATTTTTACACATGCACTTTTTAGTTTTTATTAATTGGATTCTGTTTGTGTACTTCATTAAATAAATAAATAAATAAATACAATGTACTTATTGATATAAAAACGGCTTCATTTATAACTCTCCAGAAAGATTTTTTTACAAATGACCGAGACGTCCTATTTACCTAGTTATCAGTCTCCTGCATAATTTATATAACGTTTATTTCATATGCCATACTTTTTTTATCTATATAAACTCTTACATGTATTTATATATTGTCAAACACAATAAAACAAAATAAATACAACCAATTCGGAAAGCTGTTTCTACAGAGAAGAAACCGTTAAAAGTCCTCCGTAGTCTCTGAGAATTTATAAAAGATCCATCAACATTGACCTCTTATAGAATTACTTTCATCGTGTTTTTCATGTTTCATAACACAAGCAACGTCACAGGTGCTGAAAAGTGCGCTGCCGACCATAGAAGGATTGAGGATAAGAGATTAGGTAGGGATAGGAAAATGGGCTCTGGTATCCTTTACTTACTTACTCTATTACCTTAAGAGGAAGGGTTGTGTATGTAAATGCAACGACCATGTAATTTGAAGAAAAAAATTCCATCTTTGCGAAGCCTTGGGCGGGTCTCTAGTTCGTATTTTTTTTTTGAAGGATAACCTCCGAAACTAACGTAGATCCTAATCCTACTATGTATATATTATTATAAATGCGAAAGTTTGTATGTTTGTTTCTCAATCACACCAAAACCTGCTGAACGGATTTGGATGAAATTTGTCACACAGATAGTTTATTATCAGGATTAACATATATGATATTTTTTATCTGGGAAAAATGTTAGGTTCCCGAGGGATTGTCTAAAAATATAAAAAAACGGCGCCACCGTCGTCATAGCGATAAAAATGTCAGAAGTTATTTTAGTCATATGTTTTCTCAGATGTAATATGTTTCATTTTTCAACGCGGACGAAGTCGCGGGCAGCAGCTAGTGTTTAATAAATTCTCTCACTCTTCGAAAGATACGATAGATGGACATAAAATTTATGTTACGTATAAACAAACCCACTCTTTCACTCGGATGAAATATAAACCACTTTTGTCAAGTGTATAATAAATAACTGTAATTTTAAATCTTCGTGGACAATAATTACCTACATAAGTGCCTAATATGGATTGAAAACGACGGTCTATTCACAGATATCCCAACTGAATAACTATTATTAAAGACGAGTGTGGTTGTGAAAATCCATGTGAAAAATACATTCAACTCAATAAACAGAAAAACAATGTTGAGTGAAGTCCAGGGACACATACCCGAAATTATCTCTTTAAATGTTACAAAAACCCTACAAAATTAATGTATTAAGAACGAGAAATTCTCAACTGGTTGTCAACAAGATGACCCCTTAGAATCGGCATTTTCAAGAGTTTCAATTAACAGTTTCATACAACATCTAAATTCATAATTTAACGTCTGGTATCTTGATTACCGAACCCTAGGTGGCAAAACTGAAATTGTTCTTTCCAGTTTATCAGAAATTCCTGCAGAAATCAGCATGTTGTGTACCTTGCCACCTGGACGCAATTTTAAATGCATTAATAATTTATAAATAGTGAGTTATTATTGTTGTATTTGTTTCTTGAACTCATAAATTAGTTTCAAAGAAACACTTTTACTCGTCACTCTATTTTTACTGGGGTTTCGGAAACAAAATAGCCAAGATGATGACGATCCTGAGAAGACTATGGGTTTGTTTCTTAACAACCGGTCACCTCATTTTGCGAATTAAGGATCTCCTATTTATGCTATAATATACAATACATCGATTATTTTAATCGACATATTTTTCTTTGTGACATCCTCCTTTTGATCAAGGTAAATGATAATTAAAAAAATAATATCCTACAAGTTATAAAAAGAGAAATTTAATCTTGTCTATCCAATTTAATTAATCTACAACCATTATTTACATCATAAAATATTACATTCCGTTAAACCTGGAGTTTTGATGAAATTTCAACCATTACCGTTACAATAATAAAGGCTCATAAAAAAGGGAATAGCAAAAAGTATAATAAATTATGAGGTTGGCTTTATATCGGCCAAAGTCAGGCTGGCTCGGCTTCAGAGATTAGCCTAAAATATGAGCAGGCTAAGACGGAACAGTGGCCTCATTCAAGCTCCCTCTCGCGGACAACGAACGCGTTTGACAAAAGATTTTTCAGGCAGAGGTCAACACGGGAACGAGGACAGCCCTAATTACAATTAATAATGTTAAATTCGCTTCACTCTTATCTGTACCGCTCTTATTTATACCACTGATAAGACAAACTATCAATTCTGTCAATGTCCCAATGAGAGAATCATTAATAAAATACGCACTCCGGCCCTAAAACCATTTCTTAAGTTAATGTGAAAATTATACACAACGCACTGTTTTCCTAAATGGAAATCATTGTTTTCGCGTATATTTGGTATTTATTGTTCAAAGTAATTGTACATTTATCAATAATTTATCATTTATATTTAATTTTTAGCTACATCAATAAAAAAAAATTGCGTTTCGGTGAGTGAGTAAGGGATGCCAGAGCTCATTTCGTTATCCCCTCCCAATCCCTTATCCTTAATTCTATTGTAGTCGGTAGCGCACTTGCAGCAGCTTTGGCGTTGCTTGTGTTATAGGCTACGGTAGTCATCTACCATCTAGTGGACCGTCAGCCTGTCTGCCGATCTTAACATTAAAAAAAATGACATTTATATAATTAGTAGATTTTTTAAATTTTAATGTCGGCAGACAGGCTGACGGTCCACTTGGTGGTGCTGCAAGTGCGCTGCCAATTTTAGTAGGATTAAGGACAAGGGATTGAGAAGGATTAGGGAAATGGATTCTGGCATCCCTTAATGGTCGCTTTTATAATTTCCCGTGACACGGCACGGCACGGCACGTTTTTACCGTCACGGTAAAATAGGAAAGCAAAATGTATGCAATTGTATGCAGACGCTTTTTAATTTATCGTCCACGGCAACGGCATGCTGTGAACAGCAACGGTCTACCGTGCCGTCGTCGTAGCACACTCTGCTCCCCATCAAATCGTCGCGGCAGTGTTGAGAGTGTAGTGTGTACGTACAAGGAATTTGTAGTTATGTGCGTGCGTAGCCGGGCGGCGCGGGCGCGAGGCTGCTCCAGTTTTGCGTAAGCGGTAGATACAAGCAAAATGATGTTATTTAAATACGACGTAGTAACTTTACTGGAACTTGTTGAAAAAAGACCATGCTCATGGGACAAATCATTAGACGCTTTTAAAGATAAAGTTCTTAAAGAAAAGGCATGGAACGAAATATTCCGTTTCTTGGAATTTGGGTCTTCCTTGAGCTTATCAAATAGGGTGTAGTAAAATCCTTCTAAATATTTTACTTTTAAAAGCGAATGTTGCCAATACTTTCTTGTAATATGTTTTTTTCTACGTCGTAAATACAACAAATAAAGAATAAGTAGTCGCTGTCTCTTCGAAAACAACGTCCGCACTTTGAAGGCATATAATGATTTTACGGCAAATTATAAAAGCGACCTACGGCACGGTATGCCGTCGACGGCCACAAAAATACCTGAGACGTCCACGGTATTACCGTGCCGTGCCGTGCCACGGCAAATTATAAAAGCGACCAATCACTCATCGAAACACAACAACACACGTGCTGAGGCAAACCGGAAGAGGATTGATATAAAAATTTCCAATTGACCACCCAAGCTAGGGTGAATTCTCGGATATGCATTAAACGGAATAACCGGTTATTTCAAGACGGTCTTCTGTACGGAGGTGGTTATTGCCGCCAGACGGGCTACCCAAATGACTGCGCAACGCAGTGTGCCCTGCAGTGTGGGCTCCGTAACATTCAAATTTTACCACTTACTTTGCGGTGTAATGAAAAAAAAAAACCTGCCTAAAAGAACAACTTAATCGACACAGGGACCAGGTTTCCTCTGACTGGAAAATTATGGGGGATGCCTAATGTCCAGCATTTGACGTCCGGCAGAGATGATGAAAGGATTTTATAGACTTCGAAGTCTGCTACACTAAGTCGGCTTCAATAAGAATTGTAATATTGAAGGGATAAGTTGGAAATAGGGCCCTATGCTCTGAATTCCTTCACTTACCCACCGAAACATATCAGGCCCGTCGTTACTGGTATTCCTTGAATGGCTGCCTAGTTAGTGATAAAAACTGCTGAACTCTAGTGTCTTTTGCAACTAGTTAGATAGTACAGTTTTCCTTCAAGCGTTCGCCTCTGTTTTCCTTCGAGGCTATGAAAACAAAATAGATTTTAATACGAAAAATGTTACGAAAAATTCCATATTAAGTGCTCATTAACTATACTTATAATTTTAATTAATTAGAGTATAAAAACAAAGGAAGAATGTGAAATCTAGTGAAAGATCAATCGGTAGGTGAACATTCTTGGAAACACAGCGCACTGCCCCAGATCCCATTACTGCGAGGGTCTTATTTGAAATCCTCTTATGAGCATTCCTGCTCACATACCGTGCCATCAAAGCGTTCGTATCAACTTTTTAATTAATTTAATATCAGCTCTATTACAGCAATCGCATTAAACACCTTTTTTTAAAAATCAAATACATAGATGAACTTCAAACGGTTCTGTTATAAATGGAGTTTATGCTATTTGAGCTCATAAGTAATTCAACAACGACAAGTGTGGTCTAAAACTCTTTCGGTTATATTTCGATTATCATCATCATATCAGCCGTAGGACCTCTCCCTCTTTCAAATTTACCAAAAGGACCGGTCAGAAACAGCCTGATTACACCGTCGACCCGCAGCCCTTAGGAGGTCGTCTGTCCAACTTGTGGATGGACATCCTACGCTGCTCTTATACCGATGCGTGGCCTCTATTCGAGAACCTTCCGGGCCTAGCAGCCGTCAGTCCTCCGTACTATGTGTCCTGCCCATTGCCACTTCAACTTACTAATCCGCCGGGTTATGTCGGTAACTTTCGTTCGTCTACGGACCTCCTCATTTCTCATCTCGCAGTGTAACCCCGAGCATAGTCCTCTCCATAGCTTGTTGAACTAAGAGACCACGTTTCAGCGCCATAATTATGTCATCACTGGTAACATCATTGATCGAAAACTTTTGATTTAAGACACTGTAGGAAGTTGGAGGAGAACATGTCTCGGACCTTGCCGAACGCTGCCCATTCAAGCTGAATTCGACAATTGACCTATCCTTCTTTAAGTTGGCTCTACCTGATTGGACTGTTTGTCCCAAGTAGATAACAACTTCGAGAGTTGAATTCCCAACTGTTATTGGGATGGGCACAACATGACATTAGATATGTCTAATTTATCTATTTTTTATAACATGGACATTAATCAAGATGAATATGGACGGACTTTCGTCCTGTCCATATGCATCTTAAGGCCCACCCTTTGGGAAACTCTGTTGAGGCCAGGGAATATCAGTTTATATTTGTACACGTATAATTATCATATCATAAACATGAAACATAATATCTATTAGTTTATTGGGAAACACAATATCAACAGTCTATTATACGAGAGTAAAGGTAAGGTTCAGTTCACACCGACACGCGATGCGACGCGACGCAGCGTGTAGCCGTCGACAATCTACTTTGCGTATACTCACTGAACTGTGTACATTATTATATAGTAAATAAGTTCTACATCGTGTTGCGTCGTGTTGCGTTTGGTGTGAACTGACGCTAATTATTTAACGCTCTATTAGTCTATGACTTACGAAGAAACAGAGAATTTAAGGTGTAGTGTTAAGAGATAAATCAATTGACTAGCCCATTGGTCGAGTGATAAAGGTGTGCCTCAGAGGGTTCGAAGATTTGATTCCCAGCAGGGCACACTGAGTTTTGAAGTCATAAATTGGGCAGCTCATCTGTCGGCAGTAACTACCCCCTTACAGAAGAACACCGTGAAATATTAGTATGTATGCTTCTTTGTTGGTGAGTCAATAAATAAGTAGCCAATTTTCCATATACATTCCTAACCCCTTGTCCTCATTCCTACTGAGGTTGGCAGTACACTTGCAGCACCTGTGGCTTTACCTTTGTTAAAAGGCGACGATAGCTATCTACCATGAAGTGGAAGATCAGCCTGACTGACGACCCTTACATGAAATAAATTAGATTCAGGCGTTTTGTACGTATAACTAACATACACACAAGCAAACACATATGATAGCATTCACAAATATTTTTACACATTGCTGTATATATAGACGTTTGCGCTATTGATTGTGTATTTTATTTCGCTACTAGCAACCAATTCCCGGCTTCACATGGATATAATATGAAAATAATGGTGCAAACCGTATCAAAATCCGTTAGAAAAAGTTTGCGGAGAAACAAACAGAAGCAAACAGCGATTGTATTTTATAATATTTATAGATAAAACCTACACCAATTATTATTGTCCAGTCACATGCCGCGATGATTGCATACGAAAACGAGAGCACGCTTGCTTATGTCGTAAGGTCGTATGCGACAAAACGTTTTTATTAAAAAAACTATAATGTATTTTTAAGAAATCCAACTGTAAAATTAAAGTGTATGTTTATACTAATGTACATAGAAAATTTGGAGGTATAAATTGCTCCCGTTTGCCTGTAAAATGTAAATCTGTGTTTTAAAAGAGGTTTCTTTGAATTCTTTTTCCTGTTATAAAAGTTTACCAATCCTGTAATCCAACTGACAAAATGAAGTCAGTAACATGAAGAAACAGATTACCAAACATCACTTTCATATGTTCTGTCATTGCTGAAAAAAATCTAAATCCCTGCCACCAAAATTTCCAACGCGTCGCCTTAATTAAAGGAACCGCGTGCTTACTTCACTGTATTCCTATGGGTTCCTAACTATATGGCGCATTAGATATCAGGTTCATTGTTATAGAAATCCATTACTTAGTGCGATGAAATACTATTGGAGTAAGAATTAACTAAGGAAGACATCCACATCTACTCCAACCGATACTCTATTAAAACTCCAACCTGTGGCCAATTAATTCACAGGAGAAAAAAAACAGTGACATAAAAAGCATAAAATGTAATCCCTTAATTGGTTTAGCCAATGCAGAGAAATGGAACATGAAAATCCAAGTCAATCAAATATTGCATTTGTTGGTCTGTGTTTGTGTAGACAAGGAAGATACTGAAACTATCACACATGTATGTATATAGTGCTAAAGGTATTAAAGACTAGAAATCAAACAATATTTTACTTATTACTAAAGCTAACGTAAATTCTGCCTTTAAAATTGTTAGTGAAAAGTAGAACCTTAGCCTGTTTCTTGTTCTAAAATTATTTGTAAATCCAGTGACAGATGATGGTCGTCACAAGACCATCCTCTCTTTTTACAGTACCTACGTTTTTAATGTTTTATCGTTATAACCGTACTAGTACACTTATAATCAATTTTTGTAATAATTAAGATTAAGAATACCATATATGTGACCGTCATAGATCTTAATAAGGAACTTTAAAGGCCTTATTTCTAAAATTTAAAACATACAGAAGAACATAGCGTGAATTAATAGCGCATGAGTAAAAGATGTTAGAACCCAAGTGTAACCTCTCCTATTCTATTAGGACTTGCTTATGTATCCTAAAATTTAGACGACAATAACCGATTACTTATATGTATAAATATAATAAAATCGTAAAGGAGCCGTATCTGTACCTACATTAAAGATTAAAAAAAAAAAACAATTTTTACACGTTGTATTTACGTTACTGAGGTCAAAAAAATTGTTTTTAGCATTTTTATGTGTTTGTGCGTTTGTACACGCTAATCTCTGAAACGGCTTAACCGATTTGAATGCGGTTATCACTGATGTATTGTTGCAAGCTTCCCATAACTTTAGTGTATGTTTCATTCCAAACAAAAAAGTTACGCGCTATACCGAATACCACACGTACGAAGTTGCGGGCTCATCAATAATCAATAATCATCAATAATCAATGCTAGTCATCATCAATAAGCCTGTTGTCAACCTGCTTGTCGCTCTTCATAGAACAGAAGTAAACCATTAACTAACTTATTAATTTATTCGAAATAAATAATTAATACAAAATTCCACCTAACACAAAATCTAAGTTAGCCTGTTACTTAACTATTTCGAGATTTGTCTCAGATACTTATTATATTTAAGTATACAGAATAAAAAACCATCGAATTAGATAAACAATAATATATCCACGACTTAGATAAGATGTTTTTATGGAAATAATAGAATGGATTGTTAATGGAATTAATATAAATTTGAGCTGAATTACCGACGTTTTTAATTTTCCTATTACCTATAAGTAACCTTATCACATGCCTATTTGAACGTAATAATCAATTATCCTCATAATGCTTTTACCTAGTAATTTCCCAAACAAAACACAAACGATATGCACAGCAAACAAAAACATAAATACATTAGGCTGCTTTTGTTTGCTTATTACTTACATACTGGCTGAACAAACAGAAAGCCCGTACTTACGTGTTATCTATTTCGGTATCCTATTGAACGTCATTGATCTTTCATATAATGTTTTATTCGTTTATAAATTCATTAGTCTATTTAATCTGATGCTTAACGAGCTAATACATTGTGTCCAAGTTAAGTATATTAGTCAATTTATAGCTATTGTATATTTCAGCCCGGTCTCTTTGTAATGTTCACGCCTAATGACTGCAATTTATATTTATTATGAAACCTCGCCCTCTCTAGTCCCCCACTTACAGAAATTCCTAGTAATTTGTCACAAATCAAAGCCTCAATAATTAATTGCCTCACTAAGAACTTAGAATGTCGTTCCAGATTTATAGCTTCGAAATCTTTTTATTAAAATCTCTGCATAGATCTTTAATCTCGGAGAGAAATGTATAACGTTGCTATATAATAATGAAAAACTTGATTGGACCAAATTGTAAATTGTTTGATTTGATGGTTCTATGGGTTAGTTTATTGACAAATTCCCAGCTAATACTACTATACCTAAATTTGTACCCTGAATTGTAAAGGATATCGACTTACAAAGGACAGCACCTAGTCCACGATTGATACCAACAATTTTTGATAACAAATATTTACGAGGAATCTGGTCGTTTAGCATAGTTTATTGTTTAATCATTACCTGCTTCATAGAAAATTTTTGTTTCGTATAAACTTCTGATTTTAGTTGTGAGAAACAACTACATATTAATTTAATTTAACAAAGATTTCTGAATAACAAAGAATAATGTACAAGGGGAAAGACGCAGCCTTTCATGTCGAGAGGTCCGAATTCGATAGAAGGTCATGCCATGTACCAATGGGTTCTTTTTTAAATACGTTTACTGACTGTTCTCAAACGGTGAAGGAAAACATCGCGAGAAAACCTGCAAACGCCAAAGAAGACATTATAAGACGCATGTGAAGTCCACCAACCCTCACTGGGCTAGCGTGGTGGGCCATATAGCCCATACGTCCTTGTTGAGAGAGTAGGCCTGCGCCCCTGCAGTGGGGACATATGCTGTTGATGACTGAATACAAAAGTTTTAATAGTGCCTATAAGATGACAAAGTATTGGACATCGGAGAAATGGGAAAATGTTGTTATGATTAGTGACACGGAGGCGGCGGGACCGCTAACAACGAAACAAACGTAATATTTCAAATCAACGTGAATAATTCCGCTAGCGCTAGTAACAATGAACCCGTCAAGTTTTGCCTGAAAAGCAATAAATCAGAGAGAACCTAACATTTACCTTCTACAGAGGCGCGTGAATGTAAGGAATGAAAATAAATCGCACCTAATTCAAGCCGAATTGGCGAGATAAAATTGAAATTGAGACTGGGTTATGTAACAAGTTTATGTTACCATAGATACCTACAAAAATACTCATATGTCCAAATCAGGCGAGGTGAATTGTTTTTAATATCGACTTTTTATTGTACACTACTAGCGACTCGCCCTTAGCTTCGCACTGAGTTGAAATTTAAAAAAATAATACATTTCTTGGCGGAAATAATTTTTACATTGTAAAATAAACCCATGTTTCTAATTTCAACTTTCCAGACAGGATAAACGATTTTATAAGTACAGATTAATATTCTTTTCCACAGACGAAGAAATCGGCGGCGGCCCCGATGGAATGGCGAAGTTTTTTTTTATGTTAAGATCGGCAGACAGGCTGACGGTCCACTTGATGGTAGGTGGCTACCCGCTGTAAGGGGGTGGTTACTGCCGCCAGACCGGCTGCCCAAATGACTGCGAAAACGCAGTGTGCCCTGCCATTACTTTCCAAATCCAGACCAGAGCCAAATTTGAAAAGTTCATTTTTCAAAGTTGACCCTGCCGGGAATCGAACCCGGGAACCCTAGAACAGAGCGTTAAAGCAAGCACCCTAACCACTCATCCAACGGGCTCGTCAAAAAAGTTTGTCCACACAGAGTCTCAATGTGGGTTTCGCTCTAGATGAAATGTAGTTCTTTTATAAGTATACCTACAACAAAGCCAAACAAAGTGAAAATGTGTAAAACTTTAGTGACTCACGAAACTGCTTTGATCGGAGTTAACGAAATCAGTCAAATTCTGGGTTTTGATTGCGAGATGGTTTTGTTGCGATGAAATTGCACGTGTCCCTGCAGTGCTGACAATTTAATCGATTGCTAATACTTTCTTGATGGCTATTTCTCAATTTTAAAGGAGAGCACGTTGTGTTTAATAATCATAATTCGGATTTTAAAATATACGTGTACGACCACTGCACTGGTCGACACAGATTATAAAAACTATATGTGGTCGGTTCAAAAACGAATAAGAAAATGCTACTGAACCATTTTGTCTTTACCTATTTCCTCCTCTGTCTTTACCTATTACTTTAAATTGCTCTGTACAATGCGCAATTGATCGAAAAGGCATTGCGAAGCTTCTTGAGAACTTCTTGCGTTGAGAAACTTCTTTCAAAGAACAAGGAAAATTTTTGAGGGTATCTAGTAATTGAAACCTAAAACTATCGGATATAGGGTTGACTCATATTTAGCCGGTCATTTTGCCACAAAAGCCTGACACACTGGTTTTTAAAAGAAATAGTTCTTTTTATTTGTGCATTTATTACTTTAAGACTTGCTCTACTCTTTATTATGTATATCACATATGTTTCATTAAAATAATTTGTAAGATCGCGAATCATGCGTGTCTCTGCGGGGCTGGACTTATATATATTTGGCCGGACACGACTGTAAAAAGCCGGATATGTCAGGCTAAAGCCGGACGCCTGGCAACCCTAATCGGATAGTAACCAAAAACTATCATTACAGAGGTTGTAGCTAGGTACTATTTTTTTCAAAACTAGTCATACTTTTAGTTTCTTTTGGCAGCGGCATGAGCAGTGACGCGTGGATGCCCTATTTACATTCAGGCGTTGCCCACTTCCCTACTCACTGCTGTGCCCTATTGGGCAGAGTGTAAACGCGGGGTATAATAGCTACACATAGGCGTTATAGTGCTCATATATTATGTCTGGCGTCATATTTTTTGTTTATCAACGCGGACGAAGTCGAGGCAAGTACTTATATACTCCTAAGAGTAAAACGTCACCTTAATAATAACACTCGATTAATGTTGAGATAAAAACAACAAAATGTTCCAACGAAGTGATATTGAACTTACTTAAATGTTTAACCACCCACATTAACTTATTTGAATATATTTAAACTCTAAAACAAATCGTCCGTAAAAGGACCCAAAACCGTAACACGCCGAAGTAAAGTACAATAACAAGGAGTCCTTTCATAAACAATTTATGAGGCGTATTATGATCAAGTATATGTAGGTATCTACATAAAATAAAAACACGTTCACTGGCATAATATTATACATTTAAATTTAATACTTTAAGAACCATTCTATTTTATTGAATATACGGAGAAAAACGCAACGGGCATATTTATTACGACAGAAATCATTCTAAGTTTAGACACATAATATGTACACAAATAAATTCAAATTGACAAAATCTGTGATTGTGTATTAAATACAGTATCATCAATCAATACATGAATACTATATGTGAGGGACGCCGCAAGCGGTGGGTTTAGAAAACGGTTCCCGTTAGCACACAACGCCATCTAACAACTTTCCTTGGAAATGATAAAACAGTTAAGTCGTTCTAGTTAATTGTTTGCATCGGTATAATTGTTAACATTTTCATTGTAACTTCGATTATTATCTGTATTTACGATCGTGTACTACAAACATCGATTCTCATATGCTATGTGTCCCTTTTTGATTACTAGATCCCTTTTTAGACCACTCAGCTTATCACTCCACCAGGGAACGTTGTGCTTAGACGGCTTCCTTTTGAGAGGAGGAATGGCTTCCTTACTGGCGTACTCCACGCATTCTGAGCACTTTTCTATAATTTCCCCCTAACTTGTCCTTCTCTTCTAATTCTGAAACCATTCCTTTCTCTATGCCGCCCTTGCACAACACCTCCCGGAACCGATTATTACAAAACAGCGATTAGTCCGCCCTTGCGGTGTGACCCGGTTTCTCCAATTGGATGTTAAAAGTGATTTCATTGTGATCCGAACTGGTCACGGCCTTGTCCACCTTCCACGAGTTAATTACATAGATGGAGCGTAGCTGTGCTGCAAACCCTCACAATATCTACACGACTTTGATTATACTTTCCCGCCACGTACCGTATAAAAGCACCATACCTTCGTTTAACACATCCATCGCTATTTCATTCAACATTCCGAGCAATGCATCCTCCTGAGGTCAGTGGACCCAGACCCTCACCAAGTGCTTCAGGCGTTGCTGTAGTATCATTGTTTCCAATTACAAAGTCTGGTTGTTGCTTGCGATTACAAAGCTTGAATGTAGAAGAGAAAATGTCTATATACCGGTGATTAATTATTATAAACATAACTTGCATACTTTTGACTTGAAAGCAATTTATGCGTTTGTAGGAGCAGTTGTCCTACTTCAAAACTATTCTATATATTGACTCCAAAACACAAGAACTAAATGAAAAGCTGACATTGTTAAAGTAGGTTGATTACTGACATACTACTTCACTTTCAATAGACAATATAATATATAAAATATATATATAAAATAAAATATAATATATAAAATGGGGTTGTTAGAGAGTGAAAATAAAAATATAAAATAGTATTAGTTTTGTGTAAATAAATAAATAATACGTGTTAACCAAATAAATTATAACTAACTATTTAGACTTCTTCTAATATTTATAATTATTAATAAATAACAATTATAAACAAACAATTCAATAACTATAGCCGAAACTTTCATTGACTTTGGTGAGTGCACAAACATTTATTCTTCCACTGTGAAGTAGTTTCAAGAGACATGAGCTGTCAATGTCCTATTATAATATTTTATTAATTTATTAATTTATTAATTTATTGTGATTTTTTAATACTGAACAGCTTTTCTCAAACAAATCTTTGTGATAATTTTTAATAAAAATATCTAGTGTGATAATATAAATACATAAGACAATATATTCTGGTCGTTAAGTACTCATACCCCGAACGTACAAGTGTCGGCTCGCAGTGAACAAAACATGAATTGCTCTGGTGTGGATGATCCAGCACTTTTAAATGTTTAATGCAAACGCATCGCACAGGAATTACCCGCTTGGTACAAGTTTACTGTTGCACAATCAGCAAACGCTTGCGAAGAAAACCGAAAGGACCAAAGAACCAATTCGATTCGATACTATAAACACAAACAACAAACAAGTAAGAAGCAAAATCCACTCTACTGAAGAACGGGCTGAAGTTGTGACTTCAGCCTCTCACACAAGAGACGTACAGTGCGACGCTGCATAAGACAAGAGATAACGCTGACGCGGCTGTCCTGCCGACGACCTCGTCGCCCCGCGACTCAACGCTTTCGACGGCTGTGACCTCGCTTGCTGTGTGTAAACAAAATTTCCCTATGAGCTTAGACTCCGGTGGCAATGGTGATGCGAATATTACAAGTCAACCGAGCACATCACGCGATAATTTAGTGCGGTGCCCTCTATGTCCCCAGTCCCGCCCCTTTAAAGGTCAGCATGGCTTAAAGGTGCATTCTAGCAAAGTGCACAAATCGCAAAATGCATCTTTAGGCAGCACAACAAATGCCACTTACACAAATACATCACACATACCCTTTTGGCAACACATCGCAAAATTAAAAAACACAATACCAGTACTAAAACGAATTCCCCGTGGTGCCAGACCTTCAGTGGCACAAAATTTGTCGCAGTGCATGGGTCTTGTCGTCCGGGAAAACTCTACAAAGGCTTGGGAACAACTGCTCACATTCCCTTATAGAATTCTTCATGTCAATACAGACTCTACTCTTAAAAAAAGTTTGACCACCCTAATTAAAGATAATTGTCACATTTCGACACAAAATTTTGAGAATAAATCAATTAATTTTAAACGAAACCCTCCGTTCCATTATGTAGAAGCAAAACTAAGGGAAGGTAATATCAGAGGCGCCTCTAGACTACTATTTAGTAACGCTATAGGGTGTACATACAAACGTATGGCAGCAAAAATATGTTGCAACCACTACCGAACAGAATTATCGCAAAAATTACAACCCCTCCAACTTGGTTTCGGCTCAAAGGGAGGCTGTGAGGCCGCCATACATGCCTTATCGACGTACCTTGGCTGCGGTGAAGGTGAGGTCATCTTAAAAATCGACGTGAGAAACGCTTTCAACTCAGTGAATAGGGACACTTTGTTGACAGAAGCTAAATTGGAAACGCCCAAAATTTTTAACTTTCTTTGGCAATGTTACAGATATCCCTCAAAATTACTTTTTAAGTACAATCTTTTGGAATCATCAGTAGGCTGTCAACAGGGTGACCCACTCGGACCTGTTATCTTTAGCCTAGCCCTAAACCCCATTATTCGGCAACTAAATTCCAAATTAAACATGTGGTATTTAGACGATGGAACCCTCGGAGGCGATGTAGAAACAGTCCTTCAAGATTTGGCGTCTTTAAAAAATAAATTTAAAAGTATCGGTTTGGAACTAAATTCTAGCAAATGTGAAATTTTTCTCAACGATAAAAAAGATAAGCTTTCAATCTTAACAAAATTCTATTCTTTGTTGCCTAATATAA
The DNA here is from genome assembly GCA_910589475.2 of Bembecia ichneumoniformis. Lineage (NCBI taxonomy): Eukaryota > Metazoa > Arthropoda > Insecta > Lepidoptera > Sesiidae > Bembecia > Bembecia ichneumoniformis. The sequence goes on along the minus strand of OU342526.1, from coordinate 14,716,150 downwards.
AAATTATTGAAAAAAGCTCGTTTCGCCTCCTCGGGTCTCCAATCCTCGAAGAAGGCTTTCATACCTTCATAGAGGAAAAAATTCAAAACTTCAACGAAACTTCCGACCGGCTACACGAAATTAATATGCATTCGGCATTTACAATCATCCGGTATTGCCTTTTTGTCCCTAAATTTACACAAATCCTTAGATCTACCCCTTTGTGGAAACATTCGGCACTTTTAGAAAAAATGGACGAAATTATTCGTAGCACTTTATGCAAAATTTTTAATATAGCAATAAATGACCGGGCATGGCAACAGGCGACCTTACCAGCTCGCCTGAGCGGTCTCGGCATCCGTAAAATTTCTGATGTAAGTTTACCAGCCTTTCTGTCTTCCATATACAGCACAGAAGCATTAACCAGGAAAATTTTATCTCCTACACTCTACGATCAACAATACACCGTTGTATTGTTGATCGAAGCCTACACTGGTTAATCCGGAATTGCTGTACAAGTCCGAAACACAGGACGCCTGGCGGTTAGCTTGCCCGAACATTGACCTTCCGACCAACCCATTCTCCCAGAGACAGTGGGATGGGCCGCTCTGTTGCAATATTAGAAATTATCTTCTTGATACTTCTTCCAGTGCGGCCGAGCGTGCTCGTCTGCTGGCTGCGGGTAAATGAGAGTCAGGGGCATGGCTTCATGCACTCCCGTCGCCTAATATAGGAACTATGCTCGATGACAGTACTTTCCGTATCGCCACTTGCCTACCTCTGGGCGTCCCGTGTGTTTCTCCGCACCGATGTTGCTGTAGTGAGGCCGTCGATCACCTCGGGCATCATGGCCTATCATGCAGCAGAAGTGCAGTTCCGCGACACGCGCATCTCAACGACATTATCCGCCGTGCTCTTGTTGCCGCCGGTGTACCTGCCTTACTCGAACCAAATGGCTTGTCACGAGATGATGGGAAGAGACCGGATGGCATGTCATTACTGCCTTAGAAGATGGGTAGACCCTTGGTGTCGGATGCTACATGTGTCGACACCCTCGCGCCATCACATCTCCCAAGCACAGCGGGCTGCACCGGGACCGCTGCTGCATCCGCGGAAACACTCAAACGACGCAAATACAGTAAACTTATTGGTGACTACATATTTGAGCCGTTTGGGGTAGAGACACTAGGGACATGGGGCCCGAGTGCCCATTCCCTTTTTAAAGAAATCTCCAAACGACTGATCGGCACTTCCGGCGACCAGAGGGCTGGCTTTTACTTTGCACAAAGAATAAGCATTGCCATCCAACGTGGCAATGCCACCAGCCTTCTGGACACGTTACCTAAAGCTGATAGAGCCTTTAAAATAATTATTTTTATATTAACTATTACATTGTGTCAAATATAGTATGTATAAAGAAGTAAATACTATTTATTGTCTGTACACAAGAGAAATATATATTCTCTATATATAGAGAAATATATAATATCTACGATGTTTCTCTTGGTATCTTCAGGGACTTTTGTTCATCAACGTGAAGGTGAGAAATCTTGAATCCTCTGTCTGCTCTTTCGATCCTCGCAGTCTCCGTCTGAATGCCCGTCGTCGTCGTCTCTCTGCACTTGTTTCTTTCCATTTAGTGTCAACTTCTCGTTCCATTTTAAATATTCAAAACAGATTCGAAATTATGCCAGATGCATTACATGAACCTCTATACGTTCAAAGCTATCTGTGATTGACGTTTAAAATGCTGTCTTACTCTTGCTCTGTTGTTTATTTGTGTAAATACTCTGTGGTTATTTTATTTATATTTATTTCATTTCATTCGTATTTTTTTAAGGTTATGTATTATGTACGTACAATTATTAATTAAGTGGGAGAGATTGTTATAATTGTTTTATTTATGAACTCATTAAAGTTTTAAGTACATATTATACTTTGATGAATAACTAAAAACTAATGTGTGTTAGTTTTTAGTATTTTCAAAACTCTGGTTAAATAAATCATGACATCTTTTCTTATAAATGCCTTTCGAAGGCTTCATATAAAGGTTACTCCTCAAATTCGAGTGTTTTCTTCGGCTAACACATCGGTTGAGCCTATTTCCGATAGTAATCTTAGTGTAACAAGAAAAGATTGGCAGTTTCCTCCCCAATATGTGAAGCCAAGAGAAGTGTGGATTGAAAATTTGGATACCATAGAAGAAAAAAAACTAGGTTTATTTGAACTTCATCCAAACGTTTATGCTGCAATGCCGAGGATAGACTTTATACATCGTAACGTGATTTGGCAAAAGAAATACAGATGGATTTCTTGGGCTCACACCAAAACCAGAGCTGAAGTTCGCGGCGGAGGTAAGAAACCTTGGCCACAGAAGGGCTTGGGCCGTGCTCGGCATGGATCTATACGATCCCCGTTATTCCGTGGCGGAGGTGTTGTTCATGGGCCACGATCTGGTAAAACACACTTTTTCATGTTACCATTTAATGTGCGAGTACTTGGTCTTACATCTACCTTATCTGCAAAGTTTGCTCAAGACGACTTGCATATTGTTAAAGATCTAGAAATTCCGACTGACGAGCCGGAGTATTTAGCTGAACTTATTGAACAAAGAAATTGGGGACCCTCTGCACTATTTGTGGACGAGTAAGTTTCTCTGATAGTAATACTTATTTGAACTAATTAATTTTAATACTACTTAATACTTAATGTTATTTTCAATTATAAACCAGAGATATAAAAGATATCCAGTAACTATCTAGTCAAAATTCATTATCTGCGGATAATAAATGAGTATTCAGCTGGATACCGGATTTAAGAAATTATTGATAAATATGGTTATAAAATTAATATAATATATTTCTCGTAACTTTATTTAACACTAAAAAGAAATTAGTACTAGTACTGTATTAGAGGCAAATTCTGGTAAATGAATACCAATTTTGTTTACCAATTACCAACAAGGCAAAAACCATTTTTCTAGCCTCAGAAAAAACTCTTTCATTGTTCAAATACACAATGTTGAAAGAAACATTCTGTCAAACTTTGTTATGTTTGGGTATTGTGTAGTAATTAGCTGACCACCAAATTCAAGGGTTACAATTGACCAATTTCAAATAAACATCAATCTCACATGCAATGACGTTTTTCTCTTTCTACTGTTGTTTACATTTGCTACCTCATTAAAGCAATTCCAGAATGTGTCATGAACTTCTCGAAATACAGCTCTCTATCTTGAAAACATTACTTCTGCTGGAGGACTCGTCGCAAGACTTTTTTATAAATACCAATAGTTAGAATCTGTGTGGAATAAATACCAATAGTAGAATACCAATAGTTGGACATGTGTGGTCGAATATTTGGCAGGTAGATATCTGGCTATGCTTCAAGCTTGGCCGAATATTCGGTATCTGGCTAAACAACTATCTGTTTCATCTCTATAATAAAGGTCTTTGTTCATCTTTGTTAAGACTTCGAAAACTTCAAGTCTTTGTGAAGATTGTTAGCCTTCTCAAACACACAGGTTTCCTCTTGGTGATTTCTTTAACTGTTAAAGCAAGTTGAAAAAGTAACTTATTGAAAAAACTCAAGAAATGATATTGAGACCACAGTCTGCCTTCGAGGTAATACCAAATTCAGATTGTAATTGCCACAAAATTAATTAAAAAGTTTTCAAGACTGACTACATATTGAATCAATTTAAAATTTTGTTTTATTTCAGCACTGATCTTCTACCAAGAAATATAACATTAGCTACAGATGGCCTACAACATGTAAACTTAATGCCTGTTTATGGTTTAAATGTATATTCAATGCTGAAACACGACACCTTGATACTGACGATGTCTGCTGCAGAGAGAATAGAAGAGAAACTTTTATGTGCTCTCAATTCTTTCAATGGCGACAAAACAGGAAAATTCAGGATTGATCAAATATAAACTTGATTAAGTATTGTAATAAAATATTTAGTTGAATGAATGTTTTATTTCACTATTGTAGAAAAGTAGAAATAGTGTTTCTTATGTTATTACTGTTTAAAATTAAAATAACACACGAGATTTAATAGACCAATGATTTTACTCTATCTCTTAATTAGTTAATTTTTCAAACTAGTTCAGACGTCTGAAAATGTTATAATGAAGATTATTAACAGGATGACAGACTTGTATTGTTTCTCCAAAGAGTAAAATGAAACTCCCTTATTTTTCATATGTTTAAGGAGCAGAGTTTGTCAACTTTGGATGAATTTCCTTAGGGGTTAACTAACCAAAATGAAGAATTTTATAACTGTACAATATTCAAGTTTATCCGATTAACGCAAGACATCTACTGCCAAAATTTGTGTAAACAATCTACTTGAGGGAACAAATTTAAAATTGTCATACAAACTAATGACACATGTGCCCAGGGGTGTGTTCCTTCGGCCAAGGTTAATTTTGCTCTACTGTCATTTGATCATACTCTTTCCGATTTCATTTGATCATCGTTAGCTCTGATGGGTCGCCCGGAACGGGGTATAATAAAATCTTGTCCAGATCAAATTATGCTCGAATGGCGTGCAAAAATTTCAACTGTGGCCTAAACTCCTTAGTGCTTGTTCGTGGAAACCAAGTTCTAACTCTACCGGCAACTCAATGAATGCACTGGATTATCACATGGGATGGCACACGGTGCTTGATATTCCTTGGTTGACCAAGAGACGGCGCTATTAATCTCAATTTGTTACTATTAAGTAAATTGCTATATTTAGTCATTAGAAGATATAATTTTTTTACACAAACCAACTTCTAATCTGGGCCAAATATCAAGGTACTCTCCTTTTTAGGATCATAATTAAACACTCACACGCAATTTCATTTGGCCGGGTTACAGACGCGAGTTCTCAACATTTATTTGCATAGTAACTGTTTCAAATTTTAGTTATCGGTTTCAAATTTTAGTTATCGGTTTAAACGCTCTTGACGTTGTATGTTGTTTTTCATAGTTATTGATTTGCAATTTTATTATTTTGGCAACATTCTTATAATTTCTGAATAGGATAAACATTTTTTACGGTTTTCTAATTACACTTCTCATTTATAAATTAGTGAAAATGTCGTGAAACTCGTAAAAGTATGGTTTTTTTTGACGGACACTAGGTAGATATGGTTTTTTGTTTGGTCACATTGTGAAAATGAAACAGTTACAAATGAGATACAGTTCACTGATTTGAGCAAAGTAGATATGTGTTTTTAATCTAAATAGCGAATGACTGAACAAAGATTGGTCTATTCAGTATCCAAACCAAAATTTAAGTGAATTTTACTAAAAATTTGAATTGACTAAGTCAATCAATAAAATAAAAACAATAATGAAAATAAGTAATTTTAATTAACAAATTGATAATACAATTATTAATACTACATAATATTTATGTACAAATAAACAATTAGCGTCAAAGATACTCAAAATAATTCAACCACAATGAACATGAAGAGCCATGTCATTTGCTTGGTTTGGTCAGTGGTTATTATTTATTTATAATTTTAACTTTTACACACGATTCAGGAACCTGGAAATAAAAAATTGTTACATGAAGTTTCATTTTCTTTTTACTATAAAAGGCGCAAACATGCTGAGAGTAAGTAGATAGTCTGTGATTTTTTGCCGAGAAACACAAGTGGTATGTGAGGTTGCACAAAAAGTGAGTTAAATAAGAGGAAAAGACTCTGACATCTCTTGTGATATTGAGACAATATTGTAATACACAAATAAAACCCACCACAGATAGGGCTATAAAATATATTAATTACCAAAATATATATAGCAATATACCTACCACACATGGTAATGCTAAATTATTATTTTTTCATATTATCTCTGTGCTGGGCTTAATTTTATGCCCTGATCTAAAACTACAATGTATTTTATTTATTGAAAATCCCTTGAAGCAGGAATTGTTTTCTTTTAATAATCCACTTACTTTTAATGATTCTTTCACACTACCAGCCATCTTCTGCCGAACGCTCCATCTCAAATCTGACCAATTGTTTTCTCCTGGCACATTAGGTCTATACTTCTCCCATAGAGATGTGTAATAATGATAAAGCCTTACAGGGTCACATTTCTTTTTTGGTGGCTGTTTTGGAATCTTTATTACTGAAAGTAGAGAGTAATAACTATTACTGAAACATTACTACATGGAGAAAACAAATAAATTGAAAATTTAACAAGCTATTATAAGTCATGTACATTTAAAAATAATTATAAATTGGCAACTCATGTCAGGTTTCAATTTATAATCACTGTTATTTGAAAAGCTACAACGTTAAGAGGGGAAAACATGAATTTGCACCTAAAGGTGTACTTTTAGTGCAAAGGTGACAAATTAATAAATATATTAATTTGTCACAAAGAGAGTAATTAAGCAAGTAGGTAATCTCTATATATAAAAATGAATCCCCATTTCGCTTGGTCACGGCATCACGCGTGAATGAATAGACAGATTTTAATTTGGTGTTCACTAATGAAAAGAGAGATAAACGGGCAATGTTCATATATAAAAAATTGCGGGTCGCTAGTTAACAATAAAAACCTAGATATTTTTTAAAAATTATATTACTCATGTTTTATAAGTATCTCATTCCTATAACACAAGCAACACTACAGGTGCTGCAAGTGTGCTACCAACTACAGTAAGATTAAGGATAAAGAATTAGGAGGGGATAGAGAAATGGGCTCTGGCATCCCTTATTCACTCGCCGAAACAACAGCACACATCTGCATGTGGGTTACTGCTGCCAGACGGGCTGCCCAAATAATTGTGAAACGCAATGTGCCCTGCCACTACTTTCCAGATCTAGACCAGAGCCAACTTTGAAAAGTTCATTTTCAAAGTTGACATTGCCGGGAATCGAACCCTAGAACAGAGCATTAAGGCAAGCAACCTAACCACTCAACCAATGGGCTCATCGAAACTTACAATTATTTAAAAATGTTAAACACAAACATACAATTATTTGAAAATGTTAAAAACAAACTTACAATTATTTGAACTAGAAACTTTAACTTGACTCAATTTAATGTCTTCCTTTTTTTCCTCACGAATGCAAGAACAGGCCCTTCTCTGCGGTTTGTCCTCAGCTTTCTGTCCCAATGTAGGTGCTGAATGTATATTCCTAATATTTAACTTTCTATTTGAGTGGCATCCTCTATAACATGTGAGTACCTCTCCCTCGAGAGCTTTAGATTTAACTCTAGAAGAAAATGTGCTTGCACTGTGCAGCCTTTCCGCCCATTGTTCTTCTATGTGTGAATTTTTGTTATTTCTTTGTTGTAAGTCATATTTTATAAACTTTTTTAAGTCTGAAAATAAAAATTCATTACAATTCAGAACATTCAGAACTCTCCATTGCAAGTTTCAAATTTAATGATTTATATAATTTTATTTATTTATTTTCCAATAATAATTTTCCAATGTAGGTCCATATAGTGTTAGTAATACACAAACTAACACATGTCATGTTCGAGTCCACATCTTATTTAAATTGCAGTCTACACACATCGCTATAGTATTCAGGATGCTGTTAGAGATGCCCCGCGTACGTTCCATCAATGAGGCAACCCTCTTATGCACGATAGCCTAAAAAGTGGCTTTTGCAAACATCCCCGATGTGCTAGTGTCGCAGCAGCCCCAACAGCAACCTTAGTCGACCCACAGACTGGATGATTATGTACAGAGATTGACAGTTTGCTTTAAATAATGTAATCTTCACCTATTCTGCACAACGTACGAATCTGCAGGCCAACCTTTTGCATCTGACAGCCAACAGGCTAACACGCAACGTTCCCTTTCAATGATCGCTTATAACAAAAAATAAATAAACATCGCCATAAAAAAACAATAAAAATTAAGTTGGCTGGTACTAACCTGTAATAAAATACTTGAGAACTTCGCCACTGATATTATGAATTCCCAGATTATTCAAGTATCTTAATATTTCTCTAGCATCTAATTGTGATGTGACATCGTAATATTCATCGTCCATCTCGTGAGTTCTAAAAAACTTTAGCTATTCCTGCTTATATTTTTCAAGAATAAAATTAAACCTCAATGAACTGTATTCCTGATTTTGATTCTAAGTTACAATTTTATAAAAAGATTTTTAATCAAAGAAAAGTTATAAATATCAAATTATAGTGATGAAAAATACAATTTTTATATTTATTACTTAACGGAATTTTTGTTTTCACGTTTCGCTCTTTTTCGTAATCGTAACGACTTTTTTAATTTGACAGGGTTGTTGCTGTCAAATTGGGGGTTGCCATAAACCAAATTTAAATTCGCCGTATTTTTGAGGAAATAAAAAAAATGAAATATTTTGGAACCGAGGCAATTATTTCTAATTAGTTAGTGCTTAAATAGACTTTTTTCTTATCTTTCCTTCTATATATAATTTAATTTGGGTTAAAAACCGCAAAACCATCTGCTATGCACATAGCGCTAGCGCGCAAGGCTTGTCACGGTGTTACGATGACTGTTTCACTTTTATCAACAATTGGGTGACGTCGACCGGCGAACAAATCCATGACAAAACTGTCACCACGCCTTTAGGTTTTCACAGCAATGCATGCACAGTTGACAAAATTGTCACTCTCCCCGAGATTCGTCCGCTATTTGCATTCCGACTATCGGCTTTGGCGCATGCAAAATATCGTTAACATCTAAGTACTCAAAACGTGAACATGCATGAAGGCGATATTGATAATAATGTTCTTATAGAAGAAGTGGAAAAGAGCCAAGCATTTTATGGTAAAAACTTGATAATAAATACATTTGCTGTTAATATGTTTCTACATATGTTCAACATTTATAAACAGTATCAATAAATTGAATGCTATCTCTGCATCGCACAAAATTATGTAAAATGCAACACATTATCAGCAAAATCGAGACTGACCGGTTTTGCTGCTTGCTATAATATTTTGCTGCAATCTTTTACTCGTGCCAGCTTCTAAGTCCATATCGACAAATGACGCCTTGATTTCAAAAGTTTTGTCACTGTCACCCGTCGTGTGTGGACCACGTTTTGGAGACGTAAAGTGAAAAACATCGATGTTGGCCGACATCGATGTTTTTTGTTCGATAAACATTGAGTATTGATGCCAACATCGATGCCGTCATCGATGTTTTTGCAATATCGATGATCGGACTGTTTCAGCCGTCATTAAATAGCTCCAAGTCCCCTCTTAATTGCTTCATCGGTTTTATCAATAGCTTCGATTTTTTTAATTTAAAAATGAATTTATTTCTACATTGTACTTTTTTCTATATAGTAGTTGGCAATACTGGTGTTATTATGTCTACTGTCGGTGTCAATAATTTCATTGTCAGATTTCATTTCAATGTCAATCATAGAGTAACTTATTAAATTATAGTTATTATATATACTGTACTGGTGCCACTGTCAATCCAATCAATTCAAGTTTTTATAAATTATGTACTTACTTTCATATTTTTGTTTATTTATTGTAAAATTTTATTAGATAAGGCTATTAATTAAATCATATGGCACCTTTTTTAAAATATTGTAATAAATTATTTTAATTTAAAATGTGATTTAGAAACGAAGTGTGTGATTCACTATGCAAATATATACTTTTTATTTGTTACACGTAGGTTTGTTTGTATATAATTAATTTTTGAACACATTTTGAAATAAATTGACTATGCTGGTTACATAAATGGGAAGCTACATACATCACAACTTGAATTGTTGTTGTAGTAGCCGCAAACTACATTTTAAAATAAGCGCCTATAATTTTTTTGTATTTACTGTTTTATTTGTAAATTTTTTACCGAGCTGCACTCACATTTATGACATCAACAATGTTATCGTTATCTCCCCAGCTTACAAAACCGTCGAGCTCTATCTAATGCGCATACGTCGCTACGTCGATCATTCACTTCAGAAAATTTGATAGGGAAGGATCACCATGGCAGCCAATTTCGAAAATAATCCGGCTATTGCAAATTTTGTTGAATACTTGCAAATAGCAAGTGTGCAGCCAAACATAAACTACGGTAAGTGATTATTTGGAATATTTTTAGTTTAATTAAAACCTGTTGCACCTCAGTAATGCATGTTTCTGCTAAGAAAAATTACTTCAATTTAAATTCTTAATTAGATTCCATAGCAGATTTCATTGAGATTAATAATTATTAAAGTTTGCAATGACTAGAGCAATGTTAATTGGTGGGTTCCTAATTTTAAAATAAATTAGTAGTTTAAATTTAGTTTAAAAAAAATTAGTAGTAAAATAAATAAGTGTTTGTCATAAACCGAACAGGATATTTGGTGTGCTTTTATTCTCTCAAAGTTGACAGCATACTTGTATATTCTAGGATTTTGCTTGTGTTCATAGCAATCTAAAATTAAATGGAATATCAACTTGTGTACAAGCCGTCAGATATTTCATGGCACTTCCTCCATCTCGAGTCATAACACACATGTATATCTACGATTATTTGATTTTATTATTGTTTTGTTTTTGTCCAACTATTAGTAGTAATTGTAGTAATGTCGTTTAGTAATTGTTTTAAATATACATTTCGACTCCATGTTAGTTTAGTTAAAGTTTGTATGTAATTGACATGACACATATTAAATGAAGAAACACAACATAAATAAACTTTTTGTACTGTACTTTATTTGCCAACTGTAGTGCAGTGGCACTGCATTCTTTCGAGGTGCCAAGAAATTTCCAACAAGTTATACCAACCTTTGTACAAAAAATAAAAATTATTATTTTTTAAGAAAAATTAAATTCCTGGATATTTTCTGTTATATTTGTTATAATAATAAATAATTTAGTTAGGTATCCAATCTTTACATACACAATAAAAAATATTATATTATTTAAATAAAAATATTATTTAATGTCAAATAAGTAAAAATGTGCTGTAAATACTTATTTATTTTTAATTTAGTAAAATTAATTAGGAAGTAAAACTCTCCTAAGTAATGAAATTTTCTCAAAAAAAATATTTCTGTTTCCAAACAATATATTATATCTTTTAGGAGTGTATTTTAAAATACAGTCTCATTCATTATTAAAGTTGTGTGGATGTACACCCCCTTACTGCAACAACATATAATATTTCTTTTATATGTCTATATTTTTATTTTTCTTAAAATGAAAAAGTAATACATATTCTAATGATATTCACTTTTAAAACAATTATTAAAAAAATCTTTATTTTTACCTGTCTATTTCTAAAATGCACTATGCATTGCTAAAATGCACTATGCATTGCTAAAATGCTTTTCTAAAATCTAAAAGTCATTAACAAAAATTTTTTAAAAAAATAAAGAATTATTTATAGTTTTATGTATTTTATAAGCATTTTTAAATTATGTCCTATAACTTTCTTTAGACAAATGTTAGGTAACTATTTCTATGAGTATTTTAATTTAATGATTCATAAATTTAACGATGTGGTCAACAATTTAAATTGGAAATTTGTATTGTTACGGCTAACTATGAAACATTCTGGAAAAAAGTCCCGAACGTCCCACCCTATCGATGGTAGCTTCGCCCCTTCCCGACTAGTGTCAAAGGAAATTGGTCCCTATGTTTACAACATAGAGTTTACGTTTCAACAGAAATGCATTCCCGAATTTCAATGGCTTGTTTACGATATTGTTTAGATTTTCTGGAAAACTCGAAATACATCGGGTGTTTGTCGCCAAGTATAAATAAGAGAGCCGGCGGGCGAGATGAATAAGTTTGTGCGATAACAAACGATTCGAAAGTGACTCTTCGGAGCTTTTGCGAAGTTACCTGCGACAGTGAACCGGCGACACGTTAAGGGAATCATTGACGACTTTTGGCAAGTTTAACCGTTTCATCGGACAAGTCTAGTGGTTTTTGAAGTCATCTTGATTTGTGAAAATAAATCGTTCGTTTCGCCCTTAAACGCCATTTTGACTCACTCCGCATGTAACAGTAGTGTTATGTTTGTGAAGGGAACTATATTATTTAAAAAATAATATTTCATAAAATGAATTTGAAATAATTATAAAAATGGGAAAATAAATAAAATAGCTTATGTGCAGGTGGAATAGTTTATGTCTTTATGTCTTTATGTAAATAGGTAAAGTATTAAAGTAATATTTGTTTCTTAACAATGTTCACAGGTATAATGTTCGTTATCTTTGTTACGTATATTTATTTACGACAACATTATTTATTTTATTCTAACAATATATTTGAGTAGTGTTATACTTTTGCATAACCTGATAAACAGCTCCGGCACATGAAGGTACCTTATGAACTGGTACCTTTCCATTCATCGTTTGGTGTGGGTTAGATTAAATTGGTTCTAAGAGGGTTTACTAATAAGGATATGGCACATTGTAACATATTGCACTCATTGATATAATTTATGTAGGTATCTATGTCAATCGAGAAATGTTATGATTGAATAAAATTATTCTTTCGTGTTTATACACCTACCTGTGTAATATTATTGAGATGGGTAATTTTCTTATGTTTTTTTTTGTTACGCCGTTACGCGTTATATGTTGTTTTGTTAGAAAATAGTTATTTGTATGATATGACGCGTTTCTATTGGTCGTTTTTTAAAAATACTAGCTGGCGATCGCGAATTATTTGTTGAAAAATAAAAAATATGACGCCATCTATTATACTACAACGGAATTAGATGAAGCGGCGACATCTATCGGAGTTGGGTAGAACTGCTTGTTGATACACCTGTGATTAGTATGCTCTAATTTGAAAACCCCCTGTAACTTAGGGATACAACCTTAGATTCCATCATTCTCTTGATAGATGAAAACCGCATGAAAATCCATTGAGTAGTTTTTGAGATAATCGCGACAGACGCGACGGGGGACTTTGTTTATATATAATATGTAAGGATATCTAATCGTACTTAGCTCTATGGCTGTTGTGTAATTGTGTTTAGCGAGAAATAAAATATTTAATACTTATACGACAGTGATACCAATTGCAAATCTCACTAGCATTTTAGGGTTAAATGACATATTAATTTATTAAGCATAATATATTCCAGATGCTTGTGTCGCGTTTTTAAAGAAGCAAGCCGGATCACTTGGATTGACAGTAAAGGTGTATGAAGTGGTACCACGCAAGCCTATAGTTGTATTGACGTGGGTCGGGAAGGATCCAAGTTTACCATCTATTCTTCTTAACTCGCATATGGATGTTGTTCCTGTGTTTGAAGTAAGTATTCAGATAAAGTAGTCTCACTGTAGTTGCTTCGATTGATGTGGTATACTGTTACTTCGGTGGTACTTTCATGACATGGTAACCTTGATCAGATGCCGTAGCATCGAGTAGTCTACGGGACCACCAACTCCTCGGCAACTTTCAGCAGATATAGCGTGTTGGGGCTCAATAGAAAGTCGGAAATTTTCCATAGAGCAGTCAAGCTCGCGGTGTCGATAATAATCGCGTTATATATCTATGTACTTATTTTGTTTTTCATATCCAGTGTCTACTTTTATTGCTTACTCACTTAATAAGTTTACTTAAAATTTTGTCACTAGTTTATTCATAATATTTTTATGTGAAATATAAATTTTTTAGTCTCAAGTTTTATGGCTGTGCTTGCAAATATTAATAAGGACCAATATCATAGGCAATTGAGCGCCAACATTTGGTTTCTTAATTTTTATGTAATTCTTTGTAACAGGACAGTTGGACACATCCCCCGTTCAGTGCTCATATTGACAAAGAGGGGAAAATTTACGCTCGCGGTTCACAAGACATGAAATGTGTCGGAATTCAATATCTTGAAGCTATTCGACAATTGAAACAGTCTGGAATACAATTGAAGAGGACATTACATGTGTCGTTTGTCCCAGGTAAAATGACATTGTTTATTATATTTTGGAAGTGTAACTTCTTTGCGTGCAATGAGAGTAAAATTTTAAGGTCGAATTTTGTATGACGCTATCACGTACCATTTACTATAGTATTTCACTTCTGACACGCGTAGTCTATACACGGGCATTATTATTTTTTTAATATAAAACTAGCAACTCGCCACCGGCTTCGCAGGGAGTGGAAATTTTCAAATTATTTCTTAACGGATTCTTACGTTTTAAAATAAACCTATGTTCCAAATTAAAGCTTTGTATACTTGTAGTTTTGGCTGTACATCTTCGCGTGAATGCTTACTTTATAAAATAAATCCATGTTCCAAATTTTAGCTTTCTATACCTACTTAGCAGTTTTGGCAGTGAGTTGATAGTCGGTAAGGACAAACGATTTTATAATACAGATTAATATTTTCCACAGACGAAGAAATCGGCGGCCACGATGGAATGGCGAAGTTTGTGCACACAGAGGATTTTAAAAGTCTTAATGTGGGTTTCGCTCTGGACGAAGGGATGGCTAATCCAGGAGAAGAATTTGTGCTTTTTACCGGTGAAAGATCTATTTGGCGTGAGTTCAGTACCTATGCTTATTATTTGAAAAGTTTTATTGTTTTCTTCATTCCTGGTAAAAGTTGTCAAGAAGAAAAAGAAAAGAAGTTAGCCATTTTCCACTTAGATATTGAAACTTATAGCACAGTCTAACCATACTTACAGTCAGGAAACGAATGTACTTGCGTAGAGCAACGTTTGGCGAACTCGCTTCAGTTTGCAGGCTCGAACATTGAGCGTTGCCCGACGGTATGACGTAAGTATGGTTAGACTGTGCTTGTAGGTTGTAATGATGCTGAATATTCCTTTTCTGTTAGCAATTCTTATTAAGATGGTTATTTTTAATTATAGAAATTCACGTACACTGCACTGGGCAGCCTGGACATGGATCTCTTCTCATTCCCAATACAGCTGGAGAAAAGGTAATTAATACATATTTTGTAAGGAAATATCCAATTTATAGTAAATTTTTAATCAATGTATAATCTAATTCAATACAACTATATAGAAAATATTAACCAAAGGTTTCTAACAACACAAGTTTTATAATAAAAAACCCAATTGAATGACAGTTTCAAATGTCAATAACATAAATTCGTCATGTCAACGAGTCTATGCCACTTATTCGTTTGTTGTTATTGTGAATCTATGCATCTCAAAAAATCTAATTGCATTGCAAAGATGCCGCAAGAAATTTTCTATGAAACATTCATAACGGTCTATTATGGTTTATTGGGGTTGACGACTAACAAAGACATATAATAAGTTACTTTGCATCATAATTTTCATTAATGCTTAACACCATAACAGACATACAAATGTGAGCACTAGCGCCACAGTGGCTCTGCAATATGATTATGATTTTTAAAGTCAAGGTCTACTTCAGACTGGAATTACTACTTCAATGACTGGTTCGAAAAAATGCAAAAATGCAAGGGGTGATCTTGATTGCAAGGAGAATACTTCGAAAAACAATTAAACATATTTATGTATTAAAAAACAATATCACGATCATTTCGGTGCATCCCTCGAATCTTATCGAATAAACGTTACGGTATTTTTTTTAATTTTCAGCTAAGATATATCATTGACAAATTCATGGACCTCAGAGAGCAACAGAAGAATTTATTAGATAGTGATCCCAAACTGACAATTGGTGACGTCACTACTGTCAATGTGACGCAAGTGTATGTGAGTACTAGCGACATTTTTTAAATTGGATTCGTTTTCAGCGTCATTATAACCTTTTGTATTAGTAATAATAATAATCGCCAGCGAAATTACCAGTCCTAAGACTAAATTTAAAAATTTGGACTGGATTTTTTAAATTAAATGCTGCCTGGAATTATGTACACAATCATTTGAATCTATTAAGAACTAGCATCAAATTGATAGTTGTTTAATATTAATTAAATTCTAATAGTTCAATTCACTTCATAACTTCAAAGAGAAATTTGTTTTATTTTATCAGTATTTTAAGGAACGATTTTTTAATTATATCACCTTATTTAATTTTCAAGCTCTCACATAATTATGACAATATTGGTAAGAGAACTTCTCGCTAATTAAAAAAAAAAAAATTTATATAACATTAAGGTTGTGAATGACTGAGTCATTTTAGTGTGATGATAACACAGTTCTTGAATCTCAATTAAACACAAGAAATAAGTTATTATTTTTTATTATGTGACAACATTTTACTGTTTTTTTTTTTAAATACATTATTGGTCAGGTTAGCAAGGTGAGATTTGACTGACTGGCATTGAGTAGCATTGTCTGACTGACCTGAAGTAATTGGGGGTTACGTAGTTGATAAATTTTGAATTTTATTCTATAAAAAAAAATCTTTCTTTAAACGACAATGCAATACGAGTGAAACACGAAATCTACAAAATCAGATAAAGTTATATCCCAATAAACATTTAGGCTGAAAAAATATCTTTTTCCCAGTACATTAACAGCTAGAAGCTGTATATACGATGAACAAAAGCATAAAAATATTTTTAAGGCTGTACTAGAGCATAAATTGTATAACTTTATGCAGCAATGCTGGTATACGGCTGTATATAATCGAAATTATTACTTTTGGCTTTTAAATAGCACTGAAAAACACTAAAATACAGCGTGTAGTGTATAAAACCGCTATAAGCAAGTTTAAAAGACCAAAGCAGCATATAGGCTGAATACTGCTCTTGAATTCTACTTTTGTGTTGCCTTATTCTGTACAAGAGCATTGAATATTGCTATCATCTGAATATTGGTGTAGAATTACTCTATTGTAAAGACATTATATTAGGCTTAATAATAGCTGTTCAGTGGTTATCTAGGAAACCCTTAGAAAGCAAATCCCTTTACAAGAGTGTAATCTATTGCTGTCTGCTGCATAAGAGTTTTAGTGTTACCATATTCTAAAGCTGACGCGATTAGAGTAAATTTTTCCCATAGTACAGCCCCTGGTGTTACAGGAGATAATTATAATCTTAATAGTGTTTATATAGAGAGTTATTCAGCTTATCGATTATTTTACTGACGTTGTTTAATATTGTACACAGTTAATAGGGATTGTTATGTTCATTGTAATTTTGTTTTGGGTTATTTGACATCAAACCATGGAAGCAAAGCGTATTCACAATGTGAAACAGTAGAACTTCAAACGGAAGAATTATACAAGGGAGCCAAATCAAAACTTAGTATTGTCACTATGTCAGAATAAAGGTTCCGTACAACCAAAATTATTGGACCATGATAATATAGCCATTACTGCTGAAGATAGGCATGTTGGATTGGTAACAAGCAAAGAAGGTTCCGTACAATCACAATTATGTAATATGGACGGTGACCAAAATAGTGAGTCTATTTCCAAAGATTGTCAAGAAATTCCTGAATCAGATGAAGACGAAGCAGATCGTAATTTATTATTTCGCAGTAAGATAAAAAATGGGCCATAGACGAATATTTCTCAAGCTGCGTTAAAGAATTTAATTGAAATTATAAATGATAGATTTCCAGATTTATTACTGCAAGATGAACAATTCTCCATACAGCGACGAACATTAACATTAAATCTATTAATGACAGTGATGGTGAATATTGGCATAATAGACTCTTTAACCTTTTTGATAATATGGCGGATGTTCCGAACATTGTGAGTTTGATTATAAATTTTGATGGCCTGCCGATTTTCAAAAGTTCCAAAAACGAGTTTTGGTCGGTACTTATTATGGTAGTTTGTATTGAACATAGCAAGGAATTGTATTTTATACCTCTTACATACTGTGTAAAAAAGTCTTGTATTAAAATTTCAACATTTTATTTTTTTCGCATTAGGGTACAATAATTTTAAAGCTCTTAAAACTATAATGGCACAATCACATTTGTACTTAATTCAAATTAAAGTTTTTTTCACCTGTACTAAATCTTTAGACCCAAACGGGTATTTCTTTGTAGATTTTATGTTGTTCCTTTTCACCTTGATCAATAGTATTTTCCGTATTTTCATTCTCCTTGTTGGTATTTCAATTTCTTTGTCGGTTACCTTGGGATCTGTCGTTATATCTTTTTCGGAATCTTCATGACTTCTTTTTGCCCAACGACTTGGCACGATGAATTAATTAGCTTTCCCTTTTTCGAATGTCTCAACAATCTTGAATGCCATGTTGATCCTAAAAAAGAAAGATTTTGAAATATGTAGGTATATTTAGTAAGCAAAGACCCACTTGGGTATTGTGCTGTCTTCATAGTATACTTATACTATTGTGCTATTACAATGCGTAAAACTGTACACAAATGCTAATACATTATCATTTTCAACTACGGTACCTATTTAAACGGGTCTTACCCTATTACGACGTTATAGTTTACGTATCTAATGCAACGTTGTCGATAAAAGGCTCTACCTTGACTGACTAATCGATCTAACAACAGATCCAACGCGTAGATCGATTTTGCCAAATTTGCGATGATGACAAAAAATGTGATATGCGCATAGGGTCAGATAAACATAGTCATACCTTATGCATTAACATAGTTGCAATTTATTCAATTTTATTTTGTTAAACTAGCATGTAAGTAGTTAAATAAACATTCAGTATAGACCTTGCCTACCTATCCAGTTATGTTCAATATGTTACCTATATGTAATAAAATAATTACGCGTGACAATGGGTTTCTTCTTTGTTTTAATTGAACCCTAATTTGCTGTAATATTTACTTAATTTATCCTTTTAAGCAGCTACTATAGCAAATAATTTCTAATATACAGCTAATATTACTCGTTAAGCTGTTATAATATACTTAAATTACGACTAAGTTACGCAAAAAGCTTTATTATAGAGTACAAAAAGAGTAAAAGCTGTTTAAATTGAGAACGCCATTAAACCTAACCTCTAAACATGGTTTCATAATATGTACTTTAAAATATAATAATTTTTTCAAAATTTCTTTGAAATTTAGAGAGAATTTTAACTGAATACTAAATACACAATTAATTTATTTTCAATAGAAAAGTACTAGGACCTCATAATGCTAGTTTCAAGTTGGGTTAAACCGTTTTTTTACACAGTCATTTTCTATAATATCTATTATTTCGAGAGCGCATGAGTTTTTGGCCTACTATTAGTATACATATTCACGAAGAAGTAACAGCCGCAAGCAAAATAACAACCAAGGAACAAATAATGGGTACTTACCATTAGCAAAATAAGTTCACTTCACAAATTATAATGGCCGCCGCGTGTTTGATATATAAAATCTTGGTGTTTGATAAATTCATCCACGAACACGTACAGTTTTATTAATAAATTAATAAGAATTCTTATATTCAGACGTTTAGAAACCTGAGACTGTATATAAGAGTAAAACGCGCAAAATTGGAGAACAGTGTCTGTATAATGGTAACTAATTACGCTCTAAATCAGCTATTGCTTCGGGTTGTACAGCTATTACACAGCTGTAAGATAGCTAGATCTACACTTAGGGCTGTATAATTTGGGGCCTATTTTGGGGTTACAACGACTGAATATCCGGCTATACAGTCCAAATACAGCAAAGTTAAACAGCCTAAAGTCTTCAAATTTTTCATAATACAGCGTTTATACAGTTTTAAATGTTATCTGGGATGGCTCTTACACTTTATGAGAAATCATTAATACGACTATATAAAAAATATAAAAACGACTATATAAAAACGACTATATAAAAAAGAGCATTCAACCTTTTTCTTACATTAAAGCTGAAGTGTAGTACCACAGACTACTGCATATTACAACTGTACTGTACTTGTCATTGAAGAGGTTAAGAAAACTCTCTAAACATAGAGAAAACCAGAATCAAAATTGGGATAAATATTTCACAAGTAAAAAAATTTGTTCGTAAATGATAGATGTTATACTTACGTGAAATATAATTTAATTCTATTTCTACGCAAATATGTTTTACACTGGGGAACGACACGGCTACTCACACTCTATTGGATAAGAGTAGTCTGTTGGCTTCAATTTTATGCGCTCTTTCTGGCTTATTGAGTATTCTGAGGGAAAACTATAATGTTTCAGTTAATTCAGAAGGCGTAATACTAAACGCGCGCCTTTAGCTCAATAATGTTTAGATTGTCTCCTTCATAAAATATGTTCTTGTTACCACAGCGCCTGTTTATTAATTTTCTTATTCTGGTATTAGGACTGAAATTTTATTGAAATTGTTCATTCACATTTTCAATACCTAATAAAATTACTGAAAGTGTATTAAATAATTGTTGATTTATAGGGTGGTATACAATCAAATGTTGTTCCTGAAAAATTGACTGTCGTATTTGACATTCGTATTGCGGTGACGGTTGACTTTGACGCCTTCGAGAACACAGTAAGTTTTAATTACTTACATTAATACTGGCAACACTATCGACCTCATCATGGTTCCTACTAAATATAATTAAGTCTAAAAATGTGTGAAGATGGATGTGTGGATTTTTGTTACTCTTTCATGCAAAATTTAATGAACAGATTTGACTAACCTTTACGTTAATATACACTAAACGCAACAATTAAAGGATATAAAAAAAGTTCCAAATTTTTAGGTGATTTTCAACAGGCTGTAACTTCGAAGAAAATGATCGTACAGAGCTCATTAAAAAAGAAAATTGTAGCTTCAAGTTTCTAGTTTTCGAATCCAAGCTTTAAATTTTTTTCTAGTTAGCGATTTATGAGTAATAGTCAGATAATCAACGATAAAAAAAAATTTCAAAATTTTTCTCGTCTTGAAAATGGTGTAAAAGCCGTAATAATTTTTTTATTGTAATGGCACAGTAAAGATCTTTTAGAGAATTTAATTCCCTACAAGTTGACCTCCTCATGAGCTCTGTACAATGATTTGTAACTGAGTTATCGTCAATCAAAGCGAAAAAGATCTTTTTGACTTGGACAATCGATTACTCGGGCAATAATGGTCGTACAGAAAATTAAAGTAGGGTTTTGTAAACTGCAAAATATTCTCTACAAGGTGCTTAAATTGGATTATGATAAAAAAAAATTTTACAAACCGAAAATGTTTGCCGAAGAAAAGGTAAAAAACTGTAAATTTAAGGATATTTGGATAACTTGCAATAACTTTGCAAATAATGCAGATACGAAAAATCTTTTCTATAGCTTTTCAACCTCAATGTGTCCTGAAAAAACCCTGAAAGTTTCAAGGTGCTGTAATTTATTTTTCTTAGTGTCCGGAATGTTTAAAATTATCGTTTTTGCTGAAAATCAAGATAACGGGCAATTTTTCATTTTTTTCCCTTAGTTTGAGTTTAAACGTTTTTTTTAGTAATAATCCATATTTTTTCATCAGAACTCTTTAATCAATAAAATTTAAAAAAAAAATTGAAATTTCTTTCTCAAATTTTTTTTTCTTCACATAATTTTTCGTTTTTTTGTTATTCTTTGAAGTCTAAATTGTTCACATTAGCCTAATTAGGAGTAAAAGAAAAAAAACAGTTCTTTTAAACTAATCCTTTAACATGCCACGGCGACACTTATCTGCCACAGATGTGGCTCGTATCGTCACTCTTCTTCAAGAAGGTCGCAGTCAGGTGGAAGTTGCAGCCACAATAGAAGTGAGCCAGTCTGTCATCAGTCGCGCCTATGCGCGATTTAACGAAAATCAGCGTACTTATGACCGACGTCCGGGTCAAGGAAGACAACGGGTCACTACCGCCCGCGATGAGCGAGCTATCATTCGAAAGGCTCGTCGGGAACCCACTGTTCATGCGAATACAATTGCTCATCAATTTTTAAATCATCAACAACTCATTTCGGCTTCAACGGTTCGAAATCGGTTTCGAGAGCAAGGACTACATGCACGACGCCCAAATCGCGTGCCCATGCTTACAGGTAGACATCGTCGGGCCTGACTGAACTATGCCCATGCCCATCGTCATTGGGGTCGTAGACAGTGGAACTGCGTTCTCTTCACTGACGAATCTCGATTTGGTCTTCATGGCAACGACAGGCGATATCTTGTGTGGCGTAGTCGTGTGGAACGAAATCGCGATAATTTTATGCGACCGGTTGCAGCTTTTAATGGTGGATCCGTTATGATATGGGCAGCCGTATCTTACAATATGAAAACTCCATTAGTAAAAGAAGCGTAAATCTACCGTGCAACCTCCACGTTGTACCCTTTTCGTAACGCTAATGCCGGTTGTAAAAAAAGGGCCTAGTTAGGCAATCAACCGCATGCAAGCATCGTTAACGTGTAAAAAAAAAATTGAAAATTCAATTTCAATTTTTTTTTAATTTTAATGATTAAAGAGTTCTGATGAAAAAAATATGGATTATTTCTAAAAAAAACCGTTTAAACTCAAACTAAGGGAAAAAAATGAAAAATTACCCGTTATCTTGATTTTCAGCAAAAACGATAATTTTAAACATTCCGGACACTAAGAAAAATAAATCACAGCACCTTGAAACTTTCAGGGTTTTTTCAGGACACATTGAGGTTGAAAAGCTATAGAAAAGATTTTTCGTATCTGCATTATTTGCAAAGTTATTGCAAGTTATCCAAATATCCTTAAATTTACAGTTTTTTACCTTTTCTTCGGCAAACATTTTCGGTTTGTAAAATTTTTTTTTATCATAATCCAATTTAAGCACCTTGTAGAGAATATTTTGCAGTTTACAAAACCCTACTTTAATTTTCTGTACGACCATTATTGCCCGAGTAATCGATTGTCCAAGTCAAAAAGATCTTTTTCGCTTTGATTGACGATAACTCAGTTACAAATCATTGTACAGAGCTCATGAGGAGGTCAACTTGTAGGGAATTCAATTCTCTAAAAGATCTTTACTGTGCCATTACAATAAAAAAATTATTACTATTATTTATTATTATTATTTATTATTTTATTATTATTATTATTTCAAGACGAGAAAAATTTTGAAATTTTTTTTTATCGTTGATTATCTGACTATTACTCATAAATCGCTAACGAGAAAAAAATTTAAAGCTTGGATTCAAAAACTAAAAACTTGAAGCTACAATTTCCTTTTTTAATGAGCTCTGTACGATCATTTTCTTCGAAGTTACAGCCTGTTGAAAATCACCTAAAAATTTGGAACTTTTTTTATATCCTTTAATTGTTGCGTTTAGTATATATAGTTTATACAATAGAATCAGATACTTATAATGCGGTCATTCTATGAATGCGTTTTTGACATTTCTTTTTGTCCATTGCATAAAATTCGTTTTCGATTAAACTATATAGAAAATGTATGAAGATTGACACCTGTCAAAACGGCAATCATATAATGGCCAGAGTATTTTGTTTAATTTAATCACCGTTCTGCGCGCCATATATGCGAAATTCATCCATATTACTTGAATAAGGTGTCGCTGCGCACAGTTCGGATGAGTAGAAACTTTATCCCATGGACGCGCGAACTTTGGAACAATCTCCCCCCTTCTAAGGCTACAATATTTGATTCTTCAAGCGTACTGTAAACAAATTCCTGCAGGGCCCGCAGCCCTGTTCGTTTTACAACTTGCTAATATTCGTTTAAATCTAACTAATTATTTGCTTTTTTTTTAATAATATTATTCCAGATATATTGAACTAGCTATGAAATCAATTTTAAAGTGGCCCAATATGACATTAATTGACATTATTAATTAATTTTGCACTAATTTTCGACTTTAAGTAAGCAAGGCTAATCCAGAAAATAGTACAAAAACAGAAATCATTTTATAGCTGACCAAAACCTAGTTTTGGTATTTAGCTTACAATTTAAATGATAGATATACGAAATGGCCTCTCCGTGAGCCAAAAGCTCACGAAATGGCCACCAAAAGCTACTAAAAAACATTGTTTAAACTTTTCAGATTAAACAATGGTGTAAAGAAGCCGGGGAAGGAGTCACGTTCGAGTATGAGCAAAGAAACCCAAAAGTGGAGTGCACCAAAACGGATGCATCGAATCCATACTGGGTCGCTTTCAAAGCGGCCGCCGATCAACTGTCAGTAACATATACTTCATTTGTAAATACAATCTTATATTTCAACGGCACTAATCACCCTCTCACAGAAGACTACACTAAAATAAAAATCCATGCTCTGTTGTGTTTCATTGCGCGAGTGACGTATATCAGAGCCCATTATCGAGACCTCATCTTATCCCTTATCCCTATTAAGTATACTCTCAGCCTGCCTTAAAACCATTCTTATGAAAACAAAAAAACTTGTAACTACATTTTATTTATTTATTTATTTATTTATTTACACATTTACTCAAAATCCACAGCTCTCAATATACAATTAACAAACAAAAATAAAGCATGTCTGACAGCCAATTAAGGATTTTACATATGCATAAAAGGAAAATAGAAAGAAAAAAAATATTATTCAGCTCAATTCAGTTTTTGTCCATAGAAAACAGGAGTTTTATATGGAGATGCGTACGCGTCGGTTCAGCTTTCCGAGTATATTTAGCTTTCGCACCAAAAAGGCGCGAATGAAGACAAGTGGCTTAACCATTCGCAAAATAACCGCCGCGTTCGGGGCTGATCAGCTGAATTTAGCGCTGTACGCAATTTTTCATCGAACGTTCGCAACTCCCGTCGACAAGTTACGATTTGCTTTGATTTTCGTTCATACAGCTCTGTACGCGGCTAATAGAAGCAGAAATGTATAAGTGTAACCAAAATTGTCTAGCGATACGCGAGTGGAGCTGAGTAAAATTTAAGAAATATTTTTTTTTTTGGTTCAAAATGGTTTGTGTGGCCTTTGCAGATGGTTGAAAGTTTAAAATGTTTATTAATAAAATTGTACAAAAGTCAAAAACATAAAATTGTATTCACAAACCGAACCCAAGTCGTGTGTAACTTAATACAGACCATCTTCTGAGTAATTTTTGGCTTGACAATGTTTTCCCTTGGGATAATACAACGTTATATCTCCAAAATTAATTTAATAACTGACGCGAACGAAGTTGCGGGCGACAACAAGGTCGTACATTAAAATCTGTTTGTCGATTCAAAAAAAAACGAGGTCAAAAAAATCTGTTTGTCTGTACGTTTGTGCACGCTAATCTGTGAAACGGCTTAACCGATTTGAATGCATTTTTCACTGGTGTATTGTAGCAAGATTCCCATAACATTGAGTGTTTGTTTCATTCCAATCGGTTTAAAAACATAAAAGTTACGATCTATACCGAATACCACGCGTATGAAGTTGCGGGCTCGGCTAGTATTATTACTATTTATCTAAAGGTCGTCTCATAATTTGATGATACACTTAATGGCAAGTGGCTACCGTCGCATATTAACACAAGCAAACAACGGCAGCAACACTGCCGATTTTAGTAAGTTTAATAAAAGGAGATAAAGGGAAAATAGGCTTTGGCATCCCTTACTCACTCACCGAAAGCACATATTTCTTCTATAAAGGTTACTGCCGTCAGGTGGACTAATTTTTTGAGCCTGCCAATACTAAATTTATCATTACATATTAATCCATACTAATATTATAAATATAAAAGTAACTACTCAACCGGTTGAGCCTTTACTACTCAACCGATCATCACGAAATTTTGCACACATTGTCAGGCAGGGCCGGCTTTACCTGTGTGCAGTGCACACCGGACGCAGGATCTTAGGGGGCGCCGAGCAAGCGCTGCTTCCGCTCGCAACACCTCCACAGAGCTTGTGTCGCTCGCAGTAACGACGCTCTCAAAGTCTGTTGTATAACCAACGTCGGGCGTGGTAGCAAAGCAAGGCGCGCCACGAGCGGCCAACAGTTTGAAGCATTTAAAATTTAATAAAACAAAAAATAAGACATATTAAATGAATTTCAACATACTGATGGAGAGGGTGCCAGGGTATTGATTGCACACGGGCGCTATATGAGCTAGAGTCGCCTCTGTTGTCAGGGATACAGAAAATAACATAGGGTAACAAACCTTTCATCCAGAAAAAGAACACTGTTCCCGATGGATCATATAAAAATAAAAATCCAACGCTCTGCAAAACTATAACAGCAGTAAAGATTGAAGGAATTGTTGCTAATACCTTTATGAACGTTGCGGTTAAATCCCATACAAAATAAGAGTTTATATTATAACTTGTATACAATTTCAGGAAAATCAAACTGGACAAAAGGATATTCCCGGCCGCTACAGACTGTAGGTATATACGTAGAGTCGGCATTCCCGCTTTGGGATTTTCGCCCATGAATCACACGCCCGTCTTATTGCACGACCACGACGAGTATTTGAATGCCGACGTATTTTTGAAGGGAATTGAAATTTACACGGAAATATTGATGTCCGTTGGCAATGCTTGAGAATTTTGTTGATTTGTTTGTATTAAATTTTAGCCTATGATAAGTGAAATTTGGCAGGCACTGGGGACTTTTGTCACCATGAGTCTGTCACTTATGAACATTTTGTCTTTTTAATCTTCGTCGAGTCACCCGTGCGGCTCTTGTGAATTTGTTGTTAAATTATTTGATTTAGTTATTAACACGGTTGTGCCTTATCCAAGGATCTTATATCTACACTATGCATATTTGGAAAATCGTTTGTAATTGGGTTTCTTTTTACTAGATATCACTGACTGCAATGTTATACAGAAGTAAATAATCACAAGTTCGAAACGGTCGTTTAAGTGTTGGAAATTTGCGGTTGTTAGGTGTTAGAAAATTGCGTTGTTGTTGTTATTAAGTGTTGGAAAATTGCGACATAGGCAAAATTATGGCAAAATCTAAAAATAACTCATACATTTTATATTAACATTAGCAACATTGAGGCATTTGGTTCCCAAATGCTATTTGAGTATAACTTCTAATAAAGTTCCTTAAATGAATTTTTCTTTTGTATAATCATAACAAATAAGTACCTAACTCAATTTTTATAAAATATAAGATCCTTAGCCTTATCTTTAACAATAATTTTTAATCTATAGTTCTTATATCATTAATAAACATAAGGTAAAAATTTTGTTATTGTTATTTGAGAAGTTTAATTTTAAAAAAAACGTAGGTACGTATTAGAAATGTAATAAGCCATAATATAATTTATTAATTAGAAATACCTGTTTTTATTAATATTCTATGTTATTTTTATAAATGAATTTATATCACAATATAAAATGTGAATTTGTTATTTTTTAATATATATTTTAATGCATTGAAATGGGTTTTTTTTTCTTAATTAAAAGTACGGTTCTTAACTGCCTACGTAATTTAAAGTTGTACTGAAATATAATTTCAAATTGTGATTCTATTGCAATCAGTGAATATCATATTGTTTAAATTCAAAATATCCGTACAAAACTCAAAACACGTAGCGCACCGAAGGGGTCGAATCGAATTGCTTAAAAAATAAACATAGGGTTTGTAGAGAAATTTCAAACGCATTGGAATTTAATCGTAATAATCTTTAATATACATAGAATACATCGAACTCCCTGTTTATACAAAAAGAACACAGTAAGCAAAATTTTATGAGGAGTAAATTTAATTCAAGTGACAAAAAGCGTTAGCGCTTTTTTTTTTCAGTGAATCGTGAGGAACCTATAGTTGTATAATTCAATAAGGTTTTATCCTTTGGTTCCCGAGGGCCGAGGGTTTGCAAATTGGAGCATAGAGTACCTTGTATATTACTTTTGAAACGTCATCAATAAAATAAGTTGCTTAAACCAGTAAACGATTTACGACGTTGTGACCAAAGATGTTGAATTAGTCTGTACCTATAGATGGATCACAAAATGCAGCAATATTTTATTCTTTCTAACACCTTCAAATTGTCATAAGATTGAAAGAGACATACATATATAATCTGTCGGGTCGAAGTTGAGTGAATGTCTCCATTTTGACTATACAATGCAAGCTAAAGTTATAGCGTATAATAGTGCTGTGCATTTTTATTGATAACTAGATATCGTTGATATAGATTTTAAATATATGACGGATAAAAAGTATGGCTAAATGCGTTTCGGTGTACTGTTTGGTTATTCAATATAAATAAAATGTGGGTGCGTACTGGTACTCGCCGCATTGCTAATCGGTTGTATGAGATTGTATGCAACCTCTCGCATTTATTTCACCAAAATATTTCAAAAGAATAGTTATTTTTTGAGTAGAAATATTTAGAATCCATCCTTAAGGGGTAGAACGGGAGTAGGTTTTTATTACGAGAGAAAAAAAACTCGATAATCTTAAAGTTTTATTTTTAGAAACGATATCACAGATTACACAGATTGGATAATCTGTGATATCGTTTCATTTTAATCTGTGATATTGTAGGGTACATTAATAGTTTTAGTTTACAATTTAAAACATTACATTAAAAAAATATTAATTACCCAAGCAAAACCGACGTGCACCGCTTGTTTCGCGAACGCCAAGTACCTATTCGTCGCAAGCGCATTACGATGCATTGTTGCCGTGAGGCAGTCTGAAAAATCGCGCGCGCTCGTCTATTTTTCGATCCAAGGCACTAACGGCGAATGCATGTCGGTTGCGCTCTCGATTCGGTCGTGAATACCTCACATATAACTTATAGAATAATCATTCGTATCGTGATATTAATTAGTTGTAGTTATACTGTGTACATGTTCGTGTCGACCTAAATTAAAGAGTACAAATATATAGAAGCGTTTCACTATATTTGGTGACCACGACAAACACGAGGGAGACATGGATAAGGATCATAGACCAGCGCCAGAATGCAGTGGAGGTACCGCAGTAGGCCGCACAGAAGACAGCGCAAGTGATTCCGCCGGCATTTTCAAGGTTGGAGTGAAAATACCCCCATTTTGGCCAGAAGAACCGGGACTGTGGTTTGCGCAAGTGGAAGGTCAGTTCTTAATAGCCGGTATAACATCAGATGCAACAAAATTTTATCACGTGATTGCTCAATTAGACCAACAATACGCAGCAGAAATCAAAGATGTAATTTTATCGCCACCATCTGAAAATAAATATAAAAAATTAAAAACAGAACTGATCAAAAGATTGTCCGCCTCTCAAGAAAAAAAGGTAAAACAACTGCTAATGCATGAGGAGTTGGGGGATCGCAAGCCTTCCCAATTTCTTAGGCACTTACAGACCTTAGCAGGCCCCACCATTCCAGACACATTTTTACGCACACTATGGGCTAGCCGTCTACCTCATAATGTACAAACGATAATAGCGTCACAGACGGATGTATCTTTAGAAACAGTAGCTGACCTGGCTGATCGCGTGCATGAAATTGTTGCAGCTCCGACAGCACCTGTAGTTGCAGCAGCATCTACAGAAATCTCATTGAGCAACATGGCAAATCAGATAGAGGCGTTATCGCGTGAGGTGGCATCACTGAAAGGGCATGTGGCAAGGTCAGATGGCAGTAGTCGACGCCAACCATTCCGAGGCAGAAGTCGTTCACGCTCACGTCCACGACAGTACAACCCGGACCACTGCTGGTACCACAACCGGTTTGGCGCTAAAGCAACGCGATGTACAACACCGTGCAAATTTGTCGTAGAGGGAAACGCGACCGGCAGCCGGAAGTAGCGGCTAACGACTGCCAATCCAGCCCAGGCCGCTTGTTCGTAACGGATAGGATAACTAAGATGGCTTTTCTCGTCGATACAGGATCAGACCTTTGCGTATACCCTCGGACTGCACAAAATCAAATCCGTGCGAGGACCAACTATCAGCTTTATGCGGCAAACGGATCTGCAATTGCCACATACGGCTGGATTCATCTGCAGCTAAACATAGGTCTACGCCGCGCATACACCTGGCGTTTCGTTGTCGCCGACGTCTCTAAACCAATAATAGGTGCAGATTTTCTCAGATTTTATAACTTGCTTGTAGACGTGAGGAACCACCGTTTAGTCGACGGGCTGACATCACTCTCCGTGACAGCGAAACCTGATAAAGACGCAAAAGATATCGCATCCATCAAGGCTGTATCTGGAGACACAGTGTACCACCAACTTCTCCGTGAGTACCCCACCATCACTTGCCCAGCTGGAAAGCAACGTGAGATAAAGCACGGAACGGAGCATCACATCCGAACAACACCAGGTCCACCCGTCTCTAGTCGACCCAGAAGACTTCCGCCGGATAAACTGAAAATCGCCAAACAGGAATTTGATGAGATGTTGGCGAACGGTACCGCGCGCAGATCTGAAAGTTCGTGGGCATCACCGCTTCATCTAGCGCCCAAAAAAGACAGTGGTTGGCGACCCTGCGGAGACTACCGTGCTCTTAATTCGCGTACCATACCAGACAAATATCCAATCCGCCACATTCAGGACTTTTCACAGCAGCTGGCAGGTACAAAGGTCTATTCAAAAATTGATTTAGTCAAGGCGTATAACCAGATTCCCATCCACGCAGCAGATATCCCGAAGGCCGCAATAACTACCCCATTTGGATTATTCGAATTCCCATACATGACTTTCGGGCTTCGAAATGCGGCGCAAACTTTTCAGCGTTTTATGGATGAGATGCTCAGAGGACTACCATTTTGTTACGGGTTCTTGGACGACATTTTGTTAGCTTCTCAGGACGAGGTTTCCCATCTCCAGCACCTTCGACAGCTGTTCCAGCGCTTGGCAGATTATGGTATGCTCATAAATACCAGTAAGTGTGAGTTTGGTAAATCACACATTACATTTCTCGGACACGAAGTGAGTGCAGAGGGCATCAGACCACTACCAGATAAAGTACAGGCGATTCTAAGCTACCCAGCACCAACGACGGTCAAGGAACTGCGTAGATTTTTAGGAATGTACAACTTTTATCGACGTTTTATACCGGGAGCAGCCAGATTTCAAGCACCACTGAACGTCGTCCTATCGGGCCCTAAAACAAAAGGATCGCAGAGCATCGTGATGACTCCTCCAATGCTGGAAGCCTTCGAGACCTGCAAGTCGAGCCTCTCCGACGCGGTTATGCTTTCTCACCCGGAACCTGACGCACACTTAGCTGTGTTCACAGACGCGTCAGACACATCAATCGGGGCAGCACTTCAGCAAAAATGCGGAAACACCTGGAAACCACTAGCATTTTTCTCACGACGCCTATCTTCAGCTCAAAGAAAATATAGCCCATACGATCGCGAACTGTTAGCTGTCTATGATGCAATTCGCCATTTCCGCCACATGGTGGAAGCAAGACCATTCACGGTTTTCTCAGATCACAAACCGTTATCTTACGTCTTCTCACACAACCGCGAAAAATGTTCTCCGAGACAGTTCCGGTACCTGGATTACATTTCCCAGTTTACGACGGATATACAGTACATCCAAGGAAACCAGAATGTTGTAGCGGATGCACTCTCTCGCATAGAAGAAATCAGTACAACTGTAGATTTTAAAGCACTAGCAGAATCACAAGACTCAGATCTAGAACTTCAACAGCTGCTACAAAATGGTTCAGCACTAGACTTGAGGAAGATCAAAGCACCAGACTCTGATACAGATGTTTACTGCGACGTCTCTACTCCAAAGCCACGCCCATACGTGACAGCAGCCTTCCGAAAACCAGTGTTCAATGCATTACACCGATTGAGCCACCCGGGTGCAAAAGCAACTGCAAGACTTATCACTGAAAGATTTATTTGGCCAGGAGCTCAGAAAGATTGCCGGCAGTGGGCCAGTGAATGCACAGATTGCCAAAGAAACAAAATCTACCGGCACACCCAATCACCCACTTCTACCTTTCCCGTTCCTTCCCAGCGCTTCTCGCATGTCCACCTGGACATTATAGGACCATTGCCAATTTCTTATGGTTTCAGATATTGTCTCACAGCCATCGATCGCTTCACTCGTTGGCCTGAGGCATATCCTCTTCTCGACATCACGGCGGAGACCTGCGCCCGCGCTTTCATCGCTGGCTGGGTGTCTCGCTTCGGCTGTCCACACCGCATCACTACGGACAGAGGTCGCCAATTTCAATGCGAGCTCTTCCGCACCATCACCGCCATCCTGGGTACGCAGCACAAACCAACCACGGCATACCACCCTGCTTGCAACGGTATAGTCGAACGGCTCCACCGCCAGTTGAAAGCAGCCATCATGTGCCACCAGAATGCCAGCTGGACGGAAGTTCTTCCACTCGTACTCCTGGGGGTTCGCAGCGCCTGGAAAGAAGATGTTAAAGCTTCGGCAGCAGAGCTTGTCTATGGTGAGCCTCTAAGACTGCCGGGTGAGTTTTTCTTACCTTCCGACGCAGCTCACGACGTCACTGATTTCGCATCCCGACTCCGTCTTCACATGGCAAAACTAGCTCCAAAACCTGCAAGTAGACACGGGACGAAAACCTTCTACATACCCAAAGACCTGGCTACTGCAGACTACGTCTTCCTACGGCAGGACGCTGCCAGACGATCACTGGAATCACCATACACCGGTCCCTACAAGGTCCTAGAAAGGGGGAAGAAAACGTTCAAAATTGCAATCAAGAACAGAGAAACAACCGTATCCATAGATCGCCTGAAGTCCGCTCATATGACTCGAGAAGATACCTTGACGGGTTCTGCAGCTACCAGCACCATCCCAACTGCTCCAGTTCTAGAAAGGAAGACCAGATCTGGCCGGACTGTACGTTTCCCAGACTACTATCGACCTCAGTAACCTTCGGTCTCAGCGGGGGAGTAGTGTAGGGTACATTAATAGTTTTAGTTTACAATTTAAAACATTACATTAAAAAAATATTAATTACCCAAGCAAAACCGACGTGCACCGCTTGTTTCGCGAACGCCAAGTACCTATTCGTCGCAAGCGCATTACGATGCATTGTTGCCGTGAGGCAGTCTGAAAAATCGCGCGCGCTCGTCTATTTTTCGATCCAAGGCACTAACGGCGAATGCATGTCGGTTGCGCTCTCGATTCGGTCGTGAATACCTCACATATAACTTATAGAATAATCATTCGTATCGTGATATTAATTAGTTGTAGTTATACTGTGTACATGTTCGTGTCGACCTAAATTAAAGAGTACAAATATATAGAAGCGTTTCACTATAATATCATTCATCTGTGATTCGTCAACATTTTAATTTAAAGACTTGCAGTTAATGTTGACGCTTGGGTATCAACGTATTTATTAGTAAGTTTTCTTTTTCTGGGTAATTTCTGAAAAGAAATAGTTTTTGGTTATTAATGATTCAAAAGATTTTCATCATTTTCATAGATTGAAGCATAACTTCTTTATAACTTATAGATATTACTTACTGGTTTACACGATGGTGGTAATTTTGGGAATATTGTCGGCACTGCATACGAGTGTAGAATTTTACGCTGATATCCTTGCCGAAAGCAAGAATCTTCAAAGTTCATCGAGCATATTCTTGTAGGTATATTGCGAAGCTCTCCAATCGTCGGCTTTTCTTACATTTTTTGTCCACGTTTTTTTTTAAATCGATGTCGGTGGGAAATCTGTTATAAATTGATAAAAATTACTTTCAACCTGCAGTGAATGCTAGAAATTGTCAACACTCTACTAAAAATAAATTAGTTATCGATATCGATAAACTTATCAAGATCAGACTACAGCACTATAAACCAAGACAAATGTCAAATATTCCGATTAACTTTGGTTTTTGTAAATTTTAGTTATAAACACCAGCTTTTCTATAAATAAATCAACCTTAGAGCTGTGTATGCATGTGCAACGATTCATTTTTAGTAAACAATTATAAAAATTTGTTTACAAAACACCAAAATTAATGAGTGCAAGCTGTGCGACTTACCGGTGAAATGATATGTTTCCATTATTCTCCTTCAAAACACCCACTCTACTTGGACAAACGGGAACAGTACAAGCCATTCTTGGCAAGCAACAGATTTATGAAATTACACTTTCAGATTTTTAAGTATTTTAAATCACATAAAGCTAAACGGACTTGTTAACCAGCATGATATAAACAAATATGACGTTGCCTCTTTTATGGCGCGCAGCGTTTTAAGACGTCATATTCGGCTATTGTTATCTCTTTTTAACATACGACATGCAGCCATTAGAAAGACGGGTATCGAGTATCGAAGGAATCTTCAATTTTTATTGTTCCATCTATACACTAATACAATTATCTTTGGTTGTGACAATAATGCTTTTTTCTGTAAAGTCTAACCACCGTAAATAAAAGGCTACAACGCCACACCCAAATGCTACCACAGCGCCTCTTATTTAATGGTATCTGACATAGAAACATAACTAAAGCATAGAAACCCTACTAAAATAGCGACAAAGTTACATCAGTTCATACTGTATTCACTTATGGCATTGAAAATGTGTTAGAAAGAGATACATATGCAGTAGTATATTCGTAATGTAGAAGGTTGTCACTAGACAAATGTCAAACGGATGTAATTGGATGTATTTTAATACAACCAAATTAAATATTTTGTCGTTGTTCAGTTGCTGGTGTCGTTACGTCACTACATAACTTGGTTGCATTATAATGACTGATACTTTTTCTTATGTCTCACTGCTCCCGTCAGTAGGGATGAGCGATATTGATGAAATATCGGAATCGATATTGACATCGATAGCTTAATATCGATATTTCGATATTATCGTCCACAAAATATCGATAATATCAATAAAAAATGTCAAATAACCAATTTGCATGTAGTATTAATTTGCAAATCTAAGTTGAGTCTTTGATTTAAAGTGATCAATCATAACCTTTCTTAACACCATTTAGATGGTAGTAGCACAGAATAAATAATATGACTGGCGTTTTTTCTAGGCATTGCTAACAAATGCCTGGATCTATCCACCTTCCCTAAACCATGGAAGGAGGCAGCGGTGATCGCCCTCAGAAAGCCGGGGAAAGAAGACTATGCTCAGGCGAGGGCATACCGGCCTATTGGTCTGCTCCCGGTAATGGGGAAAATCATCGAGAAAATGTTCATCAAGAGAATAAACTGGTATGCCCTGCCGAAGGCGAACCCAAGGCAATACGGCTTTGTTCCACAACGAAGCACGGAAGACTCCCTCTATGATTTGGTGCGTCACATTGACGAAAACCTTAGTAAGAAGCTTATCAATGTTTTAATATCGCTTGACATAGAGGGGGCTTTCGATAACGCGTGGTGGCCAGCAATTAAATGTCAACTTGCCAAGAAGAACTGCCCAACAAACATTTTACGTCTGGTCAACAGTTACTTTGAGGACAGATTGATAAACTTGCGATACGCTGGACGAGACTACACTCTAGAGAGTACAAAGGGATGCGTACAGGGCTCCATAGGGGGTCCAACCTTTTGGAATCTGCTTCTTGACCCTTTGCTGGACCAATTGAGTAACGACGGAGTATATTGTCAGGCTTTTGCCGACGACATCGTCCTGGTGTTTTCCGGAACGAAAACAAACGACATCGAAAAAGCGGCTAACCTAGCACTGGCCGATATATTTAAATGGGGAGAAAGAAATAAGCTTCGCTTTGCCCCACACAAGACAAAAGCAATTGTCGTAACGAGAAAATTAAATTCCATCTGCCCAACAATTTGCATGGGTGGAAAACTTATTGAAATCGTAGATAGTATCAAGATATTAGGCGTCACCATTGATAAAAAGATGACGTTCAACACCCATGTGAAAGTAATTTGTAAAAGAGCCGTTGCAATCTATAAACAATTAGCCAGGGCCGCAAAGGTAACGTGGGGCTTGAGACCGGAAGTCATCAGGACGATGTATATCGCTGTGATTGAACCTATAATCATGTATGCCGCCAGCGTCTGGGTGCGAGCAGTAACAAAAATTGGCATCGTGAAACAATTAAACACCGTGCAGAGAGGCTTCGCACAAAAGATTTGTAAGTCCTATCGTACCGTCTCTTTGAATGCTGTTTTGGTGCTTTCGGGCCTACTACCCCTTGACATGCGCATAAAAGAAGCTGCCCACCTCTACGAGGCAAAAAGAGGCATTCCGCAGGAATACCTAAAAGGTAGGGAAGTAGAAGAAAGGATATCCCACCTAACGGCCCCTCATCCTGCCATTGACTTCACATTTGAATATGGAATCGCGCAAAGCGAGAACGGAATAGACTTAACAGGTCTTGTTATCTACACAGACGGCAGTAGAATTGATGGTATGGTCGGCGCCGCTCTTACTTGCCGCCGGGACGGTACCGAAATTAAAAAGAAGAAATACAAGCTAGAATCCTACTGCACGGCTGTAGAAATAGCGATAGATTTAAAAGATGCAGAAGTCAGCATACTCAGTGACTCCCGATCATCACTGGAACTGCTGGGAAGATTGAAAACCACCCACCCCCTAGCCAGCAAAATTAAAAACAACCTGCGTGGCCATACTGCCAGAAACAAGAAAATCAACTTTCTTTGGGTGAAAGCCCATGTAGGGATCGGGGGAAATGAGAGGGCTGATTTTCTGGCAAAAGAGGCAGCACTAAAATTGAAAAAAGCTCCTGATTACAGTGCGTGCCCGCTGTCATACATAAAAAGGGTAATTAGAAGCGACACCCTAGTAAAATGGAACAATAGGTATATGGAGGGCCAAACTTCTGAAGGAACAAAATTGTTTTTACCGGACGTTTTGGCGGCGTTTAGGCTAATAAAGAAAATTACATTGACGCCTTTGTTGGTTCAGATATTGACCGGCCACGGAGGGTTTGGACAGTACTTGAACCGTTTTAAAAAGAAAGATACACCAGACTGTCCATGTGAGCCTGGGGTGGAGGAGACAGTGGAACACCTGCTGCTCGACTGCCCCAGGTTCGCATTATTACGGTTCACACTAGAGATGGAAGTGGGTAGAATGCTCGAGAGGAGTAGCCTCCGGGAGCTGTTGTTTGACGTGTCGGTCAGGCATAAATTTCTGAGTTACTGTCGGAGGATCGCGGGGATGGCTGCGAGGGCAAATGGCTCCACATGTCATTCAACTTGATATAGTATAATATATTATAGGTGCATGACTAAAACTCGGCTCATACTCCCTTGCCCTTTGCCTCCATCCTCGTCTGCTAACAGACCTTTACTCTATTTCTTGGTCGCCAGTAGTCTAACAGTAATTGTGACTTATCGGGTAATATTACAGCGTTAGCTCGACGGATAACATTTATCACTAACATAATAGTATTACTAAACATTGTACCTACCCCTGGATTAGTCTAACAAGCATTTCAAAATGTACTTATACAATTCGTGATATGACGGAGGGGGGAAGATGGAAAGATATTATGTGGGTATATCTATGTGAACTTATACATGCATATATGGTGTCGGAAAAAAAAAAAAATAATAATAAAATAGATAAATAAATAAATAAAGAGAATTGCGCATGTAAATGTTTGGGTTTGTGTCAATTCAGATGGGTCGTTGTCGGCGTACAGAAGTTGCACTCCCTGATCTTCCGTTGATCACGTCGTTTTGTAGCTTTATTCTCTTTTTCGACAGGAGCACAGGTAAAGATATAAGCGGATCTCGTCGACTTAATAAAAGTAAGAGTTGGATTCGTTCAGTATGGATGAGATAAAATTAAAAATCGTCAGCTCGATCGCCTTTCTTATTCCTTTTTTAAAAATCTGAATCTCTTTTATTGTATATATATTCCGTACATCTTCTCTTTAAGGCTCTCTCTCTAGAATGCTCTCTCCCGTGAAAAAACCCTGTCAATCTCCCTCTTCTCTTTACTTTGATTCTGTTGTTCTTATTTTCATTTGAAATCCCGCCGGCCAGTGTATGTATATGTAATATAAGTAAATAAAAAGGTTACGTACATTATAAAAAGGAAACAAAAAGTTTTATAATGAATGGGAAAAGCGAATGATGATGAACCCTACAATCTCCTTAAGAAATCTCTGGAGTAGGCAGTGGCTAAATTTCCCATGGAAAAGTGCGTAAACCCATAAATTCGTGGTCAAACAAATTAAAGGCCTGTATTAAAGCTAAAGATGGCCATTTTGAATAGAATTATTTTTTATACTTTCGCTGAGACTTCAATAAATATTATATTTTTAAATAATTTTATTAAGATTACCTTACTTCACATAAAAATAAATCCATTTTCATTTGTAACAGAACTTATGACTAGTCTAGACATGTATGCACACCAAAAAATTAGAATTATGAAACGCAGAGCACCGAATGTGGTGGCGCGCATTGAGTAATGTCTATGTCTACAGTGAACTTTGAGATTCATGTATTATGTCGAATTGTATGTATATCGGTAAACAGAAAACAAGACTAGTTACTCGTTCTGAAATCAAACTATCAAGGGTAACACGATTATTTATATCCGTTTTTCTTTCGTCAAAGCTATAACACACTTAGGTGGTAGGTAAAGTCAATTTTTTTTTATATTTATTCAAAGATTTACGAATTTAGTCAGCAAAAATTTATTGATTTTATTAGCATTATGCACTCCTGTTCACAAAATAACCCCTTGGAAACGAAAACACGTCAAAAATATGCCTTTTATAAATTACCAAGTGTGTTCATATAAAATGATTTGATTTTGAAACGTCTCCCAATATTCCTTCCTGCTAAGCGCCAGTTTATCTCAGAATAGTAGAATGTAGGTTTTCTCTGCCGGTATCCATAGAGTCCATAAGAGAGGGCATTATAACCCCTCTCCTAGTGACCACACCCCACCAATTCAACCACGGGGTGGGGATATAAATTTAAGTTTAAATATAGACACATTCCAGTCGACAAATCAGTCTCGCTCGAGAAGTCGAAAAGTGCAGAAGTGAAGTGCAGTGATGTGATGTACTTTTTCTTCTAACTCGGACTACACCACTGAGGATGTCAACCGCAGTTGTTGACGAAACGTTTGGAAGAATTTCCAACAGACCTGGGCCATCATCCCGGAAACCCACAACTCATATCTCAGAATAAAAAAAACTCTAAGTTAACGCGCTTCGTTGTAAGCCTTTTATCAATCGACACAGTTACATCACTAGCATTATGAAAACTAGTGACAACCTTCTACATTACGAATATACTGCTGCATATGCATCTCTTTCTAACACCTTTTCATTGCCATAAGAGAATACAGTATGAACTGATGTAACTTTGTCGCTATTTTAGTAGGGTTTCTATGCTTTAGTTATTTTTCTATGGTATCTGACCGACATTTTCTCACAAATAAAGTATAACATTGATGTGCATACATATTACTCTACCTCTACGCATATTACAATATTTTATGCGCGTGATCTCCATGACAGCTGTTAAAAGAGTCGAGTAGCAAGCTGCTAACCGTGTTATAAGTTACATGTATGTACAGTTAAATTTAACGTTTTCTCAATGTTGCCAAGTTTTCGGATTTTCCGTCAGATCTAGCTGTTTGGAGTAAGAAGGAAAAGGAAGGTAAAAATGTTTTAACGGCTGAATCAAGCCGTATTGGTCGATTTCTAATTGTTAATTGTTTATACTTTATAAAAGCATTTTTTCTTACAAAAACTGTAATAGTAAATAAATATAGTAACACTAATTTACAATTACTATTTCATTCTCCATATCAAAATAAATTTATTTAAAATAATTCATGATATTTGTGGAGGGTATTCCTCAATCATAGACAAGATAGCACTAACCAAAATAGTTTTGTCCAATTATGAAAAACTTGTCATACATGATTTGTCAGAAATAGTCATATACAAATTTACAACCAACCATCAACCTCTACCACTTCTGCAATGACTGAGACCACAGACACTAAAAATGACAAAAATAGTTTTAAATTCAATCTAAGAACCAGAATTCAACCTTCTTTTTATATCAAATGTTTCAACAATTTTATATGATAATAACGTATCTAAGTACATAGATGTTTTTTACAGATTTTGACAGATATTATTAACAAGAAAATGGTGATATGTGACGGACTTCTAACAGAATTTTACAATACAGACGAAGGAATTTCATAATTATTGTTGGCAACACTGATTGCTTCATTCTTCCTTTCCTGCTACCACAGATTACGTAGATAGAGAATGAACCACAGTCTAAGACAGATTTTTATATTATTCTGTACTGATTCCAAAGAAAAGGAGTGAAGTGATTGAGTGAATCCTAGCGCTAGCGAGTGTAAAATGCTAGAGTAGCGTAACTTTTAGTATCGTAAACTCATGCTAGAGCCTCTGGCTAGGAATAATAGTGTTCTGTGATCCTACGTCCCAGGCCTAGTCCATGCCTAGTCCCAGGCCCAGGCGGCAGATCCACTGACATTGACATGACATCTCACTCACTCAATCTCACTAATTAATCGCTTCGAGATCGCTTCACTCAAGGATTTTTGTTTATTGTTTTGTTGTTAACGAATTGAAATTGGTTGGAAGCAAATTTTAATGTACTAACAATGAACAAGATTTGTAGAATTTGCTTAGAAGAAGGTGTACTCTCATCAATATTCACCAAAAATTATAACATGTCTTTGTCAGAAATGATTGAATACTGTTGTAAGGTTAAGGTAGATATTAAATCTAAAATTACTTGAATTCTAAAAGTATGTAGTATACTTAATTAAATTGTACATTTAATTAATTAATTTACAGATAAGTAAAAATGATGGATTACCAGAAAACTTGTGTAGTAATTGTGTTTACAAATTGGGCATAGCTTATCATTTTAAGCAAACATTTGAGAGTTCTGATGAACGACTGAGATTATATTTAGGATTGCATTTAACACCAAAGTGAGTGCGTAGTTTTATAGTACTAAAAATTTGTATTTTATTTCAAATATATCAAGATATCCTATACTTATTTACTAGATTTTGTTAATTTGTAGTGGCTGGGCACAGTTAGTTACACAGTCATTTTGGAGAGTCTTGCTACAGTAACCCCTTACAGTTGACCACCATGAAATTACAGCATGTGTAGTGCTGTGTTACAGTGAATGAGTAAGGGATGCTAGAGCCCTTTTCCCTATCCCGTCCTGATCCCTTATCTTAATCCTATTATAGTTGACAATGCACTTGCAGCATCTGTGGGTTGCTTGTGTAATAGGTGATGGTGGTCACCTACCATTAAATAAACTGTCCGCCTGTACTTAACATAAAAATGTTGCCAGTAAGATATCAGTCCCCTTGATGGTAGGTGGCTACTGTCTCTTAAGGACATAAGTAAGGGAAGATGCAGGTGTACTATTGACCCTTCAATAACTATTGACCCCGCATGTTTACAGCATGCGTAAAGGCACCAATATACATATTAGCATAGCAAAAACATTTCAGGACAGAATTTATTCCAAAGTTTGTGTATGTTATGCCAAAGTTTCTGTCCACCCAGACTGTGCAGTGGTTCCTTTCTAAGTAATGAGGAGTAGGCATTCATTGTTACATCCCATTTATACGCTACACCTATAAAATCATATACCTTAACCAGGATGTGTAATTTTTGAATATTGAAATAGCATATTGTGTATTGGTGCTTTCACATGTTTTCAAAACTATAATTAATTTTACAGAAAAGCTGATGTTGCTGTTATGACAGACCCTGTAAGTACTTTAATTTTAAATAATACTATTGATATTGACTTAATAACAAATGTCAATATTATATTTGACATAAAAGATAATAAAAATAAATTATATGTTGATGTCTAATCAGTGGCGTAGCTACTGCAATATCAGTCATAGCAATTATATGGAGCCATTGGGACACAGGCGCCCCCACATGTGTAAGCAAAAATTCACAATCACTTAATTTTTTAGGGCTGCACACGAAACTCTTGAAGTTTAGAGTATAGCATACAGCCAACGAGTTTAGTATTTAAGAGTTTAGAGTCTAAATGCATCATCTAAAAACATGCAAGCGCTTTTGTTTCTTTTTTAATAAAATCTTCACCCTACATTTACATTAAGTTGTAATTGTTAAAGTGATGATGTTTTCTTGGTTGTTTATTACAAATTGAATAAAACTGAAAATCAAGACATTTCTTGAGAATTAGTTCAAATAACTATAAAAATATGAATTTTTATGTCTGCATTTAGTGTGGACTTTGGAATTCAACTTTTGAAACTGTATTATTTACTCATTAAATAGATTTCATGGAAATACTTTTAATCATCAAATTATATTTGTCAGTGTACACGAAAAGACTAGTATGATCCCGAGAATAAACTTTAAAAAAAAACTTAGAATCATTAACGTTTTTATTGTCCAATTTTCATTCCAAATAAAAAAAAAACAACATCAATCGTAATAGACTTATAGTGTTGTAGTTTTTTATTACAAAAAAGTAACTAGCTTATAATTATTTAAGTTTCATTTAGTCCCTATCAAAATACTGCCCTTGCCTAACGATACACTATCTCAATGATTATTATTCAATAAGTAGAAGCATTTCTGGAAGACTTCTTTCGGAAGCGCATTCATTGTACTCTTATAGCTCAATTTTGCGAATTATGTCAAAACGTTTTCTTTCTAACCAGCTTTCGCCCAAGGCTCACGCAGTAATGACTCGCGTCCCACCATATGTATATAACTATGATTTAATTATATCTAAACACAAACACAGTTCTAACAAACAAGCTACAGTTGCGATACCAAAGTATGTTTTTCTTTTGACAAAGCTTTTCTTATATTTCCAGATTACTATGTCTACAACAACAATAATAAAGAAATGGTGAGTTATACTGAGGTGAAAAGTTCTTGGCCTGACAATGAAAGACTGCGATTTTCGGTTAAAAAATATTTTTATTTTTCTACACACTCCCTTGACTTCAACACACTGGTCCAGTGTTTCTCCGACATCAGTATTCTTTCATGGAAGTGAGAATCTGGAAGGCTGTGAATATATTCGTCTACGGCCCTCTCAACCTCTTCATTGGACCCGAAACTCTTCCCAGCAATATTTTTTTTCAAGTTTGGGAACAGATAGAAGTCAGAGGGGGCTAAATCAGGAGAATAGGGGGGATGGTCGAGCAAATAGTACCCCAGATCCCGCAGTTTTCCCATCGCCAACTGACCCTTGTGTGCAGATGCGTTGTCCTGATGAAAGATAAATTTTCTCTTCTTCAAACCAGGCCTCTTCTCGCGAATTTTGGCATCCAGCTGATCAAGAAGGTTGAAGTAATATTCGCCTGTAACTGTTATGCGTTTTTCAAGATAATCAATTAACAGGATCCCTTTCGCATCCCACTTTCTTTGGCACTGAACCACCGGCTTCTACCCACTGCTTTGACTGCTGTTACGTTTCTGGCGTGTAGTGGTGAACCCATGTCTCATCTGCGGTGACTAATCGCCTCACAAAATCGGTCGCATTCCTATTTGAATAGGTCCAAACATTGCTGCGAATATCGTTTGCGAATTTGCTTTTGATCAGAATTCAGTAAATGCGGCACACATCTTGCGCAGAGCTTTCGCATC
This sequence comes from Bembecia ichneumoniformis, assembly GCA_910589475.2. Classification (NCBI taxonomy): domain Eukaryota; kingdom Metazoa; phylum Arthropoda; class Insecta; order Lepidoptera; family Sesiidae; genus Bembecia; species Bembecia ichneumoniformis. Next base: position 14,672,902 of record OU342526.1, on the reverse strand, counting down.
CCTAATTCTTCGTGCAAGATCAACATTTTTGCTTTGGAATTATGTATATTATGTAAATATTTTTTAATATTATTCTTTTTCGTTAAGAAAATAATTACTAAAAAGTGCATAAAAATGTGGGAAATTCGAAATACTTGAAACGGTCAGATCGAATGTGACGTCAAAGTCTATGGAATGTGACGTCAACGTCTATGAAATGTCAACAAGCGTGTAGATGTTTGTGATTTTTAACATTTGATTTGTATTGTAGACTTTGACGTCACGACAAACGCGCCAAAAGGGCGGGTGTTTAAAGTGCCCGTAGCTGTTAGTTAATTTTAACTTTTTTTTTTGTTACCAAATTTCTGTCTTTTGGCGCTGAATATTTTTTTACGGTTATATAACGATATAACCTATCGTATGAAAATATAAAAAAAAATTGCATATTCCCTATTATAGTTGGAAATGTGAAACAGTAGTTGTAATTAATATCAAAGTACTATCTAAGAATATTGAATTCTGGTATAATTAATAGTGTGCACAAACGCACAGACAAACAAACAAAAATTTTAAAATCTATTTTTTTGTTCTCGGTAACATTTATAAGTATAACGTGCAGTTTTTTTTTTTTTTTTTTTTTTTTTTAAATATTAATGTGCGGACACGGCTTATTTACGATTTTTATTATATGTATAGACTTTTGCGATTTTTTTTTAAAACATGTAGAAGTTCTACTTAAGAATGCTTTGAATCCCTGCTATCTCCTGCAAGACTCCTGCAACATAGTAACCACACTAAATCTTAAAAATAATTTATAAAGTAATTGTTTTTAGCAAATGTATACCGGAAAAGAAGAAAAGTAGTTCCAACTACAAACCTAAACCCGAATCTGAAAAACTGAAAAGGGGCCCAAAACCAAAACCTAAGCGAGAGCATACTTGTTACCAATGTGAAAAACAATTTCGTTGTCAGGCACAGTTAGAGATGCATGTCAGGTAATTTACCATTTTATTGTTATAATTATTACAATAGAGACGGGTATGTGCTTATTTTTCTATTATTTGAAACAAGTGCATTTGACTAAGAGGTAATTTAAAGTATTACTATACTAATACTTTACAAGTACAAAGAGGTAAAGTTTCTATGTTTGTTTGTTTGCATGTAGGAGGTAATCTTCGAAACTACTCATCCGATTTAATAAATCTTTCACCAACAGGTGAATTCCGCGCGGGGTACCAGCTATCTAAAAATAAAAATCCAAAAAATAAAATTGAATTGAAAACAATTACGCGCTCTTCCTTCTTCCTCTTTCGTTGACTCTTCTCAAACTCTAATTTCCACGGCTTTAAATGAATATTGGCTACCACGGTGCGGGGCCACTGATCTCCAAAACACAGGCAATCCTAGCTTGGAGGTCAGGGGACGATCACCAATGTATTTTAAAGCCTATAAATGTTACTATCTAGCTTTGTTGTAAGTTCTAAGTTCTTGTTCGAATGTGTACTGGCTTAAGAAATAAAGTATTATTATTATTTTAAAAAAATAATAATTAGAGCTTAGAGCTTGGAGCTCACCAGACAAACACTGCCCTTCTGCTCATTTGTACCTAGGTCATGGATGTCTATCTGTATCCTTTTTAAGTCTGCTGAACATATTTAAATAAGCTTGCTTAGGCATCGGCAGAACAGATCTGGAAGAAGGCGGGACGCTTATCCACAGTTAACCTAGGGCTCTCAGAACTCTAAATCAGGCAATACCTGTAAATTTTAATAGCTTCCAAAAGCATATTTATTATTTGATTTATTATAAAAACTAGAAAAAGTTTTAGTTTGTCGGACTTTGGATGTTTTAATAATATTGATGATTTTATATTTTCACTTTACAGAACTCACACTGGTCAGAAACCGTTTCCATGTATGTACTGCCAACGACGTTTTACGCAGAAACATAATTTAACAATACACCTTCGCATTCACACTGGCGAGAAACCATTTCAATGTGAAGTTTGCAGGTAATGTACCCTTCTTGTGGTGAGTGGTGGGTTGGTGGCAGTAGAACAGCTCCCTTCACAGAATAACACAATGACGACATTATGCTATTATTTTATGGCTCGTAAGGTAAGGTTTGTTTCTGTTATGCTCGACAGATAGAGAGGCTGACGATCCACTTGATGGTAGGTGGCTATACAACAAGCAACATCACAGGTGTTGCAACTGCACTGTCGACTACAAGAGGATTAAGGATAAGAGATTGGAAAGGGTTAGGGAAATAAGCTCTGGCCGAAACACATCAGCACACTGCCGGTTACTGCCGCCAGACGGGCTGTCCAAATACATCGAAACGCAGTGTGTCCTGCCACTACTTTCCAGATCTAGACCAGAGCCAACTTTGTAAAGTTCATTTCCAGAGTTGACACTGGCACATTAGTACAGAGCGTTAGGCAAGCACCCTAACCACTCAACCACTCATCCAAAGGAGCTTCCATCAATAACATTAAAAAAAATTAAAAATGTTTTTTTGTCTACCCATATATATTTACCTTTTGTTATTAATTCCGAGAAAAATCGAATTTCAACCCGGCGAATATAAATAATAATGATTAGAGTAGTAAACACAGCAATTAATAATACACGGTTAATTATATTTAAAAAATAATAATTTCAGCAAGAGATTTTCAGCACAAGGGAACTTAAACGCTCATCTGAAGATACACACGGGACAAAGGGACCACGTAAGTATTTTCCTAAAATTGTCCTTGCTCTTCATTCGCGTTTTGCCTCTAAAATAATATCTATTAAATAATAATAATAATTAATTTTATTTTAATCAAAGATATACGATTTCGTTATTTATTAAAGCATGGAGCAATCTATACTACATATACGTATATTTATAAAATTGTCACCACTGACTATCAACGCACAGTCAAAACTACTAAGTCTGGAAAGCTGAAATTTGGAACATAGCTTTATTTTATAACGTAAGCATACGCTAAGAAAGGATTTTTGAAAATTTCATCTCCGTGCGAAGCTTTGGGATCGCTAGTACAAGATATTTCATCAGTCTATTTGAGCACCTCTTCTAGGCGATTTTTGAAAGTTTAACGTTCGGCAAACCTAAGTCCTAGATTTCCACACATTTGTATGTGAGAAGAATCGCGATCTCTAAAGACATGTGAATGTCGACATTTTATAATAGTCTGTGACCAGCAGTTGGGCGTAAGGTATACAATATAATATGTATGACAGAGTATCTCACTTTCAGATATGTACTGTGTGCAATAAGTCCTTCATAACTTCAAGCGAGCTCACTCGACACATGCAAAAGCATAGTGCCATCAGAAGCTTCAGATGTGGTATGTGCGAAGCTTCATACAGGCATGCAAGGGATTTGGTAAGTTATCATACTTATCAAATTATAGCGTTAAAGTTAGTATTTTTCAGTATAACATTTTCACAAGTTAAAAAAATCATAAAGTAACCTCTGATTAAAATAAATTGGATTATTACAAAGATCTTGATCGCGAAATTACATGTAATTTTTTTATTACCATTATTAATTAAACTATTGCTTCAGATTAAATCTGCAATCACAAATTAAATCGCTCACAAAAGTCCACCGCACTGTGAATAAAAGCAGGTGTGCAGTTGTGTTTTAGCGTTTGACTAGGTGTTGCCAGAGTCTATTCTAATCTTCATATCAAGAGTGTATTATCGACAGCAAAGTGCTAAACCTTCTAGTTAACATAAAGAAAATTTTAAAGAAAATTAAAAAAAAAACCGTTTAGTTCTATTATAACTATAAGATTAATAAATCAATTTCTATAAATAGAAAGTGAAAATAACAAGGAAGTTGGAGTTGAAATTATTAGATCCGTAATTTCACCAAAATACGCGAAAGTAGATTTTACAAAGCCATTGAAATAAAAGAGTCAACTTCTCAGAAAATGTAAGTATTGGAACATCACCGCCGCAAAGCCAAGAGAGATTTCGGTGATTCAGTTTCAGTTCTAGTAACAACAGGTGAAACGTCTGGTATATTTATAAACACTAATGCCCGCCCACTGGTCGCATTTCGACCATAATCATATTAAAGGTGGGGACAAAGACGAAACAAAGACGAGCCCGTTGGATGAGTGGTTAGGGTGCTTGCCTTAACGCTCTGTTCTAGGGTTCCCGGGTTCGATTCCCGGCAGGGTCAACTTTGAAAAATGAACTTTTCAAATTTGGCTCTGGTCTGGATCTGGAAAGTAGTGGCAGGGCACACTACGTTTCGCAGTCATTTGTTTGGGCAGCCCGTCTGGCGGCGGTAACCACCCCCTTACAGAAGACCACCGTGAAATAACAGCACGTGTGCTGTTGTGTTTCGGTGAGTGAGTAAGGTATGCCAGAGCCCATTTCCCTATCCCCCTCCTAATCCCTTATCCTTAATCCTACTGTAGTCGGCAGCGCATATAGGCGACGGTAGCCACCTACCATCAAGTGGACTGTTAGCCTGTCTGCCGATCTTAACATAAAAAAAAACTGTTTCGAAAAAAAGTTTTAATTGATTTAAAAGTTTTAATAATGCTCATCACTAGCTATATAGGTACTAAACAAAAAAGAAAAGTATAATATTTCACCATATTACATATATTTACAATATTACGTAAAACTTCTTTAAAATAATTGATGTATTTATTAATTGAGATTTGTGGTCGTGGAGCTCAGTTAGTGGACAATATAATACAAGTTACATGTTATGAAAATCACTCTATTATGAAAAAAAAAGAAGATTTGACACCATTTTTAGCGTTATTTATAAGTTTTTTTAATACTAATTTCAGAAACTACACAAACTAAAAAAGCATCAAGTTTTAGCGGAAAGTGAAAAAACTCAAAATGAAGCATACAGTAATGCAAATATCGACATAATTGGTATAGATGTGGGCAAAGATATTCCGCCATTGCCCACGAAGAAATCATTGATTCGTCATATTACACATTTGCTGAATGAAAAAGTCCAGGAAATTCATTCGGCGCCTGATCACGTTCAGACTCCGCAGATGGCAGGGGAAAGATATTTACCAACATTATTCAAATGAAAACGCGATGTAAGAACATAGTTGTACTATTTGTGGAGAGACTCTTGGATAGATAAGTGTTAATGGAATTATGCTTTCAACGGCATAGAGATTTCGTTGCAATTTTGGAAAATTTTTAATGATGGTTCTCTCGGCACACAGTTGAACAGTTGAACACAGTCAACAATGACGGTAAAATTATTTTTGATTTAGTTGAATATTTATAAGTGATAATTTTACATCAATTTAAAAAGAAATTCACCAATAGGCTATTTGACTGCATTATACATATAATACTGAAGATAAATAAGTGTGAAGAATAATAATTGCATGCATTTTAAACTTTTCCTGTTCAGACACAAGCTGCGTACAAATCTTTATACATAACAAAAACAATTCAACAACTGTGTACAGTTTTCCCGTCTTTGTTGTTTTAATCAAGGTCATGTATCTGGTACATATATAAGAGAAAATTTTTATGCTCTTGAGATAAACATTAATTTGCTTTTTTGTTGGCCACAGCAATTATCATTGTAGAATACTAAATTGCCAGTGTTCTTCTGCTTTGTCGTTCAAACTTTTCAAGTAAATAAGCTTCTTTCTCACGTTTTTCCCACGTGTGACTGTGAGTGACCTGTGGTCGTGGCGACATAGACTACTAACTAATTAGGTGCTGTCATAGTGTAGTGACATCTTGCGCTCACCGAATCTACTTGTTGCGCCGAGTTGACTTGGTAACTCGAATTGGGTTTGACTTAGTTTTACTCAAGACAAACTCATTCGAATTACTCGAGTCGCATCACTACCTATTATGCGATATTTATGCGATAAAGGAGATAACATATTTTAACTAGCTACATAGCGACTTTGCGGTTATCTATACGGTTATCATATAGTCACTGCAACAGCAGTTAATATTCAATAATTAAGCACATACAACAATACAACAAATGGACCGGCCGCCCCCATAAACTGCCACCACCCATCCCCGTGAATCAAAGACCTAAACGCTCCTCCATTAGTAATGAGCGAAGTCGTTTCTTAAAACATCCCAGAGTTGTAAGATCGCGTAGCGGGGGCGGAAGATTATTCCAACATTTCGAGGCACAGTAAAGGTGCTGATCCACCGAAATTATGTGCAGCACATAAGTTTTAGCGACATTTGTGCGTCACTCATTAGTACGCGCACAGTACTGCACAATTAGTATCCACCGCTCGTTTGTTATCTGCTAACAGTGCCGCACAATATTGTTAATTGTGCCGCACAATGCCGCACAATATTGTACATTGTGCCGCACAATATTGTACGCGAACAAATGAATGGAACCAGTCACTAGTAGCTTACAGCTTTAGCAGTCACGATTTAAGGTTTCAACATGGATAGTAATGTTGAAAGTGTTTTGTTGTCTGCCTCTGCTTGCATTATTATAAGCTGTTTACTTAAGAAGAAAAGAGTTAAACCAAGATGTTGGGTGAGGCCATTCCTTCGACAACGAGATGAACTTACAAAATTATTTATAGAAGAATTGAAAATAGACCCATTAAGTGGATTTAAAAATTTTACATGTATATCATGCGGGGATTTCGAGGATTTGGTAAATAAAATTGGACCACAGGTAACTAGGCAAGACACAAACTATAGAAAGAGTGTTGCGGTAGAAGTGAGACTTGCAATAACTATGAGATATCTCGCTACCGGAGATTCATTTCAAAGCTTAATGTATCTTTTCAAAGTCTCTAGGCAACTCATATCTCGCATTATCCCAGAAGTTTGTTCCGCCATAATCAGCGAATTGAAGGAACACGTAAAGGTAATACTGCTTTTTTATATTGTTTATTAGATACATATATTAAATATTATTCCACGAAATAATTTGTGATTGATCCTCACTATTGTCGAACGATGGTTCTATCGAAACAGCTGTTGGAGAAAGACACGGATATGATGATGCATGTGAATACGGTGATGGCATTGGGGTTACATCATATTTTCCCGTTCCCATGATTGCGTCATATAAAAGACTATCTATATCCCGCTGCACTAATATTTTGATTTTTTCATTTTTTATTTTTCTTAATTTTGATGCAACTGCTGCAGCGAAGATATCCTCGTCATCTTGTTTTCTATTTTCTATACTTTTACTAACGTTCTGCATAATAGCCACTGCTTGTGCTACTCGTGGATCCTCCAACATAGAACGCTTTAGGCCACGTTTAGGTGCTCTAAATGAGCTACCACTACTTGGAGTTTGTTCTGTAAAAATACTTTCTTGATTGTCGCTCTGTGTTTGTGTAGTTGCCTCCTCGTTTGGCTCGACGCTTATATCTTGTGATGAAAACTGCAATTAACATAATTTTTTCAGTTACCCAATAACCAAGAAGAATGGATGGCTGTGGAGCGTCAGTTCAACAATCTCTGGAATTTTCCCCATTGTATGGGGGCAATGGATGGAAAGCACATTGTAATCCAAGCACCAAGCAATACTGGGAGTGACTACTTTAATTATAAAAACACTTTTAGCATTGTGCTTTTCGCCCTTGTTGATGCCAACTACATGTTTACATATGTAGATGTTGGATATAAAGGAAGAATTTCAGACGGTGAAGTATTCAAGAACACAACACTTTACAATAAAATTCAAAGACGCAATTTGAAATTACCTCCACCTTACCCTTTACCTGGGAGGGCTGAACCAATTGAACATGTAATTGTGGCAGATGACGCTTTTGCTTTAGATGTAAATGTAATCAAACCATACCCCGGTAAGCATGATAAAGGGAGTAAAGAAAGAGTCTTTAACTATCGTTTGAGCAGAGCAAGACGAATAGTTGAAAATGCTTTTGGTATTCTGTCCGCTGTATTTCGTGTATTGAGAAAACCTATCTTGTTGCATCCGAAGAAAGCACAGGTAGTCACGCTGGCATGTATTTATTTACATAATTTCCTGAGAAAGCAAAATATGTCTTCGCGTCTTTACTGCCCACCGGGTACTTTTGACAGAGAAAACCCCTTAACTCATGAAATCATTGATGGCACCTGGAGACGCGAAAATATATCTATGAACAATTTACTTCCAATAAGACAAGTTGGGGGGAGACCTGCAGTTAATGTGAAGAACGTCCGGGAAGAATTTGCCGATTATTTCAAAAGTGATATCGGAATGGTGCCGTGGCAAGAAACAGTTGCATAACTTAAGGTTTGATTTAGTAGAGAATAAATGGGTAGTAGAACAAAAAAAAACCGAAAAAAAAAACATTTTGTACCTATGCTGCTTTGTTTGTCGAATTGCTGCCTGCCCTTTTTTTATACAAATCCCTTTTTTATCCGTGCTATTGGTGCTTTCTAAAAATTTGCCTGTAGGCTTGCGTTTCAAATCGTTTACTAGTTTCTTACAAGGCAAGTAAGTAAATAACTAATATTTCATGCCTGCACTAAACATTTCGTCGAAAAGCCACAGCCAAGGAGTCAAATATTAGTCGTAATTAATGGACGCCCCCTTCCCTTATTAAAATACAAAATAAATTTTACAAGACTTACTTGGGTATCGTTTGAGTTGATACTGTCACTTTCGTCTTTTCCATGTAGAAAATTTAAATACTGAAATGCAAACCATTTCGGTTTATATACGTCCAATAAGCCAGAACCAGAAGTTTTGGAGTCAAATATTTTTTTCCGTTCTCTTCTGTATTGTGCCAAAATAATTTTCCACTTTCTAATGATTTCTGTATTGTTACAATTGAATATGTGTGCTAATTCCACAGAGGCATCATGTTTTTTATTTTTGTTTTTAAAATCGGCATGACTCGGGTCCCAAATGATAGGACGAATCTCAATCTCTTGTACAAATTTTGTAATTTTTTCATTTGTCCATTCCATGTTGAAAAATTAAACTGAAAAATTAAACTTTGTTTTAATATTCAACAGATACTAAACCGATGTATGAAAACACTTTTCACACAACAACAATATGAAATAATTTAATATACCTTTTACACGAGAAATTATAAAATAAACCCTGTAGAATACAACAAACTAAGTGGCGCACAAATGTTTATCCTCCGACGACAATAAACACACTGAGTGTTCGCGCACAGCGACGCACAGTGAACTTGTGCGTTACCGCTGTGTACACCGCTTAGTCGTGTGCACAACAAAAGTGCGCGGATATTATGCGAACATTTTGTAAATGTTCTCCAATTGTTTCCACTAGAACGAACATTTTATAAAATGTTGTGCGTTACTGTGCAGAACATGTGCCGCACACCGGTGGATCAGCACCTTAACGAAAACAGTCTCTGAAAAAAGCGGAACGGAACTTAGGAATGGACAAAGGGTGAATACATTTACAAGCTCTATAGATCCCAGGAAAGTTTGTCAAATAGATACTTGGGCGTACCAGACTTAATCATACCAAAGACAAACGCAGAATAATGCAGACGCATACGGGCATCCATTCTCATATAGGTATTAGCGTTGTTAAGGGGATACTGCACAAAATTTTGGAAATTTACTCATTTTTAAGTGACTAGTACTATGCGCTGAATTAGTTAAATACATTAAAGTAACTTTTGTAGGTTAGCCTGATCCTTGCACAAGGTCACCGCCTTGTTGAAATTTGAAACAAATACATTTAAAATTAATAAAAAATACATAAACGGAACGACTTCTAAAAATTTATTTCTTCGAATACTTCTTAAATTTTACGCATAAAGCACTAATTCTCACATGAAAATGTTTGTATTGATATTCCGCAGATCCCCCCCTTCTTAATATTCATTATAAAATTATAAATATGAAAATATTAAGAATTTTCAATATTTAATCCAAACGCCTGATGGTTTTCCAAACAAAAAACATTGCTCTAATAAAATCATTAGGCGCACTTATTTGTCGTATGACATGACGTCATGAGGTCAATGTCAAGTCAGCTGTGTTATAAATTTTGTATTTACATTTTACACATGTTTAAGTGTTTTTTGGAAGTGAAGGATGGGTAACCAGAAAAAGAATCATTATCTAAGTGACTAAATAAAAAATTTATCCTAAGAATGCTGCTATAATGTGGTAAGTAGACTTCTATTTGGAAGTATTTTTATCGGAGAACGCAATTGTCTGTTTTTTTTCTAATTTGCATACTGAAATATGGCTAAATTAATCATGTCATTGGTTTCACTTTCAGGCAAATAAGAAAATCTGGACATGCAAAATAAAATATTGCAGTTGAGTCGAATTCCGTACAGAGTAGTGCGAACGCAGAACATGCAAATGCATACAGGTAAATACCTACCTATCTATTTAATGTCTCAAACAGAGGTGTATACAACAGGCTTGTTTCCACTGAGAATAAATCGGATGGCTTAGAGTTTCTAATGATTAACCATGATAATTAGTAAACAAAAAACAACTTTTCTATTAAAATAATAAAAGATTAATAATATTTTTGGAAAATAAAATCGACAAAATGAGGCGTTTAATTATGTGACATTAAACACCAATCAGAGAAGCGAATGGAAGCGTGACGTCACACCTCGCGAAACACCACGTTGTGGCTGTCATTTTCGTATAAAGTGAACAGGTTATTTCGAGTTTTCAGCAATTATTGTTAAATTAATACAGTTCGTTTTTAGTTTAATCTTGAAAGACAGGTATAATTCGCCATGGAATCAGGATTTAACAAAACAAACAGCAGTATATTGCCCAAAATTGACGCCGTTATGCTTGGACAATTTTTTGCAGTGAACACCGACTATTGTTCATCGGAATTCCGCAATGGTAAAAACTTCTATCTAAGTATTATGTGAAGAACAAACAAAGTCTTACTTAATTAACAGTTACCAGTCAGAGAGTGGCATTTACCTACTGTGGAATCAGCCGTCTCAAGATCGCCGGTTTTTCTTGCCCTTGACCAAAACTGGACAGAATTTTCATTTACCCATATACTAGGTACAACTGATATGAACTGAGCCAAACCCTCATTGGTGAGCGCCATGGAAAATGGTATTTTATATAAAAATTTGAGAACCGGTGGAAACAAAAAATGTGTTCCACCATTTTGTTAAATCGGTAAAATCTTCTGCTTACACGTCCACACTTGTCGACACAATCTTATAACTTTTGTGACTAGAATGCTTTTACAACCTAAAATTTTTAAAACATTTACCGTCTTACTACAAAAACATTAAACATACTTTAAACAGGCTTTGTACACGTAGTTAAATAAAACTTTACTACAAAAGAGTGTCTAGGCATTGTTTAGGGTTAGACAATGCTTGAGCATTATTTAAATTTAAATACGGCCAGATGCTTGATTAACAAGTGTCTATCTAGTTAGCGGCTTCTCCTTGGACGTGCTGTCAAATTTGTAATCGTTTTGCGTAATATTAAAGATTTCTTTTGATTTTTGAAATGACTATGGATATTTTAAATTTAATTGATTACGTATGGAGGATATGAATTATTTATAAGGATATATAATTTTGTGAGATAGGATATATCGCGAGCGAATTAATCCATTCGAATATTACGATGACGCAACGCCGCGCTCACGTTTTTTATCCATGTTAAAATAATAATTGGAATTTATGAAAATAAGAATATTAAATTAACAAATCCAACTTGACATTTGACAATTACGCCCGTGTCAGTTACGTTCCATTAAGCGCAATGTTTTTTGATATAACAAAATTTTATAAACAATCTAACGTATTTGTTGTAATTTGTGCCTTATTCCAATTTGATAATTTACTTATATCGTTACTATAGTCCGTAATAATAGCTTGTGAAAACCAAAATCTGCGTAAAATGAAAACGACATGAATTCAGGGCGAGTGACCGAATGAATGTTTGTCAGGGTTGCCATAATGCAATATCATTCTCGTACTTTAACACTATCTACAAAAACAAGCGCTAAACAAGGTTTTGTGGTAAGGACATTTTAAGCGCTCGCCTAACAATGTTTAAATAGTTATACATTGTCTACGTAAGCACGTGTTTAGACAGTGCTTATTTAATCTTTTGTAGTAAGACGGTTAAAGATTTACTTTTTGAAAGTATTCTTACTTTAAAGTTTGTTCTAAATAAAAAAAAAAGTATTTTCAATATAAAATATGTTGAAATATTGGGCTGAGAGACCAAGAAAATGTAAAAAAATTGTTTGTTTATATCTGTATATATTCAACTTCACCTGTTAAATTACAATTAAATGGTGGCGCGTTGGTAAATTTCAAGCTATTTTACCAAATCACACGATGAATTTCTTTTGCCACTGATATCAGGACAATAAATATATAAAAATACAATTAATACGAGAGTAAAAACTTAACTTGACAATATTAATAAATGGTGGTTACGTTTATTTTCTAATTTGACATTGACTCAAAACCGCTGCCTTTGAGGTAAGCGAATACAAAGTTTTTTTTTTTTTTTTTTTATTAAAGATGAGTTTGCTCTTGACCAGCATCTATCCATGTAGGAAGGATGAGGCCGACGATGGAGCGAGCTCACCCAGAAGATGCCCATTCACTCGAATCTTGAAAAGATTTGGGTTATATGAGCTCGGAAATACAGACGCCGGCAGGGAGTTCCAATCCTTAGCAGTGCGCATCACAAAAGATGTTTTAAAGCGCTTGGTCCGAATTAGAGGGATTTCGACAAGGTGAGGATGGTAACCAGCCGTGCGTCTGTATGTCCGATAGAAGAAAGGGGAAGGCAGTATGATCTCATGCAGCTTTCGAGCACACTCTTCGAAGTACATCTTATAGAATACACAGGCAACTTTGCGTCTATGTGCTAGGCTCTGCAGCTTAGTTCTTATTAGTGTATCATCGCCAATGGGCCTCCTAGCTCTGCGATCCACCGAGTCGAGTGCGGCAAGTTGGTATTTTGATGGGCCATCCCAAAGGTGACAGCAATACTCCATGCAAGATCGGACTTGTGCCTTGTATAAAGAGAGGAGCTGTCCAAGTGTGAAGCATCGCTTCACTCTATTTGGGATGCCCAACTTTTTGGCCGCTGTTTGGGCTTTGGACTCGATAGAATTATCGAAGTTGAGATTTGAGCACAACTTCATACCAAGAAGCTCAAGATCATTGGCCACAGGTACGGATGCACCTCGGAAAGTTGGAGCCAAGTCGAAAGGGCTCCTTTTTGCAGAGACCAAATACGCTTGCGTTTTGGTGGCGTTAAAATCAGCCAGATTCTTGTCACCCCATTGACATACAAGATTTAAGGTTCAGTTAATTCGCTCAACCATTGCCTCCCTCTCAGAACGAATCCTGGACAAATATCTCTCTATGACCGTATTGTCATCTGCGTATACAACTACTCCTGGAAGAAGTAAGTCATTAATATGAAGCAGGAAAAGAGTTGCAGAGAGAACAGATCCCTGAGGAATACCGGCATCAATTGCCATGAGGTCCTAGGAGCAGCCATCAATGACTACTCGAATTGACCGTTCATTCAGGAAATCAGAAATCCAGCTACAAAGAGACCGGAGGGGATGCCGTATGTAGGAAGCTTGCCAAGTAAACGTGCATGCCAAACCCTCTCAAAGACCTTCGATATGTCGAGTGACACAGCGAGAGCCTCGCCATGTTTCTCGATGGCTTCACTCCAGTATTGCGTGACATACAAGAAGACCTCCGGTTGAACGTCCCTGGCGAAATCCATATTGGCGATCACTGAGCAGGTCGTTAACTTCAAGATATGTCAGCAGCTTACTATTCAGTACTCTCTCCATAACCTTACAGAGTACAGAAGTGATGGCGATTGGTCGATAATTACAGGGGTTGGCACGGTTACCCTTTTTAGGCACTGGTTGAACATTGGCAAGCTTCCAAAATGCCGGCACGGTATTCGTCCTGAGAGAGAGATGGTACAAGCGTGTAAGTACAGGAGACAATTCAGGACCACATTCCTTCAGGACCCTTGCAGGTATGCCATCAGGTCCACTAGCTTTGTTCACGTCAAGACTCCGTAGTGCTCTTCGAATCTCTTTGTTGTGAATCTAGATCTCTGGCATTGAAGATTCACAACGAGGTATTGATAGTGGCCGTTGAGAGCTGTAATAACTTCATCAATTTGTTATTGTTTTTTTGTTTGGAACGTATATGAATAATTTGTTTGGCGTTTTTATCGTTGAACTTTTATATTGGGGCACTATACAGTATTTATAATACGAGGAATTCATTATTTATTAAAAAACACAATTGACTGTCATAAACAAACACGACTGTTTCGCGAGGTGTGACGTCATTCAAGACGCCATGACAGTCTTGGCCTTTTTCGCGGTCAATTTCAAGTTCATTTCTAAAAACTCAAAATACTAATGTAAAAGACCTATTTTTCTTAAAATAATATATTTTTGCGGTGAAATAGATGCTAAGCCATAGTTTTAAACTAATTTCCAAATTTTGTCAATTAGGCTATTATCCGGTAACATTGCATATGTTAGTTTGTAATAGGAATATATATTTTTTCAGCAAAATATTTATTTGGTCAGCAACTTTTTTTGGTTGACCTAGTCTAGTACTTGGTCACCAAATAGGTTTCTTAGCTAATCAAACATTTATTGGTTAGGTTAGATTAGGTTTTTTGCTTTTGATAACAGCCGTTTATAACGAAACTGTAAACTGAAACCGCGCAGTAAATTTGTAAAACTGTTCATTGATAGGCCCAAGTACTGAACAGTGCATGTTCGTATACAATTTCGGAACGGAGAGGTTATAAACTAAATTTTATAACTTTTAAGCGTTATCAACTTTTAAGCGTTTTATTTTAAATTCAATGTTCCTTTCATAATATTCGTCAGTTATGTTTATTATAAACTAACGGTGTTTACAATTTGCTCTCTGTCGTTTTTAGTGTTTAATTTTATTTCAGGCTACCAATAGCAGAAATTCAAACATCCTCGGATAATCAAGACAGTGGAAAAATTCAATACGTAAATATTTCATACGAAAAAAGACTGGATAGAAAAATGGCAATTAAGGAGCCTGATTATATATTGAAAGCACTCGAAAGATAAGGTCAAAAATAAACGACAATTAACAAATAACGATAATACCACGACAACCAAACATCACAAATTTAATAATAAAAACTTTTTATTATTTTTTGCAGTTTTTCATTTCTTCTTTCATACTTTATTTATTCTTTTCCAGATATGCAGGTAAGTATACATAGGTAAAATTATGTATAAGAAATGAACAAAACACAGTGATCAGCTGAATATTACGTTATATTATAATAATAACTAATTATTATTTACAAATATTACATTCTATTATCATTTATTACATTAATTTTTCCTAAAGAAAAATTAGTAAAAATATGTTTTACTCTGTGTTGAGCCTAATCTGTAAAGTTATTTTTGTGTGCGTTCCGTCACCGCTACTCCAACTCGAAGATTTTCGATCGCGCTGCACGCTCTTAAGAAACGGGTAACGTGTGTCCTAGGTGTAGGAAGACAAAACCGAGCGCAAGCATTTTGAATCCTTTGTATCAAACGTTACGATCTCTTTAAAATACAGGGACCATAAACCGTTATATACAATATTTTAGTTTATAACGGTTTATGGTCCCTGTATTTTGAAAAAATTGAAACGCTTGATATTTCTTTTTTCAAATCATATACTTAATTCGATTTTTATCATGCCTTATCAAAATTAAAGTTATATTTCTTAAACCACTCTTGCCTTGCTAATTTGCTTAAATTAAATGCGGGGTATTTGTTTTTGGATTTTGTTATATGAAGCCCGTTGCCGGTTCTAACAAACTGCAAAAATATTAATATTTGAAACATATGCGTCGGCACAGCGACGGATGCAAAAAAAAAACTTTATTAATTACAAACTAAATTTAATGTAAATTTATTACAATTTAGATTATATGAAAGCGTTGATTATTGTTTCCGGCGGTGGTTTGTAGGCTCGGATTGACGTCAACGGGGTGCAGAGTCAGCGCCTCGTGCCCCGCGTGGCTTGGTGTCGCGTAGGTCAGGCTTGCGTAATATATATTTTTACTATGCAATAAGCAATTTATATTGCTTTGAGTACAGTAAATCAAAATAAAGATAATAAATCTTGACATACTTATTTTAGACATACCTATTTTTCTGAAGAAAAAAAAGTCGTATGTTAAAACTTTTCCCGTGTTAGAGTCAAGTTTTAACAGTGCTGGGGAACGTTTTAACATTAGGGGTAGGGATGTTAAGTAATTTTTAATTATTAAATTGAAAAAAAAAAAAATAGTAATCAAAATCAAATGTTTACTTATGGGAATTAACAAAATGTGGCCTATTATTTTCGGCAGTTCCGTAAAGGTTGCGACTTTAAATAACTGAACCCATAGTAAATCAACTGACATTGTTGAAAAATCGTCACGTTGTTCTAGCTCAGGATATATTTGTTTCAATTTGTTGATCTGGTCATAAAGTCGATCCTCGTCTACATTTTTTAAACCAAGTGAGTTGACAGCTTCTACGGCATCTTCGTAAGTTGGTACTGCATTTTTCAGATCGAACTTTGAAATTAGTTTGAATACAGAATTCTCAAAATCATAATATTTATGTATATATTCAATAGTTCTTTTGTATACTTCATTAGCTTCTTTTTTAAATTGTTCTTGCTCAGAAGGCCTCAAAAATTTAATGATTTTCATTATTTTAGCGCCATAAAACTCATCATGTAGTCGACTTTCAACTTTTCCCTTAACATTTTTCGTAATTGGGTGCAGCTCAGTAGATGTTACAGTGTTTTTTTCAAGCAACAGTATGGCTTCTGTCAGTATATTAATGTAATGATGTATAAAATATAAGTAACATTCCTGTAGGGTGATCTTTGTATTGGATTTATTACTCCCGAATTATTGGATTCGCTGCACTCTTGTACGTATTCCCATATAATTTTATGACACGCTGCTTCACCACGACTTTTGAAATATGCTGATACAGCATGCCATGATAACATTAATCGGTCAACAGCTCTGTCTAAACTTAACCATCTAGTTGGTCCATGTCTTAAAAAAATTTTATATTCTATTTCGAATTTTTCAAAAAAATAATAATTTAATTCTCCAGTGTGTTTTGCGCTGTTCGAAAATTCTGCATAAACTTTCATAACCAAGTTTTCTACGTCATATGTTAATGCTTTTATAGCGTTTCTGGCGGCATTGTGAATAACATGACAATTGCAGTTCACTTTTACGACTTTGGTATCAGGATATTTATCGGTTATTTTTGATACACGGATTTCCAAACACCATAATTGACTGATGCCATTGTCTGCTGAGAATGCAGACAAACAATTTTGGATCTAAGTCGTGTTTTTTCATAAAACTTCAATATTCTCAAAAAAAAAATCTGATGTTTCATCTGAATCCTCAAAAAAGTCCATTAATTTATCTAGAACGCCTTTTTTAATATGCCGGTTCTTAAACTTAAAGTAAATTCTTTCACAGAAGAGTAAAAATCTTTTGTTGCGAGGGTTTCCAGAACGGTTAATAAGCCTTGTGTTATAACAACAGCTTTGCTGGCTAAAAGGTAGTTTTCTCCGCTCATCATTGTAGTTACTTCATAGAAAGGTTTCAGCACTTCAATTAATTGCTCAATGCATCTCCACTCTTCGATTGGGATTACTGGTAGATCAGCGACTAAGTTGGGTATTGTGGCTCTTAGAGCTTCTTGCAACTCACAAAAACGGCTTAACATCAAGTATGTGGAGTTCCAACTTGTTGGCATACTTCTAATTAAACTTTTTGCACAGCCCCGCGCAATATTTTGTGCTGTGAGTTGGTACTTTAAAAGCTTTTCTTTAGCTTGCGCGCTTCTTTTGAAGTGTGCATTGTCTTCTGTACTTTTTGTACTGTCAATGCTACATTTCTTAAATTAAGTGCATCCTGGTCGACTAAATTCAATTCATGAGCGTAACAGCCGAAATGATCCCAATTTAATAAGTTGGCGGCACCGATCATGTTTGCGGCGTTATTTGTTACGAATAAATTTATTTTATTTGATATATTCCAGTCGTATGTAATTTTTTTTAAATTCTAGCGCTAGTTTCGCACTCGTATGGGCTTCTTCCAAGGCGCTGCATTGAATTGAAATAGATTTGTACTGCAATGTCTCTTTATGTATGAAATGCCCGGTTATTTCGATATATGATATAAGATTTCTGGATGTCCAACAATCGGCGGTAATACATATGGATTCGCAATATTCGTTAACAAGTTGTTTAGTTAAATGAAGTCTTGCTTCATATACTGCAGGCAATAAACTATTTGATAAGGTTTTCCTATGAGGTAACTCATAGTTAGGGTTGAGACCTTGAGTAAATTCCTTAAACCTTTCTTCGATACAAAATGATCGAACCACCATTTTCTTCGATACAAAATGATTGAAAATCGTTCGTTATTAATTTTAAAAGACACAATATCAATTTTCCGCTTTTCATCCGACCCTAATTTTCTCGGAATGTATGAAATTAAGGTTTTTTTTTATATTTGATCTAGGTGCCAAACGATAAATATTGCCCTGAGAATTCGAGCTCGTTGACGGTATTGGATCGTCACAACCACCATCTGAAGTTACATTACCACCACCAGTACCACCACTACCATCACCATCACCAGTACAAACGCCACCATCAGAAATCACTTCTTCATTCCTATCACCAACTGGAAAGTCAGTAACGTTACTATTTTTTTTGGAGGTTGTGGGTTCCGTTCGGCAAAATTCTTCAAATACTCCAATGTGTTTCTTACTTAAATGCAGTTTTAAGTTCGTTATTGTACTTTTGTATGAAAGACTATTTTTACAATATTTACAAATTGCTTTTTTATTAATAAGATCACTCACTTCAAAATAGTTTCAAATAGGAGCAGTTGTTGCTCTTATTTTCGGCATTTTACCTAATTAATTAATTATAAACCTATTTAACCAAATAATATTCACTAATTAATTTAATACTTACACTAATAATATTTACAACTTATAAACAACGAAAGTATCACTACACATAGAACTTATCACGTAATACAAGAATAATAAACGTAAAACGTATGAAAGTAAGCAAATATTTGCATACACGATCGCGCAATGACAAATAAAGCAAAACAGCAGATCATTGTATTGTTATTACCTAGCAGTGATTTCAAATCACGTTAAAAATTGAAATGAACCAGTGTAATAGAATAAGGCACATAATTATTAACTTTTGATTTGCAACGTAGGACGCTTACGGATAAAGAGGTTGTTGTAATATGAAATATTTTATGTAGAAATATTATTTAAAAAGGAAAAAATAGATGTTGCTACGAACACGTTTATTTCAATATCTCTCTTGTCTTGTCATTTTTTACATTCTCAATTATCTTCTTAATATTTTAAAATCATTAAAATAAATAAACAAGTAAAGAGTATCTATAACACACATAATAAAAAGGTTAACTATCAATTAGTAGTATTTACAACACGCCCCCTTAATTGAGGTTAACCACAAAAAAATGAACACAAAAAGAAAAGGAATATTTACATAAACTATTTAACTAAGCCCATACTGACTATACATCGCTTATGTGCGATTGGCCCTAGAGGCTTCGTTAAAACATCTGCAGGCATATCACTGCTTTTTAAATATTCTATTCTAATCAAATTATCAGCTACTTTTTCCCTAATAAAATGAAACCTAGTATCTATATGCTTCGTCCTATTGTGGTGTACAGGATTGTTAACTAAATTGATGGCGCTCTGACTGTCTGATAATAATTCAACACAAAAAGGTTTACATACAGTTACTTCCGAAATGAATCTCCGTAAGTAGCATGCTTCCTTAGTAGCAGACGTAAGTGCCATGTATTCAGCCTCTGTAGACGATAGCGCTACTGTAGGTTGCTTTTTCGCTTCCCAAGATACTGGTGCTCCAGCTAGGTTGAAAACGTAGCCGGTATAAGACTTCCTATCTAGAGAACAATTTGCCCAATCAGCATCCGAAAAACCTTTTAATGGTTGTCCGGTTTTTCTGTAACATAAGGAATAGTTAAGTATACCCTTCAAGTATTGCAAAATTCTTTTTGCGGCACACCAATGTTCCTTTCCGTAACAGGTATTAAATTGACTTAGGTAGCTTGTTGCATATGATATATCAGGACGTGAGTTAACGGCTAGATACATTAAGCATCCTATTAAATTCTGATAAGGATATGAAGACAACTCACAATTCATGTTGCGCTCTAATTTTTTCTGAGCTAAAGGACAGCTGACGGTCTTACAGTCTTGCATATTGAATCTTTTTAATAAGGATATAATGTAATGTGATTGACTCACTCTGGTATAGTTATCATTGCTTTCTATTTGCAAACCTAAATAATATTTTAATTTACCTAAATCTTTTAATCCAAAAAAATTTGATAACTCATTTTTGACAATTTCAAAAGTTACGTCAGATTCGTAGTAAATGATTATGTCATCGACATAGATGCCTAATATGACAAGTTCATTATACCAAAAAGTTTTTTAAACACACGGTTCAGAAGGAATTCCACTAAAACCTATTTTTGCCTGGAACCTTTTATTCCAGGCGCGAGGTGCCTGTTTTAGGCCATAAAGTGATTTATGTAGCAAACAAACTTTATCTTTTTGATCTTCTACCGCAAAGCCAAGTGGCTGCTCCATAAAAACTTCTTCTTCTAAGTTTCCATGTAAAAAGGCTGTATCAATGTCCATATGTCTCATTTTTAGATTCATTTCCGTAGCCAATGCGAATAACGTTCGCAATGATGAATGACGAATGACAGGTGCAAAGGTTTCATTGAAGTCTACACCTTTTCTTTGATTAAACCCTTTCACAACGAGTCTAGCCTTGTATTTAACGATATTTCCGTGAGCATCCCTTTTTATTTTATAGACCCACTTGCATGGAATCACCTTTTTATTTCTTGGTCTATCAACCAACTCCCAAGTTTGAAGTTTCTTCAGCGATTTATACTCATCAGCCATTGCTAACTGCCATTTGTCAGCATCTTCCGCTTGAATAGTTTCAACATAAGTAGTTGGCTCAGTTGATTCTATTACCTGATAGGTAAGAAATTCTGGCGGTTTCCTACTTCGCAAAGGGTACCTTCTTTCAACGATTTCAAGTTCTCTTTCCTCTTTTAATTTAAACGTTACTTCTACTATCACTTCGTGCTGATGACGTGTTGTAATATGAAATATTTTATGTAGAAATATTATTTAAAAAGGAAAAAATAGATGTTGCTACGAACATGTTTATTTCGATATCTCTCTTGTCTTGTCATTTTTTACATTCTCAATTATCTTCTTAATATTTTAAAATCATTAAAATAAATAAACAAGTAAAGAGTATCTATAACACACATAATAAAAGGTTAACTATCAATTAGTAGTATTTACAACAGAGGTAAACCAAAAGGAACTTTAATTCTTTGCACGAAAGATTAGATACTTGCAGATGCAAGCAGTCGTCAACAGAGCGGCAACGGTATGCTTTCTCTCGCTCATACTTATTGCGTAGTCGCTCGCTTCGTACCGTACATACAAACGAAGTGGCAACAGCGGGCCCAGGCACATGAGTAAAGAAACGGATCATGTGGCCCAGGCGTGCGGCGCGGCATCCTGTTGTCAACAGCAACAGCAGGTTAACAGGATAGTACGCTGTTTAATAATGTGTTGTTCATTGCGGAAAAATAATTCATTATATTATCTGTTGTTGTAATAACGACCACTACTACTCCTACGACGCGACGGGATGAGTGCTTCGCATTCGTGCCGAGTCTGCCGAGCCGAACGTAAAACCGAGCGTGTGACCCGCGCGCACTCGGCTCGGCCGCTCGTCATTAATGTAATGTACGGTTAACTTTCGCTCGTGCGTCGCCCGGACATATCGATGTTAAACCCGTAGCTCAGATATGCACTATTCAAACCCGTAGACTCCGGGTCAAACCCAGAGGGGTGGCAACGCTACGCGCTCCAATGTTTTTGTATGCAACATTGCAATGTTTGCATACAAAAAACATTGGATATCCTACCTCTTATATATTTAGAATGGACCCATAACTTACATGTTATATACTGAATTCTTTGTTTATTTATTTATTTATATAAAATATAAAATACACAAAACAGGATACTTTCGTTGAAAATTAGGTGTAAATAGAATTACATTGAAATGAATTCTCTAAGTATTAAAGACCCAATTAATTTTAGACATTATAAGTTAGTGATAAGGAATTAAATAAACTTGGGTTAGATTTCACTTGATGGACTAGTGATTCTATTAAGCCATGAGGTTAAAGGTACCTATGGACTCATTCTTCAACGAAAAAGTATACCTGTTAATATTTTCATATAAATTTTATATTCAAGAAGAATAAACCTACACATGAATCACCCAAAACCGGTCCACAACTTATTTTTTGTTTAAGCAATTCATGGATTTCTTGTTTTCGTTTTTCATCATTAGCGAGATGCAACATTTTCAATTTGTGTTCATCTAACATTAATTCATGTTGTTTTCTGGCCGTCTCCATTTGCAGCTATACCAGTTCTAACCGAGCAGCGCTTAATTTATCCAGTTTGGAAGTGACACTTGCTTTAGTTGCTGTGTTTGATTTTGACGCATCTGTCACTCTTGTTTTTAATGTTTCAGGGTGCTATTTGTCCCATTTATTTTCTGAAAACGTAAAAGTAAGAATCAAAATCATCAAACCACATGGCTACAAAATGTACAGTAATAAAAATAGAAACTAATATAACATAAAACAATGCCTATAATTATATACATTAGGTACATACTGTTATTTATACAGATGCTATCATGGGTATTGTCATCTTTACTTATATTTAGTGACTCTTCCATATCTAAAATGAAAAATACAAATAAAAACTAGGTAATTTATAATGTAACTAGGTAAAACAATGCAAATAGAAACCCAGATGGATTATATTTATCCAAACGTTTACCTGGTATTTCAATAGAAGCTTGGACAGTATTCCCTGTTTCATCTGCTTCTGCATTTTCCGTAGTGCTTATTTCTATCTGAACCAAAAAAATCTTCAATATATATTGTAGGCACTGGAAAATTTTTCAAAATTTGAAAAGGTGAAAAAATATATGTTCTATCTCAGAATTCTGAAACTACATGCCGAAGTCTTGATTAATAGTGTCACTGTCATGACGCGCTTCGAGTCCTTTGATATTAAAGCAAATGATGAGCACCCTTTCCTCAACGTCGTTGAATTCGGGAGCATTTGATATCGAGACCTCCTGTTTTGTACATTTCCTGTCTTTGCAGAGAGGATTTCTTCTTTGTGGCTTTTTTTATTCCCTCGTATTTGAGTTTTAAAGTCTTCCATGAGCGAAAACTTTGTGAGATACCAACGGAGTTAAATGAGATCTCAATTTTTTTCCATGCCGCCTCTTTATCCCCATTCGTCACCGCATCAGTCTGTTTATTTTCTATACTTTGTTTGTATTTCGTTAGTAATTTGAATAGTAATTGAACTTCGGAAGTGGTAAAATTTGCGGACCGTTCGCTTTTTTTACTATTATCCATTGCAAAATTATAAAATAATGAAATCAGAGAAGAGAAAAAAAACGCAGATAAATCAAATACAAGATCAAATATCAATATAACCAAACAAAACATTAATAATAATTTGTCCCTTTTTCCATCCTTCAATTAAATTCTTTTTAGTGTCTGTGCCCGCTATTTCTTCACAGTTAATTTTTGAAGTGGTTTTCAGAAGAAGCCCTCCGGCTTGCAAGAAATGAGACTGACTGTTACTGAAGTCAAAGGTCTTGCATTGATGATTGCTTCGATTTCTTTTATTACCGTTAGTAATTGGCTTTCGTTTAGTAACTGTTAGTCTATAGTTCGTTTTAAGCAGTGTTTCACCAAACCTACTAAACGTTCATAAGTTCCTCCAAACCATGGGGCTAATTCAAAATAAATTGTCATTCAATTTTGTTGTCCAAGCAGCTTCCTAAAACGTCCGCCATTACATTGAAATTACTAGCATTTTCTGACAGTATTCCCTTGTAACTCTTTCCCAGCCCAGCTAACATGGGAAGTGTTAGCAATTGAATGAAAGAAAATATAGATTGGGCGCCAGTGTTTACCTGCTAAATTAAATACAAATTTGATAATAATTAAAATTTAATAACAAAAAAAAATAGGTTGGAAATATATATTAAGAATTAATTAAATGAGACTCTAGAGGGCGAAGGCAAAAACCCCTAGTCTATGAACATTATACTTTTAAGAATTAACATAGAAAAATACAGAAGAATACAGAAGAAAATACAGAAGTCAATAAGAAAACACCATTACACTTAAGTTATGATCAGGAAGGTCGCAAAAGTCCAAATATGCAATTATTAAGTTCCGTTAGTGTTCTGAAGTAATATGTAATGGTTGCGAAGATCTTCACCGCAAGCTGCTTCCAATTAATAGAGCAATATTGTAATTCGCAAAACGCAAATTTGGTAATCATAAATTTGCTCCCTGGAACAATCAGGAAAAGTAAGAAAAACCAACAAACAAAACCATAAGGAACAATCGCCTGACCATTTACAGAGACAATAATTATAATATTAATTTACTTGGTCAGGCAAAGCTAGATAAATAAAAACATTGATACTCTTATTCTTAAAATGAGAAAACCAGACATCAAGGGATTCGATTATAACATTAAATGAACAAATACAATAATTTAGCACATTAAAGACAAAAAATATTAAAACATAAATAAGATGACGTATTACTAAGATTACATACCCGAAGGAAAGAAACGGGGCTAAATACTATAGTTATTATTGTTTATAATATAACATAAGGATTAATTATAACATAAAGAATAACTTTCAAAATAAAAATATGAGGCCGGTTCATCAGCTCTGAGAGACCAATGTCCGTCCCGACAGAAAATCGAAAAAAAAAAACAAAACGTAATGACAATGTCAAGATTTAAATGTGTATATAAAAAAAACTAGTTTAAGAAAATAAATAAAGAAATAGAACAAATAAAAAAAAAGGTTGAATAGGTAATGAAATGAATAAAATATACAACGTAAATATAAATAAATGGCTAAATATATAAAAGAAACTATAAATATAAATATACTACGTTACACCCTTTGGTGTTCATCTAGTTGCTGTAAATCGCCTTAAGGCCAGCAAACATTCATCGGCAGATAACTCCTTTACTAGTTCCAAATGCATAGCTCTGACATATAAGCACGTGAATAGCCAAATCCGTCTCTTCATTTGTCCCATCGATGATGGTATAAGGACCTCTTACAAAATTATACGATGGCTAATAAGAGCGCGTTCTGCATGGCTAAGACCAATGAGATATATTCAGCTTCGGTACTCGACAAGGTTATGGTCTGTTATTCTTTGAATTCCAGCTTATTACGGCACCCTGAAATAAAAATATATAGCCTGTACAAGCCCTACGATCCTCAATATCATTTTTTCAGTCTGAATCGCAATAGCCAGTAATCTTCTCTTTCTCTTTCTGGATGGGATAGTGTAGGAAGATCGTTAAAAGAGATTTGGATATTGGAACCCTTAACTTCTGAACATTCTGTCGCGTAATTAATCTTACAATCAAATTGGGATAGTAGATAATACCAATAATACCGGAATAGGGTAAATTAACTTTATCATGAGTTTGTTAAATATATTAAAAAAAGAACAAAATTTTACTTATTTAAAAGTGATTTCTCACACTAGGTGGCACCACTGTGTTGTATATGTTAGCTCTGTGTTACTGTGTTTTCCTGCAGTATCTGTACAACATAATTGGAACAATAAAAGTTTTATAGTGTTCAAGCTGTATTATTAAGCAAACAAACCAATAAACCTAATTGAGTTAAACTAAGATTTTTAGTTGATTTGATTTTTGATTTGACATGACCTAGGCTGAGGTCTTATTTAGTTTAATGTTATCGTTTATACATGACCTTTTAATTAGGCACTAATGTTTTTAATCGATACCGGCGATTGCCGGTAAAAACATTAGTGGATTGGGGTTCATCGAGGTTTGGATCTGATAACAAGGTCTACCGTTATTGGTTGTGTCGCCTCGAAGATTTTAATTTCTTCCGAGTTGGGAATTATATCATTATTATTAGTAAAGGATTTATTTGTTATATTTTTTAGACTATTTAAAATTTTGTTAACTATTTAAAAAACATTATTTTCAATAAGCGGTGTGGTTAAATTTTGTCCTACTGTTTCATAATACACTGTAATCTGCGAATCGTCTATTGAAGACGATGTAGTAGGTGCGTCCTCCAAAATATCGTCTTAATTTCATAACGCCTCGTTTAAATTTTCTTATTTGTCCATCGCACATAGGTTCTAGATCGGGCAATAAGCTCAGCAGAAACATTCTTTTTGGATTTTGTTCAAGATATCCAGTTGTTTCTGTCCTAGCATAAAAATAATCAAGGATGCCTTTATCCACGGAGTTTTTTGTTTTGCGGATTTTTTCTTCGTTGAAAGGTTTGATGTCTGCGATGGTGTTGGTGATGTTCGATGGCGATGGTGTTGGTGATGGTAATGATGGTAAATGTCCAGTGCTGATTGGGATCCCCTTCTTCATCACTAATCTCATTAATGGGTTGATTTGTCTTGTCGATTGATAGCCTTGCTAGGTTCCCAGAAGTATGCGCTGTTGATAATTTAATAAATGCCAAAGTGAATTGCATCACCTCATTTAGGTAATAGGGTTTCTTTTTTTTGCTCCAGCTCCACTTTTACCGGGTTTCATATTTCGGACAAAAACATTACGAATATTTCGCTATTTTTCTTTGCTGTCAGCCTGTCTGCCCATCTTAACATTTAAGGCCTATTTTATGTGGTTTAAGTTGGATTTTTAAATCATATGAAATTGAGTGGAATATTGAAAAGTCAATAAAGTACCTACATTATTATTTTTTATAACACCATCAGCGGTTCGTGCTTTGTCGTGCAGCGTTACTTCGTCTTGTTTCTCATGTGAATGCACAAACTCATCAACACACTAAAAAGAAAACAGTAATTTTTTTTTAACAAATTATTGTGAGTAGATCGGGACAAATATACATGTAAATTTTATTTATAATAAATATTTTATCCTACATACACGGAGGGGTTCTGATGTCTCTAAGGTCTTCCACTTTTGAATTTCGTTTTTTATTTTTATTCTGTGGCCAACTGATGGGATCAGCTCTTTGAGAGCTTCATCATTTAAGTCCCCAAGTAGGTCATCAGTAATGCCTGGGATTTTTATCAAGTACCTAGTTCGTTTTTTAATGTAACAAGCATGCTTTAGTGCGAGTTACTAGAATCCTCAAGCGCTAGTGAGCAGGTATGCACACTACACGAACTTACATTTGAGTATAAATCTAAGATGTAGCGGTGAAAGGGTACCAAAAAAGCTAAGGTGACTCTTGGACCAAAGGCCATACTCTGGAATGTTTCAAGGTAATCTTCGAGAAGATTACACTCGATAAGAATCGAGTGAATTTTGTCTATAATTTTCTCACACACAATAAAGGTACCTAGATAGTTCTTTCGCGGCAGCGCGGCTGCAATTCTTTTCTTTAATTAATTACTAAATGATTAATAGCAAGAGCTTTACTTTTAATTAAAAGAGACAAAGAGTGTATAATCACTACGTGTTTAACGACGCGAGACGGGGCGGGCGACGGACGCGACCACCCACAATGACGCAATCATGCCAACTCAGAACTCCATGTCACGGTTGGGTGCTAAAATACATCTCAAAAAGTGCTAAATTACTAAGGATTTCCAAATATAGTGCTAAAATAATAAAATTACAAATTTAAGTACAAGGGCTTTACTGTTGATGAAAAAATAGTTTAATAAATAGTTATTTGCAAACTATATCCAGTCATCTTCTTTCTTTTTAATTCTCAATCCAACCAACTATGATGACAAGCTTTTCGATAGGTACTATGCCCCTTTGATTCCGAACGCCTCTTAGTTTTAGAGTATTTTAGCATTTAGTTCCAATTTGCAAAAAACACACAATGCTTTCGAATTATTTACGAGCATGGGCCTGACCTATAGTAGCGGCGTTAGGGTAGGGCGCGGTTGGGCGACCGCCCAGGGGCGCCGCCGGCGCCCCTTTATATCGGCTTCTTCTTAGAGTAAGTGTTACTTACATACATAAATTCCCTAAATCTAGATAAAAAGTCCTTATGATGGCAACACTACAATAAAATGCAGATTGCATTTCGGTTGAACCACTTGTTCATTTAACCGGGAATCCTCGACCATAACATAGACCACAAAAAAAAATCCATCTCTTTTTAACATTTTTGTTAGAAAGAGTTCGGGTTATTTTTGACGAAGAGGGATACAATCAGCTAATTCATTATACCGGTGCACGCACTTAACACTTGAGATTTAACTATTACTAACACATTTAACTATTACCAACACATTAAAACAAGCAAACGTAGTATTGCACAGCTCACACACGGTTTGTTGCGATGGTATTCTTCACTCTTAGTTTCGACTACTGAATGATATTCGTTTTGTGTTGAAAATTGACCAAAAAGTTGAAAATTTACGTAGTATAAAAGTGGATTATTGTTTTTATTACCGGATTATTTAGGTAGGTAAGTACTTTATGTATTATTTAACTATCTACACTTAGTATTAAAGACGTAACATTTAGTCTCCTTGTTGAAGAGTGGTATACAGGGTGCCTATTAAATTGACGTCTAGCCGGAACGGGGTTATTATTTGATCCGTGACCTACCAAAATTTCCTCAACAGATTTTTATAAATTTTAGGTTTTGTCAAAACAAGAAATTCCCCAAAAAACAATTAGTTAACCAATTTTTGGCTTTCAGTTACTGGGATGATCGAAATAGCTCGCGGCGGTTATTTTAAGTTACTGAAAAATCGTGATATTAACTTAACTACGTAATTGTTTTTTGGACAAGTAAAGGGTGTCCGCGAAACAATTTTCGAATTTAAAATTAAATAATAAAAGATTCACAGGTTTTTATATAATCGTTTTTATTTTAAAATAAAACATACAAATGCGGATTTATGTTTTGAAAATAATTGAAGTTAAATGTTTACCACGGAGACGAACACACTCATTTAAACGAAACACCATATTTGTGAAAACTTTTTTGCAAGTTTCTTGCGAAATTCCTCTGATTTCGTTGCGAATATTTCTTTTCAGTTGCAATAAATTTCGCGGTTTGTTAACGTAGACTTTAGATTTAAGAAATCCCCATAAAAAAAAGTCCGCAGGTGTTAAGTCTGGCGATCTGGGGGGCCATGGGATATCACCATAACGACTTATGACTTTTTCGGGGATAATGCGCCTTACAATGTTCATTGATGCTCGCGAAGTGTGTGGTGTAGCACCATCCTGTTGAAACCATGTCGATTCGTTTACCCATTCATTGTTCTCCAACTCAGGTTCCAAAAAGTTTTCCAACATAGACGAATAGGTTTGGGAATTGACGGTTATTGTTTGGTGTCTATCGTCTTCAAAAAAATAAGGCCCGATAATTCCTTTTGCACTTATTCCGCACCAAACGGTCACATTTTCTGAGTGCAGCGGCTTTTCATGCAATTCTTCTGGATTCTCGGTGGCCCAATATCGACAATTTTGTTTATTTACCGACCCGTCCAGTAAAAAATGTGCTTCATCCGAAAAGATTATGTTTTCATAACCCCGAGGACGAGGAAATCTGCCGAGCATGGTTCTAGCGTATGTCAACCGCAATCCATAGTCACTTTGTTTAATTTTTTGAGTGATTTGAATTTTGTAAGGATGAAATTCCAAATCTTTCTTAATAATTTTGTGCACAGTCGTTTTTTTCAAATTCAGTGCTGCAGAACGTTTTCTTAGTGAAAGACGTGGATTTGCAATAACATCACGACGAACTGCTTCAATTGTTTCGTCAGTTCTCACAGTTCGCGATACACCTGGCCCGTGTCCCACTACAGGTCCTTGTTCACGAAAACTTCGCACCCACTTGCCAATAAGTTGCGTACTAGGACAATCCCGTATACGCCGAATATTGAAATGTCTTGCGAATATCCTGCGCGCCGCCACGGGAGAATCGTTATTTTTAAAATATGCCTCTACAGCAAACGCAAGATGCTCCGCCGACCAACGATCCATGGCTACTAAAATCCGCACGACGCGTAAGTGTAATGAATACGCTTCCCCCCTCCGCCGATACCCCGCTCGCCGTTTATTCAAATTCAAAGTCGAAAATTCTTTGGCGGACACCCTTTACTTTTTTTAAACAAAACTTTCAATTTATAAAAATCTGATAAGAATATCCCTATAGTTCCAAGGATATTACAGTAGGTCACAAGTCAATTAATAACATCCCCGTTTGGGCCTAACGCTGATTGAATAGGCACCATGTATACATATAACGAAGCATTAGCTATTGTAATTTATTTATTTTTTGAAATGGTAGGACTTACGAAGATTTAATTTGTTGCAGATTTTTATTTAATTGTACTAATTTATTGAGTAGTCAGTACAAAATGTCTGAACAGGGTGATCCCATCAAAAAGAAACCATCAGGGTCACAATATAGAAAACGCAAAGCCGAAAAGGAAAAGGAATTACAAAAAACCAAAAAGTTTATGAATATAGATAAATATATTACAACGAAAACTCAAGACCTTAACGTGGCTTCTACATCTGGAATACAAACGGGTGTATCGGTAGTGGAGATGTCTGACAAGTTATATCAAGTAGCTGTTGAAGAGATAGTGGACGAAGTTTCCCGAAGTGATGAGACAAGTTGTGCTACAATTACAGAAGTTGCTCAGGACGACACCATTGGTGATATAACAAGCATACAACAAACACAAGCTCCAGATGACGTTAATACTGTTGTCACGAATATATCGGATCCAGCTTCTTGGCCACTCACTCGGAATAGCAAAACTATTGATCATATAATAGCTACTGGCCCAGTGCAAAGTTACATTGATAATTATCCAAAGAATGACATGGGGCGACATTTCTCTAATTCTCATTTCATAAAAAACTTGCAAACAATGAAACAGTTCAACGTCGCTGGTTAATGTATTCTGTTTCTAAAGATCGCGTTTATTATTTTTGTTGCCGGCTATTTGATAGTAACTCGACGTCGAATTTAGTCTCTGAAGGTTACAACGACTGGAAACATCTGTCTGAGATGTTAAAAAACCATGAAAATAGCACTTCTCATAAAAAGTTTTACCATTCATGGATTGATACTGAGCTACGAATAAAAACAGGAAAAACAATAGATTGCCAAGAACAAAATTTGATTAAAAAAGAAACCACAAGATGGAACAATGTTTTATCTAGATTGATGCATATAAAACACTTTATTTAGCTGAAAATAATATGGCATTCAGAGGTACTTCTGATAAACTTTATACGCCACATAACGGTAAGTTCTTGGGCTTAGTACAACTACTAGCTAAATTCGATCCAGTTATGCAGGAGCACTTGCGTTTAGCTGTAAAGGGTGATATTTCTGACCACTACTGTGGAAAAGATATTCAAAATGAATTGATAGAACTGATGGGTAAAAAAGTAAATTCAGAGATCATATCACGCGCAAAACAGTCAAAATATTATTCAGTTATAGCAGATTGCACCCCGGACATTAGCCATGTTGAACAACTTTCTCTGACAATACGATTTGTTGACTTATCAGGTGACGACCAAATATCAGTAAAAGAGCATTTTATAGAATTTATACCTGTCGATGAGACGACTGGTGAAAGACTTACCGAAGTCATTATTAATGTTTTAAATAAACACGGACTAGAATTAAACAATTGTAGGGGTCAGGGTTACGACAACGGAGCGAATATGAAAGGAAAAAATATTGGAGTTCAAAGGAGAATTCTGGACCTAAATCCTTTGGCTATTTATGTGCCATGTGGCTGTCATAGCTACAATCTTATACTATGCGATGCCGCAAAATCGTCCGTAAAATCAGTCACTTTGTTCGGGGTACTTCAGAGGTTGTTCACATTGTTTTCGGCTTCTGTTCGTCGATGGAAAACTTTAACCGATCATTTAGGACTGTATAGTTTAAAAAAACTAAGTGACACACGTTGGGAAGCAAGACTGAGCAGTGTTAAAGCAGTCCGTTATCAAATTAGTGGCATTCATGATGCTTTAGTTACTTTGGCTATTGAAACTCAGAACACTGATGTTCAAGTGTCTCATGAGGCTACTACTCTAGCAGAACAGTTAAAAAATTTCAGTTTCTTAGTTTCATTGGTTGTTTGGTACGACATACTTTTTCAAATAAATATAGTCAGTAAATCTTTACAATCAATAGAAATTGATCTCGGTAAATGCACAGAAATGTTGAAAAAATGCTGCGCTTTCTTCGAAGAATATAGAAATACAGGCTTCAAAAGCGCCACTTTAACTGCAAAGGAGTTGGCCGAAGCACTAGATATTGAGCCTGTGTTTAAAGCGCCAACGAGAATTCGACGAGTTAAACGCCAAGCTGGTGAAACTGCTCGCGATGAGCCTATAACTTCTCCAGAAAAAAAATTCGAAATTGAATTTTTCAACTGTGTTTTGGACACTACCCTAAATTCACTCCATGAAAGATTTGAACAGTTAAATGAATACTCGGATTCTTGGTCATTTTTGTACAATATAAAAAAGATTCCAGAAAAACCAGACCTTCTCAAACTGTGTGCTGATCTGCAATTGAAATTAACTGTAGACTCTAAATCAGATATAGATGGTTCTATGTTGTGCGATGAACTGATAAGTATAATACCTTTTTTGCCTGATAAGAATGTGGTTACTCCTGTCTTTATTTTAAATTTTATCAAAGATCGTAACTTGCAAGAGTTGTATCCAAATGTATGGATAGCATTGCGAATATTGATCACCATACCAGTAACTGTGGCTAGTGGAGAAAGGAGTTTTTCTAAGCTTAAGTTGATAAAAACCTATCTTCGATCGACTATATCGCAATCTAGATTGACAAATTTAGCAACGTTGTCAATCGAAAATGAAATTGCAGAAAACATAGACTTTGATACTTTAATAAAAGAGTTTGCCGATAGAAAGGCTAGAAAAATAATAAGATTTTATTAGTTTTTAAATGGTTATTTTATTATTTTAATTTGTATTGTTATTGTTGTTTTCTGTTCCTTTTATAATATTGTTTATTTTAAATGTAGAGTTTTATAAATTGTATTTTGCCTTATGAACGACTTGTTATAATAACTGATTTTTTTTTATATTTACTTAATTTAATTACTTATAATAAATAAATCCCGCTTTTTTCCTATGGTTTTCAATGGGAGACAGGGGGCGTCGTAAAAATCTCGCCCAGGGCGCTGGTAATGCTAAAACCGGCACTGGACCTATTACTCGTATTTTGGAACGTTCTTTCACTCGTTTCCGTAACTTTGAACACAGTTCACTTTTTTTTACTAAACAATAAACTTGCGTATGTTTACAGACTCAAAAAATGTAGATATAATAATGAATCATAAGTATTGTAGCAATTTTTACTATATAAGTATAAGTTATTGTAACATTTTTTATTAATGCAATTCGTCCCGCACACGGCCGATTTTTTGTAGGATAATTTTTTTTATCAGACTCAAGCAATATCGATTTTCGCTATCGTACCAGAGAAAACTTTATTATCACTTATATGGAGTCTAATTTTCACCCGTTTTTTGCGTGGGACGTAAACAATTCTGTATGAGGCAACGCACCGACCGCGGCACTTGCCCCATGTCCCCAGCGATACGCTGGGCGAAAGTCCTTAAAGGCTAGACTCACCCAGTGGTCTTCTCTCCTGCTGCAAGAATCAACGGGGAGATATATATACATACAGAGTGGGTAAGGAAAGGGAGGTTGTGGATCCGCCGATATTCTCTCCACCAACAAACACTGCTGCAACCACTGAGTGTACGCACTGACAACGCGCGATCTCCGGTGCCGGAGATTACAACCGACGCACGAGTGCGGTTTCACAAGAAAAACACAAATTCCAACTTTACAATTAAAATCGGCCGTCCGCGTAGATCCCGTATATCGAACCACCCTTTTTTCAGTCACGTTTTTCAAAGTGACGTTTTCCGACACGCTGTCAGCGGTCGAAACGTCTAACCGACAGACGTCAATCCGTCAGCCCACTGACAGGCGGATGGGTCCACAGAGTATCGGGACCAAACAAGCACCCGCCCCGGACAGGTCCCCACCTGTCCGCTAGCCTAATGGGAGTCGCGACAAGGTTGCCACGGCTCGCGTAAGAACCGAATCCCCAACCAGGACATCGGCCAACCTCGGGGTTCCGTCCTTACCAGGGTATAGGTTGACGATGCGCCCTCGGCGCCAACGCAGTGGCGGTAGGTTGGCA
The DNA here is from genome assembly GCA_910589475.2 of Bembecia ichneumoniformis. Lineage (NCBI taxonomy): Eukaryota > Metazoa > Arthropoda > Insecta > Lepidoptera > Sesiidae > Bembecia > Bembecia ichneumoniformis. The sequence goes on along the minus strand of OU342526.1, from coordinate 14,638,434 downwards.
TCCTTAACCAAAACGAGGTCACCGACCTGGGGGGGGGGGTTGGTTCGGTCAGTCCACTTGAGGCGTTGCTGCAAACCGTGCAAGTATTCGAGCGACCAACGGCTCCAGAAATTTTGAGTCATCTGCTGTAGCATCTGATATCGCGACAATCTCGACGAGGCGATGTCTCCAAATGGGTACTCGGGCAAGGCGTTAAGTGGCTGACCAATCAAAAAATGGCCCGGAGTCAGTACCTCCAAGTCATTTGGGTCCGAGCTAAGCGGACACAGCGGGCGAGAATTTAACACCGCCTCCACCTTACAGAAGACCGTAGCAAGCTCCTCAAACGTTAGGAGGGTCTCTCCGATCACCCGCTTCATATGCGTCTTAGCGCTTTTCACGGCCGCCTCGAAAATACCACCCCAATGGGGGTAGACCGCAGGGTCAAAGGCCCACATGATTCCCTGACGGGAGAGCCCCCCCCCTATATCAATTTCCTTATCAGCTAAAAATTTTGTAACGTCTTGAAGATATCGATCGGCCCCCTTGAAATTCGTTCCACAATCCGACCGAATCAAAGACGGTCGTCCCCGACGCGACACGAACCGATCCAGAGTAGCTACAAACGCTTCGGTGGTGAGGTCGGCTACAAGTTCCAAATGTACTGCTTTGGTGGATAGGCAGACAAAGACACACAAATACGCCTTAACAACGCGTGAGTTACGCAGGCGCGACGTTTTGACCGAAAACGGTCCTGCAAAATCCGTACCCACACCCGCGAAGGGCCGAGCCTCCCGAACCCGATCCGGAGGTAAGTCTCCCATCATGGGTTGCATAGTGGTAGCCTTGAGTCGATAACAAGGTATACACCGAAACACTATGCTTCGTACAGTCCGTCTGGCAGACAGAATCCAAAATTCCCGCTGCAGAATTGCCAGGAGAGCATTGCAGCCAGCGTGCGCATTCGCGACATGGCGATCCCGCACCAACAATTCCACGAAATGTCCCTTCTTGGGAAGCAACAAGGGGTGACGGGCCGCATATGGTACGGCAGCATTCCGAAGTCGACCTCCAACCCGGAGTAATCCGGTGTCATCAATAAACGGGTTGAGTCGTAGTATGGCTCCTTTCAATTTGGGGAGGCCCTTCCGAAGGGCTTCAATCTCCGTGCCGAAGTTATCCTGTTGGATCACGCGTACCCAATGATATAAGGCGGTCTTCCGTTCTTCCGGGGTTAGGACGCCGCTAGTCACCTTATTATCTGGGCGACGACAATTGGTCCCGAAGCGCTTGATCCAAGCGGTCACTCCAATCAATTTGTCGAGAGAGCTATACTTGTCCAGTATCCAAGCAGGACTCGAAGCAGGTCGGCGTTCCATAACGTGTACCCGTAGGCCCACCGTAGGGGCTACCGTTCTAACGGGATTAACCGGCCAGTCACGTTCCGGTCGTGTCAACCAGTCTGGCTTCCACCACAGGGAATGCGAGACAAGGTCTCGAGCCGTACATCCCCTGGAGCCGACATCAGAGGGGTTCAGTTCCCCAGGAACGTGTCTCCAAATCAATGCAGTCTCCGATTTCTGAATCTGCGAGACACGGTTAGCCACGAAAAATTCGAGAGTGTGGACCGAAGCCTTCAGCCAACACAAAACAATTTGGCTGTCAGTCCACGCGTAGACTTCTTCATCCATGGTAACATGGCTCCGCAATGTCGAGACGACATGGTTCAACAAACGCACGAGGAGAGCAGCTCCTGACAGTTCCAATTTCGGTATCGTCAACCGAGTCCGAAGAGGCGCTACTTTGCTCTTTGCCAATACCAGCGACACGGCGATGGCTCCATTGGGGCTGACGGTGCGTAGATACACCGCAGCGGCATACCCGCGCTCGGAGGCATCGCAGAATCCATGTAGGGTTGCTCGACAGTTTTCCGAAGGAAGCAATTTACGCGGCAGCGAAAGTCGATTAATGTCCGGGAGCGAGGTCATAAAGGAGAGCCAATCGCTCAACAAATCGTCGGACAATGGGTCATCCCAACCCAATTGTACTGCCCAAAGTCGTTGCATGAACGACTTCGCCAGGAATACCACCGGTGTGATCCAACCGTTCGGATCAAAGATTCTGGCCACCGTAGACAGTACAAGTCGTTTAGTCCAGACCTTCGGGGTCGCTAGGGTCACCCGATAGGTGAATGCATCCTGGACTGGGCGATATTGAACACCGAGAACCGAGAGCATGTGGGGGTTATCGGCATTTTCAAATACGTGCGGGTCTTGCTGATGATCCTCTGGCAGGCCGGCCAAGAGATCTGGCGTGTTGGACATCCATTTCCGTAGTTCATATCCGCCACTCTTCAGCAGTTCAATCAACTCCTCCCTTAGTATCATCGCGTTTGCGACGGAGTTGGACCCGGTGCATACGTCGTCCACATATAAATCTCTCTCCAAAACAGCAGCCGCCCGGGGAAAGCGCAGGCGTTCCCGTTCCGCTAATTCCAACAGCGATCTAATCGCGATAAATGGACTTGATTTCAGTCCGTAGGTGTTGGTGTTCAACTCGTACACCTTCATCGGTTCAGTTGGGCTCTCGCGCCACACAATCAACTGATACCGCCGATCATCACGGTGTATCACCGTCTGCCTAAACATCATCCTGATGTCCGTCACAAAGACAACCTGGTGTCGTCTGAAGCTGGTGATGATGTCCGATATGTTCCTCTGCAACTTCGGGCCTGCATGTAGGCAATGGTTAAGAGAGACTCCGTTCGAGGTGGGAGCCGAGCCATCAAATACAACACGGATTTTCGAATCCGGCGTCTTCAAGACAGCATGGTGGGGGAGAAAATAGTGCTCCACCGAACGCCACTCAATGCTGGACACCGACATGTGTCCCAAGGCCTCGTACTCCCGCATACACTCTACATATTTCTCCCTGAACGTCCGATCTCGCGTCATGCGGCGTTCCATAGATAACAACCGTTTCTCCGCCAGCATCATAGACTCGCCCAATGGGGGGCGCTGGGCGAGAAAGGGAAGTCGAGTGACAAATTGGCCCGAGCTAAGGCGACCAGTGTTGTTCTGGTAATACAACTCGCACTCTTCTTGCTCGGGATCCATCCGTGATGCAACGGGGGGTTCCTCGATCTCCCAGAAGCGTTGGACCGCGTCTGAGAGGGCAGTCCCTACCAAGCAGCCGTCCTCGGCTGAGGGGGTGGCAAGTGGTGACACTGGACCTAACACCACATGTCCTAGCAAAGTGTCCAAAGCCACGAGGCCCCCAGGCTGTAGTATCCGTTTGTTGGCGGATAACAATTCCCCTAGGACGTCTGCTCCTAGCAGCACGTCAACCGGACCAGGAGAATCGAACCGGGCATCCGCCAACATCAAACTGTTCGTCAAGCCCCGGATGTGAGGTTGCAACCGCACAGAGGGGAGACGACCTATCACCTCCTCCAAAACCAATGCCGTCGTAGTAAACGTCGGCCCAGAGGTGTTGCTCGCACTAAATTTAAACTGAACTTGCCCCAACAAATTTGAAACCGTTAAGTTTCCAATTCCCCGTACATTGTCGTTGTACGGTCTGACCTCAATGCCCAACCGTCTCACCAGCCGTGCAGATACCATGCACCCTTGAGCGCCTGAGTCTAAGAGTGCCCGAACATGGACTGCGTCGCCTCCAAAACCCCAAACACAAACAGGCCGTGGGCAAGAGCACGGTCACTGGTTGGGGGGCGTGGGCTGATGAGTGGGCAGCGAATCCCTAGCGGGATAAGTGTTGCGGAGGAACGGGCTCCGCCATCCGGTGGTACATCAGGGGATGGTACCCCGGATCGTATGCCCACCGGTGGGCATACGCCGCGGGAGGCGTCTGGTATTGCCCAATCGTCCGGCCATATGTCGGGTTCCGCCGCTCCAATCGGGGACGTTCTGCCAGAGGAGGCGAGAAACGTGCCTCCGGCGCCGGTACCGCCCGACCCGAGCACCCGCCCGTAGCGCCCGATGCGCCGTGGGACCGTGGCACCATCGGAACATGTCCCGATCCTTGAGAAACCCCCGGTGGGTTCCCTGCTAACGTGTCCTCCTGGTGTGGAGACCGTGTACGCATGGCCGCTGCGTAGCCGGCATCAATCTCCCTGGGGGCCCCTGGCGGCCCCCTCCTCCGGAATCCGCCCCCTTGGGGGGAAGGTGTGCGCGATCCGGTTATCCGGTGTACAGGCCTTCCCGATGGGGTTCCCACATCCGTCCCTCGGTCCTGTGGCGGTGGAGCACCATACTCCCCGCTGCGGTTCATGCACAGGACCGGGTGGTGTTTCCCATCGCAACTCCTGCAAGGTCGGGGACGGGCGCAGTCCCGTGCGAAGTGTTGGCCTAAACAGAAGAAGCACCATCTTCGCTGCTTCGTCAGGTCCCGCCGAGCTGGCACCCGGTGTGCCAGGAACCGTGTACAGTTGGTTACCGCGTGGGCTGGGTCCCTGCAATAAAGGCAGCGAGGTGCTCCGGCCGCCATTGCAGTATAGCGTTTCGGGGGGCCTATTGCCCCAGCAGCCCTCGCGGGGCTCCGTACTGAGTCCACCTTATTCCGAGAAGTGGTCGGTGTTCGATGCGTAGCGGATGCAGTCTCCGGCGTCTCCGCTCGCCGGCACTCCACCTCGAGAAATTCAATTAGCACCTTGAAACTCGGGATGTGGTGCCCCGTGTCACCCCCATGTTGTATCTCGAACCGGGCCTGGACATCCGTTGGCAAGCGGGGGAGCACATACGTGAGGAGCGAGAAGGACCATTGGTCAACCGGCATTCCCAACTTCTCCAACGCCCTCGTTGCCGTCAAGACCGGGTTTAAAATTAATTGCCGGATATCCCTAGTCCGTGTCACCGATGGAATGTTCCATATCCTATTGATGAGGGATTCCGCAAGCCGTCGAAGGTTGTTGTACCGGGAGTGGAGGAGATCAAGCGCCGGCTCAAAATTGTCATCCGTAATGGAGAGATGAGACAGCATCTGGCGAGGCTCGCCACTCAATACTGACACGAGCTGTGCCAATTTTAATGCCGGAGTCAAGTCCTCCCGCGATGCTACCAAATTTGAGAAGAGGTCAATAAAGCTCGTCCACTCTTCCAAGGCACCGTTGAAAGCCGGGATTTGTATGGGCGGCAACCGTGCAGCGAGGTCAAGGCGAGGCTTCACCGAGGGGGTATCCATTCCTGAAGAGCTCTGTCCCTTCAGGAGGATCTGAGCCCGCTGCTCAATGGTGAACCCGAGTTCATCGCATTGGGTCATATCAGCCGTGTAGGCGGCTATCTTCTCGGCATCCTGTGAGTCTAACAGTTTGGCATACGCATCCTGTACCGTTCGCAGGCGACCGGGCAATTCTGTGTATCGTTGCAGAAAAGCCCCCGTACGGTCCTGCCTATCCACCAACGCAGCCACCGATGTCAACCAACGCAGCTCCGCTCTAATTACTGAGCCGGGGGACGCGGACATATTCAAGTGTTACAATTACACAATAAAGAACACAAGTCGATAGCTAACAAAGAGAATTAGCCCTAAACAATTCAGCTTAAATCTATTTACAAACTATTAATTTTAACCACTAACTTAAATCTATCTACTTACAACTATTAAACCTATACAAACAAATTAGATTAAAAAGGAAATAACAAAATGTAAAATTAACCCTACCTACAAATTAAAAAAAAAAAAAAATAAAGCAAACTCACAAAATAATTACAAATTAAATCCCGTAGTGCACCCGACAATCAAACAAGGAGTTTGGGGTATTTCAATATTTACAATTTAACCAAGTTTAACAAAAATTTAACAATTGAAACAAACAAAAACCACGCTCTGCTACCAGTTTGTATGAGGCAACGCACCGACCGCGGCACTTGCCCCATGTCCCCAGCGATACGCTGGGCGAAAGTCCTTAAAGGCTAGACTCACCCAGTGGTCTTCTCTCCTGCTGCAAGAATCAACGGGGAGATATATATACATACAGAGTGGGTAAGGAAAGGGAGGTTGTGGATCCGCCGATATTCTCTCCACCAACAAACACTGCTGCAACCACTGAGTGTACGCACTGACAACGCGCGATCTCCGGTGCCGGAGATTACAACCGACGCGACGCACGAGTGCGGTTTCACAAGAAAAACACAAATTCCAACTTTACAATCAGGCCCGGTCTGGCTCCATTGGAGGCCCTCGGCTAGATGGTGATTTGAGCCCCCCCCCCCCCCCCCCCCCCCCCCCCGGAAATAGAACGAGGACCATAGGGTCCTCTCACGGCAACAATAGTTAGCCTATGTTTGCTGCATGCGGCTAACGTGGTTTTAAATGCTTTTAAATTTTTAATAATTTGGTTGAAATTGAATAATTGCTAAATATTTTACAATGCAATTTGAAGATCTTAGTGATTTGGCTATTTGGTTAGGTAATACTGTACCTCTAAATGACATTGACATCGTATATCAACAATCCAGAGGCTAAAATGATTAAAATATTTTACCTTTACATCAGCACCAAATTTTAATTTATTAATAAATGTTACTACTTCAAAAATCAATTTTTAATGCAGTACTGTTTAAGAATGGTTGACTAAAACAGAACGATAGTTATATGAAAGGTCAACTACTAACATGACAATAAAAACACAATGAAAAAAACGCTGCATTTTACATTAAACAAAACTTTATTGCAACACTCTAGTGTACATTGATACTAAAATATGGCCTAGTGTCGATAAAAACACAAGGCAAAAAAACACTGCATTATATTAAACAAAACTTTAATGCAACGCCCTAGTGTACGTTGATACTAAACTATGGCCTAGTGTAATAGAAGTATAAGTATAACATAAATAATTATTACATAAGGAAGTTAAAAAAAAATTGTGTTAACCGTATAAACACGACAAAAATTCCTACCATAGTGATAGTAGCCTTATCAACGATTGCCTAGCCTATCCCATCAGTTTTCTTTTAAGTTCGTCACTACTACTGGCCACGACATTAATGATTTCTTCTTTGTCGATGTCAGAAAACAAGTTTCTCTCTATGTTCATAAAAATAAGGCTAGACATAAGGTCTTGGCCTAAACTAGCCCTAAGACGATTCTTTATTATTTTTAGCTTAGAAAAAACCCGTTCACATGTAACCTGTGTACAGGGTATCGTTAGGATAAATTTATAAACTACATATAAGTTAGTGAACAATCCTGATCCAGAGAGTTCAAAAAGAACTGAGAAGGCACATGACAAACACTTGAAACATTTTTTGCTGTCATTGCAGAAACCACGAAAATTGTCTTCTTCAGATTCAGGTTCCGAATCGAGTTCACGGTCTTTTAAAATTTCTTCTGCTTTGTTTGATTCTTCGTCTGGGATCTGTTCATCTTGAGTGTTTACAACTTTTATGAAACTTTTGTACTGATCTGCAAATTGTTTAAGTTCTATTAATAATATACTTCTTTCAACATTGCAAAGTTTTGAGATACAAGAGAGGACTCCAGCCGGAAAGTCTTTAATCGTCATTATGTCATTAAATTTTCTTGGATTTAACCAAGAAAGGTCCTCTAAAATTTCTCTGTTTGGGCAAAATCTTTCTTCTATGCTTGTTCTAGCACAGTCTAACATATTGAAAAATACATGCTTGAAATGTTGAGCTGCTGATATTTCAGGAGCATTATCACTTGATTGTTCCCCATGCATTCGTTTTTTCTTTGAAATTCTTCTTTCCGTAAAGTCCAATTGTACAATTAAAATCGACCGTCCGCGTAGATCCCGTATATCGAACCACCCTTTTTTCAGTCATGTTTTTCAAAGTGACGTTTTCCGACACGCTGTCAGCGGTCGAAACGTCTAACCGACAGACGTCAATCCGTCAGCCCACTGACAGGCGGATGGGTCCACAGAGTATCGGGACCAAACAAATTCCATTCTAGTTATAATAGCAACGGAGCTTTCTTCGGCCTTTTGTTTTGTTTTGTTGTAAATCCTCAGTCACAGACACAGAACAGGTACCAACAGATGATTCGCTTCCCAAAATCATGTAAATAAATTGCGATTTTTGTCCCGACACAATAAAATTAAAATCAAATATTTTATTGTATTGAATTTTATTGTACTAACAAAAAATAAAAAATAACGATAAACAAAGACTAATGATAAATAATGATTACTAATTATTAAATAACATTAATAGTTATCGTCATCTGAGTCACTTTCATCGCAATCGTCATTAGATTTAATATTGTTATGGAAAAAAGTCTTCATGATGTTGATATTAAAACTTCAAAGAACGAATGAAAGGAAATAAATAATAACTCGGTATTTAAAGACTGCCCACAGTATTTTAATGAAGTAATAAATAAATAATAAAAGTGACCGTACCTCTTGATCGTTATCTAATTTGTTTTAAAGAGTATACGTTACACACTGTTTAGTTTTCGAGTGCTCGAAGCAAGCACGACACTACGCAAAACATGTTTTATTGTTCCGCGTGCAGCGAGAAATTGTGTTTAGTATAGTTACAGTGTTTCAATGTTAAAAATTTAAATAATATGTGTGGTAGCTTTTTGGGAAAAATGGCAAAATTACAGTGTTTGAAATTAATTTAACAACCAAGTTAATAATCAAAATAATACTTCTAATAACAAAAATATTTAATCAGAATCAGATACAACTTTGTGGGTTTTCAGAGCTGTATCTGACTGCAGTAATTTATGATTCACGATATTCATACTGCTTTCTTATTCCTCCTTAGACTTTTTAATTTCTTCCGATAAGCTTCATTTACCTTCTTAACCCTTCCAATTGTCTTGTAAGTGTTTTAATTTCTTTATCCTTTTTGTATCTTAATTTTCTGATTGATTGGGATGGCGAGTTCCTTCTGCTGGAAACTGAAGACGTTTCTGAAACCTGTGAGTCTGATCTGAGGAAACTATAATCAGAAAGTGGATTATTTTGAGACGTTGTAGTTTTTGAATTTAGATTAGTATTTTTTTATTACCCATCAAAATGGATAAAATTGAAGGAGAAGGAGAGTTCCTGTTTGCTACATTCATTTCTATAGTACATTGTAGCTTGTATTCTCCTGAGCCTCATATTCTGTGTTCGATAACTGTCTACCAAGCTGTTCTTTGATTTTGTACTATGTCTACTTCTATATTATCAACAACACCATCAGTCCTGTAACTATTGTATAGAACTGCGGTAGCAACAATTACATGCCATGTTGTCGTTAATTTTGTTACCATCTTGTTAATTTAGTTGCCATCTTTTTTAGAAAGACAAGGAAATATTCTCACTTTCATTCTTTACACATTTAATTCCTGGTTTTAATATGAGCCTTGTTATAATTCTCTTCAGAGTTTGATTCTTGCTGTAGTACTGGAGTCAAATATTTTTGACAACCATAGCCATACCTATTGTCCCCAAAAAGTATTCTGTCTAAGACACTCTGATGCAGCTTCACCTTGAAGGCGCTCGATTGAAAAATACGATTGTCATGTGCATACCCAGGTCTATCCGTAACAGTGTTATATGTCTGTAGGTCAGACCCACAAACAATCTGGGTATTGATTTTTTTTCTGAACACTTATCTGCAGATGGTCCACCAGGATTTTGTATGTGCCATCAATGCAATTAAATCGATAGCGTCTTTCGAACTGTAATATTCAAAAGGATTTTGAAAGTCACAGACTAATTTTCCTTGTGTTTATTGTCTTTTGTTCTTCTAACCTATCGTTAATATAATTATCAAATCTTTACTACTATAATCCTTTGGTGTAAGAATTAATCGTTCTAAAACCTTGTTTATTTATTGAAACAAAAATAACTTATTAACTATGAATTTGACATAAGATCGGTCACTATGCGCTGCGTAAAACAGGTCAACAACTACTTTTGCTGTGCGTTAGTTGTGACAGACCTAGGAACAAGGACTGAAGCATGGAGGTACCTAGTGACGGACGCACACTCTGTCACTCAAATATTGTTTGTGAATATGATACGCAAAGATGTTGTAGGTATTCGTAGTCACCTGTAGAGGGCTCACAAAATCCAGCTAAATTTTATCCTTTCTAACACCTTCAAATTGTCATAAGATAGAAAGAGACATACATATATATTATCTGTCGGGTCGAAGTTGAGTGAATGTCTCAATTTTGACTACACAATGCATTTTTAACGATAACTATCGATGATATACCCTCGCGAACAAAACTATGGAATTACCAACTGGAGATTTGCTACGAACGATCTCAAAAACTAAATGATTAAGGAAGATTAATGAAAATGGACCATTTTAAAGACTCTAAACTTTAAATTAATACCATATTCATTTAAATTGGGCCCGTATTTCAGGTGCTGTCCTGGTTTAAGTGAAGGAATAAGAAAAGGGGGATCAGTAGAAAAGAACAACAAATTAGGGTAAAATCTTTATTTGATCTTCAATATTTGGTATCAATAAGTACTTTTTGTTGCCGCCCTTAGCCCTAATTACAGCTCAAAGACGATTCCTCATGGACTTAATCAGCTTTTTTAGGAATCTTGTGGGATACCGTCCCACTCCTCTATCAAAGCCGATTTCAGCTCATCAGCACTTGAAGCATCACACAAGGATTTCTGTATCGAACCCTCCTTTTCAACTCATCCCACAAGTGTTCGATGGGATTTAAGTCGGGGCTGAGCGCTGGCCAGTCCAATGTGGCGATACCGACTTCACCCAGGAACTCAGCTGTGGGACGTGAAGTGTGGCAACAGGCGTTATCTGATATATCCCGCATAAGGAACGATATATTCCAGCAGAATATCGGATATGTATCGTCTGAATTTAAACCGTCTCCTCGTCCTCCACCTGGCAAGAAAACAAGCTTCGTTTTTTCGTACGAAATGCCGACCCATATCATACAGGAACCGCCCCATAAGCTACTGTTTCAGCGAAACAGCACTGAGCAAATCGCTCTCCAGGACGCCTATAGACCCCTTTGGTCGCTACTGTGCAAGCACATTCTGCACTCGTCTGTGAACAGAACTCGCCCCCATTGCTCGGCCTCCCAATTAAGATAGTCGCGAGCAAATTGAATATATTTTAGGTAGTATGCATGGCGCAGCCAGTGAACATTCGTAAAATCTCGTTCAAAGGTGTACGAGATTTTTATTATTCTCGTATCTCGTATAGAACCTTTTGAGGATTGAAAGGCATTATACCGGTGGCTTTGTATCCTCTGACCACGTTTTTCTTTTTTTATATTTACCTCACCCATTACTTTTTTAAGAAGAGACGGAAAATGCCTTTTATTGAGTTCTGCTAACCGTGGATTTTCATGTTTGTATGAAGATAAAATTTTCCGAAACACTTTTTAGAAGATTAAAAAATGACACATCCAACGGCTGAGTCAGATGAGTTGAGTTGGATGGAAGCAGTACAAACCGAATATCACATTTTTCACATAATTGTATCACTTCTGCATTAATGTGACTCGAAAGACTTTCGGCCAATGACATTCTTTGAACTTTCCAATCTGCGTGCCCATGGCAAGATTATTATATTGAACCAGTCTAAAAAGGTAGTTGCATCAAATCAATCGGTTTTAGTTCCATTGAAACGAACATGTTTAGGTCCTCCTTCGACAAACCATCCGAATAATAGACTACATATGGAGGCAGTATAGCTAGCTCCGTTTGCTGTATCAACAAATATTACTGAAATGCAACCTTTTGTACTGTTCATTACACGTTCGAGGTTGACACCACGACGAAATATACCTACATTTAACCGAGCCGAGCTCATCGCTGAAATGTGTCTCGTCGTAGTTTAGGATGTGTGTCGCTGGCACGTTTTCTAATACAGATTCAAAATTACTGAAATACATTTCAAAATCTTATTTTTATTTCTCTTCTCCTGCCCTTTTGACGTTTTGTACTGTTCTTAAACTAAATTTGTCTGGGTGTCGCTCAATAAAATTTTTGAGCTACAATTCTCCTGGCATTTTATAAGCGAAAGTATCGCTCCTGTATTTTCTTCTAAATACTCAAGAATGAGTATTCTGAAATCTAATTGAGTTAGCGGAGCACCATAATCATTGCAAAACTATAATTGTGACCAAGGTCACAATGAGAACTTTGACAGTTTTCGGTCTCATAGGAAGATTTTTTTTTTGTCTTAACCGTCTCAATAGATGGCTTATCATTCCGTCATTGTAATTTTTATTAGAAAGTCTTCAACGATTTCTAGTTTTAGTTTTTTTATCTAAAACCTTAAGTAAAAACAAAGACCACCCTCAACGCAATGAAAAACAAAATATTATGCTGGCATGCATAATATTTTGGTTTTAGTATAATTAATTATCATTAAGATTATTTTGAAATATTGTTTCCAAAAATATTAAAAACTATTAAATACAAAAAAAATCCGGAGCACATGTTTGGCTTTTGAGTAACTCTCGCTGTAGGTAAAGTTACTAAGTCCCAGTCACTCCCGTCAGTGGTAACTTTACCTAACCTCAAGCAACAATACCTAAGTAAATATTTTAATAAATCTCAACAGCTGATTTTATGACAGCAACCCCAATCGTTTTTGACATGTAATATCAAAGTTCTACTAACACGTATAGTTTATACCTCTGCAACATCAATTTTAATAAGGCTATGTGGGCGGTGACTATGTGAAAACAACCGAAAGTCTTCCTTATTCTTAGTAATCTTAGTATTTCTTTAGTAATCTTCTTTATTCGAGTCAATACACTAATTACAGGCTGAAGGCGACATTGATAGATTGCTAGAAACCATATTAAACTATTGTTATAAAAGCAAGAAATGTGGCCAACAAACAAATAATAGTCGTTTGGGGTGGGTGGCGAAGTTGTTCAAAACCGCATCGATGAATGGCAGCCGTGGCAACTTATGTGCACGGGCGGATTGTCGTCCAAAAGGAGCAAGCATTTTGTAAGCTTTCCTCGTCTTTTTTCTTTAATAGCTTCTTTTAATTGATCTAGTAAAGAAGCGTAGTATTCTCCCGTTATAGAAACACCACGTTCCTTATAATCAATCAAAAGGATACCTTCTGTATCCCAAAAGATCGTCGCCATGATCTTTCCGGCCGATTGAGAGACCTTATACTTTTTAGGAGGGGGTGTGCCTTTTTTATTCCACTGCATTGACTCTTGCTTTGTCTCAGGTCATAACTGGCGATGAAACTTGGGTTCACAAGTTTCATTTCAAGTTCAAGTTTTTTTTTGTTGACTTGTGTAATCAACAAAAACAAAAAACTTATCTAAATTGGCGCAAAAATCACATATTTAATTCTGATTGAGATCACAAAATAATTGTTTACTAGATCTAACTTGAAATAGTATTTTCGGCACAGGAAAGACACATAATCTTCAAATGCTCTCCACATACGAACTTGTTGCACGCGGTGTACGACTTTCTCGTGCTTTTACTGCGCGCTCTTCCACAATCATGACAACGGCGCACAAAATTACTCGATTTTGCCTCCGAGGTTGCTGGTTGAGTTTCTGTATGCACAATCCCAAGAAAGTCTTTTATCTTGATTGTTAGAGATCTTGGCAACGATTTTTTACAATTCTCTTATGAGCTGTGTAAATGCACAATGCGTTGAGTGCACTCAAATTTAGAAGGTCAAAGAAAACTGTTAGAGACCATCTAATAGAATTTCTCGAAACATCATACAAAGAACACATTTATCAACAAGGTCAACTCCATTTTTCGTCCTATTATAATATGTTATAATTTCGGGCTTTTGACTATCTCCAGTGGCAGCATCAATTGTAGCGTCATTGTGCATCGTTGACATCAGTATAACTACTTTATTTGGTTTTGCCACATACGATACCAGTGTGCATGGTGAGTGAAATCCAAATTTGGAAGAATATTTTGGATTTCCTCTTGCAACACGAAATTCTTGAGGGACTTCTCGCTTGTCTTTTCGAACTGTCCTCACCATGGTGGTGCGGTTTTCAAAAAGTTGTTTTGCAGTTCGAGGTGAAGAAAACCAATTATCCATGGTTATATTGATGTTATTCAGGCTGTTCGTCCAAAATCATTTCAGAACTGGGGACAAAATAGCTTTGAAAGTTTGTGAGAAACGATTGAAAAATTTCTCTTATTGGGGCCAACTTATCAATCCTTGCACGCACTTGACGGTCATCAATATCATCAAAGCGTAAAGCCCTCGTCAGAAATTTGAATCTTTGTTCAGACATAGTCAAATATATAGCGTCAATTCCTGTGTGAATTGACGCAGTACTCGATCGACTTACCTTCATTACTCCAGCCAATAGTAAAATGCCAAAGTAACCTCTGATTTCAGTTTCGTTTGTCTCTTTAGTATCTCGTTGTCTTGCATATTTCTCTTTGATATGATTAATTTTCTTATTAGTATATTTAGTTATAAGCTCAATTATCCGATCATCGACAAAAAGCGACATGCATTCTTCAACTGCAGTTTTTTGTCTTGCTATTCCTTTAGGCCCGGGAGGCACAAATTGTGCCTTTGCGTTCTTCCTCTGTTCAGAGGTACTGTTTTTGACCATACTGTATTATCAAACTCCGGTGTAAAAGTCAGTGCGTCGTATTCGCTGAGGCGGCTCATCATTTTCAGAGGTTTCGTCTGATCCCTCACTTGGCATATCCTGCTCCTGCTCGGATTCTGACTGATGATCCTGCTCTTCTAAACAATCAACTTCCTCGTCAGAACTTTACTCAGCTTGATTTCTTTTCTATTGTTTTAATGGCCGTATGTGACGCCGATTATTTATTCGTGCATGTTGATGTAGGAGCCTACGGTAAAACTTCTGATTCAACTATTTGGAGGGACTGTAGTTTATATGATGCAATGGAAAGAAATGATTTAGATCTACCTGGACCGCAAGCATTTACCCCTGTAGGTAGTGTAGTGTAACAACTCTAGATCACAGTAAGGGTGGCGGTTGAAAAGAAAGATAGAGACGTCGAGAAAACACCACACTTTAATATCACTTAGTGTCCCTATATGTACACTAGAAATCGCCGCGGTCCTTATAAAATTTCACACATATAAAAATAATTTCCCTTCGTTCAGTGGGGAACAGCTTAAATAGATGAGGCTGTGCACAGCGTTGGAACTTCCGTGTCCGACAGGATCTTCGGTAAAAATAAGTTATTTTATTAACTCGTCGACTTAATAAAATAGGATTTAGCTTCGTTTAGCCTTTTGAAAAGAATCTGAGTCTCAGCCGTTATACATATATTTCTAGCACCTTTTCTTTTCGATTCCGTCTCAAGAATCCCTTTTTTTCGTGAGAAAACCTGTCAATCTCTCTTTCAGTCTTTTTCGCTGCTTCTTTTTTCGTTCAAATATGTTCCAAATCTCGCCGGCCAGTGTACATATGTAAGGTAGATAAAAAAAAGGTTACATTAAAACAAAGAAACAAAAAGGTTTTTAATGAATGAGAAGCGAATGATGATGAACCCTACATTATCTCCCCTCCCCATGAAAAATTTTTGAACGCAGAGAAAAAAAATTTGAGGTATGGGACATAAGCTTCACACTTCCATTCATCACCAAACATTTCTTTCAAATCCCCTACATGCACACAACCATTCAAAGATATGAGTCAGGCTTACGGCTGCTTTTCAGACCAATGGCACTGACTCAACGAAGGAACATCCCTAATGACTGGTAAGCTTGTTTAAAGTGTCAGTCAGCTGCACCATATGACTTGAAAGCTTATTTAAAGTGTCAGTCAGCTGCACTATATAAACCCATAAAAAAATGAATGAAAGAAAAAAATGAACCTAAATCTAACCTAACCATTAAAACGACCCTAATAACTAAACTATCCTAAATATAAGAGAAAATTGACTTGTATCGCGACTTGGCATCTAGCCCGCGACACAAAGTCAAACATATAATGAGAAATATTTACAGTGAATGCTATTTAAGGCTTATTTAATCCGGGTATAGCGACCACCCGGGTGATTATGTGGAATATGCCAAAAGGAATCCTGAAATTGCTAATGAATGAGGTGAATGAAGGTGCGTATATGCAAAACAACAACAAACAAAATAATATTACACACACTAAGAACAAAATTAATCAATTATTTTTACAAACACAAAAATAATTTTGAATAAAAGCCAAACCATACAGAATAAATATTTCAAAATAATTTAGAATACTTAACCAAGACATTATATACAAAATTACAAGACAACACATAAATAAGCCACCTTCTACAGCTATATAGGTGGTCGATAACAACGGCAAAATGTGGTACGTGTAAATTGTAATATTCATTTTCAATACAAAATATACGCCCGAACACATGGCGTCGTTGTGATGTGGTTGTGGTACGTGTGAATTGATCCTTATATTCTTCGGTCACTACATGAAACTTCGCGACAATTACGGCCCAAGCCTCCTTCTTAAGTTTACGATCTTTATACGCACCCAGATTCTACATCCCATAATTCAGGACGTACATGAATTTCGTTGATAAAGTTCAAAATCTTTTCGTTTGAAGACTCGGCCATGACGAAAAGAATAAAATCAACAACGATATAAAACAATTTCAATGATCGCAGATTAGGTTAGAACACGCGGACGGCGGCGGTGTGACGAACCGGGGGGAGGCGAGTGAGGGAAAGAGATGCACCTATACATCAGAGCAAAGACCGATATACGGCGATATTGCAGTAAAGCCATAGCTTGATAAATCATTTGCAATCTAGCCGGCTAGACATTGATTAGGACTAGTATAGTAACGCCAATGACTGGCAAACTAGGTAATTTGTATCGATATATTGTGTCGCAACGAATCGCAACTAATTGTATCGATGCGATATACGATTAAATACGATATGTATCGATGTATGATCTTTTGTATCGATATTGTATATATCGTATCGAAAATATCGTATTAAATTAATGAAATAAAACTATTACTTAAATATGTAGTTATTAATTATTGTAGTTAAGTTAGCTTTATTTCAGTAGGTATTAAAATTAACTAGGCATTGTTTTTTATAAAATTTTAATTTTTTTTTTTTACCATTTTGCATACTATATAAATTTACGATAAATCAATGATCGGATTTAAATGGTAGGTACTTTTATTCATTGCATTTTAATCTTGCCAATTTATAATTAATCTGATATCATAGTACGTAGCTCAATATCATAAGCTCGTGAAAAAATCTTTTCACAAGGTACTGATGTCAACACACAGCATTTGGTTGAAACTAATTTTGCCAAATTTGGGTCATATTCGTGATATTTCCGCCATTGAAGTGGATTGCCATGTTCTGTTCCCATTTGAAGAATGTCGTCTTCTAGGTATATTTAAACTTCCGCAATCGCTCTTGATAATGGGGTTACTTTTGGGCTCTATTCCAAAAGATTTGCCATCTTATAGCTATTCCATTCCAAGTGGAGAGTTCAGTATCATGATCAGTTACTGAAACATGTGTTACAACTAGCGGTTGATTTGTATGCTTTTCCCTTGTAATTATATCAGAAACCAAGTCGATTACACTTTTTTTCGTTTCCTCAGCCTGATGTGGTTGGAACATGAAATTTTTAAATCTTGGATAGACCTTCTTAGATCTTCTTAGAAGAAGATCGATAAAGCCAGCGTTCTACTGAATTATGAAATCTTTACGTAGTTTCCTTCTTGAGCTTTTTCAGAACCACTTTGACAACTTCATGAAGACCATCTTTTAACTCCAATGTATCCAGTGTCTTTAAAAGGCCCCATGTAATAGGAATAACTTCCCCACCGGCGAAATATCTCCACTCATGCGCGTAGTTATTTCGTCAAAAAGTTTAAGCACATAGAGCAAATCTTCAACAATTTTCCAGTCATTTTCATCAAGAGATATACCTCTAAAATTGCTGAGTGAAAGTGTTGCAGTTACAGCTTCACGAAGTTCAACAATCCGCCTCAGCATATGGAAATCAGAGTTCCACCGCGTTTCATCAAATTGAGTAAGTTTTTTTGCTGTTTTCGCCTCTGATTGTTGCACTTGATATCTTGATATCTATAAAGTGTTTGAAAGTTATTTACGACTAGGTAATCGATAAATAGGATTTAAGCCATGAACAAATTCAAGAAATCCCTTGTCTTCCACAATACTGAATGGTTGAAAGTCTAAAATGAATAATTTCATCAGTAATTTATTTAGTCTTTACTGTTCAGATGGTGTTATTTTTTTTCTTTGGACGTATTGTGAAATTGTCTGTTGACGAGTTAAAGCCTACTGAATAATCTGTGGTTGTGGACATTCAAGACCCTCTCACCCTCACACTCCCTCGCACATCTTTGATTTCAATCGTAGGGTGTTTTCTTAAAATATGTTTTTTTAAATTCGTCGAGGAAGTTTTATATCAAGTTCGAAATGTACCCATACGCTGAATGTTTTTCTTATAGTTGAGATCATTTTTGGATATATTTACACAGTAACACTAAACGTTTCTTGTTGTTAAATAGTTATTTTAAAAAATTATACAGTAGTACAGTGTATATGCAGTATAACATTCACTTCACTTCACTCCACTTATATAATTAAAACTAATTAAAAAGTAAAAATGTAATAAAATATTATTACCGTCAACGTGCCTTACTTGAGACACTTTTGAACTTTGCAAAATGATTTCCATGAATGTATTCACTTAATCAGTCTATAAATACGTTCATGATACAAGTCATACTTTAATTTCAATGTTCCAATAGTGTAATTTGCTTACATTACCTTTCTTCATATTTATATTTTAAAAAATGTAAGTGTCTCAAGTTACCAACTTACTGTGGTATACTTGAGATGTCATTGAAATCTAATTCAGTATCAACTTAACAGAGGTGTAGTAATCTTGAGATAAAAAAATATTTCACCACAGACCTTCCCATATAAGCAAAACAAAAATTGGTAAATTTTACTAGGAGTTGGAGCAGCTTTATATTTTTTTTGGGTTTAACAGATTTTATTATTTGGTCTCTTTTAATTATTAAAATATCATCTACAGTGGGGTAGACATAAATATTCTTTGTAGTATTGACAAGCCTTAAAAATTTACATTTAAAAGTCTCTTGATGAAAAATCTTCTATTATTTCTGCTATAAACTGTTTTACAGATCTTTTTTTAGATTTTTCATCATAAACTAACTGTACCTGCACAAAATCTCTTACATTAAATGTGGATTCATTTCTTGTTTGAGTAAGATCATCATTTTCTTGAAACACAGTGTCTTTATTTTGACTTGAATTTTATTTTAGTATCTGACTTTCTTCATTGATATCGCAAATGCCATTAGTCATATTATCTCCAAGTTCCTTGCTTTCTTTGCGCAGAGCTTTCTTCTTTTCTTTAGCATTATTACCTCGATTTTTCTTGTCTTGTTTGGATGTGAGTTTCTTATTTGTATCTAAAATGTCCTTTAGTATGTTATTTTCCTTATTCATTCCATAAATTTCTTCCCACCTTTCCTTTTGTCCCTGTTTTAAAATCAAATTTTCTTCATGTTTCGCACTCTCTTTCTCTTTTACTATCTTATTAATTTTATTTGTATCGTCGTTTTTTGATGTTTGAAGTACCGTATGAAATTCTTCCTCTTCCTCGTCAACATCACTAATGTCGATACTAGTATCATGAAGTGACATTTCTTCATCAACACTTGTGTCTGTGTCATTTTGATCAGTATTTTATTTTATTTTATTAATGAAGGAAAACTAACGGCTAATACAATGGTTGTTAAAAAAAAGAAAATACATCAGAAGGCCACTTAAAAGTTTTCACAAATATACTATATACTATTGTATAAACTTAAATATGTTTTATTTTTATTTTTCTCACGCCTAAGCGGGTCAACATTCGCATCATCCCTTTGAAAAAGGGAGCCAGGCTCTAAAGAATCATTTAAATCGATATGTTGCTCAACTGTTTCAAGAAGGGGGTCTCGCTCAATAGTCTCATCTAACAATTGTTCAAAATCAACATTTTCTTGAAGGTTTACTGTTTCTGTTTCTAGAACTTTATTTGCAGGTTTTTCTTTTTACTCATTAATTGTTGCACATCTTCATCTGTTAATCCTTGGCCAGGTTTCGCTAGTATTCTACTTTTTCGTTTTCGTACAGGAGTGTTTTGCGAAAAACGGTTAGCTTTCAAGAATTTCTGAAAGTCTTTTGCCCATTCAGGGCCATTATCTTCTTCAGTAGCAGCATCAGTGCTTGGCAAATGTTTTAGCACTTTCATCATATTGAGTGGATAAATTCCTCCTGCCTTGAATCCTGAGATCAAAATGGATGAAATGGTTGTCATGCTTTTTAGGGCATTGTTTAGTAATCTGGGGAATATATCTTTAGTTATGCATCCCCTGTTGTGGTTTTTCCATTCTGTTAAGATTTCTCGCTATTTTATTTTCAACGGTCTAAAAAAACACAGATCAAGTGGTTGACACAAATGTGTACTGTTGCTTGGGAGACATACAAATCTAATGTTTTTGTCTATGCAGGCTTGAATTACTGGTATTGAAAGGTGGCTACTTAAGTTATCGCCAATTAAAAGTTTTGGTCTGTCGCCCAAAGTATCAAAATATGGGATTATTATTTTAAAGAACCAACTTTCAAAAGTGGCTGCATCGAACCAACCACTCTTCGTTTTATCATATACAGTTCCAGCTGGACCACCCTGTGTCCAAGTAGAATATAGATACTCAGCCTTGTACACAACATAAGTTGGCAGCAATATACCGCTAGCAGTTCCAGCAAACATTACAGAAACGCTAGACTTAGAAGTGTCCATTATATTTGCAACATGCTTCGATCCTCTTTTCACAAAAACTTTCTTTCTTCCTGGGTCATCTGACATATTCGTCTCGTCATAATTTATTATGGCATCACTCTCTACACCCTCAACTGAAATCTTTAAATGTTCAAAGTATTCCTTTATAGTTTCTGGACTAACTGCTGCTCTAGCGCGTTTTATATTCTCGGTAAGTCTTGAACTTAGTAGATCCTTGTGACGATATAAAAATCCTTCCATCCAGTATCGTCCTGGTAAATTGTTTTCGGACCTGGGTTCAGAAACACCAAGCCGGTCTAAGTGTGCCTTGACAATAAATCTAATATCCATCTCAGTAAGAGGGAATCCCCATGCTGCACACATTGTGAGAGATGTAACTATTGAACGTTCATTATTCGCAGTCAGAACAGTTGGAAGCCCCACTTTTTTCAAGTATTTCATTTTGTTTTCCTAGCAAGAGTGGCATGAGGAATGTTAAACAGCTCTTCAGCTTTTCTAAATGTCATTCCATTTCTAACTGCATTTAAGGCTTTGTCTAATACTTCTTTGGAGTAATCTATATATTTTCTGGACCCGGGTTTACGCTTGTATTTTTTGCCCCCCATCTTTTCTGAAACAAAACAATGATCAAAAGTCAATAAAAACAAATATTAATAGGAACGGACATACTGCAATAATACAATATCGATAAAAGAAAAGAATTGAGAAGATAGTTGCTAATAAATTATCCACGAACAAGAAGTGGCCTCGGGCTTCTTAGGCTCGAATAAATAATAATAAAATGAAATATATGCGTTCGCGTCGCGCGATCGAGCCATTTAAATGACACTAACTTGAGCCAGCTAAACTAACTTGAGACACGGTGAGAACTTGAGACTTCAGTCTCAAATTATCTTCATATTGATCATATTTCACTTCGAAGTAAAAGACATCAACAAAACAACAACGATAGCAACTAAATAATATTGACATTAATCTTCAAACATCTGCCGAGCCACTCCGACTACACTCAGTGAAAAATCTTACTTAATTGTATATTTATGACCTAAGTTATTTCACACACAATAAAAACAAATAAATTGTACCTTATTTAAACGACCACAGCTCAAAGAATTCTCCACTTTTTTGAAATCTTTTACTTTCCAAAACACAACACGTCATTCCCGGAGCGAACTAACAACCATAGACAATTGTGTTGCCAGCTTATGAAAAATAAAACCCACTTAAAAATTATAACAGCTTTTGTTTCATGTTGGCAGGCAGTTGAGGCAGTCTCAAGTAAGGCACGTTGACGTTGACGGTTTGGTTTGTTGCATTTCACGCGCTCGCGCTTAAAATGAAATTATATTGTGTCGTCAAAACAAAACAATGACTAATGGAATGAAATGAAAAGCATTATGCAGTGATCCAGTAAACATTTGTATTTGTCTCTGTCAAATCTACCTAGATCAGTGTTTTTTTTTTTCACTCACACTGACGTATTGTGGCCACTCCGTGCGCGGATCACCGACGGTTACACGCCTGGGTGGTGACCAGCGTGCAGCTTTTCTAAGGGTATTTCCTCCTGCGCTGCTAAAGCCTGCACGTTCTCTTAAATTCTGATCCGGCTAATGAGCGGAGGCGTCTCAAAAATTGCGATGGCTTCCGATCTCCATTTTCTTCTTCCCCAAGGAGCTGCCTGACTCTGTCTTCCTCCGAAGCAGATAGACGCTTGATCAGTTCTGACTTGAGATGCTCATAACGGTTAGTGTTCGGTGGGTATTCGATAATGTCGGCTACTTCCCCCGCAATTTAAATTAATTAATTAAAAGTGAAATTATTTCGGGGATACCAGTGAAACTCGATAACAATAATATGTCAGTAGGTAATCTTAGTCACCTCATCCGAGTTTCCTATGTCACCGTGGATTTTAAATAGCTTGGGAAAACGAAGCAAGAAAACTCTTAAATGTACCATCGCCGAAAAAGTGGGTTACAGCTCCTATTGTTTGACGGGATTCTAATGAACAACATATTTTAAAAAATTCTGTTGAATTTCTGTCATTGCATAAGAGAAAGTCTGAAAATGTTCTAGTAAATTTTACATAATATGATAAGGTTTTCGTTATTAAAGTACTAACGCCTAAATATTTTTTTCTCGTATTGTATAACGAAGTCTTCACGGAGTTAAAAGAAGATCAGGCATAACGTCAACCAATTCTGGGTTTTGCATATTTTCTTGAAACAACTTTGGAATTGGTCTTACATTTATCAAGAGCTATTTCCATAGCATTTCTTGCTTCATCAGGAATGCCATTGATGGTCACTCTGTCTCGATACAGCCTTTTCGTTGATAATCCATGTCAAGGAGCCGCTACGTGTACGAGCATGGCGACGCAATAATGACGCAGAAGAAGTTTTATTTTTATGTTGCTTGTGTTATAGGCGACCGTAGCCACCTATCACCAAGTGGACCATCAGCTTGTCTACCGAAGAAAGTTGGGGAGTACGTCAACGCTCATATAAAAGGTTTTCTTTTTTAAAAGTCGTCAATGGTTGTCATACGGTAGGGAGTTGCAATAAGTTGCTGAAAAGACATTGCTATAAGCTGGGTTATATAAAATCAAGTCTTTTATCACATTTTCTCTACAATTCCGTACTGGCTAGATTTTTTTAAAAGTAGCCTTAGAGTCTTTCTAAACCCAAAAATCATTTTCTTCTGACACACTTATACATACCTTGCAGCAGTCAAATAGTCTATCAAGATCTTTTGTTTTCAGTAAAAGAAATATAGCTTATACTAAATCAGTTAAGAGTTGATTAAAATACTCTATATTGAAACTGTATTGATGCAGACGTTGACAGAATGTTTGACAGACTTTTTTTTTAAAGATAATTTCTCAACAAGAAATGTTGATCCAAGTTAAAGTAACTCAAGTTTCAGTTTCTATAATTAAGGTATATAAACACTTTTGCTAGTGAAACTTCATGTATCTAAACATTGGATCTATGTGTTTAAATGTGGATTAAGGTAAAATGTTGATATAGGTTTTAGATTAGTCATTCAACAGCTTGTAAATGATTTATTGTAAGTTCGACTTCATTTTGAAAAAAAATGCAGAAAGGACCAATATTGCAACATTGTTATATTTTTTCATTGTTTCATAAATAAAATAAAAAAATGTACACTACTATTAATTTATTTATTAAATAAAGTATATAATTAACTTAATTATTTTCATTTTCACTAAACCTCCATAATCTTTTTAACAACATTTGTTCAACGGATTGGTGACCACGGCTCGAATACATCACTGAGCTTCTTGCGTTCTAAAAAGTGAAAAAAGTATGTATTTATGTGCATAATCTGACATAGTTTTCGAAATATAATCAAAATGAAAATCTAGGTATAGACCCATTTTGACAAGTATAGACCCAGCCCATTGGTTGAGTGGTTACTGTGGTTATTGCCTTAGCATTTTGTATCAAAAAATTCGGGAATTATAGGTCTGATGAGTAGTGGCTGGGCTTACTGCGTTTGGCAGTCATTTGGGTAGGTTAGGGGATGGTGCTTATATCAATTGGCGACGGCAGCAGCCACCTACCATCAAGTAATCAGCATAATGTCAGCCTGTCTGCCAGAGACACTTTACACAATAAACCCATACATTTTGGTTATATTTCCACTTATGTTCAAAATATTCTAAAATATTTCGCTTATTTTATATGAAGCAAAATATACTTTAGCAATGTGGCTGGCAACTCCACACTGCTGAAATGCAAAGAAAGGCCGCGTCATACCGCGCAGTACAGCGCAAATGCATTTGGACCTTTACCAGCTAACATATGCAGATAGAGAAACAAAATACCTGGAGTAGGGAAGTCCTCGGGATGCAATTCAATGTAATGGAGCATCACAGCATCCTTTTCTGCAAAGTACTCGTTACGTTTGTGTTGAATGTAATTTAAAAGAGTAACCCAGCCAGCAACGCCAAGAACATGTTTGTGTATACCTGAAAGAAAATGCATTATTTTATTTATTTTTTATTCCATGTATATCCACTGTCAGGTAACTTATTTTATAATAAACTAGCAAATTAAAGTTTAAATTTTGTCAGTGGATACTTATGTAATAAAATAAACTTATGTTCCAAATTTCAGTTTTCTACCTATTAGTTTTCGCTGTGCGTTGATCCATCAGTCAGGACAAACTATTTTATACCTATTAGGGACCTGCCCCAGCTTTACACAGATACAATTTATTTCTGAGAATTATATACAAGAAGCTTCCTTATTGATCACTCTTTCCATTAATGAAAACCACATCACAATCCTTTGCATGGTTTAGGAGGAGTTAGAGGATATACAGACAGCGACTTCCAATTTACACTAAGTAAGTAAGTATAGATTACCTGTTAATATCAACATAGGTAATGGAAAGTTTTTTAAAACAATAGTTAGCATAGAGCTTTTTAGTATATAATATTTGATGTATTGACGATTATGGATTTTTAGAGCTTTAGATTACTTCATACACCTGCTTTCAAGTTGAATGTACAATCACTGAATTATTATTTCATAACTAGCTGACCCAACAATTGTTGCCTTAATCGTAACTTTCAAACTAACAGCAAAAATGTTTTAAATGTAACAATAACAAGGAATTATGAAATTCAATTACATAAAGGAATAAATCCCAGTTTAGAAAAGTATAAATTCAGTAGGACCATTTACAAAATGAATTGATTACTTAGGAAATAACAGATCTAAATCTAGTATTAAATTCTTCTTCGTATTGTACCAAATGATGAAAATGAAAGCTGTACACAATTAAAAAATCAGCTTTAGCACTATAATAGAGGGAAGGAATTTGGTACACTGGTAAAGAGTTTAGGTCTTTCGATTATTTTGTGAATAGCTATGATGAATTTATAAATTAACTGTTGTGGTTATATTGCACGGAGCTTTTTTTCATATTACTTTATTAGTTTCAATTTTTATATGGAAGACTTCTAAACATAGCATGAACATTATGAATGCTACATTTATGAATTTTTCAAATGAAAATTGAAATTTTAGAAAAATATTAGTTACTAAAAACTTTTATCCATTCATCATAACTATTCACAAAAGAAGAGACAAAAACATTACATTTATGCATAATAAACACATTTTTATGTATTCTTCGGTCACAAGTCTATTCTTTCGGATGATTTCTAATTAAAAATTCACCATAACATTTTAAAATATTGATATAGTTCATAACAATTTAAAAATATTTCACCTCTAACCGTATCCAAATAATTGACGGGTTACAGTTATTTTCATCAAAAATACATTTATATTGGTTTTTATATGATATAAAATACATAAGATATAATCCGAGGGTTATTGATTATTACATACATGGTTTATCCTTCGAGCTGAAGATAAGAAAACGGCGAAGGATCAAGTG
The DNA here is from genome assembly GCA_910589475.2 of Bembecia ichneumoniformis. Taxonomy (NCBI): domain Eukaryota; kingdom Metazoa; phylum Arthropoda; class Insecta; order Lepidoptera; family Sesiidae; genus Bembecia; species Bembecia ichneumoniformis. Next base: position 14,612,226 of record OU342526.1, on the reverse strand, counting down.
CTACATAAATTTTACCAGATCGTCTAAGATCATAACATAAATGTTATCGTTAAAAGCATAGGAAAATAATGTATTATGTAATGGTTTACCGCTCATCAGAGGACGTTTAGTAGTGAAGTTTAAAACCACTCCGGACCCCACGCCAAAAATTACGCCTAAAAATGTTGGCCATATCTGATTCAAGGCTGGTTTGATTCTATTCTCATCTCCCAATTTCAGTATTTCAATTGCGGATAAATTTGAAGCCATTTATCCTAGTTATAAATAAATTTTCATTCAATATTATTCCACTCCGTTTAGTTGGTGATTGGTGTGTTGTGTCAATCAAAATGACTGAAAATGACAATTGACAACTATCAGTTTCACAGTGAAACTTTCACTTGTCATTTTGATTGACACAACAATACATTTTGTTGTTGCCATTTTGATTGTATACAAAACATTGGTAATACTAGTTTGTGGTGAGGTAAGTACTATTTAGTTTGTGAATGTAACTATTAACACAACTCAGACTGATTTAGCTTGGGTATTCCAAACTACTAGACCGATTGAGCGGAACAAAATGGTTTGTAATGGGACCTGTACACATTGGGTCAATAGAGGCCATCGCTAATGTGTAAAGGGGGCAATGGCGCATGTTTTCGTTTGTGGATAATTGCTAATCTTGGTGCGCAATCAATAAGTTGTCAGTTTTTTTGATGCACTTCGAAGAGATCGCTGCAGCGCTAAAACTTTGAACAGTCGTTATGACAATAATATTTATTATATTATATAAATATAATAAATATAATGAACAGTCATAACGACTATTATGTCGTTATGACTGTTCAAACAACTCAACATTTATATAAATAGGTACAACCAATCTCTTTGGTTTATAAAAAGATAAATACTATTTACATTAAAACCTCCACAAATACGATTTAAATTCAAATATGTTCTGTTCCGCTAAATTGCTGATGAGGTTTGGTTTTTTCGCGACCAAAAGGTCGAAAGCGCCATGGCAAACATAGATAAGTATGTTGATGGCAAATACGGCGGGTAGGCCATATATTTAATACTCCTATATTGCTAGTAGAGTGCACCGCTGATGCCGACCGAACGGTGCAGACATTATACATATGTCTGTCTCCCTCATGAAGGCTTCGAACGTTGTGCGCATGTCCGAGAACTACATTATAAGCATCTTATTGGCTGGGCTTCTCTCACTACTCCCAGTACTGTCGCAACGCATGCGAATAACTCGTCAAGTATCAACGAGTGAGAGAAAATATGTAGTTCCGTCTCGGCAACGCTGTAACTTACGGGGACTAGCAATATAGGAGTATTGAATATATGGGGTAGGCGTTCTGCTGCACATAGCGCAACGACGTATTTCTTTCAAAGATTTTACACTACACAACGGAGAGTAACTTTTGTAGCTACCAATATGTACAGTAAAAAACCAATACAATGTTGCTAGGTTGACTTTTATTAGATGCTTATTTTACTTTACATGTAATTAATTTTAAATATAAATTAAGAAAAAATGTTTATTGGTTAAAATATAATTACTCACTCTGAATTTAACGGTACTTACTTTAAGGAAATACACAATATTAAAAAATTCTCAAATGGGTAAATGGGCATTTACTGGGTAAGCGTGGTCCACCTTCGACCGCATCTGCACCTTACAACAGGTGAGATAGTGATCAAGCGCTACCTCGATTTGATAAAAAAAAATTAAAATATAATTATTTAGAATATATAATATGATATACCTATTTCTTTGTAACATGTCATTAAACATGAAACTAAAAAATATTCTATAAATTAAACCTCAGCCCTAGTGAACATAAATAGCAGATATTTTTCTCTGCAATGATGTGAAAACACCAAACAATTTAAATAGTCTGTGTAGTAAAGTAACACACAGCGTGAACGTGGTTAGTTAGGCTATGGTTAGGCTGGCCCATCATAGACAATAGATATTATAGAAATATAGACATTAAATGCCTATGGGCTGGCGCCTAGCATATTTGTTGAATTGTTTTATAAAATTATAACCAATGTTATTTTGTTTGTATTGCTTATTTTCTCTTTAAATATATATCACTACTTGATAAGTATTAATTTTATCCTAAAGGTTTCTTGCGCTAATTAATAACAATATGGTAAGTATATTGTGTTTCATTTACGATATAAAGATCATACTTATATTTACTATAACCCTGTCTCCGTTTTAGGGTAAACAAAAGAAAACAAGGAAGATAGTCGAGAAGAGATTTGCTAAAATGAAGAAGCTTATCAATCCGAGAGATAGCAGAATAAAAGCTAGCGAAAGAGCGCCTCCCAAGAAAAAGAAATTCGATCCACACGAGGTGAAAATTCGCGAAGCCCCTCAATCTAGTTCAGCTCTCTTCTTTCAATATAATACTCAATTGGGGCCGCCTTATCACATTCTAGTGGATACTAACTTTATCAACTTCTCAATCAAAAATAAACTTGATATAGTACAGAATATGATGGACTGCTTATATGCTAAGTGTATCCCATATATTACAGACTGTGTTTTAGGAGAGCTAGAGAAGCTTGGTCGAAAATACCGTGTCGCCTTGAGGATAATAAAGGATCCCCGATTTGAAAGGATAGCTTGTATGCACAAAGGCACATATGCTGATGATTGCTTGGTGCAAAGAGTTACACAGCACAAGTGTTATATTGTAGCCACAAATGATAAGGACTTGAAAAGAAGGATAAGGAAAATTCCAGGTGTTCCAATCATGTATGTTGCCGAACACAAGTACACAATAGAAAGAATGCCAGATGCTTATGGTGCACCCAAAGGTGCTATTTAATTTTAAGTTACAATAAAATCATTTCATATTTGATCATTAGTTTAATTTTTCAAATTTAATTAATGTTTTAATTTGAAAAGATTAAGAATCCGGATATCATTCTAGGTGTACCAAACAGGATTACTTGCCCGGAAGGTGTCCTAAAGTTAAATTTTTATTTTGTGACTATATAATATAAATATTCTTATACATCTCCCTTTTATGTCGAGTTGTCACCTTTTCCAGCTTTTATTAACTTTACATGGAGTGTTTTTTTTTTTATGTTATGTCGACAGACAGGCTGACAGTCCACTTGATGGTAGGTGGCTACCGTCGCCTATAACACAAGCAACGCTACAGGTGCTGCAAGTGCGCTGCCGACTACAGTAGGATAAGGGATTAGGAGGGAATAAGGAAATGGGCTCTGGCATCCCTTACTCACTCACCGAAACACAACAGCACGTATATGCTGTTATTTCACGGTGGTCTTCTGTAAGGGGGTGGTCACTGCCGCCAGGCGGGCTGCCCAAATGACTGCGAAACGCAGTGTGCACTACCACTACTTTTCAAATCCAGACCAGTCAATTTTGAAAATTACATTAAAATTTCCAAACTTGACCCCGCCGGGAATCGAACCCGGGGCCCCTGAGACGTTAGGCAAGCATTCTTGCCACTCATCCAACGGGCCGTCAATAAAAGCTAAATTAATAAATCTATCACTGTTTTTTAGAAAGGTCACCTGAAAGTGAGGATTCGAAATTGTTTAATGAATATGTAACATAACAGTGGATGAAATAATTTGATTTGTTTTTCTGTGGAAAGATGGCATAATAGACTAGAAAATTACATTCAAGATAGAACAGACATTTACTTATAAGTATGTAAGAATGTCAGCCTATTACTTGTGGTTGTATTAAAATAATAAATAAAAAAAAGGCTATCAAAAAACTGCAAAGGCTATGTTGAAAATTAGACGTGAAAAAAAAATCTAATGCATATTTTATTGCAAAAATTAAAAATATTGCTCTTTGATTGAATAGAAAATGATTAGTGGATTGAATGAAGGGCGTAGGATCAAGTGTGCAGTGCTCAATTAAAAATGCTCTGTTCAATGTGAGTGCTTGTGGCCATAACATTACTTGGTAAAATAATTATTTAGGTACCATTAAATTCTTTTTATTATTAATTGTAAAATTGGACTAATAAGTATATACCTATTTCAAAACCATACAAAGAATAATTTAAATAATTCCTTTTGTTTATTAATAGGCTATTTAACGTATTTGAAATGTCCCCTATTCATTCAGTTTCTTTGCTAAATTAGTTTGTGCAATTAATATAGAGCGTATCTTTGTATGCTCTATGAACAATAATCAATTTGCGACAATTTTCGTAAAATGTTTAATCAACATAGTTGTTATATGTATATGACACTACATAATATTATGTCAACATATTTGTTATATCTCAAATATAAATTGTTAGAGGTTAATTATAATTGTATTGCCTAATAAATCTTACTTTTTAAGTATAATTTTTATTTTCCGCTGTAACACACAAACTCGACGTAAAATGCATAGAAATTTTAGATTTTATAATTGTAGAACAATAGCGATATAAAGAGAACACAATATTTATTTTAATAAGTAGTAAATATTCAGATATAATAATATGTACATATAATACATGTCAAATGAAAATTTCATTTAATTTCCAGTAAATTCTATATTATTAAAATGCATTCTAAGATTCCTTAAACATATTTTCGTATAATATATGACAAAGACACATTATTTGCTCATATTGTGTTGTTAGGATTACTAGGAGAACCTACAACATCAATAATTTCACCAAGAGGTTTTACTTCGCCATCATTTGTTGAATTACATAAAGAAGCTGGTATAGTTAAGGTCTTTCCTGGGTTAAGGGCTTCATACTGATGTCTTAGTGCTTGCAACTCAAACTCGTATGATGCCAAAGCATTCTTTAAATCTAGCCCTAAGGCTATATTTGAACGTAATTCATTGAAATGCTTGCAAATAGCTTCAGTTGGCGTCGGTGCAATATCAATACTGAGCGCTCTTAATTCTTGTTCAATGGCTTTGGTCTTTCTCTGTCCGACTCCTGGGGGCAGTTTCATACGCTGGGACCGTAACCACACTCCAGTACTGCGTGCTTCAGGAAACTTTATACCAGACGATTCTACTGTCACATTCTCAACTGTACGTATAGGTCTCTGCTGTGATGTCAACTTTTTCTTATGAAGTTTCCTATCATGTCGCCTTGCCATGTTGGCAGCAGCCGTTGATGGTGTGCTTGGACCGTCGTGAGTGTTATTAACTTGACTGTTAACGGATACATTAGCATTATCAGCTCTGGATATCAACTTTTGCAAGTCTTGAGTCTTTCTTTCCCTTTCACGTTTTCTAGCCTCTATCTTTTTAAGTTCAGCCAGAAGCAACTGTTCCTCATCTATCTGCGCTTGTGTCCTATCAAACAGTTTTATTAATTGTTCCTTTCTCTTTCTTTCATGCTCAGCATCATAATGATAAACTCTTTTCTCTCCATTAACCATTGTTACCATATTGGACCAATTACCATTTTTAGGTTTTATCTTGCTAATAATAGAACAGATATTGTAATAGCGCTCCTTTAAATCCTCAATGGACCTACCTCTGAAAGCTGCTCGATCCCACCTGTCATGTATCACAATGAATCTTAAATCAAATCTTTGACATAAATCCATAAGATGATCAGTTTCTGGTTGACTCCAATCGTCGGATTGGAGATATTGATTATACTCAGAATCAGTATATGACGGTATTGACACCTGTTTGTTAAACTGGGCAAAAGGATATCCTTTGCTTTCATCTGCGACCCTTTTCCAATGATAGAATACAGCATCATCCTTTCGTGCAGGATTGGTGAATGGTGCCCACTCCCATTTTCTCACTTTACGCATGCCAAGTTTTGCTTTTGTTTGTTTGTAGGCTTTACCTGAAAATGATAGATTAAATTTAATTAAAGACGATAATTATTACAGAAATTACTCTTTTTGCATGCAAAAATGGATTTACTATTTAATCCAAAACACGACCAGTATAAAATGCTGCTCAGTACATACATAGTATAAAATGCTGAATAGTGCTGAACACTGGATCCAAGCTGCTATTGGCCAGTCCTATTGGAAAATTATGGGGAGGGCTATGTCAATCAGTGAAAGTCCTCAGGGTCAGATGATGGAGTTAATAGTGTAAAGATCCCTTCATCTCTGTACTCTAGTCTTGTAAAGTTGTGAAGGGATTTTGTTCGTATTTGCATAGATACAAAAAGGGATTTCTGAGGATAGTTTATGTGTACAACTCATGATTATATTTGCTGAATTAACACAGATTTTGTCAAAGGAGTCAGTAATAATATGGGTTTGAAATGAAAGATTTTTGCATGTGATGAAAAAAAAAAAGAATTGAAATTGAAATAAACCTTTTGGTAATCTACAAAAAGCTCTTCCACTGCATTTGTATCAAGCTTCTAAGGATAGCTAACAGTTATTCTTAGAAGACAGACTTTTGGGCTAGGGATAGAATTGACATTTTATAATTAGTAGATGTAATGTTTTAATGATCACCATAAAGCTTATTAGCTTAGCTTATTTATTAGTAACGAAAAAACTTAAAAACTATGTCAATAACAATAATGATAATAATAGGTAAGAAAGACACTTTTATCAATATTAACCACACTAAGTATGATTGGATAATGCAGTCAATCGACTTATTTATTATTAACTTCAGACTACAGTTGGCCTCTACTGCATTTTTTGGTGATAGCAGGGGTTTTTGCCTGTACTCGCCACACTTAGCAGGTGGGTTGGAGAACACAAAGGGTGCTGATGCCCAGCCTTTGGTGATTTTTCTTTTAGCCGATTCGGTAAGATCTTATCAATTTGAGATTGGGGGATACTATTCTAAGCTGGTACCAGGGGGAGGTTTTTGTCCAGCACTGGACATTGTACAGCTAAAATAATGATGTTGATGCATTTCGGCATTGAAGATTAACATTGTGGCAGCATTAACAGCGCATTGAAGATATTATTGTACTACATTCACAGGATTTTATATATTTACCAACTGGCAAAATACTTGATGCCAGAGTTCATTGCTATATCCCTCTTCCTAATCCTTAATCCTACTATGGTCGGCAGTGCACTTGCAGCACCTGCGTTAATTGTGTTATAGGCGACGGTAGCAAGTGGACCGTCAGCCTGTATGTCGACCTTAACGTAAAAGAAAAAAAAATAAACTTCCAACTTTAAAATCTACCACCTCACTATTTTTAGAGTGGAGCCCATGCGTCAGAACGCATACTGCTCACCACTTTTTTTTTGTAAAAAGTAATTACCTGTGTCTGTTGGTAACAAAGGAGGCAAGTCCTTATTATCATTATAAAGAAGTGCGAACACTTCTCTGTGCATGCCCTCCGGTCGTTTTACAGCTTTAGTGGTCACATATTTTTTCTTTACTTTGTCTCCATGAATAATGCTATCTCTTGTGATTTCCGTTGCTGGTTGCTCGATGTCTAAAATATCGCGTATGTCTGCCATTTCTACTGTTTAATTGTAAACAATTAATGTATTTTTTTGTTTTTACAAACAGCAAAAAAGCTGATTAGTGTCACACACACACAATAAATAAATAAAATAATAATCAAGACTTGGCAATTAAATGTCCCTGACAAAGATGTTGTATTAGTCTGTACCTATAGATGGATCACAAAATGCAGCAATATTTTATTCTTTCTAACACCTTCAAATTGTCATAAGATTGAAAGAGACATACATATATAATCTGTCGGGTCGAAGTTGAGTGAATGTCTCCATTTTGACTATACAATGCACGCTAAAGTTATAGCGTATAATAGTGCTGTGCATTTTTATTGATAACTAGATATCGTTGATATAAATTTTAAATATATGACGGATAAAAAGTATGGCTAAATGCGTTTCGGTGTACTGTTTGGTTATTCAATATAAATAAAATTTGGGTGCGTACTGGTACTCGCCGCATTGCTAATCGGTTGTATGAGATTGTATGCAACCTCTCGCATTTATTTCACCAAAATATTTCAAAAGAATAGTTATTTTTTGAGTAGAAATATTTAGAATCCATCCTTAAGGGGTAGAACGGGAGTAGGTTTTTATTACGAGAGAAAAAAAACTCGATAATCTTAAAGTTTTATTTTTAGAAACGATATCACAAATTGGATAATCTGTGATATCGTTTCATTTTAATCTGTGATATCGTTCATCTGTGATTCGTCAACATTTTAATTTTAAGACTTTGTTGACGCTTGGGTATCCACGTATTTATTAGTAAGTTTTCTTTTTCTGGGTAATTTCTGAAAAGAAATAGTTTTTGGTTATTAATGATTCAAAAGATTTTCATAATTTTCATAGATTGAAGCATAACTTCTTTATAACTTATAGATATTACTTACTGGTTTACACGATGGTGGTAATTTTGGGAATATTGTCGGCACTGCATACGAGTGTAGAATTTTACGCTGATATCCTTGGCGAAAGCAAGAATCTTCAAAGTTCATTGAGCATATTCTTGTATATTGGGAAGCTCTCCAATCGTCGGCTTTTCTTACATTTTTTGTCCACATTTTTTTTTAAATCGATGTCGGTGGGAAATCTGTTATAAATTGATAAAAATTACTTTCAACTTGCAGTGAATGCTAGAACACTCTACTAAAAATAAATTAGTTATCGATATCGATAAACTTATCAAGATCAGACTACAGCACTATAAAGCAAGACAAATGTCAAATATTCCGATTAATTTTGGTTTTTGTAAATTTTAGTTATAAACACCAGCTTTTCTTTAAATAAATCAACCTTAGAGCTGTGTATGCATGTACAATGATTCATTTTTAGTAAATAATTATAAAAATTTGTTTACAAAACACCAAAATTAATGAGTGCGAGCTGTGCGACTTACCGGTGAAATGATATGTTTCCATTATTCTCCTTCAAAACACCCACTCTACTTGGACAAACGGGAACAGTACAAGCCATTCTTGGCAAGCAACAGATTTATGAAATCACACTTTCAGATTTTTATGTATTTTAAATCACATAAAGCTAAACGCGCTTGTTAACCAGCATGATATAAACAAATATGACGTTGCCTTTTTTATGGCGCGCAGCGTTTTAAGACGTCATATTCGGCTATTGTTATCTCTTTTTAACATACGACATGCAGCCATTAGAAAGACGGGTATCGAGTATCGAAGGAATCTTCAATTTTTATTGTTCCATCTATACACTAATACCATAGAAAAATAACTAAAGCATAGAAACCCTACTAAAATAGCGACAAAGTTACATCAGTTCATACTGTATTCACTTATGGCATTGAAAATGTGTTAGAAAGAGATACATATGCAGTAGTATATTCGTAATGTAGAAGGTTGTCACTAGACAAATGTCAAACGGATGTAATTGGATGTATTTTAATACAACCAAATTAAATATTTTGTCGTTGTTCCATTGCTGGTGTCGTTACGTCACTACATAACTTGGTCGCATTATAATGACTGATACTTTTTGTTATGTCTCACTGCTCCCGTCAGTAGGGATGAGCGATATTGATGAAATATCGGAATCGATATTGACATCGATAGTTTAATATCGATATTTCGATATTATCGTCCACAAAATATCGATAATATCAATAAAAATGTCAAATAACCAATTTGCATGTAGTATTAATTTGCAAATCTAAGTTGAGTCTTTGATTTAAAATGATCAATCATAACCTTTTTTAACACCATTTAGATGGTAGTAGCACAGAATAAATAATAGTACTGGCGTACAGAAGTTGCACTCCTTGATCTTCCGTTGATCACGTCGTTTTGTAGCTTTATTCTCTTTTTCGACAGGAGCACAGGTAAAGATAGGGTATAAGCGGATCTCGTCGACTTAATAAAAGTAAGAGTTGGATTCGTTCAGTATGGATGAGATAAAATTAAAAATCGTCAGCTCAACCGCCTTTCTTATTCCTTTTTTAAAAATCTGAATCTCTTTTATTGTATATATATTCCGTACATCTTCTCTTTAAGGCTCTCTCACTAGAATGCTCTCTCCCGTGAAAAAACCCTGTCAATCTCCCTTTTCTCTTTACTTCGATTCTGTTGTTCTTATTTTCATTTGAAATCCCGCCGGCCAGTGTATATGTAATATAAGTAGATAAAAAGGTTACGTACATTATAAAAAGGAAACAAAAAGTTTTATAATGAATGGAAAAGCGAATGATGATGAACCCTACAATCTCCTTAAGAAATCTCTGGAGTAGGCAGTGGCTAAATTTCCCATGAAAAAGTGCGTAAATCCATAAATTCGTGGTCAAACAAATTAAAGGCCTGTATTAAAGCTAAAGATAGCCATTTTGAATAGAATTATTTTTTATACTTTTGCTGAGACTTCAATAAATATTATATTTTTAAATAATTTTATTAAGATTACCTTACTTCTTATAAAAATAAATCCATTTTCATTAGTAACAGAATTTATGACTGGACTAGACATGTATGCACACCAAAAAATTAGAATTATGAAACGCAGAGCACCGAATGTGGTGGCGCGCATTGAGTAAGGTCTATGTCTATGTCTACAGTGAACTTTGAGATTCATGTAATATGTCGAATTGTATGTATATCGGTAAACAGAAAACAAGACTAGTTACTCGTTTTGAAATCAAACTATCAAGGGTAAGGGTAACACGATTATTTATATCCGTTTTTCTTTCGTCAAAGCTATAACACACTTAGGTGATAGGTAAAGTCAATTTTTTTTTATATTTATTCAAAGATTTACGAATTTAGTCAGCAAAAATTTATTGATTTTATTAGCATTATGCACTCCTGTTCACAAAATAACCCCTTGCAAAACGAAAACACGTCAAAAATATGCCTTTTATAAATTACCAAGTGTGTTCATATGATTTGATTTTGAAACGTCTCCCAATATTCCTTCCTGCTAAGCGCCAGTTTATCTCAGAATAAAAAAAACTCTATGTTAAAGCGCTTCGTTGTAAGCCTTTTATCAATCGACACAGTACATCACTAGCATTATGAAAACTAGTGACAACCTTCTACATTACGAATATACTGCTGCATATGCATCTCTTTCTAACACCTTTTCATTGCCATAAGAGAATACAGTATGAACTGATGTAACTTTGTCGCTATTTTAGTAGGGTTTCTATGCTTTAGTTATTTTTCTATGACTAATACAATTATCTTTGGTCCCTGATGTCCCTCCCTCTATGTAACTCTCCTCTCTATAGCATAGATCTGTCACCACAGTCACTAATTGTCACAGGATAATAAATTAACATCGACGTAATCAAAGATGTTGTATTAGTCGTAATATCCAATTAATAATTAATAAAATAGAAATGTCAAATTGACAATTATGGCATTTGTCCCAGAATATAATTAATTTGATTTCGGAGTCCTTGCAATTGTCACTATAAAAATTATGATTTTAACTAATGACCGTGGAGCACTTTAAATGAGCACCGGACCTAATTATTAAAACTGGTTTTAATCGAATATGGTATGTAATGAAACAATATTATAATTATATTTAGTAGAAGTTTCTTACTCATTAAAGAATGTAGTTTTTAAAAATAGTTAAATTTATCACACTCGATTTTCCCATTTTAATAAGTAAGGATGCACAAATTTGAGCTTTTGGCCACAGAAGCCCCATCTCATAACATTAATACATAGAAATATAATATAACTAAAGCATAGAACCCAGACTAAAATAAAAACCAATACTTATAGTGTGTCGCTTCCTACACCTTTGCTTTAAGGCCATAAGCTAAAGAGAGACAAATATACTTTCACTAGATGTTCGTCTGGCTGTTCCGTACCAGAGTGACCTATACAAATTATCTATATATACAAATGTAGATAAGACGATATCGTCGGCACAACACTAACATAACCTAACCTGCTTTTATCTTTTTCTTAAAATATTAGGTAAATTCAAGAAACATAATTTATTAGTGGTCCTTATTATACAAACAAGCTCTCAGTATATTTACTGCATCACTTTGATAATGCAAACAAACAATATCAATTACCGATGGTAAATTATAAACATATCCTCATTTTGTTTTCTGGACGCATTAGATTTACATCCTGGCACTGAACAAGACATTGTTATAATCACAGAATTCACGGATATCTAATATAATAGTGTTGCAATTGATTTAATGCTAGATTTATTATATTTTGATCATGGAAGTAATAAGTACTATATACAACAGGAATGACCTGTTGTCGCAAAATTGAAGCCGAAAGAGAGATCAGTAACTGTACCTCTTATCCCTCTCTGGCGATGGTGAATATATTGAAATATGATTTAAGGACAATAATTATAAAAAATGATTTGTGATTTGACGTCAGCAGATCATTGCTTCAGATGGATTTTAATCGAAGATGCTAATGATAAACTTGCCCTTTGCGGTACTATACATTTCCTGTTTTTGCTTACTTTTCACACTCGCGTCATATAGGTAGGTACTTACCTACTGGTCCTTGTGGGACACGACATGCAGCTGGACTGAGATAAAATTACGATAAGCTACCTATTGTGGTATATTTAATTAATTAGGTAAGAAAGAAACAGTTAAGTTTGTAACCGCGAAACCTCTGCGGGGCGTTAGGGCTCCGCAGGCGTTCCAACCGTTACTCACCGACTGAAACTCAGGGGTAGACACTACACGAGACCAGTGTTAACTCTCAGGGCGCCAACTACCTGGGGTGGACTTAGACAAAAGAAAGCCAAGTTCAATCACACAACACTTTACTATACCAATAAATTTACACACTATATAACAAATGAAAATTTATACATGAAAGAGAAAACAATTTAGTTTAGAAGGTTGGTCCTGATCTTCCTCGCAGAAGGCGGGGGATGCTCTTAAACACTCACTTGTAGACACAAAGCACACAGACCACGCCGAAGTGATGCCACGTGGCCTGGTGGCTCGGCGAAGGGGTACCTGTCGACACGTGTATGTCGTCGCCTCCGACTGCGTCGCAGCTATAGTCCAAACCAGTGGTGGCTTGGACTGCAGCCATATTATCCATATTTCCCTAACATTAGGATCTTTAGGAAATCTGAAATTGAACCCGTTATGTTAATAAAGAAAGGAATAAAAAATGCATAGGTATTTAAGTTATTTGTTCTTGAACTAGGATTGGATAGTCATGCATGGTCACCCTAATTGTTCACTAACAAATTATGTTTAAAACTATTACCTGTGAAAAGATAAACCACAATCAGGATAATACTCGCTTCCGCAAGCCTCCACGACACAAATTCTCCCCATTTTAATTAAAATTCTTCAAAAATATCACGAAATCAAAAACATTCCGCCATTGACGTCAGAGTCGGCGATTTCATGTGGGGTTGTCAGGTCAGATGTCCGTATTTCATACAAATAAAAGAAAACCTATACGCCAATCGCAAAATTTTTGCGTTAATAAGGCTTTACACGTAGCAACAAATAATATTGCTTTAACATGTCGGTAATAAATTATTATTTATATTTAGAAACATTTTAGAAGTAAATGTTTTTACTTCATTACATTACATCAATCGCATATTTTTCTACCATTTCTACCAACTTAACTCTGGCAACTCTATAGAACGGGACACAGCGTTCAGTGGTGGCCCTCTCACTCGGCTTCATTTTTATTTTGCGCGCAACAAGACTCTTACGACCTTAGCATAAGGTTTTATTTTCTTTATTTTAGCTGCAAGATGCACAGATAGAGCTTATTCCTTATATAATACTTCCATGATTTTGATACAGAAACCAAAAAATAAACAAAAACGTTGTCACTCATGTCACAGAACATGTACAAAACAAAAATACAGATAAGTTAAGTTGACATTTTATGCAAATCATTTGTTAACGGTTAGCTAGCCTCTTTAAATAGGTATCATAAAACGGGACCAAGTACGTAAGGGGACCAAATTTGGCGTTTGACCTCGATACGCCGATCAAAAATAAGAACAAAGTTTGTATGTTTATCTCTTTTTGACTGATGGTCATAATGCAAAAGCGTAAGGAGCAACACACTATAAATATTGATTTTTATTTTAGTCAGGGTTCTATGCTTTAGTTATATTTCTATGCATTAATATTAGTGAAAGAGATTTCTTTCTTATATTTTAAATCTGTATAAAACTAGTACATTGTCACATAATTATATATTTTTGAATCGAGAATAATTCTCAATAGTGTTATTCAGTGCTTTTAATAGTTTTTTGCCCTAGTTACGGTATTCTGTCAGTACTCTGTGTCTTGCACATACAGGACACTACATGTAGTTATTGTTTTATATTGTTTTAATTCGTTAGTTAGTTATTACTCCCTTTTATTTAAAACACAAGAATATATTTTGATGTATCCATAAAACACAGATGGTTCGTTCTAGTTTCCATAGGTTGAAGTACTCTTCGCACGGATGCGATGCGACCGATCACTGATTGTAAATATGATCACTGATTGTATGATATAAGTCATTTGGAGAGGTGGCATTTTATTTTTTTCTTTGATAGGATTTTTGGATGCTCCTTTTTCATTAAAATGGAGATATAAAGTTAATCTCTACAAATCTCTTCTGAACAATAATCTTCAAACTTACACTAGAAAGAGCATGGGAATAGAGCGTCGGTGGCGCAGTGGAAAAAACGCGGCCTATCATGTCGAGAAGTCAGAGTTCGATCCCCGGTCATGCCATACCAATAGGTTTTTCTAAAAACACTTAATGCTTACTGACTGCTCTCAAATGGCGAAGGAAAACATCGCGAGGAAAGCTGCATACGCCATAAGGGTGTGTGAAGTCAATCAATCCGCACTGGGCCAGCGTAATGGACAATATAGCCCATACGCCCTTGTTGAGAGGGTAGGCCTGTGCCCCTGCAGTGGGGACATTTCATAGGCTGTTGATGTGTTTGTTGAGCAAGGGAATGCAATATAAAGGGTGTTCGTTCAAATTTTTAACCCCTAGAAAATAGTTGTTTTTTTTTTGTATTTGCAGTAGGTATCATCATTAGTGTGGGATTTGTTTTTTCCTTGAGAGGTTTCCTCTTTGATTCCTCCGCCTTACTTCATTTTTTAATTGGATCACATATGGATAATCCTAGAAAAGGCTTAACCGATTTGAATGCGGCTTACAAAGATGTATTGTAGGAAGCTTCCCGTAACATAACAGTGAAGACGAGCCCCGAAAGGAAAGTTGGCCACGTCCAACTAAGTAAATGAGTTGAGTGAGATCCACCGCGCTGGCTTTAAATGAGAAGACGGGCTATAGTTTTCCTAAAAACCGTAACATCCATTCAAGTATTATGGCAGGTATGATTGGGGCCCAAAGCTACCTAACGATAGGTACCTAACAATTGTCACCATTTCTTTTCATATTTGGGTATCACTGTATCTTGGTTTAGGGCATACTTTTTCATTATTATTATTACTGGGATATGTTTAGTTTAGGAATAAGAAAACTTTAAAGGATAAAGGTATTTGTTTCTTATTATTAAATTATTATACTATAACTCTTCTTTCTTTTATTACAAATACTTTATATCCTAACTATAAATATACCCATAACTACATGAAATATTATATAAAACAGTTTGCTCGCCCTACCAATCTAGCTGGAGATATTAAATATCTTACCAGTAAATGCAACTTATCCAAATATAACATTTTTAATTGTAATCTTTTTCTTCCACACGTTACCTATATACAGACAAAAAACAGATTGGGATAAATATGGTCTTACACTTATTTTTACGTTTAATCTTAATTACTATCTCCTATTCGTAACCATGTTGGTTATGAATCTAGACCTCTGACCGCGTTTGTTATTGAACTAATGAAAAACTGAACGCTTATAGTAGATACCTATTTGTCGTACTAAATACCTTGTAAATACCAAGTTCTTTATACCAAGATTATAGTCATAGATCGCACAGGCAAGTATGAGCTCACTGGAACATTTGACTTAGAGAAACTTATTAATATACAATATTAGGCTCATGTATTAGTTGTCCGTACATATAATAATAGTAGTAGTGAAAAAGAGATAAGACAAAAATAAGAATGGCAAAAGGAGCCATGGCGCAGCTTCGAAGGATATGGTAGGACAAAAAGTAAAAACATCTCCCTGAAAACTAAAAATGTTTTCCATATCCTTATATGGAGCGGAAACGTGGACCCTGAAGAAAGCCGATCGTGACCTCATTGATGATTTCCAGATGTAGTGCTGGTAATAGATACTGGGGATTTACCTATTTGACACTTTATAAGTATTTAATAAAAATTATACATAATTATTTTAAAATATGCGTAGATATTTAACTTTAACTTGTAATTCGTGCTAGAACAGCTTTCATAGCAACAGGACTATCCATTGGCACCTGAAAATATAAAAAATATATAAACGATGCTTTAAGAGTACGTTGAAGGGAACTCGTCTTCATAGTTTCAAATGTGTAATAAATTTTACATATACGATAAAAATATGTTTTCTCTATAACGGAACTTAAAGCAATACCAGTTATAAGACTTATAGTTATAAAGACTTCGATCACATATACATGTCTAAGTCTTTTATTAAAACTTACGCAGGAATTATAAAGGTGCACTAAGTATAATAATTGAGATTCAATTACCGATTGCCCAGCTACATTCATCCAATAAAAATGCAACCTCGCCCCTTCTTTGTAGTACCCTTCAACCAAATTGTTGAAAATCAACGTTTGACGATCACTGCCTCTAAATTCATACTTCCCTTCCCATTCCAAATTGTTAACCCATTCCAGTTGGCCTATAATGAAATGAAAGTAATGAATAATTTAATAACTAAAAAGATTATAATCGCTGTCGGTTCACGTTCATACGCGATATGCATTTGTGCGTATTGTTCATTCTTTAGTCTGTTTTTATCACTCCTAGCCGTCGATAAATTTTATGTCACTGAATGGCGAACATAGATGTCAAAGCGGTTTTTGACTTACGGTAGTTTACGGCCAGTTGAGTAGGTATATTAATGTCTATGAAAGGTATAAAAAACATGATGGCGAAATTGATTTGAACGCGACGCGCGTGTTTCTTTATCAGGAGGAATTTCAATTGTTGAAATCCCTTTCAACAATTAAACAAACAAGGGATATACCGATTTTGTGTAACTTTTGTAACACTCCTCTGGATCTAGTTTGGATTCGTGTCGCGAGATAAAACAAACGGGGATTTTAGTTTCGATTTATGTGGATTGGACCGACGGAAACCTCAAATAGCGGCCGTTTGAGTTTTTTAAGACAATATTAAGCACAAAAGACCTTTTGAATCGTCTGAGAGGAGAACGAACAGTGGCGCGTAATATTTCTTCTCTTGCTGCTACCTCTTTCAGATAAGACGGTACACGAAGACATTTTGGTGAGTCTTTTGTTTTAGTAGCAAAGTCTAGCGTATTTATATTGAATATAATTCGGTCTAACAAATCTGATAGCAGAGTTGTGCGTTTGTTTATTTTGGGCTCTACGAATGGTAGACATTTGCATTTATTCCGACAGGAGTAGATGCAAAGTCCTTATAGGGCGAAATCACAAGGCATGTGCCTGGGATTGATAGCGATAGTACCTAACGGCGGCGATAGAAGCCAAACTTAACTGAGTTATCTCGCCAGAAATTTCCAAAGCTGTTAGATAATAACATAAGGTACCTACCTTATATATTTAAAGGACGATACGCGCGAAATTATATTATATCAAAAATCTCTCAATTTTATTGTCAAAAGGATAATGATATTATATTATCCTTAATTCTACTTACGAGAGATATGAATATTTGAACGAACGTACAGATTACATTACAGGAACCATTAGACACTTACCAGGTGTATTCGATACGGCATCCAGGTTTCCATTGTAAATGTTAACTTCGAGTACTGTGTTTTGTAGAATATATTCCACTGTAATAAATGAATACACAATATAAGCAAAAATATTAGTCTCTTGATTTATTATTCTGATCTTTTCCCATTAAAAATTAAATTCATAACTTTAACCTCATCCCAAAATTACAGACTTTTAGTCCGGGTGTATTAACATTTGTTCCCAAAAACATTATTTTGGCTTAAAAATTAGTGAAAAATGAGAATAATACAATTCTAAAATTGTGCCCTCGTGGGAGGTCGGGAACATCCTTTTAATTAACAAATATAAAAAAAAAATCGCTCTTTTTTTTCAGTTTTTTCTCAATATCTTGGAAAATATGCATCGAAACGACACGAAGAATGCCTAAATTGAATTTGTTCCTTATAAAATTTCACGCAAGGATGGGCTATTGCAAAATTAGCCTTGATCGCAAAAATGGTTAAATAAGTATTCAAAATTTGATAAATCATACAATTTTCTGTAATCTCTTTTTCACACTTCATATTAATTGGGAGTAAAATGATTAGTAGCTAAAATATACGGCTTACCTTTTTCAGTAGCTGGTAACATAAAAGAGTTCTTAAAGGATTCAATGGCTGCTTCCCTGCCGGCATCGTAGGAGAAACTTTCCCCTATACCTAAAGCAGGCGCTATCCTCTCTTCCATGAATCGATTTAAATCTATATCCAAATTGTAAACATCCCTCAAATATTTCTTTTTGCCAAAAATATCTGAAAATGTGAAATAGTTACCTAAAGACCGCACCACGAATTGTTAAAATGATAATTCTTCAGGTTGTGTGTAAGCTACTTTTCAAAGAGATCTGAACTTTTACTATGTACGTATATCACGTATATACGTTCCCACAGTACAAGCACACTTTTCTACACTTAACAAGTTTTGAAACCAATTTTCTAATTTACCACATTGCAAAGCATTGAATATTTATTCTGGTAGTATTTTTTCTTTTATAGTCGTCGATCGAATATACATATTATAGATCGAAAAAGTGTCTATCTGTTATTCGCTGATAAATTTAAGTTCATTTTCAGTTCTAAGATTTTCCTTAGAACTGAACACTGAAATATTGTTTCTTTAATTAACTATTAAAGAAATAATATTTCTATATCCGATTGCGAATATTGTCCTGTCACTAATGTAGGTATATTGTCATTGTGTCACATGTTGCATGAAGGTAGCTGTGTAAAGGAGTTTTACCTGCTGTTACTGCTGTATCGTTGGACAACTTCTCAACGATATGTCCCAAATTAACGGCAACTGCACCTGCGTTTTCATTTACGAACTCTCCCAATGTTGTAAATTGTTCAAACGCATTTTCCATGTCACCTTCGCCGACGAGGCCATTTATATCTTCCGATAGATTCTCAATAGCATCTCGTCCATTTCCATCAATATAGCCAAGTTCCTCCAAGTAAAATCCAAGCTTGGTCAGGGCGAGAGCTGGTGAAATTATTCCGTTACCAATTGCAATCCCTCGCAGATTGTAGTTTAAGTTTGATGTCTGTGAATAAATACAATTTTATAATATTTATTATATTATTATTTATACAGATTGTAGTTTATAATATTTATTATAAACTAACGACTTACCTCCGTCTTCGCATTGATGCGATTTTAATTTTTTAATTAATACAAACTTAATTTAATTGAGTGATTAAATTAATTTAATTTAAATCTACGTAATTTTTTTATAGGTCTACTTACCTTCAAAATTCCCACTTGAAATATTTTAGTTTTACTTACTTCATAAATGCGTATAGCTACGTCTAATGCCAGTTGTCCTCCATGCCCTTCGCCAAATATGTACAGGGGTGCGTTTCTATATTCACTGTTAACATTGTAGAAAGATCTTAATGTAAGCACTACATCGTTTGCTGAAACCAAACATAGAAATAAATATAATCTACTAGCGTTCCGCCCCCGGCTTCGCCCGGAATGCAATTTTTATATATAAGAACATTCCCCGTTTATCCCTCTTTCCATTAGTGAAAACCGAATTAAAATCGGTCTACCCGTTCACGCGTGATGCCGTGACCAAGGGAAATGGGGATTCATTTTTATATATAGAGACTAGCGGCCCGCCCCCGGCTTCGCCCCTGCTGAAATTTTTATATATTTGAACATTCCCCGTTTATCCCTCTTTCCATTAGTCAAAACCGAATTAAAATCGGTCTACCAGTTCACGCGTGATGCTGTGACCAAGGGAAATAGGGATTCATTTTTATATATTAAAAGATTATGAGAAAAATACATTGTTGACATAATCTATTGCTGACTATATATTGTACACGTACTTACCGTTCTCTTCGACGGTATTGGGATATTGGCTGTCGTCCAGGACTTGACTGAATCCTGTCCCCAATGGTGCATCAATGAATAATAAATTATACTCGTCCACCTAAAAAATCAGTATCAAAAACAATTTTTACACAATTCCCACTACTGCCTCTTTTTATGTAAGTCAAATATGTATAGCTTGTTACATTTTAAAAGTACGAGTAACGTCCTACCTGAATGTCATTTGTATTGTTGAACGCTAGAGTTAAATGTCGTTTATGGAAATTCTAGGAATCAATTTGATACTTTTAACGATTAATAACAGAATAATTAAGAAATTCCAACTTTCATCAGCAACAGTTTATTATATGTCCCCACTGCAGGGGTATAGGCCTACCCTCTCAACAAGGGCGTATGGGTTATATGGTCCACCACGCTGACCCAGTGCGGGTTGATGGACTTCACACGCGCCTTCGAATTTCTTCTTTGGAGGTTTTTTCGCGACGTTTTCTTTCACCGTTTGAGAGAATTAAGTCAGTAAATGTGAAGCGAATCTCAATTTCAAATCATAATTAATACACCGGAAAATGAATCTTTTCCAGAGTTAAAGTAAATTTTGATACATTTAATTTTGTATGTGTGAAATATAGGAAAATACTAAAAAAAACCTATCCCATCACTAGAAAATGTCTAACATAAATAATTGTTCTTTGCAATCTTCATTGAGTTGCATTGTTATATTTGAAGTAGGATCTCGAGTGTTTTAATTAATTTTAAAATGTTACAAACCAAATTAACCCGTTACCTTTCTACAGTCACTCAAACATACCTCGGACATTCCTCACGTAACAAAGGAAAAATAGAGGTTATACAAACCCACGAGTCTTCTCTCCTAGTAAAGTTAAAATTATATGGACCGAACATCCCGAAGTTTGCCAGTAAGCTAGGTGGTAATCCTGTTAATCCATCTAGCCATAAAACGACTGGACGTTGTGAAGGGTTTTCAGCGAGACTTGGATAAAACCACCAGAACATATCGCCAGAGTTCTTCATTTTGGTAAAAGCAGCTTGATATTCTACATCGCCAATGCCTTCACCTTTCAATACTAAAAAATACCACATGCATGTACCTAATGTGCTAATAATAATCTTCGATTTATATTTTTACAGTACCTACATAATTAGTATTAGGTAATTTAAACATCTTTAAAACTAAAACTCATGAAGTAAGTTGTAAAAGTCAAATCAAATCAAATCAAATCGTTTATTTCTCAAAAATATCACTTTTTTAAAGTCGATTATATATTTTACCAGGGTTTCGGAAAAAATAGCCAAGATGATTATGATCCCGAGAAGAAACCCGAAACAAACTCAGGGTACGATTCTTTTTGTCATCTTTATAATAATGTATAATATAACAATTATAATTACAATTATTGTACACAAGTTACAGTATATACAGTACTAAACATAGTATGAGCTCAAATCGTTTAAATTAAGGCTTCATTATCGCTTAAATAATCAGTGATAAATATAACGCCGCCGGC
The DNA here is from genome assembly GCA_910589475.2 of Bembecia ichneumoniformis. Taxonomy (NCBI): domain Eukaryota; kingdom Metazoa; phylum Arthropoda; class Insecta; order Lepidoptera; family Sesiidae; genus Bembecia; species Bembecia ichneumoniformis. Next base: position 14,590,534 of record OU342526.1, on the reverse strand, counting down.
TTCGCCCGGGGTGCAATTTTTATATATATGAACATTCCCCGTTTATCCCTCTTTCCATTAGTGAAAACCGAATTAAAATCGGTCTACCCGTTGACGCGTGATGCCGTGACCAAGAGAAATGGGGATTCATTTTTATATATATAAGATAATAAAACAAATGAGATCGAATTATAAGAAAGGTTGGCTTTTAGACATGAGCAAATAGAATCGTCAATTGGTCTCTGGAAATAATGGGGTTATTGAAAGTGACCTAAATACTAAAAATAATTTAATTATTCAATAATTCACTTGGCTATGGGGTCTAATTTTGTTGCAATGACATTGATTAAGTAGATAAAGCAATGACAATCATTATTCTTGTTTTTTCAATCAAACATCGTCAATTTTTTCTTCTACCACTTTATTAATTACTAGCTGTTGCGCGCGACTTCGCCCGCCTATCTTATATACTTAGTTATACACTTATTACTCGCTGATAATGTAGCTTTCTATAGGTGAAAGAATTTTTAAAATAGGTCCAGTTTATTTGACGAGCCCTAACCACTCATTCAGTGGTTAGGGTAGTTGCCTTAACGCTCTGTTCTAAGGTTCCCGTGTTCGATTCCTTTTCATTTAGAAAATGAAATTTTCAAATTTGGTTCTGGTTTGGAAAGTAGTAGCAGGGCACACTGCGTTTCGCAATAATTTGGGAAGCCTGTCTGGCGGCAGTAACCACCCCCTTACAGAAGACCACCGTAAAATAACAGCACGTGTGCTGTTGTGTTTCGGTGAGTGAGTAAGGGATGCCAGAGCACATGTCCCTATTCCCCCTAATCCCTTATCCTTATGTGTTGTTTGTGTTGTAGGCGACGGTAGCCACCTACCATTAAGTGGATCGTCAGCCTGTCTGCCGATCTTAACATTAAAAAAACAATTGCGTAGGTATAAAGGGGGGAGATGAGGGGAGGGTTAGTAGCCTGTGTTATTCGCTGATAATGTAGTTTTCTATTGGTGAAAGAATTTTTAATATCGGTGCAGTAGTTTTTGAGTTTATTCATTACAAACATACATATATTTATACAAATCTTTTCTCTTTGTAATATTGGTATAGACTAGCGACCCACCTCCTACTTCGCACAGATGGTGCAATGTTTTTTACAAATTATACCTACACAAAAATCTCTTTCTTTTATCGCTCTTTCCATTGGTGTGAATCTTATCAAAATCTGTTAGGCTTTTGCAAAGAAACAAACAGTAGCGGACAGCGTCTTTATTTTATGTGAAAAATGATGTAGTTCATATAGTTTAGAGTAGAATTCTCATAATGAACTCATGTAACTAAAATTAAATGCGTTTTAAAGATTTTTTTTATCTTACTTACTCTCTGTAAAAAAGGGATCGTCAGGGGCTGTGACGAGGAACCAAATAAGAAGAGCTACGCCAACAGCTACTATAACCAAACTGGTCACAGAAACGAATATTAGAACTTTCCTAGACATTACTAAACACACTAAAAAACATTGAATAAACACACGAACTGACGTATTTGACTTCGAGTGGCCAACGAACTAATAAGATATCTAATTGTCGCATATTTGTTATCGCAAGATTAATAAATAATTCGTTTGCATTCTGTTCAACATTCATTGATAATGAGATAAAAATAATGTATTATATTTTCTATAAAATGTTGCGTTTAATAATTTTAAAAACTATAATTATTTAAAACATGACCGCGGAAGAATAGCATTTATGCTTACGTTTCGATTTTTAACAATTTTGAATATTGGCTTTGTATTATATAATATACTTAGAGTATTATTATAATTTATACAAATAATAAAATCGTAAACGAGCTTGTAAATTAAAGATTATAGGTACACGTTAACTACACTCAAAAATTGTTTAATGCCCTGCGCATCCAATATAACAACACCTTCAGAGTGTTTCTGGGGCTGCCGCGCTACTGTAGTGCATTGGGATGTAGTGCGTTGGGATGTTTGCAAATGCAAGAGTTGCAGATTTTTATGCTACATTATGAGTGAGATTAGCATTCCTGATGACTAGAGTCCCGACACGCTGTTGAAGGTAATCGCTGATAAGATGGACTGCCCAATAATAAAACATCACCCTCAATAGAAAGTGGTGTAATTTTCTTTCTTAATGTTTGTGTAATATGTAAATGTATATTCTATGTACAGTATCTATATGGATAATTTTTAAAAAGCTAGGGACACACGTCTGGAATAAAGTTATTATAATTATTATCATATTTATTAATTTTCTTAATTTTAAATTTTTTACAATATAAAATATTAAAAAACAAACACACAATATTAAAAAACTTAAAACTAGGATTCCGCAGATAGCTACCGGTAGTTAGGACTGCAGAGTGAGGAACCTCCTGACAATTCGTGCCGTGTCAAGAAGTATTTGTCCCTTGACCCAGCCATCTAGTGAGAGCCTCTTGAGATGTTGGTCGAGGACAATGATTGTCGAATCGACATGCCACATGGCGGTCATCTCGTCAACCAAGTCTATGTACTTAATGAGTTTTTCTTTTTCGGCTTTTTCTTTTTCGGCTTTCACAAGGTTTTTGTCATGCGGGACAACAATGTCAACAAGCATCGTTTGTCAGGCTTATTGGCGACAATAGCCCTGTCCGTGATTATGGAGCGATTCCAGTAGAGCGTTGCATGACCATTTTCGAGAATTGGGCAGGTACATATTCATAATATGGTACCACAGACTCAACAAGGTGGTATCGAAGAGCAAGTTGTTGGTGAATAATCCTGGCTACTTGATTATGTCTGTGCAAATACTCGCCGTTAGCAAGATGAGAACAACCGGAAATAATATGCTTCTGGAAATTCCTTGCTCTTCCATATCTCCCTGCGGTCCTCGGTACCTCAATATTATTGGTTTGCGCCAATTCTTAGATAAGCAAAGCGGAGTAAGGTTTTTGTCAACTGTCACGACATCATGATGTATCCCACACTCGGTGTTAAAGAAATATTCCCTAAGGCTGCATATTTCTCGGTTATGGAGGTTCTTGGCATTCAAGAAGCCACGGCCCCCCAGTTTCCGAGGGATATACAGTCTCATAACAGACGAGCGCGGGTGTAACATCGGATGTGTGGTGAGCAGTTGACGAACTCTTCTATCCAAGGCATTTAATTCAGTCTGTGTCATTATCATAATTATTATTATACTAGGATGTATAGACAGATCGCCATAGATCAGATCAAATAGACACTGGAGTTTTTAATTAAACTATAAAAGGAAAATAAGAAGGAATAAAATGAAACGTTTTAGGTGGAAAAGTGGACAAATTAGGAAGTGGAGAACTTTTGAAACGGACAAGTGGTCAAAGTCGACCGGAGGGTTATAATCTAAAAGGGATAGAAAAGAAAAAGTCAGTTATTTATTCAAAGAAATTTTAATTACTCATTTCAATAATTTATAATAATGTATTAAATTATAATAAATTATAACATAAGTGTAATACATTTATTTATTTTTAAAATTTACAAAACTCTTTAATGCTAATTATACTATTATTATCTAACGTGCCTTTTGTCTATAGATTAAAACCTATATATATGTATATTCTCTCAGATGATTTGGGAATCTTTTATTTGTAAAATAGTTCTGAAAATATTTATTTAGTGAACGAATTTAAGGCTACCCATATGTAGTCATATCACGTAGAAAAGCGTTACTTCCTGCAGGATTATCTCTGGGTACCTGTTATAAAAATAGGTATATTTATTATACAAAATTGAAGTTTGACGAGAGAGTTTGGAGATATTATTGCTAGACCAGGACCACAATCACATTTTATTTCTATGAATGCTAAAATGAAATAGTTTCTAACGATCTATACTCACGCTGTGGCCAGCTACATTAATCCAGAAGAATCTAAAGTTTCCATAGGACTTGTAGTATCCTTCGAGGCGACCGTTCTCCCAAATTGGATGCCTAGGAGCCTCCTTATAACCCTCTGCTCCAGACCACTGCAGACGATCCACCCAGAGAATTTGCCCTACAAATATTAAAATAAGATTAGGCTACAGTAAGATAAATGCGGCGTATCAATAAGAGAGTACCTATATAAACCAAAATGTAGAGAGATCTGTATCCAGCAGATATTCAATTTTCAGGTTAAAAACACATTGAAAAATAATATCTAACTCCACTATTAGTATCTATATTAAATAGTAACAAACATATATCCTTACTATTTAGGGTCGCATGCCCTGTTTAGATACATTAATGAGAACAGGGCATATTACCCTAAATAGTGCAGCGACTTCGTCCGCGCCCGTTTTTGTACGTGTTAAAACATTTATTCAATCTTGATTGGTCATATACTTTTGTCAGGCGTTGATTTTTTTATTTTTATTCTTAGATGATCCCTCATGAACAGTACTTTTTTCTGGATGAAAGGTATTCTGTATCCTTGACAATATATGCAAAATTTCATGATGATCGGTTGAGTAATTAAGGCGTCAAAGCGTAACAAACATAATTATAAACTTATTTTCTCATTTATAATATTTAGGTTGAAAGTACGAGTACCTTTTATCTTGTCTTAGTGGCTATTTCTGTCTGCTAGAGTACCAGTATCACTTCGTCCATTGCTGAAATATTGTGATCACCACGTGAACTAAAGCGCTCTACCTATAACTACCACGTTAAGGAACTGTAGTACTTTTTTCATAGAGGCATTCTTCACATCTTCACAAGCCATTGTGTGACTTCCCAGGATGTGACTGCGCTTGTGCATCAGGGGGCCACACTCGCACAGGATATGCATTGGTGTTTCTTCTGCCTCATGGCAGAAGCGACACTCTCCCGTACTAGTGAGCCCCATTACTTTAAGGTGCCTATTGAGGCGGCAGTGCCCCGTTAGTGCCCTAGATAGCATACACAAATTACTCCTACTAAGCGACATAGCCTGATTTGTCACGTTTCGACTATAGGCTTTAATGAGCGCTTTGGAATGGTTCAACCCTGGCAAGTTAGTCCAGCGTTTGTAAGATTTAATAAAGCACTGGTTCCATATGGTCCAGCGAGCTAGGCTATTTGGTAGTCCGCACATAGGTTCAGGACATTAGCCTACCTTTTGCGCCTACACGAGCCAGTTCTTCGGCAAGTTATTGCCTTCGATCCCCATATGACCAGGTATCCATCTTAGGACCACTTTGTTCTGATCTAACTGTGGAAGAAGTATAATAAGATTCTCCGGGGGTCTGCTGAAAAGTATGATGTATGCGTCCATATCCGGATTTTATTTTGTCTCGTCACCAGTGTAGTTGCTCTTATGAATTGAAACTCGCAGAACAAGCTACAAAAAGCCTCCTCCGAACCCTGGGTATCCATGTACATACATCTTAACGTGACAATTTATTTACTAACAAAAAACCAACCTGGCGTGTCACATATGAGGTCGAGATTTCCATTGTATTTTGTCAATATAATATCCGTTTCGTTGAGCAATTTCTCAACTGAAACAAAGTATCAATTGTTTAAAATAAAATATGTATATTTTATTTAATGATCTAGAAGAAAAAACAAACATTAATGAGCATAGAAATGTTGGAACAGATTTAACATAATATAATAAAAATGTTATTCTATTTATAACAGTCCATTTCACAGCAGACTATAACAGTCCACTGAAGTGGTGGCAGAGCACACTGCGTTTCGCAGTTATTTTTCCAGTCCGTCTGGCGGCAGTAACAGAAGGCCACCGTGAAATAACAGGTGCTGTTGTGTCTCGGCGAGTGAGTAAGAGATGCCAGAGCCCATTTCCCTATCTCTTCCTTCATCATACTATAGATAGCAGCGCACTTTCAGCACCTGTGGCGTTGCTTGTGTAATAGGCAACGGCAACTACTTATCATCAAGTAGACCGTCAGCTTGTCTGCCCACCTTAACATTAAAAAAAAGACTAGAAGATAGGGCTCCTCAAGAGAGTTATTTCTTGCAGGATTTTCAGCAAATGAGTATCACTCCTTATGTTGCTTGAATAACTAGACCACGATAGCCACTTTTTTCGAGTGGACGGTACACTTAAAAAACTGGCACCCTTCCTGCTGATTTTTACTATAATTTTTTTTTATAAATATGTAAATTAACTCGATATTTTTTTAACAAACAGAGTCATAAGATGCAAGGATAAGGACTCTGTGTTTGTTGTATCCATCTCTACATTACAAATTGAAATAACTTTCCGCGTCTCTCGGTTTCTCCGCTAAACCACTCAACAGATAATGATGAGGTTTTCACTGATGGATCAACGAGGAAGGCTTGTGCATATAATTTGACAAAAAAAAAACAATATGCACGACCAAAAGATCATTATAGTTGGATTTTTGCTATAACAGCTTGATGTAAAGTTTTGCTTTGAACCTATAATTGTTAATAAATTGGAGGATTTCTGTAACATTTACTTACTTCCTTCAGTGACAGGTTTCATGAAATCTGTTCTTAAAGTGTCAAATACATCTGAAGATAATGAATCCCAAACAACATCATCGGGTATTTGAAGTGCTTCTTTAACAGGTCCATTCATAAGTTCATCCAAACTTATTTCGTCTTGTCTTACCGGAGACATGTATGGTCTATCTCGGATCATCATATCTCTAGACAGCTCTAAGAAATGAAAAAATAAAAATAAAATACGATTAAGATTATGTTTGTAAAATGTATGTAAGTATCAGTCATAAACTTTAGTACCTGTCTGGCGGCAAAGCTCACTAAAAACGACTACCTAATATACTTGATAAGCATGAACTCTTTGCGTTTCGGTTTATGAGAACGAGAAGAGAGTGTCTGCTCCCCGCTCGGTACCGTATTATCTGTACTTCTTTCTCTATGTATTCATGTGCAGAGCATTTTATACCTCATTGCGTTGATTTACCTGTATTTCAAGGTAACGATAGCTACCCACTAAGTACCTTATGGACTGTCAGCCTCACTACCACATATAATATAATATACTCACTACCACCACCACATACCACAAATATAATATATATAATATGTACTATATACCTATAGCTACGACCTCAGCTGCTAAGACCATATGAAAATATGCTTTTTGCAAGAGACTTGTGCATTATTAGTAATGTATGAAAGGGTATGTTATTTTGCTATAAAGGCTTTTTGCTTTTTTGTAAGTGTTTGCCTTATGTTTAAAACTATTGTATATATCTAGTCCTAGTTGCATATATACTAATCGTGTATATATAACTATATAACCATCTCAAAAAGAGATAGTTGTTCACCTACCCCTTTGATATTTAGGAATAGGCACGCCAAATAAATTTATATTCACCATAATCGGTCTTTGTTGTGTCAGGAAGCGAAACCGCCATCTTTGTAAGAATATTGTAAAAATCTACATTCGTTGTTCTTCTAAATACCGCTCTTTGTGTTCTTGCCCACTGCAGCGTAGATTCGTAGTAGTATTCTTCATTAAAAAGTCGTTCAGCCTCTCTGGCTTCTCTCTGTATATCTACATATCCCTCTTGATCTACTAAACCAGCAGCTAATAGTAAAGGCCCCCACGTTAGAGTCGAATCTACTGGAGAAATCCAAGCATTACCCATGGCTATGCCTCGTAGATTGGATTCAATGTCTCCTGCTTGTTCTGCCTGTGAAGGATGATCATAAATTTATTTATTTATTTACTAAAAACACATTATTATACAAAAATTATTTACATCAAAAGAAGCAGAGTTTATACAGCCAGTAAATCAGATTAAACAGAATGTTAGAAAGAAAGAAAAAATAGAGTTAACTCTATGAGTTAGAGCTAAAGTAGCTTTTAAAATTAATAGCTAAATAAAGGTCACGAATATATAATTCCGTATTATATTGAGGTTACCTCGTGCATTCTAATACCCATGTCAATTGCCATTTTTCCACCATATGATTGTCCATAAATGTATAGAGGCACGCCGCGAAATTCAGGATTGTCTTCGTAGAAACCACGCATAAGGTTTACGAAATCTAGAGCTGAAGTTCAAAGTGATTATTAAAAAACTAGCTAATAAAACTAACACTGCTCATATTGAGTATGAACTACGTACCGATTTCATCGTTAGTGGTAGTTAATAGAGAGAGATCATCAACATAACTGAAACCAGTTCCGACGGGATTGTCAACAAACAAAACATTAAAGTTTTTAACCTGAAATTAAAAGTCATTGACAAGGTTAGGTACTTAGCAAGTATTTTACATCTGATTTTATACTTTTGACTGTTTTATATATTTCATCTGTGCTTGTAATAAAACCGGCTTTAGTAAGTTCTCTCGATATTTTCTGAAAACAACTTGTTGCATTTAAATTGTCAACCTTACAAAGGATATATTTGTGTTATGATACCAGTTAGAGAAATGAGAATCGCGGGATATATAAGTCGCGTAGCGGATAGGTGTTAAGACAACCGAGTCTCGAGTAGAAAACGAGGTAGATACACCCCATAGTCCGAGCACCATTTTCTTTCTGGACCTGTTCGCTGACAAGAGAGCGACGGGCAGTTGATGGACGCCTAACTAAAAGGCCTATGGTCAACAATGTACGTTTGTAGGCTTGAAATAATGATGCCGATGTTTGGGCATAAGAACTAAAAACAGGTTTTGAAACTGGTTTTTACATAGATAGAAATTATATTAAGTTTGGGATGTTCTTAACGGTAATAGCCAAATACAACTGAATAAACTGGCTTGATATAGTAAAAACCCTATTATTTTGTGTTGTAAAAATATCCGCATTAGTATTGCAAGGACGAAGTATACATATTACCGAAAGGGAAATTTCTAAGAAAAAAGAATCTATTCCGATTAAGTTAATATAACCGTAATGCTTAATATAATAAAAAAAATATTAAAATATGTTTTAGTTACGTTTTACGTACCCAAGTATAGTTTCTTTCTTGTAACGTTAAATCCAAAGGACCTAAAATTTCAAAATTTCCTATTGCCGTGGATGAGCCGCCCGGTCCACCTTGTAACCATACAATTAACGGCCTATCAGTATAAGTTTCTACTTCCGCTGTTGTGTAGAAAAGCCAATAGAACATATGAGCACCTGGTCTCACATCAACATAACCGTAATTTTGCGCGAATGGCCCGAATCCATCCTTTGCTGTAAAAGAGAAAATTTGTGAAAAAAATATTAAAATTAATTCCTGTCTAAAATCAGAACACATCTCACCGATCGCATGACAGTTTGAATACAATAAAAACAAAATCACCAATGTAAACATTTTATTTGAGGGCTTCTGAATGAACTAAATAATGTGAACAATTTAGCTAAACATTTATCCAAAAATGTAATTATCAATAGATAAATGGAATCTTATCGAATAAGTACTCACGAAATGATAGTTCTATGTACCTACTTGTAATAAATTTTAGGTAAAATTGCACAATTCTTTGTAGTGAAAGTAGGATATGTACTTAAAATGAAATTTCAGATTACAAATAAAATCTGATTTACTAATAATATTATATTTTGAAACGATAATCATGTCTGTATGTAATACTGAAACAATCACTCGTCTCTTATTGGAAATTTTAAGGAAAGATACGGACAGTAGGTATATTTCGCTGGCTGAAGTTGAGGGATTCACTTTTCAGCGTACAGATATCTCTTAGATCAGGCAGTCGTATCGTGTCCGGGATGGTTCTGTGGCTGCAAAATCTGCACTCGTCTCACTCACCTTTTTCTTAGGTGTTAAAAAATTGATATTTTATTATATATTGAAATAAATCTAATTTCGTATTTAAAAAAAATCTGTTTAACCGATCGCTACTAAACATCACAGTCTTCTTTCTTGCTTTGTTTCTAAATATTTGCTGACAACTTTATTACTACTGTCGTTCTATTTATATAATTAAAATAATAACTTACAATATAAATGGTGCAAAGCGAGTCATCTACCAAGGCATTGTGGAACTCATGTTTGCAGTGTTCTTCACGCAATACTTATGTCTCCATTTAAACCAGCGCGAGCGCGCTGACACTCCACGCTGAGAATCATTCCACTTCGTCCCTAAGGGTTCGTCTCCGCTTTATTATTTACCTACACTACAATATTAAATGAAAAAATTATAAAAACATAATTTCAAAATATTCCCGTTCATTAAATTATTATAAAATTAGTATTTAATGATGTCTTATGGAAAATATAGGCAAAAATATATTCTTAGAAGTTCTTACGAAGTATTTAGTATGGTTGTTCTAATAAGAGTAGAGGCTGTTCTAATAATTTTAGTAGAGGGAAATGTACTTGAACTGTATTATTGCAGTGGGAGACGCTCCTGTGATTTTACGTCACTCGTGGTCCGATCAAAAATACTAAATGTTAGAGGAACATTTAACTTAACGGACTTCCTTTTCTAAGACGAAACCAATTCGCTTCTACTTGGCTCCGTTAGAAGCTATGCTATTATTATGTTGAAAGCTATGTTTACTTATTGCTAGCCTCTTAAAAATTCTACTCACCCAATTCATGTTTGAAAAATCCGTTAAAAGATTACTAAATGCGGTGCGTAATTAATATTTTCGTTCGGAGAAAATATGTAATTACGCTTTTTATGTGCAAAATCACAATCATCCCTTAGTAAATTCAAAATATATCTTAGTGGTAGATAATACACAGGAAATTAATGAAATCAACCCGTTGTGCGCTTTGGCGCTCTATTCTCTGATGAAAAAAAAATTACATTTTTTCCATTACTTAATGACCCATGAATATATACGTATTTTTCAGACATGATCACAGTTTTATTCAAATAGTTGTTTGATTTTTGTACCCAAATAGTTTTATACGACAGTATGAGTAAATAAATATTAAAATTAATTCCTAATTGATGCCTCTTAGTTCGCAACGTCGTCGTACGCGTGGTATTCAGTATATCCCGTAACTTTTTTGTTTGTGAACCGATTGGAATGAGACAAACACAAATGTAATGGGAAGCTTACTGCAATAAATCAGTGAAAACTGCATTCAAATCAGTTAAGCCGTTTCAGAGATTAGCATGCACAAGCGCACAGACAAACAGACAAAAATTCTAAAAACTATTTTTTTACCTCAGTAACATAAGTACAACGTGTATACCTAAACAGTTTTTTTTTGAAATACACGGTTCGTTTACGATTTTATTATATGTATAGAATAGGATTTTGTTTTGTGTGAATTGGATTTTTCCCACACGATCCAACCACATACTTCAAATATTTTATTCTGCAAGGAGACACATTAAGTTGTAGGTTATAGTGCTTTCCTTGCCATCTATTACGGATTTCGGTCAAATTTATCACAATATTATGCTCAGCTCAACTCACAGGGTAAGGTAGCTGAAAATTATATCAAAATATTTAACGTCTGGCAACGAATGCTCGCTTTTGGATTCAGATAGTACATGGGTAGACGAATCTAAAAAGCTCGGGACACAATTTTTTGTGTCCTCTAGCGGCGTTGATGACGTACCTAATCATCATGGCCGCCAAATTTTTGTGATGCGATTCTACATTTGCCTATATAACTCGGGATTGTATTTTGTTATTCACCTATATTGTTAGTGATTATTATTCAGGAGTAAACGCGCTTTCCAACCAACGGTATAAATGAAATTATCATTTAGGTACATAATACCAGAAATATTTGTAACTTTATTAAAATTTGATTGTTTGAGACATTTTGCTAAATAACTTGGAATCTGTTACACATATGTAGGAGTAAACGTGTCACATACTTTTTTGAAAAATGGCTTGGAAACAAGTTAATATTATCCGGAAAATGTTGTAGCAACAAGGATCAAGCATAATTATGTATTTCAATTGCTCCATCAAATATTTTGGCTGAAACTTTTTTCAGCTATTATTATATCTAAAATAGACTGTAACATTGTATACCGAGAAGTGCTTTTTTAATAAAACAAAATCTTTAAAAAAATCTCATACGTTTCGTTTGCTTACTTTTGTGAGGATTATTGATTAGTAAAATCACATGACATGCTAACAAAGGCAACATGTGATTAAGAACCATTACATGTGACTACTGACGGAGTCATGGATCACATGTGTGCAATTTTAGCTTATTGCCACATATTCTTACTAACTGGAAAATACTATTTATTATTTACTAATAAAATTTTAGTGGGAGCGCAATTAAGTATTTGCTCAACACGTCACTTCTGCCACGTATATAAGGCTTCTAAAATACTATAATATTAATATTAATGATATAGATTTTTTGTTCAAAAGTGGCCAGCAGCCTGACCGTTCACTTGATGGCAGGTGGCCATCGTCACCGTATTCACATGCAACACCACATGCAAAGGATAACAGAATCAGGACTTTCAAATGAAAAAAAACCAGCTATTCGTAGCAGAACCGTGAAAGTGAAAGTTCACGGTTCTTCTGTAAGAGGATGGTTAGTCCCGCCAGATGGGCTACCCAGTTTAGGTATGTGGTTGGTATGGTACTCATTGTTCCATTGCCTGCTCTACAAGTTTGTGTTTTAACTTTAAAAAACGTACACTATAGATAGACAAAAACTATTTTTGAAATTTTTATATTTGTAGATATTGGGTAGTAGTAAGGTTGAAGTTAGAAGATAATATGTAACAGGTCTATTATTACAAATAACACAACAAGGTTTTCAAAGTATAAAATAACTAGCTGTTGCAAGCGACTTCGTCCGCGTTTCTACTGCTGATAATGTAGCTTTCTATAAGTATTTTTAAAACATGTCTTTGAGTTTATTCATTACAAACATATATTTGTATGGAGAGGGTCAAAAGGGGGGGATAGAGGGAGGATGAGTAGCCTATATTACTCGCTGATAATGGCTTTCTATAGGTGAAAGAATTTTTAATATCGGTTCAGAAGTTTTAGAGTTTAATTACAAACATACATACAAATTTTTTCTCTTTATGTAGGTAATATTAGTATAGATAGATAAATTCCTGCCTGAAGTTTATAGTGAGTTATTTACGCCAATCAGATTGAAATAAAAATAAGCGTGAGTAAATTTATTAAAACATCATTAATGTTGAAAAAATAGTGTTAATAATAATATTTATTACTCTAAATTAAATGTGTTTAATGAAGTAGGTACTAAATTTACAATCATTAATTAACTAAGTACTAAATTTACAGTTGTTAAAATACTGCAAAATGTGTGTTCTATTTGTTAAATTATTTTTTGCTTATTGGAATTACCTAGTAATTTTCACCGAATAATAGTATAAGCAGCAAAGGCTGTATATTGATGTTTGTCAATACCTTAATAGTATTAATTGGGTTACCTGTAATTTTAAAATTTGTCTGTTTCTTTCAAATAGCAAATTTCAAATATCAGAATTTGCTATGCGTGAGCATCAGGCGGTTGCTTTCAATACATTCATTGCTGATTCATTGTGATTAGTTAAAATCTTACCTTAGAACAATGAATATGTTGAAAATGAACTTTTAGTAACATGACATTATACTTATAACTCTTCAGTCGTAAAAGTTCAATATTGGTAACTAGAAAGTAGACCTAGTTATTTAGCTCTTGTACCTGAGCCTGGATGAAATAAAAATATACATAATATTATTCTCATGTTGCAAGCCATACCCTCTCTATGTATTCCGTTAAGGGGGCGGTGTATTAAGCAAAAAATAAATTTCTAATTTCACCTGCGTGCCCCATAATTGAATGGACACGATACCAATACAACAGAGTTCATTTTATTAGTCATATTTATTTACACAGTTTTATTAAGATAATAAGAAGCAATTTATAAACAGTCTAACTAAACACAACACACTTATAATAATCTACTCACAAACAAGTGAAAAGTTCAATTATTAGAATATAGAATATTTGCAAATATAGAGAAAAGGTCAATTAATTATAGACCAGTATCAAAATTAGATCAAACATAGGGCAGATAAAACATAGGGCATAGGGATAAAACATAGGGCAGAGAGCATGATTATAGTAATAAACATTTTTCATAATTTTTATAAAACATTGAATTGACATTACTTAACTATTTATATTCCTCAGTGAACAAACAATATTGGCGTGAATGTGAAATATGACTACGCCATGGGGAATCCCTTTGTTCGATGCACAATGCTTTACAGCTAATATATAATATACCGTTAAAATAATAATATTTAACCATAATTCAATGACATGTAATAATTTAACTACCTATAGTATAGCATAGCGATGGTTACAGGCTTCTCCAACCGTTCGTACGGTTTAAGACTGTTTCAGAAAATTATGGGGGAATGTTCAGCAGGAGACGTGCTCCGACTGAGACTGAGATGATGATGGCAACCATATTGTCATTTGTCATTATTTTCAAGTGAAATGATTTTTTAAAAAATTTCCTGTAGAATAAATAAGTTGTTTAAAACAAAATAAATTCTTAGATACTAAATAAGTTTATTGTAGAAAAATAAGTTCTTTGACGTCAATTGATCTGGCAAAAATTAATTGCAAACGGTTCAGTAAGCAACGGTAGCTAACGGTTTTCCGTCCTTCTAAATTTTCTAATTAACTTCTTCTAAATCACCCAACGGATTTTGAAAGGTTTTCACTAATGGAAAGAGCGATAAACCAGGAAGGGTTTGTTCATAATTTGCAGTAAAAAATTGCATCCGTGCGAAGCTTGTAGTTCATCATCTCAGCTGCTGGACAAAGGCCGATCATGGGGAGATCGGTGGGGGTATGTGAGAGTTCTACCCACTAAAAATCCACGGTGCTTTCGCGCGCCGTCTATGGGCGGGGGTAAGGGATCGTGGAAACATGCATCTGCCTCCTCCGCCGGACGAGGCCCGCACATTTGCGGCACAGCGGGCTCCACCTCGATTAGACGCGGAGTTTGACTTCCGCGCCGTGGAGAGACGTGCCGGAAACACACAGCACGTCTCTCCTCGTTGCCCGGTGTCCACCACTCCCGGGCGAAGCGGCAAGAACCACCCATACTCACCTCTCACAGCGGGCAGTCATCGAGGGGCTTCATTTCTGAAGCACCCCATAAACTCATCTCTGCAGCACAACCTACCGCAGAGTCGGAGGCCGCTTCCTTCTGAAAAAAAGCCTTCCCCTAATAAAACTTAACTTCAGATCCTATAACTTAAGAATTGAAGAAAGAGTTCGTTAAAAGCATTTTGATATTTGAATGTTGTTTATACGACCTAACACCACCTTGGCTAGGCCTTAAAATAGGTCAAAAGAGTAGCTTAAAAACAGATTTACTTACATACTAGTATACGAAATCATCGTCATTTTCGTGTGAAATGCAATAATTCAAAGTAAAGCATTTTAAGCCTTTTCAATTTATGTAACATGATTGGGTCTAGTATAAAAGTAATTCGCACACCTAAAAATTAGGATTTTGTGGTTATACCCTATTCACATGATCTCCGGCCAATTATGCTTATAAATTATGATGTTGCTTTGATGTCAACTCTACATTACAGACTATTTCATATTATGCTCTCCGAAAAATGCGATATCAAATTGACATCAATTTGACATCAACTTCTGCGTATTATGCTCACCTTCTCAAAGTGATATCAACTTGATATCAATTTAGATGCGTATTATAGTCAACTTTTTGACATAAACCAGTATCGCGTAAACGTAAAAAATGTGATACAGACGTGATACAGAGTTATCAAGTTTGAAAGGTGGTTTTTCTGTATCAATTTCCTCTTTTTTATATTTTAAAAGTGTAAAATGGCTCGTTTCGGGTTGTTTATGGACTATTTAGAGCGTGCTCATGCCAAAGATATGCGTAGGTTGAGAAGAAAACGCAAAATGCTAAGAGATTTATGTGATGCATTTAACCTTCCCGACAAGGCATTTGAAGATAGGTATCGCCTCACTAAACCTCTTGCACGGGATTTAATAGACGAATTAAAACCTTTGTTAAAGTATTAGATGGCCCTGCTCCAGTTTGTAGTAAGTAAGTCGGTACAGTTTTTTAATTTCAACATCGAAGTCATCATCATCTTTTATTAAAATAGGGGACTTTTAATACACATTTTTAAGTAATCCAATAAATTAGCCTTTTCAATCAAAATAAAAACTATTGTGTACAAATAACA
Source organism: Bembecia ichneumoniformis (assembly GCA_910589475.2). NCBI lineage: Eukaryota > Metazoa > Arthropoda > Insecta > Lepidoptera > Sesiidae > Bembecia > Bembecia ichneumoniformis. The sequence goes on along the minus strand of OU342526.1, from coordinate 14,574,420 downwards.
TGACCTCAACAGATTACAGCCGGGAGAAGTGTTGCCCGATTATTTCTCAGTTACTTTAGAATCTAAATAGGTTTTAACCCAAACCGGCTCTAAATTTATTATTATTGGTATTGTTATCTTCGTAATAATTTTACTTCGTCGAATATTAAAACAATATGCATAATTAGTGGTCGTAACTAAAGAAAATCATTGCTCGATTATGCATTGAGTCAATCGAGTAAATTGGATGGCAATACTAAAATGCGACACAGGTTACTACTGTGATATGATCTTGATATGATCTTGATGTGACATAGGAAACTATCATAATACCATTTAAAAACGATATCAACTTAGCATCAACATCATATTGACATCACATTAGCATTACATCACTTAAGCATAATTGACCCTGGCAGATGATCTTAATTTTAATCTGACAGTTCTGCGTGTGTAATCAAGCACACAGCGGCTGCAATCAAAGCTACCTATCGCGCGCTATCTGCAGTCTGTAGTCGCGGTTCCAACCCGTCGGTCACTAGTTTATTTCGATTTTGACGCGTTTATTCAATGATCGTACAATAAAAGCTGGTACCGATTTGAACCATTGTTTTTGTGGATATTATCTACGTGAATTGTTAAGACAAATTTCATTACAATGACTAGAATTACTCTGCCTTTTATGAAACAGGTAGGTACATACTTATTTTATGTGTTTTTTTTTAAATTGAATACCGGTTTTGTGTTATTTTTATGTTTTACTAACGGTCCGCCGCCGGCTTCGCGCGGATGCAATTAGGTTTCATTAGATATATAAACCTTATGTGAAAAATTATCTAACAGATAGTAAAAACTGCATCAAAATGCATGGTTTAAGAGGTTTAGCGGATATAAAGCAGACATACAAACGCTGGCAGCGACTTTAATTTATATTATTATTAATTTTAAGCTTAGATGATCTTATAATATCCAATCGTTCGTCTTCTATGATTTTTTAAAATTGCTCTACAATTAGGTACCTACGAAACAAAAACAGCCAAAATTTCATTTTTATTGATTTGATCAAAATTTCTGTCAAAAGCGGTAAATAAAAAAAAATGCAGTCATCTAAATGGTTTCCTTAAAAGTGACGTCACATTAACAAAATACTGAGAACAAAATACTAATACATTTGTTATTTTTTTCTAACGGAGAAAGAACAGTAAACAGGAAAATTAAAGTCGTGTCGTCTATTAAAGTAATATTGTAGTTATTATAACAGATAATTTTAATACTATTCTTGATTTAATAATTGATAATAATAATTAACAATTTTAATCATTTATATTTCATATAGATCTTTTGATGATCTCAAAGTACTAAGTGTACCTAGATGATTAAAAATTTGGGGACGATGTTTATTTTATAAATAGAGAGGCGATATGTGGCCAGTAATATTCATTTGATTTTTTGAAAATCTATCTATTTTCGGGTTCTCTTTTTACAACCCCTGAAGGGGCTAATGTTTATGAAAGGCCAATAATGGTTATAATATTTTCTTGATCAAATTTCCTCGAAACTTCGTATTAATATATTTTTTTACATCGAATATATTGAAATAATAATTATTATATTATATTATGCTAGCTATTACACGCGACTTCATCCGCGTCTCTTTATAAAATTTACTCGCTAATAATGTAGCTTTCTATAGGTGAAAGAATTTTTTAAATCGGGCCAGAAGTTTTTTTTAATGTTAAGATCGGCAAATAGGCTGACGGTCGACTTGAAGGTAGGTGGCTACCGTCGCGTCGCCTATAACACAAGCAAGTCAAAGCTGCTGCAAGTGCTCTGGCATCCTTTACTCACTCACCGAAACACAACAGCACACGTGCTGTTATTTCACGGTGGTCTTCTGTAAGGGGGTGGTTACTGCCGCCAGACGGGCTGCCCAAATGACTGCGAAACGCAGTGCGCCCTGTCACTGCTTTCCAGATCCAGACCGGAGCCAAATTTGAAAAGTTGAAAAGTTCCCTGCCGGGAATCGAACCCGAGAACCCTGGAACAGAGCGTTGTGGCAAGCACGCTAACCACTCATCCAACGAGCTCGTCAAGTTTTTGAGTTTATTCATTATAAATAAACATACATACATAATACAAATCTTTTCTCTTCATAATATAGTTAGTATAGGTTTAGATTATCAGTGTTTTTCAATTACGAATTCATCCAGAGAAAAAAATTCTCCTATTTTTTTTTTTGGGTAAAATTATTTTAACCGTGTCAAAAGCGGTGGTAAAGATTGAAGAAAATTTTTATACAAAAGTGCACACCACTGAGGCCGCGTGCGGATATCTAGTAAAATATAGTAAAAAATAAAATGATGAGATTTAATGTTTACTGAAAAAATACAGTGAACACGGAACAACGATTTAACAACGAGTAAGGTAAGGTACACTCATTATTGTTCATTACGGAAATGTTTGTCGTGGCGAGGTATTGTAATATTTTTTTGCAATTTTGTCACTGATAGCAATTCACTGATGGTCAACTGAAAACCAGCCATTATTACGCACATTAGCGGTAATGATTTTCATTACATTATTTGTTTGTCGACAAAGGCGACATTGTTTTGAAAATATTTTTTTAACTAGCTTAACCCGCAATTTCGTAACCGTGGTATTCGGTATAGCGCATAACATTTTTGTTTGTAAACCGATTGGAATGAAACTAACAATAAATGTTACGGGAAGCTTGCCACAATACATCAGTGAAAATCGCTTTCAAATCGATTAAGTCGTTTCTGAGATTAGCGTGCACAAACGCACAGATAAACAGACAAACAAACAAACAAAAATTTTAAAAACTATTTTTTTGACCTCAGTAACATAACTCAGTAACATAAGATTAAAGAATCTTTAATCTTATATAATGTATATGGATGTGTAATAGATAATATAGATTGTGCTCGACTGGAAAAGATTCACTGAGCTTTTATTGCTGAAAATATAAAATACGTCTTGGCTTTGCATAAGTATGATTGAAAGAAGATCGCACAAGTAATTATTATTAAAGGACAAAGTTAATTTACATTGAATAATTAAATTTAACAATAAAAAACACTAGTATTTACCCGCGACTTCGTCCGCTCTCCTTTTTTTCTTAGTTAAAACATTTGTGCAATCTATAAAGATTCGATCTATAAAATACGTATATAATCAATAATCTTCATTTATTTTTGTCAGGTCTTGATTTTATTTATGGATGATCGCTCTGGAACAGATGCTTTTCTCTGGATGAGAGGTACTTTATGTCCCTTTCTGTTTCCCTGACAACGACGTGTGTGCAAAATTTCACGATGATCGGTTGAGTAGTTAAGGGGGCGTACAAAGCAAAAAAAAATTCTAATTTCCTTTTATTAGTCATGTTTATTTACATAATCTTGTTAAAAAAATATGAATCCATTTATAAACAGTCTATACCACATACATAACACACATCTATACAACACATTTATAATAATCTACTCACAAACAAGTCTTATTAAAAAAATTAGGTCTAAATATTCTTCGCACAGAAACATAGTTTTCCCGTCTCATTGGAGCGATTGTGACTGATCATGTGAAACAATGCACATTGAAGTATGCATGACATGAGACGGAAGATAGCGCATTTCGAGGAATAAAAATGTTATAGTGTTACTCGTAAACTACAATGTCAAATGAAAAAATAATAAACAAAGGCCTAGATAATCTGTGAAATGTGATTACTGATATTTTTTTAGGTTTGCAATATGTGTCATTTTGAAAATAAAACATAAAACGATAAAAATGAGAGGTAACTTGGTGATTTTGTTCTATGGAGAAAATTTCATTTTTATTTATAATGAAGTAATAAATTAATGTTTTCTTATTCGGAATTTATATACTGAGACAAAATTCAAATCTAGGATTATCTATTACTATTTATACGCGCTCTGAAGGCGCGAAAACGCAACAAACAAACTCACTTTCGCATTATAACAGATATTTGTTAGAATTATGTAATTAATAATTAACACATGTTGATTGAGTATTCGTTACAAAATACTATATTTGTGTTGTAAAATTTTATTAAACCTTATTATACCTACCAACGAAGCAATAGTCAACAGGACTATATAATTTTGTGTTAACTTGGATTGGGGACGAAGTCGCCTAATTTGACATCTAATGTGTCCGTAGTCCCCAAATTCGCGAGCAGTTGCAATAAATTATGGAACCAGATACAGGGAATGTTATGCTTTTAATTTTATTTCTGTTATTTCTATTTATATATAATAGGTAAATGTGTATTTATTAATGCTTTAATTATTAAATATGCGTTAATTTAATTAACTTTATTTTAGAGTCAAAAGAATTAGTATCTATACTAGCTATTAAGTAAGACCTGTTTTTTCCTGGCTATTATGTTGTTCTCCACATATATCATTTAGCATGAGACAGATTTTTTTTGCGTAGATAATTGTAGATTTATATTTACAAGTAGTGATTAATGATTTATTTATAATAAACCTAAATAAATGTTCTATATGATGAAAATGCAAAAAAATCAAGTTCTTATGATTTATTGATAATCACGTTCGTCTTATCTAGCATATTAAGATATCACGTCACATGATCATTCTAATCTTGAAGTAGTTGAGAAAATCTGTGTAGAATTCTAGATCGATCAAAGGGCTACTGTGAATGATTGGATATAAAAGCATCTCTTATTCATTCACTGAATCACCTAATTTTGCGCACGAAACGCACTACCCATTACTAGGCCCGCCATTACTAGGCTTATTGTAAATTCGCCATTAAAATACATGTATAAACTCGTCACTATTATATTTTTATGAAGTTAATATTATTAAATACTAGTTGAGCCCGCAATTTCGTAGGCGTGGTATTCGGAATGGCGCGCAACTGTTTTTTTTTTGTTTGTAAACCGATTGGAATGAAGCAAAACTAAATGTTGGGGGAAGCTTGCTACAAATACATCAGTGAAAACCGCATTCAAATCGGTTAAGCCGTATCAGAGATTAGCGTGCACAAACGCACAAACAAACAGACAAGCCGACCTCGGTAACATAGTGCAATGTGTACAAATGTTTTTTTTTTTTGATAAAATCTTTAATGTATAGACATGGCTCGTTTATGATTTTATTATGTACTAGCGACCCGCCCCGGCTTCGCCCGGTTTTAGGTTTTAACAGAGCTGATTCAATTTTGAAATTTATCTTAGGTATTATTACCTAAGATACCGATTTTAATTCGATTTTCACTAATGTAAAGAGGGATAAACGGGGAATGTTCGTATATATAAAAATTGCACGCCGGGCGAAGCCGGGGGCGGGTCGCTAGTTATTAATAGATTTATTTAGATATAGTTAGTCCAACGAGCGAGATAGACGAGTTCCTCTGATGTTCTTAGGCTTTCAAGTGTAAGAAAATCGTGTTTACATTGACTAAGAATGATGTATAAGATCTTGAACAAATTTATTCCGGCATTGCGCTTGGTATCACACCAATCAACTTTTGATGATCTTCATCCGTCGGTGTCACGTGGAGTTCTCTATACAACAATTATTATGTATAGATGTACCCACAGTATTATACAATTATTATATTATCTTACAACAATTATATAAAGATAAGCGGTCGCAGTTTAGGAGCCTATTATGCGAATGGTCGTCACTGCACAGTTTAGGCAATACAAATAAAATTACAGCCTCACAAAAACAGGCACTTAAAACCAACATCTCAAAAACGTACTTAGTATTATGTTAGACTAGCTGTGCCCGCGACTTCGTACCCGTGGTATTCGGAATAACGCCTAACTTTTTTTGTTTGTAAACAGATTGGAATGAAATATACACTAAATATTACCGGAAGCTTGGAACAACATGAAAACCAGTTAAGCCGTTTCTGAGACTAGCGTGTACAAAGGCATAATAGGCAAACAACGATTTTATTAAATTTGAAGAAATCCAGCCTAAGCTGAACCCTGCTTAGTATGACTGATCAGACATCATCTGAGGTCAACTTAAATTAAAATTCTCAAAATCACGAAAACTGACTATTTTTTATCTTTACATAAACTTTCAATCATCATCATTTTACAGATGATACTACCTACATAGTTAACTAAAGTTTTCAGCCAATTCAACCGAAGAGTTAGTTTTATTGCATTTTATTGAAAACATTGGTTGTGATTCTTTAAATTTACATAACTTTTTTGTTTGTAAACCGATTGGAACAAAACAAACAATAAATATTACGGCAAGCTTGCTATAATACATTAGTGAATACCGCATTCAAATCGATTAAGCCGTCTCTGAGATTAGCGCGAACAAACGCACAGACAATCAGACAAAAAGACAAAAATTCTAAAAACTATTTTTTGACTTCGGTAACACAAGTACAAAATTTAAATAATTTGTTTTTGAAAAATATTTAATGCAATAGACACGGCTCTTCTACGATTTTATTATATGTTTGTATAGATAGCTCTTTAGCTTACAAACATTACCTAGATGTATTAAAAAGAAACTGAAGACCAGAAGTGTTTGCTTTAAACATTTTTTTTCTAAAACAAACTTTCATTTTCTGACTAACACTAAAAGAAAGTTTTGCTAACTGAAGTCACCTGCAGTAAAGGCAGTATATATTACCTAATTTATTGAGTACACGTAAGTAAGCGAGTTGCAGAAATGTATTATCAGGTTGAATTTTGAATTTATTATAATAAAATACTGTCACAAGCACAAGATAAAATACTCACGATAATTCCATGAATATCGAATTCGAATAATTGGGGCTTCAATTAGGATAAAAGAATGTCCTATTCGAGGTGACAAACATATATCAAAATTATTATTAGATTTAGATTATTGATGAGTTTTATTTAAGAGGTGGCAGGGCACACTGTGTTTCGCAGTCATTTGGATAGACTTTCTGGCGTCTGTAACCGTCCCCTTACAGAAGACCACAGTAAAATAACAGCATTTGTGCTGTTGTGTTTCGGTGTGTGAGTAAGGGATGCCTTAGTCCTGCTATGGTCGGCAGCGCACTTGCAGCACCCGTGGCGTTGCTTGTGTTATAGGCGACGGTAGCCACCTACCATCAAGAGGGCCGTCACTCTGTCTGACGACCTACACATACGAATAAAAGGTTCATTAAGATAGAGTTATACTTCTTCTTCTTAAGAACAACTTGGGGGCCATCATGACTATCTTATTTTAAGCTCCGCTACGTTTGCCCTCATTACGTACCCGAAATATTGCAAATTCCTTTATCGTTCTTAACACTTGCATTCTCTTTCTCATTCGACGCAAAACTTCAACAGATAATTTGGCCTCTGCACTAAACATAGCAATTAAACAAACACGGAAAATGGATTTGGGTGTCACGTGTATCGTGTGTAGTATGTGTATGAGTGAATATGTATAAAAGAGTTATCTCTTAAAGTGAGTGTGTTGAAGAGAGGTCTATATCTCACTAAGGAGGTTTCACATTAAGGTTTTGTCGTTACAAGTAAACAACAAAAGTGTAGCGTTGTTACAAAACAAATATTAACAGACTAGCTGAGCCCGCAACTTCGTACGCGTGGTATTCGGTATAGCGCGTTTTTTTTTAATTTGTGTATCGATTGGAATGAAACAAACACTAAATGTTACGGGAAGCTTGCTACAATACATAAGTGAAAACGGCATTCAAATCGGTTAAACTGTTTAAATTTAATCGGTTAAATTCAAAAACATTTTATTGACCTCGTTAACATAAGTACACCATGTACAAATTGTTTTTTTGAAAAAACATTTAATGTACAGACACGGCTCGTTTACGATTTTATTATATGTAATAAAATTGTAATAGGGGATCGGACAAATTTTCAGAAAGTGTTTTAAATTAATCTTCATGGATATTTATTCCCATAAAAAATACTATTTTATTTATTTATAGCCTTTTAGGTACTCAAAATCATGTTTTAATATTGTTTGTTTGAAAATGCCGCCAAAACGCCACGATAGTTCATCTGAGAGCGCGTGACGTCATTTGTGGTCATATAACAAAACAGCTGCATTGGTATAAGACAATGATTGCCCACAAATGACGTCACGCACTGTGATTGGTGTTTCAGTATAGATTAAAAATATTGTAAAAATAAAATTTTATTTCTTCATTTAAAAATATTTAAATGAATTATATTAAATTATTATTCGATAAATAATCGTAAAAAATTATATATTTTCTTTCTAAGTACATTTCAGATTTTAATCTGATTACTGTCCGATCCCCTATTGCGATATCTTCATAGGAAATATTATCATTTGATCGAAACTGTTGTAGCACCAAGAGCACTTTGGCTTTTTCCTTGCGCTTTTATTTCCACGTGAACATCTGTGTTCTTGTGTTTCGGTGAGTGAAAAGGGATACCAGAGCCCTTATCCTTTATCCTACTAAACACATCTGCAGAATCTATGGCGTTGCTTAACTTAATAGACGACATGAGACACCTACTATCAAGTGAACCGTCAGCCTGGCTGCCGACTGTTACCAGCCTGTCAAATAATTTTGGCCAATAATTTTGGCAGGCAGGTAACTGCCAAATAATTTTAGCTGAACTTGAATGTGGAATTTCCATAAAATCACATCCCAGTGCTTCTAGATTAGACTGAAGTATCAATACTTAAAAAGAAAAGGTTTATATTATTCAATCAAGTTTAGTTCTCTATCCGTTTATCTATGTTATTTCTGAAGAAACAACTAATGCTATTTTAATGCTCGACGCAAAAGAGGAATGTTATAAGTTTGACCTGTGTATCTGTGTGGCATAATAGCTCCGAAACGAATGGACCGATTTTGATCCATTTTTTTTTGTTTGAAATCTGACGTGATCAGGATAGTTCTTAGCTCAGACAGACAAGGTCTTAGCTATAATTTGTGAAGGTCCAGGCATTTCTTAGTTGACGAAGAGATTTCACTAACTTCCACAGGTTCGATTGCTTTGAAATTTGATGTACTGCTACTTCGGTGGTGTTTCCATAACATGGTAACCTTGAACTGCTGCTGCAACATCAAGTAGTCTGCGGGATATCCAACTCAACTTTCAGCAGATACAGCGTGTTTGGGCTCAATTGAATGTCGGGGTAGTAATTTTCCATTATATCTTGTTATTTTAGTTTTGAATGCAATTAACAAAATAGTAATAAAGAGAGAATTTAGAAATAAAACCTATTTTTATTATTATGTAAGTAAGACTATTCGTCTTCCATTAATTAAATTTAGCAAATTAAACTTTTGTGTTGCTCTGTAATCAAAGAATTTATTTCATTAAACAATTATAAAATTTAATAAAATTCCTACTTATATAAAATAAACGACAATTAAGTTTTATTGTACACCATTTCTTTTTTAATTTAAAAAATAATTTTCATTAAGAAATACATGCAAAAATAAAAATAAATTAACTTGACATATTTGATTGACACTATATTGTTACAAAGTAGGCAACATCAAAAAGTATTATACCTACGCGAACGCGGTAAAATATCAAACTGAAAAATATATATTCTTTACAATTATAAAGAAAACGGAATTTGTCTAAAACACACGTTGCATCTACTTTCCAAGATTTTCGTTGTTTTTGGATCTTATTGGTTTTTGTAAGTTTTTTTTTAAGCCAACACTACGTTTTGATAATCTTGATATCTCTATTAAATAAAAACATACTGTTCAATATTAATGTGCACATTATATTATCTTCTCTGTATAATACATTTTATGAAATAAAATGAAAACTATAAAAACACATCATTTCTGTTCGTCTTTTTCTTCTATACTATTTTTCTCACAATGACATATTCAATCTAGCTTTTTAAAAAAACATTCTAATTTCAATTTTTTAAGTCAGCCAGGATTCAAGTTCAAAATACATCAACATTGGAATTATTTTATATATCAATGGTAACGGTTATGTAAGATAATGTGAGTAGTTTAGCGATTGACAAATAATGCATATTCTATAAACCTGCTGGCAGATGTTGTAATCTCAAAAAAACCTCCAAAAAGTCGCTTGATAAGGTCAAATACTCATACTTTAGAAGTTACGAGATCGTATTCATAAAACAAGAACTATTTTTAAATGTATTTGATTCGATCTTAGGAAATGACGATGAAAATACAATAAAAGTTTCTTTGTTTTCTATAGGATCTGTCCGGCTTTGTCTGTTTCTCCTCTAACTTCTTCTAAACTACTCAACAGATTTTGATATGGTTTACATTAATGGAAAGAGAGACAAACGAAAAAGGTTTGTGTAAGTATATAATTTGCAGAAAAAAAGGTGCGAAACCGGGAGCAGGTCTCCAGTAATTATCTATACTATAATATTATAAAGCTGAAGAGTTTGTTTGTTTGTTTGTTTGTTTGAACGCGCTAATCTCAGGAACTACTGTTTCGAATTGAAAAATTCTTTTTGTTTTCAATAGTCCATTTATCGAGGAAGGCTATAGGCTATATAATATCACGCTACGATAAAAAGCAGTATAAGCAGTATCCAGTACCGCGCGCCCCATGCGCACGCCGCCGCCGCATGGGCCGCAGCCACAGATATGGCCGCAGTGAAGCGTGGCCGAGTTCAGTTAGTTATAAAATAAAGTCGCAGTCCGCCTCTGTATGTATCTCCACTAACTTCTATACCACTCAATGGATTTTGATACGGCTTTCTATTGAAAAGAGCGATAAAGAAGAAAGGTTTTTGTACATAATTTGCAGAAAAATTACATCCATACGAAGCCTGCGGGTCACTAGTAAAAAGTGAATAGGGATGCTAAATCAGGGTCATTAGTCAAACGTAAGTTTTATGGAAATAAATGTCCAGTCAAGTCTATTTGATTTGTCTTTCTTAACTAAAACATCTTTGAAAATTGTATTGAAATGCATAATTTTTATTACTTAATCAACTCAGTAAATGTAATACTCACTAAAATGGATGATTCCTTGCAGTTATGGCTCACATTTGGCGCGTCGTTGTCATTCTTAATCATCGGATTGGTGAGAGGATATTCTGCTTCCGCCATACCATCGCTGGAGGCCTTCGACGATCATCTCATAAAGGACAGTGAACAGAAATCATGGATAGGTAAGTTGTCATAGGAACATTTATAGCATATAATTATGTTTAAAATAGAAAATATCAAACAAAATATTGTTATATTCTGAAAAAAAATCTAATTTAGAGGAAGGAAATACGAAAATTGTTTTCTTTTCTAATAAGCAATCAACTAGATAGTACCATACTTATACTTAGGAGCTTAGACGAAGTTGAAAATATAAAATATTCATTTCATTTGTGACATAATTTTATGAGAATATTTCTTCTAAGATTTCTTCTTTAGGTGCAATTCCTCCACTGGGAGCATTTACAGGGAGCTTAATGTCAGGCTTTCTGATGCAAAAAGCGGGTCGAAAGCGAACCTTGCAACTGACTGCTCCACTCTGGGCTGCCTCTTGGATCCTTCTTGGATTTGCGCCGTCCTTCCCTGTTCTTCTCATCGGACGATATATGTCAGGGCTCTGCGTCGGCTTCGTCTTGGCTCCGGCACAAGTTTATGTAAGTTAATAATGATATTTTTATATTAACTTAATAGTTAAGTTATAATTAATGTTATAAGTAATGGTTAAGGTCGATAACCTTAATGGTAGGCGGCTACCACCGCCTATAACACAAGCAACGCCACAACTAACAGAATTAGGATAAGAGATTACGGAGTGATAGATAGAGGCAATGGGCTATATACCTTTCTAATTTAATTTAAATAAAAAAATATTTATATGAAAGTTATTACGTTTCAATAACAACTTTTTGGAGTTTACTCCTTACGAATCGATTTTCATATAACGCGTCCCGTATGGAAATTTTATGAGGAGTAAAATTAATAAAAGCGTCACGTTATCTGTCACTTTGACATTTGTGCAACAGCTGACGAATGTATGTATGTTCCTTAATTCTATTCTGTGGACTTATAAAAACAAACGTCGAAGTCTTGTATGAAAAGTGTAGTCCACGTTCAGGAACAAAACGATAGCGCGTTATATATAACTTGCCGGCGAAGCGACATCTGTCGTCGAAAAAATGAACTATTTGAACTTATAAAACCTAGTGGTATCTGTGTATACCGAACGTAATTGACATAACTTTTGTTGGAACACGTGACATATTATGCAGAATGTAACTAAATAATAAATAAAGTAATTAGGTATCCAGTTATCTATTGATACGAGGAAAGTTTTATACCTTTAATTTTATACGTTTAAAATAAAATTAAAAGAGTAAACTCCAATCCAACACATACCTTTTTTAAATTATTCTTCCATTATGCAATATTAACATATTATACACACCTATATTTATTTTAGTAATGGCAGGTCATATTGCTTTCCACAGTCCTGACGACAGTGACCACCCACAAAAAAGACCACCGTAAAATTAAAACAGGTGAGCTGGTGTTTTTCGGTGATTTGAGTAAGGGATACCAGAGCCCATTCTCGTATGTTTCCTTATCCCACCAAGGTCGCACTTAGAAACCTTATGGCATGAAATAGATCGACAGCCAGCCCGCTTGTCTTGATGTAGGTATATAAATATATAAAAAAGAAAATATACGCTAATATTAAAAAACATAATATTTACTTCACAAAATTTGCAACCGATGTTCTCGGAATGTGAATAGAGATATATGTATATGTAGTTGTATTACGAAGGTGTTTCAAATAAAGATGGTCGATTATGTCTTGATTTATTTTGTCGTTGTCCTGACGCTGAACACAGGCGAGGACACTTCGCCCTAGGATTTCAACTAGTTTGAGTCAGTTGATTCCTGTTCGTTTCTTATTTGTAAATTGTTTGATACCTTTAAGAATCAAATTGTCTATATCGTCGCTTAAGAAGCACCTAAAGTTATCAAAATTTTATTGATTTCTAATGCAACCAACAGATTTATAAATTGTTTTTTCTTTTCTTTTGTATGCATGAAATTTTATTAATACAATTGAGTTATTATATTAATTAGTACAATTGAGTTTAGTTACAAATCAAGAAGGGATTTTCCCTAGACGTGTGTATTTTATTTACAATTTATTTATTTAAAAAAATTTCTGCAATGATTCTATATGATATATCAATCATCTTATTAACCAAATAATATTATTTCTTATAAATTTCTCGGCCTATTTAATCAATCAAACTTTAGAAATTGTTAATTTCAATCAATACACGATAACCCATAACACAGGTGAATAATTGTTGATATTACTGACGCTGTGAATCAAAATGGCTAATTTAGCAATTAATTATTACCTTTTAATGAGCAATTAATGAAATGGTTTTTATCTGTAATTATTTATTTCAAATGATTTCATGTTAGCAAATGATTTCAGTATGGATTCTTTTTGTCGTATTCAAGTTCAAGAGACATGAAGAGTGGCTTTAGTTTATGATTTAAGGAAGGAAACGTATTGAAACCAGTTTAGCGGGCAGACGCCAAGCCGGTTATGAGATTCGTAAATAATTATGATTTTATAATAATAATATCAAATAATTTTATTATTTGATTTGAATATTTGTAGGCATGTAACTGATACTGTCGTATCAGCCGTGTCAATTGTATGAGGCCACCTGGATGCAGGCCTTACCCATGTAAGCAACTACGAGTATATTCGTAAAATGTTATCCACAATCTCACTTAAATTTTTGCCCTACAAGTTACAAGTTTAGCGTTTACTATAAAAGTTTAGAGTTAAAATGCTCAAATGCGTCTAAAAACATGCGAACTTTTTTGTTTCTTTTATAAAAAAATCTTTACTCCATTTCGGCTTCGCCAGTCTGATAGAAGGGCAAGCTAAATTATAGTGTTGTCACTGGTTATATTTACAGTGTTTTCAGAGCGAATAATCTACATCTAAATCCATCTGGGATTTGGTTACCATCAGAATTCTTGCCTGATTCATATGAGATTTCATAGGATCTCATAACAAGAATTCTAAAATTCGATTCTTTCGGTGCGTAAAAGTGCGGTCAACTTTACACGTCATTTAGAACCGAAATCCATTATTGTCTTTATTGTCTTCACTGTTTTTCTTTTAATAAAACGAATGACAATTTATTTAATTATTTATTTAATAATGGCAAAGGTAATATAACTAATTTTCAAAGGTATGTCGTGTGTGTTTCCGTTTAAGAATTTATCATGATCTGTATTTGTCGTGTCACGTTCAAGGTGAGCGAGTGTTGCGATCCTGAGATCCGCGGAAGTCTGGGTTCCTTACCGACACTTTCTATGTCGCTGGGCATCCTCATCTCCTACGTCGCTGGGAACTGGCTCTATTGGAGGCACCTGGCTTTCTTCTCTGCTACATTCTGCGGTGAGGTCAAGTATTAGAAAAGTCCTACATTAATTATGTTAATGGTTTTTTTGTAATGGCACAGCACACTGTGTTCCACAGTTATAAACTTTTAGCATATCCACTTTATGACAGTTTAGTACAGTCGACATCTTACAGACGACCAACGCGAAATGACAACTCGTGGGTTTTGGAGAGTGAGTAAAAGATGCCACGGACCATTCTCCTATCTCTCCTTATCTCTTGCCTTTATTCTATCAAGATCGTAAGCGCATTTCGCGTTGTTCATTATAGCCAACGGTAGTAACCAAAACCATCGAGAAACGGTAAAGTAATAGGCTGCGGATACTCCTAACTTGTGGCGTACATTCACATGTAATGAAAAATGTAAAAATTTTTAAAGAAAAGCTAGAGAGAGTTAAATAGAAAAAACATATAAAATATTTTTGATATTTTAAAATAACAATATTATGTTATAATATTAATAAATAAATAAATATTAAAAGTGTCTTTAAATCGACCACATCCGTATTTATATTGAAAAATATCCATATTTGCTACCTATTTAACTTTATCAAATTAAGAGGCTCCACGCCATCGATAAGAAAAAATCAGTAGGTACTTTGTTCTCAGATTCAGCTCGTTCAAACATAAAGCCAATGTAACAAAAAATATACATATGTGTGATACATAACTTCTTGGTCTTTATTTTTGGCGAGGTATTTTTGTTTTAAGTATTATGGTTTACGAGAAATTAAATAAAATTTTAAGGTATTGTTTTGTTACAAAAATCGATTAAACTTAGTTGGTTCAAGAAGTAATGCATATGTATATAATCAAATGATAAAGTTTCGTTTACACTATAAATGACACGAACAGTTTTTTATTTCATTCAATAGTTTCAGAAAAACAAAGGTTTTTTTGATATTTTTGGGTATCCGCTACTCAAGCGAGGGCGAGGGCCGGTTGTAGAGGCCGAAATAATAAAGGGGAACGAAATAATAAAAGGGGGATAGAGTTGGAATCTTATATGGATTAATTTTGTTTTTTATTTAACATAAAATGAAACTAATTGCGGTGATTGTAGATTTTTTTATTACGAATTGTCGAGTCGATTTAAATTAATCGTAATGATGGTAGTTTGATAGTTTTTATTTCCCTTAAGCGGGTTACACCGAATGGAGTTCTAGGTGTTATGGCGGCGGAAGTTGACATTTTGAACATTCGCTGTCAATGACCGCACGCTGTGTATGCTTACAAACCCATTGGCTCAAAATTCATAATTATTGTTTAATTCGATTGTGGGTTTGTTGGAGTAATTAAAATAAGTGAATTCGTAACATTACTGTGTTGCTATTTCTGCGTAGCAACAATTTAAACATGTCACCCGTTATAGATCATTCTCAGTCTCAGGAGTGTGCTTTCCGACCATCTGACGCTCCGACATACATAACACTTTGTTCACCTAAGCAACATAATTTTAATTTAAAGATTGGTAAGTAGGTTGATCGGCAAGTGTACTTGATGGTAAGTGGCTTCCGTCACCTATTAACACAAGCAACGCCATAAGTTATAACTTCGCTGCCGACTTGGACAGGATAAAAAATAATGAATGAGGAGGCAAATGTTTAACCGCAACACAAGAGCACATGTGGCCTTCGGTAAGGGTGAAGTTCCTGCCGTTAAACTAGCTGCCAATTGAGTGCTAAAACTACCATCTTCTCCGTAGAGAGAACAAAAACAGGAAGAAGATTCTTACATTGCGTAATCGACAAAAGGTCTAGATACAACTATATGCATAAATACTTAGCCTCACAGCTAAAATCTTGAAAAGATTTGGGTTGTATGAGCTCGGAAATAGAGACGCCGCCGGCAGGGAGTTCCAATCCTTGTTTGAGGGACTAAATGAAACTTTGTCCACTGGACTCAGTTTATAAGTTTCATGCGCGGATAGTGAGTCACGATCTACTCTTTGTTTTACACTAGATTTCATGTTACTGCCGTGAAGAAGTGATTTGTGGCTATTTTATTTCATTATTATTTATTATTTTATTTCAGGCGCATTGTTTGTTGTTCTCCTACCTTTACCGGAGTCGCCAGTTTGGTTAGAGGCGCAAGGTCAAGACTCTTCCGACGCTGTTAAGTGGCTACATTTGTCGGCTAGAGCCACTGCTCACGTCGAGGATGACGACCAAGAGTGAGTGATTTTGTTTCATATTAAACTACATATACATACTTTATTTATCAAATAAATCATACATACATTACATACTTTACCTATCCAGACTTTTAACTAACGTAATTTCTATTTACTTGAATTTTAACACCTTTTGCTATTACTAAGCTTATTGGCAAATTTGAATATTTAAATTATAGGCTTCCTAGAAAATATATCAGACTTCTACTAGAAACATTTTTAAACGTAAACTTCGTCAGACAGGCTGACAGTTCATTTGAATAAAATGTCTCTCTTTCACTCTCTTCTCTTGTCTTGTCTTGTCTCGTCTCGTCTCCTTCCCTCTCCTCCCTTCTCTTCAAATTCATAAGAGTGGAAAACACACTACAATATTTTTGTCTTCATGAATAGATAATATACTAGTATCGCAACAAAGCTAGTGCAAGTATTTATATTATTAAGTTTTGTTTTGAAAATCTCTGGTTTCAGAAAACCTGAAGAACGGACGACCGATAGCCTGTTCACTTGCAAAGTATTCTTCTCATCTGCTGTAATCAAACCGCTGATCGTTGGATTCTCTCTCCTCATTTTCCAGCAGTTCAGTGGAATTGATGCAATCATTTTCTTCACTGTTGAAATTTTCCAAAGCGCAGGTAAGAATTTGTATATATCGACATATGTATATATGAAATACTATCGTGACTAATCTTACAAATGCGAAAGTGAGTTTGTTTATTAGGCTTTCTCGCCTTAACTGAGTCAACCGATCTAAGTGAAATTTTGCACGGGTACATGTTGTCAGGGAAAAGGATTTACAGAAAACGACATAAGGTACCTTTTATCCAGAAAAATAGTACTCTCCCCGAGGGATCATCCAAAATTATGAAAAAAACATGAATAAATCTGTGGCGGCGACGCCGTCGTCAACAGTCATGCGCCAAAAAAGCGTACTATACCGCGCGCACATATTCACATCAAACGTAAGTTTATTAACCGCCATTAAAGTGATACAACTTTAGCTTAGAGAAACATTGTCTGTCCTTTTTTCGATACATTTGTATCATCAATTATATATCATTTATTTGTATCATCTAAGTCAGTGCATTGTCCCTTGAATACTTAAAGGTTTTTTTACATTAAGGTCGTCAAATAGGCTCGGTCCACTTGATGATAGGTGGCTACCGTTGTAGGCTGTTATTTGTGTTAACAACACATATGCTGTTATTTCACGGTGGTCTTTCGTCAGACGGACTGCTCAAATGTCTGCGAAACACAGTGTGCCCTGTCACTACTTGTTAGATCTAGACCAGAGCCGACCATGGAAACCATTTCCAAACGTGGTCCAGCCGGGAATCTAACTCGGGATCCCTGAGACCGAGTGTTGAAGCAAATCTTAACCACTTGATCATGGGGCTCATCGTAATAATTAACGTCCGAGAGTGGACCGGGATAGCTAACGCAGTTGAGCTTGTTCGGAAGAACAAAACACAAAGAGGACTTTTCACAAACCTTTACTAGTCGAAGAGGCGCCGTAAGAAGAAGAATATCTATAAAGTATGTTTATTTTGTAAATTCAGGGAGTACATTGGACGCCATGACGGCGACTATAGTGGTCGGCATGGTGCAGCTGATCAGCAACGGTGTCAGCACGATGTTGGTGGATCGCGCCGGGAGACGACCCTTGCTGCTACTCTCCGCTGTCGTCATGTGTCTCTCCACAGCCGCTATGGGATGCGCCTACTATTTCGAATTTGAACAAGACTCTTTGTTGGGGTAGGATTTTACAATAATATTTGACATCATTTGCTCACCATTGCAAGAGATGGCCAATTCTTACTGCCTAAGGAAAATTTTAGTTTCTCTACGAGAGAATACGTCATGGTAGCTTAGAAATCAAAATCACTATTTCGAAACAATAAGTGGATATATATTGAAATTCTTAAAGTTACATACGCAATAAGTGATAAATTAATATTGGCGAGGCAGAATTTTTGCCATTAATTTGTGTACAATCAAATCATTAAAACATTATTTATCCAATAATATAATATTTTTATTCCCAATTTGAACTTTCGTTGGAAATTATTGAGAGCTGTACATGTATCCATTAAATTCTTATTAACTTTATTTTCAATTATTCAATTAAAAATAATTTTAAGCTACAAGAAATAATTCTTACATTTATTTTAACAAAAAGAAAGGGTTTAGAGAAAATTAGCATGCAGTTGTCTAATTCTATATCAGAAAGTAAGTAAAGAAAAGTAAAGTATTATGTAAAGTTGTGTCTACTAACCATTGTTTTCACATGCGTATACGCCGGTTTTCTTATGATATTTACCTTTGCTGTTAGAACAACTGATAACTACTTCTAATTTAACTTGCCATAAGTTCCGATTTAATTCCGATCCTGTCATCCTGGCAGTTTCATATTTTGATACGGTTAATGGTGATTTAAAGTTTAACAGTCGACGCAATGATTTTTTTTCAAAATAACAATAATGACAAAACAAGAAGCAAAAAAATAGTAAGCAGATTGGTGCCTTGGACGTTTAATCTATGTGCTTTTATAATAAAAATACATCGTTTTTGGTCGTTGTCTAAAATAATTTTCTTCCCATAATCTGTCTTCCAATACAGTTTACAGCTTATGATTGTGGTAAGCTTAGTTCTAATCCACACACACACACATAAAGCAAACACTCGGATCTTGATTCCATCTTTATTCGAGCTCTCTCCGTCTTGACAGCAATTAAGCGTTCGTCTCACTAGGCCGCCACTGTTTAGGTTATTGTGATACCTATATATTTTGAAATATATCACATCACAATAACCTAAATTGTGATGTAAATGAAATTGTGATGTGATATAATAATATTGATATATTTGAAAATGTTATATTATGATATGGTTGTATATGTTATTATGAGATGTTTGTACAGATACCTGCCGATCGCGAGTCTGGTGGTGTTCATGTTGGGTTTCTCCTTGGGTTTCGGTGGGCTGCCATTCCTGCTACTTGGGGAACTATTCCCGGCACATCATCGCTCGCAGCTCTCGGCGATGGCGAGTGCTGTCAATCTACTCTCCATGTTTACCGTCATTAAGTCATACCATGCTCTTGATGTAAGTATTATCCATATTTGCATGGTTACAATATAAACCAGTTCCAAAGGGTTTAGATTAGACATTTTGTGTTCCAAAGTAAAAAATAGTACAGTTCGGAATGTTCTAAATTAAAAGCGTTGCTAGAAACTTCTTATTATGATTTACGCAGTCTTTTCTTTAGCTTTCCAAGAAGTCTTTCAAACTAGAGCAGCTTATTACAAACATAAATTAAACTCAATAACAAATAAGGAATATAGGACAATAATTAAGAAAATAAGTTTCATACAAGAATATACTTTTAGTTCAGTTAAATCGTAATGCATAACTCTTTTGTGTTAATAATAATTTCTTTATGTATTGGAGATTAATCTAAATTATTTTTTACTGTTGTTTAATTATAAATTATGGTCGCCTCGCCTCGCCTCCTCTCGCCTCCACTCGCTTTCTCTCGCATCCCCTCGCCTTCACTCACTTCCTCTTGCCTCCCATCGCCTCCCCTCGAAATCAATCTTAAAATCAAATTTAAGGTTGCTGCAGTGTAGGAAATAGATACCACAGAACATTGTTCAGAAACACAATATTTTCTAGACTGGACTGTACACAAAATTAAGACAGTTTGCGAGTTTTTTTTTGCAAATGATTGTTAGTATTTTTGTTTATTGTAGTTATACTCTATGACGTCTTCAGACTTGTTTCCTGTGCGACGTTAAAGTTATTATTCATTTTAAAATGATAAATAAAATTAAAAGAATCAAATTATACTTGCTTAATGTTATCAACAAATTCTTCCTTAATTATATAGTCGCTTATCGCTGCATGAAGACTAATTCTCAGGGACGTATAAGCATTAGCTGGTTTCATTTAGCAATACCACGCATATCGTATATAATTTAAAATTGTTAGCAAATTTTTCTCGCAATATTACAGAGCCTGCTGTCGTCAGCGGGAACGTTTTGGATGTACTCTTGTTTCTGCGCGCTGGCCTTCTTCTTTGTGCTGCTGGTGGTGCCAGAGACAAAAGGCAAGTCGCTCGCCGAAATAGAACAGCACTTCAAATCCAAGAAGAAGAGGAATCAAGTGCAGATGGAGAACATCGACCAAGAGAAACAGAAAACACGATTTTAATGTTTTTAACAACTTCCTGCAGAAAAAACTATGGTGCGATTCGGTATGGCAATTAGATTGTCCCTTTAAAGTTCACATTGAATCCGACATTGGATCTGTCTTTGTCAAATGAAGTTTGGGAAGTCTCGACAGTTTCAAAGAACTAAACTCAAGCGTCAAAATAGATAATTTACAATTTAGGAGATTTTAAGTTCACAATGGGTAATTGAAAATTAATATTTTTTATAAAATACTAGCCACCCGCCCCCGGCTTCGCCCGGCGTGCAATTTTTATATATATGAACATTACCCGTTTATCCCTCTTTCCATTAGTGAAAACCGAATTAAAATCGGTCTACCCGTTCACGCGTGATGCCGTGAGCAAGGGAAATGGGGATTCATTTTTATATATAGTAGAGTAGCGACCCGCCCCCGGCTTCGCCCGGGATGCAATTTGTATACATATGAACATTCCCCGTTTATCCCTCTTTCCATTAGCGAAAACCGAATTAAAATCGGTCTACCCGTTCACACCTGATGCCGTGACCAAGGGAAATAGGGATTCATTTTTATATATAGAGATGACTCGAATTCAAAGTGAATGTCA
Organism: Bembecia ichneumoniformis; assembly: GCA_910589475.2. Lineage (NCBI taxonomy): Eukaryota > Metazoa > Arthropoda > Insecta > Lepidoptera > Sesiidae > Bembecia > Bembecia ichneumoniformis. The sequence goes on along the minus strand of OU342526.1, from coordinate 14,553,045 downwards.
AAGTGACGACAGCAGCAAGTGCGTTTCAGTGTATGAGCAAAGGGTGCTGGGATCTTCGTTTTATCCTCATCTTCCCTAATCTTCTTGAAAGCACCAAATTATGCGTCATCAGCCCAGGCGCAGGTTTTCTGCAAACCTTTATAATAAAACAACACTCATAATATATTATATTTTACACTTAGCAAAGTAATATCGCCACTATACAAGATATTGGCTTTGTTGATTCCTTTAGGAGCAAAATTTGAATTAACATAATAACTCCATTTTAATAACTTTATCAATAATCCATAACTTATTTTGTATGTCAATTTTATAAATGTATAATAAAAAAAATTAACTTTACATTCTCGTCTGTACAAAAATGTATTGAACTTTGTTTTATGTGGTTTTGTACTATTTTATGTCAGTTAATATCAATTTCATTTATTAATTAACAAATGTTAAAGCTTTTAAAATACATTTAACATAAGTATTTACAATTTAAAATAGCGTGTAAATCTGTCTTGGGTTTTAATAAAAAGTAAATAATGAGAAAAGAAGATAGAACTCTTCCAGTTTTAAGTCTGTTAATAACGTTTTAGAAAAGTTTTTATATTTTAGTAGAAATATTAGTTAATATCTTTTTTAATGTACGTACAACTACAATAAAATGGTTTTTATAATATGTAGTTGTACCTACTTCTACTTACAATAAGTAGTCAAAGTGATAAAATTAAACTTACGCATAATGTTTTAAATACATAAGTAGGCAAATATTATCGTCTCATTATAACAAACATTATGAAATTTGTAAATTATTTAAAGAAAATTAATTGATTGTTAGGTATACTAATTTTAAAATTTAAATTACATTGATTTTATTTAAATTATATAAAGCAGATTTAAATTTATTTAAAACGTTGTGCGTTTTAAATAAATTGACAACACTAAATAGCTTCATGCATATTTTGGAATTTATTTAATGTTTATCGATTTTACATTGAAAGCAAGAAATCATACAATTCTTACTAGTGATATGTGATACTAGATCCTTTCTTATATCTAGTGGTGTAATTTTATAACTCCAAAATGACATTAACAAAGCAAGTTCACAAATAAGTCATAACTACGTCGCAAATTATGTCTTCACCGAGATTGAACCGGGTATGCCGACTCTGGCGTAGTAAAAATTGCCGAATATTTGTGTACGGGCGGTATCGTTGGAGTGCCAGCGAGGATTCATTAATTTATGAACTAATATTTTTGTAGCGACATAAACTATTCTTTGAATTTTATGGCAGCTTTTATATGTCTTTGCAACATTGAAACAAATCATTGTTTCTGTAGGTACTAGGTACCTCTAATTTATAAAACATCTTACACTGTTGAACAACTTGTTTTAAATAAACATAATAAATTCACATACCTATATCACATGTCATAATTTTAAATGATCACGTCACGTGAGACCATCTGTATGTCTGGAAAGTAAAAGTAGAATCTATTTTTACGTAAATCAGAAATTGACTAAAGAATATCTGTTATTTTAATTTTAGTTAAAAATGTTTAGTATTAATGTAATATCTTAACTAATTAATTAGGTAGTCGATTAGTACTGTGATAGTATTGTTTTTCCTTTTAAAATGTTATTAATTTTTGTGTTATTTTACAGTAATTTAATATGTGTGATGTTATTTGTAAAATATACACAATTCTCATTGTACCTGTGATTTAAATCCAATAAAAACAGTTATAACATACTTACCTAAAGTTTGTTTTATTACAACAATTTACCTTACAATTTTCCTATTTACCTTGAGAAGAACTGAACTTTGAAACGAATAGGTATATTTCATTTATAAATGATTAAAACACAAACTTCATTATATTAAATCAATTAAATTTATATATTTTTTACTATTAGATACATTCATTTACCAGTTCCTCACCACATGCAGAAAGTAAAAGTTGATAACAAAATGAGACTGGCAGCGCCATCTCTTGATGGTCTAAGAACTAATTAACCAACTCAGAACGCTAATTCTATGAGAATAGATGCTTTTTTTATTATTTAATTATAGGTTACAATATGATAATATTAATTAACTAATTAATTATTAATTTAATAGGGAATATCCACATTTTTTAAAATATTTTCACTACATTTATAAGAACAATTTTATTGTAGTTGTAAAAAAGATACTTACTAATATTTCTACTAAAAGATAAAAACTATTTTAAAACGTTATTAATAGACTTAAAAATAGAAAGGATCTATCTTCTTTTCTCATTATTTTCGGTTTCATTATATAACCGTACAAAATGTTCATTGCCAAAAAACAGAAAATTAGTAAAAAAAATTTATTAAAATGAACTAACAGCTACGGTCACTTTAAACACCCGCCCTATTGGGGCGCTTGTCGTGACGTCACAGTCTACAACGCTTGTGGACATTTCATAGACTTTGACGTCACATTCGAACTGACCGTCCCAAGTTTTTTGAATTTCTCACAATTTTTTTGCACTTTTTAATGAAGAAGAATAAATATAAAAATATTTATATAGACATAAGTAATTCTAAAGCAAAAATGTTGATAAAAATTATTTAAGCCTTTTTTGAATTAGATGCATCAATTTAGATTACGATATGATACAATTAATTAACTAATAATTTTTTTCATGACTGTTTTAAAGTGGTTTTAAATTTACATAATCACTACATAATGCGGTGTTCGCAACACCGTTCGCGTGGATTTCATCTTAAGATACGTGAAAATAAGGTTAAATTAAATGAAAAAAGAAATCTAAAGAGTTTGAAGCTCACTGAAATTAAAATTATGGGATGCTATTATTGAGGTCAAAAGGTTCGGTTCAAGCAGTGGATTTGGGCATATAGGCGCCATCCACCTTTTCCAAATTAATCTAACTGAACCTGGCCACGCTTCGCTACAGCAAACGTATAGGGCGCGTGCGATACTTTTTCTAAAATAAATATAGCATAAGTCGCTTCCTATAACATCAGCTACCTGCCAGTGAAAGTCCCGTCAATGTCAGTCCAACCGTTTAGTAGATAAGCCGGAACAAACATACAGAAAGACAGACACAGACCGACATAAATTTTAGAAATTGTTTTCTTGTTTGTTATAAATACCGTATGTACTTTGATATACATTTAGTAAAAAGCGGTTATTTGAAATAACAAACACACTTCAATTTTATTTACTAGTATAGATTTGAAATTTAAAAATATGAAATTAATAAAATAAAAAAAATAAAAACAAGTTATCCCTTGATCAACATGGACATTATTAGCGATTCTGTACCTCGTTCAGCAACTAAGTCTTACTAATATGTATCGATACTGTAAGCAGCAAGCTAACAACTTAATTTCAAATGGAAGTTTTTATATCTATATTCTATGCCTAAATATTAGAAATAAAATAAAGTCTCTTTTCGCGTCTGTCTTTTTCTCCGCTAACTTCTTTTAAACCATCCAACGGTTTTTATAACATTTTATTCAAAATTCAATGGAAGAGAGAATAATCGAATAGTCTTTAGAATTTTTGTCTGTCCGTTTGTCTGTGGCTTTGTGGACGCTAATCTCAGAAACTGCTTAACCGATTTGAATGCGGTTTTCACTGATGTATTATAATGTAGAAAGCTTCCCGTGATATTTAGTGTTTGTTTCATTCCAATCGGTTTACACACAAAAAAGTTACGCGCCATACTGAATACCACGCGAACGAAGTTTAATAAAATACTGGTGCAGATGATAATATAGATGATATGACACATATAATATCCATCACTAAGAAGACCTTCATAATTCGTTAATAGCTATAATAATATATATTGTATGGGACTAGTAATCATTAGACGTTCTAACGGATGCATTATAATAAGCACTCGATTCACCGCTGAACATTTATTATATCGATGCATCGGCGAAGGGACGGTGGTTAAAATAAACACTGTTCGAGTATCCACACGAATTATACTATTCTAGGACAAACTAGGATTTACTAAGGCATATTTTTTTTTAATTAAGAAGGTAAAATTACTAGTGGTAAGGCACTTAAAGCCATCCTGTATGAGCGAGTAAAGTCAGCAATAGTTATTTGAGAGAATATTTTGTTTTCTCAACTTACTTTTATTCATTAACTAAAGACAGATTGCGACGTAAATATTCGCAGCACTTACTGAACTCGCGAAAAAAAGGGATGGTAGCTATCGACAAACCAATTTAAAATTACCTTATAGCTGGGATGTTTTCATGCAAAAACTTTATATTGGGTTATAAGAGTAATTAAGAAATTAAGCCAGCGAAAATGTCACAAAATTCTGCACATTTTAAAATTTAATTTCAGTCTTTCAAGTTTTCTTCCGAACATTCAATTATTATGACATCTCAGAAATGTGTCATTTTTTATGTATTGCTTCGACAAATAACTAAAGAATTCGACAAACTCCATGAATTCTGTTGTGTTTAGGTGAGTAAAGGATGCCAGAAACCATTATCTTATTCTCTATTCTTATTGCTTATCTTTTGTCCTAGCAAGGTCGCCTGCGCATTGGCGTTGCTTGGTAACAATAAACTGAAACCTAGTTTGTGAGACAGTATTAACCTCCCTCTTACAAAAACTAATTACCACGTGTGTTGTTGGTTCGATGTGTAATTAAGGTTTCCAGAGTCAAATTACAACCTCTCCTTTATTTTATCTACTCAGTGAAAATTTTGGAATTATTCTAATATTACTCTGATGTTTTACCTAAACATTTAATTCAGATGAATAGGCATGATGACGGTATTAAAGAATCAAAGAACAAATGGTTTTGGAGAAAAATATATGTTGAAAGAAGTCTAAAAAATTACTAATTTTTTGTATTAAATTGAGATTAATAAGATTTTCAATAAATTAGAAGTATAAATAACTGCAATCGGCCATGTTAACTGAAACACCAATCAGAGCGAATGACGTCACGCCCAGGTAAATGCCATCGTGTTACTTGACTTTGCTTTGACAGTATGAAAAATCCAGAAAAATCTGATGAGATGTCGGTGCCGTCACGTTTCATCAGACGCGACGCCATGACATCTAAAAGCGTTTTCGCGCGTAATTCAAAATAGATTTAAAAAACATTCAATAATTCGCGTTGAAATTTAGTTTTTTGCTGAAATATTATTTTTTTCGGATATGGTAGACGTGTATCTATATTATGGAAGGGAATTTTAAAATCTGTCATCATGCCTATTCCACTGCATTCATTTGAAATATTTAATACGTATATCACTTACATCAAATTCGACATACGATTAATATACTTATATTAAATATGTAGTTATGAAGAAATTCAGAAATAAATTACCCTATTTTATAAACTTTCCATGGTAAAAATTTTCACAGAAAATACATACAGCAAACAAAATTAGGAATATTATTATGAAATTTTCCATTAAACGACACAAAACAAAATCTTTTTAGCAAGTGGAGGTATATAATAACAAACGGGGTGACCTACATACAATAATAATTTTAATTAATTTTCTCTTTTAATTCAGCTCAAAACCATAAATATAAATTATCAAAAACACAATTTACACATTAATAACGTGTGACGTGAGATAAAGCGTTGCGTTGCAGCAAAATAAACCTGAATTAATAATTTTAGACCCCCATATTTTTTTTTTAAATTAAACCTTACGTTAGAGCATATAAGAGTGTTTATCGATGGGTCGTAGCGATTACAATATAATATTCTCACACAATAGAATCGGCAGACGAACAGAGAGGTGTCGATACCAGGTATTGTCACGTTTGTGGCCCACTTTCAACTTTTAACCGATCCGTAATAATGTGTACATACGTGGCTATATAAAATTGTGTAGAACGTACATTTATTACATTACTAGCTTTTGCCCTCGGCGTTGTCCGAGACCTTCGGGAACGGTACTTTATTTCGGGATGAAAGTTACCCTCTGTACTCTGACTGATCGGCTGTAACAAATAAACAACCTCACTTTTGCATTTGCAATAAGTATTAGGATAAATATGAAAGACGTATGAATGATTGTGGGATTTGTTTGGTAGCAGGTGGCTACCGTCGCCAAGGAGCACAAGCAACATTAAGATCAGAACATATATCCATTGTTTTGGATTAACAATAGCTGGATAATTTCATCAATTTAAAAAGTTCAAGTTATCTACTAGTAGATAAAAATTACTTATACGTTATTTCGGAAGTTTTCGGCGTTCAATGTAAAGGGCTGCGAAACGCAGTATATCCTGCTACTTACAAAGTAGACCTCTAAGGTGCTTGCTTTAATTAGACCCTTAAATAAAGGCAAGCACCTTAATAATTCGACCAATAGGCTCGTTAAAACAACAATAAAAAAAAAACAAGAAATAAATAGATTGAATAAATTTTAAAATTATTGCTTCAAATAGCAACTGTCAAGTTTCTATCGAAGTGAGTTCTGTTAAATAAATACATAATTTGTAATAATAATAATGTCCTGCGGTAATCTTACAAATACCAACTTGATTTATTTACATTGTATTCCATTTAATAGGCACTAAAACTAAAACGATTGGCATGCATCTTTCTAGAACTTATAGAACGCTTTTAAAAAATTCGTAAAGGCATTCCAGCAAATATAAGGATAGAAAGAAACCGTAAAGGAATCACAGAGCGTGTGACAAGTGTTTTAGTAGTATCATACTTATTGCTTTCTTTAGTCATACACTAAACAGCCCGTCTGGCGGCAATGACCACCCCCTTACAGAAGACCACTGTGAAATAACTAAAAATGAATAATGGCGTTTCGGTGCGTGAGTAGGTAAAGCCAGAGCTCATTATCCTGTAACGAACTTGTCCCTTACAAAGATTTCTTGTTATAACTGAGGTAGACATTGTGTACTCAGCCAAATGACATTTGAAAAGCTATCTGAAAACTACACATTGATAATGTCAACAGAAAATAACTCTACATAAACAAGCGCGAGATAGAAATATTAATTGTCAACAAGAGCGAAAAAAATGACCTACGGGGCGCTGGACTACTCATATGTACAACCGAACCAGCTGAAATTTCACGATCAGAGCCGATATGGAAACAAATTCTCGCTAGTACAGACTGATATAATATTTCATAAAATTATGAAAATGACGAGCCCATTGGGTGAGTGATTAGGGTGCTTGCCTTAACCCTCTGTTCTAGGGTTCCCGGGTTCGATTCCCGGCAGGGTCAACTTTGAAAAATGAACTATTCAAATTTGTCTCTGGTCTGGATCTGGAAAGTAGTGGCAGGGCACACTGCGTTTCGCAGTCATTTGGGCAGCCCGTCTGGCGGCAGTAACCGCCCCCTTACAGAAGACCACCGTGAAATAACAGCACGTGTGTGTTTCGGTGAGTGAAGTAAGGGATGCCAGAGCCCATTTCCCTATCCCTTCCCAATCCCTTATCCTTAATTCTATTGTAGTCGGCAGCGACTTTGGCGTTGCTTGTGTTATATACGACGGTAGCAACCTACCATCAAGTGGACGCCAGCCTGTCTGCCTATCTTAACATAAAAAAACGCATTAATTCTGTATACTTACGGTATACAAGATGAAACTTTTAAAGATTTTAAGTGATAATAATGCAGCAGTAATTCGTTTTATTACGCATAAAATGACACTTCTTCGCAGTTCCATATAACGACTGTTACGCGCAGCGTTCTAGAGAACACCGATTGCAACTGTGTGAATTAGCTCCGTTTGAACGATTTAATATTAGGTGCGTATGCCTCGTCTAACTTAGTGATAATAGAAGTCCATTTAGTGTTGTTTGTGTTTATTAGCGACGATAGCCTCTACCTTTAGGTGGACCGTCAGAGTGATTGCATACATAAGTTGACCTCTGCTTTTCTTTAAAAAGAAAACAATCAATATCAATCAACACATAATATAAAACAAAGTCTGCCTCTACCTGTTTTTTTCGCTGTTTGTTGTTCCAATTACTTCTTCTAAGTTAATCAACGGTTTTTGATATGATTTTCACTAATAGAAAGAGCGACAAAAGACGAACATGCAGAAAAAATGCATTCGTGCAAGGTCGGGAACGGATTACTAATATACACTGAAAATTGAAATAATTAAAAAAATAATATAAAAATAGATATTTCGTTTAAAGTATTGTAGCGGCAAAAATAGCACGGACGTTTTGTACAATAATGACTTTACCAGAAAAAAGTACACCGCAAATGACTTACATTTTTGATGAAACATATTGAATGTATTGTTAGAAGACTACGAAGTCTTACTGCGGCAAGAATGACAAAAAAATTGTTTTGTGAAACCTGGTTCTTTGCAACAGGAAAGTTTGCGTATGTAATATGTAGAAAAAATTGCACCCGTGCGAAGCAGGAGTGGGTCGTTAGAGCCGAATGTGGTCCTTTAATTTATGAAAATAACTAGGGAATCGTTGATTGGTAGTAAAAACCATTACGCATCGAATAGAACAACTAGGCGATTCACGATTGCCTCTGTTGCGCCATTCTGCACACGACGGCTCTAACTAGCGAGGATGACACAGATCACAGCCCTGACACTACACATCACGCTTTTCTCGATACACTTTGCAATACTTTAAATTGTTTATTATGCATTCGTGTGTCTGTTCATTGCTTAAACTTAAATTGGTATACCTACTGGGTCAAGCGAAAGTCCTGTATCTAATGATTGACTGTTTTGTATTTTAGGCGGAAAATGTCTTGATTCATTTTATTAAAAAAGGAAATAAATACTTAACAATAACACATTGTATGTACCTACTTAATGTAAGATTAGTACAGTTATGTAAAAAGGTATATATATCTACTTGAATTTTTACACGAATAGGAAAAATAGCTTAGAACACATTTTCCTTGTGTTTTACTGCGATTATAGAGTTGGACAAAATATTTCTGTGGCTTCTATATTTTATACATATATTTATATATTCTATCTATATGTATACATTACCTATACGGGAAATCGAAGTCGCTGTGCGCTATTCTCCGCTAACTTCTTTCAAACCACCTAACGGATTAAAAAAGCGATAAACGAGGGAATTATATGTATAAAATTTGTAGAAAATAATAGCATTCGTGAGCCTTGATATAAAAAAATATATCTCTTCCGTTTAAACTACGGTATTGCCAAAAACCGCACGGATTTTTTGGACAATAATGTCTGCACAAGAAAAAAATCAGCAAAAAACAGCATTAATGACTTGTTTGAACACTCATAATAAACGTATGTTACACAAATAAAAAGTCCTACTGAAGTAATAATGAAAGTCCTTATACAACTAAATTATACAATTTAATGGAAATAATTAATTTTGATTCGATTAATAGTTCGTTTTGTTAAACCTATAACTTGTTCTTTGCATATATTATTACCTACATAAAAATAAAGTTAATAATGTACCTTTAAGTAGTCTATTTCACGTAGCGACCGACACCCTTAATTGCATTGATAGTGCGGAGCAACTACGAGTGTACGGAGCAGATGCACGAAATTAAACGCAAAGACACGATACGCGGCGTGAGCTACTCTTGCGTTAATATTGATATCACGCTCTCCACAACCAACTTGCCTATATAAACACAAGAATCACAAACTTAATGTATTCAAAAGCTAAAACTTAATGAAGATACACATCCCTTCGAAACAGTTTTAGTTTAAAGAAATAGTACGTCTTTGAAGTTTCATGAAAGTTACAATTACACTACAGCGATGATTTTAGTAAGTTCAGAGAATTACGATATCGATAGTTTTGTGTAAAGGTAAATTTTAAACAAGTGTTTATTTTTCAGTGCTTACTTTTGTTTAGCGCTCTCGCATGGACTACTAGTAAATGTGAGCCTCCAGTGAACAGCTATCTACCTCCAGCTAACGGCGGCGGCAATGGCGGAAGACCATCGCCTCAATACGGGCCACCAGGAGCAGGAAGTAGAGGCCCTCCAGGAGGATCCAACCGCCCGGGAGTTGGTGGATTAGGACAAAGTCAACTTCAAGATAGCTATTCACCGCCAGGACAATCTGTGCTGTCAAATGCTTTAGATAATCAATACGGTCCTCCATCGCAAGGTTTTGGTCAAGGACAATCTAAATCTCAAAATAGATTTGGAACTCAGCAACAACGTGGAAACCAGGGACAAAATAATAACAATTTTAACGCCCCCAGCTCACAGTATGGACCTCCTGGACAAGACGGTGTCTCTTCCTCAGGCAACCAGTCGCCTTTTAATGGCAACGCAAGGGGTAATGGTGGTGGAAGTGCAAATAACGGAAGAAGTCCACAATCAACTTACGGAACTCCTAACAGAAAAGGAGGTAATACACTAAATGGTAGAAATTCGCCTGCCTCGTTTGGAGCAGGGTCAGGTCAAAGGCCTGAAAGTTCTTATGGTCCGCCTCCTACTGGTGGTTTTCAACAAGGAAATGATTTTGGACGAGGGGATCTTCAACGTCCTGGTTCCCAAAATTCACCGAGTTCCTCGTATGGGCCGCCTAACGCTGGTAGTACTTCTGGTGGTTTTTCATCTGGTCCACCATCGTCTTCATATGGTGCACCAGGATTTGGCAGTGATGGCGGTGGCAGAGGCCCTGGTAATCAGGGGTCGGGAAACAACGGGGGAGAATCAGATGTAAGACATAATTTGGATGATTTATCAAAATAAGAGAGTTTGTGACATTTTTAGATTAAAATTGAATCTGTGTTTTAGGAGCCAGCTAAATACGAGTTTAGCTATGACGTGGACGACTCGCAGACAGGTACAAAGTTTGGTCATTCTGAGCAACGTGACGGTGACATGGCCACTGGGGAGTATAACGTAGTGCTGCCAGACGGTAGAAAGCAGGTAGTCGAATACGAGGCCGGCCTGCAGGGATACAAGCCTCAAATACGATACGAGGGTTTGTTTATTGCATTGGGTGCTGCATTGAGCACATATCACATAAAATTTGTAAAACAAGTAGTTTTTTTTTATGTTAAGATCGGCAGACCGTCAGTCCACTTGATACTAGGTGGCTACCGTCGCCTATAACACAAGCAACCCCAAAGCTGCTGCAAGTGCGCTGCCGACTACAATAGGATTAAGGATAAGGGATTGGGAAGGTACAGGCAAATGGGCTCTGGCATTCCTTACTTCACTCACCGAAACACAACAGCACACGTGCTGTTATTTCATGGTGGTCTTCTGTAAGGGGGTGATTACTGCCCCTAGACGGGTTGCCCAAATGACTGCGAAACGCAGTGTGCCCTGCCACTACTTTCCAGATCCAGACCAGAGACAAATTTGAAAAGTTCATTTTTCAAAGTTGACCCTGCCGGAAATCCAACCCGGGAACCCTAGAATAGAGCGTTAAGGCAAGCACCCTAACCACTCATCCAATAAGTAATGATGTATTGAATCATATAACGATTATTATCACGCTATGTTAGATTTTTTGAGATGAGCAACATTGTAGATATTTCAGAGATTGTAACTGCTTGAAATATTTTACGGTTCAAGTTTCGTACAAGTCTCGAATGTATAACTTAAGACGATATAACTTTTGTTGCTGAAATGTTTTCAGAGTGCAAATAATTTTAACATTACTTAACTCCTTTGTTATCTTTTATAGGAGGCAGCGGCGGGGGTGGAAGTGGATCTGGATTTGGATCAGGTATGGAATCTTTAGCAATAAAATTCACATATTTAATTTTTTTTAACTCCTAAGTTTGGGCAATCAGGCTGACAATCCACACAATATTAGATGGTTACCGTCGCCCAGTAACACAACCAACGTCATGGCGGTTAGAAGAAAATGAAAGGTATAATGTTGGCGATTAGAGAATGAGAGATACTGGAGTCTCTTTTACTTACTTATCGAAAAACAACAGGAACAATGCTGGTAAATAAGCATGATCTTCTGGAAGCGGGTGGTTACTGCTGCTAGATTGGGTACCTAAAATTACATTGAGTGCTTATTTAATTAATAATTTTCTTTTCATAATATATTTACTCTTACTTCTTCTCTAAAAAGAAATTATAAAACTGTTACAGGTGATGCAGGAGGTCAGGGATATCCTCAAGGTGGTCCAAGTGGTGGTGCCTTCCAAGGTGGTGATAACAGTTTAGGATATCCACAAGGCGGCCCTAGCCAGGGCAACCTAGGAGGACCAAGCTCACAAAATTATGACGAGAACGAATTGGGTGGCCAAAACGGGTACCCGAGAGGAGGTCCCGCAGGAAGAGGGCAAAACCCTCAAAACGGATTCACAGGTTCGTCCCAAGGACCTCAAGATTCCAACTACCCAGGCAATGGTCAACAAAATTTCGGTCACGATCAAAATCCATCAGGAGCTCCTAGTGGAGGTGGACCCAGTTTTAATGGAGGTGGAAACGGCTATCAAAGTGGAAGGCCTCAAGGAAGCAGAGGCAGCGGTAGTTCTCAAGCATCTTCGAGACCTCAAGGTAGAGGTGATTCCAGTAGTCAGGGAAATGATTTCTCCCAGGGCCCACAAGGCAGTCGAGGTTATCCTAGTGGCGGACCGCAAGCGGGTAGAGGGCCTAGTAATTCTGGTGGCGATGATGGATATCCTAGTGGTGGTCCTAATGGCCCTAGGGGATCCGGTTACTGAATAATTACGCTGAAACAATGCAATGCACAAGGGTGGAACATACTCGTATATGTGGTAACCAGTGACTTTTGTGCATATATATGGAATATTTAAAATACATATACGTACTCTTTTATAATAAAAGCGACATTGTAAATAAATATTTTAATAAAAAGTACACGCATTTTATTATTTGTTTAAAGCACAAGTTATATTCTATTTTACATACACATTTTATTCAATTGTAAAATGTGAGGACGTTTTAAAAATTACACAAGTTCTAATAAAAATACCAGATGTTGCGCATACAGTCAGCAAAAAAGATGGATGTTTATGTACTTTAAAGTAGAGTATTATGTTTTATTTTAAGTATTTTGTCTGTTTTAGTAGAGCGAATTAGATTTCAGTATATTTTTTTAAATTTTGAACAGAATGAAGAAAATATCTCCTTAAACTCTAACAACAGTTTTGTGATATAATTTATGACTAGCTGAGCCCGCAACTTCGTATGCGTGGTATTCGGAATAACGCGTAATTTTTTTGTATGTAAACAGATTGGAATGAAATATACACTAAATATTACCGGAAGCTTGCTATGAAATAAACATGAAATATACATCAGTGGAAACCACATGAAAATCTGCTAAGCCGTTTCTGAGATTAGCGTCCAAAAAAGCATAGTAGGAAAAGAACGATTTTGTTATACATACCTATATGAAAAATTATTAGATCCCTACTTAATATGACTGATCATATAGATCTGAGGTCAACTTAAATTGGACCCCAATAACACCTAAACTATTTTTAACTTTATATAAACTTTCGATCATCATCGTTTTACGGATGATAAAATATAATACTCTTCGGTTGAATTGGCTGAAACTTTAGTTTGTTGCATTTTTAAAAACGTTGGACATGATTCTTTAAATTTACATAACTTTTTGTTCGTAAACCGATTGGAATAAAACAAACAGTAAAATGTTACGGAATGCTTGCTATAATACATCAGTGAAAATCGCATTCAAATCGGTTAAGCCGTTTCTGAGATTAGCGTGCACAAACACACAGACAAAACTTCTAAAAACTATTTTTTGAATTGGATAGTTTTAAGATAAAAAACTTTTGTATTTATAAACATTGTTAAATTGTTTGGCAATAAAAGATTTATTATTATTATTACCTCGGTAACATAAGTACAACGTGTATAAATTGTTTTTAAAAAAAATATTTAATGTATACAGACACGGCTCGTTTACGATTTTATTATATGTATAGATTACAATTTGAAATTAATATAAATATACAAAAAATGAAATCATCTTCGAGTTACTTGTTATACTTTATTTATGTTATTGTAAACTAAATTAAACTTCACATTATTATAATGCCAAAATGAATTTCAAGCAATTTTTTTTAATGCAAAAAAATATTTATTAGCTTATTAATAAATGCTTAAAAGTTATCACAAAAATATCCTAAAAAATAAACAAAAGAAAATATATTTATATGGAATACATCATTGAAATTTTGGTCTCGGAAAATTAAATGGCTAAACAGTTGTGCTGATCTTACACCAGGAATAACAGAATTGCAGACCAAAGCATCCACGACGAATATTGAATGACTGCAGCGTGATCTGGGAAAACAAAATAAACGTAATGTACACGAAATTGCATTCTTCACGAATGAACAAGTATTTATAGCTAAAAAATAACTTTACAAGCTAAGTTGTAAAGCTATTTTTAAAATAAGAACCAATAATCATTGTAATATGTCTTATTTTCGAAAAAGAAACGATATAAATTTTATGAAAATAATATTATAGGTATCTACATATATTATATTACATACTTTTAGTATATATCTGTTATCTGTGATTAATCGCTGGGGAATTTTCAATTTTTATGTAGGAACCTTATTTACGTAGTCAATATTCTTTTCTACCTACTTATCAAAAAAGCTTAATCCTAAAATCGGTTTAACCGTTTCAAAGACTAGCCCACAGAAAGTCGGACACAAGAAAATTTTATACTTACGTTTAGATTTTATATTATTTACAAATAAAAGACAGACGATTCTATTTTAATTATTAGTTTACTAGTAGATTATAAGGCTGTCATAATTATATACTATATCACATATATATTAGCTTGTGTCTGCGACTACGTTTGCTTTGAAAAATAAAAGATATAACGCCTGACTTACATTGACACCCGATATTATAGTTTTATTTATTTATTATTTATTAAATGAAGTACAAAAACAGAATGCAATTAATAAAAACTAAAAAGTGTATGTGTAGAAATTAATTGCGAAATTGCACTCCTAGTGTACAAGCTTTAATTTCATTCTTAGTTAGCTGGTGCCCGCGTCCTCACCCGCGTGGAATATTTAGCCTATTTTCATCCTGAAATTCTATTTTAACTATTGGTGAAAGATTTTTTTAAATCGTATAAGTTTCGAAGATTAACTCATCCATACAAATACTCATATATACATAATTATTGTCGATTTCACACTGAATATTTATATAATTTTACTATCGTTTACAATAAAATTATTGGGAGGAGACAAGGTTGGATTATTTGCCTTATTTCCAATGTCAGATTAATGAAAATATGAATCCTGTGGTAAAAACTCTAATTTCTCTGTTGCATTTTTGAATTTGTATCCACATTTAAGTCTTAACTAATATTTCGTAAGCAAGTGACAATTATTCTACAAGTGTAATAATGAATATACCTACATTTTATTTAAAGAAATTACAAGTTTCATATTCGAATAAAAATAATTATAAAACCATCATAGAATAGATATTAATATTTTTGATACAAATACTTGTTGGAATATATTCGTCTCTCCTTAAGGACGTAATTACATTTTTGACGCGCTCGAATAGGGGATCGGACAGTAATCAGATTAAAATCTAAAATGTACTTAGAAAGAAAATATATAATTTTTTACGATTATTTATCGAATAATAATTTAATATAATTCATTTAAATATTTTTAAATGAAGAAATAAAATTTTATTATTTACAATATTTTTAATCTATACTGAAACACCAATCACAGTGCGTGACGTCATTTGTGGGCAATCATTGTCTTATGCCAATGCAGCTGTTTTGTTATGATATGACCACAAATGACGTTACGCGCTCTCAGATGAACTATCATGGCGTTTTGGCGGCATTTTCAAACAAACAATATTAAAACATGATTTTAAGTACCTAAAAGGCTATAAATAAATAAAATAGTATTTTTTATGGGAATAAATATCCATGAAGATTAATTTAAAACACTTTCTGAAATTTTGTCCGATCCCCTATTCAGCTAACTGCGCCAGCACACTACAGCAAAGTGCCCACACACACATTGAAGCTGCACGATGTACTTTGGAACTTTGTCGTTTTAATTATTTAGAAAAAAAGGCGATACACCCGTGCTTTCATGACCGCGTCTGAGCGGGGAATGGCGAACGAAACCTACGGCGAAAGAGGTCGCAGTGCGATCCCTTAGAAAAATGTATGGAGAAAATATAGTGCGTTTTTTAGTGTCTATTCTTTCTCAGAAATGAAAAAGTAATTTATTTGAGTACAAAATAATAAGCTAGACGTATAGAAGACTGTATAAGCTACAATTTCTTATTATTTTCATGTTAAAATATGCAGCGGATTTAGCTATTTATGTACCTATCCAGACACCATTTTTGGATATTTTTAGCGATTCTTGCGATGGTAAAAATGTATTTATGTGAAAATTTTGTATTGGGCTGCCCAGTTTTTATTAGCTATCTTTAGAGATAAATACATTACCTTTTATTTTATACCATGGTATCTCTACAGTTGTGCTTCCTGGATATATAAATGGTACCGAATAACCATTGATATTTGTGAATACGTCCTTAATTTTAATAAAAAAAAATCTGTTGACCAACCATCGTCAGTTTCCGGTATCTTAGTTGTTAGTGGCAGTTCTATGTGACTTGTATGCTTCAGTTCTTGGTAAGCGTGCATCAAATTAATTTTTATTTCGGAAGGAGCGACCGTAGGCGGAGGCGTAGGCGTTTCCATCCACACCGCACTGTGCACGGCTTCCTTTTGGTATAGTGGCGCTATAGAAGCGTGACACTGTAAGAAAATAAAATTGTTCTGAATTTTTCGTTTACTGATAACACTGTTTGCCCTTTATATTAATTTTATGTTATGGTAAATGACACAACAATAACAATCCAATTAATCGTTTTTAAGTGAATCAGACATTCTGACAGTCGACTTGACGGTAAGCAGCTTTTTTTATGTTAATGTCGGCAGACAGGCTGACGGTCCACTTGATGGTAGGTGGCTACCATCGCCTATAACACAAGCAACGCCAAAGCTGTTGCAAGTGCGCTGCCGACTGCAGTAGGATTAAGGATAAAGGATTAGGAGTGGATAGGGAAACGGGTTCTGGCATCCATTGCTCACTCACCGAAACACAACAGCACACGTGCTGTTATTTCACGGCTGCCCAAATGACTGCGAAAACGCAGTGTACCCTCCACGGCTTTCCAAATCCAGACCAGAGACAAATTTGAAAAGTCGATTTTTCAAAGTTGACCCTGCCGGGAATCGAACCCGGGAACCCTAGAACAGAGCGTTAAGGCAAGCACCCTAACCACTCATCCATAAGCAACGCCATAGGTGCTGCAAGTGGCCTGCTGATAACTGCTGCTGGAAAAGCGCTGCAAGGTGAACAATTGGTTCGACAGGTGGCGTATAAAAAGATAATTCAGTGTATGTCACCTTGACACTGCGAAGAGAAACTTATCTTCTTGCTAGCCTTGAAGGGTAGGGAGTTGCCTCAGAGTGATTTGGACCGCAGGTTGACATATGGCGGAAACACATTGGAACAAACCGCAAAGAGGTCAACCTCAAATATAAGGGCCTCTACTGGGCTCATTGTAAATTCGCCACCAAAAAAAAAAACGTGTAAACTCGCCACGATTCTATTTTTATGAAGTAAATACGTCCCATATTATTTTCAATTGTTGTAAACTCGTCACAATAGTTTTTCTTGTACAGACTGCAGAAAAACAAGCCGTAAAAAGAATAAAATCGATATTTATTTTTCTATTAATCACATTAATTTTTACATTTTAATTTTACGTCCACATATAAATGGCTCTTGGGTAGAAACTTAAAACTGTCACTGGACAACAAGCATGCATATTTCAAATTAAATTATTCCAAAATATCCCTATACAAAAAAGAATGTCGTTACTAATGAACACATATTATTATGAAATTAGTACAGATTGCACACGGCTTGCGGCCTGTGGTGTGAAGCGAACGTCTTTAGATAATCATGTAGGTACTTACCCTTAATTTCATAATTCCATCTTTAAAATGTCTAGTCGCAACGATAAACCGCAGTTGCAAAATGGTTTCAGTTGCGTCTGCTCGTTCCACTGAGGTCCTGTACCATGGACCCTGAAGATATTGTTTGGGAACCGTGTTATCGTTCAGCAGCCATTTCAGTTTAGTTTCTGGTTTTGATCCCGAGGAGCTGCAGTTTACGAGAAGGTGGTCTCCGATTTTGTATTTCTCTTGCAAGCCAGTCAATTTTGGTTCGCTTTCAGGCAAATCTGTTGATAATGTTTTTTTTTTAATTTTTTTTAATGATTTTTTGATGAATTGTAAATGCAGTAGTCTTTTTTAGTTTAAATCATTATTTTCTCAGATATACATATATCTCAGTATCTCAGTTTGCATTATTAAAAAGTTAAATAAAAAGTATACCTACAATGTATGTTGATTTGTTTCTGTGCGGAGGCTGTGTTGAATGTGGGGGCTTCCCCTGAGACCTCACAGCTATATGTCCCAGCGGACTGTTGAGACAAATCCAATAAGGCGACTTCATCACTTGATGATCTTTCCAACTGTAACAAACATAATTAATTTACAGCATATATTAAATAAGCAGTCTGTTTGCCCCGTAAACGAATGGTTTGGCTGTCAAGTCCATTTTCCTTTTGTACCCGCCTATTCATTAAAAATATAGTCCTCAATTTTTCCTTTATAATGTATGTTACCGCCGCGAACGTAAGAGGAGATCACGCCTACGCTTCAAGTGTTTCGCTCTAAGAAAAGAAGAACCAAATTGAACACGAAGTGTAGTTATTATCCGCGCCTTAACGTTCAATAACAAAATTACAAGTGAACAGTGTCTGTCAGTTGGACGTTCTGAAGAATCCTGGAGAAGATCGCACCAGAGCACCGGTTACAAGGTACGTCCATTTCCTTCTACTGCCTATTCTGTCCATCAGACAGTCAACTGTTCGCTTACAGCCGCAGCCACATATAAATATACAGTCCACTAATTCGCCGCAGGTTTTCATGGCGTGAACTGTCGAAATCCCGCCGCAACGAAATTTAGATTTCGTTAAGCCCTTCAGGGTTTTCTTCGCGCCTCCACAATGATGAATATTTTTCCTATAATTGAAGAAAAACTTAATATCACCTGTTCAATAGTGATTACTCATCTGTACACTGTCTTATGTTTATCAGATTTCTTTCTTTAATTGTAAATGTAAACTCATTGACCATAATATCATAAGTATGGCAGAATGATATTGTAAATTTAAATTTAACTGGTAATTCTAAATGACGATCATAAGAGTTTCTTGGAGAAACCTAATTGATAAATAAATATTTTGATTTTGATTTTTGATTTTGATTTGTATATTTATACATCTATATGCATATAATACACGTCTGTAAAAATAAAAGTTGTAGGTATTTTTACTGTCTCCAAAGCTTAATACAATTTCATGGTATGTAATGTAATTGATAAATACATAATAAATAAATATTATTTAATTAATTAAATTTGTACATCTTTTCTTAAAAAAAAAAAAAACAATTTCTACACGTTGTACTTATGTTACCGAAGTAAAAAAAATCTTTTTTAGAATTTTTGTCTGTTTGTTTGTGCGTTTGTTCGCGCTAATCTCAGAAACGGTTTAATCGATTTGAATGCGGTTTTCACTGATGTATTACTGTAAGCTTCCCGTAACATTTAGTGTTTGTTTCATTCCAATCGGTTTAAAAAAAAAAAGTTATATAAAAAAGAATGACGTCCAACATTTTTTTTTGTTCATAAAAATGCAATAAAACTAACTCTTCAGTTGGATTGGCAGAAACTTTAGTTAAATATGTGTTATCGTCTGTAAAATGATGATGATTTAAATTTTATATAAAGTTAAAAATAGCCAGTTTACTGTAATCCCAATTTAAGTTGACCTCGGATCTATATGATCAGTCATATTAAGTAGAGTTCAGCTTAGGCTGGAGAGTGTTCATATATAATAAAATCGTTGTTTGCCTACTATACCTTTGTGCAAGCTAGTCTCAGAAATGGCTTAACCGATTTTCATGTGATTTCCACTGATGTCTTAGCAATTAGCAATTAGCAAGCTTCCGGTAATATGTAGTGTACATATATTTCATTCCAATCTGTTTACAAATAAAAAAGTTACGCGTTATTCCGAATATTACGCGTACGAAGTTGCGGGCTCAGCTAGTAATATATTATAATATAAAGTAATTTAATAGATTTTTCATTACTAATGTTTAAATTATTTTCGATACTTAAAAGAAAACAACCTATGTTATAAATGTTTGTTTTTGAAAAGCATTTTGTTTGAGCTAGTACTGTATGCAAAATATTACGTAGTGCATAGACAAGAGTTGAATATCGATAAGTGCGAAATGCGAGAAAAATCGCCAGTCTTAGCCCCAATATGAACGTGGCGTGGCAATTGCCTGCAAGTTACATAATATATTGATAAATATACTTTAAATATAACTGTATTTGAAATATTATTTCATATTTGAAAATATTTGTGTATTGTCATATTACTGTTAAACTTTCAACAGTAATGTGATAATTGGAGGGTTTAGGTCTGCCTAAAACCCTAAACGAGTTGGGTTGACGACGACGGCAAAAGGTTAGCGGTCAAGAACTGGATCCTTAGGGCAAACAGGATAAGAAATAAAAAAAGAATTTGAAGGCCTGCACTAAACTAGTGCAGAATTAAAAATTGCAGATAGATCAGGCCAAATATCGTGTGTTGTGAAAGGACCTTCAGTTGGAATTTTGTTTGGATTATCTAAAGAAGAATGGAAAAATGTAGAAGATTTATGTTTTTATAAGGAACAGTTGTTTTACAGATACTTTAGAAAAGGCTTAACTGTGAGCAAAAAATGTTTTACAACTTTTGTTCTAGTAGCCAAACAAGTGACGTGTTAGTTGCAATATTTAAAAGATGTGTGAATTTTAGAAGTAATAATGAAAATGATGCTTTTCTGCAAATTTTGGATCTAAGAAAATGTGATAATTATGTTTTAGATTTATACACAAGCACATTGAGAAACACAGACTAGCTAACCTCATAGAAATTTATTTTTATATAATATTTTTTTAATAACGTACTTATTGAAAAATTGTCATTGGCATAATAAAAAAGCCATAGCCAGTGTTTTAAGACTGTAATGTTATTCTTAAAAAGTTGAGAATGTTATAAATTATGTGATGAATTTAGGCAAAATAAGCTGTTGACAAAATGCCAAATTTTTTACCTATAATTTGGATTACTGTAGAATTTAACTAGTCCAAGTAACATTGTACAATTTTCTAGTAATTATAACAAAAAAACTTCATTGCTGTTGCGATGATAGGATGATGATGACGAATAGATGTTCACGTGTTCACGTAACTGTTTGAAATTTAGCCGGCATCCTTTCCACAAATATCTTCGCTGAGCCAGTCAGAAAGTTTAACTTGTAATATATTTTGTGATGATCCCAATCTGAGAACTACGTTCTACGAGAATAAAATATCAAGGACGCGCTCGTCTCGAACTGACAAAATGAATAGCTTCTGTTACAATGACTTCGTAAAACTACATTAAACTTCTAAAAAGGTAGCTTACAGATTAATTGTCATAATTAACTTAAGGGGAATTATTGCAACTGTTATCATAGATACGAAAGATTAATGAAGTTGTTAACAGTTGCACTATTTTTTAATTTAAGGAGCTTGTAGAACAGACTTGTATCATCGACGTAGTTCTGCAGAAATAAAGTTTAAAAAGGCAATTAATATTCAAATCTTAAACAAACCTTGCAACAAATTATAATACAGATGATTATTGTTATTTATGCTTCTTAAGGCCTTGAGGAGCATTGTTAATATTCTGCTTCCTAAACAAAATTCGTTAGACAAAATTACAGTCTAATTATAGTACGTGATATTACAAAATTATAATATGCGTTTTTAGAGAGGCTGAAATATCCAAACTTTATTTCCTATGAGAAAAAAAAAATTAGGAAAGAAAAAAAATTATTTCCTATAAGAAATAAAAAAGGTATTACAAGACAAAATTAACCTCAAAATTTCGGCTTCAAAAGGTGAAGTGCTTCAAACAGTTATAATTATAATGCGATTTATTTTAATAATATTGAAATTTCAACTGCTTTATCCTATATGGGTTCTTTTTTAAATAGAGGTCCAGAAGAAAGGCTGATAGTCCATTTGATTATAAGTGGCTACCATCTTTTTTAAATTTTTTTTTTATTAAAGATGGGTTTGCTCTTGACCAGCATCTATCCATGTAGAAAAGATGAGGCCGACGATGGAGCGAGCTCACCCAGAAGATGCCTATTCACTCGAACCTTGAAAATTGGTTGGGGTTGTATGAACTCGGAAATACAGACGCCGGCAGAGAGTTCCAATCCTTAGCAGTGCGCATTATAAAAGATTTTTTAAATCGCTTGGTCCGAATTAGAGAGATTTCGACAAGCTGAGGATCGTAGCCAGCCGTACGTCTAAATGTCCGATAGAAGAAAGGCGGTATGATTTCATGCAGCTCCCGAACAAGTCCCAAGATACAAGCACAGCTTAGTGCGGGGGGTCAACATTAATTTATGGCTATTTGTACATCGACTTTGAAAAAAAAAACTAAACGAATTGACAAAAAATATAATTATGTATAATCAAAAACATTTGCTTGCACGAAATAGACGGCTTATTCATTTACTAAACCAACATATTATTAGTCTTCTATTTCCTAGCGTCAGTAAAGGATGTTAGATTTAATTTCCCTACTTGCACTCTGTCCCCTAATCTGACATTTATTAGGGTCGTCAGCGCATTTGCACATGCGATGTTCCTGGTAAGGTACAGTTATCACGTGATGGATCTTGAAATGGACCGTCAGTTGTACCTTCTGCTCGTCATAAAAAAAACATTATTTTTCTTATTTATTAGCGGAAATTAAAGCAATTCACTTCATTATGCCAGAAAAGATCGAATTACTTAAACATATGATTGTTTATTTGGCTGCCAATTGGGCCGCACGTGTGAAAACTCAATGTCATTTACTTTGACAGTTGTATAAATACGAATCGCTTTCTTAACGGATATGACGTCAGTGTTTAATATACAAAAATTATCATTGTACAATGAAAAATCCTACAATCTCAACTTTGTAATTAACTCGTATCGCAACATCGCAAGTCATGGTTCTCGCTTTGTAAGAAAGTAAGTCCCTTAGTAGGATTCTTGTACATTCCTACCTACAGATGCAAGCAAACATTGCCAGCTCCAATAACCGCTTTGGGAAATTAGTGAAAGCAATAACAAGAGAAAGGATTTGCGAAGTTTTGTCTAACATTTATGTAAAGTTCGGCTGAGGAATCACTTGATAGTCAATTATACCGTCAGAAGCAAGCTTATTAAATACTAGTGTTCTGCCGACCTTAGTAGAATAAAGGATAAGGAACTGAAAAACAAAGTTTATTCCCAACGTCCCTACCGGTAATGTGGACACTGAGATTTTTTTTCTCAACGTCCCCACTTCTCTCTGATCTTCTCATCAGTGCACAGTGGGGAGGATTTATACAAATGTTAGTATAAGTATGCGCTGTTACTCACTTCCTCAGTCAGTTAAGACAACCGTTTTAATTAGTCTAATTGAGAAAATGTTAAATCATGAGTAAAAAAATGAAAAATGAAAAATGCTAGTCTTTTTCATTTTTTTACGTTAAAATCGGCAAACAGGCTGACGGTCCACTTGATGGTAGGTGGTTACCGTCACCTATAACATAAGCAACGCCAAAGCTGCTGCAAGTGCGGTGCCGACTACAGGAAGATTAAGGATAAGGGATTAGGAGGGGATAGGGAAATGAGCTCTGGCATGCCTTACTCCACTCATCGAAACAAAACACCACACGTGCTGTTATTTCACGGTGGTTTGCTGTACCTAAGGGGGGTGGTTACTGCCGCTAGACGGGCTGCACAATGACTGCGAAAAACAGTGTGCCCTGCCACTATTTTCCAGATACAGAGCAGTGCCAAATTTTAAAACTTCATTTTTCAAAGTTGAACCTGCCGGGAATCGAACCGGGGAACCCTAAAACAGAGCGTTAAGGCAAGCACCCTAATCACTCATCTGATAAATGATAAAATAAGAATAAAACTCATTAACTTACACAGAGACTAAAAGAAGGTATTTTAAATTATCCACTGAGGTTTCATACATATGGGAGAGTTATGGTACAATGGTACATGATGGTAGAATTGTACCTTAAATGCGTTTCAAACGTCTAGGACATTAATTTACGTCTGAACTTTGAACACGAAAATGATTTTTAATACGATTTCTAATTTCCGATTAATTCTCAATATAATTTCTGTTTATTTGTCATCAAAGTAAGTTTCGACTTAAAATAATTTTATTATGAGGAGTTACAGGTTGATTAATAAAAATTAAAAACTCATAAGCCAAGGCTAAGTATCTCAAAAAATCTAAACTTACATCAACTGTAACACCAGGCGTAGAAAAGTCTATGAGTTGCCTTTTACTTTTCGGCACATATCTGAAGAACTCTCTATTATCTTTGTACCATTTGACAGCGTATAACACTTCTCCTTCCATGCTATATTGACAGCCCAGTAGTATTTTGTCACCTTCTGCAGCATGTCCAGGAACTCTTAGCTCCAAAATCCTAATGCAGCTAGTAAAACCTACAAAGAGAAAAGAATGATATAATGAACGTAAGGCTTTATGAAAATTGGTGTAGAGAGCTTAAAGATATTCGTGATAGAATTAATATGAATATTATATAGATAATTTTCATCAATCTAACATTGCTTTTTTGGTTATTGCTCATCCAGTATATTCGTTTAAGGTTGTTTTTTGAACTTCAAAAAGCAATTTATCCTCAGTAATTTATTTATAAAATACTTTTTTATAAGTAATGGTCGGCAAACAGACTACTGGTTCATTTGACGATAAATGGTTTCCATCGCCTAAGTCAATAAAAGCAATACGTGGGAATTTCAAGTGCGCTGCCACCTTTATAGGATAATGGTTAAGGGATAAGGAGAGAATAGTGGTTCTTCACTATGGTATTTTTGTATGTAGATTGTTCTGCCGCGGAAAGCAGTTTGACAAGTAAATACGAATCCTTTCTTCTTTATATCGGTTATAATATGTGTTACGGTTTATGCATCATATCAATCTATCTATTTATCTAGACATATTTGTGATTAATGAAATTTTTTTATTTTTTTTTATGTAATGGCTGATCCCTCCTTATGTAGTGGGAGAAGGAGTCCTATGCAGTTACATAAGGCTTATATTTTATTCTCACTAAGGTCGGCTGCACCTGCATCCCATCTGCATTACTTATGGTAGCTACCTGCCGATCTACGTCTAATTAAATCTTAGATCATGTCCTGGATTATAACACCGGATTCTCCTGGATGGGATAATCATTAATCCGGCAATAAATTCACACGGGTAATATAACTCAGAATCTTAAAGTGTGTAAACATACCAACTCATAGTAAAATTTAAATTAAAGGCTGTCTTTTTTTTCAAAACAAATAACTTTTAAGCTAGACAAAATAAACTGTAGTATGTTTAGTTTACCAAATTACATAATAAAAATTTTGTACTGGTGGAATTGAATGAATGTGATAATTTATTTTGGCGAATGTTCAAATGAGATTCCTCGTAAAAATATTCAGACGGTGCAGTTTCAAGAAATATTTTAATGGGAAAAGTGGAATAAAGATACTTACATAATATATTGTATATTTTTCAGCGTCAGGAGCTATTAATTAGCATAGCATAATCGTAACTAATATTAAATAGGCGATTTTGTATGTTACGCCTTCACGATTTAACTCCTCAACCGAGCATCACGTTGTTAGGGATACAGAAAATATATCCCTTGACATAGGGTACCTTTCATTAAGGAAAAAAAGTAGTGTTACGGAGACACGATCGAAAAATTCAACCCCTGACAAAAATACATTTTGAGCAATAAAGGTGAATGAATATTTCAAAATCTAAGAAAAAGAGGGCAAAAGCAACTTTTAACTATCCTATCTTCATTCAGAATCCTAACTTCGTCCATAGGTTTATTTTTATCCAAAAGACATGGTACTTTAAAGAAATGGTACATGGTGGTGATAAATCCAGTAAAAAGGCAGTGTTCCCGAGGGATCATCTAAAAACAAGAAAATAATAACGCCTACCAAAAAAATAATAATATAAGCAATAAAGATTGAATAAATATTTTAACACCTAAAAAAAGTCGCGGACGAATTTGCGGGCAAGGGCTAGTGTACAATATAAAATCGAAATTCACCAAAGGTGAAGCAATAATGAAGCAGCCGGGAACATTTGTCTTCATAATTTAATTATTATAATTACATATATGTTATGACTAGCTGAGCAAGCAACTTCGTAGGCGTGTTTCGTAGGTGGATTTATATTAGGGCGAAGTGATAAGTCTGGTAAAAATCTATTTTGGATTAAAGTTATCGCAAATTGCATGGAACATCCTTGTTCACAACCCTTTTGAAGGACCAAATTAAAATTTTCAGCCAGTACCGCCGGTTAGTATTTTTGTGACAGACAGACTCTCGTAAATTATATTGTACAACAAACTTTTTACCAGAATAAACCCAAATAAGATTGTAGTAGCACTGTGCCACTAACGTTTCACGCTGCTTTAACAAAGTCTACCGCAAAACAGGCGAGTCGGTACAAACAGACTCGCCAATATAGGTACTATGTATATATGTAGGTACATGTATTATACATATAGAAACCGTATATCGAGGATTAAGATTCTCTATAGGTTAATATTGGCCATGTAGTATAAATATAACAAACATTACTTTTTAGGATTCCATTCCTAAAAGGGGAAATCCCCAGTACCTAACGTTTTTGGCATCATCGGTAAAAGACGTCCAATATACGTATCAAGTCCCCTATTGACTAGAACCACACTCATCTCGAGGGGAGTTTTAGTGCGGTGAAAGTCTCACAAAACCATTGTAAAAAAAAATAATAACACTTTTTTGAGAACAATTAGAGCTATATTATTAATCGTTCGCATGCCAGTTGTTATGGCAATAAAATTTCAACGGTAGCAAAGTTATGAAAAATTTAGATTTTTGGTTTATCAGATACAATAAGAACTAAAGATAGACCCTTATGAACGGCAGAGTGAAATTGGTATCTACGTCTCGCCGTGTACACACACGGTTACATGCACACAAATGCAATCAAACTAAACCTCGACTTGAAAAGCTTTATAAGTACATAATATATAGTATAAATATATAGTATATAGTATAAATATAATATATATACTTTATGTGCAGGGAAGGTGCATAGTTGCACTTCACAGCCGATTATATCTCCGGCAGCAATAATTTTAAAAGTAAACAATTAAAAATTTGACCCTAACGACGGCACAAGTGATCGTTGGTAAAATTATATATTTGCTAAATTATAAAAATACTTTTATGATATTTTTTGCTGGCTAAGCTACATAAATAATATTAAAGTATGTATGGAACCATCAAATCGAAGTTTCTACTCTTATTGGACCTCTATAGGTTTCATCTATATAGAAATACCTACTTAATAGTTAATTACTTTGGGCTATGACGATGATCGTATACTTTCATCTCTTAATTTATCTAGTCATTCAACATAGACATATATTCATGACATGAATTGATAAAATTTTACTAGTATTAAGTTTTGCCCTTCACAAAAATTGCTTCAATAAACTAGAATAAAACCGCAAAAAATTACGCTGGTTGGGTTTTTTTAGGCGACGGTAGCCATCTACTATCAAGTCTGATCTAGTGGATAAATCTAATTACCGCCCATAATAATAAAAAATAGCAACCCTAGTTACATAAACCTGTGCTCTCTGCAAATCAGTATACAATAGATTGTAAGTTCTATTTACAAAATGTACAATTCAAAAATCTACCAATCAAGTGTAATTAGCACACCGACAAAAATAGCTTAAATAAAGAAGGACAGTTTATACCTTGATTCCATAAAATTATCAACATAAACAAAAAAGCGTTTTGGCGCATCTCGTCAGCGTTTGTTTAAACAGACACAATCACACGCACCCCGTGGACTATCCTCATCTCTTTACACTTCACATGAAAGGGTAATTTCAACAAATTAATGTCGCACGTAATATGTTTTATTATTGATAAATCAATTTAGGGCTTCCGATTCAATTGGATACTTAAAGCTTTTGCCGTTTGCGGACGGCATCGAAATAGGCCAGTGAAATTCCGGCGACGATATTCTAAATTTAAATTCAGTCGCGACAGTTGCACGCATGCGCAATCGTGACTCTTCCATTGTCAAGATCGCGTGTCTGCGAGGTATTTTATTTGTGGTTATTAGAAATTAAAGAGAAAAATTGCGAATTTTTCATGGAAAGAACTGGTTGAGTAATAAGAATAAAGGGTTGGCACCCTTTTCTGATTAATATGCAATTAGGGATTGTTATTAATGACTCACAGCTAGCACTTAATTCTAGGAAAGATTCAACTGTTTTTATTAGGCTTTCAAAGACATAATAAAAAAAGAATGATGGACAATCTAAAATTTTTTGGATTTATTTATTTTTCAATTCAAAATTCTCTTAATGCTTCATTGTTGTATTAAATATATTCAATTTATTGAATCCAATTTAATATTTCACCCTTAATCCAACCAGGAAAGATAAAAAATATAATTTAAATAATATAACATTTTGGTAACTAATAAGTAAAACCCAAGAAAATGATACTGATAGTCTATTTTACGTTTTACCACAGAATACCATAACTTAACTAGAAATTAATATCTATACATTTAATAAAATCGTAAACGAGCCGTGTCTGTACATTAAATATTTTCCAAAAAAAAGGAAAAAAAATTATACGCGTTGTACTTATGTTACCGAAGTCAAATAAATAGTTTTTAGAATTTTTGTCTGTTTGTCTGAACGTTTGTTCGCGCTAATCTCAGAAACGGCTTATCCGATTTTCATGTTGTTTCCACTGGTGTATTGTAGCAAGCTTCCAGTAATATGTAGTGTATATTTCATTCCAATTTACAAACAAAAAAGTTAGGCATTATTCCGAAAGATATATGATATGAGCTTTATATCGATTAACATTTCCATCATGTTCTAGATCTTATTCTCTATATTCTATACTAGCTGTACTCGGCCACACTCCGATGCGGCCCATAAGGCGGTGGCGTGCGCACGGGGCGCGCGGTATGGACACTGTTTATATATGCTATTTGTCGTAGCGTGATGTTATATAGCCTATAGCCTTCCTCGATAAATGAACTATTCAAAACAAAAAGAATTTTTAAATTCGAACCAGTAGTTCCTGAGATTAGCGCGTTCAAACAAACAAACTCTTCAGCTTTATAATATTATATTATAGATATGTATTGTCACAGGACATGCTTTATAAAAAAGCCATAGAGTAACTATTTACTTAATATCTATTACAAACCCTACTCTTGATCGCGTCGCCGTTCGTCTCGTAAGTGTCTCGTTAGTGTCGCCGTTCGGCGACCATGGCGGCCACCCACGTACGAGACGAACGATATGCAGTGACGCGACGAGCCACCGTGAGCCACGAGAAGCGTGGTCGCATGCAGTAATGCCACAGTAATACAGTACTTACACGGTATTACCTAATGTGTCCCAATTTAAGCCTTTTTTTAAAAATTAAACCTACGTTAGGGGGTAGTCTTTGTTTCGTACCTTTGGAAGATCATTTATTTAAAACATTGATAGGATGAGATGAAAGGCGCTAAATAATTTAAATTGAGTAAAAAGAATAAATATAAATCCCATGAAATATTGCAACGGGGATTATAATATCCTGTCTCGACGCGGAACTCACGACTAATATGTAATGTGGGTTACTCAGAGGCGGCTCTAGTAGCACCCATGCGCAATCAATACCTTGGTATCATTCAATCAATCGAATCAATCAATATTTCCCCATACAAAATGTACCCGTGCCTAAAGAAGTTTTCTCTTCACAATAATGTAAGTACCTATAGATAGGGACTCAGTTTTGTCTTATCTATTTACCTTTGATTATATCAAAGCTATTTACTTATCATCCCTGCATCTATGAAATAAATCAACTTTTTATCCTACTGCCTGTCTATAAAAGTAATGGTAATGAGCAATCACGGGAATTCCTAAAAGTCGGCGCTTCTGAAAAAATCCAATAATAAGTTTTTCAATTTTCGAATGTTACCTACATATATCCATTTACAAAATCTGAAATATTCACAGGAATTTACTGAAATTATGAAAGACTTTTATTACCAAAATCTTTAAAGTGTAAGTTAAAAAATTGAAGTTTTAAATTTATGGTAAAAAAATTGTAAAAAATATTAATTAGATGAACTACT
Source organism: Bembecia ichneumoniformis (assembly GCA_910589475.2). Classification (NCBI taxonomy): domain Eukaryota; kingdom Metazoa; phylum Arthropoda; class Insecta; order Lepidoptera; family Sesiidae; genus Bembecia; species Bembecia ichneumoniformis. Next base: position 14,522,621 of record OU342526.1, on the reverse strand, counting down.
GTACTGTTATATCAATGTTGGCTCCCTCTATCGTATTGTACGGAAGACGATTTAACAGATTGTTAGTTTTTAGTTCAAAGTTTGTTCTCTAGATGTCACTAGGTGTACCAATCTATTTAAAATTTCTTCTTGTGGTCAAGAGGCGGGATGCAGACCGAAAGATAAGCTAACACTGTTTAAGCTCGCATAGCCGACGCAGTTTTTCATACTTGTGTGCAGTCTGCAAACTATGCAAACTTGTGTCCACAAGTATGAAATACTGCGTCAGCTATGAGTAACTAACTAAGCTAACTGAGTAACTAAGTAGAAAACTAAGTTAGCTTATCTTTCGGTCTGCATTTAGCCGTAGATTTCGAAGCTGACTGTGCGATCCCACTTCGGTTTTATTTGATATTTATTTATTTACTTTAATAATTAACAGTTTTAAAATCTTCACACATAATAAAATTAAAGGAATCTACCACCGGTTCTGGAAGCTGTTTTCGAAGAGGCAAGAAAACTCCATAGTTGTTCTTTTCAAATATTATGAAAAATATTAAATAATAAATATACATTCAATGTCAAGAAAGTATTATTATAAATAAAAACATTTCATTTCCACGCATTTTTACAAGTGTACAATCTTTGGTACTTAGTGTAGTACCGTATTAAAAGAATTACTTATTTTATGAACCTTGAACTATATTTCTTAAGTTTAAGTTATCAAAGAAAATATAAAATTGAATAATTTCCAGTAAATAATTAGGTTGTATAATGGATGTTATAATGATATGTTCGCTAATCATAATTTTAATACCTACTCATCATAATGTGTCACAATGATACATAGCTACTTTTGAATTGAGACAAAGCCATGACAACGCAAATTTTGTGATTGTAAAAGTTATTTTTTAAATACCTAATTTATTTCAATGTCAGGTAATAAACGTCAGATTTATGTCAGATCAGATTAATGGACTCGAAGTGATGGAGCAAACAAGAGGTATTAAGTAAATTTAAGCTGTAATGTGGGTCCGCCTGAAAATGTTGCCAAATAATTAATATGTGTGTTACCTACTTATTTTGTTTTTGCTATTCACTGAAACAGCTGAAACGATTTTGATTTAGTTTTCCGAGACGAATAGAGGTCTTTTCAGAGAGCATAAAGAATTATTTTCAAAAAGTACCTACAAATAAAAAAATTAAATTGGTTGTGAAAGAAGTTGCAGGCGAAAAAATATCTTGAAATGTTATAAACCTAGCTGTATATTTACAATTATGTTTTTCTTTAAAATTGTATTATTGTTGAAGACACAAAGAAGTAGGGAATGTCTAGCCAGACTGCTATTATCAACTCATTAACGAAATATTTCAATTTCTCTTTACACTTCAATATCTTTCTGTATTTGGTAACTAAATTGAGTCTAACAACATTTCGATAGTGAAAATTTCGACAATCCACATGAAATCTATTTATTACAATAACTTATAATGTTTCTATCCTCCCCGCATCCAGACGCGGTTTTGAATAGTTTGAAAAATAAACTTCGCACAATTTCTGCGGTTAAGGCGGAATAAAATTTGTCTAGTAAAAGTTTCACCGCAGTTAGTTCAAACCAAACTCACATTTACCGCAGGCACGCTTACCTTATTCATTTATTTATTTACACTACAACCAAAAGTGCCTTTAAACTGTTTCTAATTGTAAGGAAAATTATTTATTTTTTGACGAGCCCATTGGGTTCCCGGGTTCGATTCCCGGCACGGTCAACTTTGAAAAATGAACTTTTCAAATTTGTCTCTGGTCTGGATCTGGAAAGTAGTGGCAGGGCACACTGCGTTTCGCAGTCTTTAGGCAGCCCGTCTGGCGGCAGTAACCACCCCCTTACAGAAGACCACCGTAAAATAACAGCACGTGTGCTGTTGTGTTTCGGTGAGTGAAGTAAGGGATGCCAGAGCCCATTTCCCTAGCATAAGTACAGAATAGTATAAGTAGTGGCAGGGCACACTGCGTTTCGCAGTCAATCGGACAGCCCGTGTGGCGGCAGTAACCACGTAAAATAACATCTGTTGAGTTTCAGTGAGTGGAGTACGTTATGCCAGAGCCCATTGAGTTCTTAATCCCTTATCCTTAATTCTACTATGGTCGGCAGCGCAGTTGCAGCACCTGTGGCGTTGCTTGTGTTATAGGCGACGGTGACGACCTACCATCAAGTGGACAGTAGGCCTGTCTGTCAACCTTAATATTAAAAAAAACATAGATTAACAAATGACACGCTTGAGAACTAAGACATATACCTTTAAATTGTTGCCAATCAAAATCAAATCAAAATATTTATTTATCAATTAAGTTTCTCCAAGAAACTTTTATGATAGTCATTTAAATTTACCACTTAAATTTACCAGGGTTTCGGAAAAAAAGCCAAGATGACGATCCTGTGAAGAAATCCCGAAGCTAATTAGAAAGAGGCAGTGCCTTGCTGCGCTGAGGTCAGAACTTCTTGAACAATAGCAATCAGACGGAACACGAACAAGACAGTTTGGCATCTCATTCTAGTATCTTTAAATTGCACACTGCTAACTCGCCCTTCTTGTTAATGTACATTTATGGACTGTGTATGCAAGCGTAATAACACCTTTGTTTGCTCACTGTAATTGTTAATTTTCGTTGATTATTATCAGTTTCACTACAAATTATACTTGCAGCACCTGTAGCGTTGCTTGTGTTATAGGCGACGGTAGCCACCTACCATCAAGTGGACCGTCAGCCTGTCTGTCGACATAACATTAAAAAAAAAATACTAGATGAAAACCCGGCTTCGCTCGGGTGTAATGTGACTTATAATATGTACACATGTAGGTAGATATTTCTGTAGTTATCGGTTCTCAAGGAATATTAAAGGCAAAAGCGGCATAGATTTCGCTCAATGTTTGCGGTAAGACGTTTCGTTTTATACAGTCACACGAGTCACAGTTCTTTGTAATGGACACTTTGTTTTCAAAATGAATGGTGCGACGACGTGTTGAGTGGCGAGGCGTATGTGCGCTAGTATGAATGAAACGTTACTTTTATTAACCACTCAAGATGTCACAGGTGTCAGTGAGTGACGTTTCGCTAGAGTGGCCAGTATGGCGACTGCGATTTGTCTGTCAGCACCATTAGAATTTAACAAAATACTTGACAATCCGAATTTCGCGGATATATGTTGTCGACTCGAAATCTTTATTTTTTTATGTTTTATTATTCAGGTAATGTTTCAATCGAGTCTACCGTACCCCTTGACGAAATTATTAATATAGAGATAAGGCGTCAGCCAGGGAGATCGTCATGCCAAATTTCGTTCAGTCATTTCAGACATTAGTGAGTCCAATTTGTCAAACGTTGACGATAGCGACCTCTACAAGGTTAGCCATTTTTAGTAGAAATTTTATTTACATCACGTCTGTTAATCCGCTAATTTTAACCCTACTATTTTCAGCCCTCCTATTATTGAACTCTGAATGGTTTCGTGTCGCGTGGGACAAATCATTGAGTGGCAGAAGAAACCAGAGCTTACAGTCCATGAAGAAGCGCTAAGGAGTCTGGGTAAACAATCGCTGTTGGTGAAATTAACGATACGAAGTAACTCAAATGAACTAATCCTTTATACAGTCCACTTCCCAGCACAGACACCGAAACAGATTTTATTTTTGGTCGACACCTACAGAACGTAATAGCAAAATCAATTCTGAGAAAAGCGAATATGTTGCAAATCCTAATTCAGAAATAGGTTAGGAGGAAGGTAAAGTGGGCAATTGAAATTAGAACACGCATTTATCTTATGTTAACGTCGTCAGACAGGCTGACGGTCCAGTTGATGGTAGGTGACTACCGTCGCCTATAAGCAACACTATGTTGCAAGACGCTGCCGACCATAGTTCAGTTAAGGATAAAGAATTGGATAGATAGGGAAATGGGAATACTGACTGACCGTCTTCTGTAACACCTCCTTACAGAAGACGCATTCATTTGAGCAGCTTGTTTGTAACTGCCGCCAAACAAGCTGCTCAAATGAATGCGATTTTGTTTCGGAAATACTTATTTTGTTGTTTCAGAATGTTCTGTAACCCAAAGTTTACTGCAGAATGGTTTATCCTGCCATCATTTCAGGTTCATAGAAGTTTATGTATCTTCAAATGTGATAATGTGGCATATCAAAAAGTTTTTGAGTAATTATTTCACGAGTAAGTACCTGTGCGTGGAGGTTCTATTCTAGCATAGAATAAATAACAGTACTAGCATACAGAAGTTGCACTCCTTTCACATTCAATGTGAGCGACGCGACGGTAGAAAATTATATGACGGCACACACGAAGTGACAGAGGCTGGTTCTAGGCCTACATAATTGCCACAATGACACCGGATATAATTTCGTCACGTTGTAAATAGATCAGAATACAGAATAATTATCGACACTAAACATATCAGATTATAGTTCAATATCCTCCTTTATTTATCATATATCTACGAAGCAGTGACTGTTACTAAGAGTCAGGTTAGTTTTCCTTAATCCTCTAATTTGATTCTTCTTATTGATGTAGGTACGAAGATAAATGTAATTTACGCTTGCTCCTAGTCCAGGAATAAAAATTGATTTATGAGAAATTCTCGCCATTTCCCATAACTGCTCATTACATCAAGTAAACATTTAAAAAATGAAATATTAAAATATTAATAAAAAATAAGGGCTTTATTTATTAAAATTACAAAGAATCTCCGCCCAAAAAAGAAATTAATATAAATTTTAACTTGAATAATTAATCTTGGTGTAGGAATTTGTAATATACTGTCTTCCAACTGGAACTAAAATAGGGAGCGAAAATTATTTCTCATATTTCTCATCCCGGAAACAGCGATACCTTATTATTAACACTTAAATGATTTTTTATAGAGATAGGTGAATTTATTTAGCATTCCACTAGCAGCAATTTGTATCGTCATCGCCTAGTAATACAAGCTATTGTATACGTACAACACGTTTGTAATGTAACCTTATGCCAATGCCGCGTGGAGTTCATCTTAAGGTAGGAATGAAAACTAATTTATAAAATGCCCAAAAACTTATTATATTAAAATATTCATAAAATGTTTAAAAATCGCAGAGTTATATCTTTCAGCAATAGTTTTTGCTGTTGATTTGATTGACTAATTTGAACAAATAACGGTTACAATAATTAAGATAACTCGCGAACTTTATTGTGGGTACCTACTGTATTATATTACCTAATGATATAAGTATCTACTATACTTTATTTTGTAATAAATCATCAATAGCAGTCAAATAATGACTTTTATAGGCAATTTTTTGATACCTTGGGATACATTATTTTAATTTTCGTAGAGAACTAGAATGTTCTTGAAAATAAAACACAGCCTATGTTACTCGTTGATAATGTAGCTTTCTATAGCTGAATTTTTTTTTAATATGGGTTTAGTAGTTTTTGAGTTTATCGATTACAAACAAATATACAAACACATAAAAAAGTAAACCTTCCTTTTGTATAAATATCACTGTAGTGTAGACTATTACTGTCTACAGTATATGCCTGGATGCAATTTTTGTCTAATTATATACACAACCTTAAGCGATGTTTTACAAATCCTGGATAAAAAGTCTTACAAACAAGATTCCCTATATTTTTATAACTAGCGACCCGTTCCCTCTTCGCAAGGTTTTTGTACACAAAACTTCTTAGTTTATAGCTGTTTTCATTAGTAATATCAAAATCAAAATTTTATTTTATTATTCTAAAATAAAGTAGCCTAAGTTATAAAATCAGCTATTTGCCAGTGAAAGTCCCATCGAAATCGGTACAACGGTTTCGGAGATTAACCGGAACAAACAGACAGACAAACAAAAATTTAAAAAAATATGTTTTTTGTTAAATGTACCGTATATACTTTGATATACATCTAGTAAAAAGCAATTATTTTAACATTATAAGCAGATACTTGAATTTTATATTGTATGGTACATATTATATGTATAGACGTCTTCTTAATTATAATTTTTTTGTAAAAGTTATAAATATATTACGTAAGGGTTGAGCTCTATACAAGCAGCGATAGTGACGGAATGCGTCCCGGTATTTTGACTTAAAAGTAGCATATATTAGGTATTACGAATTATACACAATTTTATTTTTTTCATAAGTTATAAATTTTGTGGCAGGATAGTTTTATAATATTTTTTTTTAAATTTTACTTATAAAATTAATATTACATATCAAAATTACTATATATAATATAGGCGCTACTTTGCAATACCTACCTATAATTGGAACGTAGTCGATTCGATGCGGCATATTCGATTCCAAAAACCGTTTGGCTTGTTGATTTAATTGCAGTGCACATTGCGGTTCGCCTCTTGCCAAAAAACTGAAATGTTTTTGTGTCGCAACAAGTGATTGGTTTCAAAGTAAGTTTTGTTTTTGGTTTAGAGGCGAATGCTTCGGCAATTTAGCGCCGAACGATGTTCTCGTTTTGAGTGACATTTCAATGTGTGGTCCACAGTATTTGTATGTTAAATGTGTTTTCAATCGCTTTGACGTTGTAGATACCTTTTAACTGAGGGCATTCTGCCATCCACAGTAAACTGATTGACTGCAGTAATGAGGACTTTACAGAAGAAACATAAATATCTGCTGTATTATTTCGGTGTGTGAGTAAGAGGCGCGAAAGCCTATTTTTCTATCAACCTTTATACTATAGGTGTGGGTAACCAATAGTGTAAATAAAGGAATGACCATATGTAGTCATGAATGGCAAAACACACTACATTCCGTATTCATAAACAGCGTAACCATCACCTTTCAGAAGAATTTCACGAAATAACAGCGCGTTCGCGGTTGTTTTTCCTCTTTCTCCTACGTTCAAGTGGACTGCCTGCCAATTGATCTAACATATAAATTAGTGCTTAGTCATAATACTATTCAAATCAGTCAATGTATTGTACATTGACTGACTGATGTTATGGAATAGATTTTATTGTGATATATTTATGTTTAATATGTCTGTACGAAATTAAAGCCTTTCTTTCTTTAATATAATATATTTTAAGAAGACTAGCTGAGCCCGCGACTTCGCATGCGTGGTATTCGTTAGCACGTAACTTTTTTGTTTGTAAACTGATTGGAATGAAACAAACATTTAATCTTATGGTGGTTACAATACACTAGTGTTCAAATCGCATTCAAATCGGTTAAGCCGTTTCAGAGATTAGGGTGCACAAACGTACAGACAAACAGATACACAAAAATTCTAAAAACTATTTTTTCACCTCGGTGACATACCTACCTAAGTACAACGTGTACAAATTATTTTTGGAAATAATATTTAATGTACAGACACGGCTCGTTTACGATTTTATTATATGTATAGAAAAGATAGATAATATCAAAAAGGTCTTTTATTATATTCTGTTAAAAAGATCAGGCAATAATTTTGAATCTAATTTACTTAAATTTCATAATTTTACATAAAAGTTTAAAAAAACTTTACTTTAAGACTGCAATAACTTATATTTTATTTCTTTAATGTTTCAATTTGAAAATTGAATTTTGAATAGGTGCTATGTCAGGGGTAGGATCCGGGGCCCTTGCCTCAGTGAACCGAAAGGGCTCTTCAAATGTACATATAAATTTTATCTATTTCCACATTTAAATGATGTCGGTTGTCCATTTTATATTTACATAAGACGCAATTAATTTCTCAACATGAAGCCTGTAACATAGTGATATAGTGGATTACTTACTGCATGCGGAACAAAGCTCCGGAGGTCTCAATTAACGTCAAGTTGTGGTTCACGTAACATAAGGCACCGGCAGCAGTCGGACAAAATAAGTTTATTTGCGAACATTTAATATTCGCTTCGGGCTCGTGTTAATTAAGTCGGGTCAAAGGGACTGTCTGCTTCGCCCCCTCGACCTCCACCCTGACCGCACCGATTCGTCCCCGCACCCCGACCAATAAAAGAAACAAAACATTGGAACACCCCATCGTCACATTATGCATCAATATCAAAGCCCTCGTAACAATAACACACCAATACAAACTGTTAATGATCAACAAACAGGGGGATTGGTTATAGCGGTTTCCTGTTCATTAAACTTGTATGGATGACGTTCTATGGTTGAATTTCTAGGTAGAAAAACACATTGACCGATAGTTGCGAAAATAAATCTCAATGAAGCTATCTCACGTTTGTTGCCACAGTGCGAATGAATGATTAAACGGTGGAGCTCTTCATTTGTTTTCACTTTAGCGTGGACAATAGTGTGTAAGGCTCAGTTCACGACAAGCGGCAACCTCGAATGACGGCCCGCGACAGTAATAGCCCAGTGAGACAAACTTAGGGCTGCTGATTTGAAAGGACAGACGTTCGACTACAATGTGGGCTTGAATGAGATGTTTCAATTTTAAGAGTCGATTGGAAATAACAATTACTTGCTCTGACATTAAAGGGAAACCTTGTCATGAAAGTGTCTGAGACGATATGTGAAGTCCTATGAAGCTTATCTTCATATGAATACACCTGGCGACATGCAAGTAATGTGGATATTGCTGAGAATGTCCTCGGAGTAGCAGAAGGCACCCATGTAACGAAAATGCGACATGGGCAGCCACGACCGCTCACAACACTGAAACATTTTTGACAGGAACTGGTTGCGGTTGCCAACAGTTGCGATATTGTCGACATAAATACAAGTACCTAATTTAAAAATAAAATATACCTGAAATACAGTAGAAAGGTAGATTTACATTACACCGGACCGGCCGTGCCCCGGCCAGGGCCCCGTCAAAGATATTCATAGTATGCTTCTGTATGAACCAATTCATACTCTCTCGAGGCTGCTCGCGGCCAAAACCTCGAGGCTGCCTCGCGGTAAGTATATTAATATAATGATAATACTATATAAGTATATATAGTAGTAGTAATACAAAATAGTATAACAGTACTTGGAAATGACAAGGCTCGGGCACGGCCCGGCGGCGGCACGTCGAGTGAAACACGGCAAGCGCACGGCCCGGTGGCGGCATGGTGTAATGTGATTCATCCTTAATGCATTACTAACATTACGCCTTTAGCGGAAAACATAATTACTATTAAATTATATTCTCATTTTCAGTCATAAAAACATAGAACATCAACGCCATCTATCCACGCTGCAGTTTTTACGAACTGCAAGCAACCACCTTAGCTGTCGATGCTTTTCGACTCCCTCCTATCGCGTTGTTTACATTAATGGCGACGGTAGCCATTAGTATGCCTGTTGACCTTTAAAAAAATACAGACGTATTCAATATTAATTATTTATTTTACATGCCATTCTACTATGTTTGAATTATTTTAAGCCGTTTTAATCGGTTAAGCCGTTTCTGAGATTAGTGCGCACAAACGTACAGACAAATAGTCAAACAGCCAAATTTCAAAAAATATTTTTTTGACAAAAAAAATTAGTTTTTTCAAAAATATTTAGTGTACAGACACGGCTCGTTTGCGACTTTATTATATGTATAGAAGATATAGACATAGAAAAAGAAGATAATAACATATTGGGTTTATAGTCATTCTCTGTGTGAATGGAGCCTTAGGTGGTCGTACTAAGGGAAAATTACGCCGCCCGCGGGACCTTGCACGAGTAAATCATCATTAGGGAAGAGACGGGAAGCGCGGTGGCGCGGGCGGCCGCGGGACAAGACGCGTCTTTATAAAAGATTCAACTTAATACAAACTAGACGGACGAGTAATGGCCGACTTACATTCACCTACAGGACCATCCCACAAACGGGATTACATGTGAACTGTAAAACATTTTCATTCATATTATGTGTGTTATTATTTAAGTACATAGAAATAAATTCGATATTTACGCCTAGATATTTTTCCGTTAATACTGTTTTATATTAAATCTTGATTGTTATAATTATTGTTTCATTGTTAACTCTGCAATGAGAGATTGATTTATTTATGATCATCTATAAACATAATAAATGTATAGTTTTGTACAAATTATATATTAAAAAAATGTATTAAAAATGATTAAAAAAATTTTATTGATTCATTCGATGACGTGATAAATATTTTTATAATAGTGTCAATCAGTCAATCAATCAATCAATTTATTTGTAACTTATAAAACATACATTCAACAGAAACAGAGAAAAAATAACATTAACCCAATTTTTTGGGTTCTTAAGAAAAACATCAGTTATCTGGGAGTGAAAATCCTGTCAAAATCGGTCCAGATGTTTCGGAGTTTAGTCGGAAACAAGCTGACAGACAGGATGTCAATTGTCCTATCCTGATGGACAGGACAATTTACAAGTACAAATTAGATAACATAAAAAGCAGTTATTTTGATATTACAATCAGACACTTCAATTTATATAATATTATAATGATTTCATTGAATATGCATACCTACAAAGGTTTATACATGCGATCAGTAAGTTCATAAACAACCGACTAAGTTTGAAAATGAAATTTTCAATATAAAGCAAAATATATCGGGCTTACAAATTATGTTTAAGTAATATGCTTGCGGAGATAAGTTTGTCCATACCCGTGCTTGGTCGTATATAAAGTTGGTACGGAACTTTAAATACAGGACATTTATGAAATTGTCGAGTAGCCGCAAAGTTTTGTTAATCAGAAACGCGGTGTGCTGGCGTGTAGCGGGCGTAACTAGTTTCCGAGTTTAGCCCTTCGTATGGGCAGGCCCGAACTGGGAATATTTTCAATTTATTCAATTTACATAGGTTAATTGGCCGTTTATGTTGTATTCCGACATTAAACTGCTTATTAGGTTTAATATTGTTCTGAAGTGTTTTGCGGGTGACGTTTAGGCCCGGACTCCACGATAGCGGAGACGAGACGAGCGGAGCGAAGATTTGTTAGAAAAAAACAAAAGGATATCGTTATTTACTCATCTCCGCTCCGCTCAGCTTCGGTGGAGACGGTTAAGCGGAGCGGAGAGGACATGTGTCATATTTGTATGGCAAACTATGACTCACGAGCTGACGACGGCGCGCAGCGAGATGTGTTTCGAAGCGTCAATACGCTTCGGTGGAGTCACCTTTTGGTGACTTTGGTCCAGCACTGACTATTACAGTTCTAATTTTAAAAGTTAAATTCGTTATATTGTAAGCCATTAGTAGTGGCAGGGCACACCGTATTTTGAAGTCATTTAGGCGGCCCGTCTGGTGGCAGTAACTACCCCTTTACAGAAGAACATGTTGAAATAACAGCTTCTGTTTCGGTGAGTGAGTAAGGGATGCCAGAGCCCTTTGACTATGGTACTATGGTTGGGAGTGCACTTGCAGAACCTGTGGCGTTGCTTGTGTCATAGGTGACGTAGCCACCTACCATCAAGTGAACCGTCACCCGTCCGTCGACCTTTAAACAAAAAAAATATTGCTGGCAAAGAAATATAACAATTTTAAAGCCAAACCAGCGACACATGAAAAAGGTAATTTTTCATACTTTCTTCCGTTTTCTTTAGTCTTAAAATTTGCAACTAACACCTATAAATGCGAAAGTAAGGTTGTTTCTTTCTTACGATTTCACTCAACCGATCGTCATGAAAGTTTGTAAACACGTTGTCAGTGACTCAAAAAGGACATAGGGTACCTTTCACCTCCAAAAAATGCTGTTCCTGAAGGATCATATAGAAATAAATAGTTAAAAATTCTTTAGAAATAGTAGAAATTTGTTATAACGGTGCAATGAAGGATCACATAGAAATAAATAGTTAAAAATTCTTTAGAAATAGTAGAAATTTGTTATAACGGTGCAATGAAACAACATGAGAAAACTTGGGAGTCCTGAGAAGAGGAGCAATCTTCGAAGACCTGTGCCATGAAGCCATGGCATGGGAGTTGTTAATTTGATGAGAGAGCCTTTTTTTGCGTGGGAAAATTTAGGCGCAGGTTTGACCCTCGTGCCGTGGAGAGACGTGCCGGAAACATACAGCACGTCTCCCCTCGTTGCCCGGTATTGTGATGACGTCCGCCTCCATGTCCACCCTCCACAAGGCCACGATTGCGGTACTCTGCTAGACGGTCCTTCCCTGCCGTAGAGCTCCGTCTTCGCGTGCGTTGCCCGACTACCACTGAGCGACAGAGCCATCCGACAGAATGCCGTCATTCACCGGCCCACACCCGCATGAGCCGAGTACGGATCCTCGGCCCAGCGAGCGGTGACCGGCGAAGCTCCAACTGATAGTTGGAGCCTCCCATAGTTTGCTCCGCCGCGAGCTGCGATGTTCGGAGCCCGATGGGACCAATCACGGGTATGCTTTCTTAGTTCCCCCAGCGACAATCCGATCAGCCAAGCGAAGGCTGGTGACTCCACCGACCCCTGCGACCGCCCAGATTGTCGAGGGTTAAGCCTCCCTACCACGACAAGGTCCTAACAGACCATTTGATGAGAAAGCCTCTCCCAACATAGAAATGATTTCAAAAGTATGTTACAAGATAACAGGTAATCCTTAATTTTTAAATAAATATAAATGAAGTAGATACCTACCTTAAGTATGTACGTTAAACTGTACCATATAAGTCGATGTATGGTTTAGTGCAAAACAACGACACATTTGCAATTATAAAGGTGTATAGAAAATTGGTCGTGTAATTACTCCAGGTCTGACGTAGGCACAAGCGTCCATTAAGCAAATTAACACCATGTAATGTTTATTATCTACCTACACGTTTGAACTGAAAACGTTCTGTAAACGTGACCACAGTACGGTGCAAGTGTTCAGTAGGCAAACAAAATATTTTAATGCATTTTTTTGTTAAGAGACCTTCTTATGTGAATGTTATGTGAGACCTTGTTATGAGTTCTTATTCGGGATAGCCTACAGTTCGTGCAAAACAATAGTGTTTGTATAAAGTGTTCGTAAAGAAATGGGGCCAACGCAATGAAAGTTGGCCCATATAAATGTAGACAGTGACAGAGACGACCATAAAAAAGTTAGAGGGACACGAATAGATAACTATTGTTATTACATCGTTCGGGCCACCCCGTGTAGGTCGGCAGACAGGCAGACGGTCCACTTGATGGTAGGTGGCTACCGTCGCCTATAACACAAGCAACGCCAAAGCTGCTGCAAGTGCACTGCCGACTGCAGTAGGATTAAGGATAAGGGATTAAGAGCGGATAGGGAAATGGGCTCTGGCGTCCCTTACTCACTCACCGAGACACAACAGCACACGTGCTGTTATTTCACAGTGGCCTTCTGTAAGGGGCGGTTACTGCCGCCAGACGGACTGCCAAAACGCAGTGTGCCCTGCCACTACTGCACTCGTTCGCTATTGGCGCATATTGTTAGGCGCTTGGTATGGTCGCCACTAGTTGATAAGCATAAAATTGTCATAAACCCACCACTTTTTGAATAAAATCGTCTTCGCTTCATCGCATTGACCTGGTAACCAGTAGAGACTCGTTCTTGGAACCCTTATCCACCCACTCTCTTCGGTCAGCCCAACCCGCCGAATCGGCTAGACAAGCAACGCTTCTGTAACGGGAGTGTTCCCCACTAGCAGGTACAGAGCTGTACCGTAACCCTATGCACGGGAGCTTACAGGTCCGTACAGTTCTTTTGTTTTATTCAAATAATGAAATTCTTTTAATAAGTGGTGAATGATGACGTCTCAGTCGTGGTAAATTAGACACCACAAGTTGACTAAGTGGGCTTATTAATAATATTCACAAAAATAAGTTTTTGTAATGTACGGGTATGTAACTATAAAAGGAGCGCTAGTGATTTACCGCCGACAAACGTCCCCTCCGCGCTGGTGCGGAGGTCCACTCATGCGTAGGTTGGTGATGCTACAAATATAATTATTAAACACACAAAACACACGACATTAAATCAATCGATCTATCCTTGAATTTCCGACAGGTAAAAACTATGGTACTCGGCATAACATTTTATTATTTAGAACTCGAAAAGAATACACAATATTTATTTATACTAAATAAAATGTTAAAATGAATTGTAAAATATGTAAGTTTCCATTTATGACAAGTATTAAAGTTTATTTAACTCTCCTGGTCTGTGAAACACCAGTGGAAAGTGATGTGTCGTGGGGTTGGAAGGATCCTAATAGGAAATACACTCAGGAATAGGAAATTAATAAATGATTGTTTGCACACCGTTCGTCAACGCTTATACTGTGCTACTTCTGTTTGAAACACAGTAGTTAACTAGGAACTAATGTAATATTAACAATAGAGGGCTTGGAAAGTGAGTCAATCTTTTCAATGTGTTGCAATTCTTTAAATTTTTTTTTTAAAAACGACTACCTACTATATTTCAGTATTTTTTTATTGATTACTTCTATAACAAAAATAATTGGTAGTTGAACTATCTATAGTTTATCTTTTTTTGCGAAAATACCTTATTATGCCAAATTAGAGCAGTATTTTTTTTTTAAAGAATGAACTTATATTTAAACAAACATTTTCTCATTATTTATTGTTGATATGGAATGGTAATAGTTTAATGTATACATTATATAATAAAATCGTAAACGAGCCGTGTCTGTACATGATATATAAAAAAAAAAATTGTACTAACACGTTGCACTAACGTTATCGAGGTCAAAGTAGTTTTTAAAATTGTTGTGTGTGCGTTTGTGCATGCTAATCTCAGAAACGGCTTAACCGATTTGAATACGGTTTTCACTGGTGTATTGTAGCAAGCGTTTACAAACAAAAAAGTTACGCACTATACCTAGTTCTGTAGTTCATTTACAGCGATGTTTCTATATTTACGAAATACGAAATGCTCTTTGGAAAAAGCTAGTCTTTTTAATACACTTGGAGATTCAATAAAAACTAAGAGACTCTAGATCTTTAGGTACAGATTTTTTAACATTTTCAATCTCACTGTCAGTCACTTAAGAGCAAGAACGGAAATGGCTCATGTCCTTTAGGGTCTGGAAAAAAGTTTCTGCATCAGAAATATCCAAACCAGCTGCTCCTGCAATTTCATACTTTTCTATAAACTGCAAGTCTATCTCGTTTGCTTATTATTTATTCTTAAGAGTTACAACAAATAGAACAAAATGAGGTACTTTAAATTATAATTCACTTATTTTAAGGTTTATGTTCATATAGCAACGCAAGGTAATTAAAATTTTATTTTTTGTTGGAGACACAAAGTAATTGTTTTTAATTATTGCTAAACGTTATAAAGTTAATAACATTTTTGGAGTTGGATTAAAGTTAAATATTTATTAATTTGTCAACGAAGTTCAAGTACAATGAAATTTATGAGATATTGCTCTTTGTAACACGAGACTTAATAATTATGTTTTAGGAGAGCAATATTTTGTATGAAAAACAACTTGCCTTACAATGAGAAGCAACTTTGTTATCCTAATTTGCGAATAACTGTATAAAATTTTGGTTACATTTTATTTTATCCACTAGGAAATAGTACTGTAGTTTTCCACTAATTAGTACTGTTTCCTCAAGAAAAGAGAAATTCATCCAAAGAGGCCAAAGACATTTTTTTTAAAGTATTTTGACCGATATAGACATAACACAAAAATGTATTTTATTGGAGCCAATGCGCTGGTGCCATTCCTTACGCTAGTAATATAAGTCAATATATGAAAATTAAAATGTCGAGTCACTTGGACAGTCCATTAAAAATTGGACACTAAGACTGATAAGCAGTCGGCAGTTTTATGCGTATTAATGTTTGTAGACATTGATTTGTAGTAAATCCAACCAATATTATAAGTGCGAAAGTTTGTGAGGATGGATGGTTTCATAGTCTTTGGGCAGCCCGTCTGGGGGTAGTAACCACCCCGAATGAATTGAAATACATGAATCCCACCCCGAGCTTAAAGAAATGCAGTTCTTTATCCCTTCCTAATCCTTTAATTTTTTTCCTAAACAGTCGGTTGCCTGCCGACTGAAAAATAGAATTATAAGTATAAATTCAATGTTTTGGCTAAGGAAATAACACTATAATTAACTTATAAGTTACTCAAAAATTCTTAGAGCAAACATTCTCTAACTAAAACTTGAAGTTCAAGGGATCCCGGATAGACGAGCAAAGACATATAACAACTAAACAACACTCGTATATATCCATTATATCTGCGTGGTCTCTTCGCCAACAGGAATTCGGGGAAAGCCATTATCACTTAACTTTAACGTCGTCCTTCATAACTCATTAAATATCTATACACATTAAAACTCGATTTAAACTACTGAGCAGACTTGAAAGCATAATTTTCTTTTTAAATCTACTGTCATTTACAAGTTCTTAAAGTTCACACTCACTCGTTTGTTCTTAATAAAAGTTTGACACTTTTTGCATTGGGATGGAACTCCCGACATGACAAATTATGTACTTCGAAATGTGTGTAAAAGATTTTGCTAGGTATCATGTTCTTATGTTGTTCAAAATGTGATTTAAAAAGGGCGTTAGGAAGGTTGATCGTCCTTTTATTTTATTTATTTCATAAAGTTTCATACACCCATTATTTTGTTATGTCTAAGTTATATATTAATATGCGAATAAGCCTAAAGAACTACACTATCTTATAATAATAATAATCTATTATAATATTCAAACAATAAAAAAAGAATTAAATGCACGAGAAGACAAGAAAAAAGAACACAATGGTAATATTACTATATTACCTGTTAGTATAGGACATAAATACTTATTTTTAGTTAATAGCATGGCAATCAGATCGTGACTCAGTATTGGATAAAGTGATAAATACACACAATACAAGGGCAATGTCTTTGGGAAAATTTGTAGTTCCTAGGGTTGATAATTATTATGGTGACAGGACTATAAAGAAGCGGTTGCCCTATATTCTAAATAGTTTGCCTGAAGACATTGTCCACGAGAAAAATAAAACTATATTTAAAAATAAATTAATGAAATATTATCTGCTTTCTTTAAATTAGTTAATGAAATTTAGGTTTAGGTTTAGGTTTTTAATTTAGGTTATATTTATTTTTAAATTCAGTTTTATTTTATTTTTGATAACATTAGTTTGACATCATTCACTTGATCCCATAGACAAACTGCTTTCCAGTTTTATGGGACATTGTAAATATTTTTCTAATTATTTCATGTATAATAAACAAATAAATAAATAAATAAATAAAATAAAATAAACGGATGCAGAATGAGGTTCGAATCTCGGTAGGGTTCTAATGAGGTTTTATTTATTAGTATAGATTATAACCAAAAAGATTAAATATATAGAATACAGTTGAAAAACTTTGATTATAATATAATTATTATGATTATGAACTTGACCTATTAGAATTTTTTAATACACACAATTTTACCTGTATGAGATGTTTTGAAATAAATTATGTATATATTTTTTTACCAAGAAAAGAACAGAAATTGTGAACGAGCGCCTGCAAATTAGGGAAACTTTAATAAATAGGGGAATAAAAACAAATTCCCATACCAATAGAGAGGTGAAATGCTAAGTCAGAGGGGCGTTTTTGTGTGTCTTAGATAAATTTTTATAAAACTTTAAAAAGCCCGAGCAAAAGAGAAAATATAAAATTCAACTTAATACTTAAATTATTTATTTTTCCCAGAATCCAGATAGCTCGCTCAATCGAATTAAAGTTTATTTAACTTGGAACGGCGCGTTCGAATTGGAAACATTTTGTTTTGACTTCACACACTAAATAAACATGGATGGTTGCTTTGAAGGATATTGGGAGCCCGATATCTCCCCTTTGGGTATTGAATAACAATAGCGCGAGCCATTTCCAGGCATTTCCCCATTTAAATTTGTACCCTCCGTTTCCTCGCGGAGCAGAGAGGGTTCGATGCAGTGACACGCGCGATGCATTTTAGCTACAACGCTTCAAGGGGGTTGGTAGATG
The DNA here is from genome assembly GCA_910589475.2 of Bembecia ichneumoniformis. Taxonomy (NCBI): domain Eukaryota; kingdom Metazoa; phylum Arthropoda; class Insecta; order Lepidoptera; family Sesiidae; genus Bembecia; species Bembecia ichneumoniformis. The sequence continues at coordinate 14,504,709 of OU342526.1, read as the reverse complement.
ACTCACACTGATCGCGATTACGAGTAGCATAGCAAAATGCCACTACTAATGTAAAAAAATATATATTTTCTTTAAGAAGTTGTTTACAAAATTTTGAAGTTATTTACACTTTACACGATAAAGTTTAAAGGAAGTGGTAGAGTTTAGGATGTTTGGGTCTGAAATCTCTTACTCTCACACCAAAACAAAACAGTACACGTAATTTCGTCGCGGTATTCTTTAATGGTATATTTTATAAGTGCGGTATACAAAATATATTCATTTCCCTAGAACAACCATATGTTTTGGAAAATGTCGTTGGAACTTTCGAGTTACCAACATTTCTGATAATGTTCAATCCACAAATAACTACAAGAAAGTGCAATTTCAAGTCTTAAGTTTTCTCTGAACCCATATTATGTCTGAACTAACTACGTACTAATCTAATAACTAATCGATAAACTATACAAACCAACTGGGATCGAAAACGACCGAATTTTGTAGATTAATTTGAGAAAATAACGAACATATAAGCTTGAAGGTTCAATGGCGAACGTGAATCCTCCCTGGTGACGCTATTCACTTGCTACACAGTAGACCATCAGCCTGCCTACTCTTTTAATTTCAGCAGAGAGTATGTATGAAAAGTCCACTTGATTGTAGATGGAAACCGACGTCTATTAACAAAGCAATGCCATAGGGGTTGTAAATGCGCTGCTAATGTTAATAAGTCAAGAACAGAGCATAAGGAGGGAATAGGACACAATTACTTGCTCACTAAAACACAGAGATGTTATTACAACGGTTTTCTGTGGATGGCTACTGCCGCCAGACGGGATGCCCAGCTAAACATTACGGAGTACACTGTGCCCTCAAAGTGGTCATTATTTGTAGCACCAATATGTTTAGATTCGCTTCGGACTTGCCCCTGTTCGGACCCCCTCCGCGCCTCTGCCCCTTGTCTTCTTACGACGGGCGGACAAGAATTACAATTACAAATATGGAATATTATAAATAATTTTGGAACTGTTTTTCTAAAAAGTACTCAATGCTTGAATCAGTGATTGAATCGATTTATTTTTTAAACTGAATCGCATTTATAGATTTAAATTGTAGGTATATACTACCACATTTGTATATTCAAAACATCTATACTATAGAAGAATATTGTAATTTCCAACGTTTTTTGTCCCTAATTTTAAAATAAAAATGAATACGTGACAGACAGGCAATTTTTATGTCGCCCATAAGTCGCCGATATGGGGAATATCCCTATCCTTATTATTCATCCTCAAGGCCACTAACATTAAGGTCAGTAGCACCTGTGGCGTCGCGTGTTATAGGCGACTGTAACCACCTACTATCAACTGAATCGTCTGACGGCCTCTACATAAAAAAAAAGAAATAGACTTTGAGCGCACAGAAACATAGATAGTGACACATCGCCTTTTTAAATCTGTTCTATAAAATGGTGACCAATATACTGCCTCATGTAGAGGAACGATGAATGGTTAGGGTGCTTGCCTTAACGTTTTGTCAGGTGTCCCGGGTTCGATTCTCGGCAGGATCAACTTTGGAAATGAACTTTTCGGAATTGGCTCTGGTCTGGATTTGTAAAGTAGTGGCAGAGCACTCTGCATTTCGCAGTCAATTGGGCAGCCCATCTGGCGGTAGTAACTACCCCCATACAGAAGACCACCCTGAAATTAATAATATGTTTGCTGTTGCGTTCCGTTAAGTGAGTAAGTAACTAATCCCTATCCTTAATCCTACTATGGTCGGCAGCGCACATGCAGCACCTATGGCATTGTTTGGACATCAAGTGGACCGTCAGCCTGTCTGTCGAGCTTAACTCAGAAAAAAGGCCATTTTAAATAGAAGAAACCTGTAACCTAACCGTACGTATTATACTTACTGTAACATGTGAGGGCTGATACACAGATATTTAGACCTTGTTTAAGTTTGAAACATTACCATACAATCGGCCTAACGCGTCATATATCACACCGTGTTTCGTGAATGCACTCATTCGGCAAGGGAGCAATAAATAAAATTATATGCTAATATAAAATAAAAACTTATTTTATGCGCATATTTATCGTCCCTCCCGATCGAAATATCGTAGTTGGTGTACTTCCTGCATTCCCAACAGGGGTCACCTTACAATACCGAACAAAACCGTCCTGAACTTATTATTGCCTTAAATGCCTTCACTGACATTGACAAATATCGCGAATGCCTTTTACGCTTATTTGTTTATAATTTGTTTATTTATATTATTATATGCCCAAGGATATCTACTGATCGTAGATCGTGGATCTACGATCAGTAGATAGCCAACACAAAAGAGTTTCATATGATAAAGTTATAGGATATTAAAAGTTTTTAAAATTAGAAGCGTCTTGTCGTATACCTGCATAGAGCCCCCCAGAGGCTTGACCTGCGAAGAATGAAGGATACTGCAATCTGTCCTCTTCGTCCACAGAAATATTAAACGTAGCCGTTAGCTTTGAAGTGGTTTTTGGAGTGAACATTTATTTATCTGTTACACGGGGGACTGTGATTTGAAATAAAGAGATTTTTCATCTCTTTTGCTACTGACATTTTGTTGCATTAATAAAATTAATTGTTTACTATAAAATGTATTAAAAATGCAATTTTTTTAATAGAATTATTTTTTGCCGCGCCCTTTTGCTTGGGTGTTAAAATATTTATTCAAACCTTATTGCTCATATATTTTTGTCAGGCGTTGAATTTTTTATTTTTAGATGATCTCTCGGGAACAGTAGTGGCAGGGCACACTGCGTTTTGCAGTCATTTGGGCAGCCCGACTGGCGGCAGTAACCACGCTCTTACAGAAGACCATCGTGAAATAACAGCACGTGTGCTGTTGTGTTTCGGTGAGTGAAGTAAGGGATGCCAGAGCCCATTTCCCTATCCCTTCCCAATCCCTTATCCTAAATCCTATTGTAGTCGGCAGCAGCGCACTTGCAGCAGCTTTGGCGTTGTTTGTGTTATAGGCGACGGTAGCCACCTACCATCAAGTGGACCGTCAGCCTGTCTGCCGATCTTAACATAAAAAAAGTACTTTTTATCTAGATGAAAAGTATCCTATGTCCTTTTCTGTAGGTATCCCTGATAACGTGTATACAAAATTTTATGACGATCGGTTGAGTCAAAGCGTGAAAGCGTATAATGTTAGTTAGAATAATTGCATAAGGTTTCAAGTTGATTCTTTTTTTTTAAAGATATATTTAATTAAGTAAAAGATATCACAATAGAATTTCATGTAAAAGATATACTTAATATTGATTTTTAAATTAGAATATTTTAGAAATGAGATTTCACTTTTCAAAGTTTAATTCGAAAATAAAAAAAAAGACTTGAAATGAATGTCTATCGTCAATGTTATTTCGTTACAACCACGGAAATAAACTTAATAAAAGTAGACACCGATAATGTATAACATTTTTATGTGTAAAACAATGTTGAAACTCTATAAAAAGTAGGTATACTAACTTCCCTCGAAGTCTACATTGTTGAAGGAAAAATTTTACCATCCTTCGATGCATATAATATAATATTAGCGGCCACAAAGCACCGAGTTTATGACTTTCATATTATATTTTGTAATGGAAAAATTCAAAAACATTTTCTATGTTCGGACATTGCTTACGGAATTAAATAAATAAAAAATGTCTACTGCCTGTTAATAATAATGATATGTAATTTTTATGGCATATGTATCGACAATTAGGTACCTAATAGGTACATACATAAATACATGCATTTAATAATACCTATTTTATAATAAAATTGTCAATTTGATTACTAAATATGCGATTTTTTTTGGTAAGTTCAGTTAGTAGTTAGTCAGTAGCTTACTTCATCATTCCTTTATTTTCCAAAAGGACCGATCAGAAGCAGCCTGGATTCACCGCCAACCCGCGGCCAACCCGCGGTCTTCACCACCCCTCACAAGGCCACGATTGCGGTACTCTGCCAGACGGTCCTTCCCTGCCGTAGAGCTCTGTCTTCGCGTGCGTTGCCCGATTACCACTGAGCGACAGAGCTATCCGAGAGAATCCACCCGCTGCGACACGCGTCGGTCCTCATGCGCAAAACCGAGACCCATATGCCGTCGCTCACCGGTTCACACCCGCATGAGCGAAGTACGGATCCTCAGCCCAGCGAGCGGTGACCGGTGAAGCTCCAACTGAGAGTTGAAACCTATCAACGTTTGCTCCGCCACGAGCTCCAATGTTCGAAGCCCGCTCGGAGCAGTTACGGATGTGCTTTCTTGGTTCCCCAGCGACCTTCCGGTCAGCCAAGCGAAGGCTGGTGACCCCACCGACCCCTGCAACCGCCCGGATTGTCGAGGGTTAAGCCCCCCACCACGACAAGGTATGGTCACCCTTTTATTTTTACGTTGGGAAATCCATCATGGATACCCAGCAGCGAAGGGGGACGCTGTGAGTTATGCCGTCAGGCCAGACTCTTACCGGCTAAATCCAACGACTTTCTAGCGCGGCCGTAGATGGGTGCGATCGTAGGAACGTTGTTACATAACTTCGGCGACCCGCCACGGCTGTTCAGCGCGGAGAGGACTTCGCTCCCTGTCGGAACCTCGGCGTACCCGAGAGCGGAGGTACGCCGGCGGCGGCGGTATGGTCCCCCTAGCAGAGTGTGAAGCGGAGATGTGTTTACACATCTCAGCTATGGTGGAGTTTTAATTTTAATGTTATGTCGACAGACACGCTGACGGTCCACTTGATGGTAGGTGGCTACCGTCGCCTATAACACAAGCAACGCTACAGGTGCTGCAAGTGCGCTGCCGACTACAGTAGGATGGGATAAGGGATTAGGAGGGGATAAGGAATTGGGTTCTGGCATCCCTTACTCACTCACCGAAACACAACAGCACGTATATGCTGTTATTTCACGGTGGTCTTCTGTAAGGGGGTGGTCACTGCCGCCAGGCGGGCTGCCCAAATGACTGCGAAACGCAGTGTGCCCTACCACTACTTTTCAAATCCAGACCAGAGTCATTTTTTGAAAATTACATTAAAATTTCCAAAGTTGACCCCGCCGGGAATCGCACCCGGGGCCCCTGAGACGTTAGGCAAGCAGCCTTGCCACACATCCAACGGGCCGTCAAAACTCGTGAAAGTGTCGCGATGCGTTTCATGGCGTCGCGACATGCGGCGCGAAATAGCTTCGCATTTTTGGCGTGAACTAACCCTTATATCAAGAGATTAGGAATGAATACAGAAATTGACTCTATATTATCTAATTTGAAGAAAAAAAAACTACCAAATTATGCAGATTTGATTAATGATTCTGTTAATGATAACGATGAACGACTGGATGCGAAGTGTATAGGACCGAGCTTGATGGTGAGCCTTGGGAGAGATAGGTGCTGATGACGATAATGTTGCTCTAAAAACTGTTTAAATGATTAAATATTATGATACAATAATAACACAAAGTCATTGACAGTAAAACGCCAACAGTCAATACAGTTAACTGATGAACAAACAATTACATGTAATGAACATGTTTTCCCCATTTGAGGTAATGCGATTGGTGTGCAGTTTGTCGCGGTGTATTTATGCAAACAATAAACCTATAAATTATTGTAGCAACTACAATGGAAACGTGAAAGCAATGTTAACAAAAGTAACTACCTACGCTTCGCAACAAAATCAAATATTTCGGTTGGATAAACCTGCGAATTTAATATCTGATTTTTTTATGTAAAAATCCGGCAGGCAGGATGACAATCCATTTGATGGTATATACATAAGCCAGCGGATATGCAAGTGCCATCCCTACCTTGATAGGATAAAAGATAAAAGACAAGTCGGGGCTCCGGCTTCAAAAGTTTAATTTTCTCTATTATTTACAAACTTAATTACACCGTAATGTATAGGATAAAATAAAAATCTTCGGAAAGGAGACGTGTAAAAGATACCATGAGATTGCATCCATAGTTGCAGTTTACAAGAAATAAGCGGAAAAATTTCGTTTTATTAATTTAGATTTTGTTTTATTAATTTGAGGTTTTATTGAATATTTTTTACTCGTTGAATTGTCGTTTAAGGACCGGTTCCACCTTTGGAAAACTTATGTGCCCAGGAAACTAGGGTTTAGCAACTGTAAGCTTTGTAAGATTTTGAAAAAAGTATTTGATTTTGTTTGAAAAAAAGTTATTTTGAACATTAGGTTAAATTTTATCTATTTTTTATAAATTTAATAAGACAAAAACTTTGGCATACGAAAAGTATTATTTATTCTACCTATATTATGATAGTGAAAACCTTAACAAAGTGCAAATTACTTACTATGAAATTCTAAATGCGTTGTATATAACCTGACACGAAATGTTCATAAGTTTAATCCCATCCCATTGGAAAGAATCAGATAAAAAAATATAAACCAACTATTTAAGGGTCGTCGTTCAGAAACGAAATTCGATTTTTGGTCACGTCCATCCGTAATATCATTATGCAGCAGGCAGTTAGTAACGATTGTTTGACACGCGACCGAATACGTGAAATGGTGATTCATATGATTTCTTTACTACCGTACTGTGAAACATCTACCCCCAGGAAGCGTTAAGGGCGAGGGTTAACATGATTCGATTAGCCCGTGCGTTACAAATGTGCTTGCAATATCAATATTTAGTTGGGAATATATATGAATATAATAAGATTTACTCAATGTGTAGGAGCTTTTACGATAAATGATGACGGACAAACTGACGGAGGTGTAGATAAAAGTTCACACTGAAATAAAAGGTTAAAGGATGGGAAAATAGACTGCTGTTAATACACGATAATAAAGTGATTACTGCTGAGTATTATACTTCGAGTTTGAACCTCCAAGGGAATAATTTGTTTTTTAGCTGAATTGGTCCAGCCGTTTTAGAGTGATAAAAAATATATATCTAAAAAACATGTAACACACTTGAAAAGAAAATGCTATTGGCATTTTTGGTTATATAGATAATGGAATAATACTTATAAAACAAGTTTGTTTTTTTATTTTATGTATAGTAAATTGATAGGTATTAGCTACTTGGTAAGTTTCGTGACAACGGGGATTTTTTTAGTAGGTACTTATCTTAAAAAATATTGATTTTCCAATTGCCAACGGAGCGTAAGACAAATAATAACGACGCTCTAAGCATTAAAACGATAAAAACTTTAAAAAGTGTAAATTTAAAATACCTATGTAACTTTATTTTAACTTTTACATATTTATTCTAACTATTAGTTATAATTTTTCACAGTTTGCGGAGTTTTAGTAGTGGCTGTGGACAGCCCGGGTGACCGTTATCATCCCTTAGAGAAGACTACGGTAAAATAACAGCATGTGTGCTGTTGGGTATCGGTGAGTAAGTGCACTGTAAATCTGTCTGATGATCTTTACATAAAAAACATTATAAAAATGTAAACTGAAAAAAAAAAAGGATGTATTGTTTCAGCAATACATATATATGTATTTTTAAATAAATTTCATAAAGACAGGTTAATTTAATATTGCAAGCAAGATAACTGAAAGGAAATAGATGAACCGAGGCAATGAAATGTCATTGCTTTAAATTTGTATTTTCGGATAAAGGGAATGTTCTATCCATTTTTTAAATATTTATTTATATCTGTACTTTATAAAAATAATGTGTAATTTGTATCCACGTAGAATCTTTTATGAAAAGCGAACATTATATCTTCGCACAAAAAAGATTTCTCATAATTTAGACAAAGACTTTAAGCCTGATGTATGCTTCCTTTGGTCGTTACTTAGAATATGCGTGAAAATATGTTAAATATTTTGACTGATGAGGATACTCAGCGGGGACTATATCATGGGATAAACAAATTATATTAACAACTCCCTTTGATATCTCCATTTCTACATTGACAGATATAATTAAGATGTAGCTCTACCATTTTAAGAATAAACCGTATTTTCTTAACGTTAAGGTCGACAATGGCTACTCACATTAAAATTTGACCTATATAGATACTGATAATGTAAATTTCCATTTAAGAAATAATATTTGCAATCGATCGTTAGTTTTAGAGATTACTCCCAATTTGCAAACTTAGGTCTACTTCATTTTAAAATTCCCCATAAAGATTTTTGTCATCTGTCTTTTGGTTAATAAGATTTTTAATGAAAAAGTGGAGTTAAACACTTGTTAGGTAGTTAAGGGTGAAAGTGTAATTGCAGTTAGTACAAACTTCAAGAGATAAGTAGAGAGAGTTGAAATAACATATTGCGAGCTATAAATTTCACTGAATAAATTAGTATTCAGTCAAATTAGGTTTAGTAAAAATGCAGTTTAAAATTAATAGCACTTATTTATTATGTGTGCAGCTAAGTTTTTGTTTACGTCTGGCTTCGTCTGAGGAGACAAAGCCAGACAAAGGCCTTTCGGAGACAAACATTCAGACAAAATAATTGAAGTATGCTATGTAGTAACATATAGTATAATACGTCTAGCATTTTTCTAATGTTAATGTTAATATAAATGTGAAAGTTTATGAAAATAAAATTCATTATTTATTTATTATGTACTACCGATCCGCCCCCGGCTTCGATTGTAATTTTTATATATTTCATATATATTCCCCGTTTATCCCTCTTTCCATTAGTGAAAACTGAATTAAAATCGGTCTACCCGTTCACGCGTGATGATTCATTTTTATATATAGAGATTTATTATTTATTTATATACTTAACCTTTGTTAGTTTATTATGTGCGTTAACTCTCTGAATGAATTTAGCTAATATTGGACACACGACTGTTACTTGTACTGTTAAAAAAAGCATTTTGTACCAGTAAAAAGTCAAAATATTTCAGATTTTAGTTTCTGAATTACATGGCGTCTCGTAAATATTTAAAAATAGTTTTCCATGATTAAAGTAGATGGCACAATGCATGACCAAGAAGAACAAAGGGTATTTTTTAACTAATTTTGCAGGCGAAAAAAGCTAAAAGCTTGTATTCACAGTTGCTAAAAGCTTTGAACGTTTGTGTACACGTAGGACTTTGGATGTTCTTATTCAATCAATCAATTGATTTGAATGAAACTTAACACACAAATAAACTACGTTTTAAATTCTTATAATTATGATACTTTTCATTCCCGTAATTATGTTACATATTACATACCTACATAATATATATAGTTACAATACATTATTATTTACTATACCTAACAACTTTGTATTACTCTGTGAAATTTATTCCGTTCTAATACCAAAAACTAATACCACTGGTATTTGTTTGAACTCATATTTATTTTCTATTCCAAACGGATACCATTGTATTAACTAATATCAAAACAAGTTTAAAGATAAAATGACACATCGTTGTTTTATTATGGATCTTCTATCCATGAAATCATAGCGCGGGCTCAGGAAGACCTTAGTACACTTCACACATGGTTTCAGTGTAACTTACTAACAATTAACACAGATAAAACTTGCTACATTGTCTTTAAACCCAAAAACAAAAAGATCCCATCCCACAAGCCCTTGTTATTAAACAATATTCCCATCCAACAGGGAAAAGAAGAGAAATATCTTGGCTTAAGACTAGATTCTTTTCTAACATGGAATTCTCATATAGAACATGTTAAGTCCAAGCTTACACGATTGATGGGTTCTCTCAAAGGGGTTGTACGGTCTCTTCCCCGACAAGTACGTCTAACCATTTATAACTCACTGGTAAAACCACATTTATTATACCTGATTGAAATCTGGGGCAGTGCCTACAAATCAAATCTTGCCAAATTACAAATTACGCAAAACAAAATTATTAAAATGCTATTTCATTATCCCTATCTAACACCTACCAACAAAATTTATAAAGAAACAAAATTAATGAATTTAAGTCAATTATATAAATTTAATATATGTATACTCGTTCGAAAGATACTAGATAAATCAATTCACTCCGATATTACTTTGCTTAAACAAAAAGATCTTTTCAACTGCACAACCAGACGAGCAAGCCATGTGGTTTTACCAAAAGTACGAACTACATATGGCAAGAAAACTCTTACTTTTGAGGGAGCACAACTTTTTAACGAATTACCCTTGGATATAAAACAGGCAAAATCTTTCGGAGAATTTAAATCCAAGCTGTGTAAGCATGTTATGTTAAGTATTTGAATGTCATGTTTCGATAGCAGTTATCAAATTTGATTTAATTTTCCTTTATTATTATTATTATTTGGTCTCTCTGTTCAGTGTGTCGTTACCTATTTAAGTTTTTTATCAGAATTTCTCATGTAAGTAGCTATAAGCTTTAATGAGAATAAAGAAATATAAACTGAAAGTTTATGAAAATAAAATTCATTATTTATTTATTATGTACTACCGATCCGCCCCCGGCTTCGATTGTAATTTTTATATATTTCATATATATTCCCCGTTTATCCCTCTTTCCATTAGTGAAAACTGAATTAAAATCGGTCTACCCGTTCACGCGTGATGATTCATTTTTATATATAGAGATTTATTATTTATTTATATACTTAACCTTTGTTAGTTTATTATGTGCGTTAACTCTCTGAATGAATTTAGCTAATATTGGACACACGACTGTTACTTGTACTGTTAAAAAAAGCATTTTGTACCAGTAAAAAGTCAAAATATTTCAGATTTTAGTTTCTGAATTACATGGCGTCTCGTAAATATTTAAAAATAGTTTTCCATGATTAAAGTAGATGGCACAATGCATGACCAAGAAGAACAAAGGGTATTTTTTAACTAATTTTGCAGGCGAAAAAAGCTAAAAGCTTGTATTCACAGTTGCTAAAAGCTTTGAACGTTTGTGTACACGTAGGACTTTGGATGTTCTTATTCAATCAATCAATTGATTTGAATGAAACTTAACACACAAATAAACTACGTTTTAAATTCTTATAATTATGATACTTTTCATTCCCGTAATTATGTTACATATTACATACCTACATAATATATATAGTTACAATACATTATTATTTACTATACCTAACAACTTTGTATTACTCTGTGAAATTTATTCCGTTCTAATACCAAAAACTAATACCACTGGTATTTGTTTGAACTCATATTTATTTTCTATTCCAAACGGATACCATTGTATTAACTAATATCAAAACAAGTTTAAAGATAAAATGTCATGAGTAAGGGGCTCTGGTAACCTTACCCAGTCATCGAAGCATAACAGCACACGTGCTGTTAATTTACGGTGATCTTCAGTAAAGGGTTATTTATTGCCGCAAGTTCACTAATATATGCTGAGTATACAATAATTAAATTAAAAGAAATTATTATATTAAATAATAAATAAATAAGTGATATACGTCCTCTTATAAATACCACATAATATAATTTGCTCTCAATTGTTTGTTTGCCTTGATTGTTATCGAAAGGTTTTAAAAAATGTTTTATTGGATTCCAAATCAGATTTGTTCGAAGAGTGTTTGAAAACAATTCTGTTATTGAAAACTCAGCCAAGTGGAAATTTTCACAATAAAATTCTCACCATATTAGACGAAATAATAGAAATCGAGACCATAATTATATCAAAATGAATATGAATAAATATGAATTTCAAAAATATTTAAATTATTTCTAAATAAACCTAAATGTTAGTTCCAATATTCTTCATATGAATTATGATCGAGTTTGATTAGATTCAATGTGTATAGAAAGTTCGTTTTGTGTGGAGCGTTCTCTCAGAACATTTATCTCTGCTGATTCTGCTAGTAATTACTTTGTTATAGAAATTTCATCTTTGAAACTATATTTACACATCTGACCTTTATAGTAGGTATTCACTCAATAACAGGCCTTATAAACCTGAAACAAAGTAATTCATTTCACTTTAATTTAGTATGGAGCGTTCCATTTTTTATTTTAAAACTTTTGTTCGCGAAAATAAATCAATAGGCTTCAATTTTGTTCGACGAAAGTCGCGCATTGTATTCTGTATCCAATTCATACACTGTCATCGCCTGAAATTTCTTTTTCAAGTAATAATTTCCAATGATTTTCTGCAAATCAATGTCTTCGACAAATGATTTACATTTTAAATGTAGATAAATAAAAAGTACATAATCACACACGTTATGTTGAGATTTTATTAATAAAGTAACACTAATTATTCGTTTTCCGGCAGTGACAATTTTTTCAAAGTTGTCTCTGGTCTGGATCTAGCAAGTAGTGGCAGGGTGCACTATATTTTTCGAAGAAATGTATTTCCAAAAAGATACTGTGGAATAAATCTGCGACATAAGCTCCTCGACGATAATAATAGTAATATTTTGGTTTCAAAATATAAATATGTGATGTATTATATCTTTTGAATTCTGTATTAAATAGGAAAGTTTTACGATAGTCAGCCATTTTAGGTTTAGTATATATTTTTTAAGTAACTGAATTTCAAAGTCAGAAGCCTCGACTTCAGATTTTTTTTTCCTTTTTGAAAAATTCATACAAGTTATTGACAAATATACTTAATATCGTTCAATAGTATCACTCTTTTCATTGGTTTTCTTTTCTTTTCACTATTAAGGAAAAAATTGTCATCGTCTTCTTCTTCCAACAAAAGTTTTAGTATCGCTCAACGAATTCACTGTCTTGTCTCACACAATGCTTAAAAACTACTGTAAGCCGTGCGTGCGAAGGCATCAAAAATCATGTCTCTGCAGTCGTCTTCGGAACTATCAAACTGTAGACCGCAGGGACACTGTCATCGGAACATGTCGTTGCCTCTGCAGTCAATTGGTGCAGTCGTGTTCGGAATTGTACCTTAAGCATAAATAAGAACACGTAGAACGGAAACTCCCGCTCTGGACGCGCTCAAGGTAGCCTACACGTTAAACGGGATACTCAGTCGTCGGGCTGTCACGGCCGGTGCGGCGTGTTGATGAAAAAATTCTATTACCAGTCAACATGTTTTTCTGACAATAATTATTAGCCATGATAATGTTTATTTCAGTTTATTCTACTAGCTTTTACCCGCGGCTTCGTCCGCGGAAACTATTTCATTTTCTCTAGATATCCATTATGGTTTTTAGCTCTCAGACTATACCATAGCTCATCCAACGCTGAATAAACTTACTAAGTAGTTTTACGTGAGCCTGTATGTTTTATTTTATATTTGTAGTTAAGTAATACTTACTTAAATGGCTTCATATGGTATGGTACTGTCTTACAATAACTTATTATTTATGAGTATATTTAATGTAGGTACGTAACATAATAATGTAGGCAAGTATTTATAAATCTCATATTTTATAAAACTAGAATAAAATAATGGTTTCAAAGTAAAGAAAAACTTATATTTTAGCGATATTATCTTTATTCGTAAGCAATATCTAACAGTAAGCAACCCTGGCGACAAACCTGGGCGACAGAAGGGTGTAACAACGTGAAGGGGGAAGTAGTTACATAAATGGCGGCGTTTGGGGCTTGGACAAAGAAGATTCCGTTCTACTTGTTCTTATTTATTCTTATGCCTTAAGGGTAAAATTAATGTTAATATTAGCTTAGAAAATGATGACATTGTTCACAGGTAGACGCTATTCAAAATTTAAGGAAAGAAGCAAAAGTAAAGAATACAACTTAATCCCCAATATTTTCCTTGCGGCACGACACGGGACTACGCAATCGCAAATTAATTTAACCGTTATGAAACGGCGGTAAATATTAGTTGTTCTTACCCGCATTTTAGGATAACGTAATTATTTAATTTCAATTACTCGAAACCTGTCCTTTAGAAAACATTGATGTATTAAATTTAACAGTATCCATTTGAATAATGACGTCATATCTGTTTAAGTAATGGCCGACTATGGGGTTAAATAATAATAATAATAATAATAATTAGTTCAAGTTACACAGACTCATTATTATTTTCTAAATTATCAAAATAATTTATTAAGTAAAAAAATATTTAAAACTAACTGAGCATGTAACTTCGTACGCATGGTACGAAGTTCACATAACCACGTAACTTTTTTATTTATGAACCGATTGGATTGAAACAAACGGACAACAGAGGACTGCCAAACCTACTTGTCGCGTTTTTTTGATCAGAAGTCGCAGAATGCATCGAATTTCTTCATATCACTCAATTTGACAGAAAGAAAAACAAATGAAAAATAGCAGGAAACAACATTTTACTAATTTGTTTCTTTTTTGAAATGTAACCTTTTAAAATGTCACCAAAACCAGCCAGATAGAAATAGTACACCCAAAGAGATTTTATTACAAATTTATACATAATATATGCGAAAAGACTTTTTAAATATAATTGTTACATTTCAGTGTTTTTGAAACTAATACTTATTATAGGTATAATTTTATAGAGAACATAACTAATTTGTTATTTAAATTCCTGTTAAATATATATATCTACACATTAATAATAAAATCGTAAACGAGTCGTGAATTTTTGTCTGTTTGTCTCTATGTCTGTGAGTTTGTGCACGCTAATCTCAGAAACGGCTTAACCGTTTTGAATGCGATTTTCACTGATGTATTGTAGCAAACTTCCCGTAACATTTAGTATATGTTTCATTCTAATCGGTTTACAAACAAAAAAAGTTATGCGCTATTACGAATACCACGCGTACGAAGTTGCGCGCACAGCTACTGTACAATAAATGTGTGCATGTTTTTCTATGTGAATTACAAAATGTTAAAAATTAATTGGAAGTCTTAACACATTACTATAAAGCAATGCTAATTTTATGTGTGTAAGACATATTCTAAAATGTACTAATGATTTCATTTCCTTTCAATTGTTTCAAAAATTAAGTTGGCTTATAAACGCCAACTCAATATAGTTTGAGTTTTTGTAACTGATTTTAAATTCTTAAAAAAAAGGTTCACATACCGTTTTTAGTCCTAAGTTCTTTCTTAAACTTGCGGTTAAGATTCTAACAGTAGTTTAAATTGTATTGTGGTTACATAATAGAAAACTGTTTATATTTACAAATGTATGTTAAGCGCAGTTTAAACTGCAAAATGCAGTGTGCTCTTTTTGACAAATACTTATTTAATTAGAAAATTAAAAAATAAAACTTGTAAAAAGAAAAAAATACCTTGTAGAATAAATAAATCTGCTTATAGTGCGTCCCGTGAATTATAAATAAAAGGAAAATCCAAAAATGTATTGAGATTTTTCCCACTTATATATAAAATTCAACGCTCAGTAAAGGTTGTTGGTGTTCTGAATAAATTATTGTAAAACCCTTTTGAACAAATAGGAACAAATTCGAAACACCGAGCCTAAAATATTTTAATAAAAAAAAAAAGCGAAAAATAGCGCCTGTTAAAAATAAAAGGAGCAATTAAATTATGTCAAAAGTGATACTGCTAGTTTTAAAATAGTACCTACCCACATTTTACAGGGCAACGGTGTTACTTTACAGAGAATGCGCCGTCTTTAAGAAAAAGAAAAAATTATATCTCTGCCTATCCTTTCACCTGTCGCGGGCATATTGCAAACGCCAAACGTCAAACGTAATCAACGAAACGTAAACAAAACGGTTGATATGAACTACATACAATGCCTTAAAGTCGTTACTCGGGGACCAAAGGAGGCGAAATTGGGTACTATCATGGAACTATTTCGAATGTAAATTTCTAATTTTCTATTTGAAATTTAAACAATATATTGCCTCAACACGATTTTGTAAGTAAAATAGATAAATGTTAGAACGTTGTTGTGAAAACGTATACTACATAGGTTCGTGTGTCGTTGCCCTTGCAATTCTCATTAAAACCACCGCAGTTGCGACAGCTTGCACCGCACGTGGAAGTAAGACTGTATACCAATAGTACCTTACGTATACAGCCTTATAGACGTATACAGCCTGTTGTCAAAACAACAAAATTATATTATTTGTTACCAATAAATAATTAGCTTATTAACGGATAAGTACTTGGTAAAATCATGATAAATATCATTTGCAAGTATTGTAGAAGCGTAAGCAATAATATTTTCATATTATGCTTCAACAACACAATAGGGTATTTGACAGATTTTAGGAAAATATCTCAAATTGTTCATTATACCATAATACACTTGCAATTTGATTCATTCTTTGTGAATTGCTTTATTTTCTGTGAAAATTACAATCAAAGTTTAAATGATAAATAAGACCGCCAAAACGCTAAAGACGCCATACATGTGGGTCACGTGATATCAATAAGTTATTTGCAAACAAACATTTACTGTCAAATCGTAGTACGCTCATGTACTGTACTTAAGCATCGACTGTAAACAAAGCAAATGACGCAACTTTATATGCCACCAATCGCGTGCGTTTTTAATCACGTGGTCAATCATAAAAATTTAATTATTTTAATAATGATTTCTTATGAAAATCGTACATATTTTTAAATACTGTGTTAATTAATTGGGTTTAAAAAATATTTACAGATAGTCTAGTAACAATTTGTTTCATATTTTCATTATAGTCAAATACCGTATTCCGAAGCTGTTTATACAAACTTAAAATAGTTATTTAAAAGACTGTTATTATTATCTTAATAGGAAATGTGCATTTATTTTAAATATTTTCGTTAGTTATATCGTTATATAACCATAAAAAATATATTTCCAAATTATTATTATAAAAATAATATTATATATAAAAATATGGCGCTTAATATTATTTATAAAAATAATATTCAGCGCCAAAAAACAGAAATTTAGTAACAAAAAAAAAATGTTAAAATTAACTTAACATTTTATAACACCCGCCCTTTTGGCGCGCTTGTCGTGACGTCAAGCGCGCCAAAAGGAGCGCCGACCAGTCCCCGGCTTCGCCCGCGGTGCAATTTTTATATATACGAACATTCCCCGTTTATCCCTCTTTCCATTAGTGAAAACCGAATTAAAACCGGTCTACGCGTGATGCCGTGACCAAGGGAAATAGGAATTCATTTTTATATATAGAGATGGATGTTAATATGGGGTTTTTCATGCCAGTTCTTCCTCTTTTGACTATTGAATTTTCTATTGAGGAGACTCAAATTTTTTTAATTAATTTTAATTAATTCTTATTTTTAATTTATATATAATTTCATTCTTTTCTCACCTTTTCTCTCCTTTTGTCTCACCTTGGGATATTTTCTCTCCGAGTGCAGCATTTACCAATATTTCACTCGAGCTCTTTCAGCCATATCTTAATTTAAATTTTTAGATACACGGTGCGCGACGTGAATATACATATTATAAACGATTTTAATTTAAAAAGCTAACTAAATATAGATCTCGGCTAAATGGGTAGTCTAGATTGGGCCGATTTTTTTTTTGTGAAAAGAAACAGAAAAGTTATAGGTAAAAAATAAATAAAAGTTTATAAGGGAAATATAAATCTGAAAATCAAAAGTTATCATAAGCTTCACATTGTTCTTAAATACGTTGAATAGACACATAATTTTTTTTTAAATACACCGACCCACATCGTCATGTCCAACACCATGGTTCTATTTAAGCATTAGGATTAGCTAGTTATAACGAACAGATACAAATTTTTCTGCAACAAACTTCGTTGGGTGGTTTAGAAGTTAGCGGAGAGAGAGGACAGAGAGAAGAGGAAAGCGACTTAATTTTATAATATATATGCACATAACGTACAAGAACCGAAGCCCATTAAAGTCAGACTAAGGGCAACTTTAATAAGTTTTGCAATTGCATAGTTGACCTTATCTATACTTACTTACTAATATTATAAAGCTGAAGAGTTTGTTTGTTTGAACGCTCTAATCTCAGGAACTACTGGTTCGAATTGAAAAATTCTTTTTGTTTTGAATAGTCCATTTATCGAGGAAGGTTATAGGCTATATAACATCACGCTAAGATAAATAGTATTATAAATAAGCAGTCTCCAGTACCGCGCACTCCATGCGCACGCCGCCGCAGTATGGACCGCAGCGAAGCGTGGCCGAGTTCAGTTAGTTAAAAATAAAGGCTAATGGAACGTTTAGGGGGTTATTTTTTTAAAGTTCTAATTTTAACAGGACAACATTTTTAAGAGAAAACATGATAGAGAGGCACTCATCTTCATAAATTGCCTAAGATGGACTGGCAGTGATGGAATTAGTTACACGCATAAGGAGTCCAAGAAATAGGAATCTGGAGTACGATATTGTCTAGAATGAAAGGGACGATATGGAGAGTGAGAAATCTGCTGTGACTCTCCCTTTACAAGACAGGCAAAAACTAATTAAATGATATGATAATGTATGTAATGGCAACATTGTTTTTGTATGTACGATTTTTGATCAGACTATATAAGAATTATAATATATGTTCCTATAAGGTGAGCTTACAAATCCTGTGAGTGTGTACTAAAATGGAATTGAATGATTGGTTGATTTAAAACGGAAAAGCAGCTGGAGCGCCCCAGGCATCGAGCGCGACTTATTCAACTACAAATTGCGCTCTTCACATCAGAACTTACTTGTGGAACACACATCACTAAATACCTACATAAACTGTTTTTAATGCTAAAACATTTTAATACATAAAATTACTGGTAATAATCTTTATATTAACTGTAGTAATCTAATTTAAACTTTTTTTTAATGTAAAGATAGGCAGAATGGCTGACTGTCCACTTGATGGTAGGTGGCTACCGTCGCCTATAACACAAGCAACGCCAAAGCTGCTGCAAGTGCGCTGCCGACTATGGTAGGATTAAGGATACCTTACTCACTCACCGAAACACAACAGCACACGTGCTGTTATTTCACGGTGGTTGTTGCTGTTGCTGCCGCCAGAGGGGCTGCCCAAATGACTGCGAAACGCAGTGTGCCCTGCCACTACTTTCCAGATCCAGACCAGAGCCAAATTTGAAAAGTTCATTTTTCAAAGTTGACCTTGCCGGGAATCGAACCCGGAAACCCTAGAACAGAGCGTTAAGACAAGCACCCTAACCACTCATCCAACGGGCTCGTCAAACTAATTTAACTAATTAATTTAGTTAATTTCATTAATTTAACTAGCCAAATTTATAATTCAAAATTTATAAATTGAAATCTCCAATAAATTATTAGATTTAAAAAAGTTCCTAATCACATATTTTTATGTATCAAACAGGCGAACGATCCACTTAATGGCAACGATACACTATAACACCGAAACGCCACAGGAGCTGCAAGTGCGCTACCGACCATAGTAGGATTAAGGATAAGGGATTAGGAGGCGGTAGGGAAATGGGCTCTGACATCCCTTGCTCATTAACCGAAACAACCACATAATATGTGCTGTTATTTTATGGCGGTCTTCTGTAAGGGGATGATCACTGCAGCCAGATGCTCTGCACAAATTACTGTGAAACGTAGTGTGACCAGCTACTAGGGATTTGCCAGATCCAGACCAGAGGCAACTTTGAAAAGTTTATTTCCAAAGTTTGCCTATGACGGGAATCGAACCTGGGACCCCTGAAATAGAGTGCAAACGCAAGCATCTTAACCATTCAACTAAAAACATACAAAGCTACAGATGTGGGTGATTTTTTTTTGTGTAGATTATACCACGGGCTGGGATCATGCCACAGGTCTCGGCCTTATAATAAGGACATTTTAATTTAGGTTGTACTGATATAAACAGACGTAGGTATATGTAAAAAATCAAACAAAATCTCTCTGTGGTGACATAATTTATTGATATTTTATTAAATTTGAGCTACAATTACCCATTATTTACATATTCATCCTTAAACAATATACAAGTCCGTAACAATAAGCAACAATTTCAACCGCGTATAATTTTAAATTATTCTTTCCCAAATATTTATGTTATAAATACATTTTATTGGTTGTAAGTAGTGAATTTTGTACGCATATATACTACATTTACATTTTATTATAAATTTCATTATCTAAAAGTACATAAAATTCATTTTTTTTTTCGAAATCTCGCCGTAAAGGTAGAAAAATAAGAGATATCGATCATAATCGCCTGGGGTGCACAATAACTAAAATTAATATTTACGAATCAGACAAATATTAAAAATTAACCAAAATAGATCTATATTATTATCTATTAAAATGTCTGACGATTCATTTCGACAAAATGCAATATATTCCGTAAACTAACGAACATTGAAAAGGGGTAACATGTCCTCACACAAACGTTTCATTAAACCTCGAGAAACAAACGTTACTATGTTTAGTTTATTATTTACTTAAGTAAATATACAATACATTCATCACCAATCGGGTTTCACGAACATTTATTCTTCAAATAGGCATGATGACGGTATTAAAGAATCAAAAAAATAAATGGTTTTGGAGAAAAATATTAAATATTGAAAGGAATCTAAAAAATAACTCATTCTTTATATTAAAATTAAGATTAATAAGATTTTCAATAAAATAGAAGTAGCTATAAATAACTGTAATCGGCCATGTTAACTGAAACCAATCAGAGCGAATGACGTCACGCCTAGATAAGTGTCATCGTGTTGATTGAATTTTTGTTGTGTTTACGCGTTTCAATTGATTTTTGCATCATTTAATAAGTTTATGTATTGTTAAATCTACGAGTTTTGTGAAAATAATAAATAATCCAATAATCATTAACTATGGAATAAGGTTTTATTAAGGCAAATAGATCTAATTTGCCCAGAATTGATTTGTTCATGTTGGGAGAATTTCTTGCATTTAAAGATTTTTGTTCATCTGAATTTCGAATGTAAAAACTTTATTATCGAATGTACTTTATTATTACGTTTTAGTTATAAGTATAATTTAATTCACACAAGCCTTTTTAACGCATGTCATGGGTTATTTTTGTGGTTAGCTAACTCAGTTAAAGAATATGTCATATGTACTATTTTTATTATTTAAATACTTTTAAGAAAATATTTCATATAATTCCAGAAGCACTAAAATGTTATTTTTGCTAATATCTATCTACAAATCTAGGAAATATCTAGGTATTGTCTATTTTAAGCTAATAATAACAACATCACGTCACTTTCTGTATTTGTATATTATTCTAATCAACATAATTATAAATCTACATAATAAATACTTACATCAAAGAAAATAAATTGACGAATTCGTAACTACGCCTGATGGATTTTGCCGAGCGAGCTTTAGCCACTTATGTCTTACTATTTTCTTGTTTGGTACATAAACAAACAATTTGTTAGGTGTTGCTATTGATGTGTTTTTGCACAAAGGAACCGCACACAACTTGTATAACATTGGGAATAATTTTTAAAATAGAAATACGTAATATTTCGTTGAATCAGATTTGACAGAATGAAAATCTAATGAGACGTGACGTCACAAACGGACGCCATGACACCTATGAGCGTTTTCGCGCGTAATTCGCGCGGATTTTAAAAACATTCAATAATTCCCGTTAAAATTTAGTGTTTTGCTAATGTTTTTTTGCCGAAAAAAAGTTTTTATTTTCGGATATAGCAGGCGTGTATCTACATTATGGAAAGGGATTTCAAAATACGTCATCATGCCTATTAAACCCAATTAATAGTTTCAGTTTACTGTTAAAAAATCAAAGTGACATAATCTTCAACGAATAGTATTCGGTTGAACAAATATTGTACTTTTTATCTGTTAAAACAATTAACAGGGCGTTTTTTAAGAGACCAATACATAGTATACTATTTGGTCAAGTTTAACTCGGCACCTAGCTCTAATGACGTCATTCCGCAGTGCTCCAATCACACATTTCACAGGACGAGCGCGGAGAGATGAGCGGGGTTGTGGGGTTTGTGGTTCGCATTCCAATGGGGTGTCGAGTTTACTTGAAGTATGTGGCACTCATGTGGCCTATATTTTATGTAAATATATATATAAATATTGACGACACTCTGCATCACGCGGTTACTTCAAAAAAGAAAGATAAAATACTGATTTCTAAAGTTTAAAAATCAGTCAATAAAAATATTGAAATACATTCTAATTCTACAACATTCTATACAAAATTATAATACAGAAGCACAGTATTATCTGGTACATTGTGAAAAATGCAAAATATGTCTCAGTGAAACTATTTTGCCTCACGAGTAGGTATTGCAATTGTCTGTCTCGCTCGCTCTGTTTATTTTGCTTAAATATATTTAAATGATGGGTATTTTCTTCTGAAATATGTATGTATATCGAGACGAGAAGGAAGTACTATTTCATTGAATGAAAGATTCTACAAGTTTTTACTCGTATACCTATGTTGTGTTAAAATGGTTGTTTTTTTAAAATTCTTTATGGCAAAACCTCGGTTTTTATACATAGTAATTTTCACCTAAATCTATAAACTCACGTTGTTTCTTTCATACCTATTAAGTTATTAAGCAACAGGTTTATCCCTACACTTTCCTGGATAAGGTTTATAATAATTTACAAGCGACTTATAAACTAAAATAAAATATATTTCACTTGAAAATTATTCTGTGACTTTCTTAAATAAACTTGTCC
The DNA here is from genome assembly GCA_910589475.2 of Bembecia ichneumoniformis. Lineage (NCBI taxonomy): Eukaryota > Metazoa > Arthropoda > Insecta > Lepidoptera > Sesiidae > Bembecia > Bembecia ichneumoniformis. The sequence goes on along the minus strand of OU342526.1, from coordinate 14,482,251 downwards.
AAACAACTGTAGTTATTTAAAATTTAATATTCTAATCATGGAGACTTGAAAACAGTCACTTTGTTCCTAAAATGTAGGGGACACAGCACAATAAATATATAAACGTACTGCTGCACATGAAACTTAATATTCTACTTAATTAATAAGAAATAAAAACTTATATCACAGTAAAATCTCAGTCTAGCCATACTTACGTCATACAGTCGGGCAACGCTCAATGCTCTACGCAAGTACATTCGTTGCCTGACTGTATGACGTAAGTATGGTTAGACTGTGGTAAAATGTTACACACATATTATACATGGTATACATACTATTTAAAAACGCGACACAATAGCATTAATATTTATGGATAAGCACTACGACACAAGTAAATGATCCGTACAGACTGCAAGCTTTATACACGCACGCATCGATAAGTAAGCAAGATGCGTCTTACAGATTACTTTTAATTGCTGTTTTTGCTGTGCTGTGACTTATTGAAAAAGTTAAAACTGTAAGTAGAGAAATAGTCAAAACAAGATCTACGTTGTATTTTTATCTCTGCAGATGTAACTTTAATTGACTCATTAAAGAGAGGGATTGAAAATGGCAGCGTTTTGTAGGTGTACTCTTAGCATGTAAATTAGTTTTTTAACTATATATTTTTTATTTTTATATATATGTATGTATGTACTTTATGAGCCCCTATCTCTCTGTTGTCGTTTTATACTATAACTGGAAAATTAGGGAGAACGCTTTAAATATAACCTATTATCTGTTCTTAGAAAACATTTGTCATTTACAATCACCATCATAATCTCGTCCATTGTTGGACAAAGGCCTCCCCCCTAACTTTTCAAAAGGACCGATCACAAGCCACCGACGACCCGCGGTCCTTATCTGGACGTCCTACGCTGCGGTCCGTGTCCTCCACTCGAGAAACTTCCGGCCGCAGCGGCTGTCGGCTCTCCTGTCCACTGTCACTTAGACTTACTAATCGGGTTATGTTGGTAACTTCCGCTTGTCAACAGATCTCCTCATTCCTGATTTGATCTCGCAGTGTAACTCCGAGCATAGCCCTATCCATAGCTCGTTGAGCGACGTTGAGCTTTCTTACGAGGCCCATAATTAGAGACCACATTTCAGTGCCATACGTGTATGCCATGGCAACACACATTGGTCGAAAACTAAAGAATTTTGTATGAGAAGATGTCTCGGGAGTTGTTCGAACGCTGCTCATCCCAACCTTACAATACAAAATAAATAAATGTTTTTTACTAACCATACAGACAGGTGAGAATAGACAGTAATTTTTTCTGAATGATAGGCAAACAGAAGGTCTCTCCATTTTAAATTCCTTCCTTTAAAATTGTCTGGGTTATAAATAAATAAATTGCGGGATATTATGGGAACAAAGTAGGATGTCTGCATTTGAGGCTAATTCAGTGTTGCAATCAGTGTTTGGGAGCTTGGACACTGTACGGATATCTATTTGTGTGACTATTTTTGATCGGGAATCCCACCATTCATTTAGCATTTTATTAATAGTATCAATTTTAAATAATTGAATATCCTAAAATTATATTTAGTTAGGTTTATCTTCCTGAAATTATTGAGTTTATCTATCTGAATTATTGAGGGTACTGACATGTATACTAACGATAAGTAGATATGACAGATATGTAGATAGGACATGACTAAGTGGGTACTGACAGATATGTAATGTATCTATCTCATTACAAGCAATTGTAATCTGTAATTCTAATCATATTGTAATTAATTCATGTTTATACCGATGTTTAATATCGTTGTAGTGGCAATTCAGCCATGTTTGATTGGTCGAAAGCACTTTACTAAATTGATTATTTTAGGGAAATATTCTCTGTTTTGTTTTATTTGTAGTACATACATAAAACCTTAAATTAATCTGGCGAACATGACGAAATGTGTAAACCAATGAACAATATACATATGATACCTAAATACATTTGTTTGCTTTTAAAACATAAAAAGTTTAAAATGAATGGCATCCATAATGGTTATTCATATTTTATTGTTTCTGTGCAACATAATATTTACTTTATTGAGTGTATGAATTATGAACTCTTAATTGCAGAATGATATATTATTTATATATTTAATATGGTATATATCTATCATAAAAATGAATCGCTCGTTAATGACTGGTCCCAATTAGGGCATTTTTTTAAATTGAAAATATTTTTTTAAGGAGACTTTTTACTTTAAAGGGTCATTTTAAATAATACTTCAGCACACATTTTCGAAGGCAGAAAGACCCTCACGCACTAGACGAATGCACGGCAGCAGCCCATTGGCTGCGCGCGTCAGAGCGAGTGTATACGAATGTATGTGGCTAGTAGGTAACTTTCAGTCTCCGAGCACTTTGTTGTAGCAGCCAGACGTATTTCTTATATTTTCCAAAAGGTTATCAAACAATTGCACTGACATTCTCGTGTAGTTAAAAAACAGGTCTGGCTACTTAAGAACATCCTAAAAATGGGTACGGAATAAGCCTTTTTAGCGCCGCCTGCCTGGTGTGCGGGGACTGAAAGGCTTTAAGTTACATTAGTTTTTTTTATTTAAGTGAAAAACCAGTTAGAATACTTAAGTCAGATAAGACAAAATTTTAAAAAAAGTTAAAAAACAGCAACACAGACTTGCATTTAAATATGCGATATCTATAGTGTCAATACCATAAAGGAATGTTCATTGTAAAAACGGTTCATTAAGTTGTCTATGGATATTTGTCACTTGAAGATACACACAATTAAAACCGAATAAACATAAAAAATAGTCAAATTACGGACTTGTATAAATCATATCAATTATATGACAAGAGAGTTTGCAGATATAGATGAAGTCATCGGTAGTACACATTTTGCATAAAATTTCATGTTTGGGTTCTACACTAGCCAACTTAATAAGACGTATGGAGTATGGGATTCATTCAATTAATACTATCTCAATTATAATAAAGATTCAGTTTTCAAAAGATTTGTGATCTTTTGAAAGACGAAAAATCGATTCCATGTGAATGTAGGTGATCTTTTGGACTGGTTAGGTTAGAGGCTACTTGGGTATTATATAAGTTCATATATCTCTAACGCCCCAACGAAAGCCTAGACAAGTTTTACGGGAAATAAATTGAAAAATATTATCGACCAATAAGAAAATTCTCTATAATATCGCAAACGTTTTAGAGGACAAGCATATAAAAGTCTAATTTAAATTGATACCTTCGGTGAGCATAGTGTGTACTGAGTATAAATTTATAATGAACGTCTAATTGCCTAGATATGTACCGTGATTGGAAAACAGCCAACAAAATAGGCAGTAAGGGGCGAAATGTATGTGGAATAGAATCGAGTGAATTTTCCAATAGGACAATTAAACCACATTACAAAAGACTGTTATCAACCTATTTGACTACCGATCATTTTTCAATATGGTTTTAGTTGTCTACTTCATTATTTTATTTATAAAAATAGTTTTTATGTAGATAATTGTCCTCAAGCCGATTGACAGTCCACTTGATGGTAAATGATTACTGTCGCCACCAAAATGAAGCAACACCACAACCCTAAAAGAATAAAGTATAAAGAATAAACAAAGTAAAAACGAAGGGGCTTTACAGACCGGATCAACCATTGTAAGGGTCCCTAGGCAATCGTCTTAGGGTTCCTTAACCGTTTCCTAACTTCTTCAAATATGGAATTCTATTTATAATTACGCTGTTTTTACTATTCTGCCAAGATATGCATCACCCCATTAAAAATGTAAAATTTCTAAAGCGTCTTAGTCTCTTTTGTCTGTCAAAATAGTTATATGTTCTTCAATTCTTCAATATACATATAACTTAAAATACGTATACTTTCCGAAATGTATTCATTTATGACGAAGTAGTTTAAAAAAAACAGGGCAATAATATTGTTATTAAGAATTCGTTACGTAATAAAATCTTCTAATTTAATTTTCATTCCAAATGTTTATGTTCTATTTTTTTTTATTGAGCTCGGGGGCCCCTAACCGATGCGGGCCACTAGCAGTTGCCTACACTGCCTTATGAATAATCCAGCCCTGGCTTTGGCATGTTTTGCTTTCTAATGGAAACACCATAGTTCACTGGTTATTGCTACCAGACTGCGAAACGCATTGTTCCTTTACGACTATTAGGTACTAATCGCGTCGCGTCTTTGCCGGCATTTTATAACAAAGTAATATTAGATTTGTATATTTGTAAGTAATAAAGATTTTTAGATTTGTAGATGGTTAAGACGAGGACTTAGCAGAAAAGCGTTATGTTTGTCGCCTAATTTGACTTGTTAGAGTAAAACTAAAACTTAGCTAAAAATATAGAACATAACAGACTATATTTAAAAAAGTTTGAATCAGATTAGAAAGATTTATAACAAAATTTTATATTTTCTGAAAAAAAAAAGAATACTTATAAAGTTAGTACCAAAAAAAAAGCTTTCGCGTCACAGTAATAAAAAAATAATGTAGAGAAAACTACTATATTTTTAAAGGTTATTAACTTAACTTACGTTCTCTACTTAAGTTTAAATCGCCTTGTTTCTTTATTCATATTTTACAAAATATTTAAGAAAAACCCTCCAATTTTTTTTAGTGTTTGGTTATCTCAGAGAAGCTACAAATATGTTAAAAATTACAAAAAATTGTTGTGCAAATTGCATCTTAATCCATAGGTTATTAGGTTCCACTCATTTTGGTAAAAATTTGGTTCGGTTTGAGGTTAGTCCTTGTCTTAAGTGAAAACTTTTTGTCAAAACACATTTACATTTTTGCTAAAAATACAGAAACAAAAAGTAATGTCAGTAGATAACCAAGTCTATGAAACTTTATTTGTTTGTAAAAATACACCTCAATTTCAAGGAATTTTATACCATAACGCGTTTTCCATAGAGTTTAAAATGAATAAAAACATAAATAAAAACCATTCGAACAAATAACTTACTCGTCCGTGCTTGTGATAAAAACTACTTTAATACGACTCTCCCCAGTGACTAGTAGAAATTTATTTTGCATTATCATTACAGTGTGCGACAGTGAGGCCCAGTGAAGGACATCCTATTGGTATTTTTGTTAATTAATTGTTTGTGGATTAAAATAATTCTTTACATTGTTAGTTAGATATGCTCCACTTCTTAAACTTAAAAAATGAGAAAAAACTTGCTAACAATGTTTTAAATAAAAGTAAAGTTTGAACTAAAATTGAATATTTTTAAATTGTTTTAACTTCAAAACGATGATATATTGCTGCAGAGGTTATTATGCGAATATCATTTTAAATATAAGGCAAATACATTACGATTTTAATTCTTAAATCTTTTATAATATAGTCAAATTGTCTCCACCTCTGAGGCAAGAAACTTCTTGGTTTTTTTAAAGATATTCACATATTTTTTTTATGATAAGATCGGCAGACAGGCTGACAGTCCACTTGATGGTAGGTGGCTACCGTCGCCTATAACACAAGCAACGCCAAAGCTGCTGCAAGTGCGCTGCCGACTACAGTAGGATTAAGGACTTACGGATTGGGAAGGGATAGGGAAATGGGCTCTGGCATCCCTTACTTCACTCACCAAAACACAACAGCACACGTGCTGTTATTTCACAGTGGTCTTATGTAAGGGGGTGGTTACTGCCGCCAGACGGGCTGCCCAAATGACGCGAAACGCAGTGAGCCCTGCCACTATACTTTCCAGATTTAGACCAGAGACAAATTTGAAAAGTTCATTTTTCAAAGTTGACCCTGCCGGGAATCGAACCCGGGAACCCTAGAACAGAGCGTTAAGGCAAGCACCCTAACCACTCATCCAATGGGCTCGTCATTATAACCGATGTTGCAATAACTATAAATTTCAAAAAAGAACATACTGTGTAATGTTATCTAATCATACGACTTTCCCATTTTATGTGGCTTTGAGATCATGTCATTTCATGATACTCTATGAATATTGTAGCTATTTCGAAAACTAGTCGTTTACTACCATGAAATGTAGACCTTTCACCAGGAGGTCATTTTGCGGTATAGTTGTTTTACTATTAAGCCATTCGGAGAGATATATTCCCATTCGCCACCCCCCTTTGGTCACCAGAGATATAGACGTTCCACAAGGTGGCCGTTTTGCGATTTAGTCGTTTTTATATTAGGCCATTCTGGGATGAAGACCTTCTGCTCGGTGGTCGTGTTACTACAATGTCATTTCGAAATACATATACACTTTCTGCAGCTGTGGTCGTTTTGCGAGCTAGTCATAAGCTAGAATCATGATAACGACCCATGCTAAAGTTTGTGAGGAGAAATCTATGGTTACCCTTTCAAGCAAAACTACTAAACTGATTTTGTTGAAACTTTACATGTAACATAGGCTTATACATGGGCTTACAATAATTTTTAAAGATATTTGGAAGATGTCGTCAGAAAAAGCTAGTATAAATATGTATAGGTAAATTGTTTATACCGTTTTGACTATACACTATTGTCTTTACTTTTTACAGTAGTTGATATATGGCACATCGTTAGTCGAGGCTTCTACGAGTAAACTCGATACCCTTTGGATCACAATGAAAGTCGTATGAACTAAACTAAGCTCGTATTTCATATGGTGAGCCGCTGGAATAACAAAAAATAAAAGGAAAGAAAAAAAGATCAAATCGGGATGTATATTTTAGCGCTTACTATTTCAGGTATAAAGAAATTGTACAATTGGAGCTCGAGTGTAGATTAAGTTGCATATTCACTTGGGGCGAAGTGTTTCGCGACTCGTGACGCCTGCAATGTCGCGCGACGTTCCACTTTGCACTGAGCACGAGAGTGGGTGATATTTTTATTTTTGATTCAAGCAATTTGTTTTCAAATGGCGTCAAATTACTTTACTAAATATTGTTATACTGGAAAAATAAGGGGAAGAAGGAAAATTCAATTATTTTTTTAAGTTAACAAACAATGCTGCAGTTACATATAAAATACAAATATAATTCATTATTCTACAATCCCAATTTAGTAGTGATAAAACACACTGTATTCCACAGTCCTAAACTAACCAGCCGACAGGCAGTAACCAGAGATATCCTCACAGAAGATCCTATTGAAATAACACGTGTATCGGTGTGTAAGGAATGCCAGGAGCTATTTCAGTATCTAATCTATTTTTTCTTCTTTATCTATTTTCTTTATCCAATCAAGGTAGACAGTGCACTTGCAACCCTTTTGGGGTTCCTTGTTTAGTAGGCGACGGTAACCGTCTATTTGCAAATTTGCGACTTATTTAAAAGTATTTTCCATTTAACGTATTTTCTAATTGTAAAATACAAAATGCCTTACTGGTAAGTCTCGCCAACATTACCGCTCAAATTTTCATATTGGGCCGGCGACTCGATAAATAGCCATAATCGGAGCAGTATGCAAGCCGTGTGAGTTTGCCTAGTGAAGTGCTGCCAATGGATATTCCCCGAATAGCGACGAACGAGAGGTTGTTCCGAGGATTGTATTGAGTAGGGGAATTTCGAGGAATATTTATAATAAAATATAAATTTATTTTCATTGCTACATTATGAATATATCCTACATTAATTGAACCAGCTTTCAGTATGCGATAGTAAAATATTATTGAAAAGTATTTTATTTGAATTTAGTATTAAAAATACAAAATCAAAAATTATTTATTTATTTTACATTTGAAATAGTAAATTAAGAAAGAAAGAAAGAAATTTGATAAAATTTTTGAATAGATATATTTAAGTATGGCACAATACACGTAACGGATTGTTCCAATATAAATAATAATATAGTCTCATAATTTCCATCTTGGTAATTTTTTATTGAGACTCAATATCTCTATGCATTTGTTTTTTATTTTGACAAAAGAGTTATTCTTTCAAAAGAGTGGCAAAATTCTTATCCAGACAACCGAGCTGACGAGAAAGAATGTGTAGATAAATAGAGATAAAAGTATAAGGACTATTAATCATTTATTAATAAAATTTAATCATTTTCTTATATTCATATAACAAAATGTTATAGAAAAGAATGATTTAAAATAAAAGTGATATAATAACATACAAAAAGTACTTTTAATACTTTCTAATTCTCACTTAAGATAATTCTAATTGTGTGTTTAGACCAATCGAACACGTATTGAGGGAGGGGATTCCCGGTCCTGGGAACTGTTACGTCAGAAACGTTGCGCGCCATTTTAATGAATGGAAATATTCCCGAGTGAATACGTGCCCTTATACCAGAAATAGGACGATAAATGTTAATTTCATACAATTTTCGTCGCTCACTATAAAATATCGTAGTGGCAGTTTAAATATGATTTTAAGATATATTTAATTTAAATTTTAAGATATATAAGTTTTTCAAACACTTATTACCTCTTGCTTTGTTAATAATTATTTACATATTATATAATTTTGAATTTCAATATTTTTTTGTTACGTAATAGTTTTAATACAGCTTGATATGTGGTCAGTGATCAGTTACACTGATGTGGATTAAACAAAAAAAAAAAAACTAATAAGACAATTAAAAGTTACAGGGAATTTAAATATTAGACATGTCATATAATTATTTTGTTTAAAATTAATAAAATGCTTTTACTTTGGTTAGGAAATGAATCTTTGGAACGAAACGAGGTGAGAGTAAAGTTGGAAAACATTCAATTTTGCAACGAAGATGGCACGTATCAAATCACGAACGTATAGGACCTATATTAAATTTAAAACTAAAAAATCACTGTAGTTTATCGTATTGAACATCCTTTTTTGAATCGGCTTAGCTTGTAATACCGCTGATAATATCGTTTCACTTTGCGTCATATGTATTCACGAAGAACACTGTCAAAAAACACTCAGTCTCATTGAAAGCACACAAAACACAAGTAGAGTCGGTGTCAGGTCGGCAACCATCGCAGTGCCTTTACCGGCAGCCTGCACGCGATCCGCCCGCGACCCGCCCTCGGTAAGCTCCCGAGACCTCGCGTAGCCTTTCATCCTCTCTCCCTGGACACTCTCTTCATTGCTCTTCCAGTATACTGCTGCTATAGTTGCTAGACACTGCAACAAATATTGAAATATTAATATTAGTTGAGTGCTTGCTTAACGCTCTGTCTCAGGGGTGCCGTGTTCAAATCCCGATAGGGCCAAGTTTGGAAATGAACTTTTTATAGTTGGCTCTAGTCTGGAACTAGCAAGCACACTGCATTTCGTAGCAGTTATTAGGGTAGCCCGTCTGACGGCAGTAACCAATAACAGCATGGGCGCTGTTGTGTTTCGGTGAGTAAGTAAGGGATGCCAGAGCCTTTTCCCAATCCCTATCCCTTGTCAGCCTGTCTGACACGACCATTAGATAAAAAAAACATTTTAAACTAGAACCCAAATCAGAGAGGACTCAAATGTCAGTAAAGACATTTATGTTATTGTAATACTCTGTCTACTGCACAAATGCGTTTTTTAAAAAACGGGTAAGAAGTGTGCGTTTATGGTTTTACATTGGTCTTAGTATCTGTAAAATGCAAACTTAATCACTCTTGTTATGTTTTTGTTTAATAAAAGATAGACAATCACATAAATTTATTTATGCATTACTCAAAATCCATAGCTCTTAATTAATACTCAATAAACAGAAAAAGCTAAACTAACAGCCAATTAAGGATTTCATATTTGTATATTAAGCAATGGATAAAATAAAAAAAGGTTTAACAAATTATAATAATAACTATTACTCGTTTAGAAAACAAATCAAAAATATTTTATTTTATCTAAACATTATTACCAGCTTTTAGCAACTGTAAAATTAAATCAATATTAATAGTCTCAAAACAATTTTATAGTGATTTTTTCGCTTTGGTAGACCTATGATTAGAGGCCAGCAGATAGTATTGGACAAAGGGTAAAGGATAAAAGAAAAGAGATAAATAAAACAATGGGCTTATACATCCCTTACTCATGATTCGAAAATATATCAGCTGGCTATAATTTCAAGATTATAATGAAGCAGTTAAAGAATCTAACTTACACTCTGGCTAAGATCTTGCAAAAGCCAGCCAGAATGTTGCGCGTTCAGCCACTGCTATTGCCAACTTGGAGAGTTCAAATCAAGTATAATATGCAGTGACACAAAAAAAACCTACACATGCAAAACACACAGTACAGAATCACTTATTTTTTAATGTCATGTGTGGACTGGAAGATCATCGTTTACTCTAATGAAGAAGCAAAACATTATACCTGCGTCTCCGAACAGGAGAAGACAGTGCCTAATAGTGTGACAGGCTATATTTAGGCTAATATAAACACAATATTTAGGCTAATATAGTAGTGGCAGGTCACACTGCGTTTCGCAGTTATTTGGGCAGCCTCCTGCATATGTGCTGTTGTGTTTCGGTGAGTGAGTAAGGGATTCTAGTGCCCATTTCCCTATTATCTCCTAATCCTTAATCCTACATAGTCGCCAGGACACTTGCAGCACCTGTGGCGCTGCTTGTGCTAAAACCACCTACCACCGAGGACCCATCAGCCTGTCTGTAGAACTTAACATTTAAAAAAAAAACAAAAGTTTAGAATTCAACTTACTTTTAACTTGAGATCACCTTTTCTAAAATGTTTGCTCTTGACCTTAAAGTCTAAGGCGAGACTTGTGGACTCTAGCCCGTCTTCGTACTTCTGGTAGAAAGGCGGCAGAACAAGCGAAGGCGGTGCCGGTTCGCCGTTGATGTACCACGTGAGACGGGTGGCAGGTCGCGATCTGCCTGATGTACAATTCACCTGGACCCGATCTCCGATCTGATACCGTAGCCGAGACCCACTAATCATTGGCCCGTGCTCCGGGAGAGCTGCGAAATTAATTCTAATATCAATTATGACAGTGTCCGCTGCTATAGGTTACATAAAATTAATTAATGTTATAGGTTACATAAAATTAATTAATGTTATAGGTTACATAAAATTATTCGTAGTATTATTATACATTTAATTATTTTTATTATTAACTAACGATCCGCCCTTGGTTTTGCACGGATGCAATTTTTTACGCGATTTTTTTACTATTTTTCTTTTCATTATAACCTTTCTCGGAATATTTGAAAAAAATATATGCGGGATTGGTTCTGCCGTTCTCGACTTTTGCGGTTAGCAACACATTTTAGCAATTCATTTTTATTTTTATAGATAGGTATAGAAAGATGTGCCATGCCACTACTTTCCAGAGCCAACTTTAAAAGTTCACTTGCAAAGTTGACCCTGCCGGGAATCGAACCCGGGAAGCGTTAAGGCAAGCACCCTAACCACTCATCCAACGGGCTCGGCTGCAGGTAAATCACCACACAATAGTCATAGGCATGCCAAAACTGTAATTATGTATCCACCAATTGGTGTTTTTCAGTTTTGAAGAACATACACTAACGACGACTTCGATGGGTTTTTAATTTTATGAATATGTATTTAAATACATGTTTTTTTAAACAAAAATCTTACTTATCTTATTATACTTACTTATGTGTGTATATCAATTTTAAGATAATATTTCATCACACAAGATATTGAAGATTTTTTATGGCTCTTAAGCACAATACGAGTTTATAATAACAACAAATTTATAAAAATTGTCATAATATTCAAGCATTTTTCTCAAAAACTGATAATAACCCAAGAAAACTTTCAGTTCCACCCTACGATAGAGATTGTAAACGAAGTTCTAAGAAGTACAAGTAGTAAAAAAGGTTTTGCTTAATAAAGACGGTTGCATTATCTGAATAAGGCAGGTTTTGTCTGCAAATAGAAATTGTAGCTCTTACTCCTCATGCAACCTAATTAATGATGTTCATATTTTATAATGTTATATTTTCTTAAATTGCCTCGCCAACTAGATAAAAATACTCGAAGTATTCTTATCTGCTTGACGTGGCAGAAGATTTGTTTAAGAAGAAACACGTGAAAGCAATACTAATATTTATAAAGCTGAAGAGTTTGTTTGTTTGTTTGTTTGAACGCGCTAATCGCAGGAACTACTAGTTCGAATTGAAAAATAATTTTTGTGTTGAATAGTCCATTTATCGAGAAAGACTATATAACAACACGCTACGATCAATAGTATTATACTATATATAAGCAGTGTCCAGTATCGCATGCCCCACGCACAGTATGGGCCGCAGCGAAGCGTGGCCGAGTTCAGCTAGTACAGTTATATAATTTGCTGCTGTTAATGAAATGCAGACATTTGTATTAATTTTATTATATTTTTTTGTAATCTGGGAAAGTACTAAAATGAAAGATATTAATATTCAGGTTTTCAGGTATGATGGCGCGTGACAAGTCCTGCGAACATAGTTTGTGTTTTTTTTTACCTTTTTGGTCGTATTTTAAATAAAATGTTGACCTAAAGCTTGTGAATTATTTAGCTTTTGACACTTGTCTAAGTAATCCAGATAAGTATATGAATTCTCAAGAAATGTACAGTGACTACAATTGTTAGATAAACAGCAATATGTTTATCAAATTACCAAAATAAGATAGAAAAATATTATAAAATGTTTTTCTCTTATAATTAGTCTTTTGTAACAAGAGAAAATGTAAATGGTAATGACAGAGAAGCGACGAACCTCATTATTTTTCTTTTCGGCAAATAAGATTTAAATCATTCCATAGAGAACAAATAAGAGTTCGTAATGTATATAGCAAAACATAAGACAAATTCACGTTTTAAAAAAAAAAATTTCTGTTCTGGAGTATGAAAAAAAATATTATAATTTTACAATATTTACAATTAATGTCGGTTCGGAATTCAGATTCTACGAGGCAATCCAGTGAGAACCAATATAGTCTGGCGGGAAAATCTCAAAAAGGGCCTGCTTTCAACAGTTAACGGCAAACAGTGAAACTTTTTGCCACCGGGTCTTTTTAGACTAATTCGACCCTGCTGAACACGATTTTGCCCGGTGTCACCCCCTCCCCCGCTCCCTTCCCCCCCTTTCCGCCCCAAATGTGTCCCAATCTGCGGTTTTTTCAATTTTTTTCGGAATCTATTAGAGATAAAAGAAAACTGTCTATGACAAAATTAATCTGCATTAAATTCTCTACAAAACTCGTGTATAAGTGATTTGATAGACATAATAACTTAAGAAACAATGTAATAATAATAAATAATAAAAATCTTTATTGACGTAAGCAAGGTACATAGCAATATTTTACACAAAAAAAGAGAAACGGTAAACATAAAATATGTAAAAGCAATGAGGGTAGTTTGAAATATAAATATAATAACAAAGTGCAACCACTAAAACTAATAACTTCATACAATCTTTATGTTACCTAAATTAATAATTACAAAAAATGTATTTATTGCGTACATTAAAAATATATTGTGGGTATCTAAACTAGGCCTAGCCTGTATTTTAGTACCACACTATCCCAATAGGATAAATCTATGATGGGGTGCATAATAATTGTATTATAATATATTTTTATAGAATTTATATAATCAGCTTATCTGAAAATTTGTGTAATATGCATTTTTATTACTATGCATGTACACTGTACACTGCATGCATACACCGTATAAGTTCTTGGTTTATTTTTGCACTGCAAATAAGTTTTCAACATCCTCGTAACATAGTGTCTTTAGCCAATTTGTTAATTTAGTTTTACATTCGTGTGAATTGAGTGAGTATAAATTAATTATTTTATTTATTTTGTTATACAAAAAAGGACTCAAGAAATATTGAAATTTGTGCATAAAAAATGATCTACAGGAGACGTTTGCACAAGCTTTGTCTTTTCTACGAGTTTGATGTTGACTTCTATCATAATTAAGTTTTTTGTGTTGGGCCACAATAGTATTAAGTATAAACAGTTTTCTTACTGACAGCACGTCACATAGGGTGTATAGTTGAGTTGTAGGGAAATTGTAGGGCTTGAAGGTCATAATCTTAAGCAAAGCACGCTGGGCTCTTTCTACTCTAATCATATGTGTTTTCTTAGCTCCTCCCCAAGCTCTAATACAGTAAGATATAATAGATTGTGCTAAGGCGTTATAAATTATTTTAAGGAGCGACGGCTCCGCAACATGGCGTAAATTTTTAAAAATAAAGATTAGTTTCCGACATCTTTCGGCCATCATTTGAATATGCGGCATCCATGTGAGGGTATGATCTAAAAGTACACCAAGGTATTTCAATGAATCGACACGCTCTAGTGAGACACAATGGCATAATGTGTTAGGTGCCATGATATCACTATTACAAGTATGTGCTGAAATTTTGAAATCATTGTCAGGGATATTTCTGTTGGTTATACCAAAAGTAATGTACTTGGTTTTCGAGGTATTCAAAGTCAATTTATTTATTTGGAGCCATTGAACCACCAGTCGTAACCCGATTTCAGCCCTGGCCCTAGCCTCCTCCCAATCTGCACCATGAAATACGAGAGCAGTGTCATCTGCGAAGGTAAAAATTTTACAATTTTCGACTTTTAGGTTACATAAGTCGTTTATGTAAATAAGAAAGAGGCTAGGGCCAAGGACACTACCCTGTGGCACACCAAAAGTGACAGGACAGTCAGAGCTTATTAAGTCACCAATTTTAACTCTTTGAAACCTACGAGAAATATAGCTTTCGAATAGTCGAAGAGTTACTCCACGGATGCCGATTTTTTCCATCTTGTCCAGAAGCATTTGGGCAGAGACAGTGTCAAATGCCTTAGCGAGGTCTAGAAATATGCCTAGGCATTTGTTTTTGCTATCTAGATTTTGGGCAATGTATTCTGTAATACCCGTAACCGCATCAGAAGTAGACTTGCCAGCTCTAAACCCATATTGATTGATTGATATGAGATTTTCTTTTTCTAAGAAGGACAGTAGTCGTTTGTTCATAACTTTTTCTAGAATTTTCGAAAGGGCTGGCAAGACTGATATAGGGCGATAGTTGTTGACACTGTCTTTTGCTCCCGCCTTGTGTATAGGGTGAATTATTGATATTTTGAAAGCATCGGGAAAAACTCCTGTGTTTAAGGACAAATTTACAATGTGAGTTATTACAGGAATTATATGGTTTCTGCATGTTTTCAAAAAAGTATTTGATATACCGTCCCAACCAATTGCGCAATCATTTTTGAGACCCATAATGATAGATTCGATTTCTACATTGTCTGCTTCAAGCATAACCAAGGAATTAGCAGGAGATGTTTTATTTACAGTACTAGGGAAACTATAGGGTTGGTTACAGTTTATAATTTTGTCTGCATACGACTTACCCACATTGGCGAAAAAATTATTAACCAGTTCTATAGATTTTTGGGGAGAGTCAGTAGTTTTCAAAAGATCAGTCGGTAATTTTTTTTGTTTGTTAGAATAAACTATAGATTTAATAGTATCCCAGGTTTTCTTAGAATTGTTTGTATTTTTCATGAGTTCATTACGTTCATAAGTCCTTTTGAGTCGTTTCAGCAAATCATTACAAAAGTTTTTGTACCTTGTATAGGTTATTTTTAAAACTTCATTATTAGGCTCTGCCTTACACTTAAGGTGCATCCTATCACGATTACGCATACACCTAATTAAACCCGGCGTAATCCAGGGTTTCAGGCAGCGAGATCTACGAGGAATTGAAATTTTTTTAGAATGCAAATTGAGAAGGTTATTAAGTATACTAGTTAGTTTCTCCGTAGCCCAGTTTGCGTCTTCCGAAGCCAAAACGTCATCGAAACTAGTTTCTTTCAAGTCTGTAAGAAGTTTCTGATAATCGACTTTGTTTAAAACAGAAGATCGGTTCCGATGAGTACCTGTAGCAGCAAGATTCAAGCACGAGATAACTGCTGAGTGATCTGTGAGAGGAGCCCTAAAGACAAAAGTAGCAATTGGATTTTTTACTTTAACCATAGAGTGATCAAGGCAATTAGGGCCTCTAGTTGGGAAAGTATGCCCAGTCAGCAAACCATGCCTCGCAAGCAAAATGAGATATTCTTGTGCATTAAAGTCATCGCTATTATGTTTGACATCAATGTTAATATCTCCCATTAAAACAATATTAGTGTACAACTTATGATTTGTAAGCAGCTTATCCAATGATTCTAAGAAGGGAGCAACGTTTCTCTTCGATGGAGACCTATAGAGTGCTATTATTAAAGTATTGGAATTTATTTTGATAGTCAGGCAACTAACGTCTTTCATACTGGGTTCCTCAACAGTGCAAGCAAGGCCAGTTTTAATGTATACAACCACACCATCATTTTGATTATGGTTGTTAGTCGTATAATATGAGTCATAATTAGTTATCGTTGGGACGTTTGTATTTTTAGAATTCCATGTTTCGGTGAGTATGTATAGATCACAATTGACATCAATTCTCGAAATCAGGATCTTAAAATTATCAATGTTACAATGTATGCTTCTTATGTTTTGGGTTAATAGTTTAAAGGATAGATTTCTGTGATTTGATGCCAAAATAGATTTAAACGACTCTGGATCACACAGATATGACTCACCTGCACTTATATTGTCCAAGTCTTGCGTAATATTGTCATTGTCAGTAGGTGTGAATTTTATAGTTAAAAAACAATGACGCTACCGCCGTATACAGGATGTGTGTGATAGAACTTAACTCAATATCAAGAACTAATACATTTAAGTTGTTTATATATGATTTTTGTGTTAAAAGATAAGCTGAGGTAAAGAGCAACAATGTGTGCATATTACATAATAAAATACTGTGAATTTTATGCGGATACACAAACCAACAATGAAGTATACATGAGTACAAATACATGATAAGGATATAGAATGGTTTAACATTATAACAAAGCCGTTGTTTTTCGTTAGATAGTCACTTACGGTCTTTCAGATTCGCTATGTCAGCCTCACTTTTGATTTCGATGTGTGGTAAATTATCAGTTTTTCGGACAAACACTTTGCCGTTACTCGTCCAGCAATATTTGTAATCAGCGGATGCAGCAAAATCACGAGCCAGGTATAGCAGTCTGCGTCCTTTACTTGTAAGGCCTTCTGAGATGTAAATAGGTACAGGACGCCCAGCCAGGCCAATATGGTTTGAATTCAACCTATCAGTAGGATGATGTTTGTTGTAGGTTTTAGCCGACTTCACTACCTCTTGCTTTATAATGGCCCGTGTGAAGTCGGCCACTATGGAAGAAGACCCTGTTTTACCTTTGATGCGAAAAACGTCTTTTATATCATTAGCGTGAACTTCAACGTCCAGCACTTTACATACATTTTGAACGATGCTCGTAAGATCCGATATACTTTCTTTTTTAGATTGAGAGGAGGGAACGTTCCTCAGCTCCACAGTAGTTGACTTCAGAGACCTTTGTATGTCTTCTACTTTAGCTTCCAGAGAAGAAATGTACAATAAGTGTTCCTTACGCTCTTTTTCCAAAATTTCAACTCTTGAAGATATATTGTCGAACTGATTAGAAAGTCAATCAGTTCGACATGTGTGTCCAAACTATGTAAATTTTTATTTTTTTCAACGTTTTTGTATTTGCAGTTAATTTATCGAAAAACAAACGAAGCTGTTATAAAGTAGTCCAGGAGTGAATTATTCTTTATACATTTACCTACAAAACAAGACCTTAGTTATCCTCGTACGAGTATTCGTTCACGATTTATAGGTCGTAGCGTAGAAGCCCCGCCGCCCGCCGCGCGTCACGAAGATACATAATATATAGGTGGTATGTTATACTTACTTAAATATCATAAAATTTAATATATAATTTATAATTCATTAATAATTTAGTGCTTCAGTGTTTATAATTGAGTGTTTTACATATTGATCCATTATTGAGTTATGTAGAAATGTTTCATATTAAACACACCATTAAAATTAAGCTATGCTCGAAACACGCATGTACTTATTTAAAATAACTAGGCACTTTTTATAAACATTTCCTCATCATAATAATATCAGCCAAATGGTCTCCACTGCTGGGCTTAAAATTTTATATAAGAAAAAAAAATTATATAAACATCTGTAGATGATGGCAGGAACCAGTGCTGAGAAAAAGTATATCCCTACCTATCCATGAGATTGCAAAAAATGTTAGCAAGAAAAAGAAAATTTTCCAGCCCTGCACGCTTTGACAGGGGCTGACATAACGTCTTATATAAACCGAATGAGCAAATCAGAGGGTCTATATATCAAACTTCTATATAAAGCTAACAGATTTGGAGCAACTATGGTTTTCTGGAATTTGATAGGTAATTAAATACGATAATTAGATAAGTTTTTCAATACAGTCTGCATAATTTATTACTATGTTAAGAAAGTACCGGGAATCGGTCAATAAAACACAAAATATGGATTATTTATCCAAATTAAAATTCGACAATTCCTTTAAGTAGGCTTTTTAAATAATCAATTCGCGGTAATTTTTTGAATGAATGATAACTCTGCATGAAATATACTTAAAATCAAGTGAAATTAATTTATTTCTTGTCTTTTGTTGGCACAAATCCCTTTACAAGCAGCCAGGTGCGCAAGGCTGCTTGACTTCCCTACGACAAATACAAGCCGCAGTTTTGCAACCTGCCCTACAGCCGCATATAAGGAGATCCTTGCAAGCTTTTGGAACTGCTTCTAAAGTTTTAAGTACTGGTATCAGCTTATTGCCATCCTAACGCCATCCATAATCTGTTGGAGAAAGCCGCTCCATCTCTCCAACTTGTGCGTTTCTCCAGATGAAAGTTTGGTAATGTGCTCTGTATATATGTAGTGGAGCTGCATCTGATGTCGGTGGAAGAGTCTCAGGTGTGGTAGCTCTGGAAAAGAGTACATGCCTTGCTTCGTCTGTTGTGTTTATAGGAGATTTAATTTTATACAGTGGAACCATGAACTTTTCTACGTCCGCGAGCGTTTCCTTGGTCAATGGGGATACTCCTAAAAGAGAGAGGAGCTGACCGTAGTGAGAAAAAAACCTTTAGAGCCTCTGATTTGCTCATTCGGCTTATATAAGACGTTATGTCAGCCCCTGTCAAAGCGTGCAGGACTGGGAAATTTTCTTTTTCCTGTTTGCTAACATTGTTTGCAATCTCATGGATAGGGATATACTTTTTCTCAGCACTGGTTCCTGCCATCATCCACAGATGTTTATATAAAATTTAATTTTTTTTCTTATATAAAATTTTGAGCCCAGCCGTGGAGACCATTTGGCTGATATTATTATGATGAGGAAATGTTTATAAAAAGTGCCTAGTTATTTTAAATAGGTACATGTGTGTTTCGAGCATAGCTTAATTTTAATGGTGTGTTTAATATGAAACATTTCTACATAACTCAATAATGGATCAATATGTAAAACACTCAATTATAAACACTGAAGCACTAAATTATTAATGAATTATAAATTATATATTAAATTTTATGATATTTAAGTAAGTATAACATACCACCTATATATTATGTATCTTCGTGACGCGCGGCGGGCGGCGGGGCTTCTACGCTACGACCTATAAATCGTGAACGAATACTCGTACGAGGATAACTAAGGTCTTGTTTTGTAGGTAAATGTATAAAGAATAATTCACTCCTGGACTACTTTATAACAGCTTCGTTTGTTTTTCGATAAATTAACTGCAAATACAAAAATGTTGAAAAAAATAAAAAATTACATAGTTTGGACACACATTATTTCTTAAGTTATTATGTCTATCAAATCATTTATAGACGAATTTTGTAGAGAATTTAATGCAGATTAATTTTGTAATAGACAGTTTTCTTTTATCTCAAATAGAATCCGAAAAAAATTGAAGAAACCGCAGATCGGGACACATTTGGGACGGAAAGGGGGGGAAGGGAGCGGGGGAGGGGGTGACACCGGGCAGAATCGTGTTCAGCAGGGTCGAATTAGTCTAAAAAGACCCGGTGGCAAAAAGTTTCACTAAATGCCGTTAACCGTGGTTTTTTTTTAAATTTCCACCGGACTAATACTCGTATGTGCTGTTTTGAACTATCTTGTGATAGGAGCACTAAATATACTATCAATTCCAAGCAACTCCATCAGTCAAATAAATATTACTTACACGATTAAATTTCCTATATAATTTTGTTTATTTCGCAGTTGTTTTTAATTTATATGTAGAACTTGCGATCCGCTTCCGGCTTCGCCAGGGCGCAATTTTCTTCCTCGTTTAACGCTCTATCCATTAGTGAAAACCGCATCAAAATACGTTGCGTGGTTTAAGAGGAGTTAGCCAATGTACAGATAGACGCGGGTAGCGACTTCAATTTATGCTATGTAAGAATTTACATGTCAATATATCGAAGCAAAATTATCAAATATATATTATTGTACTTAATTAATAATAATTTTAAGTGCCATTAGGTAATGTCTTTGTAGTAACCAAGGGATGGTGTCTCCTGTTTTGCTCCGACAAATAGACCTTGCTGTTCCTTACCAAGACATCCCATTAATAATAAATTTAGCATTCCTACCAGCAGAACTAATTTGGGTAAATATGCTCTATATTTCGGTGTATGCGAGACTATACACGAATTGATCGACCCCGAAATTGACATCTTTCACGATTCTGAAAGTATTTTTAAGAGGAAATGTGCGGTGGCGGTTGGCTCTCCTTGTGCTTAGGTGATAATAAAAATCACACGAATGCATTTCGTGTTATTTTTATTGTTTGTTCTCATTTTAAGACTTTGTGATTGTTTAATTGTTTAATTTAATTGTTTAATATTGTAGGAAAGTCATTCTGCATTTCTTTTCTTTTCTTTTTGTTTAACTATTTAAATTTAACTTTCTACTTAATGCTACTTTTTGATAATTGATGTATTCACCTGTAATGGCGTATCTGTTCGATCTAGACTTTGCAAGTGTATGATATTTTTGTAACTAAATACTGATATTGTCGTTGGTGTATCTATTCTATAAATAAATGTCTTACCAACAACAATCATGTCAGCATGATCGGACACAGTTGGGAATAGTGGCCGCTCTCCTGACACTTCGCAGCGGTATCTGCCCCCCGTCTCCAATACCGCAGGGAGCAGTGTCACATTGGCTCCGTTCTGACTCGATTTCTGTAACAGAAGTTATTCAATTAACATAGGAGACAATTGCGTCCAAAAATACCACAGTGAATGTCTTATTTTGTAAAAATTGAAACATCGCGAATTTTCATGTAACAACGATTCGATGAATGGAATGTTCGCGCGTACGTTTACATGATCCCAAATCATCGAGCGTCGTTTGTTGTTAAAAATGCCGATTATTATAAGGGTGCTTATTAAACTATTTTATTTTTAATAAGTAGCATTATTTACCTAATTATCCTAATATTATAAACGCGAAAGTTTGTGAGTACGTGAGGATGTGTGAGAAAAAGACGACTTCGTTTATTATAGGCTTTCTCATTTTTCCATTGCTTAAAAAATGAAAAGACTAATAAAGTGTCCAAAAAACCTGTGGTTTGACTTTAACTTTCTCTTATTATAATAGTAACTAGAAAGAAAGAAAAATGAATCAGATTTAATAACAGAAAGTATTTCGGGGGTTACACGCTGATTCTCGTGTCAGTCTGATCCATCAGTCTGGTAATACTGATGTCAGACCGATCGTCTAACCCACAGACTGATGGACTGAAATTCCAGACTGACGGATTTTTAAATATTTTGTTAATTTTCATCAGCCTGGTAATACTGATGCCAGACTGACAGTGTAAACATTTCATCAGTCTGGCGAGCTTCAGCCAGCGCTTAGACAGCGATGGAGTCACACGATGTTGACGCGGCCTCGCCTGCGCCGCCCTCCCCTCCGCCTCCCGCGATCTCTTCACAAACGCTAGCCGATTTTAATTTCCATACTTAAGAGTAAAATTTCTTACATTCAAACATATCCAAACACTAGCTGAGTCCGCAACTTAATACGCGTGGCGTACTATTGATTGGAATGAAACAAAGACCAAATGCTAAGGAAAGTCAGCTACAAAACATCAACGAAAACCGCATTCAAATCGGTTAACCCGTTTCTGAGATTATTGTGCACAAAAACGTACAGACAAAAATTCTAAAAACTATTTTTTTGACCTCCGTAACATAAATACGTGTACAATTATTTTTTTTAAATTTTTTTTTGAAAAAATCTTTAATGTAAGAGTCACGGCTCATTTACGATTTTATTATATGTATAGATATAGATTAAAACTTATTCCCATAAATTAATCGATAATTTTAATAAAAATTATAAAGTTTCGACACGCGTAAATATTAAAAAATTAAATGGATACTCGTATATTACGGGCTTCACTAAATAAAAGCAGTAAATATAAAAATAATTATTTAAATTTCAACAGTTCATATTACCATTTAATAAATATATTTCTATAAATGGTATACATAGGCACAACACTAACTATAAGAATTTTTGAAACACAATTTTGAAAACTAATTAAGTTATTATTATTGTATTTATTATATAAACATTTTGAGTAGCTAATTGAAATTATATGAATCCCAGGTAATTAAAATATTAAAAGTCTTAATATAAGACAATAACATTCCAATTGAAATGATGTTTCTATGATTATTCAAATAAAAAATAAATATTAATATAACATAATTTTAGTTTGTAACAAATTAAATAACTATAGTTGATTTCAAAAATAATTCCTGTCTTCTATCACTACCTAATGTGCACTTTTACTTAGATGTTAATTTGAATTAGGATTTGTTTCGTTGAAAATTTGCACATATAATTATTAAGTACATATTAAAAAACAAAAAACAGAAAAAAATATCCTACTACTTTATTCTGAAAGAACGCCTCTACATAAGTTAATTTCACAATGTACTTAAACATTTTAGAGGGTATTTTTTTGACGACATGTATCGGAAAATAAGTAATTATAAGTACAACAGCTTTTGTTAAAAACATAGTTAGGATAGACATATCCTAACTACGTTTTAGCTAACGACTAGCGACCCGCTCCTAGCTTTGTAGGGATAGCATTTTTTTTTTGCAAATCAATATAAATCTTGTTAATAGCTCTCTCTATTAGTGAAAACCGTATCAAAATCCCTTGGGTGGTTTAGAAGGATTTAGCGGAGAAACAGACAGAGGCGGACAGCGGCTTTATTTTATAAAATGTATAGATATAATAATGTTTTAGGTATTGTTTTAAATACTCAGGTTCGTTTCGTCGTACATACTTTCTCTAACGATTAAAGAAAATTTAGTGTTCATGCGTAATTAAATATTCACTGTAAATCCTAAACTATTTACGTGAGGTACATTAAGTGTATGCAACAACTATATCAAGATACGTTCTGCTACACAGAAATAGCAATAAAACAGAACGCAATCCTTTGGCAGAACGCTATTAACATAAAGCGTGTTGATTCGAGACGTAAGTAGATTCTAGAATTTCATTAAATATAATTTATACTACTGCAGTGAACGTTGTTCTGTTTCGAGGCAGACGCTGTTTGAATATATTTCATTACACAAATAAATAGCTTTATTAATAATTCTTCAAATCTTTTAACAAATCCATTGGTCATGGTTACGGTGCTTGCCTTAGCGCTCTCTGAGTTCTCAGGATCTATTACCGACAAGGTCAACTTTGGAAAAGAACTTTGCAAAGCTGGCTCTGGAAAGTAGTGGCGGGGCACACCGCGTTTCGGAGTCATTTGGGCAGCCCGTCTGTTTGACCGTAACTATCCCCAGAAGACCACCGTGAAATAACAACCTTAGCAACAGCTGACATAATTATGTGTAGCAAACCTTAGTCATTAAACTACTAAGGTTGGCACCTGTTGCGTTGCTAGTGTTATGGGCGACGGCAGCCACCTACCTCCAAGTGAACCTTCAGCCTGTCTGATGACCTTTACATAAACAATCTAAACACTTTTATAACTTATTGCAAGAGTACAATCCATTTTGCAGTATTTTGTAATGATTAATTTTTGTTTAATAAATTGAATAACAAATAGGCCTCTAATTCCATACAAAAAAAATATCTGCCATGACTGTTAAATATGTAAATTAAGTAATCTTGATGCTGTAAGAGAATGTCTCTTACAGAATGAGTAAAGCCTATTCTTAGTCCAGTCAATGAAGCCTGAGCTTTGCCATTTTGAGCTGGGTGAGTAGAACCAACGGGAAAATGTTCGTTAATGATACTGCAATAACATATCGGAAATGCAGGGTCCTAAATCACCGGATTCATTTGCAAGGTTATTTTTTCACATTTTTGCAATTTTTTTGGAAATGAATCCGGTACATATTTATTATAAAATAAAATTGCTGTTCGCTTGTGTCTATATCTCCGATAACTTCATCTAAACCACCCAACGGATAAACCAGGACGGTTTGTGTACATAATTTGCAGAAAAAAAAGCTTTCGTGCGAAGACGGGGGAAGATCCCTATTAAAATATACAAAATACGTGCAGAAAAATTATCGCGGATTAGGAAGGATAGGGAAATGGGCTCTGACATCCCTTACTCACTCACCGAAACACAACAGCACACATGCTGCTATTTCATTGTGGTTTTCTCTAAGGGAGTGATGGTTACTGCAGCCAGATGAGTTGCTCTAATCATTACGAAACGCAGTGTGCCCTGTCACTATGTAATTAAGTTCTTAATTAAAAATATATACAATTTGAAAAGATATTCTAAAATAAATCTAAATAGTAAGCCAGATTCAGCAACAGCTCATTGGGGAAACAACAGCAACAATATTATGGAAAGTTTAACATTTGAAGCTACGGATTCAAATGAAAGAAAACGGAACGAGCCGCTTAAACAGAGCGCCTGTTTACACCTGCACCTCTTCACGACGTTAATATCCGCTCAGTTTTATATTGTTCTTCCACTCGTCGAGACCTAAGTAAACTTCCCTCGCAACCGGACTAATCTAATTATAACCACTCCACAATACTGATCTTTGTTCTTCACATGTATGTTATGCGATTCTTATTTTTTTTTTATTGAATTACCGACTTAATTAAACACAACGAAAATTCAATGGCAAACATAGAAATTTCAGGGATACTTATGTTTTTAGGGTTCCGTACGTCCGAATAAAAAACGGAACCCTTATAGGATCACTCGTGTGTCCGTTGCTCACAGTCAATTATCTCGGAATCTACTAGACCGATTAAGTTGAAATTTGGTACATATATGAATTTCTGTGACCCAAACGCAGAGGTGTGACGTGAATAGATGAAATCTATATATGGGGGGTCATTTTTGGAGGTAAGGTGGAAAATAAATAAAAAAAAAAAATTTGAAAACTGCATCGTGTGACATATCAAATGGAAGGTCTTGTGAAGATCTTAAATGTATTTTTTTTTTTTGTAATTTTAAAATAAATAGTTTCCAAGTTATTCAAGAAAATAGACGAAAATTGACCATTCCCCCCCCCCTCCCTATCTCCGAAACTACTGAACCTAAAATTTTGAAAAAAAAAATACAGAAATTATTTTTCTACTTATAGATTATAGGAAAACCTATAAGAAGTCCTTGATATTAAAATAACATGGTAAATCACTCAATATTGTGCGGATAGGTAACATTGTACGGAACCCTCTTCACGCGAGTTCAGCTCGCATTTGTCCCGTTTTTTTTTTTCTTTTCTACAATATTATTTGAGTTTCATCGTCATTGTCAGCTCTGCCCTACGACATTCACCGCTGGAGACAAGCCTCTACAATTATTATTTTCCAGTAAGACGGGCTGTGATCTCTATTCTAGATATTTTTTACCCCAGCAGTCGTTGACTCTGCATACTATGTGCCCTGACCACTGCTAACTTAATTTCGTAGACTTTCGTATATTTTCCGATCTCATCCGGATATAAATTATAAATACTTGAAAATGTTGGAAAATTTCTGCGACTTAATAAATTATGAGGATAGAAAGTTTTATTATTGGATCCTGATGGAATAAGAAAGCCGAGATCAATGTCAATCATTTTAAATTTGATTAACTGGAATAATGTTTGATTTATGTAATAATAATAATATTCACGTTTCCATTGAATTAAAGTCAATAAAAATATCCATTTTGAAATCAGTTACAAAATTATTTTATAAATGGACGAGACTTTTGAATTAGATACGACTGTAGAGCTTTTGACAGCTAGTTGGCGAGAAATACGTACGTTTCGAACAGCAATACAGACAATAAAGGTACAAATTGCGGACGACATGAAGCCGCAGCAAACGACGTGTCGCAACGACACTACTGTTCTATGTATTTCTTTGAAATTCCTTCCGTGCTTAGCGACACGAAGCTAGCGACGCTTTGTCGAGCGGCAGACGGCAGTGTCGCCAGACCTAAGATCAGTAGTGCCGCTGACGCCGGAGCATTCTCGAACACGACAAACATCTTGTTTCACGGAACACTCAGAACCAACTGGATTCCATCTGCTGTTGCCGTCTGCAGTCGGGTTCCAAATCATGACTGCAGCGACAGGACGCAACGACGTGTCGTGGCGACATGAAGCGATGACACTTCTTCTGCTGCTGCTGCGACTACACGTACTTATAATTATAACGATGTCCTTAAGACATCGTTATAATTATAAGTCCTTAAGACATCGTTATAAGTTACGCAGCTCAATATTTCACTTTCTTGTAATTCCTATTACTGTAACACTAAATTTAATTATTCAATAGACTCCAAATCTGGTATTTCTCGACACTAGAAGAATTTTTCGATGATAATGAGAGCAAAACTTCATGTTTTTCTATATCTAATTACCTAATTACAGTTTAAGATGTTACCACACATTTAAGTTTGGCCCCAAATTAAGTATTAGGAAATTGTATCGTGTTATGAATAACTAGTGGATAGCACAAAACTCTGAACATCGACAACAAGGTTAATTTTTAAAAGTTCATGTCCATAGGTGAGGCAAAGGAATTGTACTGGAGTCTCTCCTTTGTCTCTCCGCTAGTTGGATATAGGCCTCCTCAAAGCTCGCAACCACGTATAAACTTACAAATATGAAATTCATTGTACCAATCCCCGAGAATCCTGAGAGAACATTGATAGTTACGTCATCAATCTATACTAATATTATAAAGCTGAAGAGATTGTTTGTTTGTTTATTTGGTTAAACGCGCTAATTTCAGGAACTACTGGTCACGCTACGACCAATAAGAGCGGAGCTTCAATGAAAAATGTTGCAGAATCGGGAAAATTTATCCCTTTTGAGACCTTCCGTTGCGTGCGCTGCGTAAACGGTTAAAGTTGCGTAAAAATGATGTATGACGGAATTGTTCCCCCTTAAAAGTTCTAAAAAAAAGTCCGCGACAGCATATGTCTATCTTTTAAGTTTGACTCACTATAACCTTTTTTATGGTAATCAAATTTATTCTAAAATAATGCATTATCAGCGAAGGTATTTTTATAAATATGATATTAATCCTTATCCAAATAAATACGTTATTCATTAAAAGTATTTAATTTTGAACAATATTGCTCTGACATCACTTGATTTCAATGAATATCTTAGGAGATATCTTAAATTAAAAAGTACGCGGAAGAAAATAAATTGAAGCGGTCTCGCACCAACGCGACGCGAACGACGGGACTCGCTTATGCAGACGCAAGGGTTATGTTACACATTTATATTTTTCATTTTTCAACGCGAACGAAGTCGCGGTCACCAGCTAGTATACCATAATCAGTTATTTCCACTTAGAAAATAAATAATTCAATCGATGAAAACAATTCTACACTTACATCTACATCAACGCCTGGGAGAGGAAATTTCCTACGAGGCTCTACATCCCGTGGCACGTGCCTGAAGAACTCCTTCCCGTCCTTATACCATTTGACTGAGTAGAGGACGTCAGCCGGTCCCAACTTCCAACGACACGAGAGCTCTGCGCGTGTACCCAAAGGAACGTGCGCCGGCACACGCAGTTCCAGCAGTTCTAAACTTATTACGCCATCTGTTGACAAATACATTGTGGAATATTACTTTACGTCGAACAATAAAACTATATACATGGTGATAGTTATATAAATGTATGTAGGTAATTACTACCGAAACTTTAATAAATATTATAAATATAATTTAATATTAAAGTAAAAAGTTGACATTGACATTGACATTTAAATAATATTTCATGCTAAACACGCACAGGCGTACGTTTGGCTGCGGAATTTGGAACGTAGTGGCAGGGCACACTGCGTTTCGCAGTCATTCATTTTGGACAACCCGTCTGGCGGCAGTAACCACCTCCTTATAGAAGACAATCGTGAAATAACGACACGTGTGCTGTTGTGTCCGCTAATACTAAAGGACGTTTTTGTTTGAGCTTTTACTCTTCCTGATACCATCAACTTAATTTTCTAATTATAAATTTAAAAAAAGAATTTATCGATAACGCGTTTTAATACAAAAATAAAAATTATTCGTTAAATAAAACGTGTAATAAATAAAATAAAATATATAATATCTCCCACTACGCTCAATTTTCCTTTGCGCGAGTTTCAGCAGTTGGGTTTATGAACTAAGCTATTTAAGTAGGTACTTTTGATGATTTATTTAAAAAACTAATTCTGTAATGTAACATGATGAAAATTATTTCATTGTAACTGTTAGTATTTAATTGATTATAATATTCTTATTTATTTCATTATTTAATATTAAATATGTGTATTTTAGTAAAATTTTAATAATGGAGGCAGTATGCCTTTTAATTGAAATTTATGATGCTCGATTTAGTAATTAGTTTCAACTAGCATAATACAAAGAAGTTATGAATATATTACAATTCAAAAGTATGTAGATTGTGTTAAATATAACAGGAGTGTATCTACCAAAAAGTCATTGAATATAAGCGGGAAAAAATTCCATTTTGGGGCTCGACGCAAAATGGGCACAATAGAGTCAATTAGATAGGAAAGGGATTATGTAAGGAAAAGTTAGTGAACAAAGTTAGACATCGTATTTTCAAGACTTTACATTCTGATATTATGGTAAAATTATCTTAAAAGAGCAGTTCTAAATGTATAGAAGTAATTCATTTTATATGAAAAATTTAATTCTCGTTATACTAGCGACCACATCAGGACAAGCGTAGAGTTTTTTTTATCATGTTTTTTCATTGCTTTTTCTAGTCTGACATAGCGTAATAATTTAAGTTACTCTAAGTTTTCTACAAGCATTTTCTTTTTATGCTACAGGTTTGTTGATAAAATATCTATACATATAATAATAAAATCTTAAACGAGCCGTGTCTGTACATTAAATATTAAAAAAAAAAACAACAAGTTTTACACGTTGTATACGTACCTACTTAAATTACTGAGGTCAAAAATAGACACTAATAACAGTGTCTATTTTTGACCTCAGTAATATAGGTATATAAATGAAACCTCAGTTTCATTTATATACCCTCTTTCCTTATAAATATATACATATAATAAAACCGTAAAAGAGCCGTGTTTGTACATTAAATATTTAAAAAAAAATCTGTACAGGTACTTATATCACCAAGGTCAAAAAAACGTTTGTCTGTGCGTTATGTACGCTAATCTCAGAAACGGCTTAACCGATTTGAATGCGGCTTTCACTGTATTGTAGCAAGCTTCCTGTAACATTTAGTTTGTTTCGTTCCAATCGGTTCACAAGCAAAAAAGTTACGCGCTATACCGATTACCATAGTTGCGGGCACAGCTATGTAGTATAAAATAAAATCGCCTTTCGCATCTGTCTGTTTCTTCGCTAACTTCTTCTAAACCAATCAATGGATTTTGATGCTGTTTTTACTAAAGGAAAGAGCAATAAACCACAAATAAACAAGGAAGGCTTGTGTATATATGTTGCTATATACACATTATAGACCGGGATCTGGTCGCTCTAGTTATGTATAAAATACCTTATTTAACATGATTATCTGAA
The DNA here is from genome assembly GCA_910589475.2 of Bembecia ichneumoniformis. Taxonomy (NCBI): domain Eukaryota; kingdom Metazoa; phylum Arthropoda; class Insecta; order Lepidoptera; family Sesiidae; genus Bembecia; species Bembecia ichneumoniformis. Next base: position 14,452,344 of record OU342526.1, on the reverse strand, counting down.
TTTAATTATTGTTGTACATTTGAAATAAGTTATTGCAGATAAAACATGAATAAATATTTTTATATTGTGAAATATTAGTCATATTGTGAAATCTAATGAGAAGCAAGCAAGCATTCTCATTAGTTGCGAGCCAACAAAGTAAAATAAATTTCTCTTTTCATTTTTATGGTTTTATTTTCCAATAAAAATTAAAAATGTTATTTGGAGTTTTTCTTATCTTGGCTAGAACTTCAACTGGTAGGTACTTGACCAGAGGGCGCGTCGCAAAAAAAAATGGCAAATTCCCAAGGGCGTGGGCCTGGTATAGCTGTACCAAGTGAAAATCTAAATAATATTACCTTCTCACGAAACGTGATCGGCTTAATTTGTTTAGAGGAAAGCTTTATGCCCTATATTATAACTAATTAAATTTTAATTCGCTTCTCGCTACTTGCTCAAACTTGCTTTCAGAAAAAGCTATGTACGCGAGGAGTTTTTAATAAAATCGCTTTAAAACGGTTCCTACTTTGTACTCATATTTTTATTTGGCTGTAGTGGCGTGTTATGAAGGCTAAAATCCATTAAACGCCGCGTCAAATAATTTCCCATGTGACGCTCGCTCGCGCCCCGTAAAAGAGGCACTATTGCCCCCGCCCAGCGGTGGATAATATTACTTTACGACCCGCAGGGCGGCGAACAAATGTAAGTAAATTGGTGAATAAAGACAACGCGCTCATAGACGTGTGACAATATCAAATGCAGAGCCTTTATCCAATACCTACCTATAATTATATATTCCCTTAACGACGTAAGTATGACATAAATCTTTCATTAGTACAAATTGTATACTTCAGCCTGAACATTCGAGATTCTAATATATTTTAATAATAATTCAGCTTGAATGGGCAGCTTCGGGAAGCTCTGACCCAGTGCAATAAAACAAAACTTTACAATCTTCGTTGCCAGTGCTGAAACGTGGTCTTTAATTATGGACCTCGTAAGAAAGCTCAACGTCGCTCAGCGAGTTATGGAGAGGGCTATGCTCGAGGTTACTCAAGTGCAGCGTAGTACGTCCACTCACATTGCGGACAGACGATCTGAAAAGGTTTTTTTATGTTAAGAATTAAGATCGGCAGACAAGCTGACGGTCTGTTTGATGGTAGGTGGCTACCGTCGCTTATAACACAAGCAACGCCACAGCTGCTGGAGGTGCGCTGACGACTGCAGTAGGATTAAGGAGAAGGGATTAGGAGTGGATAGGGAAATGGGCTCTGGCATCCCTCACTCACTCACCGAAACACAACAGCACACGTGCTGTTATTTCACGGTGGTCTTCTGAAGGGGTAGGTTACTCCCAAATGGCTGCGAAAACGCAGTATGCCCAGCCCCTACTTTACTGTAGGATTAAGGATAAGGGATTGGATAGGAAAATAGGCTCTGGCATCCCTTACTCACTCATCGAAATACAACAGCACACGTGCTGTTATTTCACGGTGGTCTTCTGTAAGGGAGTGGTTGCTGCCGCCAGACGGCTGCCCAAATAACTGCGAAACGCAATGTGCCCTGCCACTACTTTCCAGATCCAGACCAGAGCCAAATATGAAAAGTTTATTTTTAAAAGTTGACCTGCCGGGAATCGAACCCGGGAATGCTAGAACAGAGCGTTAATGCAAGCACCCTAACCACTGATCCAACGGGCTCGTCAAACGAGGATGCGGGGTTGCGCGTCGACGGGGGATCCAGGCTGCTTCGGACCGGTCCTATTGCAAAATTATTCGGAAGGCCTATGTCCAGAAATGGACGTCCTACGGCTGAGATGATGATGATGAATAAAATGAATGCAAAAGTTTGGGAGGATGGGGATGGGTGTTTGTTAATCTTTCACCTAAAATTACTACTTTCACCTAAAAACATTTATAAAACACGCGGATGAAGTCGCAGTCAAAGGACAGGTAAATAGAAAAATCATACGTTTATTTATATATTTGAGATTTCTTTATAGCTTAATATAAATTTGCATTAAACAGTTAATTTATTGCATAGCCTATGTCAGAGAAATCGGGCTATTTGCAACTAAGAAGATCAAGTAGTGTACTTATAGTAGCTTATACGGTATAAGCTTTTCTCCTTCAATAGACAGCCACTCTAGTATAATTCACTCGAACAGCTCGGCTAGTCTCAGCTACTTACACGGTCGAGCTACGAGTTTAGGCGTCTTGAAGCTACGGCTCGGGAGATATTTGGTCTACGAACCAAGCGGACCTAGACCGTAGCAAAAAGATGTGAAAAAAAAATGTTGTTATGGTCTAAGATACTTCAAATTTGGGTGGATGAAATAAAAAATAATTAATAACATTAGGTGTTGATTATTTAAAATGTCTAATAAATATTGTCAAAAAAAAAAGAATTATAATGTAATGTGGTCTTCTTAAATTAAACATTTTATGGCACCAGACAGGCTGACGCTCCACTTGGTGGTTGGTGGCGACCGTCGCCTACCACAGATGCTGCAAGTGGCCTGCCGACCTATAAGTCGGTCTATTTAAGTATAAGGCACCAGGAAGGGATAGGGAAATGGGCTCTGGCATCCATTACGTACTCCTTGAAATACAACAACACATAATATGCTGTTAATTCTCTGTGGTCTTCTGTAAAGGGGTGGTTATTATCGCTCGTTTAGCGGCAACACAACTTTTTTTTTAATGTTAAGGTCGGCAGACAGGCAGACGGTCCACTTGATGGTAGGTGGCCACCGTCACCTATAACACAAGCAACGCCAAAGCTGCTGCCAATGCGCTGCCGACTGCAGTAGGATTAAGGAGAAGGGATTAGGAGTGGATAGGGAAATGGGCTCTGGCATCCCTTACTCACTCACCGAAACACAACAGCACACGTGCTGTTATTTCACGGTGGTCTTCTGAAGGGGTAGGTTACTCCCAAATGGCTGCGAAAACGCAGTATGCCCAGCCCCTACTTTACCTGACCCAGACTATTACTAAAGGAATGCCAGGAAATATATGACCCCCCTCCAATAGCTATGTGCAATATACCGTTGGATAGCTATTTTTGATCTGAACAAAACAAATTAGCCTAACACGTTACAAACTTTTATTTTTACGTTGCCAAAAATTACATATCATATCGTATCAGGTTATCGACATGTGCCTCCGCACATCACTATACCACTCCAAGACCTGTAAGTGCGAGCAAGATAGACTCATAAAAATTATTTATTGCCTGACGACTCAGTTGATAATGCGTCTACTATAATGTTTACGTCTCTTTTTCAATTAAGATTTAGAAATTCTCTGTGTTTCAAAGAAACTTTATAATCAGAACTATATACAAAACTTGAGAATTCTAATTCCCAGAATAGTTTGAGATAACGAAATAACATTTCGTTGGTTGGCCTGAATAAAATTATCCAAGAGAGAAAAATCAATTAAGATCAATCAAACAAACCGTGGAAAGACACTCGATGAATAGACTCTAAGAAGATTGTAATGCTGTCAGCAAAATCCTCTTTTAATAGGACTTTAATTAATCTAGATTTGAATTGAGTGGTCGCAAATGAAATTGTCAATTTGGCTTTCGTTGGAACGTTGATAGTGTAGAGAAAGGGCGAACGCAGACATGCAAACAAGTATGGCGTGCGGTAAGTGGAGTGTGCTGAGGCTGAATGGAGGAGGCTCGGAGCACACGTGAGATAGTGCACGTAGGCTCACCGACGCGACGTGGCGTTCGTGTGTGATGCACTTAATGTTTCATTTCCTCAATGCACCCCTATTTGTGTGGATATATGTGCCTATAAGGCAAACAGTTATTTATTTTATAAGCCACTAGCGACCCGCCCCCGGCTTCGCCCGGGGTGTAATTTTTATATATAAGAACATTCCCCGTTTATCCCTCTTTCCATTAGCGAAAACCGAATTAAAATCGGTCTACCCGTTCACGCGTGATGCCGTGACCAAGGCAAATGGGGATTCATTTTTATATATAGAGATTTGAGATTCTGACGCAAATTATCATTATAGTGTCATTGAAAAAATAAGTGTAATATGTATTAAATCATCAGTCTTTAATAACCACCGTGAAATAACAGCACGTGTGCTGTTGTGTTTCGGTGAGTGAGTAAGGGATGCCAGAGCCCATTTCCCTATCCCTTCCCAATCCCTTATCCTTAATTCTATTGTAGTCGGCAGCGCACTTGCAGCAGTTTTGGCGTTGCTTGTGTTATAGGCGATGGTAGCCACCTACCATCAAGTGGACCGTCAGCTTGTCTGCCGATCTTAACATTAAAAAAAAGTCTTAATCGTTATTATTTACCAATTAAAACTGAGCTTTATTACGATTGGCGATTACACTTTTTACATTTTCCTATTTGTCAATGGTATTTATAAATTTACCTCAACAAATTCGCTTCGGTCTCGTTCTCCTACTAAATGCTTCTTCTGATAGGAGCTATACAAGTCCTGATGTTCCTACTGCAATGGAAGTGGTTACGTATGCAAGTAGGAGCATCAGGATATTACAAAAAATTAATTCCTCGTCAGTATTCTCTGATTCATGTACAGGTGAGTCAACTTGTTATTTATCATATCATAATGAATAATATACAAGAAGATATAAGTAGGTTGCTTTAGTTTTTGTTCTGTGAATTAATATAATTAGCCTTCGTGGTAATTTATTATATAGTTTTATTTATTAATTATAAACATTTCTGTATGATTTTTCTATTTCCGGAAAGTCGAGGTTTTGTTTTGTTCCACATGAGCAATCGTATTGTTTGAAAATCGGGTTCATGCAAAAGTATAATGCACAAATATTTTAAGGTTCATTTTATAATCCCTTTAACCTTAGGCATTATCAATAATAAATAAAGAGATTAAATAATTTGTGTGAAAATTCAATAATTATATTTAGGTAGACAGAAGTTGAATTTTCTAACAATAGAATGTAAAAAGTAAGCTCTATTCAACAATATTGTTGAAATATTGATTTTGGCGAACCCGTTGGATGAGTGGTTAGAGTTCAACTATGGAAATGAATTTTTCAAAGTTGGGTCTGGTTTGGATTTGGAAAGTAGTGGCAGGATATATGTATGCTACGTATGCAGGATGTACCCCCTTACAGAAGCCCACCGTGAAATAACAGCATATGTGCTGTTGTGTCTCGGTAATTGAGAAAGTTGGATGCCACAGCCCATTAGCCCAATAACCCTTCTTAATTCCTTATCCTTAATCCTACTATGGTTGACAGCACAATTGCAGCACCTGTGGTGTTGCTGGTGTTAAAGGCGACGGTAGCCACCTTACCATCAAGTGTACCATCAGCCTCTCTGACGACCTTAAAATAAAGAAAAATATGTATAGGTAAAAGTCCAAAAATTTCCAAAACTATATAAATTCGCATTGTTTCATGAAATAATAAGTAAATCAAAAGATAATAACAATTTACGCCTATATATTGGCATTAAACATCTCTTATAAATAGAAATCAAAACATCAGATCCTTTGATTTATTCTAGTTAGATTTTTCAAGAGGAAAAATCCAAATGTAGATAAATAATAAATGAAACATATTCGACGCCAAAGATAATCTTAAAAGCTTTTGATTTATTCAAATAAAATTATATTTAACATTTGCTTTCACTCTATCCGATTAAAACTTCAATCACCGAAACGGCAGCAGTTTTAGTTTTTTAGAAAAATCCCATTTAACAAGCTTTCAAACGAAAAAGATCCTATATTCGTATAACTGCGGCGCCTATGTTCGAAGCCTTTGTAACGAAGGCAGCATTACTGAATTTATTAAAAATAATATTGACACGAGCCATTCAATTTCAAGGCTTCACTGTAACAGCATTATGAAGTTGTTTGGGTGCAAGCAACCCGAAATCGTTTTACGAATCCACACACAATAAGAGGCTTATGATAATAAACGCCCAGGGCGGCCACCACACCAAAGTGGATGTACGGACATACAAACTACATTCTCACGATCGCATACATGTATACATACACATACGAGGGTAACACTGAAAGTTTTTAGAAACTCGAAGACTAAATAATGTAGAAACTTATTAATTTTCGAAGTAATCTCCACTCCTTTGTATGTATCGTCGCATGCAATGGAACCACTGGCTGAAGCAGTGAGCCCACTCTTCTTTAGGGATCTTTTCACGACGTTTTCGAACGCTTTCACAGCATCTTCAGGGCTCATGAAGCGAATTCCTCTAAGTTTGTCTTTTATTTTTGGGAATAAATAGAATTCACATGGTGCCAAGTCGGGACTATAAGGAGGAAGACTCACTAATTCCACACCTTCCATATTCAAATATGCGATTGTTTGTATGGCGGAGTGATCTGGAGTATTATAGTGATGAAGGAGGATCCTACTTCTTGGGCGCTTCTGTCGAACATTTTCTAAGACAACTGACAAACAAAATTATACCAGTAAATCATCGAAAGGAAACACCCACTGTGCAAATTGCATTTTGGTTTCAGGTTCGTAGGAATATATCCAGGTTTCATCTCGTGTTATGATGTCAAATACAGCATTTGACTCACCGGCACCAATCTAAGCGATGGCGTTTTTTATTTTCTGTCAATTTATGGGGTATCCCTCTAGATTTTAACGCAAAGCTTCCTCACGCCTACCTACTTGGTTAGCAACGCAAATTATTTGCTTTAAAACAAAAACTCTAATTGAACGTGAAATCGTATATAATGTAAGAAATTACAAATGAGTCTTGCTTTAAATTCCGATCTAGTGCCGCCTTAATGTATACGAACAATAGATATAAAAGCACGATTGTAACCAATGATGTATTAGAATGAGGCAATAACGGTAAAAAGCCGAAAATTTGATAATAAGAAAACATAAAAAGCTAACATTGTGACCTGTCTTCGTGAATACGTAATATTTAGAACGCGATAGCGGTATCAGGTGTGGCGGTAATACGAGCATAACCGATGTAATGTACGATATCAATATGCGGTATCAACAACCAGGGCACATACGTCCTTGTTATGTATGCATCTTTTATGCATGGGTTCAGTGTAAGCACGCCCTAATACTTTGTCACATAGTTAACCAAGAGATAACAAATGCAAATACAAGGTGCAATATATATAATAACTTCATCGTCATCAAGTAAATAAGAATAAAAATAAGAATAAATTTTATTTGTCACAAAAGATATTATATAATAGGAAATGTCGCATGTGCATCGAAGCTGTTGGTGGACATTTTGAACATTTGTTATGAAAAAATAAATAGTTCCTATTATTCTGTTGTTTTATACATATTATTTTGAAACATTTAGAACAGTTAAATTTTTTGTATCAAGTTATAAACTGGTGAACTGCACTGCTAGCTTTGTCTTTGAATTGATAGAATAAGTCAAAACTACAATGGTAACGAGTTACACGAAACAACTTTCTTGGAATTAAAAAAAAAAGGCAAGTGGTATTAAAGTGATATTTTCACTTTCCTAATTTGTAAAGTAGATTTTGGTCAGAAGTCTTGCAGATATTTAAATGAAATTTGTGTGACGTATTAACAGAATATTAAAGAAGTTTTTAAGATAGTTTTAAAAAAAATTTTTCAGTAATTTTTTTGAGTTATATCCTTAGAAAGTTAAGTCGTTATACTCGCTTTTAGAAAAATTTTGAGAACAAATTTTTTTATTCAGTGTAGTTCAATAGCGTCCATTACTTAAATTATATTCTCATGTGATAGCTATAGTATCAGGCTATAAGAATAAAAATAAATTATAGCTTTAGTAATAATGGATTACTCACAATAAAGGAAATTGTTTAGGAATTCGGAGTTACATAACAGCAGCAAAAAAAGCTGAATAACTCGAAATCTAATAATAATCGCTGAACATACATGGGGGTCCATTGGATAGGTATTGAGCCCCTCTACTACACCCCGTTTGATCCGTCGATGCTGGGTCATCCTGTATAATAACACACACACCAACGTGCATAACGCAGGTTGTAAAAACCTGCGCTGGTCTTCCGTTAGAGCCGATAGTGAGGTCACGCACTTGTCAATACACAATATAAGAAAATAAAAATGTAAAACAAAAGAATCCAAAAACAAATTAAGTGCAATATAAAAGTTAATATGCAATACAAACTAAAAGAAATAAAAACAACTAGATATTGTTATTATTATTATTATTATTATTATTATTATTATTAAAACTTTTTATTTGTACTATAAACAATAAAATAATATAAACAATTATACAAAATCCGAAAGAAACTAATAAATTATATTCAGAAGGCACTAGCACGCACTAGTGTCGTTCGTTCGTAGAACTTCGATTGGCGGATATAGACCTCCCCTACAATTTTCCAATGGGATCGATGAAAAGTTGCCTGGATATAGCGTCGACCAGCAGTCCTTATTACGGCTATATAGTTCTATTATATAATAAACTTATATAATAGAACTATATGAACTTTTTCAAGCGAGTTGTAACTGTGAACAAATTATTATAACACATTATATAAAATGATGTCTCTTTCGTCCGCTTCTGTCTGTTTTTTCCGTAAATTCTAAAATACCAAACGGATTCTCATAAGACCTTCACTAAATGAAAGAGCAATAAATGGAAGTTTTGTGTATAAAAATTACAGCAGTATAAACTACAGTAAATCTACTAACGAATAAGTACAAATTAATCATTACTATTATGTAAAAATTATCATTCACTAATAAAGCGATGTACTTGTATGTCCCTTCAAGCGGTATGGTATCAATATTTCTTTTTTTGTATGCATTTGTGATATTTTTGTGTATTTGTAAAGTATTCATTTGTTTTATATAAATTCCACAGTGTATTTTACAAATATATTAGATTGGTGGTATGTTCGTAACGCGTACTAATGTTTATCTTAAAATTTATAAGTTTCTCATTTCACACACACACACACATCCGCATTCAGACTTATACACACGCACGCTCATTTCTTTGATTTTTCTAACAGATAGTTTGACAACAAGTGTTCATTTATCTTAGTTTTAGTTTGCGGTGTGGTTATTGAGGAGCCTAACCTAACCTTCAATTGCATAATCTTAAAAAAAATATCCTTGGGAAGCCGGGGGCTAGTTATTATAAAAAAAAAACTCTCCTGTCCGGCAGGCAAAGCATAATTAGATCTGACAGGTCGCCCGGAACGAGTACGATAAAATCTTGTCCAGATCAAATTCTGCTCGAATGAAGTGCTGGAACGGCGTGTGTCCGCGGTTGGAGCAAAATTAGCCTCGGCCGAAGGAGTGCAGAAACACACCCCAGAAGAAGAATCACAAAAAAAGAAGAATCACATCTTATTATAAACTTTAAAAACGCCTTAATAGTCTATTTATACTACTTAGTGTTGGTAAAAAGATAATAAGTTACAAATAAGTAGAAATAGAGTCTTGACATAACAGTTGTAAGTTATTGGGCACACGCGATGCCAGCCGCATGCGATACGTCATGTTACATACAATTTCCCAATTGACAGCTGTCACGTAACCACGAACATAAATAATCCATGTAGGTATCGAGTATCGTATCCCGAGTCATTCATGGTGATATCATAAGGTTGAAGACACTTAAAGCGTTTAGATATGTCACTATACGATCAACCTATAGTGTTTAGTTGCATTTTAGATGAACTGCTTTTTTTTTTCACTATAAGTCAAATTCAACATAAAGATCGGCTCGTAGTGCTGCACAATTATAAGTGAACATTTAAAAAATGTTAAAATAAATTTATATTTAGATGCTATGATTTTATTATATGTATAGAAGTTATTCATATTTTGTAATAACTTTAAAATAAACTCTAACTACAACCTATTGGCGTATCTATTTTTTTCAATTGCCAAAAGAAAAAAAAACCGCTGAGTAAACACAATACTGAAGAAGGCATCTGCTTTATGTTGAACGTAAGTGGCCGATATAGTGGCATCGATACACTTCGCACATGGGCCTAAAGCCATCTTTTAATCGGGCCTCACTCAAATTGATTAGTACGCTACTTCGCTACTAGTGCAGGTCCAATTTCAATTCACGTTTAAATGGATTCACTAATAATAGATGTTTAGACTTGATAGATTTGCTACTTTAATAGTTATTACGTAATTAAGGTAGTTGATATAATTGTGTATATTTAACAAGAAGTGTCTTTTAAATTTTTATTTAATATACAAGCCCCCGGTTCCACAAATTTTATACAAAAATCTTCCTTGTTCATCTCTCTTTCCATTAGTGAAAACCGTATCAAATTCCTATAGGTGGTTTAGAAGTTAGCGCCTTAGCGGAGAAAATGGAGATGACATTAATTTTCATATTGATAAAAAGCCCATTGTGTTATTTTGTGTTTTATAAGATAAAATAAATAAAAAATACATAAAACAGAAATAAGATTATTTACGATGTTCTTTTAGATTAGAGACCTTGTTATATAAAAATATGTAATTCTTTCTAAGACCACTTAGCACACTCAAACATCAATGAAAGAAATCCGCTCAATAACTAAGTACAAAACTTGAATTTTTTTAATAGCGACACAATAATGTACATATACATACAGGTCAAGAACGTTTTGCGTGAGGTTTTGACTGTTTTGTGTCTAGTCTATCTATACTAAAATTAAAAAGCTGAAGAGTTTGTTTGTTTGGTTGAACGCGCTAATCTCAGAAACTACTGGTTCGAATTGAAAAATTCTTTTTGTGTTGGATAGTCTATTTATCGAGGATGGCTATAGGCTATATAAAATCAAGCTACGACCAATAGGAGCGGAGCTTCAATGAAAAATGTTGCAAAAACGGGAAAATTATCCCTTTTGAGAGCTTCCGTTGCGTGCGCTGCATAGTTTAAGTTACTCAAAAATCATGTATGACGGAATTGTTCCCCTTTAAAAGTTGACTCACTAAAACCTGTTTATGGTAATCAAATTTGTTCTAAAATAACGCATTACTTGCGAAGGTATTTTTATAAACATAATATTAATCCTTATCCAAATAAATACATTATTCATCACAAGTATTTAATTTTGAACAATATTGCCGTTGACATATGTAACAATCATAATCATAATGTGTACATAAATGTACTGTGTCGTGACATTACTCTGTGGAGATACTTGTTTAGACTGTGGTGCAATTCAACTTGATCATGCGTCAGCGTCAGCTTTCAGAAAGCGAGAATAATAGAATTGCGCAATACGTTTGTTATTATTATTGTTTGTGTCAGAGAATTGTGATTTAGCAGAAAAGACTGTAAATTGAACCTAATAAATATACTACGAATCTAATCACTGAATGTTTAATTATTGAGCAAGGAACACAACAGTTCAGAAGTGGGATTACTGCAAAATAATTGCATATACGCTCACTGAAACACAAAAGGTAATATTTGATTGAATACATTTTTTTTCTTTTTCTCTTAAACAAATATTGAGCTGGACAATGTTTATACATGTCAAATTAAAATTACTAGGTACATATTTTAATATAAACAAAGACTAGGTCTATCAAATTGCTAGAAGTGTATACAATCTCTAGTGTTAAATTGTGAATGGTTGGTTTACATTTATAAACATATTGTTAAATGATTTTCTTTACTTTGATATTGTTATTCTGAACAATAAAATAAACCACAACCAATAAACGACAGTTATCTATAAATAAATTTAAAGTTTATAATAAGAAAACCCCATACTAAAGGGGTATTATAAATGATGAACATCTTTATATTATATTATAATATTACAATGTTTTGTTACAAATTATGTAATTTACGATTTATAAAAAGAACAACAATGGGTTTTTTTTTGCTGAGTTCTTCTTCTAAGCAGTATTCTGATCCGGTGGTTGTTTCTAATTATAATATTTGATGAAGATAAATGTTTTGTAAAAAAAAATAAACTTATCTACATCCGATAAATTATTTATTATAAAATTATCTTTGATAGTATTGATTAAATGGGATGATTATTAGAATAAAATTACAGCTTTGTTTCTCTTGTGTTGTAGTTCTTTTACATAATTTTTGTTTGAATAATATTTGTCATACATTAACATGCTATGATTTGTCTACTAAACATTATGTATATATTGAGATTCACAAGCTAAATAAACATTCTGTATTTTACAATCTAGCAACAGATGTCCACATTACATAGCTATGATAAAATGATCTAAGACTATTTTTTTCTTCACTGAGTTTCAGGGAACATTGAGGCTAGAAAATGAGCCAATCACATAGACTAAGTACCGAGAGGCGGAGAAGCCGAAATGATCATAGACGCTTAGAGACGCCGCCTCTTGCTCGTGACTGCAGAAGCCACAGCTGTAGATCACAACATAAGGGAGACTATTACGGCCGCAGCCGTAGCCATCAAATGAATGACTTGGTTCAGCAAGAACTGTTATTAGAGAAAAAGAGGGACCAAATTCAAACCTTGGAAAAAGAAGTGAGAAAAATACGCCAGGACCTTTCACATGCACATGACCGTTCACAGTCGACAGTCAACCGAGGGACTACAGTGGAAGCACGGGTCTTTTCGAAACGCCACCGAGCCGTTTCAATTGAATACTCGCCTCAACGAAAGCAAAGGTGTGATGAGCCTACAGATGTAATTATGCAATTTTTAAAATCATTTAAGGATAAATCGGGGGATCGTGAATCGTTTGCTCATATTCAAAATGTTATTCCTGATTTTGATCCACTTTCCAAGGAACAAACTATTACCATGTGGATTAATTAAGTGGAAGAATGCTCGGATATTTATGGGTGGACAGAGAAGCAAACGATTCACTATGCCTTACCTAAGCTAACGGGCCATGCCAAAACATGGTACCAGGGACTGCCCTCTCTTAGGCATTCTTGGTTGGAATGGAAACGAATATTGCAAGATTCGTTTCCTGCAACCGAAAATTATGCAGAACTTCTAACAGAGATGCTTGATAGAAGGGCGGTTCCTGGAGAATCCTTTGAAACTTACTATTTTTCCAAACTTAATCTATTAAATAGATGTAAAATATTTGAGAAGCAAGCAGTAGACTGTTTAGTACATGGAATAGAAGATAGAGGTATACGAGTGGGCGCACAAGCCGCTAAGTTTACTAAACCAGAACAATTGTTAGAATTTTTGAAAACAATTAAATGTAAGGAAAATTTAGGATATAAAAAGGATAGTTATAGCTCCAATAGAGATAGGAATTTTACTGGCATTTTGTCAACTACGGATAGCTCCGTGAAAAAGACTGAGTTTTCTAAACGAGTTTCTCGTCGCCCAGAAACTATAAGTCGGCCGGAGACTATAACCTGTTTTAACTGTAAAGCAACTGGTCATCCAAGTTTCAAGTGTCCAAAACCTTTAATAAAATGCATCAAATGCAACTTCATTGGTCATAGTGCTACTGATTGTCCAAGGACTCATGTCAAATCCACTGGAGATAAAAACGTCTTAGAGGTGTCGATTAACGATGATGCTGGTGATAAATACAAGGTTTTGATAAAAGTAAATAACATATCAGTCCCGTGTCAGGTAGATCTAGGAAGTCAGGTTACTCTAATTAGGATTAGCGATGCTAGGAAGATCGGTTTCGGTTGGCAATCGGTTGATGGACCCTTCTTAAGAGGATTAGGGAACATACCATATTTACCTATTGGTAGGGCTCTTGTCAGTATTGAAGTGCAGGGTGTAAAGGAAGATGGAGTGGAAGTTTACATCATTGATGACTGTCTTATTAATAGTCCTGTTTTATTAGGACATAGTTATACGGAAAGGCCTGGTATAAAAATAGTTAAAACCGACTTAGAACTTCTCTTTGAACGAATTTTGTCTAAAGATGAAGTAAAGGTACACTTGGTTTCTAAAAATAACGCTGTGATTCTGCCTCTTAGAACAGAAGCTCTAACGACGACTGCTAAATGCAACTATAATGGAAGTGTGTATGTTAATGGGTCGGTTAGAGGATCTTTTGGTAAAGAACACTATTTATTACCCGGTGAATATCAAATTCGTAATGGCGAATGTCGACTGCTTATTCAAAATATTAGTAACCGCAAGATCACATATGAGTGTGATTCACTGGTTACCCGAGCGCGATTTTTAGGTTTAACTAAAGAAGTTTTTGGTATAGTAACTGAAGTTCACAAGCCCTTACATGAGGTAAATGTAATAGTTGGAGACCAGCTAACAAAATGTGAGAAAAAGGAATGTTTGGATCTTTTGACTAAATATAAAGACTGTTTTTCAAATGGTTTACATGATTTAGGTTATACAACGGTGACTGAAATGGAAATACATCTTGAGGACCAAACTCCCGTAGTGTACAGACCATATCGCCTCTCCATTTTCGAGCGGAAGCACGTTCAGAACATGGTGGATGAAATGATCAAATACGGCATAGTACGAGAATCTAGCTCACCTTATGCTAGTCCAATCGTATTAGTACAAAAGAAATCTGGTGAGAAACGACTGTGCGTAGATTATCGTGCGTTAAATAATCGCACCAAAAGAGATCATTATCCTCTTCCACGGATTGAGGATCTATTAGACCAATTATCGGGACAAACCTTATTTACGACTTTAGATCTGGCATCCGGATATTATCAAATTCCTTTATCTGAAAGCTCTCGTGAAAAGACTGCTTTTGTTACACCTGATGGCCAATATGAGTACAATAGAATGCCTTTTGGTTTGGCAAACGCACCAGCCGTGTTTCAACGAGCTATTCATAAAATTCTCAACAAATTCAAGTTTGGCTATGTTATAATCTATATGGATGATGTACTAATCCCATCGAGAACATTCAAAGAAGGGTTACAACGTCTTGAAGAAGTTTTGTGCCAATTGCGTGACGGGGGTTTAACTTTAAAAATGGAGAAATGCCACTTCTTCAAAGAACGAGTGGACTTTTTAGGGTTTGAGGTTGACAAGAACGGAGTGAGACCCGGTACCCTAAAGACAGAAGCAGTGTCGAGGTTTCCCCCTCCGTCTAATCAACATGACGTGCGACGATTTATTGGCTTGGCAAGTTTTTTCAGAAGGTTTATTAAGGATTTTGCTTTGATTGCGAGACCACTAACGACATTACTGAAGAAAAACGAAGCTTGGCGATGGGATGACAAGGAAAGAAAATCTTTTGATACTCTCAAACGTTTACTGACTGAAAGACCAGTATTGATTTTGTACAACCCAAATGCAGATACTCAGCTGCATACAGACGCTAGCAAGTTTGGCTTGGCAGCTATTCTAATGCAAAAGGACGATAACAATACCTGGCGACCAGTATCATACTACAGTCGACAAACTACGATAGATGAGCAAAAGCTTCATTCTTTCGAATTAGAAACGCTCGCAGTCATCAGTGGTTTAAATAGGTTTCGTACTTATCTGATCGGCATAAAATTTACGATTGTTACCGATTGTCATGCTTTACGCAGCACATTTACCAAGAGAGATTTAGTCCCTCGTATCTCAAGGTGGTGGATCCAATTTTTGGAGTATGACTGTAACATCGAGTACCGACCGGGCGAAAAGATGGTTCATGTAGATGTTTAGTTGGATGGGTGTAATAACTAACCAACTATTTTTATTTACAGTTTATTTACACTATATTACAAAACAAATATTTACAATATTGCACTGCACAATATACACAAGTATTAAACACTGCACATGTTTTCCATTAAACGTTCCACCACACTATGTATTTATTATACACCGTATTTTTTTCGCCACTTGTCGCCAAAGCCCAATCTGTTCGTCCACTCTTTTTTCTTGCCTCCTTGGCGCATGTCTGCTTTTGTGTTTTTGCATTGTGTGGCCACTCTCATTGGACGGCTCATCTGTCGAGGGAGCGCGCGTGTTAATCTGCGCATACCCGTTACCTGGCAACGTAAGTTGTTAGTCCGTTTCCATTGGACGATAACTATGTCCGCGCGTTTCCATTGTATGTGGTAACGGGTACCGCTACATCACTCCCCTCCAGAGACCGTCCCTACGGGCGATAGTAGTCTGGCGGGCGGACGAGACGACCGCTTCTTGATGTGACCACTGCTTGCTCTTCGCTGTCCTTTTGAGGCGTGTCATCAGAGAGTAAGTAGGCAGGTCTGAGTCTGTCTATTGATACGCTCACCGGTTTACCTTTTACTGCTATCTTAAAAACTTTGTCGGTTCGCCATAACACTGGATGTGGCCCCGTGTACGCAGGCTGAAATGCGCTCTTGACTGCGTCTTCTCGCAGGAATACGTGGCTTGCTCTCTCCAGCTCTTTAAATATAAATGTAGGCTTCCGGCCGTGTCTTGAAGTAGGCGTTGGTTGTAACTCCTTCATATATTTAGATAGACGCCCTGTCAAGTCGGTGATGTCGGTGGTTGTGGGCGTAGTAGTACTAAAGAATTCGCCTGGCAATCGAAGACTTTCACCATAAACAAGTTCTGCCGATGTAGCTCCGATGTCTTCTTTATAGGCGCTTCGAATGCCCAGTAACACTAACGGTAGCGTCTCAATCCAGTCTTTGTTGCTGTGACAGGTTATCGCCGCTTTGAGCTGTCGATGGAATCTTTCCACGAGTCCGTTGCAAGCGGGATGGTAAGCTGTCGTTGTCTTGTGCTCGAAACCCGCGATCTTCGACAGATGCTTGAATAAAGCTGACTCGAACTGGCGTCCGCGATCAGTGACAATGGTTGATGGGCAACCAAATCGTGCAATCCAACCACTTAGCAACGCCTTTGCGACTGTCTCGGCTGTTATGTCCTGGATTGGTACGACTTCAGGCCAACGAGTGAAACGATCTATTGCTGTCAGACAGTAACGAAAGCCTTGGGAAGGTGGTAATGGCCCAATGAGATCGATGTGCACATGTCTGAATCTGGCTTGCGGTAATTGAAATGTACCTAACGGTGCAGACACATGACGAGTTACTTTCGACCTTTGACATGCTATGCAAGCTTGGGTCCATTCTTTGCAATCCTTGCGCATACCAGGCCATACAAAACGCTGAGCCACTAATTTTAAAGTTGCTTTAGCGCCGGGATGACTTAGTGAGTGAATTGCGTTGAAAACTTGCCTTCTCAAATGTTTTACTACGTATGGTCGTGGTGCTGTTGTACTGACGTCGCAATATAACTTTTGATGGCTGCTAGGGATGTTGATTTGCTTCAAAATAAGTGATGTTTCGCCTGTAAGAAGTTGTTGCAGTTCAGGATCGTGTAACTGAGATTTCGCTAGGATGTCGATGTCCACTGGCTTTTCGAGTTCCTCGATGCGAGATAATGTGTCAGCCACGATGTTATCTTTCCCTGATATATGACGTATATCTGTTGTGAACTGTGAGATGAAGTCGAGGTTTCTGAACTGTCTAGGTGAACAATTTTCTTTTCTTGAAGTAAATGCGTAGGAAAGTGGTTTGTGATCGGTATACACCGTGAAATGTCTGGCTTCCACCATATGTCTGAAATATTTTATCGCTTCATAGATCGCTAGGAGTTCTCTGTCATATGGTGAGTACTTCTTCTGTGCTGGACTAAGCTTGCGAGAAAAGAAAGCTAGCGGTTGCCATGCGTTGTTCTTCCATTGCTGTAGAACAGCGCCTATAGCGTTGTCAGAAGCGTCGCACACGACTCCTAGTTTTGCATTGCAATCTGGATGGGCTAACATTGCTGCTTGAGATAAGCTTAGTTTGCAGTTCTCGAAAGCTTTTAGGCTGATGTCATCCCAGTTGACAGGGTGTGATCCTTTGATAGATCCGGTTAACAAGTTGTTTAGAGGAGCTTGAATATTGGCAGCACCGGGGATGAATCTCCGGTAAAAGTTGAGCATGCCTAAGAATCTTCTCAACTCTTTGACAGTTTTAGGGATTGGAAAGGAATCAATGGCCGTAACCTTGGATTGTACAGGTTTGGTCCCATCTTTTGAAATATGATAACCCAGAAACTCTATCTCAGGTACACCAAATTCACATTTTGCTACATTGATGATAATGCCGTACTTTTTGAGTCTGGTGAAAAGTTGACCTAAGTGGTTTTCGTGAGACGTTTCGTCAGGGGAATAGACCAGGAAATCGTCGATGTAAGGATAAACGAAATTTAGTCCACGCGTCACTTCGTCAACAAAACGTTGAAATGTCTGACCTGCATTACGTAGGCCGAATGTCATGTACGGAAATTCAAAAAGACCGAATGGAGTAGTGATCGCAGTCTTGGGAATGTCCTCTGGACTGACAGGAATTTGGTTATATGCTTTTACGAGATCAATTTTGGAGAATATTTTGCAACCAGAAATATTGTGAGCGAAATCATGAATGTGACGAACGGGATATTTGTCTGGGATAGTTCGGGCATTTAGCATGCGATAATCACCACATGGACGCCATCCGTTGTCTTTCTTGGCAGCAAGGTGAAGAGGGGATGCCCATGGGCTATCTGATGGACGAGTTGTTCCACATCTCATCATCGACTCGAACTCTTGACGGGCTATCTGTAGTTTGTCTGGAGCTAAACGTCGAGGAGAACAGGCAATAGGTGGGCCGGGAGTAGTGCGTATGTGGTGTACAGTATTATGTTTCGGTACGCTATGAGTCCCAGACGGCCTTTTAATTTCTGGAAAACGACGTAATATGTCCAGATATCTTGAAGATCCAGTGAGAGTTTTCACAGATGCAATTGTGTTCTTCATTATATCGGGAGTTGCGTGTGTCGTTAAAGATGTGCTGTTATCCACCAGTCTTTTATTCCGACAGTCTACTGCCAAGTTGTAGAAAGATAAGAAATCGGCGCCTATGATAGCTTTGGGGACATCCGCCACAATGAAACGCCATGAAAAATCTCTTCTTAAATTTAAGTTCAAATTCAAGTGAATGTACCCGTAAGTGTGTATCGGTGTACCGTTAGCGGCGTACAGTTGATACGTTGACAGATGGCGGCGTTGTTTTAAAGCTGTGTATGGGAAGACACAAAGCTCGCTTCCGGTATCTACGAGAAATTGCATCTTCGTTCTAACGTCGGAGACGAATAGGCGACCAGCGACCTGTGGGCTGTCAGCGGTCGCTATTACCGACGGCCCGGAGAGTTTTCCGACTTAAAGTTGCATGGCTGGGAGCATTTCTTTGCTCTGTCGCCGAATTTGTGGTGGTACCAGCATGTCGGGAATCGTCGGGCTGCGGTAGAAGACTGCGATGAGGCTGATCGGCTTCGTTGTCGTTGCGAGCGGTGACTAAGCCTTGTTGTAAGGTTGCGCAGGCCTTTTCTTATTTCTGCAATTTCTGAAGCTAAGGCGTCGTAAGAAGTAGCGTGTGGTGTCGACGGAGATGGTGTAGAAACGACCGTAACATGTGGCGTCGTAGGTGCAATCTCCATTACTCTATCTGCTAAGTCAGCGAGTATCTCCCATGGTGCGTTTGGTTGTCCGGCTATCACTGTCTGAATATTTTGCGGCAAACGGCTAGTCCACAAAGTAAGCAAGATGTCATCGGGAAATTTGTCACCGGCTAGACCCCTAAGGTGTCGTAGAAATTGCGACGGTTTCCTGTCACCCAACTCTTCGTGCATCACTAACTGTTTGAATTTTTGCTGCTTTGAAGCGGACAATCGTTTGATCAACTCTGACTTTAGTTTTTCGTATTTACCTACGCTTGGTGGCGATACGATGACATCTTTGACCTCGATCGAGAATCGTTGATCTAGCTGCCCAATGACGTAATAAAATTTTGTGGTATCGGAGGTGATGTTTGAAATCGCGAATTGTCCCTCTATTTGAGCAAACCAAATCTCTGGCTCGTCAGGCCAGAATGGAGGTACTCGTACGCCGACTCTGAAAACCTCTGGTTGTGCGCTATCCTGTGCTGCAGTGCTGGCTCCCTGTTGCTCCATGTTGATGCGTACTCGGTTGAGGGGTCACCAGTTTAGTTGGATGGGTGTAATAACTAACCAACTATTTTTATTTACAGTTTATTTACACTATATTACAAAACAAATATTTACAATATTGCACTGCACAATATACACAAGTATTAAACACTGCACATGTTTTCCATTAAACGTTCCACCACACTATGTATTTATTATACACCGTATTTTTTTCGCCACTTGTCGCCAAAGCCCAATCTGTTCGTCCACTCTTTTTTCTTGCCTCCTTGGCGCATGTCTGCTTTTGTGTTTTTGCATTGTGTGGCCACTCTCATTGGACGGCTCATCTGTCGAGGGAGCGCGCGTGTTAATCTGCGCATACCCGTTACCTGGCAACGTAAGTTGTTAGTCCGTTTCCATTGGACGATAACTATGTCCGCGCGTTTCCATTGTATGTGGTAACGGGTACCGCTACAGATGCACTAAGTAGAGGGCCCGTTGGTGCAGAAGTTGAGCAAAAGCATGTACTTGATGTTTTAACAGTAAATATAGAGGATTGGATTTCTACGGCGCAAACGGCCGATGAAGAAATAAAGCGTATTAAAGAAATTTTAGAGGATCCCGAAACACCCAAAATTGCTGCATATATTAATGAATACAAAGTAAAGAATGGCAAAGTCTTTCGCATTGTAGATGAAGGAAAATTGAGATGGGTCGTGCCGAAAGGAGTACGTTGGCAAGTACTGAGGTCTAACCACGACGATGTGGGTCACTTTGGATTCGAGAAGACTCTCGAGAGGATACGTTCATTGTTCTGGTTTCCTAAAATGCGAACCTTTATTAAAAAGTACGTATCGTCTTGCTTAGAATGCGCACATCATAAGATTCCATCCGGAGCTAGGGAAGGTTTCCTTCACCCAATACCTAAGGTCAGTGTTCCTTTTCATACTGTACATGCGGATCACCTTGGACCATTTCCAAGAAGTAAACGTGGCAGCATGTTCATTTTAGTAATTGTGGATGCATTCACCAAATATATTACATTGTATCCTGTCAGAAGTACGAAGTCAAGAGAGAGTGTGAAGGTGTTTAAAACCTTCTTTAGCTACTTTGGTGCTCCATCTCGTTTAATTACAGATAGAGGCACTAGTTTTACCAGTAAGACTTTTGAATCATTCGTGCGTTCAGTAGGCATAAAACATATTCTGAATTCGGTAGCCACACCACGAGCTAACGGACAGGTCGAACGGTACAACCGCACGATTCTAGCTGCTTTAAGCAGTATGACCCATGAGAAGGCTGACGACACTTGGGACACATATTTACCTGATGTTCAATTAGGAATAAATACCACCATTCATGAGGTGACAAGAAAAACTCCCACTGAACTTTTGTTTGGAAGAAAAGTTATTAATCCGTCTCAAGGAATTTTAAATAATATTTTTGATGACGTGGAAAATATGACAGTAAATACAAATATAGAAGAAATTAGATCCAAAGCAAAAGACCTTATTGATAGGAATCAGGCATCAAATAAACGAAGATTTGATAAACGTAGAAAAGAGACCATTAAATATAAAGAAGGGGACTTAGTTAGAATTATGCGTGCAGTTACAACCGGATCGGGGCAATCAAAAAAGTTAGAATCAAAATGTCAGGGCCCTTATAGGATCGTTAAAGTACTCACCAATGATCGTTTTGTTGTAGAGGACACCCCTCTTACCAGAAAAGCTAAGAGATACGAAAGTGTTGTGTCTAGCGATAAAATTTTTCCATGGACAAGTTTCAGTGCTCCTGCTTGCTCTTCAAGTGATGAGTGTGACGATAATGTGTCCGATTAAGTAATTTTAAGGTAATTAATGAAAATGATTATTAATAATTTTGTATTTTATGTAGAGATACTTAGTAATATTGATTCATTTTGTCGAAATGTCGTGTGGGGCATGAGTGGCATAAGGATTTGTCGTCCCAATGAGATGCATGGCATAACGACAAAATGATAAAAACTGATTCATTTGGTTGGAGCGGTGTGTTGGGCAGGAGTGGCGTATGATTTCGTCGCCCAAATGAGAAGCATACCGTTGCAATGAAATGACAATGGAAGTTGAAGTTGATTGGGAAGTTTTGGTATATTGGACATGAGTGGAGTCCAAATGGAACAATGATAGTGATTTATAACTTTTAATGATAGTAGTGAGATTAGACAAGTTAAAGTAGCAAGTAAACGGGATTGTAATTTTCTTTTTCCTGTCTTTTCTATTTTACTTTTGATTTATATAATTTTTTTTTTTTTATTATGTTTTCTTGAATGATAAACGAGGGGACTCGTTTTTCTGAGGATGGCCGACTGTAACAATCATAATCATAATGTGTACATAAATGTACTGTGTCGTGACATTACTCTGTGGAGATACTTGTTTAGACTGTGGTGCAATTCAACTTGATCATGCGTCAGCGTCAGCTTTCAAAAAGCGAGAATAATAGAATTGCGCAATACGTTTGTTATTATTATTGTTTGTGTCAGAGAATTGTGATTTAGCAGAAAAGACTGTAAATTGAACCTAATAAATATACTACGAATCTAATCACTGAATGTTTAATTATTGAGCAAGGAACACAACACATAATTTGATTTTAATGAATATCTTAGGAGATATCATAGTTTTAAAATGACTCCACAATATCTAATCTATCTATCTATACTAATATTATAAAGCTGAAGAGTTTGTTTGTTTGAACGCGCTAATCTCAGGAACTACTGGTTCAATTTGAAAAAGTCTTTTTGTTTTGAATAGTCCATTTATCGAGGAAGGCTATAGGCTATATAATATCACGCTACGATAAATATTAATATATATAAGTAGTGTCCAGTACCGCGCGCCTCAGGCGCACGCCACCGCCGCCGCGCCGGCGTTATGGGCCGCGCGAAGCGTGGCCGAGTTCAGCTAGTATTTTACAAAGTTACGCGGAAAACGTCGCGTGCAACAGATAGTAGTTTAATAACATTGCTTTGTTTAGAGAGATGTATATGAAAAGTTGAATCAAATAATTTTTTAAAGAATATATCTTTAAGTCTGCCGTACTTTACAAATAAAAATTGCATTAATAAAATTTAGTTCAGACTGTTCAATTTTTTTCTCTTTGCAATCTATTTCAATAAGTCTTGAGATGACAGCACAAGTGCTTAAGTTTTATGCTACTAAGCATACTTTATACGTATTCTCCGTATGTATACACTAAATGCAAGAAAATGGAGACTGTAGTGATACTGTCGCTGATTTCGAAATTCAAAACAGATTCTAAGCTACAACGCACCAAAGCGGCGACATTGTCGGTCCACTTTGTGGTAAGTGGAAGACGCCTATAACACAAACAACGCCGCAGGTGCTGCATAAAGTACTGCTGACCATAGTAAGATTGAGGATAGAGCAATGGGCTCTAGCATATCTTACTCACTCACCGAAACAAAACAGCACACATGCGGTTATTTCACGGTGGTCCTCTGTAAGGAGGTGGTTACTGGCTCCAGACAGACTGACGAAATGACTGCGAAACGCAGTGTGCACTGCTACTACTTTCCAGATGCAGACCAGAGCCAATTTTGAAAAGTTAATTTTCAAAATTGGCTCCAGCCGGGAATGGTTAACGGGATCCCCGAAACAGAGTGTTAAAGCAATCACCCTAACAACTCATCCAATGGGCTCGAGAACTTTAAGGATATCAACTTTTAGGATAGCGGGCGCGAATCTGGAGAAACGCCTGCTATCAGTCTGCTGCACTTTCTCGCTTCGCGTCTCTTTAAGAATCACTGAAGTTGTTTACTTTACTTGACCTGCGTCTATCTTTTTTCCCACAACTTTTAATATGTTATCGTACAACTATCAGTACAGAACTGTCACTCGATGACCTTTCTTTCCCAATGTTGTCTATTCTACGACCCTTGCCACTAATTACTTCTGATTACTAATTCTAAAAACGATGCCAGTGATATACCAGCGATGCAGGTTACTCATTATAGCCTGTCTTCTTCTGCTAAGGTCTTCTCTACCTTAGCAGAGTTCTTTCCATAACAAAACACAAAGAATTATTTTCGGGTTCGGGCAGGACAAAGTCTGCTGGGTCAGCTAGTTTTAATATAAAAAATTAAACATATGTTCATTTTAATTATCCGTTGCATAAATAGGTGACTTTTTTATGTAATCTGTCGCCCTGGGTGCTGCCGATCTTATTGCGTAAATATTAATGGATTAGAACAGGTGGTTACTGACTCAAATTGTCACTGCAAACCTTCACGTAACTACTTGTTCATCAAATGCTTAAAGCTTAGTCTTTACATCCAAGAGACTAAGGCTAAACTTCTGGTTAAGTCAACTATTGGAACGATATTCAAAATTAGCTCTGGTCCTACTATACTGGTATCATCTGTAATATCTCAGTTAATAATATGGTTGTTTAATGATAAATGTCATGAAATAATGATGTATTATGCCTCCAAAGTAATTAGACAAAAATATAAAAAAGATAATGCATAGATTGCAAGAAAAAACAAAGTTAAGAAAGCGCATGTTGACAATCTTATAGTCAAGTTAAGTACTTTAGAAGTTTAGACTAACAGTGACTTAACCAATACTTGCAGAGCACTCGTACTCTGCCTAATTAAGTGTTTGCTTACTGTAAAAAGTTGCTTAAAACCGTACCCTATTGCTTTTTGAACACATTGGAGGTAAATTCGTAAAATTATAACTTTTGGAGAGTAATTTAAAAAAAAATTACTACCAGCAACGACTTACTCTTAAACAAATTTTTCATACTTGTTCGAAAAACGGGGTTGGTTTGAATTGTTTTCTACTTGTTTGCTTGCGTTTAAACATTTTAATTAAACCACTTAGGAGTAGGAGAAAAAAAAACTCACTGTGCAAGCAAAGGGTTCTTAAGTTGAGTTCAAACTTTACATGCAGTGCCACTTATTGACGATAATATAGTTCTTTAAGGGCGGCTCCTTTTTTTTTATTAGAGTTACTTATTACATAAACTTGAACTTGTTGAAGTTATTGTTTAACGAATTTAATTTAAATTGTTATTGTTTTTTAATTGGACGCCGTTTGAGTTTAATTTTGTAAGGAATGTGTATCCACCAGTATAGATAAACGCTTCCATTTAAGTTTCTTCTAATACTAAACTTTGAACATAGTGAAATTATGGTTAAGTTCTGTTTATCTATACTTATTATAAAATAAAGTCTCTGCTGCTTCTGTCTATTTTGATATGAAACAGAAAGATAAACGAGGAAGGTGTAGGTACCTATATAATTTGCAGAAAAAATCGTAGACCTGCAAAGCCTGGTGTGAGTCGCTAGTATTAATATAATTTTGTAAAACAAGAGATAGCCATCTTCTAGATGAGCTCGCTCCGTAGTCGGCTAGATGCTGGCCAAGAGCAAACCCATCTTTAATATAAAAAAAGAGCCAACTTTCTAAATTCGTTTATATAATATGTGGCGTGTAATCTCGGGAACTATTTCAAAAATTCTTTCACTATTTCAAATGTTGTTTGACAAAGACTGAAATTTGGTATATTAAACTGTTTATGACATTATATTATACCGTATACCATAATATACCATTTAATAACAATATATTAAACTGTAGTTTTGTATTCGAGCGAACCCAGGGCGCGTCGGCCCAGTATAAATTTATATTAATTAATATTATAAAGAGAAAAGATTTGCATGTATAATTCCCGGCACCTAAGAATGGCGAGATAAGCAGAAGTCGTTTTTTAACGCTTTTACAAAGCGACAGTGATGAAGAGGCCATACGAGTCGTAAAAGTTAAAGTCGTAACAAACATTAAAGTTAATTTAAGTTAATATTGCTTAATAATAATTAATTTCATTTTATAACAAATTTCTGAATTTAGTTTAACTAATTGTTTTTTAAACCTCACCCTAAACATTAATTTAAAATATTATGAAAACAACAGTGACCATTTTTATTGTACGTGAGTACACGCATCCTACTCAACCTTTCCCCCACTACGTTAAAATCTCGCCAAGTTATGTGCCGGTCACTATATATACATATTATGTATCTATTTTTGTATGTTTGTAATGAATAAACTCAAAAACTGCTGGACCGATTTTATAAATTATCAGCGAGTAGCATAGGCTACTGTCCCTCCTCCCATTTCCTCCCTCCCCCCCCCCTCATACAAATGTATGTTTGTAATGAATAAATTCAAAGACTACTGGACCGATTTAAAAAATTCTTTCACCTATAGAAAGCTACATCATCAGCGAGTAACATAGGCTACTCAGTACTCACCCTCCCCCATCTACCACCCTTTACCGCCCTCCATACAAAATTGCCGTAAAGAGACGCGGACGAAGTCGTGTGCAACAGCTAATATCAAAACAATACAGTGTGGAATTTTAAAAAATAATCACAAACATTCAAATAAAATTTACGCAAAGTATCTCCATTTTAACAAGTCTTTGTGTACTCAACTCAGTGTCGGCTGAGCGGTGGCCACCGTGGGCAGCGTCTGTGCCTCCACACTTCATTGTTCGTAACTTTTTAAGGAAACCATTGTAATATACTTCATCATCCTTCATTGTTTGCATGTTAGCATGTTCTCATAAAAATATATTATTCATCGTTCTTAAAGTTAATTTGAATTGCAAATTAAATTTATGTTTCAAATTTATAATTTAGTTTAATCTTTCCAGTGCCTCTGTATCGCTTTATGAAAATTGCAGAGCCCATTTCTTTATATCTTATTTCTTATCCTTGGATTTACTAAGTTTGGCAGCGCATTTGTGACTTTAGCCACCTAAAATCGACTAAACTGTCAGCCTGCCAGCCAACTTTTACATTAAAAAAAAACTACAGTTGTTAGTTAATTAGATTTTTTTTCTAGAATAGAAAATGCTAAGTGAGTGCTTAGTATCAAGCATAAGGAATATGGTAATTTTTAAAAATATTTGTATACAATGGGTTATATCATTATATAACCGTAAAAATATCCAGCGCCGAGAAACTAAAATTAACTAACAGCTACGGTCACTTTAAACCGAAAACACTCGCCCTGTTGACGCGCTTGTCGTGACGTCTACAATAACAATCAAATTTAATGTTAAAAATCACAAATCAAGCATCTCCGCCTTTGTTGACACTGTCATTATAGACTTTGTCGTCACATTTGAATTGACCAATAGCGTCGCGTTTCGCGTATTTTGAATTTCCCACTATTTTTTTGCGTTTTTTAATAATTATTTTCTTATCGAAAAAGAAGTAATATTAAAAAATATTTACATAAACATAATGCTAAGGAAAAAATGTTAATAAAAAAATGTTTAAGCCTTTTTTGAATTAGACGCATATTATTCCCTATTATTCTGTTGGAATATATCAAAATAAATCTGTTTCACTTTGACAAGTAAATTGAGATTATTTCTCCTTCAAACATAAACATTAAGCTTATTACAATAGCTCTTTGTTTCTTCATAAATTTGTGGTTAATTCTGTTCTGACTGCGCCCCTTATTAGAGATACGAAATATGTATTACTAATTAAATAATATCATTTTCTGCAAATCAAAAGTTTCGATGCTTTCAACAACCCAATAGTCATAGGTAGGGATTTTTAGTAGTTTCGCTCCTATAGGGATATAGGGATAAGGAATAACCCTTACAACGCGATTTCGAAAATTAAAAGACCCATCCTTGTCCGTGGTTCAGACAGTTGATTTAATTATTGCTGATATTGTATTCAATTTTTTTAAATTTTATTATTATTATATTATTATTATTTAGAAATTTTGAGCCAAAATGATGGGGAGACGGTGTACCTCCGACAGAAGCACAGTCGGTCGGGGTTTAGGCCGACAAGGACAGAAACCGACGTATTATTTCGGCCGTATCGAGCAGCACCGCTCTCTGCATCTGGCCCGGGAGGGAACCGCCACGGAATCCCAACCGCATCAGGTTGTCCCTGAGGCTGATCGGGATTAAACCATTCACGGACAGAACAATTTGGAACAATGGGACGATTTCAGCAGAGGCCACAGCCCACATGTCGACGATCCCGTGGGCCAAGTCGAGGTACTCCCTCCTCTTTTCGGTTTCAGCCTTCACGAGACCATCGTCATGCGGGATAGTGACATCCACCAAAAGCACTCGCGACTGCTCCCGGTCCATCAACACGATATCAGGTCTATTCGCTAGAATAGTCCTGTCCGTGATGATGGGCCTGTCCCAGTATTATTATTATTATTGGGATGTTGCTCTGCTCGTTGGAGTTGCTGTTGCCTCGTTGGAGGCCATGTAATAAAACTGTTACATTATGGTCACAATGTAGTGGACCTTATGTCTTTTCATTACAATTTAGGGAACATTTTCCATAAAGGATTTGTCAATTGATAGGTTTGTATCAACGAACAAACAAGAAAATGTTATTAAAAAAAAACTTCAACAGAATTTTAGTTATCATTACACAACACCTCATAATTATAATTAGTGCTATGTTAACGCACTTTTGAATTGGTAACACAAACACAAGTCCAAGTGTTCTTGTGAAATCACACAACTGCGGAGTGTGTCAATAAACTTCTTGTTCGTTGCACGTAAAGTATCTCCGAGGAGAAAACGGAGTTTAACAGTCAATTGGACGTTTTATGTGTAATTAAGCTGATCGTGGACAGACCGAGTCGTTATTGACCCCGGACGAGTGGAGTTTGGGGACCTCTTATAAAATCAGGTAAATAAATATTAAGCACCAGAGTCCCCACTTCGAACTGCTAAATTGCGCGTGTATTTTAAGTGTAACCGTTTTACTGACACTAGGGTTTAGGAAAGTGAAGTTTCACTAACAGGCCCACTTGATTCTTGGGGCTACAAAAAGAGTAAGCACTAGTTAAGGCGACGCCAGCCCCTAATGATAAAAAATCCATTTATTTGTAACCATTTTCCTTTTAAATTATCAGAATAATTATAATTTAAAAAATATTCAAATCATCTGCAGGATATATGAAAGGGGATCATCATAATTATTTTTTAAATTATATTTAATTATATATATATAAAAAAATACTAAGTTGGGGTTTAATATCGATGTTGTAACCGTGCGATTTGCTTAATAATCAATATTTTAAATAGCTGATTATTGAGATAAATTTTAAGATCCACTATCTGAAGTCTCATCAAAAGAAAAATTTGAACTATACTTTATTTAATTTTTAAATAGATATTTCCGAGATTTGTAAGTACGGCCGGTAGCGACTACTCCTCAGCAGTACCGTCAATTCAGTGCGGGACGAGTTTTGCGGCTGGAGTCGCCGTAAAAGTAAGTGTGCCACTTGTCCTGTCAGGATAAAGAATAAGGAATGCTCTGGTATCCCAAACACAGCTGGCGCATCGAAACATAACATCATTCGAGTCGTTATTTTACCGTGGTCCTCTGAATATGATAATGAATTGAATAAAATGTTGGCTAAGCAATGTGATATCTATACTAATATTATAAATAGAAAAGATTTGTATGTATTTTTGTACGTTTGTAATGAATAAACTCAAAAACTACTGGACCTATTTTAAAAATTCTTTCCCCTATAGAAAGCTACGTTATCAGCGAGTAACATAGGCTACTCACCCTCCCCCATTTCTCCCCTTTAACCCCCTACATACAAAATTCCCGTATTCCACCAATAATATTTCATAAAGAAATGCGGACGAGGTCGCGTGTAACAGCTAGTATTTTATAAAATAATGTCGTTATTGGTTGAATATTTAATGTAAGGTAACATCAACTGTCAAGTCGAAGCCCACCTACTTTGACAGTTAGTTGATTGCTATAATATTCATAGCAAAAATATTCAATAGTAACTGTCTAAGAAAGTATCTTAATATGCAAATAAATTTTATTATTATAGACATATAACATGTTAACATTTTTTTAAGATCTCAAACTGTTACTACGCAAGATTACCTACTCTTTAATACGTTTTTAATCAGCGTATATCATAAAGCATAGCGGTTGTCACAAAATTCAGTTATTAACGGATTTCATCAATTTTATACATTAGCACAGTCTAAACATACTTACGATATTAGTATAGATGTAAAAAATATAAAAATAACTTTTATCTGCCTTTGACTACCGATATATTTTCATTTAACTTTTATATTTAACTATTTTGTTTTGCAAATTTTATGAATAAACCTTCCTTGTTCACCCTTGCATGAAAACATTATCCAAATCCATTGTTAGAAGAAATCAGCGGACACAGATGAAGGCGAACAGCTACTTTATTTGATAATCGTGTAAAAATCGTGACAGTTTAAATTAAGTTAAAAACATCGGCCCATTCATATGTAAATTTAATTATAAATTTAATTAATTGTAAATTATCCGAAATAAATAAATATTATTATTATTATTATTATTATTAACCATAATTAACTATATTATATTGTGTAATAAAAAATATGTCACTTTCAGCAAGAGTTACAACTCTTGCTGAAAGTGACATATTTTTTACAAGCTTACAAGCTTTACAAGCTTCCTTTCCAAATAAGCTTACAAGCTTATTTGGAAAGGAGAGAAACATCTAATCTCCACATCTATGAACTATGACTTCTTTTAAAGCACATGGTAACTCTAAACGCCAACGATGACAATATAGAGTCCCTAAAATATCTAATAAATGTAACATTGTCGAATTATCCCATGGAGAAACTGCATATTTTAATTGATGACTTTTTACAACTCCTTTAAAGTGGAAATGAAAAAAAGAAAGAAAGGAAGAAAGTATTTATTTATCAAAGATTTTTAAAGGACTGTAAGGAGTTTATGTAATAGAAAAAAAATCGATAATGTCTTTTATGTCATTATGAGCCGTAGGACGTTCACTGCTGGACAAAGGCTTTCAAAAGACCGGTCAGAAGCAGCCTGGATCCACCGTCGACTGACGGCCCTCATCAGGTCGTCTGTCCACCTTGTGGATCCACCAGATGTCCTACGCTGCCCACTGCTACTTCAACTTACTAATCCGTCGGTTTATATCGGTAACTTTCGTTCGTCATAATTATTTCATGTATTTATGTGTAAAAGGCGTTGATGTGATACATAGTACTTATATAATCTTATATACCTACTTATATAATATCAAAATAATAAATACCTATTACAAGAGCATTGACGTCATAAATGTATTGATTTAATTTGGATGTCCTCTCAGCGGTGAATCCAATTAAGGCCTCAGTGTGTTTGATTTAAAACAAAATGAGAACGAATTAAATCACTCATAAATTAAAATGGAAATTTAAAAGAAAATATAGCAACAGTTTAATTTATAAAATTGGCTGTGGTTTTGTTGGATATTGTTATGGAGTTTTTACTTTGTGTCAAAAGGGATACTGAGAAAGCTTTATTGCTGAAACATGATTGTATTATATAAGACACGACGCTGTGTGCCTTGAGGAAATCTAGCACCAAAATATTCTGTGACAAGTAATAAGTAGGAAACTAGGTGTGTAGGAATTGTGACAAGTTATCTAATTGTCAATCTATACTAATATATAAAGCTGAAGAGTTTGTTTGTTTGTTTGAACGCGCTAATCTCAGGAACTACTGGTTCGAATTGAAAAATTCTTTTTATATTGAATAGTCCATTTATTGAGGAAGGCTATAGGCTATATAACATTACGCTACGATCAATAGTATTATATATATTATATATAATATAAGCAGTGTCCAGTACCGCGCGCCCCACGCGCACTCCGTATGGGCCGCAGCGAAGCGTGACCGAGTTCAGCTAGTAATAAATAAAATCTTCTCAAGACGAACAAACAAATTATAAGAATTTTTTATTGTAAAAGTCAGCAGGCAGGCTGAGACTCCACTGAGGGAAGGTGTTTAACATCGCGTATTAACCCAAGAAACACATATGGTGCAGCAAGTGCCCTGCCGACCTATAAGTCGACTTATTTAAGTATAAGGGATTAGGAAGGAATAGGGAAATGGGCTCTGGCATCCATTACTTACTCCTTGAAATACAACAACATATAATACCTATGCTGTGGTATTTGTAAAGGGGTGGTTATTATCGCCACCTTGGTTAAGAGGTTTGGGGTTCTGTCATTATTTACTCATTCAAAGCGAACGCGAAAGAACGTATACTGTTATTTCACGGTACTCTAAGAACATGAATAATATAGAAGAGTTAATGTATATATTTTTAATTTTCGCAAACACGCCAAAGACGACAACTGTTGCATTTCTATACCTAAATCGTAAAATTAATAATTATTTATAAGTAAAGGTCGTCAGACAGGCTGACGGTCCGCTTATATTAGGTAGTGTATTGTATAAGATGTACTTCGGAGAGTTTGCTCGAGAGCTGCACGAGATCATACCGTCTTCCCCTTTCTTCTATCGGACATGCAGACGTATGGCTGGTTACTATCCTTACCTTGTCAAAATCCCTCTAATTTGGACCAAGCGTTTTAAAACATCTTTATTAAATGCCCACTGCTAAGGATTGGAAATCCCTGCCGGCGTCTGTATTTCCGAGCTCATACAACCCAAATCTTTTCAATCTTCGAGTGAATAGGCATCTTCAGGATGAGCTCCCTCCATCATCGGCCTCATCTTCTTACTCGGATAGATGCTGGCGAAGAGCAAATCCATCTTTAATAAAAAGAAACGCTACCCGTTACCTGAAAGGGTCTGTAAGGGGGTGGTCACTGCCGCCAGACGGGCCGCACAAATGACACCCTTATATATTTCCTACGATACTATGTTCACTTATGAATGTAGTATCGTGAAACCCAAAAGCACAAGTGCTGTTATTACAAAGTGATCCTATCTCTGTAAGAGTATTGTGCCTTTATGCTGAATAATTTCTAAATTACACTATTTAGAACTATTTATCTTTCGTAATTGCTACAAATGATAAGAGCAAAGCTATTTTAACAAACCTTTTACACATTAACAACTCGTTTCGTATTATCTCACTTAAGTATGCACAAATTTTGACCGACATTGACTTAACATATAGCAAACAAGTACCCACGAGGCCTAAGCAAATTAAATTCACGCTAGCTTTCATTGCGACGAAACAAACTTTGATGTTAAATGTAGAAATTGCAGATTAAGGCAAATTATATTGTTTTATACTGATTAGTGTTGTTTCACAACATGTGTTAATTATTCGAGACTCAATAGGTCTGAATATTGCGTAGTTGTTAAGTATTTTAGTAGATAAATTGTTTTTATATGTATTTATTTCAAGATATTAGGTTTTTTAAGAACCAATATATATATATATATATATATATATTGTAATATTATAAGTTCAAAAAATGAAAAAATTAATAACATATAAAATTAATAAACTACGACGATGCTTAAAGATACGAAAATAGAAAGAAAATAATAGAAGATTTTTTTATAGGAAATTTTTTAAATTAAATCTCTTTTATGTAAAGTTTATGGTTGGTACCTACTAACGGTCCACTTGATGGTTAGTGACTACCGTCGCCTATAACACAAACGACGCCACAGGTGCTGCAAGTACTCTGCCGATCATAGTAGAGTTAAGGGTAAGGAATTAGGAATGATTGGGATAAGGGATAGATATTGAAAAGGATAGGCAAACTTCATGAACTGTCATAGGCATAAACTTATTAGATAATTTTCTGTTAAATGTTGGCTGGTACGCTGGCTACCGTCGCCTATGATCACAAATAACACAGGAAGGGATCCAACTGCGGTGCTCACCGTAGTATTGTGAAGGATAGGGGACAAGGGATGCTGAGTATCCCTTGACCCAGGACAAGGGAGCATAGGACGCAGGTTAAACAATTTTAAGTCTTTTATTCAGATTATAAACTAGGCCTCTTGTCTTTGGGATATTAAAATAATTTTAAAAACTCATATAAGTCAATCATTTAGTAGTGGGAGTTTCATTGAGTTTCGTAATCTTAAAATGGGCAGGAAATCTGGCCTTACAGCCAGTTAGCACCCCCTTACAGAAGACCACCGTGAAATAACAGCATGTGTTTCGGTTAATGTGTACGGCATAAAAATACCTTCATCCCTACCCCCTTTTAATCCCTTATCCTTTGTCCTCCTAAGGTCCCAAGCACACTTGCAGCACCCATGACGTAGCCACCCACAATCAAGTGGACTGTGAGCCTGTCAAAAGTAAATACAAAAATTAATGCATTTCTGAATTACTGAGAAAACTCACTATTTGATGATTGAAATATAAAATTTTTAATTAAAGTCAGGTTATATGTAGAACAAAGTTGAAAATTCGTCGCTACATTTAAATGTACATTATGTATAAAGTTGTTTGAAAACAATAAATTTTGGATACATTGTATGTGTGTGTGTGTGTGTGTGTACGCGCAGGTAAATTATACATAAATTATACATAGAAGTTACGAGTTGAACGCTTATCCTTTCACACATTGATAAAGTTTTAGCGCGTTTGAATGGCAATGGCGGACATTATCGTAAAAGTTGGAAGTTTGTGTTGAAATAGCTCGGGCGAAACATAAGGGGTTCGCATACAATTGCTAAACTTTCTAATATACTAGGATATACATCCCCGCGTATGTTACAATATCGAGGAAAAATATCAAACTTTACTTATTTTATGACTTAAATACGTTTTACATTTTAATTACTGCGACAAATACCTTATCCCAAATACCAACACCCTTAAATACCAAAACCCCGTTTTTCTTTTTTTTTTTAGAGGCTAACCCTATAAAAGTTGATTATATATCAACTTTTATAGGGTTAGCCTCATTAACACATTCAGATGTTCTGTTACATTTTTTTTTCAAGTTAAGATCGGCAGACAAGCTGACGGTCCACTTGATGGTTGGCTACCATCGCCTACATCACAAGCAACGCCACAGCTGCTGCAAGTGCGCTGCCGATTACAGTAGTATTATGGATAAGGGATTGGATAGGAAAATGGGCTCTGGTATCCTTTACCCCGCGGCAACAGCATACGTGCTGTTATTTCACAGTGGTCTTCTGTAAGGGGGTGGTTACTGCGGCCAGACGGGCTGCCCAAATAACTGAAACGCAGTGTGCCCTGTCACTACTTTTCAGATCCAGACTAGTGCTAAATTCGAGAAGTTCATTTTTTCAAAGTTGACGCTGCCGGGAATCGAACAGAGCGTTAAAGGCAAGCACCCTAACCACTCATCCAACGGGCTTGTCATTTAGAGATATTCTAATTATGTATTTGATTTCTGTATACAAAATAAAACACTGTAAGTGACATTTTGATTAGAAATGTTGTCTAATTTTATATGCACAACAAAAACAATAACAACATATTCATGTGGTTACATACTTGTTCTGAAATATTATTTTATTAATAAAATTAATACATCTTTGGCGAAAGAGTATATTGGCGAAATTTAAATTTTTTTCTTTGAGTGAAAATATATTATATATTATATTATTATTAGTGAAATGTGGAAATTATACATTGAGAAAAAATGTTGATATCTAATTTTGAGGTAATAAATTACTGCCAACTATGGCTACAATATTTGGTTGAACATTCTGTATAAGTTTTTGCCGCACATAATTATGTCGGTTTCATCCAAATGTGTTGCGCTATATTCTTAATATTGTATTTTTTCTGAGGAGAAAAGATATTTATACAATACACTTGCAATATTTTTGCATTCCTTTTTTTAAAAAGGACTTACTTACTTCCTTTCCTTTACTTACTTACTTTACTTTCCTTTTTTAAAGTATAGTTTTAAAAGATATTAACGATAATGCAATGATTTAGTTGTAATGTTTTATTTTATTTATATTACTCACAATGTTGCGATATATTATGTACTATGAACAAGATTCTTTTTGTTCTAAATTTAATGTTTGTTGTATTGGCATGAAGGAAAATGTCTAGAGAAACAGACAATTATTTACAGACATTGTAAACATCTTGTATTCAAATATGTGTTAGATAATAAATAAATATTAAATCATTTAAATTATAAAATTATATTTAATTTTCTATGTAATAAGATTATAAAAGTTTTAAAATAAATTTCAAAGTTTAATATTTTCTATGTAAACTCTTGTATTTTTACTTCAATAATCCATACTATATCCATACTAATATTATAAATGTGAAGGGTAACTCTGTCTGTCTGTCTGTTACCTTTTCACACCTAAATCGCTGCACTGATCATCATGAAATGAATCATGAATCATCATCATGAAGGAAAGGACAGTATAGGGTACGTACCTTTCATCCAGAAAAAAAGTACTGTTCCCGAGGGATCATCTAACGCCTGGCAAAGATATAACTGCAATAAAAATGTTAGGCGTTACATTGCTCATCATATATTTAGTCAGGCGTTATTTTTATTTTTTTCAATGCGGGTGAAGCCGTGGCCACCAGCTAGTGAATAATAACATCATTAAATGAATGTTAAATAATAGTAAATAATTAAAAAAAAAACAAACAGGCAGACAAATCCGAATTACATTGCTGTAGTTTACTTGCTTACATATAAAGATCCAAATTCTTTAATCCTGAAAGCGAAGCCAATCTACGCCGTCGGCGCTGTGGGTCTTCCCGTATAGTGTTACCGGGATATATACACTTTAAATATGTTCTCCACTCATTAAATCCAACATTTTATATCGACTTGTCTTTTCGCAGTGTGACAAAAGTGACCACGTATAATTACTACGCCAATGAAGGAAGAATCTAATGAAACGTTACGAATGCTAAGATCATCTACTACAGCTATTTCCAATGTAATATTCATACAATATCTTCTAATATAGGGCGTCTCATCTTCAGGGAACAGTTGCTTAGGCTAGCTTTGTGTATTTTACCTAATTATTTCTGTATTTTACCACCACGTGGTTTTTAATAAGCAGTTAACTCTGTTATGTCTGTTATATCTATTTAACAGACAGTTAACTCTATTTAACTGTCTGTTAAATAGATAATGTTGCCAGGGGTGTGTTCCAGCACTCCTTCGACCAAGGCTAATTCTGCTCTAACCGTGGATATACGCCGTTCCAGCTCTCCATTCGAACATAATTTGATTTGGATTTGATCATACCCTTTCCGGGCGATCTGTCAGACCTAATTATGCTTTACCTGCTGGAACGGGTATGATCAAATGACAGTTAGAGCAAAATTATTCTTGGCCGAAGGAACACACCTCTGGATGCAAGAAAATCTGTCGCAGGTATTAGGGCTATAGGAGATCAATCAGTTTTGTGTGGAGATTAGGCCATCAGTGATTTTTATAATGCCTAAAAAAATGTCAAAATGTTTTAATCTATATAAAGTCGCTACGAGGGGCACACTGAAATGATCGGGAATAAGAAAAACCACATGCACGGTATAGCTAAATTGTATTTTATTGTTTTTCGAAGTATTCTCCGTTCAACTTAATGTACTTTTCCATTCGTTCAAACCAATCATTAAAACAGTAATTCCAGTCTGAAGTTGATGTTGACAAAATGGCTGATTTGTACGCTTCCACAACTGCTTCGGGGTCTTCAAGCCGTTGACCGCGTAATAAATCTTTCAT
This sequence comes from Bembecia ichneumoniformis, assembly GCA_910589475.2. Classification (NCBI taxonomy): domain Eukaryota; kingdom Metazoa; phylum Arthropoda; class Insecta; order Lepidoptera; family Sesiidae; genus Bembecia; species Bembecia ichneumoniformis. The sequence continues at coordinate 14,414,902 of OU342526.1, read as the reverse complement.
TCTAGGGAATGTAAAGAAATCGTTTGGGCTCAGGTCAGGACTGTACGGAGGATGGCTCATCAGCTCAACGTTTTCGTGCTTCAAAAAATCATTTGTCTTCCGAGCCGTATGGGAGCTCGCATTATCGTGATGTAAGATGATGTGACGTTTCGGGTTATTTTTTCGGAGTTCGGCTATCATTTCTGACAAACAAACCGTGATATACCACTCGGCGGTAACCGTTCTGCGTTCCTGTAAAGGAATTGTAGCAACATGCCCCTTTTTCGAGACAAACGTAGCGACCATTTTCTATGAACGCTGCGGGAGCGAACCACTTTCGTTGGCTTGACCTCGTCTTCGAAGAACCAAACTGCTGACTGATGTTTTCTTTCAGGTTCGTATGAATAAATCCATGATTCGTCACCTGAGACGATATTATAAACGGCATTTGACTTCCCTCCGTTGAAGCGTTGCAGAGTATTCCGGCACCAATCTACACGAGCCGCCTTTTGCTCTTCGGAAAAATTGTGGGGAACCCAGCGGGAAACTAGCTTTCTTACACACAGCTCATTATGTAATATCGACTGACTTGCAGTCATTCCGATACTGATAACAGCCCGAATCTGCTCGTATGTCACATGACAGTCATCTAATATAATAGTTCGCACAGCTGCGATGTTTTCAGGCGTGACCGCTGTTCTTGGTCGACCTGCAGAAGAAACAGTGCTGAGCGACACACGACCGCGTCGGAACTCGGCATACCAGCGGTATATTGTCGTTTGACTCGGTGCTTCAACATCATAAATCGAAACAAGTTCGTTGAGACATTTATCTTGAGATAAGCCGCGACGAAATTGTGATAAATTATGGCACGGAAATGTTCACGCGTGAGCTCCATTTCTGTTAACGACGTGTCAACTTTAAACCAACATAGTTTTTGTTTTTAATAATAAAAAAAATTGTTTGAATGTCATTAAGATTCTAAGAGGCCAGTATTCAAATTCTAAAAAAGGTTTTATTGTAACTCAATCCGAAATATTCTATTCCAGATCATTTCAGTGTGCCCCTATTATCCGATTTTGTCTGTTCTCCATAAACTTTTTCTAAATCAACCAATGGATTTTGATACGATTTTTGCTAATAGTAAGAGTAATAAACGAGGAAGATTTTGTATATAATTTTCAGAAATAATTGCATCCGCGGAAAGCCGGCGGCGACTCGCTAGGTTAAGGTAATGTACATATTAATGAAATTTTATAATCCTAGTATTAGTTTAAAGAACAAGAAGATCTCACACAATATTTAACTACACCGTACTCTTCAGGATAAAACGTCTGGAGCCCTTTAATGGTCGCCGGAGTGATGTTTGCTTTAAACGTTTCAAAAGCATTCTTAATTGCTCCCTCGGCAACTCATAAATACCCGCCACTTTCGAGAACAAAGTGTACGTTTTACAATGTTTATCATTAGTGCAACAATGACAACAACGCTCGTGTTATGTAAAGACACCTTCTCACGTGGTCTAATTAAGTGACACTTAGAGTGGTGATGTTTTAGAGAGGATGCTACTCAATTATTCGCAACTGGATGCGGGATCACGACCGTCCCGCCTTCTTCTCCCCCGGGTCACAAATCCGACCGACGACGCATAGCAAAATTCCACACCGCAATTATGTGGGATACGCGACACTCAGATGGATTATGTGAAATTAAGCGTGGAGCACAAACTAAGTGAGCTTAATTCACACCAGCCTCATCAAGACGCACCCACAAAAGGTATATGAAACACCGCTATATAATATAACCGCGCGAAACATTTTTCGTCCTAAATCCAGAGAGGGTTGCCGTGTCATCTGAAATTAAAATAATTACTTTAAGCACACAAGATTTATCTGACACGATTTAATGGCGAACGGCAGATGCTCTTAAAAATTCAAATTAACAAAACCATGAAGAATGTTAGGTCGTTTGTGAAACCTTATTAAAACACTTAAATCGCACCTTTAATGTCAACCAAAAATTCGATAAACTTTTATGTGGTTATTATTCAAAGAGTATTGCTCATCTTACGCTTTAATGTCTCCGTTAAATGTAAAGTAAGTTCTAAGGCGTCGTATTAAAGTTTACTTTAGGTTGCCAACAGTCAGGACTTAGCCATAACACTGTGAGATTACGGTGTGTCGTTACGATGCTCGTTTAGATACGGCGCATGAAGAATTGCAGATCTAGAAATGACGGCGAAACTTGTGGCAGCCATCGTCATCCCATCTCCATATTACTTCATTTATTTACAATACAATGCCTCTGTTTCGCGCATAAGAAATTTACATAAAGTTACTTCTTTGATTATCGTATTTATGATCTACCTAAATCCCCACGAATTCTTTGTGCGCGTTTTTTAATTTTCCACATCAATAGCTACAAAGAACTCTCTAAGAACATCGTTACTTGTAATGAATTTTGCATTAACATTTCGTAGAATCAAATCACATTGGCATATTCCAACATAATTTCGCCAATGTACTCTTTCTGGAAAATCTTTTTAAAATTCTTTTCTATTTTTATTTTATTGCCTGCGATATAAAGATTTTTTGCCGAGATGTTATAAACCCAGACGCGTATATTATATTGTCTACATACTTTATTTTATGTTAAGACAGGCTGATGGTCCACTTGATGATAGGTGGCTACCGTCGCCTATAACACAAGCAACGCCACAAGTGTTGCGACCATAGTAAGATTAAGGGATTAGGAAGGATAGGGAATTGGGGTCTGCCATACTTTATTCCCTCACCATAACAAACAGCACACATGCTGTTATTTCACTGTGGTTTTCCGTAAAAGGGTGGTTACAGCTGCCAGATGAGTTGCCAAATGACATTAACAATTGTTTATTTTAGGAGTTTCCTTACACATATTGAAATTTTTTGCAAAAATATATATTCGTAACAAACAAACAAAAATATATAAGTATAACCTATTAGTATAAAATATAAATACTTATTTTTAATTAATACTCATGGCAATCGAGATCGTGACTCAGTATTGGATAAGGTGATAAATACGCACAATACAAGGGCAATGTCTTTTGGGAAATATAAGACAATATTTAAAAAGAAATTAATGAAATATTACCTACTTTCATTAATTTAATTAGGTTTTTAATTTAGGTTACATTTATTTTCAGTTTTGTTTTAATTTTGATAAAGTGTGTCATCATAACTTGATCCCACAGACAAACTGCTTTTCAGTTTTATGGGACATTGTAAATATTAGTGTAATTTTTTCATGTGTAATAAATAAATAAATAACAAAAAATTCATCACCAATGCCTTTTATCTACCTATGCAAATAAAAGTTGAAACAAGGCTTCCTGTAATCCGCTTATAGATAAGGTGGCTTATGATTTAAATGTGAATCTATAGAAAGAATTGTCCTCACTCCTAGAAAAGTTTTCTCTTCGAGTTTGCTTCTCGGTCGTGCCGAGATAGCTTTCCCAATAAACCTCCCACATGCAGCCTCTACTTTGAGTTTTCTCTTCCCACTTTTTCCAGGCTTTATTTATAGACAACGTAATAATGATGAATTTTTAAAATTTCTAATGTGATCGAAAAAAGCTCGCAAAGCAACGAGCTGCGGGTGCATGCTTTGATCTTTATTACATAATAAAGTTAGTTCATTTCGCCTCAGTAATGAATATTAATGTTCTCGCCTAAGCCATAAAATAAACTTTATCTGAACAACGCGTCGTCGTGCCTCTGCCACTTCGGCCATAGTGATAAATTCACAAAGAATAAGCAAAACTCGGCCCGTTTTCAATTAAAACAGAAATTCGTACTGCTTATTCTCCAACTTCTATATCATGAATTATTAACGGGGTGCCCTCAATAATAACAATAATTTGTTGTGATTCAACAACTTTTCTTTCCGGGCATCCATCCGCAACTTTCCTCTGATATGAAGTTTTACCTTCAAGCTAAGTTTACTTGTTAAGTAAACTTACCTTTATTCTTGGTTAATTTTAACTCAAGCAACGTTATGACACCTTTTAATTAATAGAAGGAATCGGCGAGATATCTAAAGACAGTTGAAGAGTAAGTAAATAAGAAACAAAACTAAGAAAGGTTTATAGAAAAGGATTTAGAATAGACAGCAAAAAACATCTTATCTTTACAGGTATTTCAGATGTTGGTAGGTGGATATGATCGGCTTAACACGCAAGCAGCATCATAAGGAAGACAAGTGTCCCATCATCACGCAAGAAATAAATTTGAAGAATCCCGTGATGATGCTTACTGTCATTTCATGTCAGCTTTCTGTAATGAGTTTGTTACTATCTAGGTTGTAGGGGGTTGTTCTATAAGGTGTTTTTATTTTTACTATAAGAGGTGATGTTTTTGGGATGGTGTTATTTGTGGCAGATATTTTTTTTAATTTATTTCTTTTTCCGTTTTATATAGCTATGATGGCGCATACCACCTACAGGCTTAAGGTGGAGACAAACACTATATACTAAAAATATCCATTGTTTAATGAAGATGTTACAAGAAATAGACAACACAATTGCTTTGAAAAAAATAATATATTATATTTAAACATGTGAAGAACCAATTGTAGGTATTAATTAGAATTTTCGTTAAAGTAATAGCAACTCCACAAATAAAGTTAGAACACAAGAAGGTTTTGACTTTTATTGAAAATTCTCTCGAATACGGCTTATTGCGCGCATATGGATCCTGTGTACCTATTAATAAGTTAATGTCAGTTTAAAAAATTGTATTAAAATTTTTTTTTGCGTATTGTTCTAATGGTAAAAACAAAAAAACACCATTTCTAGGCCTGTTGAATTGTCTCCGCCGCCAGAGAGTTCTAATGTAAATGTCATTTGCCCAAGAAGGTAAAATGTTTTTTTTTGTTTGTATGTCATCTCGCTTTTTAACCTTCATTCATCCTATTCTGAGTTAAGGTTCCAGGTGCTTTCACATCGTCCCACGAGGAAAAATTGGATGCTTCTTACGGCTATTTTATGTGTGGATCTCGCATACAAACAAGCTAACACCAGGAAAATAGCTGCGCTGTATGCTGATGATATCCTGATAAAAGTAGGAGAAGATGGAACAGAGAAATGGACTCACATCCCTTTCGCATTCAACGAAACACATCACCAGAGCTGTTATTTCACGGGGACTCTGGATTTTTAAGGTGTTTACACGCTCTTAATTGTAAAGTAACGTACTCATGAATCACTCGCCGTATAAGTAAGACTATAAACAAGGGCTAATCTCGTTCGGTGCTCCGTTACGTTTGCTGAACAAACAGAGAGTCCGTTTGTGCAGACAATAGCTAAGTACAATAATTGCGCACGGAGTGCCCCGGAGAGTTGCGGCTTGTTGGCACAACGGTCCCGCTAAGCCCTTCCAATGTGAGACAAATGTTTAGATATGGTAATGAGATGTTAATGGCGTCAGGCGCGCCAGTTCACTAACTAGATCATCCGGAGTCCGTTCGTCATCGATCGGTCATCCGTACATTTAGTTTACACAAGCTTTCTCAATAAACAAACGCGTTTGTCTTTACATTGAACGCGGCTACAGTGGCTGTTAACTTTAAAAACATTATCGACCCGATTCTCATCTAGTAGCAGTAAAAAAACGAAAAGAAACTCGACGCAATACATAATTGTGTTTCCAAAGACTTGTTTTACATTTAAATGGAAAATGTAAATATAGGTGCGGTCCAGCAAAGTTGCTGAATTGGGTGCAACGTCTTCTACTAGGGTTGATAAAGAGGGAGCTACCATATTGTGAGGAAATAATAAAATTAGGCTACAATATTGAACTTTCATTTGAAGATATATATAACAATATTTAAAATTCTGTCGGTTCAGTGTCAGTAACAATTGTATCCATATATTAAAAAATGAATTCAAATTATTCTTGTTGCTTGTCTTATAGGCGACGGTACCCACCTACCATCAAGTGGACCGTCAGCCTGTCTGCCGTTCTTAACATAAAAAAAGCAAATTTGCGATCTACTAAGTTTATAATTCACGTATGTATTAAAATTAACTACATTGGAACAGTACTTAATACTTAAACATAATATTTAAAAAGGAGTTTGTAATGTAAATAGGCAGTTCAGTATAGTCCTAATTTTTAAATAAAGTTTTGTGCAATTTTGAAATTATAGTAAATTAAATATGGATCGAATTGGCTCTTTAATAAATACCATTGGTCTGAATTGAAAGTGCATTTAATTTCCGCTTTCCATTAAGCAGATTCAGCAAGACTGCAAGCGCAAATGCAGTATTCGCTTAAAATATACGATGTCAATGCCGATAACAGAGGTGTGTTATATGTCGCTTAGTCCGTCTACCGCTTGTGTGGTATGAACGGGTGCTTTTCATCGATGTCTGCGTTAACTTGTAGAGTGTAATGGCGAGCCGCCCCTTTCATGCACCGTCGGTCAGGGCGGTCAAGCGTTACGCTCCCTGTTTTAGAGGGCCTCGGAGCGAACAATTAGGAAACAACGAGATATTTCTCGAATTAAAATTAATGAAGTTACATTGAAAGTGGCAAAATTGTTTGTTTCATAATATTAGATGAGATCTGGCATTCAGCATGAAATGGGCAGACAAATGAAAAAATCCTCCTACTACAATTATAAATATAAAAGTGTATGTATGGATATGGATGTCTGTATATTGCTTATTAACGGAAATACTACTGAACCAATTTTAATGAAACTTTATAGTTTTTATACATAAGAATAACACGTAAAGTTAGTCATTTATATCCACACAAAAATCAAAAACACACAAAAGTTTCAAACCTGACCAGGATACGAACCTGTGTGCATATATCGAAATATTCATTCTACAGACCATAACTGCTTTTCTTTATGTTATAAAGGGTGGCAAAGAGACCGATGATACATGATACTTGATGGTTGGTGGCTACCGTCATCATCGAGGAGAAGGCGTTGGGGCGTGCTTACTGAAACCATGGACAAAATATGCATACAAGGGTTTAGTGCCCTGGTTGTTGATATCGCTTATTGATATTTAAGACATTAGTTATGATATTCTAGGAAAATTTACTAACAAATCAAAATTTGAGTTCCTCAGGGAAATTTTTTTCTAGAAGTTTTTGGAAGATATAAAATGTCGATGGATGGAAGAAATTCTTTGACCCATGGGTTTCAGTTTTCCTGGACTATGATACGCGGAAGAAATCGCAGGCAAAACAAATATATTGTAATTGCAAAGTAATGGTATTTTTCCAAGATTTTCCTTTAAAAATCACCGGAATAACTGAATCAGTGAAGAAAATCATTGTAGGAAAACCTGAGTCCTGTTAATCTGAGTCTGTTAACCTGAGTCCTGTTAACTAAGTTCATATAATGTTCGGACACAGGAGAGACTTTGAGAATAGCGGATGATAAATTATGAGTCAATTTATAAGTTACAATCAAATGACGGTGGCAATAGAAAGAGATATCACACCATTATCCATAAACAACGCCGTTAAAATGTAATAAATTTCTCCAAAATAAAAATAAGTTTACAAAGTTTCAACAGAAACGTTATTAAGGAACGGGTTAACAATATGTTTGCGAGCATAATTCAAATCCAGTGAATTCATATGGGGGCGGCACGTATTCGTGTAACATACGGGCCAATTTTGGTGCACAATTTACCTGCAGATGCAACAAACACAAAAGAGGATATATTTTTAAGGAAGTGGGTTGAGGTTAGGGCTGTAAGCAGAGTATTGCTTACTCTAATTATAATATTACTTAGCCGTTGACTTCTAATGCGGTGTGATCGCAGTCACACCGCATATTGTATGGGCAGTGGGAAGCTTCGTTTAAGGGCTGCCATCTTCAAAATATTATTATTAATGATACAATTTGTACACAATTCATTCTCAGTAAACAGTAATTTTACTATTGGAAAAACTATGAAGTATTGAAAAAATATTGAAATATTGGATGTTTTGTGGAATAAATATGTCGTTGACATTATGCAGCAAAAAAAACTTCGCGCGTGATGCAATTACTTAACTAAACATAGGCAAATTGGCAGTCATATGAAAAAAAAAAAATTATTATTTCATTCAAAAAAGAAACAACTTTTTTCACTTTTTTATGAATTTAATTATAAAATAGTAATTATTCAAATCTTTTGGGTTTCAATAAACGCCGAAACCCCATCAAAATTTTTTGAATAGTTTAAAAAGAGATGCCAAATACAGAGAACAGACACTCTAGAACAGAAGCTAAGAACAGAGATACAGACAAACAATACGACTTTTTTTTGCTATTTAGTACAAAAGAAAGTGCTACGAGCGGCTTTCTTTTACGCTATTAAAACCCTAATAAATTTCTGAAGAATGAATATTACAAAAAAGTATTCAAATAACTTTTATATTTCATTTTCTTAAAGTTTTTCTAATAACTTCTCAGCAGACGAGACGACATAAATTACCTTCTCCATAAAAATATATTTACTCGTACATAGTAACCTTACTAACGGTGTTTAGATTGAGTTTAGTGATATTTTGTTTAACTTATACCTCTTTTATTTAAGACAATTTAGGAGCCGATAGCCCACGTGTTAAATGTTTATCTTGTAAGGTGACAACCCTTCCGTGTGATGTTGTAGTTCGGCCAGGCCAGCCTGTACCGGGTCGGATTACGGCGGCCATCTGCGCGACACCGAACAATCAACCTAACGAGCCGTGCTCGCGCGACCGGATTAAAGCCTTAATGCCGCTGCGAACAATACCGTCAACGCCCTTTATCAGTTACACTTAGACGCTAACAGATCGCTCGTGTCTCAACAATGGCCCTTCTTGTTTACGGCTAATCCTAAGTGGATTACTTCTAGCCCGCAGCGAAGTGACGGCGTGGAGGGCCTCATCGCCGATTGTATTGTTTTCCTTATGGCCATAAGCACGGCGGCGTACCATGGGGTTACTTGTTTCGTTTCACAAGACTAAAACTTATACAGTGTATTATTTAAACAAACAGCAATTATATAGGTACTAAGTATAGTGTAAATACAGTGAGTGATACTCAGACTTGAACTGCGACCTCAAAATTCTTAGACTACAAATGTAGTTGGGTAGGGTTTATCATGGCACAGGTAGGACATAGGTATGTCACTACCAGGGTTCAAAAGAATTGGCAGGAATCAAAGCGTCGCGGTTATTCTGTAACAAATACCCCGCTTTGCTTTGATAAAGCCGTCTTTCGTCGCTAGCAGGGGTTATTCTGACTTAAATGTAAATCATGTGTCTATCAAACAAAAATTGTGAAGCGACCGATATCTGCCAATTTTATAGATCGCGATCGATCGTTTGAACACCACTGGTGTAATAATCAATTTATTTTTTATTTTTCTATTAACATGTATTGTCAAAATGAAAAATCTTTATATGAATGTCATGTATTATAATAGGGTTATTTTTAATTGTTTTACTGATGTGTGTCTACTACTAATGTGAGTCTAATAGCACAGTTTTACTGTGCTAATAGTGTGTGTCTAAAAACTAAAGTCGTTCGCAAAACTGTGTTTTCCATCTAGTTCTTCTAAACACTAATCTAATAAAGTTATTTTGTTTTTGGAGCTTATTAAATCTCTGGAAGTGGATTTGCAATATTATTTTTTGCATTTGATAGCCCAATTCTTGAAGACTAAGGATCCTACAAACCTTAGGAGCCAAAAAAAATAGAGCAATCTCTAAGGAAAACGTAGTATTAGCGCGGCGGACGTTACGATGCGGTGGCGCCTGCACGACGAAAACCGAGCGTTACCGAAATAAAGAAAATCCGATTTCTTTTACCGTAAACTTCGGGTGAAACCACTGTATACACCTTATTGTTTAAGTAATCTTAATTACTTAACATTCAGTTACAATTAAAATATTCTCTATGTTAGCTTAATTGTTCTTCTCAGATATACCGATTTCACGGGAAACTAAGTAATACTCTCAATAAAGTTTAAGTTATAAACCTAACTATGCAGTACACAATGACATCTAATATCAAGCGAAGTGAAAATGATACGAGTTTGTGACAAATTAAAAATGGTGTTCAGATTAGATCAGTTTCCCGATGAAAGAGCGGTGAATGGCGAAGAATCGCAATGAATGGCTCGAGTCGGTAACGGGGCGAGTTAAAATGGCCAATCTCCTGGCAGATTGCATCACATTTAGACTGACATATATAGGGTAACTGGAAAACGTGCACGACCAGAAAAATCGCCTCCATTCTTCATGGTACTCTGAATATTACAAAGGTTCCGTGACTTATTTAGACTTACATTTCCTTTTTATAATTAGATCTTAGAACTGCTTAAAACAAAATATAAATTGAAATAAAAATTACTGCTGAATATTGCTATTATCGTAGTGTTCAATGAGATCAGAAAAAATTTCAATGTCTAATTAAATGTTAATATTAAAAAACTAACCCTATTTTATCATAATACTTTATCATAACCTATACGGCGGCGGTGTGCGTGTGAGGCGCGTGGTACTGGACACTGCTTATATATAATACTATTGATCGTAGCGTGATGTTATATAGCCTATAGCCTTCCTCGATAAATGGACTATTCAACACAATTTTTCAATTTGAACCAGTAGTTCCTGAGATTAGCGCGTTCAAACAAACAAACAAACTCTTTAGCTTTATAATATTAGTATAGATTTTAAATATCAGAGGTCCACTTGATGGTAGATGGCTACCGTCGCCTATAAAACAACCAACGCCACATTTGCTGTAAAAGCGCTGCTAATGCTATGATTGATGATAATGCTAGGATTAATGATAAGGGAGGGATAGGGAAATTAGCTCTGGCATCCCATACTCACTTATCGATACACAACAGCACATGTGCTGTTATTTCACGGTGGTCTTCTGTATGGGGGTGGCTACTGCCGCCAGACTGTGGCTGCCCAAACGATTGCGAAACGCAATCTGTTCTGCCACTACTAATTCGGAAATTAATTTCAGGTTGTCAAATATTAAAAAAAATTATAAATCTATAAGAGAAACGCTTGGAGTCCAAAGTAAATATACGGTTGCGGTATCGCTTACACGGATCGCAAGTTACCTACGCGTACATATTTACGGAAACAATTACACGATACATCACGGGGTCCTGGTGGCCATATGTCAACAGGGCGCGGGGTGGCGAAACGCGGGGAAACTAAGCGGTTCTGCCAAAAGTACGTGACCTTAATGTATATCAATCCGGCCGTGATTTATACAGGAGGGATCTGTAAAATATGATATAAAATAAACATTGACAACCAAAACGATGAAATACGACGTTGCGTTGTGATTTAAGGGCGCGTTTCACGAGATTTTATGGCGCTATAAAATCAGCTCGCGCCAGGCCCTGGCGGCGCGTCGGGCCGCGAGGAAGGCGCGCACGTTCGACACAGATTTGACAAAACAGACGACCGGCATTTATTTGTTCCCTAGTTTTTTTTTTTTGCAAGTTTTATGGACTGCTGCCAAGCTTTATGGTCTCCGGACAGCGGACGTGTTCGTTTAACATTTTAACAATTGGAAACAAATAATCCGTATTTGCATTTATTAGAATTTTCAGTATGATTCCTTTACAGCCGCTTCTCGCATCACCGAGCCGTACAAAGTTGAATGTAAATAAATGTGTAAGTGAACATTACTTTTACTCATAAAAAATGGACGCAGTTCTTATTTCCTCATCTTGAAAAGATAATTTTTGTCAAATATTGTCAACATTATACAAATAACTATTCTGAGTTTCAGAATTACAAATATCAGGAATGCAATGTTGTAATATCTAATGCAATAGTAGCCTGAGGTTCTTACGTGTTTCTTGTAAGTATTGTCATCATCTTGATTTTTTTTCCAGAAACCCGGTTAAAGTAGACTTACGATTACAAGTGTTTCCATGAAACTTATTCGATGAATATACTACTGCTTCAATTTTACTGTTCGAAGCCCTCGGTTCAAAGGATTATATACACAATAATATGCTTTATGCATGTTTTTCTGTATATATGCTATATACAGAATACAGAATAATATGCTTATGCATATTATTCTGTATATATAATCCTTCCTCGTGTTTCTCCGTTTTCATTAGTGAAAACCTTATAAAAATCCGTTGAGTGGTTTAAAAGTTAGCGGAGAAACAGACAGAAGCGGCAGCGATTTTATTTTATAATTTATTTATTTAGATTTTATTTTCTAATCTACGAGGGGCACGCTGAAATGATCGGGAATAAGAAAAACCACATGCACGGTATAGCTAAATTGTATTTTATTGTTTTTTGAAGTATTCTCCGTTCAACTTAATGCACTTTTCCATTCGTGCAAACCAATCATTAAAATAGTAATTCCAGTCTGAAGTTGATGTTGACAAAATAGCTGATTTGTACGCTTCCACAGCTGCTTCGGGGTCTTCAAACCGTTGACCGCGTAATAAATCTTTCATTCTAGGGAATGTAAAGAAATCGTTTAGGCTCAGGTCAGGACTGTACGGAGGATGGCTCATCAGCTCAACGTTTTCCTGCTTCAAAAAATCATTTGTCTCCCGAGCCGTATGGGAGCTCGCATTATCGTGATGTAAGATGATGTGGCGTTTCGGGTTATTTTTTCGGAGTTCGGCTATCATTTCTGGCAAACAAACCGTGATATACCACTCGGCGGTAACCGTTCTGCGTTCCTGTAAAGGAATTGTAGCAACATGCCCCTTTTTCGAGACAAACGTAGCGACCATTTTCTTTGACACGCTGCGGGAGCGAACCACTTTCGTTGGCTTGACCTCGTCTTCGAAAACCCAAACAGGTTCGTATGAATAAATCCATGATTCGTCGCCTGAGATGATATTATAAACGGCATTTGACTTCCCTCCTTTGAAGCGTTGCAGAGTATTCCGGCACCAATCTACACGAGCCGCCTTTTGCTCTTCGGACAAATTGTGGGGAACCCAGCGGGAAACTAGCTTTCTTACACACAGCTCATTATGTAATATCGACTGAATTTCAGTCATTCCGATACTGATAACAGCCCGAATCTGCTCGTATGTCACATGACAGTCATCTAATATAATAGTTCGCACAGCTTCAATGTTTTCAGGCGTGACCGCTGTTCTTGGTCGACCTGCAGAAGAAACAGTGCTGAGCGACACACGACCGCGTCGGAACTCGGCATACCAGCGGTATATTGTCGTTTGACTCGGTGCTTCAACATCATAAATCGAAACAAGTTCGCTGAGACATTTATCTTGAGATAAGCCGCGACGAAAATTGTGATAAATTATGGCACGGAAAAGTTCACGCGTGAGCTCCATTTCTGTTAACGACGTCTCAACTTTGAACCAACATAGTTTTTGTTTTTAATAAAAAAAATTAATAAGAGGCCAGTATTCAAATTCTAAAAAAGGTTTTATTGTAACTCAATCCGAAATATTCTATTCCCGATCATTTCAGTGTGCCCCTTGTATTAGAACGGTGTGTACATTTCTAATTTCTTATTCCATAATTTCGAATGGAATTCACATTTTTAAATTTCACTAATAACATAGTTACATATTAAATTATGTATTAAAAGAACCATAGCAACAACAATGAAGATGTCATTAAGACAATAACAGTTATATACCTAATTACTAGGTAATAAATTATTTGTATGTACTTAATAGATAAAAAATAATTCAATATAAGAAAAACCACTTAGTTAAATTGTTTATGAAGTTATCGTTATAACTATCGAAATAATCGAAACTTTAAATATTTTTTGGAATTTATCTCAAAATAACATACATTTGTTACTGAGATTTTTTTAATTTTACTAACAATTTATTTTTTTATAAAATAACCATAAAGGACATTTTATCACTAAGATCTAGGTTAAGAATATTTACACTCAGATATTCTTAACCTAGATCTTAGTGATAAAACTCTGAGAATAGCGTAGGTATTCTTAAGGGTATTCCCTTGGGGTTTATTAAGGGGAAACACTTTGTTCGTGTGTTTTAAATTTAATGAACTCAATGCAGTCATACTTGACCATCTACTTCATTTATTAGAGTACAAATTCAATTACACAACCTTAAATGGGCATTAGGTAAAATCAAAAGACCGATTACAGATAGATTTTTAAATGTTCATCAATATATTGGATAAAAAAATAATAGACCAGCACACATTTACCATGCAAAGTTAAGGCGAAACCCTTCAGTTTAATACGAACGTGACAGTTAAAATCTGTGTAAACAACGTTTTAAAAGTTGCAGACGATAACGTTTCTTGTTTAAACACTAAACTGCACGAGGTATGTAAAAGTTGCAAATTGTGTAGGAAACTTCGGGGGCACATTTATTCAGAGCTATTATGCGCAGCTGCAATACTCGACTCCACATTTTACGGGTACTCACCCTTTTTACCCGCCACTGCTATACCACTACGGTGATCCGTCAGGAATTTCTGTTCCATTGTTATAGCAAAACATAGGACGGTCGGTGGCTTTTGATGGCTTGTTTGATGTAAGTACGTCATGTTCCATCTTTAGAACAACAACAGAAACAGCAAATTTTAGGTAAACAAAAAAATTTAAAGCTTAACTACTGATTTAGAGGTAATTTTGTAATGAGATATCTCGAACCTCGTGGAAGGATATAAACTAGTTTTTAACTTTATACGCGGGCAAAACTGCGAGCAATCCTTAACTTAAAAAATACCAGAGAAAAATCAAATGACATTACTAATATTATTCCTCAGTATTTAAATTTAAACTTATTTGATCATTTGTCACTGCATCGTGAAACAAATGTCAAGAGATGTAGGAATCACTTTTGATAGAGCATCTTTATTACTCGCAGATAACAGTGAGAGTCCAATAGATAGAGTTTTTGGATAGAGTTCTCTATCCAGATCTAGCAGATTCGGAGGTCCACTACACAAACGTCCACTGTTGGGCGTTTAATCGGTCCAGTGAGTAGGTAAGTGGTTGGCCAACCCGGCGTACCTTTACCTTCGGTTACGCCGACTTTCTCCGCGCTGGAGAGCGGGTCGCGGATGTCATATCCAAACGTTTCCGCGACCCCGCCCATCTATGGAGGTCGTTGGGTTTTAGCCGGTAGGAGTCTAGCATAACACCGCAGCGTCAACTACGCTGCCTGGTATCCACGAGGATTTCCCAAGATAAAAAACGGTCGGCCTATGGCGCGTTCGAATATAGCTTTCAATCCGCTCTACCCCAACGCCTATCCGCTATACGACAAATATGTCATCTGACTGATCCTTTGAGCTATCCTTTGAATGACCACCTTTATTCTCTGATGGATCTCCGTATTCAAGAAGATATCTCTCAGAGAAATACCAAGTTACACCTCTGAGACTTTCAGTTTTTATATTTAATAATTAATATTATGAATTAATATAATGATAACTTGCTGTAAGTAGCTTTAACCATGTTAAGTTAGATATCGGATGGATTAGAGCGCATATAGAGAAACAGGAAAGATTTGTGCCTAAAAGTAAGATACATGTAATTAAAATCTCGTACAGTATTTAAAAAGAGTCCGCTTACTGTCAATGTAAAAATAACACAGATAACTTGTCAATATTTAAATTAAATTAAAAATGAAGTTGAATTGCCGTGGGCAATTGGCGTAACCCTATGTCCGCCTGTACAGACTCCAATGGAATTCGCATGTTTAAATTTCACTACAAAATAATTACATATTACATTAAAGCTTTATTTGCATGTCAAAATGTATGCCTAATCTGTTTACGTAACTAAATCGCTGAAACCGTTGATATGATTGATTTAACAAAAATAGTCTGTGATGTGTGTGATTAATTCATTGAATTAACAATAAAAACGAAACGAACGTAAGTATTTCCACGTTCACAATATTCGTGTAAACACCTACAAAAGACCACTGACAGAATATTAGCACGAGTGCTAATTGAGTTTTTTGAGTTTTATTTATTCTGATGTATAAACTAAATTAGTGTAATGTTTCATAAAATATCGTTTAGTAGTTTTTGCATTCATACTATTCTATTACAAATGACACATAAATTTTGAATTTGTGATACCAGTAGCTTATTAATTTTTTTTTCTATATCATGTGTGGCAAACAACCCAATACATGGATTAGGTTCTTACATACCAATACATACTTATGAATAAAAATCCAGTGCAACACCAGCAGTAGCAGTAATGCCGTTGATCCAAGCAAAGATTCAAATCTTTGGATCCAAGTATAGAATCATTTCAAATTAAAATATTATTTTTTGATTTTGTCTTGACATTTTATAGAATTTAATATTTAACTAAAATTAAAAGAATTAAAAGCTTTTTTGTATGGAGTCTCTGCATTAATTTAATCAACATATAATATATTTTATGTTGTCTGTTTTTACAAGACAAAGTTATAACTGTTATACCTATTGACTTTTAACTTCTGTTTAAAGCCTCTTACAGATAGATCGCACGATATTAACGAACCACGCTTCCGCCACTCATTCTTTTAGTCCAGGAAAATTTACTAACAAATCAAAAGAGTCCCTCAGGGGCATTTTTTATATTAATTTCTAGAAGATACGAAATATCGATGGGTGAAAGAAATTTTCGATTCCACCCTGTAAAAGTTTTTTTTTTTTCAAATTATACAAAAATTGTAAAAGTTACAAAAAAAGTTTCAGACAAATATTGTTAAGAATTTTGTTTTATAAAAAATGTTTACATAATTTATTTTTGCTAAAATTTATGACATGATAGATACATTTTTAAAAAATCACAGTTTCAACCCTTATCTT
This sequence comes from Bembecia ichneumoniformis, assembly GCA_910589475.2. NCBI lineage: Eukaryota > Metazoa > Arthropoda > Insecta > Lepidoptera > Sesiidae > Bembecia > Bembecia ichneumoniformis. Next base: position 14,398,091 of record OU342526.1, on the reverse strand, counting down.
CTGACCTCCTAGACTCTGTTAATTTTAATTTTAGCAAAAGAATTAATTTGAACATTTTTATGTAAAATTAAGTTCCCTACTATATTTGTTTGAAACTTTTTTTCTAACTCTTACCATTTTTGTGTAATTTGGAAAAAACTAAAATATTTTTATTTTTTTCTACTCCTTCTACAGGGTGGAATAAAAAATTTCCTTCACCCATCGATATTACATATATTACATATATATAGAACCTTATATCAAAAATGGCCCTGCGGGACTCAAATTTTATTTGTCATTAAATTTTCCTGGACTATTTGTAGTTTTTGCAATCCTATCCTACATACAGCCACCATACTGTTAATAGACAGATAAATAGAATTGCAAGTTGCAGCTAGCGATACATTTGTATTGCTGGCTAGTAAGTCGCGGCTGTTTGGGGAACCCTAAATGCATTTACGAGGTACTTACCAACAATAACAAAGTCATCGCGTTCATTGTCTAAATTACGGATTATAAGTATTGTAATGGGATTATTGTTTACGGACTGGTGGCGTCGGACACGGTTGAGACACGTTTCAATTACTGAGCACATTGTGTGACAATGCGTCAGCGCAGGCCTCTTCATGTGTCATTAAAATGACCGCCATGAAGGTAGAAATCATAATGCAGCACTATATGCAGTCGATGGAGCGATATTGTGTTTGAACGGAATATCTGGTGTCTAATTCAAAAAAGGCTTAAATATATTTTTTTATCAACATTTTTGCTTTAGAATTATGTCTATGTAAATATTTTTTAATATTATTTCTTTTTCGTTAAGAAAATAAAAGTGCATAAAAATGTGGGAAATTCAAAATACTTGAAACGGTCAGATCGAATGTGACGTCAAAGTCTGTGGAATGTGACGTCAACGTCTATGAAATGTCAACAAGCGTGTAGATGTTTGTGATTTTTAACATTTCATTGTATTGTAGACTTTGACGTCACGACAAGCGCGCCAAAAGGGCGGGTGTTTAAAGTGCCCGTAGCTGTTAGTTAATTTTAACTTTTTTTTTACCAAATTTCTGTTTTTTGGCGCTGAATATTTTTTTACGGTTATATAATGATATACTTAACCTATCGTATGAAAATATTTAAAAAAAATGTGCACATTCCCTATTACTAGCTTCGCACGAATGCACTTATTTTCTATAAATTGTATACAAAAACCTCAGACCGATAAAAACTATAGTCAGGTCCTTTACGAACAAAAACGTTTTAAAAAATGAAGCCGGTTCGCTGAAGATGTGTGCATAACACTACTTGTCGTATTTGGCCATGCGTTTGTGTATGCAGTTAAAAATGTTACCAACCAACGACTTTTACACCAATTAATTATTATAATACTTATTAAACAAAAAATATAGTTAGGTATATCAATTATTCGCGTCAGACTATCGAGCGGCCGTCATCCTTTTACCTGCTTCACTTAAAGGTGTGTATCGTTCAGTCTATAGTTTTTGTCGGTCTGAGACTGAGACAAAAACCTTATGCATTTATTATGGCCAACGGGTAACTCGAACGGTACACGCAGCGTTTAATGAAAGAAGCGTTTGCATTTGTCAAATTAAGTTCATTCACAGTTCAAGTCATTCGTTCGTTTAAATAAGTAAATAAGGAATAGTTAATCCTAGACTACTCCAGGTTTATTAATAAGAATCTTATAACAGCGCTAATACTAGGTTACTCCGAGAGTAACTAATCCTAGTGTAAGCTCGAAGGTATCTTCGGAATAGGTTGTTTTTATTAATAAGACCGTCATAGTTTTTCGCTCTTTCTACTAGTAAAAACGTATCGAAATCTTCTGGAAGATTAAGAAAAAGTTAGCGGAGAAAGAGACAGACGCGCGCAGCGACTTTGTTTTACAATATGTATACTAGCGACCCGCTCCCGGTTTCTCGCGGCTTTTTAAAATGATACAAGAATCTTCCGCGTTTATCCTCTTTCCATTAGTGAAAACCGTAACAAAATCCATTTGGTTGTTTAGAATTTCGCGGAGAAACAGACAGAAACGGAAAGTTCTATTGATATATTATATAAATATATAATATGCAATATAATTAACAGGAATTAAAAATACGAATACAAAAAGAAAGTTAGTTACATATTTAACTCACAATAAACAAAAATACCCATAGATTTTTTTAAATAGGTATCTTCTTTTAATATAAAACACCTTAGGTAATGTTAATACAAAAAAAATTAAAAAATATAACACAATAAAATTTTACTAAATAATAAATTGAATTATTACATATAACTGCTCTACAATGGCAAAATGTTTCTCGACGAATAAAGAAATAATAAAAATGAGTGTAAAGGCATGTACCTATTCTTAGTAACGTAACCACAAGTAAACATCCGACGGCCTCGTAAAATAACATTTTCTTATTAAATGATTTACTGTTGACGTCGAGATCGGACGAAAATTGGGTCAGAGCATGACTTGTTCCACGTAACTCCTAATTTGCATTCACCAATGCACTGAAAAATTAAAGAGAAAATATTATTTGGTGTAATTGGCGTATTATTATATATTTTTAAGGTTTGTATAAATATTTTATAGAAAAAAAAATTGCATCCTTGGATAACAGGGGTGGATTAGAGTATAAGAAGAACCAAAAGGTACGGAATTTAATCGCATTATAAGAATAAGGTGCCCGCTGGACACAGTGCGGATGAGTTGAAACCTTATCCCGCGAACTTTAACAGTCTCCCTTGTGAGGTGTATCCTCCTATGTCGGCACCGTGTTCTCCTTGTACCTCCCCTGGTGTTTCCACAGTAATGACACAATCTTTAAGCCACAGTAATGCGCTGTATAAAGTGAGATATAAAAAGAAAACCGAAAGGTTCTTTTATATCTTACTTTTACTTAATGCTTAACCAAAATTAGACAATATTGAGGGTTTTTGTTATAAACTGATTGAATGGAGTCGCGTTCGTATTGAAAGATTGCAGTACCTCGCGGTTTGCACTCGTATAGTAGAAATTCAGATTGCCAGTAGATTTACCGAGTGAGCCGAGGTACACGCGAATAAACCCGCATCGCATTCAATTGTTTTGGCATGCAGTTGCGCAAAACGACGGATAATGACTCCATTACAGGCCCCAAAGTATATTTTAATATCAGTGAAATGTATTTTAGTTTGCCTTATGGATGCAATGATCGATAACATTCGCATTTCAAAATAAACTGCTGTGTTCATGAAGAATCGACTAAACATATAACCATTTAGAGTGTTAAATAGGCTATCAATTGCAAAAATACTTTTTCAAATCCGCTGGTAATACTAGGTTGCTACTTATGTATTGAGCCTTGGCAACACTGAGCGCTTTAGGCGCCATCTGGCATTATTATTAAAAAATTTGAATTTTTTACATGACCTTAATTATAACATTTATTAATTATTTGAAGGCGATTTGTGTTGTTTCCAGCGACTTGAAAAAAAAAATCTGCCCGAGAAAATGGAATTATCTGGTGAAAATTTTTGTACGATGATTTTTTACGTCTTTTATCATGGATTATCAAGACAAGATCGCTTCGATCAATTCGAATTTTGGCGATGAAGCTCCATCGCCATCGTGGTCGGCGTTCCCTTCAGGATGTGCCCAAAGAAGTTCGTCTAAAATCAGTTGATGTGCCAGAAAACATCGATTCTGTGCGTGAACTGATTGAAGACCGACATGTGACATACCGCGAGATAGAAGCAACTCTGGGTATTAGTATGACTAGCATCAATAACATATTGCATGAACATTTGTCCATAAAAAACATTTGTTCTCGTTGAATTCCGCATAATTTGACAAATGTTCAAAAGTAAGCTTGCGTTGATTGGTGCAAGGAAACGTTAAAAAAATTAAACCGAGGTGCATCAAAAGCTGTATATAACATCTACATCTATGCTATCTACATCTATGCTGTATATAAATCTATGCATATGGGCCTTCTAAAACTAGCAAAAACTAACAAAAAAGAGTTGTTTTCGGTAAAAGTACATAGATAAATGATTGCCTGTTTCTTCGGAATTGCCGGTCAGGTGGCAACAGTGCCATTGGAAAATAGTAGGATGGTCAATTATGAGACATTTGTTAACGCAAATGGTCGTGTACCATTAGTACAATCGCACTGGCAACCGAGACACCGCCATCTGATGGGGAGAGAAAGTTTTACGGTAGGGAGACAGAGGCGTTCGAGCAGAGAGGTATGTCCACGCATCTTATTTAGAAAATTGTTATAGTTGTGAAAATATAAGTCTGGGATTATAAGATACTTGTGCACAATGTAGAGGAGTACCCCGAAGTGAGGAGTAGCCAATACAAAGTAAGCATTATTCGACATGCTCATGCGAGGAACGAAACTCATGCATGTCGAAAGATGCGGCTGGATGCGAAGCGTAAAGGACCGTGTGTAGTGGCGAACCTTGGGAGACAGTGGAGAGACACAGGCGACGATGATGATGATGAGCAAGAAAGAAAAGATAGATTCTTAAATACCCAATTGACGCTTACGGTAAGCTTACATACGACAAGCTTACTCTTTTTTAATCTAAAGTATGTAACGCCAAACGAACAAAGTTAACACAAACGAATGCCCACATAGAAAAAGTAAAAGGTGCATCAATTTCCATCAGTTCAAAAACATTTTGGCAAAGTGAAAAACAGAGGACGTGGGTGTTTAATACGATCAGGGGTATCGCTAACGAAGTGTTTTAGACTGTTTGTACGGCAATCACCCCACTTGTTCGACGGCACCGGGAGTCGAGCGCAGTTTAGGTCGCCAATTAGCTTCTGTTCATTAAGAACTCTATCAAACCCGAATCAATGCCGTAGAAAACGAACAGTAAAAGTTAATTTTCATTCCTCTAATAACGTTTGTAAATTAAGAATTTTATTGAAAGTGTTTTTTTATATTTTATTGCATTATATATGTTCTATGATATTATTGTCTTTAGGAAGACTCTGGGGCCAGAGGTTCCCAGACTTTTTTCTCATAGACCACTTTCAAAATTCTGGTTCCGGTGGAACCCCTGTGGTCTACCATATTCCCAAAACTCGACAAAAAATGTGAAGATTAGTCTACGAGGACTGTAACTATGGAAAGGGGAATGCCCACTTCCCATTAGTGTTTTGGCCACATGTTAATTGTGCTGAACAAAAAAGATTCTTACACGAATGTGATCTTTAAAATAGATTATAAACGAAATATTTTGTATTTCTTGAATTAAAGATGGGAAAACCTTGCAATACTTAAATATTGTTTGACCACATTTTGAGGTTATATTTCGATATTTAGAGAGGAAACTATTAAATATCTAATGTTTTTGGTAAATATCTATGTTTTTAATAAGGATATTATATTAGGATATACATATTTGTTTTGTTATATCTAAGTAACAATAGCAATTCATTACTTTGCAGCTTTGTCGTGTCGTCATATTGACACTATGTAAAGGTTGGTATATTGTAAGGTTTTGAAGAGTTGATAAATGTAATACTAGAGCTAAATAAAATTAAATTCTCTGCTTCATCCAGAGTTCGAATAATATTCTACTAAGAACAGTGTTGATAGCAGAATTGGACTTCAATCTTGGCATTTGGATCGAACAAACTACCAGCACTTAACGACCCGTCGTCGGTGTGAATAGCTGGAATTCAATAGAATCTCAAAAAGATAGTTACTATTAATGTAAATATATATTCAGCAATAATGTATATGTATCTTAATATAATATCAGAGAAAGTATGGAGTATGGGAATAAAACAAATTATTTATTTTGTAATCTTTATTATTATTCTTCATCATATATGATGAGTACATCATCAAGCATTTGGGCTGATGGATAAATATTTCGTTTATATCTAGCCCAGCCCAAATACCATAATATTGTTATTACATGGGAACAAGACCCTACTGTCCTTCGCCCAACAATGCAATTGCAATAATACATAATATAGCTTCACTGTTTGAATACTGCCTATTAATTAATATATATACAAAATATATTTTCCGTCCCACATGGCGACTTTGTATTTTAGCTCTTAATAAGGATGTTCATTGGCTGAAGGAAATCTATTTAATAGGGTCCTGTTCCTGTCTCTGCACACTTCAATGCAATAGGAACCATTAGCCAAGGACACAAAGGAGTTGTGTTATTTCATTTACGTTACAGAAACGGGTTCGGAGTCCATGTTCGTGCCAGAGTTATCAGATGAAACGGTAAAAATAACAAATTCCACACCAAACACAAAAGAGCAAAAGAAAAATGAAACTTGCATGAAACGAACGAAATCACAACCACAGATTAATAAGATTAGTAATAGTACGTTCATCACAGACCATCAGACCACAGACCATTCACCAATAATTAAAAGAAATAAGAGAATTATATTAATGAAACATAATTATAATTATTTCATTATATAGAACATTATATTACTCAATTACTTAACCAGGAACTTATCACAGATCCGAATTGCACCACAGAATAACAATGATTTGCCCTATTGGGTTACAGAGGACGCTCGAATCAGTTGACAAAAGATACGGAAATCATGAGTAATAATATTAAAAATGAATAAAACAATTCCCATCTTTATTTATAATAGTATATGGCTTAATATTACTTAAAAAATAGTACTTTTTTTTCAAATAAGAATTAATTGCTGTTCATGTTACTTTAAAAGTGGCCAAAAATGGGCATTGCCCTTTGCGTTGCGGCTGAGTTACAACAACGAATGGGGAATTTTCTAAATGAAATAAGTGAGAATTGATAAGTTAATTAATTAATTGATTGTGCTGTGAGTGAATGTCAAAAAAGTAAAGATGGCCAATCAAAAAAGTGATTCCATCCAACTTTACTTTTTTGACATCTACTCAAAGCACAAGGAACACAAGGAACCAATCAATTCTCACTTATTTCATTTAAAAAAACTCCCCATATGGAGTGGTAAAAATAAAAAGAAAAATAGTACATTTTTTGTGTTGTATTTATTCAAATATATAATTATTACACTATTAATTATTATTGTTATCATATTACGTAACATAATTAAAATTTTAATTCTTCGCTATCGAAAGCAGAAACATTTTCGTGGAGCCCCGCTTACGAATTGTAAACCCACATTTTTTTGTCAGGCCAACGTAGACCTCCGTCGAGTTTCCCGTGGACTCCTGGGGTCCACGTGGACCACTTTAGGAACTAAAGCTCTAGGTTGTTCAATTCTAATATACAAATGATTAAGAATATATGGAAACAAGGAAGATTTTTTAAATTATTATTTTACATGATAACCGGTAGCAATTAGTCTGGAGGTCCACTGACAGTAGGTTTCAGCACTGATTCAGCACTGACAACTCCATTAAAATTTATTAGTAACCTACGGCAATGGAGCGTCACTATTGACAGAAAGGCTTCCCAATTCATAACCGCAGAAAGTATTGACATCTCCACAAATTGTATATAATATTTTTGAAAAATTTGCAAAATATTTTATCAGTTCTTTGATTCAATTAATTTCAATTGATAGTGCGAAACAATAACAGATCAATGGATCACAAGAAACACCATTTCCTATGGTGTTTCTTTTGTTAATAAGCGACAGTAGCCACCTGATAGCCAATTAATAGACATCATTAAGTGGATCTTAAGCCTATCTGACGAGCTATTCATTAAAAAAAATCCAAGAGAGTTTTCAAACAGTGGCGATTCCTGGATATGTGTATAGTCTTGGGTTGACTCCCTGGCTATGGTTACTTATTTTTAAATAAAAATGCCGAACTAAAATACGAATTAACAAGTCTATAATTATTATTTATACGTAAAAGCCTCTTCTAAAAGATCTTCAATTATAGATTTCGTTAGACTACTTTACTTTTCATTGCAAGTCACTAAAAGTCGAAAATAAAACAAAACGTTTATTTGGCTCCTTCCGAATAGATCTTCCAAACCGCCAACTAGCCGCGTAAATATCTGCATAATGAAATAATGAGGTCACATGGGGCGAACGCTTGAATGTAATCCGTTGGCGCCTATACAATCAAATGAGTGTACTACTATAATGGTATGATTGATTGTTTAGCGTGTAAACTTTACTTAATATAGATAAAGTAAATTTTAATTATTTCGTTAATGCTTGGTTTTGCGGCGCCAACTTCGCCATCTTAGAGGACACGCCACTGTTTTCCAAATCATGTTTCGATTAGAAATAGTGATCATTTGCTCTGTATGATACAATCTCGCAGACGTGTGAAGTGTCTACGAATATTGCTAGTATAGACTAAGTAGAGGCCACCTTCTCACATTGTGGAGAGGCTTATATCTAGTAGTGGGATAAGCTTCTAATACGAGAGAATGATTGTAAGTTATTCTTTTTTCAAGCACCAACAAATCGTATTAATTTTGCATGTAGCTAGTTTATGGGTCGCGTGGAGTCACAAAGGACATCATAGAAAATGAGCCATCATTCTTGCGGAATTTGATCTCTAAAGTGGAAATGCGAAAGTAATCCTGCTACGTTTATTACTAAACTATGTTTGTATGTAGATTATTATAGGTAAGTCTCTGATGAAAGCTACTTTATTTTTAGTTTTAACTTAGAACAATTCGCGAAAAAATAAATATTTAAGTTGAAGTTTTTTCAAATCAACTCATATTTTGTATTATTTAAGTAGTTGTTATTATTATTAAAAACTCTTTATTTGTACTATAAACATAAAAAAGAATAAAGAAAAAGAAAGAAACAACAAGTAATAGTACAAAAGGCGGTCTTATAGCTTTATAGCGATTTTTTCAGGCAACCTTGGGGTAAGGAAAATCAAATATGAAAAATAAAACAATGTGGGTGGTAAAAATCATAGTAAGGTCATCATAAACTTACATTTTAATAAATAAACACTAGTACATAAATTGAATATAAACAAATATTAAGAACACAGATTAATAAGATAGATTAATAAATATAATACATTAGAAGATAAACCTACATATAAAAATTAAACAAATAAAGTCGTCTTCAGTTTGACAGAAATGTGTATTGAGTGCTTTTTTGAATATATTCAGCGATTTAGATTGTCTAATTATCAACGGCAGTGCATTCCAAAGTATAATGACACGTATAGTAAATGACCCCTCATAGAAATTTGTTTTGTGAAGAATGCATTCCAGGGTAAGCGCACGGCGAGGTCTTATGTCCGCCTGCACACCAAAAAACTTGAACCTCTCCTTGAGATAAGATGGAGTCTTGTCGTGAAACAGCACACCGTACAGAAGGGATAAAACATGGTGCATGTCCCTGCGACAGCGAATGGGAAGCCACTTGAGTTTTTGTCGAAATTCGTAGTTGTTGTTGTTGTTTTGAATGAAACTCGTACTTCTAGTTATTTGGAAAGAGACAACAACAATAAAAAAAAGTTTTTTGTCATAAGTACTGTATTTATATACCTTCATTTAGTAAAAAGTAGTTATTTTGAAATTACCAACAGACACTTGAATTTTATTTATTATATTATACAGATTATTATATAATATAGATATTTATAGATTTACAGAAAGATTTTGTAGATGAAATTCACATTTATTTATTTCTTATCGATTGCTACAGCGGATACTTTGATTCTCGTACTCACTTGAATATAAATATCTAATAAGAAAAAATAAATTTTTGAAATGGCAATAGCAAGGTGAATGAGTTGCATCTAAATTAGTTCCTTACTCAGCGATAAGCTCCAGGAGAGTGAAATAATGAATCACGTAGTCTGTTACTAATATAGGAATATAAATTGTAAAAATTAAAGCAAAGGCAAAATACTCAATTTAGTGGAGTTTCTAAAACTATTTTTATACTTGATTTATTGACAAGAACAGCCAAAGTTACTTTGTCGTATTTTCAACTTAGCTGCCTATACGATTTTAATAGATTATCTAATTTAATCGCAAATTGACTTATAGAAACTTTTCGAGCTAACCACACTCATGGGCACAGAAACTTGGCCAAGTTTAATCTCGCGGTAACAAAAACTTTTAACCTTTTTTTATATTTCTTATTAGAGTCTGGTAAGGAAGTATTTATAATGTTTGTATCTGGCTGGTTTTGATGACATTAAAAAGGTTAGGTTTAAAAAAAATTGCAAGGACTTTAATATACAATGATAAGCCAGGGAAAATAGAGAGACACATTATTATTGATGAAACCTTACGTTCTCCTTTGGAAGGCAGAACCAAGAAAGTTTTGCTCTATAACGATAGAATTTGTTGAAAGTTCGCTTCATTTTATTATTGGCAACCGATCACCACAAAAATACCAAACTAATATACTCGTAATAGGTACGATTTGAATGAAGTTAGTAATTCTAAATAGTTAAAAACAAAGAAACTATTGCGTCTGTCTATTTGTCTGCTTAGTTCTTCAAGAAAGTTGTTAATGCGGACTTTGACGTTGTTTTTTTTAATGTAAAGATCGGTAGACAGGCTGACGGCCCACTTGATGGTCGGTGGCTATATATAATTGAACAAAATGCGTAGGTAACGATTTCCGGCAGCAAAAGAAGTTATTGATATGTTCAAAAATCACATTTTACAGGTACCTCAATGGGTGTAGAAAAAGAGCTTCGAGAATTGGTTTGAAAAACAATAAGACCAATTTCCATCATCAATATATGTTTTTCCATTAGTAGGCTCTATACATAAGTAGTAAAGTAACCCTCGTATGAAGTCGATGCACAGTTTTAATATTTCCTTATTATTTCTTCATACTATATACAATGTGCCAATATTTCTTAGAATTAATAACACCTTGGAAATTTTCATTTTAGTAAATTATACGGTACATGCAAAATATTCAATATAAGGTCTGTTTTTGGAGCAGTTGTGGGCTAAATTAACATATTATGGACTATGTCTACGCACCGTATCTTCCCTCGGCACATTTGTAAACAAGATTACCTGGAGGGTAGCTCGGCGCGGAAGTTATGAAAGCCCTCCGGCCCCGACCACCTTATTGCATTGTCCATGGAAACAACGACCATCATTTATAATAACACGTGGCCAATAACGGCAAAGTGGCAACAATGCTTGTTGTTCCAAAAAATATTCAAATTAAACAATAGCAGTCTTTTGAAATAACAAACGATTGATACGAAAGTGTTGTTCGATGTGGAAATAGCAAATATGATTGATTGATCTAGTCAAATGAATATGGTGAAAACTGAAAGTATTTTCGAATGGTAATTTATAGTTTTGTTCGATATAAAAGCAAATACCGAGAACAGGCAAACATTTAAAAAGCTAACATTTCAAGATAGTCTATATCTACACATATAATAATATCGTAAACGAGCCGTGTCTGTACACTAAATATGAAAAAAAAATGTGCACGTTTGTACGGTCAAAATATAGTTTTTAGAATTTTGGTCTGTTTGTCTGTGTGTTTGTGCACGCTAATCTCAGAAACGGTTTAACCGATTTGAATGCAGTTTTCACTGATGTATAACAGCAAGCTTCCCGTAACATTTAGTGTTTGTTTCATTCCAATCGGTTTTCAAACAAAAAAGTTACGCGCTATATTAAATACCACGCATACGAAGTTGCGGCTCAGCTAGTATTTAATTTTCGCTTTAACGTATAATCTTGCTTATTTGTACAAATACAATTGATTACTCTAAATATAACTAAACTAAAGGTCGGTAAGCAGGCTGACGGACCTGACAATCAAGTTCCGGTCACATTCCTTTAACATGTGGATGTTTACCACGTGTTAAAGGAATGTGTCCGGAACGTAGGGTGTGTAGGCTGGCTAAATTTTTGTGTTTAGAGATTTTTTTTATTCAGATAATGAGTTCAGGTGAAATTTCCTAGGACAATATTCTAGTTTTGAAATGTATAAACAGATGGCGGGAATGAAGCTAGCATGTTTTAAAATCAGTTACTCTCAAAAAGAATTACAAAATTCGCTTACACGAGAAACTTATTAAATCATGAGTAAACATTGTAATGATGTTATAATGAGGTATGATGTAATGATGGGTAATATGATGAGGGGCGAAAGATACCGTATTCTTAAGCTAGTGATGCAAGGGAAAATACAAGGAAGGCTTAGCAGAGGCAGGAGAAAGACATTCTGGTTGAAGAATTTGAGAGAGTGGTTTGGTTTGAGCACTCGCTCCCTCTTTTACGTAGCAGCTTCCAAGGTGAAGATAGTCATGATGGTCGCCAAAGATAGCGGGCACGTTAAGAAGAAGAAGAAGAGAACATCGTAAACATTAATTCGCTAGACGAGTATACATCCAACCTAAGAGTACGAGTATCAAATAGTTACAGTGACATATTTTTTTTTGTATAACAGGATATACACATAAATTGGCAACACTTCAAGTGTCCTTGAAAATTAGTGGTCTTAGAGGACAAGCAAGTTACCCGACAGTATTTTTCTTCGCCAATGGAGTAAGTGATTTTTCTTTCTAATTAACTTTATGAAATTTAAAACGCTCTTAGAGATTCCTAATAACATAATAGCGATTTTATCCTTCATCTGCTGTTTCGGCTAACAAGTATTCTATTTATTGGTCAATCACAGTTTCTATATCCATATCATATAAAATATAAAATATATTTCATATAAAATAAAGTCGCTGTTCGCTTTTTTCTGTTTTTCCCCGCTAAATTCTTCTAAACCAACCTACACAGTTTTTGATGCGGTTTTCATTAATGAAAGAAGCACCAGGTTTGTGTATATAATTTGTACATAAAATGGTTTCGTGCGAAGCCGGATGTACTCGTAGTATTGGAAGAAATCGTATTTATACTCCTTTACTTACATAAAATTATGTTGTTCAAGTTTTTTTTTCTTTTTGTCCTTAAAACGTCATTCAAAACGTTTATCTTAAAGGCTTCGAGACCATTTAACATGTCGTAGTTGTAATTGTACGAGAAATAAAGGATAAGAATATTCTAGATATTTTTTTAAAACGCTAAACTAATGTACAATGTAATATTTAAGAATTTGTGATGATTTTTTTCTTATCTTCAGTTTCATGGATTTGTTTCAAGGAATAAAATCTAGACAGAGTTTCGTATCTAGATAACAATTAAATGGCTGTCTATATGATGACGGATGGAACACATTTAGCTAATGAATTGAAAATAAAATTTTAGTTGAGACAACTGGTGGAAATCAAAACGTTTTTGGGAAAGAAAACAAATTTAAGCTGTTTGAACAAAGTGTGTTTCTTCTTAATTTACTTTAGCCTTAATTTCCCTGGGAATTGTGGGTCTTTATTAATTACCGGATGTCAGGCTGATATTATCCCATTAATCCCCATTTCACAGCTTAGTCGTGCGGTCTCTCAACGATTTAGTCGTGCCACCGAAACCCGAGCGTATAACGCGAAACAACAAAATTTTGTTGGTTACTTGCATTTCTGTACTACTCTCATTTTCATCCGCTTTTATTATCCGGTTGTTCTGCTAACAGCAGAAGCCGCCTGCTTACATAATATTCTGCCTTCAAACTGATGTTCAAATTTTAGTTACTCTCTGCTAGTTTAAATAACTTTAATCTGTATATGCCCTAATCATCTTAATCATACATCTTAATTATGCAGGCAGCCACCTGAGGCCCACTGCTACACACAAGTTTAATCAATAAATCACAAGTTTAGCCGAGGCACGCATCTACTGTTTTTCCGCGACTTTCAATGTCCTCGGAATACTAATGTAGCAGTGTTTCAGCTTGACGTCTTCCACCACTCGTAAACCTTTCTTCCACATAGGTTGCCGGTTCTACGAAGTACGTAGCCTGTCCACAACCCCTTCAGTTAGCTAATTATATGATTTATATCGGTGATTCTAGTGTTCCGAATGCCGTCTCATAGGGATTTCCAAAACCTCTTTCCACAGCATGCTAAAATCAAGTGTTAGGTCCCTTATTAGAGGACGCATCATCATATTATACGAAAATTGATTCCTCATTTTTACCATAATTTTTACTGTTTGATTTCGCATATTCATTCAAAAGATAATCTAATAAGTTGTTTAAGTGACCTAGTTATTAACTAATAATTTGTTTTTAGTAATACCACAGTCAAACCATGCTTACGTCATACAGTCGGGTTGGATTATTAGATCACTAATTATAACAATTTACTTTCTTAAGAGCCTTCTTTTGTTTAATCGAAGGCTATGACTTGGAATATTAAACTACGTTCTTATCTAGTGATAGAGGGTGTCGTTATAAATTGTTATAAATAAGTGATGGAGGGTGTCGAATTTAAAAAAAAAAAGCGAAAATCTAAATATAGATAGGTCATGACCTATTTTGGATTCCGGACACTGTATATAGATATTATATTTTAATACCTTAAATTACTTTATCTTCTGTATAAAATTCAAAATATTTCCTAAATTAATTAAAAATATGAAAATTCAGAGTTTTTAACTTTCCACGCCATATTACATCATCAGAAACTATTTTAATGTTTAAATTTTTCATTATCACATCACACATAACTATCAGGAACTGGTAATATGGTAAAGATTCATTTGCTTGCGACTGTACTGGAACCCCAAGGACTCTTGGGAGAAGGGTTGACGGTTTAACGAAGATCGAGAGATTCCTTCTGCCAGTTGATTATTATTAAGAACTGAGGAAAAAAATCCCATAGTAGAACTATATGGAACAGATATTATACGTATACAATTAAGATCTAATTTTTTTACTAACATTTTAAGCAAATGAATAAATTTCTTTCTTTCTTTCTTAGAACGATTGTATGGAGAAAAAAATGATATCAAATCTAGTTACTAAATCATATTACTGGTGTTGGAAGATAATTGTTTAAAGCGCCTTACAGGAAACTACATTTAGAGAATGTTATAACAACCCCTTATAATCTTATAACAAGGGTTGTTAAAACTGTTCTCCGTTTTGTATAAAATATCAGTATTAATTTTATAATAATTAAAAGCATCTTTGTCATGTCTATCCGTAATAACCCTCTCACCGGGCCTTTGTTCTCGCCCGTAGGAGGCTTCAAAATATTGATTATATAAATTACAATCCATTATGCGAAATTGGATTAATTTGGGAGGCATTGCAGTCATTTAGCAGAAAATATACCCGCATTTTTCTTGTTACGATTCAAAGCGTTAACCTTAATTGGGTTTTACATAGGTTCACGCAATACCTGAGAGCAGTACAAGTATGTAACTCATAACCGTCTGAACATGTTGCCTCGTTTCACTCGATAATGGTTCGCGTCATTTGCGAAACTCATCGTGATTACGTCAGACATGACCTTTTTTTAGTTAAAAGTTTGTATTTATTTTTGTTCTTAGTATTTCTAAACAGTTTCTCTTAGTATCCTGTGAGACTGCTGTGCTAGTGCTATGTTGCTAGTGATAACATCAAATAATTAATGGAATAGCAATTAGGTTGTACGCTTAGTTACCGGTTGTATACTGTCTGGTGGCAGTAACCACGCCATTAGTTAAGACCACCGTGAAATAACTGTGTTTCAGTGAGTGAGTTCCCTAGCCCTATTCTTAATCCTCTTATGGTCGGCAGCGCAATTGAAGCACTTGTGGCGTTACTTGCGGTAAAGAGACGATAGCCACCCACCCTCATATGGACCGTCAGCCTGTATAACTACTTTATCATAAGAAAAAAAAACATTATAGGCAAGAAATTTGAAGGGATCATGAGAGAGTAAAAGGGACGGACGATAAAGAGGATTTTCTAGGTACAAAAACATGAATTTTTTAAAAATATTTCTTTTCATTCCCCTGTCTCCAGCTTCATTCTAAATCTAAATTCAATGATTAATTAAATAAAATAGAACGGCTTTCAAAAACTTTTAAAGTCCGGATCTGTTCACATTGTTTATTCATATATCATATATTGATATCATTTGTGATATGAAAAAAAATCATATCACAAATGATTAACACAGTAAGGTAATTTATGTTTTGAATCTTAATTTTTTTAATTTAATCACATGTTTGTCACAAGTATAATATATATTTATAAGAAAATAAACCAGCATTGTTACATAAAATACAAAAAGATCAAGCTTATTGTTCGAAAATGGCTTCTTATACTTCAATATGACGATATTGAACTTATAATGAAAGGCATCCAATAAATAAATCACAACACACTTTAGTGTTGTGATTTTTCGAGCGCGCTCAGACACACACACACACGCGCGCGCGCGCGCGCGCACACACACACGACACACACAAATCTCTCTTTCCTTTGAATAATTTTACTGTTTTAATTTAAATTGCATCTTTATCTATTGTTAAATTTTGGCTTCTGGGATTCAAGCTATGCTTAGTGTAAAGGCCACCGAATAATTATATCTGTAAACTTTAATGAATAAATAAAGGATTTTCATTGCTTACTGTTTTCGTGTACAAGAAAATATTTATTCAATATATATATAATTTATTTATATAGTCAAACAATTTAATAAAATAGTTAGCATATAATAACAATGGATTTAAAACTAAGAAATTAAAAAACTACTCACTAGAAAAGGTTATAAATTAAAAAAAAGTCCCAGGCCATCTCCATCTGGCAGAGTACCTAGCAGGCTAAGGGCATTGCCTCGCTGGATAGTGAGGCTTATTCTTTGTGCCAAATAGTTGCCGGCTCTGGGGTCGCGGGTGGTTTCCGTTAGTTTTTTTGAAATTTCTCTAAAAAGTTTATGTGCACCCGGGCCCCATGTGCCTAAATAAATAAATAAAATAAATAAATGTTTAAGTATTTTTTACTTGGTGGCGAGTCTTGGCGCTGCAAAAACCTTAAAAATACTGGTTAACTCTCGCCGATATCATCGGGTACAATGCAAATTATTATGCTAATAGGAGTGTCTATCGAACCCGTATCAAGAGCACCAAGAGTTCTTATTAGACGCGATTGTATTACAGATATTACGATGTGCTCCGTTCGATGCGAGAGCATTCCGACACTTTAAGGAAAATGGCTTCATATTTGCTTAAAATAATCATCCGCGGTTTTAACTCTGTCTAATTCATTTCCAAATTGCTTTCTGTCGCCTTTTAATTTGATTGACTACAACTCTGTAATCCTTAATCCTCCAATAATAGGTAAATTTTAAATAGCGCGTTTCTCAGAGTAATTGCTTTTAAATTGAGATGAAACGTCATTTCGTGCTTTATTATTCGAAATTGAAACAAATGAATTGTCAGTGAATTTGTGAAATGTGTTGGACTTTTATGTATACTCATGCATTTAATTGTTATTACTTTTATTAATGGCGACTTTCCTTGTTATCAATTTCTTTTTATACTTAAAAAGTCGTCTTAAGACGCCAGCAACTTTGCAAGTGTGCTGCCTACCCTGACGGGATAACACAGCAGTGTGCACTAACATTGTAAAGAGAAAATATTGGATTTTATGTAAATATGTTTGATTGTAATGTTTAAACTCAAAACTACTAAAGTAATTTTAAAAATTCTTTCACTTGTATAAATCTACACTATCAGCTATTATTTTATTTAAGAAAAAATTAAACGTTGAGATCGGTAGACAGGCTGACGGTCCATTTCATGGTAGGTGGCTACCGTAGCCTATAACACAAGCAACGCCACAGCTGGTGTAAGTGCGCTGCCGACTACAGTAGGATTAAGGTTAATTGATAAGGGATAAAGATAAGGGATTGGATAGGAAAATGGGCTCTGACATCCCTTACTCACTCATCGAAACACAACAGCACACGTTATTTCACAGTGGTCTTCTGTAAGGGAGTGATTACTGCCGCCGAGACGTTAATAGTTAGAGACCGAGATATTCCAGCGTCATATGTCATCACTGGCAAAATATACATATCTTGAAAACTTTCGTTTTTAAGACACTGAGGAATTTAGGACAAGAATATATATCGGAGCTTCCCGAACGCTCCCCATCTGAGTTGGATTCGACAGATTCCCTTACTCCTCGCCGAAACACAACAGCACATTTACCGTTATTTCACGGTCATCTTCTGTAAGAGGGTGGTTACTGCGGCCAGACGGGCTGCCCAAATTACTGCGAAACGCAGAGTGCAATGCAACTACTTGCTAGATCCAGACTAGCAAACTATGAAAAGTTAATTTCATACCGGGAATCGGCAGAGCAAACACTTTAACAATTTGACCAAGGGGCTCGTCCAATCTTTAAGATATTTTTAAAAATAATACCAAAAAGAATATATTTGCCTTGCCTATTAAAATGTTAAATTAATATCTTTTGGAACGTCCAAAGCATACGAGACAACTTTGAACGTTAGGCGAAATCAGATTAGAGGTAGTGCAAGAAGTAGTTAAAATTGTAGCTTTGTTGCAATCGCCTTCGGAATATTGATGACGTAGAGCTCCGCCGTGGCCAATTTGTATTCTATGCATAAGTAATCGGGAAAATATGGGAGTAAGATTCAAGCGCTCGATAAATATTGACGTGCCAAACGTCCCTTGCGATGTACAAATATGCTATTTTTAAATAAATATAAGTAACGAGAGATCCAAAGTTACCAGAAATTCTTCAAATTTTGTTTCAATGTAGAACAAATTTAGTTTTAGTAAATCAGGCAAAATATTATTATGTTTTATAAAAATATGTAAAAAAATGTAATGTGTCATTTTACAGTTTTAAAATTAACGCTCTTTCGTGACCTTAGTATTGACAGGAAAAAAAAAGCTTTTTTTAAATGACCATTAAGGCCAGGATATTCAAGCCTCTCAATCTACATTCTTCTAAGCATCATTATTTATTTATTGACATATTTTTCGTGAGTAAAAGTATGATATTATGTTTTAATTATGACCAGAAAACGATCAAAATTTCCCTATTTTCGGAATATTTTTTGATCAGTTGAAGTTGTACAACATATCGTGTTTTAACCGACATTTTTTCTGATCAAAATCAAGTAAATTCTTCAATATCAAAACCGTAACTTCAAATATTCAAGCCTTTAGCTCTAAACCCTTAGCAATAATAGTTTCCGATATCTATGCTCTAAAAAACAAACATTATTTTATAAACGAAAAGGTATTTTTATTCTTAACTAGCGGCCCGCCCCCGGCTTCGCCCGGCGTGCAATTTTTATATACCCTAAAACATTCCCCGTTTATCCCTCTTTCCATTAGCGAAAATCGAATTAAAATCGGTCTACCCGTTCACGCATGATGCCGTGACCAGGAGAATTGGGGATTCATTTTTATATATAAGACTAGCATTTTTATAATAGAGAAGATAAGATAAATTATTTTCTGTTTTAATTATCCCTTAATTCTACATCTTGATTCATATTACACCGGGCCGTGCCCCGGTCGGGGCCCAGTCAAGATATTCATAGTATGCTGTTGTATAAACCAAACACCGTGACTGACCCATTGGAAAAACACGGCGATCGCACGATGTATGAAACCATCCTTTATAGTTGAAAAAAATTATCAAAAAAAAAAAATTAATCTGAATTAAAAGACCACAGATTTAAGCAATCATAGTCATAATTAAAGGCCATTAATTAAACCCTCATCTATTTATTTATCTCATGGCCTTAAATAATTATTAAACATCAAATATTTAATGAGATCGGAAAAGGATATTCAACACAATATAGCAATAATTACATGCACATACATATTTAAAAAAAAAATAATTTGGCTTCCCCAATTAAAAATTCAAGATTATACATATGTATATCATATTAGTTATATCATTTCAATAACTATACCTATCAGGTGTTTTTGTATTCTACAATATTGGCTCAGGAATAGCCTTTTTCTTACGCACCGTATTATAAAAAGAAAATCAATATTATAAAACAAAAATCTTTGAGAAAAAGCAAATAAATGCTCAAGTTTCATTAGCATCAACATTGTTTTTATTAGATTAAAAGTGTCGCGAAAAATGCCTCGTTTAATGTAAATTTAAGCTGAAAATGAGAGGAGCAATCGTAAACTCTGGAGCAAATTCACAATTTCAAGACGGTAAACTCCAGCTCCCAAGATACCATATTAGACTACGCTTTTACGTGGTATATATGAAAAGAAAATGCCTGCCCATATGACACCGTTACACACGGCAACCCTCCGTAATGGAAATTTGCATACACACGTTAAAATTTTATTCATAAGGAGAAAATTGTTTCGCTTTCGCGTGCACAGCCGCCTGACGCACTCAAGTAACGAAATCAAATTATATTCGAACGACATTTATTGGTGGCATTATTACACCGTAAGTAAACAGGAGCGTTCTGTTAAGCCACACAAAGAAAGCCTGCCTTTTATAATTTTAGAGGGATTTTAAATAAGATTTTTCTGAAATATAATACACAATATTTTACATCGTATGTCTGACTCCATCTGTCATATGACATAAAAAATATTATAAAGCTTGTTTGTTTGTTTGAACGCATTAATCTCAGGAACTACTGGTTCGAATTGAAAAATTCTTTTTTGTTTTGAATAGTCCATTTATCGAGAAAGGCTATGGGCTATATAACATCACGCTACGATAAATAGTATTATATATAAGCAGTGTCCAGTACCGCGCGCCCCACGCGCACTCCACCGCCGTATGGGCCGCAGCGAAGCATGGCCGAGTTCAGCTGGTATTACACAAAATATCTATATTATGGCGCTTCTGATCCAAGTAAATTCTTCTACAAATATTATAAACTACATATGCTCCAAACTCATACAACTACTACGACAGTGATGTCCAGCAGTTTACTTCCTACGGCCGAGATATAAGAGTATAAATACTGATGACTCACTTGATTGTTGGTGCCTACCATATCTTAAAACATATTAATGCACTGCTGACTGACTAACTTTGGTAGAATAAATGACAATTGACAGGAGGAGATGGAAATAGGACTATGACAGCCCTACAAAAATTCATACCACCTGCACATGTTGCAAGGTTGTGACATGAGATACAAAGAGCAATGAACATTTTAAGCATTCTAATTTGAAATAAATAAATCTTTATTTACACAAGGTAATATTCTCGGTCCTCGTCAGGTGGCCAACTGACGCACAGCATAACTGTTATAAAATCATTAATGCAGTAATTATCAGTTATTGCAAAACATTTATTAATAATGTGATGATGTAACATCTAGCCATAGACTACTTATACATAGACAAGTCGTAGAGATTGTCATAGCTTAATTAAATATAGATTATACAACATCTCCCTTCCAAATGAACAAAACTTACAAATATTTACACTGAGCACAAAACATATACATAATTAAAATTTAAACATACAAAATAATGTTAGAGATTTAACTTTCTGGTAGGTTTTACTACTCTACCACTTCTAGTTATATGTGAAGCTGGATTTGCAGATAAAGGCAATGCAGAAGGCGGTCTATCAACATGTAGGGGTATTGTAGGTACCATGGGTCTAGTATGTGCTAACGGCTGCACTGTCAATGAAGGTGGTGACTCCTTAATACTACATAACACATCTTCACTATAACACCTATCATTGGCATTATTGTTGGTGTAAGATCTTTTTATTTGTGATGTATTTCGCCTTAAGGGCTTATTACAATCATCTCTTTTAATCAAGAAAGATCTAGGTTCATGACATTTACTTAAAATCTTAGCTTTTTGCCATGTATTATTATCAGCTTTGTACACAATCCTATCTCCCTCCTTATATTTCTCTATTTTCTTCCTAGCTCTACTATCATGACACTGTTTCACTATAGATTGTTTAAGACACAATTTTTTATAAACATTTTGAATTTTTGGTTTTAAAACTTCAATTGCACATGGTGTAGTTCTCATTAAACGACTATTTAATATCTGAGAAGGAGAAGCATTCAACCAAGACAATGGAGTATTATTGTAATGCATGATCCCCTCTCTATAATCAGTTGAATCTTCTTTACATTTTTTTAAAATCATCTTACAGATATGAACAGCTTTTTCTGCCATTCCGTTACTTCTAGGATATCTAGGCGTAGATGTGGTCAATTTGATATCTTTGGACTTACAATAATTTTTACATTCATAGGAGGTAAATGGAACATTGTCAGTACACAATTCCAAAGGATATCCAAAATGAACGAATACACTTTGCAAAGCATCAATTACACAATGAGCTGACTTATTTTTCAAAGGGAGTAACTCAATCCAGTGAGAAAAATAATCCACCACTACCAAATAGCTTTTACCAGCAAAATCTAGAATATCACTGCCAACCTTTAAAAATCTTTCTTTAGGAACTTTGTGTGGCAGCAAAGGTTCTTTATAGTTAGCTGGACTGAATTTCTCACATGTCCTACATTGCATTACAAAATTATAAATGTCTGTTCTCATGTTAGGCCAATAGAATAATTGTTTAGCACGGTTTACACATTTACTTATACCACTATGTCCCTTATGTACTATCTGTAGAATATAGGATTTCAATGATTTTGGCACTATTAACCTATCCCCAACAAAAAGTAAGCCTTCCTGTGAGTAAATATTGTCTTTAAATTTCTCTAATGGTTTACAATCTTTGGTTAACTTAGATGATACCGGCCAACCATGGTAATAGTAGTTACAGACTTTTCTCAACATCTGATCATTACTAGTTTCAGTTCTAAATTTAGATTTTATTTCTGGTGACATAGGTAAGTGTTTGGATACAGAATGTACTATGTGTAACATCTCTTCATCATGTTCAGTCACACTCAAACTAGCCCTAGAAAGCATATCGGCAAAATGCACTAATTTTCCTGGCACATAATACACATTTAGATCATAAGCTAACAATTTAATTCTCAACCTCTTTAATCTGGTAGAACCAAGGTTATTTATGTGCTTAGACATTATAGGAATAATTGGTTTATGGTCTGTTTGAACATCAACCTTTAAACCATAGATATATTTATGAAATTTCTTTGTGCCAAAGTGAATTGCTAACAATTCCTTTTCCGTTTGTCCATAGTTTAATTCTGCATCATTCATCGTGCGTGAAGCACAGGCTATTAATTTTAACACACCCTTATCCTCTTCCTGAAACATACAACAACCTAGGCCATTTTTAGAAGCATCACACTGAAGGACTATTTTCTTATTGGAATCAAAGGGGCATAACACAGGGGTTTTACATATGATTTCTTTTAACTTTTTAAATGCTTCATCATGTATAGGCAACCATGTAAACTCTACATTTTTACGTAACAACTTACACAACGGTGCCATAAATTCAGCCATATCTGGTACGTACCTACGGATATAATTAAATGAACCTATAATTCGCATCAACTCATCCCGGTTAGTAGGGGTTTTAAGTTTCAATAAGGATTCTACCCTATCCTTATCTATAGACATACCATTTTCATCGAAGATTTGGCCAACATATTTTACTTTCTTTTGTTTGTATTGTAGTTTGTCTTTGTTAAATACTATGCCTAACTCCTTGGCCCTTAGCATTACATTTGATAGAGCCTCGTCGTGTTCAAGTTCATTGGAACCCATAACGAGAATATCATCAGCCCATACTATGACATTTGGCATCTTTCCGAAGTGTTTTTCTAATACATCTTGGAAGAGCTCAGGAGCATTCATCAAACCATAGGGTAAGACTTTATATCTATAGACACCAAAGGGCGTTGCGAAGCAACACTTCCATGATGACTCTTCGGTGAGCCTCAGATGATGAAAACCTTCAGAAAGGTCCAACACACTGAAATATTTTTTATTTTTTAATTTACACGCTAAATCTTCCAGAGTTGGCAACATTTTAGGCTTTTTTACAATAAATTTATTAAGATCTGAAGGATCAAGGCATAATCTAATTTTCTTGTTAGGCTTTTCTACCAGTACTGTGGTGTCCGCTCTTTTGAGATTAAATAAAACACAAATTTACAGTAAGTAGATACGCAGCTCTGAGGGAACGTTCACTTGCCTCCGATAACAGAGCGGGACTGTTAATGCGTCGCCCTGAGCTTGCGTACTAACTTTATTATATTTGTCTATATATCACATCTCTTCCTTTTTATAATTGTTAACATTTAATAGTTCAATAAACAAAACAAGTTTATTGTAATCAACCTCAAAATATTTTAATCAATTTATTCTTCTTTCTTAGATGTATCTTCACAATTAATTATCTTCCACTGACCTTCTACTTTCTTTAGATGTACGATATTTCTTCTGTACTCCTGACCGGTTTCATCGTTTCTTATATTTATATCGCTTCCTTCAGCACTAATAACAGTGTGAGGTGTTGGGTTAAATTCTGGAACTAATTTATTTTCCTTAGTCATATTCTTGATGTATACTTTCTCGCCGATTTCTAATTCTCTATGCGTAGCTTTCCTTTTCCTATCTTCATTTAATTTGTTTTTTTGTTTTTTTTCTTTGTCTCGGTCTCTAATTTCTGAGTCGTCGTAACAATTTTCAAGATCTGCTAAAAAAGGTAATTTGTCTCTAAATTGTCTTCCGTAGAACAGTTCGGCTGGAGTTTTTCCTGTGGAGGGATGAGGTGTACTGTTATACATCATTAAATATTTTAACAAATCATCTTTCCAGTCAGATTTTTCACTTTGGCTGATTCTCAGTCGTTTAAGGATGTCCCTATTTTGCCTTTCGACCTCACCGTTTTGTTGAGGCCAGTAAGGAATTGTATTAAAAAGAGTAATTCCTTGTTCTATACAAAATGTTTTGAACTCATGGCTACAGAATTGTCTGCCATTGTCTGCTGTTATACTTGCAGGATTTCCTGTTCGCGAAAAAATTTCTTTTAAGGTTTTTATTGTGTCCTGCGTGGAGATGGATTTCATAATTTTAATTTCTTTATATCGACTGTAATAATCAATTATTACAAATAGATAAAATCCACCTGGCAGTGGGCCTAAGAAATCAACAGCGGTATCTACCCAGGCTTTTAAAGGAAGTTCACGTCTTTTCATTGGTACTGGTGGATTGGGGGCTGAGACTAAGGTACAACCTCTGCAGTTTTTTACAGTGCTTTCAGCATCTTTGTCTATTTTAGGCCACCAGACTTTTGTACGTAACCTAGTTTTCATATTCACTATGCCTGGATGACCTTCATGAGCCGCTGCCAAAACTTGTTTCCTCAACTCAGTGGGAATTACAATTTTGTTTCCTCTTAACAAGACGCCGTCATGTAACCAGAGTTCATGTTGAAATAATTTATAATTATTTATTGAAACATGCCAACTATTATTCATTAAGGCAGCTTTTACTAATTGTAATTCACTATCATTATTTGAAACTTCAATAATTGACTTTAGAGATAAAGCAACAGGTCGTGCATATTGAACTATCTGGTTAACATGGTATTCGTCTTCAAGAGGACTTTTTTGTGTTTCGATGTTTGTACATAATCGAGATATTGGATCTGCAATATTTGTCTTTCCAGGTTTATATACGACTGTGTATTCATAAGCTTGTAACCTAAGGACCCAGCGTTCGATTCTTGCGCAAGGCTTTGATCGTGTTCCAAATATGACCTCTAGGGGCTTATGGTCTGTGACGAGTTCAAATTTTTTCCCATATAAGTACATGTGAAAGTGTTCAATTGCCCATACTAACGCTAATGCTTCTTTTTCGGTTTGACAATAACGCTTTTCAACGTCCGTCAGACTTTTGTTTCCGAAAGCAATAATGCGGGGTCCATTATTATCATATTGGATAAGTACAGCCCCTAAACCTACGGGACTCGCATCGGCAATTACTTGAGTACGATCTTTTGGGTCATAATAGCCAAGAGTAGGAATCTTGGAGAGACAGTTTTTTAGTGCAACAAAAGCCAATGCTTGTTCTTTTTGCCAAAATGACGAAATGTTGGCTTTTTTGTGCACTTTTTTTCGAAGTAATTGTCGAATGGGTTCAGTTAAGCTTGACAAATTGGGAATCCACTTCCCTACAAAATTAATTAAGCCCAGAAAACTTTGGATTTCTTCGATGGTTTCCGGTGACCTAAAAGTCTCAATAATTTTAATGTATTTGTCGAGTGGTTTAATGCCTAATGACGAAAGTTCGTGGCCTAAAAACTGAATAGTTTTTGTATTAAAAACGCATTTATTATGGTTCAATAAAACATTGTTGTCTTTGAGTAGTTTTAGTACCTGTTGAAGTCTGGCATTATGTTGCTTCTCATCGCCTCCAAAGACAACAATGTCATCAATAAAATTTACAACTCCTTCGCATGGCAACAACATTTTCTCCATAATTTTTTGAAAATGTTCAGGAGCACATGATATTCCGAATAGTAACCTTTTGTATCGGTAAAGCCCTTTGCTAGTTATAAAAGTTGTGATTTCTCTACTATTTTCTTCAAGTTCTATTTGATGAAAAGCATTTTTAATATCCAATTTCGAGAAAATTTTTGCTTTGCCAAATTTGGGTATGAGTTGCTCCATTGTAGGCAAGGGATGATTTTCTCTAATTATGGCTTTGTTAGCAGCACGCATGTCTAAACAAATACGAACATCATTGTCAGGCTTCAGAACTGGTACCATCGGAGAAATCCAAGAAGAAGGCTTATTTACAGGTTCAATGATGTCCAATTTCACCAATTCGTCTATTTTGTTATTTATTTTGGATTCCAAAGGAATTGGGACTCGTCTGTAAGGTTGACAAACTGGTGGAACCGTTTGGTCAATTGTGATCCTTAATTTAACATCTTTGAACTTAGGAAATTGGGTTTGCTCAATGGAATTCACATTATAACCTAGTTTTAACACATGGAGGGAAATTGAAGTTTCTTTACCCAAAAGGTTCCTTGAACCATTTTTTATGACATAAAATTTTGTTGTTAATGATTTAAGGCCAACTTTTATTAGTGCATCAAATGACCCTAACACTTGTAGCGGATCTTTGGCACCATAAGCAAGGAATGTTTTGTCAGAAGACTTTTGTTGGTTAGAGACTGTAACTTTGGATTTTTTCATATACTCCCAAGTCTTGTCATTTATAATATTAGATCTGCTACCAGAATCAATCAGCATTTTGATGTTAACACCACCTACCTGACAGTCTAAAGTTGCATCATCATCGATGTGGAAAATGTAGTCTACAGGTGAAGGCTGCTTAATTTTGGGAGTGTTCACTTTAAACCTTTTAGCTCTATTTTTGGCATTTGATAAGACGTTAGCATTTTTCCTTTTATTGGCCCTTGTTCTGCAATGTTTCTGGAAATGACCCTTAAACCCACATTTAATGCAGTTGGCATTCATTGCTGGACAGGAACTATTGTCACTTTTGTGATCCTTACTGCCACAGCGGCAACAGAAATCAACCTCTTTTTTTGTAATTCGCTTAGTTTCTTTAGTATCAATTTTATTAAGGTTAGTATTTGCAAAATTTGTGTACTGTCTATCGTGGAAGTCGTTTAACTGCCTTTCTACGGTTTCGAGAGAGTTTGCTTCTACTGTAATTTTTTCGATACTTGCCGTGTCGCCAAGTACCAAAATACTCTTTCTCAATTTGTTCGAGCTACACTTTTCCGTTATTTGGTCAATAAGGTTTTCATTTTCATTAGTAAAGTTGCATTTTGAACTTTGTTGTCTCAGGCGGATCAAGAATTTTTCGAACTTCTCGTCTTGTTCTTGTTTCATTAAACGGAAAATATGTCTCTCGAACAAATAACTTTGTTTCGGAGAAAAATAATCGTCCAACTTTTTAATTGCGGTATCATATACGTCAGTCGCATTAGGATCTGTCACATGAGCTCCTGGTATATTAAAATATATATCTTGCAGTGCCATACCTCCGGAGTGTAGTAACATTGCGCGTTTCGTGGTTTGGTCTACAGTGTTGGTAGCTATAAAATATATTTCTAGGGCGCGTTTCCATCTATTCCAACGGGAGCCTATGGAGGTTGGATCACCTTCACAATCGAATGGTTCTAATGCTGAGACTTGTGATTGGGACATATTGGACGATCTGCAAAAGGGAAAGACCTCGTTTGGAACCAATGTATATTTCTTAAAAGAATTTTAACATCTAGTATTAAGGAAATCTAGTAGGACGGAAATTCAAGTTATTATTATTAATATTATTTTAGCACGGCAGTATTGGTAACGGTAGATAGTACAGAGTACATAGGATTTGCCCCATGATTCATTTATTACATAACCTTAATAGAAAACAATTGTTTAGTTTTAACAATTTACATAATTTCTTAACTACAAAATAATTGTAGTGGGTACTTTGTTAAAACTGAAAATTAACGACATTGTCGTTGGAAACTTTAATTCTTTAATAGAACGATGTTTAGTTTTAACAATTTACATAATTTCTTAACTACAAAATAATTGTAGTGGGTACTTTGTTAAAACTGAAAATTAACGACATTGTCTTTGGAAACTTTAATTCTTTAATAGAACGATGTTTAGTTTTAACAATTTACATAATTTCTTAACTACAAAATAATTGTAGTGGGTACTTTGTTAAAACTGAAAATTAACGATATTGTCGTTGGAAACTTTAATTCTTTAATAGAACGATGTTTAGTTTTAACAATTTACATAATTTCTTAACTACAAAATAATTGTAGTGGGTACTTTGTTAAAACTGAAAATTAACGACATTGTCGTTGGAAACTTTAATTCTTTAATAGAACGATGTTTAGTTTTAACAATTTACATAATTTCTTAACTACAAAATAATTGTAGTGGGTACTTTGTTAAAACTGAAAATTAACGACATTGTCGTTGGAAACTTTAGTTCTTTAATAGAACGACGTTTAGTTTTATTATTCGTTAGATATCATTTGCAAACAGATTTGATCAACAACGTGTATCTTCAAAATGTTCAGGTACATTGAAAATTGTGTATACGCGTTTTGAACGTTTTGCGTATGAACAGTTATATTTTTTTTCTTTTAAATATACTTTACTGTATTCGAATCCATTTGTAATTAAGATGTTCAGAATACAAAGAGCGGTGCGGTAATATTTGTGTATTTTGTATTGTAAACAAAACGGAAACAAGATACCGTAGATATTATAAACAAAATTTTGACCGTTCGCTCTAACAGGACCAAGGACAATGTTTTGTCAAAATAGGTCCCTATAAGCAAGTAGGTCGCATAAAACCGTAGTCTTACTAAAAGGACATGCTTTCATAGTACGTCTATATGATATCTACTTGCGTTCGCATTATTTTTATTATATTATTTTGTTATTTATTATTAGTGTATTTTTTTTTTTTTTTTGTTGATCAATATCTATCAGCAGGTACATGATATGATTTAAATCTAACGATGGTTTTACTTACTGCGCTTATACTCGTCGCCAATGTGGTGTCCGCTCTTTTGAGATTAAATAAAACACAAATTTACAGTAAGTAGATACGCAGCTCTGAGGGAACGTTCACTTGCCTCCGATAACAGAGCGGGACTGTTAATGCGTCGCCCTGAGCTTGCGTACTAACTTTATTATATTTGTCTATATATCACAAGTACTAACCTATTAACACAAGCCTTTTCGCTTATATTATTAACCTTCACAATTGCATCCCTTTTAGTTAACCGTTCCAGTTCCTCCTTTAATGGGGAAAGTAATGTATTAGGTATTTTATTAGATGGATAACATATTTTATCATTTATGGGTGTGGTAGGTATCTCAAAGTTTCCTGGAATTTTGCCAGTGCCCTTAAAAACTTCAATATGCTCACTGATAAATTTATTTCTAATATCAGGCTTAAGAGATTCAATAGCAACATGAACTCTTTTAATAAGGTTCAATGATATGCATCCAGGCAACCCAAGCAACATTGAGTTACACTCCACTACAACAAAATTTTCATAACATTTATTCCCTTTATATTCACACATTAAATTAACCATCCCTACAGGATTCACTTTGCTACCCTGGAAGGATTCTAATTTTATATTTGTTGGTAACAGTTTAAAATCTAAATTTTCATTTATTTTGTCAAACACTTTTTTGGGCATTATGCTTACATCAGCACCAGTATCCAATTTACAGCTTATCAATTTATTCTCAATATTTATATTTTCATTCCACTCAACATTAGAACTACAAACCTTTTTCACAGAACCACAGTACAAGTCATCGGAGTCATTGGTTTCCGAATTTTCTTGAACCACATTTATCTTCTTTTGTGTACGGACCCTACAACTCACAGCAAAATGATTGCGAATCCCACATTTTGTACACACCTTGCCATAAGCTGGACACTCACGAAGACCATGTTCCGTCTGACATCTAGAACACTTAAAGACTTTTTTGTCGGTAGATTTGAACTTCTTTTTGTTTTTCTTTCTTTTAGCTTCACATACAGATTCTGTTTTGAATATTGACATTTGTGTCACCTGTTTGGCCGCTTGCTCTTTTGCCTGGCAATATTTTATAACCTGTTCCAATGTGATACTTTCAGTTCTAAGTAGCGCTTCTTGAGTAGATTTGTCGTAAATTGTTTGAATTATGTGATCTCGCATCATTTCATCTTCCATATTTTTGTAATTGCATGTTTTTATCATTTGACGGCATTCGGTTAGAAAAATATCAAATGGCTCGTCTGGTCTTTGACGCCTTTCACTAAATTTAAACCGTTCAAAAACCTCATTGGTTCGAGGACTTACAAAATTTGTTATGGCCTGAATAACACTGTCATATTTTATCGCATCATTCTCGGCTATGGGAAATGTGGAGACAATCCTTGCTGCTTCTGGCCCCATCATATTCCTGAGCAGACTCAGCTTAACAGAATCCTCCATATCTTTTTTCCCTGTGAGAATTATATAATCTTCAAAGCAGGAAAGCCAAAATTTCCACTCCGTAGCAGCATTTTGCGCGTTCAGGTCTACATTTGGAGGCAATTTCACAAAATTTTCTGCCATTTTGGCGGTTTGAAATTAGACGCAAAACTGAAAATTTACTTTACAGGTACTATTCCGCCTACAATCTTGAGGTCGGGAACACTATACCGTCTTATACAATTAAACTTTTGTGTTTTTCGACTGCGCCATGTTATAAAATCATTAATGCAGTAATTATCAGTTATTGCAAAACATTTATTAATAATGTGATGATGTAACATCTAGCCATAGACTACTTATACATAGACAAGTCGTAGAGATTGTCATAGCTTAATTAAATATAGATTATACAACAATAACATCGCCGCCGACAGCGATTTTACTTCGATTTCGTTTAGTGTTACTTCTGATCTTTGTCTTTTTGCTCGGGTCTTAAATGTCGTCATCTTCTTGGTCTTCCTCTCCTCACGGAATGGCCGTACTCATTGAACGTTTGATAAATTGGTCGCGGCAACTGCGAGGCTTTTTTTAATCTTAAAATCGACGGACAGGCTTATGATCCATTTGATTGTAGGTGATTACCATTGCCTATGACACAAGCAACGACACAGGTGCTGCTTAAGGATAAGGGAGAAAGGAATGGGACAGGCTCTCCATCTCTTTCTATTAGTGGCACTGCGACTACGCTCAGTGAAGGCATTGCAGCTGATTTAATAAGGTAGTGATTTCTTTCTCAAAAATGAGTTATCAATGCAAAAATAATTTTACATGAAGAATTTTTCAAATCAATCTTAACAGACATAGAGACAGTGCATTTAAGAAAATAGTATTAACGTTACTATGTTATTATTAAGGTGAAAATGTATCATCTCGTACGAAAGGTTGAATGGATTAGGATGAAACTTGTTGAACAAATTTTTAGCATCTTCCAGAATAGCACGAAATATATTTAATATTATCCCTGTATCGTTTGCGTGGGATAAAAGTTCAACTACAATTTTATTAATGACGTGATTGAATCCACGAGCAACAGCTAACTTGAATCGACATTGATTAATTATCGCTTTATTTACTTGAGAAATTTCTGCAATCTGATTTCTATGAATTCGCCAAAGCAATGTTGAGGGCTATTCTGCTTTGGTATTTACCTACTTTATAGTGGTAATATACATTATGACCCATTCCTGCGCATACGTCGCACTTCTATTTTTGTAGATATTGAGCTGTAGAAATAGCAGGATTTCTTCAGAAGATTACTAATACTTAGAGCAAGTGATCATCGTTTTGAATACTCAGAAATGAGGGCACGACTAAATGAAATAATTGTAAACATAGAAGTATCATCTTGTGAAGCCGTAAAACAGTTTATAAACAAATATTTATCAGATCTCTGTCGCGGAGCTCGGTAGCTCACTAATGAAGTTATAACAAACTTATATACGGAGTTTTTTCAGAGTAACGTAAAAAAGGTATGAGATTTTTATTTTCGAGCTGTAAAATTAAACGTCTCGGAAAATTAATTTGTACGTTCGTCATTAAGAAAATAGAAAAGTTCGTAAAATACGATGAAATATTAAATAGAAAAATAAAATATTGCTATTAGGTACTTTTGCTATATTTTTAAGTAACATCATTTATGTGTTTCTTAGAGAAGATTAGTTCCAAATGTGGGATGTTAATGTAACATTTACGATGATATAATATAGTAGAGGAGACCGATCTGATAACTCGATGAGACATATTTTTTATCAAGTGTAATTTATAAACAAATATGCCTATAATGACTTGCCTATCGAAAAGTGTAGCGTGCAGCAACTTTTGTTGTGTCCTGTTCTATCAGACGGACCTCGGACGCTCTACTGTCTCTCTCGCACCTATCGGAATAGCTAAAATTCTAAAACTTTATAGCTTGGCAATAATAACTTTTTGCAGGCAAGCCTATAATGATTGATTTTGTAATTAAAATATCTTACCTATGATATCAATTTCGATTGGTTATTAGATCGGTGTAGTTACCTATATTGACTTACCTGTTCAAATCTGCTTGCCAGGTAGCCATGCACAGAAATCAGTAGGCAAGCTTACCTAGACATACTCTCTGTGTTAAAAACTATCAGTTGAGATAAAACTCATTCGGTTATCAAAAGAGTGAAGGTGATGAAAGAAAATGGATTAAAATTAATTAAATTAAAAATAGCTATGAATACTTTTCGTTAGGCAAGTCTTTATAGGCATATTTGTTTATAAATTATACTTGATAAAAAATATGTCTCATCGAGTTATCAGATCGGTGAAGGTCGATCTTCACCGGCTCTTAGACCAATATATTATCCTAAAAAATACTAAATAAATAATGTGATAAATATGTCGGCTGGACACACTCTCGAGAATCATTAGATTCTCTCGACGAGAGCACACCATATGCCTTACCATAATATATAATTGTATAGGTACTTTAATATTATAAAGAGAAAATTTGTAATGAATACAAACATACATACATACATACATATGTACATACGTAATAAACGGTTAACTTATTTAAACATAGTTATTGCAGAATTAATACGCGCTCGCTTTGCATGCGAAATCTTTGACCTTTTTGAAAGAAAGAAAAACGCGACACGCGACAAATTTTATTGTAGATGGTGAGGCGGGACGAGGCAACACGAGACGAGACAAGAGACATTAGTTCCCGACTTGTCTCGACGAGTGTGTACATCCGGCATAAGAATGAAACTATGTAAATACTTTATGAAGAAAACTTGAATTTTATTCACACATCGTCAGCCTTTAATATGTTCAGACGAATTTCGCTCTACCCCCCTCAGTGTCAACACCCTTCCGTTACACAATATGCTACCGAACCGAATATTTATATTGACTGCCATGAATATTCAAATAACCAACGTCGCTAAGTTATTTACATCGCGAATAAAACGTAGTATTTTTTTCAAGATATTTACCAGTAGTAAGAAAACTATATGAATAAGAAATAACATGGCACGAAATAAAATTACTAAACATCCTTTGCACAGTCATAAATAAAAAGAAAACTACATGATGGTACAATAGCCAACTACCGTAGCCCATTAATACAAGCATAGGGGCTGCAAATGTAGATCTTGCTAAAATTAGAGGAATAGTTTCTGCCAACCCTTATTCCCTACCAGAAACTCAACGAAACCTAACCACACGTGCTATATTTTCTCATTGGTCTTTCGTAATGAGGTGTGCTACCTCCAGGCCGGCTGCCCAGTTTATTGCTGCGAAATTCAATGTGCTCTGCCAATACCAGGTAAAAACTCGTTTATTTGAAAAAATATATTCAAAAAGTGTAGATTTACTGTCGCAGCTATCTTGCTAGTATGATTATCCTGCTTACTCAATTAATTTTACGAGAATCTCTAAACATTGCATCAAAATTTTTAAGTGCATTTTCTGATTACTGCCTTCCATAATTTTCTCCATAATATAGCTCTGACCGATTATAGACAAAATTTGTACTTCTATCGACTTCCTCGCAAAGCAAATACTTCCTATGATGATATATTGACATCTTCGCACAAGGTTACAAAGCTATTCATAAATTAAAGGGTATAATTATTAATTCAATTAACTCCATTTATCCTAACAATCTTCATAAAATAAGTTTTTATTAACAAAGAACAATATATAAGCCCGTTAACTGTATTATAGTTCTTAAGTTGTCAATCCTAAATAAAATTATAAATTTGAAAGGGAGTTTGTATGTTAGGTACACTTTCACGCCTTAGCTACTAAACCGATCATCATGTAATTTAATTTTGATAAACAAATTTGAGAGCAGGTAAGTTCTGTCCAGGACCACACCTTTGCTGTGAAGCGGTTAATTGAAAGTCCAACCAAATCACTCAATACTCCATTTTTCGGAACATCTCGGCAAGTTCCCGCTCTGAAGCCGCAAAGGGTATGATTTTATTATAAGATATTAATAACTCCAACTGACTGTATGTTTTTCCACGGTCATTTAAAGCACAGTCTAACCAATATTTAAGTCATACAGTCAGGCAACTTGCAATGTTCGAGCATGCAAACTGAAGCTAGTTCGCCGAACCAAGTACATTCGTTGCCTGACTGTAAGTATGGTTAGACTGTGCTTAATGTATAGTTTATACAAAATACACTCTTTAATACAAGTACGTATATAAGTCACAATTCCGTTACACAAATTATACTAAGTTATAATCTTTTTTATTTAAATCTTGTATAAACGCTAATATTGATGAGAAAATATAATGATATG
Organism: Bembecia ichneumoniformis; assembly: GCA_910589475.2. NCBI lineage: Eukaryota > Metazoa > Arthropoda > Insecta > Lepidoptera > Sesiidae > Bembecia > Bembecia ichneumoniformis. The sequence continues at coordinate 14,363,019 of OU342526.1, read as the reverse complement.
CAAGTATACGGGTAAAACTCGCAAACGATGATGCTAACATTTATTACACTAAAGTAACGAACGTCGGAGGAATATGCTTTCTTTTTTCTATAGGTATACTCTCTTTATTCAAGATTTTCGGCAATAACAATAATGTCAAGTGTTTTATCCGCGTGGCAACGCCGCGCCGTCTCTAGCCTTTATTACAAAGGTTATTATGTCATATTTCATAAATTATTTGAGGCAACGATTACCTCAGTAAAAGGGGCGAGATAACAAGGGGGTCGCGGCGAACAATCTCCGGTGCGGGAGCGACCGGCCCAACCGACAAAACTGTGAATTAATATCTGAAAGAATTTACAAGGGAAGGATTACAAATAATAATAGCTTACTTAATGGAAACTGAATGTGTTACGACGTCTCTACTGTTGAGCGCAACTTTGAATCTTATCTTATTATTTTTGCTGCATCATATTGAAGACATGGTAAACTCTTGCAGTACTAACCAACATTCAAGAGCAAAGAACCTACCCAGGTCATTAGCGATGATAAGCTAATTTTTTTTATGTTTTTCATTTGACAACTAAATACGCTGATATATTTCCTGTTGCGGAAAACGTTAAAAAGCACTGGATTCGGAATAAAAAATTCTGTAAGTATTTGCTTTACGGCGGGTACCCTGCCTGCATCTATATATTTCTTCTTAGACCTGCACATATGATTCAATACGGCAGTAATATAACTTTACTTTACTTTATTTTTATACTGCAATAATAACTTTGGAAATGAACTTGTCATAGTTGGTTCTGGTCTGGATTTGCCCGTATAGCGGCCGTGTAAGACCGTAGACCACAGTGTAAAAACAACATATTTGCTGTTGTGTTTCGGTGATTGAGTAAGGGATGCCAGAGCCCATTTCCCTATCCCTTCCTGAACCATCATCTTTAATTCTACCATGGTCGGTAGCGCACTTGCAGCACTAGTGGTGTTGCTTGTGTTATAGGCGACGGTAGCCACCTACCATCAAGTGGACCTACAGCCTGTCTGACGACTTGACACATTGAAAAAAAAATGAACTCCATCATTAACAAATATATATTGTTATTCTAATAATAATATTATATAAATGCGAAAGTTTGTATGTTTGTTCCTCAATAATGCAAAAACGGCTGAAATTTGGAACAGAGATAGTTTTTTACCTGGATTAACATCTTAAACCTGGATCCCGAGGGAGCGATAAAATGTCAGGCGTTATGTATACTAATATTATAAAGCTGAAGAGTTTGTTTGTTTGTTTGAACGCACTAATCTCAGGAACTACTGGTTCGAATTGTAAAATTCTCTTTGTTTTGAATAGTCCATTTATCGAGGAAGGATAGCGTGATATGAAGGATGTCATATAGCCTATAGAGGCTATATAACATCACGCTACGATAAATAGTATTATATATAAGCAGTGTCCAGTACCGCGCGGCCCATGTGCACGCCGGCCGCCGCCGTATCGTATGGGCCGCAGAGAAGCGTGACCGAGTTCAGCTAGTAACTCATATAATTTAATTTTTTAACGCATACGAAATCATGGAAACAGCTAGTATTAAAGTAATTTCTAGTATCTGAACTCACTAAAAAGTGGGTTAAATCAACAAAGTACATCGATTTTGCTTGTTACACTAATTTGAAATTCAAAAAGCGGCGTGTATGTACTGAGTTTGTGTTCAGTCGTTTACAATGTAAGGACACAAAAATGTGTGTATTTTTGTCATTCGTGTGAAAACAGCACATACCGGCCGCTGAGATTGAGGAAAACATAAATTAATACGGATTGCGTTGTCTCCGTTTAAATATATGTTTTGTAGTCAAATTTCACTTCAACACTGTTTGCAAACCGGGCTCCTTTTGGTATTGTAGGCAAACTACATGTACATATCTTGGAGCAATGGTTATCTTAGATATCTTAGAGTAGAGCAGGGGTTATTCCGACATAAAAGGAATAGGTAATAAGAGATTATTCTGTTTGATCATGTCGCCGTCAAACAAAAATTGTTATTTGATCGACATCGGCCAATATTACCAGAGATCAACTCAAAAAGCTCAAAAAAATTCGACCAATGGCTCCTGCCGGTCATGCCATGTACCAATGGGTTTTTACTAAAAACTCAAGTGCATTTACTAATTTCTCTCAAACGGTGAAGGAATATATCGCGAGGAAAGCTGCATACGCCAAAGAAGAAATTCTAAGGCGCATATGAAATCCACCAACCCGCACTGGGTCAAAGTGGTGGACCATGTGACCTGCACGCCTTTGTGGAGAGGGTAGGCCTGTGCCCCTGCAGTGGGGACATATAATAGGCTGTTGTTGTTGTTGTTGTTATTAATACTAGTGAAACATATTTTTTTAGCCAGTGTGTGATGGAGAAGTTGATAGCCCAGGAAATTGCAGTAGCTGTAAACTGCAAATAGACAATAGGTTAAATAGAACAACGATTGGTATCACGTATTTACACCTCAAAGGACAACACTATAATATATGCTATTTCATTTAGTTTATACCCACCAACCCGCACTGGGCCAGCGTGGTGGACCATATAGCCTATACGGTCTTGTTGAGAGGGTAGGGCCTCTGCCTCTGCAGTCAGGACATATATAGGCTGTTTATGATGAGACTAGCTTGTACCCTCGATTTAGTCCGAACCCCATTTTTCTTATGTGTTGAAACATTTATTCAATCTTTATTGCTCATAAATTTTTGTCAGGCGTTGCATTTTTTATTTTAATTTTTAGATGATCCCTTTTTTCTTTTTTTTATATTAAGATCGGCAGACAGGCTGACGGTTCACTTGATGGTAGGTGGTTACCGTCGCCTATAACACAAGCAACGCCAAAACTGTTGCAAGTGCTCTGCCGACTACAGTAGGATTAAATATAAGGGATTAGTGAGGGGGATAGGGAAATGGGCCTTGGTATCTCTTACTCGCTCACCGAAACACAAAAGCACACGTGCTGTTATTTCACGGTGGTCTTCTGTAAAGGGGTGGTTACTGCCGCCAGACGGGCTGCCCCAAATGACTGCGAAACGCAGTGTGCCTTCTCACTACTTTAAATATACACTTCCTTTAAATATGTGGGATCCCTCGATTCCAGTAGGTACCTTTTCTCTGGATAAAAGGTACATTATGTCCTTTTCTGTATATTTGACAAAGTGTATGCAAAATTTCAAGATGATCGGTTTAATAAAGCGTAACAAACAAACAAATTTACCTTAGCATTAAAATTTATAATATTTGTCGGCGCTTTTGATTAACGAGAGTAAACAGCAATGACAACTGTCAGTTGTCAACTGGACAGCGAGATCGGAATGTCATTGTCGTGGACTCTGACACAACACCTAGCGCTAGCGCAGAGGCATCGTGGCCGAGCAGTACCTTAAGAGAAGGCAATCGGCTTACATCAAGTGAATGGTGCTATTACGTGCTTGGTGGAGTGTTATCTGATTTGGTGTGATTGGCCAGTGGACAATGCGATCGTGGACTTATTTTGTGCCGATTATAGCGTTTGGTTTAGAATTACAACGCATGACCTAATGTTGAGTTATATTCTCCGCGCCCGACTATTCGCGCCTCTATGTCTTGATCAAATAATATGGAGACCAATGATAAGGAGGACCCTAGTCATGTCCCTTCATTACGGAGGACCCTAATACAATCCCTTCATATTAGTTAGGATGGTTACTTTAAAAACAGACTTGTTTACTGTCCACTTTATGATCGACCGGAGGGTGACTGGAGAACGCAATGTGCTCCGCAAGATAAATAAATTAATATAATTGAAATAAATATAAATATAAATTTTATATAATGTAGTTTAATTCATTGAAAATATTAATTATTTAATCAATAATGTTATCATGTTTTAACATCCTGACAAGTTTTTTGTCGTCGTAAAATATCTAAGTACGTATGTAGGAAAATTGATTCGCAGTACATATTTAGATGAAGAGTCGGCCAAACAATTTCCATCTGGAATAGGTAATCCGGTGAAACAATTTTAATACGGGTAGTTCCCAATGGCTTTTTGTGTTGTTCTTTGTTTGTACACAATCAGCGTAGACGGGCTGCGGTTAAAGCGGGTGGAGCTAGCTCTGAATACCGATGACGAAGCAACTACACGACTCGTTTCAATCTCTACTCTATGCATAAGTAATGCGAAAAGTATGGAGATATCGCTCCGATGCGGCACGGAATACAACCTCTTCTAAAATATTGTTATACATACATTTTTATGGTAACGACTTCATTTCTTATTTGCATGACCAAAAATGTGTTTAAAACGCAACTGTCCAAACATTCGTATTTAGTGATCTAATTTAAAAAAAAAGTGTGTTTGTCAACTCCGACGCAGGACTGGAGTTTATACTCTTTGACTATGCAATAGCAAAAAGGGTCAATAAACGCGTCATCTATCGGATTTGAATAGAACTGCTTGGTTAACTCCAAAAATATAACACTATTGATGACGCCATCATAAATCTATTACAATAGATTTATGTGAAGCGGCGACATTAGGTGAAACGGCGACAGATTGGGGTAGAACTGCTTAGAAGAACGTAACGCTTTTTAGTTAACGCTTGTATCAATTTTACTCCTCATCAAATTTTCATACCGAGGGCCTTATATGAAAATCGATTCTTAGGAGTAAGCTCCAATAATCATAAATGCGAAAGTGAGTTTTTTTTTGCTGGTTACCCATTCACGCCTTAACTAACTGATTTTGGAGATTTCAGTTTTGTATGAGGATCAGGCCATCAGTTTATTTTTATTTTCGTTTAAACGGTTAAAACTTGTTCCATTAGGTAAGAAGAAATTATCGATTTTACTGGGAAAATATCGTGTAATTTGGTAATGGGATTTCATAGGTATTTAAATTTGAAAGTATTGAAAAATCTGCTTGAACTGCGCACTGACTCGAACAACGTGTCGAGTGCGTGCTTCGCGCTCAATGATTAATTTTTAAATGTTATCCCCGTTTACAAACATGTGGTACCTTACTTTGATAAAAAAAGTATTGTTCCAGAGGGACGCGGTCAAAGTCGCCGGCAAAAGCTAGTTTTACAGCCTAGGATACATTTTAAAACGTGATTGAAATCACACTAAGTACCTAATTAATTTCATGAGAGGTTCAAATCTCTTACAGCAACAAGTTTTTAACTCTGTTAACATCATCATGTGCCATGCCCATATTCGCTAATGGTTCACAACGCTAGCCCATTGCGAAACGCTAGGACCACAGATATATGCAAAGATTTCACAGACTTTTTTATGTTTTAGATCGGCAGACAGGTTGCCGGTCCACTTGACGGTAGGTGGCTACCGTCGCCTATAACACAAGCAACGCCACAGGTGCTGCAAGTGTGCTGCCGACTACAGTAGAATAAAGGATAAGGGAAATTAAATCTGGCATCCCTTACTAACTCACCAAAACACAAAAGCACTCGTGCTGTTATTTCACCGTGGTCTTCTGAAAGGTGATGGTTACTGTCGACAGACGGACTGCCAAATGACTGCGAAAGGCATTGTGCCCTTCACTACTTTTCAAATCCAGACCAGACACAACTTTGAAAAGTTCATTCCAAAGTTGACCCTGCCGGGAATCGAACCCGGGAATCCTAGAACAGAGCGTTAAGGCAAACACCCTAACCACTCATCCAATGGCCTCGTTAATTATTGTGACAACTTTTAGTAGAGGCAGGTCACATTTTGTTTCACAGTCATAAAAGAAGCAGCCTGTCTGGCGGCAGTGATCACCACTTTACAGAAGTACACCGTAAAATAACAGCAGGTGTGCTGTTTGTATTAGTTATAGGCGGTATAATAAATAAAATTATATTTATTGAAGCCATTATTTAATAGACATGCTTGACAATAACAATAGAGATACCATACCACGGTGAGTGAGTAAATAAAGGATGCCAAAGCCCACTTCTCTTATATCCTTATTATCCTTAATTTCTTATATCTTTAATCCTACTAAATTCAGCAGCACACTTGCAACACCTGTGACATTGCTGATGTCAATAGACGACGGTAGCTACCTACTATCAAGTCAACAGTCAACCTGGCTGACAGCCATTACGTAATACTGGACGCCTAACGCCGCAATGCAATTAGGCATTCGGAATTCTAAATTATGCATTGTTTTATTCAACACGTCAAATACGTGAAATATTTTCAGTCTATTGTTTAGTCTATTAATTATACCCACACTTAAAATTACTAGTAAAACATGAGAATAGTTAGATTAATGTAATAGTTATTAAGTAATAAACATTATTAATAATATTACGTGCGGGGTGAATTAAAATGCCGTGTAAGGGCGAAACGAACGATTTATTTTCACAAACCAAGATGACTGCAAAAATCACCAAACTTGTCCAATGAAACCGTCAAACTTGCCAAAAGTCGTCAATGATTCCCTTAATGTACCGTCAAACGCCTCGATGTATTTCGAATTTTCCAGATAATATAAACAAGATGGTAAACAAGCCATTGAAAGTTCTGGAATGCTATTTCTGTTGAAATGTAAACTCTATGTTGTAAACATAAGGACCAATTGACACTAGTCGGGAAGGGGCGTGGCTACCATCGCTAGGGTAGAACGTTCGAGACTTTCGGCCGACGCGAACGCTTTCTCCAAAACGTTTAATAATAATAATAATAATAAATTATTTGCGATGACCACGGGTAACTGATACCAGAGATGACATTTAGTTTTCTTGTTCCTTCATGACTAACCGATAAATATTCGGTGTGCAAATCTTGACATCTTTAAACTACAGATCTCGAACAATGAGTTTTGGACTGATTAGTTTTCTTATACCATTCCTTTGTTGACACGTCGAACCCACACTATCATTTCATTATTATTATTTTAACTTTCATCATTTCTTAAATTTCAAGTCACGCTTTGCTTATCTGTACTTTCATTTGTAGTTGTCGACTTATTGTTATAATTACTCACAACTTTTTTCAATCACCAAGTATTTTTTTAAATACTAGCAACTGAAAGCAATAAAATGTAATAGCTGCAGATACCTGTAATACTTACTTACTAGCATATAAATGTAAATGTGTTTGTTTGGTCATAACAGTGTGACTTTTTGCTATTCTGTCGGTATTTCGATTAAATAAAATTGATTTTTATTAAAACCTTTACAATTTATCTTTAAAAAAAATTGTTAATAGAATAATAGCATTTGGTTAAGAGAATCTCAAAAAGGCGTTTCTTGTAAGTAGGGAAAGGCAACATTTTTATATTATCTGGCAAATGGTTAAAGACTTTTATGGCCATATAATAAGAATTTTTTTTACATACTTCTAGTCTTTGCGGGGGTATATACAATTTGTGTTTATTCCTTAAATTCATATTGGAAAGTACTTCTTCGTAAGTTTTAAATAATTTGTAGTTTTTAGTTACAAATAAGCCTACTTCAAATAAATATAATGAGGGCAACGGCGAAATACGTAATTTTTTAAAAAGTGGTCTACAACTTTCCATTGTGTTCATATTGCAAATAGCTCTGATGCACTTTTTTGTGTTTTAAATGCATTCAAAACATCAGTTGAGTTACCCCAAAGTACGAGACCATATCTCAAAATAGAAGACACATAACCGTGATACGCCAATAAAGCTGCTTTCATAGAAGCTACTTGCCTAATACGCTTCAATACGTAAACAAATTTGTAAATTTTGTTGCATAAACTGCTTACGTGGGCCTTCCAGTTACAAAACTTATCAATAGTTATACCCAGAAAAACAGAAGAATCAACAATGTCAAGACTAACATTATTATAATGAATGTCGGGATTGTGTATATTACAATGATTATTAGGTTGAAATAACAGAGCCTTTGTCTTCGATAAATTTACCTTTAAATGATTATATTTCAACCATTCAATAACCTTTGCCAGTTCCTTGTTGCTTTCTGATTGTAAAGTATTTTGATCTTTACACTCTATAATTGGTGTTGTATCATCAGCAAATAAGATGCAGCCATGATTAACATAGTCTGGTAAATCATTTATATATACCAAAAATAGCAAAGGGCCTAAGACACTACCCTGTGGTACTCCACATTTATATGTAGATCTGAATGTAACTTTATGTCGCCTTAATATTTTGGAAGTTTCCACTGCTTGAAGTCTATCGTTTAAGTAACTTTCTAACCAATTTAAAGCTAATCCTCTTATTCCGTATTTATTAAGTTTGTTAAGTAAAATCTTATGGGAAACAAAATCAAAAGCCTTAGTCATATCCAATAATATAGTTAAAGGGTATGTTTTTCTATTAAAACACTCTATTATATTTCTAATGAGAGAGAAGCATGCCAAGACAGTAGAGCTGTTTTTTTTTTTTGAAGCCATACTGTTCCTCCCTAAGAATATTGTGGGTGGTTAGAAAATTGTATAATTTATCAAATATAACCTTTTCGAAAATCTTGGATATAACTGAAATTAAAGTAATTGGTCTGTAATTGTTAATATTACAAACGTCACCTTTCTTATATAAGGGTCTAACAATTGATTTTTTAAGACGCGTAGGGAAAACACCTTCAGTGAATGATAGATTAATTATATGAGTTAGCGGACATACTAATTGATCCACACATTTTTTTAAGACCATAGTGTTAATGGGTCATACCCAGTTGAACTGGTATGTCTTAATGTATTTATTATCTTACAGATATCATTTTCGTTAACAGGGGTTAAAAATATGCCATTCTCATTATTAGTTAATCTATTGTTAATATTTTTTGTAAGGTCCACCTTAATATCATCTACTTGATTAATAAAAAAGTTGTTAAATTTTTCGGAAATATCTAATCAATTAGTATATTCAACATTATTAATTTCAATTTTGTTTATTTCATTAAAGTTGCTTTTACTATAAAAACTGTCCTTTATAATTTCCCATGAGGACTTACATTTATTTTTAGATTTAGATATGTATCTAGCCCTCTGCCACTGACGTTACGTCTGTCAGACACCGCAATATCTATGCGACGTTGTCACATTGCCATTTCGGGGCATATCGTTCTGTCTCCCTCTGTACCTTCTTGCGTGAGCGCGCGCCTCCCGCCAGTGCAGCGGCGGCAACTGCAGCGTGCATACGTGTGGAGTCAGAGCTGTTTGGTGTCCACGAGACGTAAGGTCAGTAATAAGTGATGGATCTGGTAGACGTATGATCATTAAAATAATTATAATACCATATTGTCTTACAGACGTCACGTCAGTAAATTAATTTTAGTCATAGTGTCTACCAGACGTCATCTCAGTAAAATAATTAAACTGTACAGCAGTGTATATGTATAGGTGCAACTCATTATTACATTATTGTTTTAGATTGCGAGCGAAATGGAACAAAGTAGACCCTCAAGGAAAAGAAAATCAAGGAATCCTGTGCGAGTGTGGCCCCCTGATGCACAAGCGCAGTCACATCCTAGGAAGCCACACAATGGCTTGTGAAGATGTGAAGAATGCCTCTATCAAAAAAGTACTACAGTTTCTTAACGTGGTAGGTATAGGTAGAGAGCTTTAGTTCACGTGGCGATCACAATATTCCAGCAATGGACGAAGTGATACTGGTACTCTAGCAGACAGAAATAGCCATAAAGACAAGCCATAAGACTTGTACAGAGGATTTTTAAGGCTAGATTTAAAAAAAACTACTCTAAGGATATTTTTTTTCTTTTTTTTTTTAATAAGTTTAACCTAGAAGAAGGCATTGTTAAGTTACTTTTGTTGATTTTATGACTCTTAATTTTTTTTTTAATTTTTAATGACGGCTGTGTCTAAAGTTCTTAGATTTTGTCATAAATAAATAAGACTGAATATTTTCATTAATCATGAGTTTTATTCCACATTTTATTACCCTAACATATTGTGTTATGTCATAATTAAATGGTTATATTGGATTTTTCATAAAAATATAAATAGCTTTTTTTATAATGCCACCCAGAATATACGTCTGACAGGCTACTCCTCAGTAGAATAGATACAAAAACGTCACCTCAGTGGCAGAGGGCTAGTATTATCAATTTTTTGAGATTCATTTATACATTTTTTTAATATTTTTGTGTAGTTCTTATACTTATATTTAAGGTTTTTATTATTTTGAGAATTTAAAGTGTATTTAAGATACAACAGTCTTTTAGTTATACAACATTTTTTCAAACCTTTAGTAAGCCACTTGTTCCTGGTTTATTACAAATTTTAGTTTATTACAAATTTTAGTTTTAACAAATGGAAAGCAGAGATCATAAAATAAAGCAATAGTATCATGGAAATTGTTAAATGCTATCTCTGTCGATGATTCACATAATGTCTCTGTGAAAGATAAGGCCGACAGGCAAATTTTAAATTTGTTTATATTGTCTTGGCCTAGGTCGCGTCTTGTTTCAAACCAAAAATCAGGTTTTTTATTTAGCCTCGCATTAATGTCTAAATCCGCTGAAATAGTTTGGCACGTCTCATGATCAGAGAGTGCGAGATAGTGAATTTTAGGGGCAACATCTACTGAGTTACTACAGATAAGGTCCAAGCAAACCTTTTGTCTTGTAGGCTTTAGAATATGATTTATAGATCCTAGCTCTAAAGTATTTTTATCTTTTTTCATTATATTAATATTCCAATCCCCACACAGACGTGAGAGCAATGCATCTAATTCTTTATAGTATATATTTATATCAAAATTGTAACAAAGTTGTCCATTTTAGTTTATCAGTAAATATAATAGTGTAATCGGTGTGGGTAAATTTATTAAGATGTAATGAGGAAAGCAATTTTTTTTTTTTTAATTTTCAATTTATGTAAAAATATAATATTTGTTTCTTACTTCTAAATAACAATACTGGTATTAAATAATTGTGGTAATCGATTATGTTGTCTATATTTGTAGATCGTAACCACGATCTACTTGTACGAACTACCCTAAAATTAAGATTCAACAATATAATTATAATACAAACAATATAATTAAGATTCTTCCATTGTTAGTCGTAACAATAATAACTAAAATAGATCATCGTCATCAACAACAACAGTCTATTATATGCCTCCATTGTAGGGGCTCAGGTTTACACTCTCAACAAGGATGTATGGGCTATACTCGTATGGTCCACAACGCTGCGCCTTAAAATTTCTTCTTTGCGGCTGCAGGTTTCCTCTCGATGTTTTCCTTCACCATTTGAGAGCAATCAGTAAATGTACTTAAGTTTTTTTTATATTATTAAAGGTGGTAAACAGGCTGACGGTCCACTTGATGGTAGGTGGCTACCGTCGCCTATGGACACAAGCAACACCAGGGGGGGGGGGGGGTACGTGTGCGCTGCCCGCCTTGCAGGAATTTGTTTACTGCTCGCTTGAAGAAGTCCATATTATAGCTAGATGGAAACACCTTAGAAGGGGGATAAAGATTAGGATAAACCTTGGAAAGGGGATCTTCCAAAGATCGCGCGTCCGTGGGATAAAGTTTCTACTCATCCGAACTGTGCGCAGCGGCACTTTATCCAAGTAATGCGGATGAACTGCGCATCTATGGTGCGCAGTGCGGTGGTAAAAGTTTGAGGTAGGCATTAATTGGAACAACTCATCCGAGCACTCGCCATTGTACAGACGGTAGAACACACAAAGAGAGGCTTCATCTCTTCTTAAACTAAGTGGTTCTAATCGTTGCTGTATGAGCATTGGATCGTCAATTATTCGAACAAATCGACGCTGTAAGGTGTCAAATGGATCTAGCTTGTACTTAGGCGCGCCAGCCCAGAGGTGAGAGCAGTACTCCAAAAAACAAAGCCTTTGGTACATAGCATGACCAAATAGATATTACTCTATAATACAAACATATAAATAATTTATCTTGTTAAGCTCAGGCTCAGATAATTAGGTATCCATATGTACCATATCATACATTGTGTAATCGTCTGTTTTCTTGAAATAATTAAATAATTATGTAACAAAATCTCCCCTATAATTTCTTTGCCCTACAATTCACAGGGTGCTCATTTTAAATTTACCACCATCTATTAATTACCATTGTGATGAGCATGTTAATAAGCCAACCCTAGGGCATAATGATGGGAAGATAGAAGGAAAGTTGGATGAAGAAAGAAGAAGAAGAAGACTTGCGAAGGACAAGGAGAGATTTCAGAAATTGACTGCCGACCTTCAGTAATGGAGAGGCAAAAAAAGAAGAAGAAGGCCATTGTTCGAACCTGCGTCTGTTGTTACCGCAGTCTCGTGACTACTGTCTTATCTCTACTACAAAATATATCTTATTTAAACTGAAAAACCAAACTACTTATTTCTAATACAAATCTGCATGTGTGCGGAATTCGAGAGACGACTAACAAGGTTAATTTGAATATCTATTCATTTAGAAATTTCATTGGTATTCCTGTGGAATGGTAAAATTATTGGATTTTAAAAACGTTGCCTCTACGACTCCATTGAATGATTGTGCTTAATTTCTTCCGTTTGGTGCCGGTTGTGTATGAACTTATAAAATAAAAGCACAAAATAATTCTGTGAGGCCTTCCTTTTATTCGAATATCTCGAAATAAAAATAAATAAAACGAAGGAATAATCGAGGAAAACTTAATTACAAACATACCTACGTAAAATAATTTTTTGATTCCACCTGTAGAAGGGGAGAAAAAAAATAAAAATAAGGGGATTTTTTTTTCAAAGTATACAAAAAACGTTAAGAGTTAGAAAAAAGTTTCAGACAAATATTATAGAGAATTTAATTTTACATAAACATATTCATATTACTTTTTGTGCTAAAATTTAAATTAACAGAGTTAGGAAGGTTAGAACATAAGGGTTTATAATGTGATTTTTTCTAGAATGAAAAAAATAAGTATCTTTGTATGGCACCACACTTATACAATAAAATTCCAATAAATATAAGAAATATTGGAAAACTGACAGTATTCAAGAAACAATTACGTAATTTTCTGGTGGAAAAAGCATATTATTCCCTCAAAGAATTTTTGAGTGATAAAAGTCTATAGTGCAAACGATGCAAACTATGTCTTTAAATCATGTCATTTAGTTTTTTTATTTTATTAGATAAATTTGTCTTAATTTGCATACCGCTTGTCGGTAGAATATGTGGACATATTATATGCATAAAAATTTACAACTTGTATACCATATTCAGCAAATAAATTAATTTGAATTTGAATTTTCTATCAATATATAAATGTATAATTACCAAAAAAAAACCACCATTATTTTTTTTCATACTTCTACAGGGCTGAAACGAAAATTTCTTTTACCCGTATTTTTCATATCTTCTAGAAACTTATATAAAAAATGACCCAGAGGAACTCAAATTTTGATTTGTACTTAAATGTTCCTGGACTACAAGATTCGTTTATGTATCATCCAACGAAAATAAATCGTATGAGAATTTTAGTTCTTAGCATTATTAATATTTAGTACCTAGCATTTTTAATGTTATACTTTAACATTAAAAATGCTAGGTACTAAATGTTAGGCTCTAATTTGTACTAATATAGAACAAATTAGGAAACCACATATTAGTGACAAAATGTTTTTTTTACTGCAATTAATATTTTAACTAATTAACCATTAATACAGAAATCACCTTGGGAAGAATCGAGACCGTTACGAAATGGCAAGGAGCTAGACGGGCTTCCACCCTTCCACCATACGATTCTACTAAATAGTAAAGGTCTTTGGAATTGAAGTGGAAGTCTTTGGAATTGAGTATGTCGGCTGTTTATGGTGGCGCTGAAGAGAAAAGCAAAAGCGAGCATAAGTATTTATTTCGTTGCCTGAGTAATATGAGTAAGAGTAAGATAGAAACACAATCTTAACTAGTTCTCTGTCATTGAAGCAGTGCATTGTGTAGATTGTATATATATGTATTTTGTTATAACTTTTTATATTATTTCTTGCCTATGTATTTTTCGATGTATTTACATGTCTACATGTATATGTATGCATATGTTTGTATGTTTTTATGTATTTGTGTATGTGTGTGTATGTATATGTATAATTATGTATATAGTAATTTATAAAGTATGTTTGTATGGTGCTCAATGAGTCACATACGGTGCTGGCTGAAAATCAGCGCTGTAGGTGTTTGTCTAGCACCTCAGCACAATGCTGAGTCAGTATCCGATTCGCTGCCGCGAGGACACACACACGTTTTTTTTTTTTATTATTCTCTGTCCTTTTTTGTATATAATGTCAGTGTCTTTCGTGCAGTGAATAAAAGTCTTTCTTTCTTTCTTTCTTTCTTTCTTTCTTTCTTTCTTTCTTTCTTTCTTTCTTTCTAGTTCTTCGCAGGCCGCTACCGCCCTTCGTCGTAGAAGAGAGTTAGTTAACGGTAATAGGAGAGACAATTAATTGAATAAGCACTTCCCTAGATGTGAGATACAAAATATTCTGTTTACTTGATTGGATTGGTTAAGCCTCAACTCAAATACGCGATCCAGTACCGCGTCAGGATTAGCATTGCCTTGTATAGTTTGCTTTGCTGCTAGTTGCCTTGCTCATTTTGGTTGAAATGTTTACAACGTAAATTCAGAGTTCCAGTTTTACTCGCAGTCCATTGATACTTAATTTACCACATAACTACTTGATGTAACAGAGCCCTATTGAAATACAAAAGCTTTAAGTGGAAAATTAGGTTTTGATAAGTCAAATATTAGGTCTTATTCATGACTTACTACAATAATTTCCATTCTTCTATAATATTATCAGTCAACTTTTCTAATACCCATCGCCTAATAATAACATTCAATGTATATATTTTGCTGTCTTATTATAAGTTAAATGAGGTCTCAGTCTCCATTTTTGCCAACTTTTTTTTTCTTACGTTAAGGTCGGCAGACAGACTGACAGTTCACTTGATGGTAGGTGGCTACCGTCGGCTATAAAGGATGATTCATATTACACCGTACCGCCACCGGGCCGTGCGCTCGCCGTGTTTTTCTCAAAGGCCGGAGCACGGACACGACCCGGAGAAGTATGAATTGGTTCATACAAAAGCATACTATGAATATCTTCACCGGGCCCCGGCCGGGGCACGGCCCGGTGTAATATAAACCCACCTTTACACAAGCAACGCCATTAGTGCTGCAAGTGCGCTGCCCACTACAGTAGGATTAAGGATAAGGGATTGGGAAGGGTTAGGGTTTTTCCAAATCTCCTTCCAGAAAGATTATAGGGAAACAAAGCGTGTAGTACCATTTTTTTTTTTAATATAAAGGCCGTCAAGCAGGCCGACTACCCTAAGGGTTGCAGTTTCAACCACTTGCCTACGATTTTACGCGGTAACAATATAATCCTTGGTCATCGATATTCGTTTAGGTAGAATTAATTAAAACCATTAGGTGACGCTCGGCCTTCACCAAAGCATGTTCAAGAATTTTCGATTTCAAATGTGTTTTCAAATTAGTCTAACTCTAACTTCACCGTGAAGAGACAATGAGTCCGAGAAGACTTCTAGCCTTCGAAAAAGTGAAGTTCTTCTAACTCTTATTGGTATACCTTCTCATAGGAAAAGTCTGTGTCTATTAGTGTTTTTGTAATCTCTGTTATCACCATGTCAGTCAAACCAATGTGTAACTGCAATACATTACTGGTGACCACGACAGGAATGTTGTTTTAAATTTAATTCATATTTTTCAGTTTTGCCTACATAACTTCATCGAGCAGACAAAACTCAACTTGATACATTTGTTGCGGAATTGATGCAGACAGCTGTAGATTGTAGATTCTTGTTATAACTTACAAACTGAGGGCAGGTAAAATTTTATATTCATTTTTCATGCCAGTAATTCGGTCTGGATTCTCGGCGCTAAAGCTGCTAGCGGATAGAAATTGTTACTTTCATATAAATATACGGTTTTAATTTTAAATTTTTGAACTTTCTATGAAAATATAAGAATAGTACCTACCCACTATTTGTTCCATAAAAATTGTTTCTGTTTTATGTTATCGTTGTAGTGCGAATTTAAATGGGTAGTCTAGTCATTACAATCGAGTCATTATAACATTAATCTATGGGTTAGTTTTATAATGGCTAGATCTGCAAAATGACCTAATCAGCATAAAGACTGAATCTTAATATGACCAGCTCTGCAGAAAACCCATATCCCTACAGAAGACCAAAGGGCAATTATTCAGAAAAGTATTTTATATATTTTTTTAAATATTCAAGTTGTATGAAGAAAACAGTTCTTTCTACAGGTGACCATTTTAACAAGATATCTCTCTCTCTCTGACTGTAATTTTATAGCGTCTACAGTTTTTCCATAAGTTACTAGTGATATTGTTAGTAGCCATAAGTTTACCGTACGATAAGCTTACCATGATGAAAATATAAAAAACATCACAAGGTACATAAAATAATAATAAGGATTGTTTCGTATGACTGTTTGGCTGCGTTTTAGCTCAGTATAGCAACAGACATGTACAGATTTTAATATGATTTTACTATACTTTTGTTTTTCGCATAGTGTTGGAAAAACAACACCGTGTTGTTTGTTTAACGGCATAGGCTATGTAGCTTACAATTTGACAACTAGCTTGCCTGCCCCTGTCATAAAGTAAAGTTAAGTTAACTTTATATTACTTAAGTTTACATAAGTTAAGTTTCCTGTTAACATAAGTGTAACATAACATATACGTAAGTTAATGTAACATGTAACATAAGTTTACTTTTTGTTTTGATTTATGACTTTTAGTATAAAGGACTGTTTTTTACATATATCCAAAATAAGTGCTGATAATCTGAAATTCTGCATATTTTTCTTCAGTAAATGGTCATACGCAAACTATGTATTTTGCTATTTGTGTGTAAACTAGAACACTTTGACTTTAAATTCAAAGTGAGAAATTTAAGTTCCTTAGAGCTCTTTGTATATATACTGTACTAAACCCACTGTGGGTTGGCAGGATTGAAAGGTCTACGTGACTTGGACCTAAGTTTTCTTTCATTATATACAAGGCCGCAGCTACCGCCGCCGTTTCAACAGTATATTAATACCTATGTATTATATGGGGCCAATAATACACGGTATATTGATACCAGCCTCAGGGGTCCGACGTGTGTAAGCAAAAATTCGTAAAATATTATCTACAATCTCACATATTTTTTAAGCCGGCCGTTAAACTATAAAATTTAAAGTTTAAGAGTCTAAATGCACTGCGTCTAAAACATGCAAGCTTTTTCGGGATGGGACCATTCATCGCCTCCGATTCTTCGCCAAGTTATTACAGCGCCGGCCGATTCATCGCCGTCCATATCATCGCAATTTATTGTGGTCTGTGTTTATCATGCGCAGAATTGTAGAAAGTAAAATAACTATTACTACCAGATTTTGTTACCATATGTTACCAGACGTAAATTTTCATAAAATAGTTTTTTTTAGCAAATTACATGGTTAATTTGAAATTAATAAATGTGATTTCGGACTAACAGAATAGTAATTTTAGTAAAAAGTCTGTCTATTACAAAATGGGATACAAGACTTATTGTACTTGGAACCTGTGTGACATTGACTTTTAAAGTGATGCTTATGTTGGTATTTTAAGCAAATGGCACAGAAATAGCCGGCATCGAAACGGCTGGCGATGAAACGGCCAGCGATGAAATGGCGGCGGTGAAAGGGCGGTGATGAATCAACGGCGGTGAATTGTTCTAGACCCAGCTTTTTTGTATCTTCTGTAAAAAAAAACTACCTTCTATTTGGACCGCGCCACAGAAGGGCCAGTTGACAAGATTTGATACAGAGCAGGTCAAGCTACGCCACTGATTGTAAAGCCAGCAATGACTCTAGTATAGCCACTGGCTTTCCCCTCAGAAATGTTTAAACCTTCACGGATTTGCGTAAAAATTGGTAAGTAGTTAGAGGATGCCTCAAGTAACAAAAGTGACATAATGCCGACTTGCGCTTTTATCCTGGGGTGGATGTCACCCCTTCTCGAGGGTGGAGTTATTTTATCAAAAATAACCCCGCGAATCGGTAATGAGACTAATACTAAGCAAAATTTATAAATCTATATTTTTTGAGTTATTAATCTCCTCAAAATATGTTTAGTACGTTCTAGACGTGCTAAATTAATACCTTCGGATAAATGGACTACTTTTCTTTATTCGCAAAAGGTAAAGCAATGATAAAAAAGATTAGGATGACTTTATTTTAACTTTTTACCGGCCAAGTCGGTGTTTATCTTTTATAAAAATCAGAACCGCGGAAGCGGACAGGTCGTTAGTTAGACCACATGAAAGTGTACTCGAACGGGCAGAAGCTATGTATTATGCTGAGCTCTTGAAGCGTGTAATTGATGTTTTTATATAAGCGGCCAAGTATAACATTTACAAAATTGTATAAAGTTTTTAGTATTCATTTATACTTTGGTTAGAAGTGTATGATAACTATAAAGGTTATATTTTTTAATACTTTTTCTCAATTATAAGATTAGCATTTTACCCTATAACCTGATTCGGCAAAGAAGTAATACAAAACGGTAACATGAAGACATTCCTATAACTCGGTTATGGTGTGGTAATAAATGGGCGGGTGGCGTGGTTCGTGTCTATTCCGACATAGGCAATAACCCGCCGATTATCCTATTTGGGAACGCAACAACGTTCCCCAACCCTGACTCCTACCCGTCGTATAATTTATTTTGATACAGACAAATGCGTCTTGTGTATTGCTTAGGCAAAACTAAAATTGGCTAAAAGCGACAAGGATTTAGCTAAAAAGCAAGGTTTGTTGGTTGCTCGTTCGATTGTGAAACGATCGTGTTGTTAGATAGGTATTAATGAGAAACTTATATGATTCGTTTTAGAAATTCGTTAGATTAAATATAATTACTAGCTTTGCCCGCAACTTCGTACGCGTGGTTTTCGATATGGCGCGTAACTTTTTGTTTGTAAACCGATTGAAATGAAACAAACGCTAAGGGCAGCTTGCACCAAATATCTTGCACTTGTCTTGCACCCAGGTCATTGTTACTTTGTTTAGTTAAATGTGTTGAGGGAGATGGCAAATTCACCTGATACGTATTGTTCCACGTGCACATCACGGCAAGACAACTTTTTGTAGTGATTTTGTAACGAAACTTAAAAAAACTTGAGTGAAATAGAATGTTTTCAAACTAGGGACAGACTTGCTTATACTCTACATACTACCTAACCTAAACTAGAGCTTGTTTCAAAGATTTGAATATTTGTGTCTTTTATAATATTTTAGTATTATCTATTTAAAAATAAAATGGCTAAATGTACTAGGACACCAAACTTCACTAAAGAAGACCAATTGTTGCTCGTTGAGGTGTTACAGCCGTATTCGTATATCATTGAAAACAAAAAGACGGATTCAATAAAACATAGCCAAAAACAAGCCAAAATCAAGAAGCGTTGATAACCCAATAGCTTGTTCCGACAACATTAATGTTCCTTTTTTAAGACGAAATCTTCTTATGATTGTCTTTTCGTTGAGTGTAAAATAAATTTGTACTTGTCGTAAATACTCTAGTAATTGGATTATTTATAAATTCAATAATTTCTTCATCATCGTCCGAATATAATTCCCAGATGTCCATTCAAAGAAATGTCAAAATTGACGTTTGCAATGCAATTTTATACTTAAATCATATTTAACTTTGTTAAATAGCAAATTTTGGTTATTTAAATTTGACAGATCGCTAAATGTGTTTAACGGTTGGTGCAAGACGTTTGTCGGACTTAAATAAGAAATTGCATTTAAATAACACTTAAACAACATTTAAAATGTTGGTGCAAGCCGCCCTAAATGTTAGGGAAAGCTTGCTACAAGCTTGTATCAGTGAAAACCGCAAATCGGTTAAGCCATTTCAGAGATTAGCGACAACAAACACACAAACAGACAAAAAATTTAAAAACTATTTTTTTGACTTCCTTATCATAAGTAGGTACAACGTATATCAAATATTTCTTTTTTTGAAAAAATATTTAATGTACAGACACGACTCGTTTACGATTTTATTATTTTATTCATTTAGGTGTATATTTTTTTAAAATAAACGTTTCCAGGAAGGCTACGAGTCCTGTAGATGGTAGGTAACTACCATCACCTATTAATAAAAGCAATGCCATGGTAAACCATGACAGCATTAAAGGTAAAGCATAGAGGAATGGGCTCTGGCATCTGTTACTCACTCGCCACGAAGCACAACACCACATGTGCTGTCATTACACTGAAACTGCTGCCAGTCGGGTTTTCCAGTTTATGACTCCTATGCTAATAGTAACACTTTTCGTTAAGCAAAGTAACATTCATATATTATTACTTGGATATTTATAATAAATAAAAAAATGGGATTCTTAAAGCAACCTTCCGAATAGTATAAATGAAGATATTCTTAGTTCTAAAATCAACTTGTTACTTAATATTAGTTAGGTTACATTGTATTCTGCAAAAAACACTTGCAAACATTTTTTTTGCTGTATACTTGCAAACGGTTTCACCAAACGAGGTGTAACTTTAATTATTTATTGGAGTAAAATTTTGAATACATATTCTATGGGTGTTGGACGGACATGGACCCTCCACGCTGATGATACACTTAAAAATGCTAAAATTCGTCTGCTAAAAACTTTTTTAAATTAAAAAGTTAAATTATCATGTTATTCGAAGTGAGTGGAGCTGTAAATTAGTGAGCGCATAAATATTCACCAAGACTCCATATAAATAAACGAAGTTCGGGCCATTTATTCCGATACACCGGGACTCTGTGCAAGGACTGGAAAAGTTAGGCGGAAACGGGATTTCCTAATGCGATTTTAATTCGTTCTTTCCGCGACGAAGAGGACAATTTCAATAAAAGCGAAGTCAGAATAATTTTATCTTTCTTCTTTAGACAAAAGTGGTAGGCGAAATTTAATCGTATAAGTTTTTAATTGTGATATATTTAAGACAAAACGGAAAAGTGCAATACCATGTAGCTTCCGGCGAGACATTTATGAGTTCAGATAGAAATAGAACTCCAGTTTGTATACCGATCATTTTATATTGACAAACCCTTGGAAGCTTTGCTATCAAATAGCAAGCTTTGCTTTCAGCGAAATACTTACTGTGAAAGCCAAGATTGACCATCTCGAGTTTTAGAAATGCTTCTTGTCTTGTACTACATCTAACCATCTCCTAGTTGCCAAGCTTTGTATTTACTGCCACAGTAATTTTTATTTACGAATCAATATCAGATGTTTAAATAATTTACAAATTAATAATCAATAACTCAATAATAGTAATAGTAATAATGATAATTTCTTTATTAGCCGTTACATGTTCAGTATAACAATAAAAGGTCCGTTTATATCTTCAGAAAGTCAGACATGTATCGTGTCGTTGGCCCCCGTGCTAGTGAGAGGCAGGTGTAATTTTACACATAGGTAAAGTCGACCAGGAAAGCGCTTTATCACCCTAAAGCCCGGTTTAGATTTCAATAAGTACAGTAGCGAGTTAAGAAATCACTCAGTTAAGTAATAAGTAGCTAGTAGTAAGTAGCGTTCAAACGTAGGCAAGTCAGTAGTCATAAGTTGCCTGAACAAGAAGACGACTAGTCGCGTCAACGGTTGTTTTACTCGACTCAAAGGGCCTCCAAAACAGCAATTCATTATTCATTATTTCAGCAAATTCATTATTATTTCTTTAATTCCAGACTATGTCGATCTTTTATTTTCGAAAGAAACTTCATCGATCCTAAATCAGTTGTTATAACATATCATAACCTCAAAAATTTTAATAATTGTTACATACATATCATAACCTCAAAATTTTAATAATAGCTGTATCTCTAGCAAGTTGTGATGATTATTGTGTTTTGAATTAAACAAACACTAATATTTGAGGTATTTTTGTACAAATATAAATGTAGTTTCATCAGACCATATCATTTTTACACTAAGAAAAATCGCACGTGTCCGCGGCCGGTGTTAGCAAATGTGGTACTGTACTAAATTAAACTCGCCGGTTCACATGCCGGTCAGTTAAGTTGGCGGGGTGCGAGAGACGCGGGAGAGGGGCAACTTCGCACTGGACTCGCTGAAAAATAGGATCGCATTCTATTCAACTCGACTTAATCAACAACTTACTACTTAACTCGGTTTTGGCGTTCAAACGACAATACCAACTTAACTCGCCGATGAGGCAACTTAACTCGCTACTGTACTTATTCAAATGTCAACCGGGCATAAGATTGAACATTCTTTGTATGTTGCAGAATGATAAGGTCTGTTTTCCTTTGAAAGTTCAAAATGATAATTTCTATATTTATAAAATATAATTATATAAATAATCTATAATCTAAATAAACAATTAATAACTTTTGTTTACTGAAACAAACCATTTTTCATACCGCAATTCCTATAAAAATGTTAAAATTAGAAGATAACGCACAGAAAACATATTTTGATCATAAAATGCACTAAAATATTCATAGAAATTTTTTACCGGAGTTTCAATGCCTGATTACGTAAAAACTATTAGTGTTATCAATAAACTTTATATCAGTTTTTGTAGAGAATTTTCCAATTTTTCTTTTTCACAACTATACCTCATAGCGGTAAGATCGACAGGAACGAAGATATAAGCAAAAATACCGAAAAAAGGTAATTTTTTCACTGTTTTTTGGCTGTCAAAAGTTATGCCTACCCTTGGACTCGTGGGACTTTTCAGAGGTTATTTAGGAAGCTAAAAGGTATATGTACACAATTTTTCAGCTTGGTTGGAATTTTTCCGAAGTTTTGCCCATTTTTCGTCTAAAGTTTCTGGACTATAAATGCCACGTATCATACAAAAATAGTCGTAGTCGTAGCGTAAAACATAAGGACATAGAATACAAATCCTGGGATCAAAACTCAATGTACACAGAATATAAAAAAGTACTTTTAGCCAACACAAAAATAAGTTTTACCAATTGTAATAAATTATTTTGAATCCAAAAACGCATAATTATATCATACAACAATACACAGAGTATAGAAAGGGTGCGTTTATAGAGCAACAAAATTCATGTATTTTTTGCATTTAGCCATTGTTAATGAGAGTTTTAGTTAGGATAATCTAGAAAAAAAATGTTTTTTTTTTTCTTATATGAAGGCCCAAAATGGAGGTACTCCTTTGTGTAATAAATAAATATTGAATATTTTTTTTAATCAATAATTATTCCTTTGATTCTTCTAATGTTGCAATTATTTCTGAATTTAAAGCAATAACCGAAACTTTAAAACCCGAAGTAATGTTTATTTTGGTAATTATACCATTTCGTTTATCTTTTCAAACTAAGTAATCGTTTCTGCTTCCCTTGGAAAAGGTTACTTCCGTCATTTCACCGAAATCGTCACAGGTCACCGATAACTGCGAACGTCTAATAATAGGCCTGCCGCCACGCACATTATACTTATATAATTTCACGTGTTAGTACACCTACAAACTTATTATGGTAGTGATGTAATTAAATTGGTATTTGAATATTGCTAGGAAAGGCGAAATAAATATGAAATTTAAAAATTGTATAACCAATAATATTTTTTACAAGTAGACACATTACAATTGTGTACTTATTTAAAAATAAAATAAAATATCCAATCGCGCCTTGGCAATTGACAATTGGATGTCAGTGGATTAAAAGCGTGGCTAGACGTTATAAGCTCATTAAGCTCATAATATTCTGTATTTTCTGAGTTTAATGATACTTTATTTAACTGCTTGTACAAAACTCTAGTTTAGAGATATCTCGAAAGCCTTATAGCTTATATAGGATTCTAGCGTCCCCGGCTTCACACGGGGCAATTTTCAAATATCCTTTCTTTGAGGAAGCTTACGTTATAAAATAAACCTTTGTTCCAAATTTCAACTTTTTAGACTTAGTAGTTTTGGCTTTGGTTTGATAAAAGAGTAAAAGAGTATTATTTAGCGTTGAAAGTTACAAATATATTTATTTATTTATTTAATTTAGGTTTCATACAGCCGTTATGCGTAAAAACTAAATTATATATGATATACAAATAGGCCTAAAAATAAGAATACAAATAAATACTTATATTTCATACAAACAGGCATACTTTCATTAATCTATTATAATATTCATTAAAAGGATAACTAAACTAACCAAGGAAAAAAGATTATTTTTGTAGTGACACGAATTTAAAAAAATCTTTTTTAAAAAGTAATATGCCAATTTTCTTCTTGTATGAGCTTAAATTATTTGAAATTATGTCAATATCATTTAGCACCTTATTATAGTGATATTTGGAAGATGGAGGAAGGAATTCTTAGTATGATTAGTTCGACAGAAGGGAATATGAAATGTATCTCTAGATCTTGTCCTAAGTTTTGGAACTTCCAAGTAAATACCTATATTCTAAAAATGAAGAATCGACGTGATTATTATTTGTATAATATACATATAAAATATATAAATGATTAGATTTTGAATAAAAATTTTAAAACAAAAAATAAATTCACTGCGTCAAAAGCCGTGAAAAAAATATTATAATTTATTTGCTAATTGTGTGTGCGTCTTGTCTCTCTTTTCTCTTCTATCCATATTTTTTGCCATACGTACATTGTTATGGGGTTTTGTGTCTTCGGTGCGTTCCATTAATGTTTATTTTCTAATAAGTAAATAAATAATTTTAAATAATAATTTCACATTTAAATTTTTTATGTTAAGATCGGCAGACAGGCTGACGGTTCACTTGATGGTAGGTGGCTACCGTCGCCTATAACACAACCAACGCCATAGCTGCTGCAAATGCGCTGCCGACTACAGTAGGATTAAGGATAAGGGATTGGATAGGAAGATGGGCTCTGGCATACCTTACTCACTCACCGAAACACAACAGCACACGTGTCGTTATTTCACGGTGGTCTTCTGTAAGGAATAATGAAATCTGTAATAATGAACTTCATTTATGACTTAACAACGTTACAAATTTTGTAAACATTTTCAGCGTAATTGTAGGAATTCTTCAAAATGCAAACGCTACACAAACATTCTCGTATTGTTTTTAAGAGCATCCGTTTTGTTGATATAAATACATACACACCAAATTATGTAATAACCGCAAAAAATTCATACAAAATTCAATTCATGCTATTTATCCTGTATATGATTAACAAGATTTAAAAAAATGGTTCTCCGTTCTTCCGCAGTAGGCAGAAAAACAGGAAACCAGCTTATAATTTTCACAGAAATCCAATTTTTTTATGTACCCAGTTTACAGTTGTTAATTTATACAGTCGTACTTTATTTGAACCGTAACTTAAACATGCGATAATTATGGGGTTATTACACGAACAAACAAAAGGATTTGTTTGTTAAACTGGAGTGAAGTTTTGTTTAAAAGCGATCAATAGCCTGCTATTAGGCTGTATAATGTGTTTACCTTAGTATCGTAACTTGGATTATAGTTAGCCCCTTAAATAATTACCTTCGAGCGTTTACGATAAAGAAACTACACACATGCTGTTATTTTACGGTAGTTTTCTGTAAGAGGGTGGTTACTGTCGCCAGACAAGCTATCCCAAATTTACTACGAACGAACGCCACTGCTAAATTATACATAATCAGTCAGCTTATCAGTCTTTTTCATCTGGTATGTGATTCGTGAAAAATATACTTAAATTAACTCATTAACTAGCTACCTATTTAAAAAAATATAGTATTAAAAGAACCAGTTTGACAAACAATTAAACTACCGCCGATTTTGCATAGGTACTCAATCCTACAATAATTTTAAGCAAAAAATAAGAAATATTACTCGATACATATTTTAAGTAGTGAATATGAGAAGGGGATTTTTTACGACATAAATTTTTTTGCGTTGTAGATATTACCGCTGGACCCATTTTTTGGTTATTTAAAAATTCAATGGACACTAATCAATGGAAAATATGTCGTCGTCTGAAACCATGGACCATGAATAAATCAGTTCGTACTAAATTTGGCAAAACTGTTGCTGATGTAGGCAAAGATAACTAGACCGAAAAGCCTTGGGGTCTCATCCGGGTCGAAACATTCGAAAATAAATTTAACAGTGTCGATACTTATTTATTTTTTGAGTAGAAGGTCGTTTATTGGGTTAGTGCACCATATTAAAAAATGACCTTGATTCCTGTATAGGTTTGTATTTATGTTTGTATCATATATATTGTACTTGTATGTGTATTATTCTATTATTTTTATATTATTATCTTTTTGTGTTTATAAATTATAATTTGTCAAGGCATTGTAAAAAAATATCTTTTTTTAATGTATTTGTAAATTATTGTATGCTGTTAGGTTTGCTATTCAATAAATAAATATGGAAACAAATAGAAGACTTAAGTGATATTTAAAGTAAACAATAATAATAAAAATATTTTTAACAAACCAAAAGACACGCAATATCATCCTAACCTATGCACTACTTTAAAAGAGTATTTTACTAATAAATATAAAAAATTAAAATTCTTATTTGCTCAAAATGGTCCATTAAACACTTAAACTTAAGTAGATGTTATAAGTTTAACTAATATTATAAAGTGATTTTGTTCGTTTGGTACGATTTCACACTTTAACTACTCAAACTCAAACGATATAGTTACACACGTTTTCAGGGATACCTACAGAATAGGATATAAAGGTACAGATATCATCTGAATAGTACATACCTACTGTTCCTGAGGGATCATCTAAAAATAAAAATATCAACGCCTGACAAAAAAACATGAGGAATAAAGATTGAATAAATGTTTTAACACATGGAAAAGAGCCGCGGACGAAGTAGCGGGTAAAAGCTATTATAAAATAGATTCATCACATCAAGGCAATTACTTT
Organism: Bembecia ichneumoniformis; assembly: GCA_910589475.2. NCBI lineage: Eukaryota > Metazoa > Arthropoda > Insecta > Lepidoptera > Sesiidae > Bembecia > Bembecia ichneumoniformis. Next base: position 14,336,134 of record OU342526.1, on the reverse strand, counting down.
TGAATTGATTGTATGAGGAAAGTGAGGAAATAAGGAATTCAGACACTTTAACGGTCGACTTGGTGGTAGATGGCCACCGTCGCCAATAAACACAATCATCGATCACTAGGAGGATGCAACTGCGCTGCTATCCAAAGGTCAAAGAGCACAAGAAAGTGCACATAATGCCCTAGCAATTTCGTCTGATATTTTCATGAAATAATAGCTGACGAAGAATACGTACATTAATATTTCTGAGAACGAAAACATTGAAATTTAATTGAATATAATTTTTATCAATCTCATCATCATTGTCTTGGCATGTAACCTTAGAATTATTCAGAAACTTTTGATTAGTTTAACCCAATTGTGCTCGCGAACAATTTGTATAACAGATGCTAACAACTAAATCACAGTGACGGATCGCTAGGTAATGCGTAACGTAGTCGGTGATAAGTCCGTTGCATTTCCCTCCGAGCCGCAATTGTGTAGTAGGGCTGTCGCAGCAGTAAACAGTGCTATTGTGGTGGTAATATGCGTCGAAGGCGCACAAAACACGAGTGGAAATTAAACATTACTCGACGCCTCTAAACACACATACGTGGTAACTTTCCTATACGAATACATCAGAGTCTATGGCATAAACGAACTGATATCGTACAGTTGGCTTCTAATTTTGTAATAGGCATGATGACAGATTTTGAAAATCCCTTCCATAATCCGAAAAAAATAATATTTCAGCAAAAAACTAAATTTCAACGCGAATTATTGAATGTTTTTAAATCTACTTTGAATTACGCGCGAAAACGCTCTTAGGTGTCATGGCGTCGCATCAGATTTTTCATACTGTCAAAGCAAAGTGAAGCAACACGATGGCACTTACCTGGGCGTGACGTCATTCACTCTGACTGGTGTTTCAGTTAACATGGCAGATTGCAGTTATTTATACTTCTATTTTATTGAAAATCTTATTAATCTCAATTTTAATACAAAAAATGAGTAATTTTTTAGACTCCTTTCAACATATATTTTTCTCCAAAACCATTTATTCTTTGATTCTTTAATACCGTCATCATGCCTATTGAGAATTAGTGAATTTTACAGACCATTAACATATGTCAAGTCGATTAGATAACACAAAAAAAAATCTTTTTAGTGCCTTAGTTTAGGTCTTTTGAGCTTCATTATGAGCACAACTATAATTAGTTTGAATATAAATGTTTCATTATGTTATTTGTATCTCATTTATTCTACGCATATGTCAATCTATTGGTGTGTCATCAGGTGAGTAGGTGTACATTCAAGAAGAGAAAACGCGATATGGTTAGGAGGAAAATTCTCCTTACTTCTAGTCAATGACTAAGTTAATTTGGGACGATCAGGTAAAAAGGAGTATCACTTGGTGCATACTTGCCAAGTGTAATGCTTGGCAGCAATGAACCTAGAACTGAGGTTCTCTATTCCTATTTGGAATCCGTATTTTAGTTCCACGTATTACGTAATTGCCTCAAGATGAAGCCGAGTTTGCATGTATTCGAGATTTGAGGCCTTAGTCAAATCTGCGCGCATCACTTTAGCTTTGAGGAGGCATGACCCGTACGAATACAAACTGCCTAATTTTGTTTTTGAGTAGATAATTTCGTGCAAAACTACTGAAATGCTACTTCAATCTCATCCTGTTTTGATGGTGTACGTGCTCGTTTTGAAAAACGGTTTTTTATGCGATAAGCTGGGAGACAAGGAGAAACATTTTGCTTAATGGAAAGCTAAATTTATCGATTAGAAACTGTCGTATTTGAAAGTTTCAACTTATTATGAGAATATACTCGTAAGCATAGGTAAGAAAACATCTTTTATATGTGAACCTCAATAAAAGAGCAGAAGTGCTCTTAAACAGAATGTCACATACATTATACGAATAGGGGCTCAGGAGCATAATTGACAAAAGGCTAACATGTGTCAAAAAGTGAAAAATAGAACAAAAAAAAATTGAAAAAGAGAAAAAAACGTATTTTAATATTTTAAGAAACTGCATATAATATGTTTTTTTTTTGTTAAGATCGGCAGACAGGCTGACGGTCCACTTGATGGTAGGTGGCTACCGTCGCCTATAACACAAGCAACGCCAAAGCTGCTGCAAGTGCTTTGCCGACTACAATATGATTAAGGATAAGGGATTGGGGAAGGGATAGGGAAATGGGGCCTGGTATCCCTTACTTCACTGACCGAAACACAACAGCACACGTGCTGTTATTTCACGGTGGTCTTCTCTAAGGGGGTGGTTACTGCCGCCAGACGAGCTGCCCAAATGACTGCGAAACGCAGTGTGCCCTGCCACTACACATTATAACACATTTGTAGCTAACCTTTACAACTCTTTTAAAAATATATGTATTGTTTAAATTATTTTCAGTCCAGTGCAGAAGTAATGGCAAGGTATATTGCGTTTCGCAGTCATTTGGGCAGCCCGTCTGGCTGGCGGCAGTAACCATTCCCTGTTGCTGTTGTGTTTCGGTGAGTCAATAAGGGATGCCGGATCCCATTAGATACCCTATTCCTTATCCTTAAGGCGTAGCGCTAAACAAATTAATACGGCTTTGATTGCTTACGAAAACGAGAGTGCGCTTACTTATGTCTGAAGACCTTAACATTAAAAAAAGTCCAAAGAATATTATGCTTTTGTCGTATACTGAAAATGTATGGAAATGCTTATTGTCGTAACTGTCGTAGATAGTTTTTATCTGAGTTTTTATCTTTTATATAACATGATTTTTTATCTGAGTAGGCACAGTCGAAGAGTAGAGTGTAATGGTCCAAATACACATAGGTAGCTAAGACGAACAATTGTTACAAAATAGTAATGATTCTTTTTTTTTTTTCTATGTGATGTTTATGTTAAAAACAAAGAAAAAAAAGGACAGATTTTATTGCGTAAAATGTGAGTACTGTTATGATCCTATACAAATTAATGATCTTACACGTTCTGCCAACAGTAATGGTGTATGAATTATATTTTATGTAACATAAAATGTCACATTTTATTATTTTATAGTACCTTAAAATCAATATTAATAGCATTTCACATTCGATAATTAAATAATTTCTTCGATTCCTTCAATAAAACTTCGATAATTTCATAATTCAAATGAGCCTAATACGCAAATTACGATTGCCTAAATTAATAAAATTCCTACCGCCAGTTGTATTTTGTTAATCTTATATTTGTTTACATGTAACAACTTGTCAAGTTAAGCCACCACAAGTAAGTTCCGTTTATATCTTCAGACAACGAACATATCGGACACGTACTGTCTCAGACAATGTCAGACGTAGTTTCTAATATTTAAAATCTAGCGTACCAGTTTGCCATATCAGACCAAAAACAGACAAGTTAGCGGCCGCTCTCCGTCAACAGTTACTTGCACGGTTCCGATTCTGGGGCACAGACACGTTCAGACACGTTTCGGCTCAGACTGTTTGCGCCGTAATCGAATGGTTTGGCTGTCTAGTCCATTTTCCTTTTGTATCCGCCTATTCATTAAAAATATAGTCCTCAATTTTTCCTTTATAATGTATGTTACCGCCGCGAACGTAAGAGGAGATCACGCCTACGCTTCAAGTGTTTCGCTCTAAGAAAAGAAGAACCAAATTTAACACGAAGTGTAGTTATTATCCGCGCCTTAACGTTCAATAACAAAATTGCAAGTGAACAGTGTCTGCCAGTTGGACGTTCTGGAGAATCCTGGAGAAGATCGCACCAGAGCACCGGTTACAAGGTACGTGCATTTCCTTCTACTGCCTATCCTGTCCATCAGACAGTCAACTGTTCCCTTAAATATACAGTCCACTAATTCGCCGCCGGTATTCATGGCGTGAACTGTCGAAATCCCACCGCAACGAAATTTAGATTTCGTTAAACCCTTCAGGGCTTTCTCCGCGCCTTCACAGACAAAATATTCTCTCCGCGAATGCCGTCCGAGCAATGTCTGTCTGATGGCGTCTTACATATCATATGAAATAATATTATTTTGTCTGACACGTTACGTGTCTGATACGTTCGTTGTCTGAAGATATAAACGGACCTTAAAACATTTAAATAAAGAAGTAAGTAGAAGTAAATCAATGTTTATAACTACTTACCACGACACAGAAGTATAACTGCAAGGAGAACGACTCGGGATTGCGCGGGAGATGCCATACTGGTGTGTCAATGTGGCCGACACGAAAAACCACTCCGCACGCCGGCACACACCCTCATCGTAACCCCTGGAATAGAGAAACTATTAAAGTATCAACTAAGTTATAATCAGGATAAACAACGGCTAAACATAAAATTGAAGGATGTCAAAAAATACGCGCCGAAAAAAGGCCGAAAAAACGCTTGTCCAAGAGTAGATATAATCTTGGGTTGCATCTATGTAAATATAAATATTGCTGACCAACCAAGAAAATGAGCCAAGATCCAATCCTCGTAAAGAGGGTTGTGTAATCCGTTCATAATCTGGTTTAAACAATTTTCCTGTTTCTACAAATTTATTAAAACGCCCGGTGTAAACCTAATTTAATGAAAAACTCCCCTCACTGGTATCCGACTTGCCTACTACACTAATTCACTTAGATGTAATACTCAATTTAGAATTGAAATTACTTTTTGCAGTCGTAAACGTTTCTCAGAAGTTTTATGTGACTGCGGGATATCTGAATATAAAAAATAACAAAGTGACAGGTTGATAGGCAAGTCACAGTCTAAACAGATGGAATTATTGTTACCTATGACTACTAACGGATATGAAATGTTCAAGGCAGGTATTCAAATCTCACAACAGAATAACACTGTTTTTTTCTAAAATAAAATCTAACAAAAGCAATAATGTTAGTTTATATTTGCTACTTCATTACATATTATAATTATACTACTATGATACATTATATTATTGTATACACATAAAAGGTTATAAAACGCTTAAAGGATGCTATCAAATATTCGTTTTTTTTTATGTAACAATAGACAGGCTGGCGGTCCACTTGATGGTTTGCGGCAATAGACGCCTACTAACATAAGCAACGGTCTTGCAACCATACGTGTTGCAAGAGCGTTGCCGACCTAAGTAAGGATTAAGGATAAAGGATTAAGAAAGGCTGGGAAATTGGGCTCTGGCATCGCTTACTTATTCGATGAAACACACCGAACAATAAGGCCGGGCACTCATTGGGACTTTTAGTCACGATGACTTTTTGTTACCAAGTTGAGTGCTATGAAGACATATGGGAGTGCGCTGACTGTGGTGACGTGACATTAAGGTGACAAATAGTTCCAACAGCCCGGCGATACTAGGTGACGTGACTGTCACCCAACCTGTACAATCTGTACATTACTATGGAAGTGCGCTAACTGGGCAACTTTTTATCACTCGGTCGGCGGAATTGCACCGAAAAGACGTGTGTTGCGGGCAGTTGTGAGTTGTACTATTGTTTTACGATGGCGGCTTCTCCACAAGAGGAAAACATTGACAGCAAATTGCTAATAGAGGAGGTAGAAAAGAGACCATGGTTATACGAAAAACATTTAAAGGAATACTCGAATCTTTAAATAATCTTTCAGCGTTTTCTTCGTTTCATTTTTCTTCTACGTATTTCAAGAGCACAAATTATGGCAACCTGTACGAAGTCCATTTCAAGAATGAGCACATTTTGTTACTTAGTGACAGACAAGTGGGCGCAATATGGGTGACAGTAGGTGACAGTGACAAAAAAGTCACCGTGACGAAAAGTCCCAATGAGCGCCCAGCCTAAATTGTCAAACTATTCCTGAGTTAAGAAAGCGTGACGTCACAACAGACGCCATTGCTATTCTAGCATTTTGGCGCAAAGTTTAAATTGTATTATTTAAAACGTAATTTTTTCCTTCAATAACCTCTATTTTTTAGAAATGAAATTTATTTTATGTACAGAAAATGCGTAAAAACACCGTGGAGTAGTTTTTCAGCCATAACAACGCGACCAACGGGCTCAAACTGACAACTCATACTATATTAATTTAGTACATCGTTTGAGTTCTATTTTAGCTGTTAAAGCCGCTTTAAAATTTCCCAGAGAAGATTATTCCGTAAGTAAGTTCTTAAATAAAAACTAGAAAAGTAGATTTACCTCTTTGTCTACGTGTTATAGAGGTTCAATCTCACCGCTGAAGATACCGCATACATTAGCATGACAAGGCCTATATCAATAAATATTAATTACAACCGACATTATAAAGTTATGCTAGAACTTTCAGAAATAAACTATACGCGTTAACGAACTCTGTATCGTAAGTTCATCCACTAATTGGATAGGTACAGAATGTTATGAGAGAAGTAAAGAAAATATTGGCGTGGTTGTATTTTGTATTGCTAGGAAAATGAGGGATAACTTTTTTAAACATGTAATTTATACATGTAAATCACCTCCATCAAATGGAAAGATTGATTAGGCATACGGATAAGTAGGTATTTTGAAATTTAGGCAATTGGCTTTTTAGACATGATTTTTAGGCATTTTGCTTCATAGACGAATTGAAATTTAGACGTTCTAATCGTAATTAGATTCTCCTGCATACCAGACCAGTTTTTGTTTATGTACATGCTTATAATATTATATATTTCTTGCGATTTTCTGGTAAATACGTTGATAATACCCTGTTAAAACGGTTGGTCGAGGTAACTGGCGAGAGCTGGCTATTACCACCTAAGTTATACAACGAGATTTGCACGCAGCGTGCTTGAAATCCAGCCTAAGGGATAATATAGATATGATATACAATTTGTAAATATTTTAGATAATTAATTAATAAATTTTTCATTGCCTATTTAACATAAGTAGTATTTGTCGTTAGATTGCCTTTCTTCTTTTTCGCTCAGTGCCATCTCCTATCGGAGGTCAGCTATCATCACGGATATCCTAACCCTCGAGGCGGGCGGCTCGAAACAGCGATCTGGCACTTCCGCCATACCATTCGTGGAGATTCTTGAGTCAGGAAGTACGTAATCTGCCCGGCTTGCGTCTACCCTGTATTTTCCCCTGCATGGTCAGTTGCAGCAGATCATACTTCTCGCCGCGCATAATATGCCCAAAGTATTCCAGTTTTCTGACCTTTATGGTTCTCAGTAATATGGCCTTTACTCGCATGATTTCCCAAATGGCTTGAATCAGCAATTATCCCAAATTGAAAGTTTTTTTGAAATCGTGCAAAAAAAAATCAAGAGCAGTACATAAGTATTTTCACATAATAATATTTAGGTAGTGGTTATACATAGCTTTTTTATTTATGTTTTAAAATAGCATCTAATTTTATTTATGACATCCTTATCTTATAAAATGTTATACTTTGCAACGTTTATTCTCTTAATTTTTGCAAAAAAAAAATTAACTAATAATCTAATTTATTTACAAATTGTACGTCATATCAAGCTTCGATCCCTTAGGCAGGGTTCTAAGCAAGCTGGCTACATTACTTCGATGCATTGCATGGCTACCTATACACACATGTATAATAAACGTCTGTACATTAAATATTTTTTCAAAAAACAATTGGTACACATTGTACTTATGTTACCGAGGTTTGTTTGTTTATCTGTGCGTTTGTCCACGCTAATCTCAGAAACGGCATAACCTATTTGAATGCGGTTTTCACTGGTGTATTGTAGCAAGCCTCCCGTAACATTTAGTGTTTGTTTCATTCCAATCAGTTTACAAACAAAAAGGTTACGCGCTATACTGTATACCCCGCGGACGAAGTGTCGGACCTAGATGGTTAGAAATATGTATAATAATAATTATTATTATTATTGTATACCTATAGATTTTAATTTTTCTTTGTTTTAAGACGAATACCTACTTCTTTTACTGCGGATATCACTGTTGAATAGGTTAGTTTTAAAAAAGTTTTCTAAGTAAGTATAAAGTATCCTTTACACACTGTCACGTTAACGGAATAGAGAGAGTCTTGAGAACGAAACCCTTCCATGTGTAAACGGATAAAGTTAAATAAAACGTCGGGGAGTACGCTTAATTGGGCTTTTTACAAACATTAATCAAGTGTTACGTCGGAGGGAGAATTTTTATGTCGGTGAGGGGCGATAGCCGGTTGACGGATGACGGGCGGCCGCGGGTCGAGAGACGTGATGCATTCATCAACCAAGGATTTGTTCCGCGGACTTCGCACCCAAACAAACATTCTGATGCAAAGCGATCACTAACTCACGTACGAATCGAGTATCGTACGATTTTCTTTCTAAAAACCTTTATAAAAATGTTGGATATTTTTAAATTTGTGTTTAATTCTTTTTAAATTTGCAAACAGCTGCGCTTGCATCTTGACTTTGATGATTTCAGAACTTAAAATAATAATTAAAATTGATTAACAATTATAGTTTATTAGTTAGTTTTTAACTTCTTTATTTTTTGTTTCTAAGTAACAAATAACTAACTCTATAATAAAATAGTTATTTATAAAAAATAAATTAGTTATTTTATCATTTACCAGCGACACACTAACAGTTTAGCGTGGAGTTAAAAATTTTAAATATTCTTTCTTAACAGATGCTATGTCATAAAATAAACCTATGTTCCAAATTTCAGTTTTCTTAGTCGTTTGGCCTATGCGTTGATAGTCAGGACAAACGATTTTATAAAATATAGATTACTACATGACCTCTAACGAGTGGCATCAAACAAAATTATTGACCTCAAGCAAGAGAAACAGATGGCAGATACTGCGGCAATTACAAGAGGCAAAATCGCGCACCAATAAATGTACAAAGTATTAAGCCTAAAATGGAGTAAATATTTCAGTAAAATTGTAGGTAAACAGGGTAACATTAACAGAAGTGTTGTTAAAAAGTAAAATTAACTCTGTTCTTGCAGGCAACGACCACTCATCAGCCCAGACGACAACAAGCCACAAAAGTCAGAAGAAGCTCAAGATCCTTCCTACCTAGCGATTGTAGCAGATCTCCTTCTTACTTTGCGACCTGGTATAATCATATACTCTCACGACGCGGTCTATAGATCATATTCCCAACAACCTGCCACTCAGGTACTGCTTCTGTCTCCGGTAGTTTAATCCACCAACGGCATAAACGGTATGTAGTGAGAGTTACTTAGTTAAGTTAGTATTTAATAGATGTAAGTTTTATTTGTAAGCACTAAGCTCTTTTAAGGTCTACGGACTAAAATAAGAAATATATTATGTTCCATTTCGTTTTTGTATATTCCACATTTCTAATACCACCAAAATCACCAAAAGCATCCTTTTAATACATAAAATCTGTTAATATTATGTTGTCAGGTAAGAGGCTCTTTAATCAAATAGGCTTCAAATTTGATTACGTTTACCAGATCCTAAACAGTATTTGCAATACAAATGCATAGTGCTCTGCTATGAGCAAACAGCGAAACTAGAATGCACGTACGTGCTACACTCTACGTGGATAGGTAGCATTATATCCCAGAGTTTTCAGTATTCAACTGATACATTTAGGAAGAACATTACATTTACTTTGTATTCACTGTATCATGAGCCACAATACCTGTTCGATTTCCATTTGGAATATACAGTCTTTCTATTTTGAAGAATTATGGACGACTTGCTATATTTTTTTTTCAGGGCGCACTCAATATTCGACGAATTCTCCTAGTTAAACTCTTTCCTTATAGTCTAAGAGCCTGTGACCGTCAGACCTTCGTTATTTTATAAAAGCCGAAAGTTTCTCAGCGCATGCCCCTAACACAGGTAGGCGACCTTTAATCAAAAAACTCTTTGATTAACTCAAGATTAATATATATTTTATTATCATTTTGAATATTTTCTATATATCGCGCTATCTATCCGAGGTGTAATATCTGGAGGCTGGTTTGTGTGGTTGACGTTTTTGATCAACAAATGGTGCAAATCGTCGCATATTTCTTGAGAACAAACATCCAATTATTTTGTACGAGAAAGTGTTGGCGTGTTAATTAAATGTTGCTTATATTACATATTTTCAAGTTACTAAAACCATAACGTTTTTAACTTTATTGTGTGTTTGTTTGTGAAAATGAAGACTTTCATAGGTTGCCAAAGAATTATTCTGAGATTTTTGATATCATAAATTACTTTTAGAGCTCAAAGGCATTATCTTCTTTTTTATTTTACACAAAACACAACATGGGTAAATGTGACTTTATTCCAAAGTACGAGATGGAAAAGCACATCTGTGACTTTCTCCCAGTTTAACGTGTATAGAGTTAGTTTTAGGCATAAGTAGGAAGAATCTTAAACCCAGACGAATGGAAATAACATAACAGCAACCACATCTAATTTAGAAGTCGTTACATCAATGAATAATAAATCCTTAAATTAAAGGATAACCCTTTAACAATATGCATCAAGAAGGAAAGGTTATGTCAGAAAAAATTTGGTTATTTCTTTTTTTTTTTAATCAAGTTGCGAAGTTCTAGTCTATTTAAATAACTACTCAGTGCAAAATTGAAATTCCTAGACTAATAAAAAAATAACTAACAAAAATAATAAAAAAGTAAGTAGGTAAGAACAGTCTACGATTATTGGTTAGACCGGTCATTGTGGACTCAATAAAAATATTAGATGTGCAGGCTCTCTTTTACAGCAGAGGAAACGAACTCATCGAATGCATACAAGAGAGAATCTACCTGCTGAGGTAGAGCATAACAAAAACAACAAACTAAGGATATCTTGACTGCATTAACTTTTAGCAGTGAAATTAGAAGATTAGTAGAAAGGAAGTAATAATGTCTTAATAAAGGTATTTTACTTGCATCGCTATTTATTCGGTCACATTATTTTACTAGCTGAATTCGGTCACGCTTCGCTGCGGCCCATACGGCGGCGGCGTGCACATGGGGCGCGCGGTACTGGACACTGCTTATATATAATACTGTTTATCGTAGCGTGATGTTATATAGCCTCCTATAGCCTTCCTCTAAATGGACTATTCAAAACAAAAAGAATATTTCAATTCGAACCAGTAGTTTCTGAGATTAGCGCGTTCATACAAACAAACAAACTCTTCAGCTTTATAATATTAGTATAGATCAGCCACGCTAACTTGAAGCCGAGTCTTTATTAGTAGTCTATATACTACTATAAATATTTAATTAATAATAGGACATGAATATAATTACGGCAGATACACGAAAAATTATAACAGAACAGAAACGCAAGTATGTAAATCAAAAATTGACAGTCAGTTCATGTCTTTAATCATATAATGAATGAATAAATGAATAATTTATCTGCATGAAAACACAGCTTTAAATAACACTTTAAATCCGAACAACATTTTGTATTCGTTATATTTTAATTTCATACTTTTGCCGGCGCGGCGGTTTCCCCGGCGTGAATAGTTTCTATTTTGTAAAGTAGCTTGAGTTCAAGCTATCTCTTATGTACAAATTCATTAAAATTGGTTTAGCAGGGAAAATAACATTTTTTGTATTAATAACATTAGGTTTTTAGGAGTGTATAAAAACTGGAAGCATGTTTGTTTGTAACTATTTTATACTATACTAGCGACCCGCCCCCGGCATCGCCCGGGATGCAATTTTTATATATAAGAACATTCCTCGTTTATCCCTCTTTCCATTAGTGAAAACCGAATCAAAATCGGTCTACCCGTTCACGCGTGATGCCGTGACCAAGGGAAATTGGGATTCATTTTTATATATAGAGATGATCATAAAGCGTGATTTTGTGTGAGTCATGATTTTGGATAACAATACACCGAAAACTCAGTATTTTCATCAAAAAAAAGGAAAAAGATAAAATCAACTTTTGAACATAAACTTGAGAAAATCTGGGTACTTACTTGATCATGTAAAATGAGGTCCTTTGCGTTTTCCAATATGCAAAAATAGTATTTTTTTAATAGTTACCCTTATCATTTTATTATTGTATTTCTAATATAGTTCGATTTTTTTATATGTTAATATATTATTTTGAAATCCTTATTATGATCATCATACCATCTTCCAGCCCTTATTTTTCATCTCTTCCGGAAATAATAGGGTCTCGAGTAATGTTATTCTAATTTTCAGACTCAACGAAAACGCTAAAAATCACCCGAAAACCACTCAACCGATTATGAAGGATTTTTTTTTTCAAGTTGATTCGTATTTTTAACCCAGGGAAATTCAGCGGGCTACTGTTATCTATACACGTATATAGCAAAGCTATCGTAATCATCAATGTAATGACTTCGAAAGGTATGCAGTTAGTTTAGTTTAGTTAATATTAAAAAATTAGTTAAAAAACAATAGACAATTGTTTTATATTGCATATTATAATGCAATTTATATAGGCGTGCCTATACTAATATTAATATTTATGTAGATATAATAAAGAAAGGTGTAAATGGTAATAATATACATTATATAGTAACCTATATTTAATTGTTAAAACCTATGTGTAAAGATAATCTCCAGAACTAGTGCACTATCCGGGAACTAAAACTAGTTCCCGGGTTCGATTCCCGGCAGGGTCAACTTTGAAAAATCAACTTTTAAAATTTGGCTCTGGTCTGGATTTGGAAAGTAGTGGCAGGGCACACTGCGTTTCGCAGTCATTTAGGCAGCCCGTCTGGCGGCAGTAACCACCCCCTTACAGAAGACCACCGTGAAATAACAGCACGTGTGCTGTTGTGTTTCGGTGAGTGAGTGAGGGATGCCAGGGCCCATTTCCCTATCCACTCCTAATCCCCTATCCTTAATCCTACTGCGGTTGGCAGCGCACTTGCAGCAGCTTTGGCGTTGCTTGTGTTATAGGCGACGGTAGCCACCTACCATCAAGTGGACCGTCAGCCTGTCTGCCGACCTGACATTAAAAAAAAAAACCTATTTGAAAAAAATATTTTAATGTTTGAATTGTACTTTATTTTAGATGGACCTATAGGTAATAAGTCTCCCAATTACACCTGGGCGAATATGTAAAGAGAGAATTTACAGACAAATTAAATTACTCTAAGCTTTACCATCATTGAAATACGGTTATTTGAAACAATGTTGAATAAATTTACTTGGAATTCTTTAGAATATTGTTAACTGTAAGTATAATCTAACAATGTTGTAGATATTATTTACATAAAAATTTTTAATATTTCACTCTCCATTCAAATTAGCTACATTTGCCTGCGGTATTCCCAAGCCCGTGAAAAATTGTTTGCATATGTTGCTGTAACATTGACTCAACGCTGAACTTAATCAAGGGTTTTAAGGAAAAGAACCTGGTTTAGTTTTGCTTCTTCTTTTCTCTATCGCGGTTAACCAAGTAATATAGTACGTAAGGTTTCATGAAATAAATTTACAACTCCACGCTGAATGAGGATAGTAATGAGGGTTTTGTATGAAGAAAAGGGGGTATTTTTTTCCACAGTCTACAGAAATTACCCCAGTACTACCCCCAGTACGTAAAAGAACGTTTTCTTTCAATTCGCCCCTTTCACTAAGGTCAGCAGAAAAATTTATGCTAGACTTTGCCTCTTTCTATGATTAGTCGTTTACCGTTTTAGTGATTCGGTTATTATAGGTACACTTCAATACTCTTGCTATCTATTGTAACTATATTATTATTATTATTATTATTATTATTATTCACTAATATCCCCCTTTATTGTACAATATCGTATTTTATTCAATATTTTTATCTTTATAATAAGCAGTTGGAACGTTCTATTGTTACGGCTAACTATGGAACGTTCTGAAAAAAGCATTCGCGCTGGCCAAAAGTCTCGAATATCGATGGTAGCTTCGCTCCTTCTCGACTAGTGTCAAAGTAAATTGGTCTTTATGTTTACAACATAGAACATTTCAACAGAAATAACATTCCCGAATTTCAATGGCCTGTTTACAATGTTGTTTAGATTTTCTGGAAAATTCAAAATACATCGAGGCGTTTGGCGCCAAGTATAAATCAGAGAGCAGGGGGGGAGACGAGTCAGTTTGTACGATAACAAGCAATTCGAAAACGAATCTATGGAGCTTTTGCGAATTTCGGCAAGTTAAACGGTTTCATCGGACAAGTTAAGTCATCTTGGTTTGTGAAAATAAATAATTCGTTTCGCTCTTACACGGCAATTTGACTCACCCCGCACGTAACACTATAATATGTGTAAGTTAATTTTCATTATCTATCTTTAAATATTTAAAATTATCTAAAATATTTAAATTATTTTCTCTTTAAATATTTTAAAGATTTTTTTACATCGTCATTCACTTAATTACTATCTTCGTATCCACCCAAAGATTGTCTGCAATAGTTCACTATAAGTGATAAAACCGCCTATATATTTATACAGGCACTAATTGCATTTTATCTTTTAATTTTATTAATTGCATTTTTCGAAAATTCCAATATGATGTTCAGTAAATCTATTTATTTATCATTGAATTTGTTTTTTGATGATTTTTTATTTTATGATAAGCCTTTATTATATATGTTATATTGCGTACTAACCAACGGAAATTTTATGTGTAATTTTAATTAATCCCTCATAATTTTATATTTAATTTATTACTTCTAACAATGTAATTTATAAGTGTTTGTTTAAAAATGAGTCCAAAAAATGTCTCCAATAACTTTAACAACTGCTTGAAGGGAGTTAAATTTAATCACAATACTGCATGTTCGGGTGGTCTATTAAAAAAACGACGTCAGGAGTGTTTGGGCGGGCGCGGGCGCACGCGAGGCGCGAGTATAAATAAAATCATTGAAACAGGGGCAGTACAACGTTGCGTTGCGGTTTTTCAAAGTAAACATAGCATCCGTCATGTGTCTGATTTCCTATGATATCAAATAAAAAAATTGTGAATAACTGTACATATACATATACGAAAAGATTAAAATTCCTACCACAGAAGGCTGACGGACGATGGATGACTTACGTCACCTAAAACTCTAGCAATACCAGGATGGAAAAATAGAGCCCCTATATCCCAAATAGGATATAGGAAATGTAATTGACATTGTGAAGATAGGAAACTTTTTTAGCATTTTTTTAGCAGACAGGCTGACGGCTTACTTGATGCTAGATGTTTACCGTCGCCTGTTAACACAATCAAGTCATGGGGTTACAAGGAATAAAGAGGAGATAAGTAAATAGGCTCTGGGATCCCTCACCGAAATGTGAACATTACACGAGCTGTTATTCCACTGGCTGGTTTATGACTGCAATTGTTGTTTACAAATAGGCTATCAAAAATTTACATGCAGTACTTTTAGTCTTGAAACACATTTTTGTTCGTGTACAGCTTATTATGTATTGGTAAAAACTTTTAATTGGTTTCTGTATGTTTCATATTTAATATTTTAAGGGCCGTAATCTTCCTTCAAAAGTTAAAGTAAATACCGCATATACTCTGGTGTCTGCGACATGTTTATCTGCACATAAACATTAAGTATTGATACTACAGAATACTATAGATAGAGAGACTACGCTACTGTAAACATTGCTACTTAATCCTAGAATATTATAAATGCAAAAATGTACAAAAATCCAGGAAAATTTACTAACAAATCAAAACTGGAGTTTTTTGATACGAGTATAAGATTCTAGATATGAAATATCGATGAGTGAAAGAAATATTCGAATCCGCCCTGTATAAGTATGAAAAAAAAGTGGTAAAAGTTAGAAAAAAGTTTCATACAATAATTATTGTAGATAATTTTGTTTTACACAAAAAGATTAAATTTTTAGAATATATTGGGAACATTTTCCTACAAAAATATTGATCCTGATCGCCGTAATCAGGATGGCCATGGCGTAGCTAAATAGCCTTGTAAAGTTGGCCATGGACTGAGTGATTTAGTACCACGTGGTTCTAAATGTCACATTACGGATATTTTTGTCTTGCCCGATCTATACAGTTGAAAATCTTTCGTTTTACATAAAAATGTTCATATAAATTTTTTTGCTAAAATTAAAATTAAGAAGTTAGAAGATATAAGGGTTGATAGATTTAAAAAAATTAGAGTATCAAACCTTATCTTCCAACCTCTTAAATTTAATTTTAGCAAAAAAGGTAAAATGAACGTTTTTATGTAAAATTAAATTGAATTCCCTACAACGTTTATTTAAAACTTTTTTGTAACTCTTATTATTTTTGTATAATTTGGAATAATAACCTATTTTTATTTTTTTTACCCCTTCTACAAAAATTTCTTTCAATCATCGATTTTATATAATTATCTTCTAGAAGCTTATATCAAAATGCTACCGAGGGATTCAAATTTTGATTTTTTACTAAATTTTCTTGTACTATAACGCTTTCACGCCTAAACTACTCAACTTATAAACGTTGTCGGTGATACAGAAAAGGACATAGGGTGCCTTTCATACAGAAAAATAGTATTGTCACCGAAGATGCTTCTAAAAGTGAAAATAAAAAATTCAACGCCTGACACAAACATCTAAGAATAAGGGGCCCGGATGAAGTCACGGGCAAAAGCTAGATTACATATAAAACAAAATTATAGATGAATTAAAAATATCGGCATTAGTTTGAAACCATTCACCAGTTGCTGCTCTCGGGCAGTAGTCGCACAGTCGTTACACTTGTCGTCGAGTAACTAATGCCAATTTTGTTTCACAGGAACTGTACACCTACAAAGCCTACCACACGTCCTATTTCTCCAACTTTCCCTATTTTGTTCCTGTTGACTTACAATATAATGGAGGTAGAAAATTCTATGCATGAATTTTTTCGTGTTTACCTGAAATTGCATTGATATCGTTTATGTCCTTTTATTATATCTTGACAAAATCATTAAAAAAATATTGCCTAATTCTAATTGGACCAAATGAAATTAAAGTCTGACGCGACAATTTGTTCTTTAAATTAATTAAATCTAATAGTATAAAAGATTACATGTCAGATAATTTATTGTAATACTAAATTAGTAATAGTAGAATGTAGGTTTTCTCGGCCGGTATCCATATGAGTTGTGGGTTTCCGGGATGATGGCCCAGGTCTGTTGGAAATTCTTCCAAACGTTTCGTCAACAACTGCGGTTGACATCCTCAGTGGTGTAGTCCGAGTTAGAAGAAAAAGTACATCACATCACTGCACTTCACTTCTGCACTTTTCGACTTCTCGAGCGAGACTGATTTGTCGACTGGAATGTGTCTATATTTAAACTTAAATTTATATCCCCACCCCGTGGTTGAATTGGTGGGGTGTGGTCACTAGGAGAGGGGTTATAATGCCCTCTCTTTCTTTCATTATTATTATTATTCCTGCGTAGTGCCGGATACCAAATGTTGTGTAGCCTTAGATTTTCCTCCTTCCTGTTGAAATTATTTGGATGCTTGAAAATTTCAATGGCTTCCCGATTAAGGCGTGAGTGATAGTGTACCTCGGATGACAGAACTAATGTGTTTTTGAAAAGGATTTTATGATTGCCTTCAGAAAAGGCGTGTTCAGCTACTGCCGATTTTTCGGTCTCTCCTCTGCGACAGTTGCCCTTGTGTTCTTTAATTCGGGTGTTAATGCTGCGTTTTGTGGTGCCGATGTATACTGCGCCACATTCACAAGGTATTTTATATACCCCTGTCGAGGATAATGGATCCCTTGGGTCTTTAACTGAACCGAGCAGGTTTCTGATTTGGCTCGTGGGCTTATATATGGCCTTGATGTTTCTGCTCTGTAACATTTTTCCTATGCGATCCGTTACGGTTTTTGTCTTCGGTATTAGTCCTGTTTCTCCTCGGTTTTATCGCTCGCTTAATTTCAGCGGGTGTGTATCCGTTGCACCGTAGAGTATGGCTTAAATGTTCCAGCTCTTTTTGTATCTGTGTTGGTTCGCAGACTCGTTTCGCTCTGTCAACCAGCGTCTTAATCATAGCTCTTTTTTGTTGAGGGTGATGGTTGGAGTTTTTGTGTAAGTACCTATCTGTGTGGGTGGGCTTCCGGTAGACTTTATGTCCCAGGCTACCATCCTCGTTTTTAGAGACCAACACGTCCAGAAATGGGAGTGTGCCATTTTTCTCTGTTTCCATAGTGAATTGTATTCTTGGGTGGATGCTATTGATATGTTTAAGAAATATATTCAGTGCTTCCTGTCCGTGGCTCCATATTACAAATGTATCGTCTACGTATCGAAACCAGCATGAAGGTTTCTGAAATGCTGTTTCTAGAGCAAGTTTTTCAAACGATTCCATGTAGAAGTTGGCCACGACAGGGCTGAGCGGACTCCCCATTGCCACACCATCTACTTGTTCGTAGAATTTATTATTCACTTGGAAATAGGTGGTGTTCAGAACATGTTTGTATAATGACACTATGTCTTCCGGGAAGATTAGGCTTAGCTTTTCAACTGTCTCTTTCACCGGGACCATTGTAAAAAGGGAAACGACGTCAAAGCTCACTAGAATATCTGTTGGCTTTATTGTCATGTTTTTAATCTTTTCTTTTTAATCTTTTCCAACAGACCTGGGTCATCATCCCGGAAACCCACAACTCATATAAATTAGTAATATTAATTAGCTTTATTCATTTAATGTACCTACTTAAAATATTTGCACACCCTCGAAGGGTAGAATGTAGTGAGAAATATCTAATGTAAAATCAGCAAATAAATGATTATTATTATTATTATTAAAAATCATATGTACTTATCATAATACTATATAACGCAAAGTTATTTGTCCCCGACGTTTACGAACAATGCAAACATTGTATATTGAATATTCTAAACATAAGACCACTAACGCGCGCAACCTGGCACTAACTTGGAAATTATCTCAAATTTCACACAAAAGCGGCAACTTCGTCAAACTCAATTCGCCTCCGTTCGTGGCCGGAACTAATAGTCCAAGCGCCGGAGCAAAAAAAGTAGGTTCGTAAAAAAATGTTCGGGACCGGCTATTTTTTTTTTTGAATATGTTCAGGGGTGTCCCCTGATTGTAAATCCAAGTTGGCGTCATCGGGGGGGGTGAGCGTCAGCCGCCATCTTGAAAAACACGTTTTATTGAATATCTCGCGAACCGGGCATCGTACGACAAAAATAGTGCAGATCATTTTTGTAGATAATAATATTTGCCATCTTTTTTATTTAAAACTTTTTTCTGTAAAATGCATAGTTTTTTATTTGTAGCGCTTCAAACTTTCAATATGGTTTTTGCTAAATATATAGTTAACGGTTCATGATAAATGAAAAATGGTAATAACTGAATTTGTAGAGCATGAAATTTCCTATGAATTTCATTCGGAACTTTTTCCCGTAGCATTTATAGTTTAGGAGCTGCAGCTAGGTAAAACTTGCACCTCGTACATTATCAGTGACAATATTGCTCGTTTGTATACGAAAACCATTTCATAACGCATAAAATGGCATAAAGTGTTCCAAAAAATGTCAATGCAGCTGTGTAACGAATCAATTAAAATTATAAATAGTGTGGAGAACAACGAATAATTTATCCATCTTTATTGTTGCTTAATATAGTATCATCATAAAAGTTATTATGTAAAAACGTGGCGCATTATTTTACAGGGCGAGTCTAATTCTTTTCGATGTCGACGGAAGACACTCATCTCCTTCTGAATCGATTTCTTCTGCCTCCGCCATATCCGAAGGAGACGAATTGAAGGCTGGGTCTTCTTCGATTTCGTTTTCGATGGCATGTTGTCACGTTGTCACGTCTGTCACGTCTGTCACGTCTGGCACGTTGTCGCATGTTTGGCCACTGCAATTCGAGCAAATGATTGAACATTTCAAACCAGCTTTTCAGCATCCACAAGCAGCTCCGCAATATTGTAGGAATGTTGAGGGGGGAAAGTCCGAACGACCCAAAATATATACTACAACTCATAGGCGCATGATTGAATATATAGCATTATAATCTCGTGAATATTTTGCGTTCACTCGACATTTACAGCGTTTTAGCTCCTAAACTGTAAATGTTACGGGAAAAAGTTTCGAATGAAATTTATAGGAAATTTCATGCTCTACAAATTTAGTTATTACCATTTTTCATTTATCATGAACCGTTAACTATATATTTAGCAAAAACCATATTTTAAAAAGTTTGAAGCGCTACAAATAAAAAACTATGCTTTTTACAGAAAAAAGTTTTGAATAAAAAAGATGGCAAATATTATTATCTACAAAAATTATTTGTACTATTTTTGTCGTACGATGCGCGGTTCGCCAGATATTCAATAAAACGTGTTTTTCAAGATGGCGGCTGACGCTCACCCCCCCCGATGACGCCAACTTGGATTTACAATCAGGGGACACCCCTGTACATATTCCAAAAAAAAAATAGCCGGTCCCGTACATTTCAAAAAAAAAACCTCTGGCGCTTGGGCTATAAAATTATATTAAAGCTCGCACAAAAAAGTTAAGAAAGAAGTCTTTAAGGTATGATATTTAAATGCGACACGACATCATGACACGAGTTGCGTGTTAATCAAATGTCTATTAAACATCCGAAAACATGGCTATTAAAACGTAACACGAACAGATTTAATGTGTTTGGTGATTCTTCCTGTTTTATTTCATTTGTTAGGACCCACTACAAATCAAGTAGTTTAGTGCTACAAAATAGCCGTTTTACGCTTTTAAATGATAATAAATATGAATGACCTACCTATGTACGTGTAACTACCCTCATTAGTGGAAAAAATTGTCATAGGTATATATTCATCCAAGACCAGTTTGTATTTATTCTAAGTTCCATGTAATATTTTTAGGGTTCCGTAAGTCCGAATAAAAAACGGAACCCTTATAGGATCACTCGTGTGTATGTCTGTCTATCTTTCACAGTCAATTATCTCCGAATCTACTAGACCGATTAAGTTGAAATTTGGTACACATATCAATTTCTGTGACCCAAACGCAGAGGTGTGACGTGAATAGATGAAATCTGTATATGGGAGGTCATTTTTGGGGGGAAGGTGGAAGTTTTGAAAACTGCATCGTGAAATGGAAGGTCTTGTTGTAAAGATCTTAAATGTATTTTTTTTTAAATAGTTTCTAAGTTAGAGATCTAGTTATAGATTATAGGAAAACCTATAAGAAGTCCATGATATTAAAATAAGATGGTAAATCACTCAATATTTTGCGGATAGGTAACATCGTACGGAACCCTCTTCACGCGAGTTCAACTCGCACTTATCCGGTTTTTTTGTAATTAAACCTTAAATCCATTTGGAGGTTGACCTTTCCGTTGCTCTTTAACTCTTTAAACATTTCTTTTTTTAATTTGTCTTACAATTTCATACACAGAATTACAGTAAATAACTTAAAAATCCTACCAGTATACAAAGAAACTACTTAAAAGGTTTTTTGTGTCGATTTTTTTAAAAAAGTAATCCACTTCACATCTACTTTTCTTAAAAACGATACCCCCTATTTCTAATTCGGCTAAATATTCAACCGAAATCAATATTTTTTTAATGTATAGGTCGTCAGTCAGGCTGACGGTCCACTTGATGGTAGGTGGCTACCGTCGCCTATTAACATAGGCAACACCTATGACAATGCTAATTGATAATAAAAGAATATGGTTATAATTCTTAATTATATTATATTAAAAAGAAACGAAAAAAATTGGTAAAAATGTATTAAAATATTTTTGAAGTATTATAATGTATGTACGTCTGTGTGGACGTTCAATCTGCTGCTCAGTGAAGGGTCTTGAATCTTTGCCATAAATGTCAATATTTTTATTACATAGTCCTACTAGAAGTACAAATACATATTATTTTTAATATTTGACTATTATTAATAACTTGATACGTCTAGCGGTTACATCCACCGATTAATTTTAGCCTTTCTCAAGAATAGACCTATAGAAGCAAATGCAAGAACAAGTTATATCCGGCTGGTAGTCGCGGGAAAATGCTAAATTCGTTCAAATCGCGAATGTCTGCATCTTCCACAGAACATATTACAGAACGAAAATAGTCGTTCGCACCGTACCTAATTCAAACGCAGTTAATTATACAAATAAAACGTATAATTAGGGGCGACCCTAACGTGTTTGTCCTCTCCGGGGTATGTCAAACACCCACTTCGCCATCAAGTTGTGTAAATGAATTACCGCCACAAAGCAGGTAGGTATATATCTAACATATAATAAGTCAATGTTTGTGTCACAAATAACCTTTATTACGACAGAAATCGTATAATACAATATTGTAAGCAGGATGTTTGTTCAATGTGTATTTAACGTCACCGGTTTTATTAGGTAATAACAGAAGCGATTTAATTCTTATAATATGAACTATTTTCATATTCTTATGAAAATAATTTATTCTTTTAAATTTTGGCTTAAATGATGTAAGAGATGTAAATTACAATATGTGTTAATAAAACAGCGCGAGCGTAGTATAATCGAATTAAACAAGCATGAAGTAACCGCAATACCAGCGCCCGCCCGCTGTAATAAAGCTCGCGAATAATAATATTATAGGGCAGGGCTGTCCAATTGAGATGTTCGCGGGCCAATTTACAAACTGGCAGCCAACAAATTCAATTTAAGGTCCTACATCGCTACAGACGAACTGCACTGGTCCAAATTAAACAAAATTTGTGTGCTTGCATAATATATCAGATTTGTCGTTAATTGTTATTTTAGTTGATAGAAGATTACAAAACAAAACATACAGTACTGGTGAAAATGGTATATTATATCCATGCAACATAGGCTCAATATGTAAAATAGGCTACTCCCCCCCCCCCCTTACCCTCCATCCATATAAATGTATGTTTGTAATGAATAAACTCCAAGACTACTGGATCTATTTTAAAAATTCTTCTTCCCAAACCAGATAAAAAGAAAGCGAAAAGAAAGATTAGAATGTGAAAGGGAACCGATTAAAATTTCACTTGAAATAGCTGTAGAATGCGTTAGAAGCTTCAATTCACACAAATTCAAAGTCAGATAATCTGGGCAATCTTTATTCGCTGGCAGGAGACAGCAGTTCTGCTGATGACCTCTCGTCTTCTTCCGCCATTGCGCTTTGCCTCAGTAATGTCCTAATTACAATTTTAAACTTTACCTGGCCTGGTCTAGATAACGAACCAAAAAACCATAAATGACAAAATTCGATACTCTGGACTAGTCTGCGTATTTCATTGTTAATTATGGTCATTTTTGAGGTTTGAATTGAACAATCGAAGCTAGCATTTTGCTTAATCATGATTTTTATAAATATTTTGCGAACCTGAAACTGTAGCGATAATCGTAACGATAAATATATAATCGGCAATTAATAGAGTACCATTTGGCAAGAAAACATCGATCAAATTAAGGATACATTTTTCCAAGAAATAAAACATTTCTGATTAACTCTGAATTGCAGTTTTCTTTTGTTAGTCTAGTGACCATGGATTATTGGTTATGGGACAACACAGAAGATATGTATGATGGTATGACGCTTGTAGACCACTTCAAACTGCAGCGTCGATCACGCGCTAAAGGCAAACAAGGAGAGTGTAGAATAATTGTCTTCGGCAGCACTAACCCATGCAATAGCACATGTGATTTTATTTTGCAGTGGACTTCTATAGAACATTGGTCACTGCCACAGAATTGAAAATACAGTTTGACCCAAGAATAACTCACATCATATCAAACATCCATTCAGACAATTTCAACTATTGATAGTATTTACTTAAATATGAACAAACTATAGTATAAATTTCACTCTATTTATTATTTAGGTCATTAGGAAATATAACTGATTGTGGCAACTCGGCTTGCGGGCCATTTTTTGGACAGCCCTGAGTATTATAAATGAAGGCGGTAATGTGGCCAGTCGTCAAGCCACCAAACATATATAACGACAACACGAAATATGCATTCGAAACGATTTAGATAACGTTACAGGAATTTTAAAGTAGAACAAAGGTTAGAAAAACACCTTTGTTCTTCTTTTGTTTGATCATTTATATTATAAGAGAAAAATATTTTTATAAATTTGTCACAAAATGGCATCAAGAGATCATCTTATAATATTCGACGTTAACATTTTGAAAGGAGAAAGAATATCTAATGAAAAATGATTTACGTGAAGACAGGAGGCATTAATATTAATAAATAATGTGACCGTTCGCACGGTAGTACATAAATCCGAAACGCTGTGACGCGTCACAATAGTAATATATTAGGACAAATGTTATTACAAGCTCGACTCGTTATGTTATTTTTATTCATTCCCCTGAGTTACGAATTCAAGACAAACATACGGTCCGCGCGACCGCTACGTCGTATCGCCCAGCCCCTCTCTCTCTAACCAGCCACTACTTCACACCCCTAACACCCGCCTCACCGACGCAAACCGTTCTAACAACTTCTAAGAACAACTGACCAGATGTTATCGTAAAATCCTCCAAACTATGTGTACCTAATATCGCATTAAACTTGCGTCCCCTTTCCTTGTCAAAAAGGCGAAGTTATTGTTACGGGAGAATAATGGTTCATTCGAAAATATCAACTAATAGGTGTATACGTACCAATTACTAGCCTTTATCCGCGACTTAATATAGTTTGTCGTCTTAATATAGTAATCTTTTTCGACTTTTTGATGTGAAACATCTATAAGGCGCGGGTGAAACTGATTGATAGCGTGGTGACGCGTCGCCACGGACTGCGTACGATGGTATATACATATACAGTCTATGCGTAGTAGTAGTAGTAGTGTGTACGGTGTGGCTATGCGTACCGTGGTGATTGTTGTTGTTGTTGTGATTGTTGGTGGTTGTTGCAACTTGAAATAAATATTAAAATTTTTGTATTCAATAAAAATAAACGTTAAATAAATAAATAAACAGTCGTCATTTTATTTCCCTCGATGTTTCACATGTACCAGGCGTCCCGTGACGGCTCGTTTTTTTCTTAATATAGTCAATCTTTTTTGACTAGGTATATTAAGATACTGTACTTATTTCTAAGCCATATTTCATTTTCTGTATCCCTGATAAAGTATATGCAAAATTTCACGATGAAGGGTATGATAGTTGAGGCGTGACATCGTAACAAACACACTCACTGTCACATCTATACTTAATATTAGAAAGGGAAAAGATTTGTATGTATGTATGTACTCAAAAACAATTTTAAAAATGCTTTCACCTATAGAAAGCTACATTAGTGAGCTAATGAATATGAGTAGCCTATGTTACAGCGAGTAACATAGGCTACTCACTCTCCACCCATCTCCCCCCTTTACCCCCATACAAATGCATATTTGTAATGAATCAAAGACTCGAGACTCCACTCAACTCAAAGACTACTGGACCTATTTTAAAAATTCTTTCACCTATGGAAAGCTGCATTATCAGCGAGTAACATAGGCTACTCAACTCACCCTCCCCCATCTCCGCCCTTACCCCCCCCCCCCCCCCATACAAAATTGCCGTTTTCCACGAATAACCTCAAAAATGTTTAAAAAATAAATGTCCACCCCTGCGAAGCCGGGACGGGCCGCTAGTTTATAATATATATGAAAGTTTGCGAATGATGAGGAATTTGGTGTCAGTCAGGTGGATACCGTTGACAAGGGGCACAAGCAACATTATATGATCAGATAAGATTTAGACCCATGTATTGGATACAAGCACATTTTTAAGAGTCCACATTAGATAAAGTTACTTACGTTATTTTGGAACCATTTGACGAGACAAGAATCGCGTCCAGATAATAAAGATTTTTGCAAAAATTGTGTATACATCAGGTAAGCAATCCAATTGGGTTTGTGAGAGATATTTAAAACACAAGAGACAGGAAAATGTTTTTAGGAACCAAAGATTCCATATTAGAATTAAAAAAAAATACATTACCTATTTTTTTAAATTTCTCTCAAATACAGAGATTATATTGAACCAATTGAAATCTCTGTACATAAATACTTTTATTGTAATTAGATTTGTTACTGACAGTAGTTGATGATATAGATAAAAAAGTATCACATACGGTTATGGAATGGTTATGGAACATGCTGTAATTGATTAAAAATACAGATGAAATAATTTTTAAAATGGTAGATTTCGTAATTAATTGGTCAGGTTATTTTAATTTAATTTAATACGAAATTTATATAAAACTAGCGATCCGCCCCCGGCTTCGCCCGGGGTGCAATTTTTATTTATACAAAACATCCCCCGTTTATCCCTTTTTTCATTAGTGAAAACCGAATTAAAATCGGTCTACCCGTTCACGCGTGATGTCGTAACCAAAGGAAATAGGGTTTTATTTTTATATATAGAAGATTAGAGACGCTCCCGGCTTCGCGCAGGTGCCAAGTTTTCTGCAAAATATATACAAAAACTTTCTCGTCTAACGGTCTTATCATTAATCAAAACCACATCAAAATCCGTTGTGTGGTTTAGAAGGAGTTATAGAACATACTATACTATGTTACAAGGATAAAATTATAATATTGTAAGGATAAGGATAGAAAAAGCACCAAATTTACATGTGAAACCAAACAGTACTCATCCGACCTAAATCATCCGACCAGTACTCATCCGACCTAAAATCAGAAATATTGAGTTTCAAACTAGAAAACATTTTATTATTAATCAATTATTTTGTTCAGGGATAGTATAGTGTAGATATCGATTCGATCTCGTATAATAGTAATTCCAGATGTTTACCCGAACACCCACAAATAGGTATACAAACAAAACATTGTAGGATCATATTCGTTTGTGATATTTTTTTAAATAAAAGTTTTTATAGTGTAGGTTTAAAATATGTATACAATAGCAGTTTTTCGTTATAAAACAATGTTCTGAATTTATCCACTACATCACAATAAGCCGTTTTAAATAGAAAAAAAAATACGAAATAAATAAAATCATTTTATTTTTCACTAAAGTTTTTTTTAATATCAATATAAAATATCATAAAAAGCAAACTTTAATAGTTTTAAACGCATGTAGGTACTAATAATAAATAAGTATGTGTAAAACAGATTTCGCCGAGAGTAAAGTTGTTAGATACATTAAAGGGATCAGCTTAAAGTGTGTTCTCACGAAACTTGTTTATTTCGATAAACTCAGGCTTTAAAGGTTGTATAATTCTGTAGGTACTGAGTACATAAAATGTTATACATATTATAATAGGGGATCGGACAAATTTTCAGAAAGTGTTTTAAATTAATCTTCATGGATATTTATTCCCATAAAAAATACTATTTTATTTATTTATAGCCTTTTAGGTACTCAAAATCATGTTTTAATATTGTTTGTTTGAAAATGCCGCCAAAACGCCACGATAGTTCATCTGAGAGCGCGTCATTTGTGGTCATATCATAACAAAACAGCTGCATTGGCATAAGACAATGATTGCCCACACATGACGTCACGCACTGTGATTGGTGTTTCAGGATAGATTAAAAATATTGAAAATAATAAAATTTTATTTCTTCATTTAAAAATATTTAAATGAATTATATTAATTATTATTCGATAAACAATCGTAAAAAAATATATATTTTCTTTCTAAGTACATTTTAGATTTTATTCTGATTACTGTCCGATCCCCTATTCATGTTCTATATATTTTCGTATTCAAAATTTGTGAAAATGAAATCTATATCTATATAATATCTTCTGTATACAAGGTGATGAATTCAAATGGGGCGTCCGTGACGGCAAATCTCAAGCCATAAGAGAGTTCTAAAATAAATGTTCTAAATGCATACAGTATATCCTTTAAATTTAATGTAAGACATGCACATAAGTGACCTTTTCAAATAATTGAACTGTTTGATATAAACTGTATAATTGGAATGAAACAAACACTAAGAGTGTTATTATTACAAAAAAAATACTAAACTATGTCTTAACACGTGTTTTGTCAAACAGCGTCTAATGACATTTGTGCACAATTTCACAGTTTAAACCCTGCCTCAAATAATGTTTAACCTTCGCTATTACAAAATAGTGTTTGTCCTTTGACTAACCAAAACATCGCTAGGCAACCTATAGGCAACCAAATGTGGCTATTTTAAAATTATAAAATAGCAAAAAGTAACAATAAAATAGCAACATTACAAAACGTTCGTTCAACTTCATTTGGTTCAATCCGAAACGTTCCTTTCTATGCAAATTTGTTATGTGCTAATAGAATATCCTACGCAGAAAAATAATTTAAAATTAAATAAAAATTATTTCAAGTAATATGGAAAAAATTAACAATTGCAATATTAAAACAAAAATTCGTAAACGTGAAGAAAATTGGGTTCAAGAATAAGAGGTAAAACAATCCGATATTTCATCATAAATTATGATTCGCACGTTGAGTCGAAACTGCTATATGAGGAACATAGGGATCTTTTTACAAATTCCACTTTAAAAAAATATTTATCGAAAGGTCTAGTCGATCTGATGAATAATTGTCATTAAACGTTTTTCTCTAAAACTGATAGTTTGCCTGTATAAAAATATTTTCAATTTTTGTTGTATGGAATGAAACAGACTCTGCTAAAATTTGGCCAAGTCTTGAGAGGTCTTGCTTTAAAACTACTTTAGTCTTATTACTTGGCTTGTTTGCTATAATTCTACGCTATCAGCGCGCACCCATAGTTGCCCGTTCAAGAGTTATGAGGTTCATTAAAATGAAAAAAAAAAAGTAAGTAAAAGCACTTTTTATTGATAATATAGATAAAATAATTGCATTACATTAAAATACTTATAATTAAGAAACACCATACGAGTACATTATCAATAGGTATTTAGATTGCTAAGAGATTAAATTAGAAAAGATATGTTTAAAAACGTTTAAACAATTACCACATAACAAATACCGCGGAATAAAATAATGTGCTGAAACTCTCTGCCCACTGGGCTAGACCGATGAACTCGACTGACAATGAATGTAGTAACGCTCCATTAAAAAGGCTTAAGATCACCAGTCGACATTTACGGGCTGATGATGAGGTTGAAATATTTATTATCCATTGGTCGCATACGTAAGTACACTCACGGTTGGTATGAGCACCGAGTATGAGATCATTGGTATATAACCACGCTACTAGTAGGTAATTGTACACCAGTACATAATAACCGACCTCCCTCAGCTTCGCACGACTGCATTTTTTTATGCGAATAATATACACAAACCTTTCTCGTTTAACGCTGTTTCCATTAGTGGAAATCGTATCAAATTTGATGGTTTAGAAGAAGTTAACGGAGAAGCAGAAAAAAGCGGACAGCGACTTTATTTCATAACTAGCTGAACCTGCAAGTTCAGTATTCGGTAAAGCGCGTAACTTTTTTGTTTGTAAACCAATTGGAATGAAACAAACACTACAGGAAGCTTGTTACAATACATCAGTGAATACCGCATTCAAATCGGTTAAGCCGTTTCTGAGATTAGCGTGCACAAACGCACAGACAAAGAGACAAAAAATTCTAAAACCTATTTTTTTGACCTCCGTAACATGGGTACAACCAATGATGTTTTAATAAAGATGACTCATGTCCATATTGCAGGGCCTTTAAAAAGTGTTCCGCTAACATGTACATACTTATCTTTATACTTATTACGTGAGATATATTAGTGAATGTGATGGATAATACAGAGCATATGATACGGAAAGAGATAGCTGTATGTAAAGAGTTGCGTTTGAAGTACGCTAGCCAAACAAATCTGAGCGATGAAACAGAAGCGTCACATCAATCAAATCAATGATATATTAAACACAGTTGAGTGGCATTAAATAAAACAACATATTTGCTAAGTTTTTTTTTTATTACTTATTGAAGTTATGTTTTGTCGTGTTAAAATTAACATTAATTAACCTAATTAAAATAAGATAGTTATTTAACCTCAAACAAATTCAACTTATTTCTTTGTTGTCGTTTTGTAATGTTTTGCTTATTTTTGTGCTCATGATGCATCCTGACATTCAGATACTTGTGTATAATTGCACGAATAAGTTGCAGTCTATGATTAAGTGTAGGATTTTGGTTCATGGAATGTTCGGACAAAGTATCAAATACATTGGACTGACAAAAGTTTTTCAAGATGCTGTATTGTAATCGCTGAAAGTCTTGCGTATTACTGAAAAAGGGGCCATTAGACGTTATAAATTTCTTGATCACATATTCAGATTTAAAAATCAAATTTAAATTATTTCGGACTGTTAGATTCTATACTTTAAAAGATTTATTTTATAGTTGTAGGGTGCGTTAAATTTGTGCCTATGGTTTCGCTTCTGACTTGGTAATCTATGACGCACGCTATCTGTCCCTATCGCACTGCATCGCTATTGTATTCTCTATCCTTCTTATACAATTCACGGCGACATTTAAACAGTTTTATAACAAAATATAAAATTATTGTGATTTTTATGTATTTACGTGTGGTATGTAACTCCTTTATTCTTTGTTACTTTCAAACCATAATTTTTACACTTTCTGAATACACAACTCGGCATTTTAGACAGTATTTTAATAATTTTATGACACACAGCACACGCAGTAGCACACGTGTTCGTTTACTCACTCTTATTATGCGACTAAATAAAATTACACCAATAGGTGTAATTTAAATGCCTCAGTGTGAGGGCGCTAGTGCGATATCTACGTCGGTTTATATATTATAATATCATTGGGTACAACGTGTATAAATTGATAAATCAATGCTTATTTGTTACTCGATTATAATTTATCGATATCAAAAATATTTGGTATCGAAAGAAAAGTATAATATTAATTATAAAGCTGAAGAGTTTGTTTGTTTGTTTGAACGCGCTAATCTCAGGAACTACTGGTTCAAAATGAAAAGTTCTTTTTGCATTGAATAGTCCATTTATCGAGGAAGGCTATAGGCTATATAACATTACGCTACGATCAATAGTATTATATATAAGCAGTATCCAGTACCGCGCGCCCCACGCGCACTCCACCGCCGTATAGGCCGCAGCCAAGCGTGGCCGAGTTCAGCTAGTGTATTATAAAGGCTAAATGTATTACAGACAAAAGCAATTGCAGTCGTCATAATGGAAGTCAGTTGTAGCGAAACTTAATTTAATCTGAACAATATTGCATCGTACGTAGTGTTTTATTTGACGTATATCTGAATAATATCGTTTCAGAGATCACAATAAAACGTTTCTGCGTTACATAAAGTTTGTGCTGGTATTGGTGAGAAGCTTAAACACGAATTGAACGAGTACACAGCGTGGAAGTGTATTTGGTGAAGTAATTAATTTTTGTTAGGGTGTTTAATTTAATGGGCTGTCGACATGTGGCCGCGGCGAGGCCCGGGGTAGGGTGATCGAAGGGCGAAAGGGATTAAATGTTATACCATCGCTCCGGATTCTGACCATATGGAGAATCGGTCACATGATATTAACCGTGCAACCGTGCACAACGAACCTTTTCTCATAAAATTTACACAGTTTTTCGAGACAAGAATGTAACTCTAATAGGTTAATCAAAAATATGTGCGGTTTTTGCTACTAGTGTGAGTCTTTAAACTTATCTATACTTATAAGACTGTTTGTCCTGAAGGCCTATCAACGGACAGCCAAAACTACTAAGTTTAGAAAATTAAATTTGAAACATAAGTTCATTTACTAACGTAAGCATCCGCTAAGAATTTTTTTTCTTAGAAGATATTCTAAGAAAATATTCTCCGCTAGTTATATATGGTCTTTTTTATATTATTGTCTGTGGTAAGATGACAGTTTAAGGAAGTGACGAAAATGCTTTATAACTAAAGAAAGGGTAACTCTAACTCGTATGAGCAGTAACGACCAAAAAGTACTGGACTTAAGTAGTAAGAACAACTGGGTCGTGTCACAACCTGCTTACAATAGTTCATCATACAAGTCTATGTTCCTCTGTACTGAGACGGCAAGGGCGTCGCTGTACAATTCACGATTGATCGTAGAATAATGTTTCTAACTGTCCAGTAGTCCGGTTTCTTCCTCAAAATTATCGGGGATATAGTTAATAATTTCTTCAAAACTAATCATGATTTTAGATTCGTTTGGGTGTGATAGTAGTTTGTTTTTTAGTAGTTTAAAGCTATCTCTAAACAAAACAATACAATCTGTCCCCAGCTTAACATTAAAACCTTAATCAAACTAAAAATAACATCAGACACGAATACAAATCAAAATCTCAATTCAATAACTCTAGGTATATGTAAACAATCGATAAGGTTTTTAAAGTGTATAGTAAACAAATCCAGCTAATGTCAAAGATTATCCCTCTGACGATAGAGTAGAATCAAAATAAAATTAAAATTACTCATCGTTATTAATATTCACCACGAAGATTAAGCAGGTTTAAGGTGGATTTATATTACACCGGGCCGTGCCCCGGTCGGGGCCCGGTTAAGGAATTCATACTTCTCCGGGCCGTGTCCGTGCCCAGGCCTTTGAAAAAATCACGGTAAGTGCACGGCCCGGCGGCGGCACGGTGTAATATGAATCATCCTTAATGCGAAGGTTTCTCGAAGTCGTCACTGCTCTCCAACCCGATGCCACAGTTGCTCAGTTTATTTGCGAAGTGACCCGTCCACTCGAATCGAAAGCAGATTACGCTTGACTTGTCCAGAGTGGACCACCTGTTGTTATACCACCTTCACATCTCTTGATTAACAATCCGCAGCTTTGTGACTAAATCTCCCGCAGTGTAAGCATCGGAAAGAAGTAGTGGAGTTCTTAAATCGCTTCCCGTTATTACTGATCTCTTGCAATTTACTTTTCATGTGGGTAGATAAATTTTATTTCTTTTTGAAGCTTGTCACGCGTCTTGATTTAAGTAACGCTATCTGCTCAACACCTAAAGCTTTCCATTTCCTCATAAGTACTGTGATGAATCGAGCTGCTTAGTTGGAACGATGTTCATTTTCCTTAAGCCGGCTGTAGTGAAGTTTACAAAAGTCGCCGCAGTTGTTTCACAACTATCAAACCGTGATAAAAAAAAATATCTTTGAATTGGTGCCATTGCATTCCTATGTATGCTGTCTGAACAAATCATTGTGGCAGGGTTGAATTCCAGTAACTTCAGTTCTCTCCAGGTAACCTTATCTTTTAGAGTTTCGATCTTTTAGAGTTTCTGATAATTTACCGAAATTAAAACTCCACCCCACTGTGCCAAATGAGTGCGTCATTTTAATTTTCAATGGAGTATTCTTGAGATAATCCCACTTCACATCTCGTGTCTTCATCCGGGGTACAGATATAGCCGATAACACGAAATAAGACTCGATGCTTGTAGTACACGATTGCATATTCCACTAGTATAATCAACGTTATAGTTTAAATGTGAACGATTACACAGACTCAATTGGATTTAAATGGAAACATTGTGTGTTCGCCGCGGAACTAGATCGACCCGTGTTAACCTTCAAGTCCAATGTTGCCTATTAAAAAAAAAATAGAGCTAAAACATAGCTAAGTATTTGAGATTTTAGGTGCTGTATTATATACACATGAAACCAAATTTAGTCTACCTACATAATTTAATGGTAACAATTAAATTAACCTTTTAATTACTTATAAGTTAAAAAAGATTCAAACTTAATAAAAAATATTAGGTGCTGATGCAATGTTCTTTAAACGACGAATGACTGATTTGATTAATACATGTAAAATTGCATTCGTTGAGTCATTTGCAGTCTCTGTCGTCGAGATTTGGTTTCTATATTATTGGTTATTGGTCAATATTTAACTGGTGAAACGGCACTTTGATAAGTATCCTTATCCTTACATTACATAGGTTTTTACGCCTTACATGTGCTTTCACACTTTATTTACTCAACTGATCATCATGAAATTATCAGGCATACACGTTGTCAGGGATACACGAGAGAGATAAAACGGGACAAATGCGAGTTGAACTCGCGTAAAGAGGGTTCCGTACGATGTTACCTATCCGTACAATATTGAGTGATTCTTCATGTTATTTTAATATCATGGACTTCTTATAGGTTTTCTTATTATCTATAAGCAAAAAACTAATTTCTGTTTTTTTTTTTCAAAATTTTAGGTTCAGTAGTTTCGGAGATAAGGGGGGGGGGGGGGATGGATGGACAGACGGACATAAGGGTTCCGTTTTTTTATTCGGACGCACGAAACCCTAAAAAATTAGAAAAAGAGGAACAAAATAACAATAATAGCAAACATTGTTTGCCAACGGTTAAAAGACTTAATAAGTAGTGTTATAAATAACAAAAAAAAAAAAACATTCACTGTACTGCGTGCAAATCATTAACTTTTAAAGTCAATTACGACATGGCGAGGGGCGGTATGGGGCAGTGACGGAAACAGAGACTTCTAACAACACCAGACGCGTCACAAACAATGTCAGTTTGGAATCTCATTCTACTAACTTTTAATACTTGCTTTACTTACATATATTCGTGCCCTGGTATACCTCATCAAGCAAGACAAACAGCAAGGCACGTCGTTTTTGCAATCAGTGAGAAATAAGAACTGAGATATGAAATCGAGAGTTCTATCATTGTTGTTTGCATTGATGCAAAAAATAATAATAATAAGGTTAATTCAGAACCTTATTATTATTATTTTTTTGAATTTCAGGTGAATTTATTGTTCCATAAAATGTTCAATAATAATTATTATTGAACAATAAATTCACCTGAATTAACCTTATTATTAATAAGATTAATTTACATCACAAAATTCAAAGAATCAAGAACAGTTAAAACTGTTTATAACTGGATATTCTGGATAACCCGTTAGGCAGCAGCTTACCACCCCTCCCCAATTACTTTCGTATAATTACGGTACTTGTAGTTATGGTATTGTTTACTTGTAATTGTACTGTTGTGTTTGTAAGTAAGGTATGTCAGAATTCATTCCTCTATCCTCATTTACATAGTTCTTTTCACATAAATTTTAATGTGAAAGTATCTCTGTCTGTCTGCTCAACCGATCATCAAACAAAAAACCTTTCATCTAGAACAAGAGTTGTTCCCGAGGGATCATATAAAAATAAAAATCCAATGCCTGGCAAATCTATAACAGCAATAAATTAATTTTTCATATTATATTCATATATAACAGCAATAAACAGATTGAATAAATTATTGTTCATATACTTATATTTTTTAATTTTAAGATCAGCAGATAGGCTGACGGTCCACATAATGGTAGGTGGCTACCGTATCACCTATAACACAAGTAACGCCAAAGCTGCTGCAAGTGCGCTGCCGACTACAATAGGATTAAGGATAAGGGATTGGGAGGGGATATGGAAATGGGCTCTGGCATCCCTTACTCACTCACCGAAACACAACAGCACAAGTGCTGTTATTTCACGGTGGTCTTCCGTAAGGAGGTGATTACTGCCGCCAGACGGTCTCCCCAAATGACTGTGAAACACAGTGAGCCCTGCCACTACTTTCCAGATCCAGAACAGAACCAAATTTGAAGACTTCATTTTTCAAAATTGACCCTGCCGGGAATCGAACGCGGGAACCCTAGAACAGAGCGAAGGCAAGCACCCTAACCACTCATCCAACGGGCTCGTCAATATATTTTGTCATGCGTAATATTTTTTTATATGTTATATAGCGGGCAAAAGCTAGTATTATAAGCAAAAGAACTTAAGTGTCGCTTAAGTTACAGGTATAACCTATGTATTAATAAAAAATGCAACGATTTCACTCGCTTTAATAATATTATAATATAGTCTGCGGACAGGACGGACGCATTGTGAGTAAAGCTGCTCGTGCCTAAGCTTGTTCGCTATCACTTTGATCGGCCCGGATGTCATAGTCGTTTGGTAATGTTTCGCGAGCACTTCCAACCAATAAATACCATCTAATTTTAGTATAATTCGCAACAGATCTGCCAACGTGTCGCGATTCATGACTCTATAAACATAGCCAGGCGGCTTGTTTATTACAATGACAATATGTGTACGACATAAAGCATCGCTTTCGTAAAACAGAAGCCCAAAACCCTTTACAGAAAGGTTTGTGTGTTGATGTTTCGGTGAGTGAATAAGGGATGCCAGAGCTCATTACCCTATCCATTTCTTATCCCTTATCCTTAATCCTACTATGGTCTACAGCGCACACGCAGTACCTATTGCGTTGCTTGCGTTATAGGCGACTGTAGGCGCCTACCATCAAGTGTCTATCGAACTTAGCATAAAAAAATGAACAAATAATGCCTGTCCATTGAAAAAAATATCACCTCAATAGACGGTGGACATCCGCTCGTTTACGAATACATAATATCTTCATAATTACTTCCTAGCTCACAAAAAGATAATAAAAACACTTCCTATTAATTCGGTACGTAAGTTTCTGATACATAAGATTGAAACTTCCATGAAGAATGATTTTATTTCTCTAACAATATATTATACTTACTGTATTCATTGGAGTACACAAACATAAATAAGTTTGTGTACAGAGCAAACTACACAAACAAACAAAGCATATCTTTCCTACATGTTTTTTTTTGTCAATTCAAAAATAAATAGAGAATGTCATGTCTGTGTTTTGTACATTAAGGCGAGGACTTTTCAGAAAAGCGTTATTTTTGTCGCCTAATTTGACTGGTTAGAGTAAAATATAAATGAAAATACAGAGCATAATAGAGTATATTTAAAAAAGTTTGAATAGGGCAGATTTATAAAAGATATATTTTCTGAGAAAAAAAAAATTGTAAATTACTGCCCAAAAAAAGCTTTCTCGTCACAGTAATAAAAATGTTCAGTGAAACTTACGTTATTTTTTAAGCTTATTAATTAACTTAAGTTCTGTACTAAAGTTTTAATGGTCTACTTTTATTTCTTTTTTCATATTTTACACAATATTTAAGAAAATCCTTCCAATTTTAAATCTGTTCGGTTATCTCTGAGAAGCCACAAGAATTTGTTGTGCAATATTGCGCCTCATATGTTTTGCTTATTTTGGTAAAAAATATGTTGGGTCTGATGTTAGCCTTAAATCTTCTTTTTGACTTGAACAAGAACACGAATATAGCCACGGTCTTCTAGGTAGAATGTAAAAATAAAGGTTTCGTCCTTTTAAAAAACAACATCATTACGTCCTCTATCCTAATATTATAAAGACGTAAAGTTTGTTTGTTTGTTTGTAAGTAGGAGGTAATCTTCGAAACTACTCGTCCGATTTAAAAAATTGTTTCACCTACGAGTATAGTTAGAATAGAATTTCAGGATGGACACAGGCTAAAGATTCGATGCGGGCGAAGCAAAAGTATATTTTATTATTCAACGCGGACGAAGTAATAAATAAAAAAAGAGTATAAAAGTTGTCCAAGTGGACTTTGCTAGATGAAGTCCTGCTTTGTGAAAACATACAATCTAAGAAACATTTTAGAATAATCCAGTCAGTAGAATAACCGTCACTCTTCTCAATTCATTGCAAGACTTTCATTTATTAGTACTTACGCGATATTACTGTCTGTCTTTCTTTTATCACACTCGTTTATAAGGAATTTCACTAAAATGTTCATAAGGAACGTAATTTAATATTTTCTTTAAATATTAGGTCGTTCTTGCATTCATATTTGGATAAAGAATCCGATCTTGTGGTAATCTAATTGACAAATGAAGTACTTATTTTTAATTTTTTTTTAAGAACACAAATAATTGTACAATGATTTCATATATAAATCACACGTAACTAAATAAGTGTAAGGCAGTATGAGGTAGTGGTAATAATTGTAATTGACAAATTATTTCTCAAATAATTGACACTTAAATCTATGTATGACGGAGCATCACTTGAGAACGGCGCGACCGACTTTGTTGTTTTTTTAATTTTTTTTTTTACGTCAGGACAAGGTTTACATGAAAGAATTTGGATGATATTTTTATATGAATTTGACAGGGCAACGACTGCCGGGGCCAGATAGTAATAAAATAAAATGTTCTGATATAATTGTAAAACTAATAAAAGCCTAAAATCACAATACCAACTACATTTTTTTTTTTTAATATCGGCAGACAGGCTGACGGTCCACTTGATGGTAGGTGGCTACTGTCGCCTATAACACAAAGAACGCCAAAGCTCTTGCAAGTGTGCTGCCGAATACAGTATGATTAAGGATAAGGGATTAGGAGGGGGATAGAGAAATAAGACGTAAAAATTCTTTTAGTTGATACGGAACATATTATGGGGCTACCGAAAAACAAAAATACCACGGGACTTTGAAGGATAGCTTAATTTCACAAGAATCAATGGTTCCAGAATTATTTCGTAACAAATTGTTACCATCGTCTGGAGAACACTTTTGGACATAGTTGATTTATTTTATAAAAAAAACAAAGAAATCAGACAAGCTATTTTGGATTTTAGACTCTTAATTGATTGACAGGCGGTTTGACTAATAGATGACAGAATGAAACATTGACACACTTTATTATTGATTTAGAAAAAGCTTTTGACCGGATATGTTGGAATAGAGATAATATTCCTGAAGTGCTAGAGAGCGCTCAAAAAGCGAAAAAAAAATTTAAAAAATAACAAATCGTGGTGGGTATTTCTTTTATTGAGTCAGTAACTATGCTTTATTCTTCCGGTATCATTGTTCTTACCTGAAATCATGCCTTTTGCAACTCACACACTGTCTTATGTCCATAACTTATAGATATAATAGATAGATAGTTAGATAATAAACGTTTTCAGTAACATTAACAATTATTTAACTATTTATATAATTACTAGCGACCCACTCCCCGCTTCCCATTGCTGAAATTTAGGAGTTAGTGGATATACAGCAGCGACTTAAATTTTCTACTATGTAAGGATTTATTTTATATTCTAAAATATTTGTAAAAGATATTTAAAAAATATGTTTAAAATCTAGCTTGGGTCCTTTTCAAGGATGCTGACTGCTTTACCTCATTGTCAGTTAGTGACGGACGGCGTAGCTGACGGCGTAATTACAATCCTCATATTTGTTCCTATATAACATAAAATCGAGGAGAAGGTCGTGGAATCGCTACAAACACACCGGGCTCCGTTAGCGAGGCACAAATTGGTAAGAAGCTCTAGGGTTCATCCAGCTGTAAAAATGTACTAACTAAGCTAAGCTGAGCGTGTGTCATACGTCGAACCCGCACTCATTTGCGACAATCGGCCGCTGCCATTCAGTACTGATTGGTTAATTGCTTCGTTTAATCAATTGAACGCTTGAGAAATGTGTGCCCGCCCGTTTGAACGCAACCGTATACTAAACTACCGGGTCAATAAATCCTTTGCTGGAGGACAATTTTATTAACGGACAAACAATGACATCTTTTTGCTTGCTCACAATCCTTGCGTTAGAACGTAACCTAAATTTAGAGCAGACAGCTTAACTAACAGATTGTGTCAATAAGATGCTTCGCCGTCTCAAAGTAGAATTGTAATTACTTACTACGTGGTTTGTAATTACTTCATTACTATTGTTGAGCCACTTTTCGTTTAGAGCATGTTTAGAACTCCAAATTCAGCTATTGCTGAATCTAGAGATATGATTTCATATGACTCGGAAAGCTTTAAAAAAAGACGGAGAGCTGTTAATCCATTTCGTGGTTGAGGCTACTGTTGTTAAGAAACTTGACAACACCAAGGGAGATGCAAGTACTATATAAATTCTAATAGGATATAACGCTAGGACAGGAATTAATCTGAACGATTCAGATTAATTCAAAATTTACGCCAGAATTCCCACATAGAAACGATGATTTGTACCTATTTATGCTACTCATGAGATATCTGGCAAACCTTAGATACCATAAGTTCATTACATTGTACTCAATCAAACTTTAACTTTAACTTGAACTTTTGTAAACCTTAAATAGAAGTTAATCAAGGTATAAACTCTAACTCCGGAGTCTATAGTATAAATTCCGGAAGAGTGAACACCCGGCCTCGCCACCCGGCCTTCTCTGCTCTTCTGCGACGACAACACCAGGTGGAGCCCGTCTCTCGGGCTGTCGCGATTTCTGTGGAAATATCAGGTGGAAACCCCCTTTGGGCCGCCCACCCTTAATGCCGTAGAGATGAGCGGCCACATGAGCGGGGGTTATCCGAGAGTTTCAGGTGGAAGCGGCCTTCGACACTGCGGTAGGTTGTGCCACAGAAAAGAGGTTATGGGGTGCTACAAAGATGAAGCCCCTCGCTGACTGCCCGCTGCGAGAGGTGAGTATGGGCGGCTTATGGCGCTTCGTCCGGGGGCGGCAGACATGGGGTCGTCCGTCGTTATCACTACACTGGGCAATGAGGGGAGACGTGCTGTGTGCTTCCGGCACGTCTCTCCACGGGGCGGTGGTCAACTTCGCGCCCAATCGAGGTGGAGCCCGCAAATGTGCGGCCCATGGTCGGCGGGGATCTGGCTCGCAGATTTTCCCCACGCAAAAAAAAAAGAGTAAGTTCAAACTGAACAGTTTGTTTCAAAAAAAAACAATATACCTACGTACCTTCGTATTTCTTATAAGACATTTAAGTTTCTCTATTAAATTAGATATGAGTATGCGA
Source organism: Bembecia ichneumoniformis (assembly GCA_910589475.2). NCBI lineage: Eukaryota > Metazoa > Arthropoda > Insecta > Lepidoptera > Sesiidae > Bembecia > Bembecia ichneumoniformis. Next base: position 14,295,668 of record OU342526.1, on the reverse strand, counting down.
CTCGAAAGTCGCAAGTCATAACTCGCTTATTTGTCAAGCTCTTGTTTAATGTGAAAATATTAAAAACTACTCTTTCTCTAAATTAGAGTCGCCTGCGGAATGACAACACAATAAATCATGCTCGAGCTTTAGAGATTATCCCGGGAAACTTATTTCGAATTAAATAATACATTTTGTCTTTGTCTGTCGCTGAAAATGTGTATTTCTCAAATTCTGCGTGTAAATGTTTCAGTGCGTTTCAATTTTGAAATGTTATATAATCCATTTTGTACGCACATCGATCTATGTTAGTAGCACAATCATGCACTCACAAACTGGGCACCGTCTGGCGGCAGTAACCATCCTTTTACAGATGACCACCGTAAACAGTGACTTCGGTGTTTCTAACCCCTCCTTTTTGGCGAGCCCGTTAGATGGTCAACTTTGAAAAATGGACTTTTCAAATATCGCTCAGGTCTGGATCTGGAAAGTAATGGCAGGGCACACTGTGAGTTTTGCAGTCATTTGGGCAGCCCGACTGGCGGCAGTAACCACCCCCTTACAGAAGAGTGAGTGAGTAAGGGATGTCAGAGTCAGTTTTTCTATCCAATCCGTTATCCTTCACTTGCAGCAGCTATGACGAGGCTTACGGTCCACATGATGATAGGTGGCTACCGTCGCCTATTAATAAAACCAACGCTACAGGTGCTGCAAGTGCGCTGCCGAACTTAGTAGGATTTAGGAAATAACTGAGTACATTTATTCAACTCAATTCAGCTTTTGTCGTACATGTGTCGACATGTGTACGTTCAGCTTTCTGAGTCTATTCAGCTTTCGCGCCAAACAGGCGAAACTGAGGACAAGTGTGTGTTACCGTTCGCATGGTTGTACGTGGACTGTTCTCAAATCCTCGTCGACAAGTTGCGATTTACATACGTTCTCATTCCTCCAGCGGCCGATAGAAGGGGAACTGTATAAGTGTAACCAAAATCGTCCAGTGAAACGCGAAGTGTATATAGATAAGGAAGTGATAAGGAAAATGTGGCATTCCTTACTCACTCACCGAAACACAATAACGACATTGTGATATTATTTCGCTATGCTATTGTACTTAAATTACAATAAAATACTCTATTGTATTTTAAATTGGCCTAGCCGGAAAACGAACCTGGGACCCGTGAGTAAAAGCGCTAAGATAAGCACTTTGACCAATGAGTTGACAAAAGGGGATGTACGATATTTCTATCATTATAATGATTTCCTTTTCACATTTACTTTGCGTAGTAAGTATTCGCTCTGTATGGCGTGTTCGCTTAGTTTATTACACTGAATTAATACAAGAGATGTTTGGATACAATGTTCGTATGCATGAGCGGTTAGCAGACGACCAAAAACCGCCATGCCTACAATTGAACATAGCACTAATAAGAAATATTTTATTAGAGCAAATTCGTGAATTATTAACAAAAGTAATCGCTTTTAAAAAGACTATATAAGATAGAGAAAGAGAAGGCTGATTTTTTAACTTTGGTTATATGTGGAAGGTGGTCTCCGGGCCCTCTGCATAACTATTTGAAAGGTACTATTATTACAAATGGACATAGACTATACCTATGTGTACAAACTCCCCCAAATGCACATGAGCGAAGCCGAACTAATAAGAAATAACACAACTTCTTCGTTGTGTTCGTTCATTCGTTCTTCGCTATTGAAGAAATTAATACCTTTATTGTATTTTTATATCTTTATAATTGACTAGCGAACCGTCCGGCTTCGCACGGGTGGACATTTATTTTTCAAACATTTTTGAGTTTATTTTATGAAAACGGAAGTTCGCATGGAGCCTATGTTACTCGCTGATAATGTAGCTTTCTATATGTGAAAGAATTTTTAAAAAAGGTGCAGTAGTTTTTGAGTTTATTCATTACAAACATACATACATACATACAAATCTTTTCTCTTTATAATAGAACTATAAAATTATGTTTGTTCTTTAATTTGATCTTTGAAATAAATATTGTTAGGATCGAATATAGTAGGTATTCTGGGAACTTGTCGAAAATTGCCAATTGTTCTATGTCCAATGGATACTTTTTAATGGTCTGTACTTTTCGAATTACTGCGTAGTTAATAGTTTGGAAATTATTAACTACGCAGTAATAATTTTACGTTATTACTGCGTAATAAACTGATTGGAATGAAATAAGCAGGGAAGCTTCCCGTAACATTTAGTGTTTGTTTCATTCCAATCGTTTTACAAACAAAAAGTTACGTGCTATACCGAATACCACGCGTACGAAGTTGATAATAGCTGAGCCCAGCTATTATTACAATTTCTGGGAGATATAACATATTATATCCCCCAGAAATTATAAGTTTTCCCTATTTATCCGATATCCAGCTCAAAATACTAGGAATTCGTGTCCAAGCGCGGATATTCGCTATAGTAATCTCGCCTTGACACGAAAATAAACATAATTAGTGAACACAGAAACGATGACAGTTCAATTGTTGGGGAAATGTTAAGTTTTCTGTTCTCGCTCCTGAACGACGGGTATTCTACGTCTCAAAGCTCTTTTTTATGTGAATGTCGATAGGGAAGCTGACGATCTACTTAATAGTAGGTGGCTACTGCCTTTGCCTATAACACAAGCAACGGCACAGATGCTGCAAGTGCGCTGTCGACCATAATGGGATTAAGAATAAGGAATGGATAGGGAGGGTATTGGGCTCTGGCAACCCTTACGGTGGTCTTCTGTAAGATAGTAGTTACTGCCCCCAGACGGGCTGCCCAAATGTCTGCGAAATGCAGTATGCCATGCTACTACTTTCCAAATCCAGACCAGAGCCAACTTTGAATGTTCATAGTCCAGTTTCCAGTATTTTTTTTTTCAAACACAAAAATGCTTTTTTTGTGTTCCTTTCTGTAACCTTCCTCGTTTATCGCTCTTACCATTAGTAAAAACCGTATTAAAATCCATTGTGTCGTTTTGTGGAATTTGTCACAATTTTTTAAAATTGTTATACGATGGTTATATTGTTATATAATCGTTATAAAATATCCAGCGCCGAAAAACTAAAATAAGAATAAAAATATATTAAAATTAACAAACAACTACTTAAAACGCCCTTTTGACGCGCTTGTCGTAACGTCACATTCTACAATAACAACCAATCAAACAACTACGCGCTTGTTGACACTGTCATTATAGATTTTGACGTCACATTCGATCTGACCAATCTGACCAATCTGCCTTGCGTTTCAAGTATTTTGAATTCCCTACTTTTTTTTAATAATTATTTTCCTAACGAAAAATTAATAATATTAAAAAATATTTACATAGACATAATTCTAAAGCAATAATGTTAATAAAAAAAATATTTAACCCGTTTTTGAATTAGACGTACATTCCTTATTGCTAAAGTTATTGAACTTTTCATAATACTTATAGCAAAATTAGTAATTAAGACATAATTATTAACAACTACTATATGTATTCATAACACATATATAATTGTAATTATTTACGATATTATTCCAGTATTATAAATGGGACAGTGAGTTTGTTCGTATGTTTATTTGTTATACTCTGACGCCTTAACTACCAACCTATTATTATGAAAATTTGCAAACCGTTATCAGAAAAATACATAGGGTAGGTACCTTTCATCTGGAATTCAACGCCTGAGAGAAATATATGTATAAGCAATTAAACTAAATTATTGCTCATATATTTTTGATCGACGTTGTTTTTTTTTTATTTTTCAACACTTAAGAAAAAGGGAACGCGGACGAAGACACCTGGTCAACAATACTACATCAATATTTATTCCAAAGCAATCTGTTCTTAACGTCAAATATTATATTATATTAACAAATTTTAATGTGTAAACACAAAAAAAGTGTGTGAGTTCATCATTGTCCTCTATCTTTTTAGCTGTATAAAATACTTTATCTAACACGTGCTAATCTCAATAAACCACGACTGTTCAGTTTGAGAAATTCGCCTACATGTGTTGAACCGTCGCTTACAGCGACGTTGATGTTAAACATTTCCTTTTCCCGTGACGTACGCTTGGCCCTTACATCGGTCACCATAATAGCACACCAGTAATGTGCCTTTTATATCTACATACTGTATATATGGACTCTGCATGCAATGACTTCTAACCTTATTTTGTCCCGCTGACCTATTTGCAATTTGAAATCTTCGTATTGCTCCTCCGGACTTTTAATATTTCCAACAACACTTAAGTTCATTTGTTGAACAATAATTTTCAACGTTTCTTTATTTATTTTTTGTAAAATTCAACCTGTAACAATGTTCTTTTGATGTCGCCTGTATTCAAGCTTGTAGCGAGTAATTATTTTCTTCTGAGATCGCATTTTCTCGTCTTTATTTGTAAATTTCACAAGTAATTGTGCGAATTTATTCGACCAAATCTGTTAAATAGGCGGATAGGCTGACTAAAGTCTCGCCAGAGTGTTTCAAGAGAATTATTTGAAAAATATATCACAGTGTCAAAGCTATACCTAAATATAGACACTTAAGTCCAATTTCTTCGAATCTCATTTAGTTCAGATACTTGTTAGGACAGATTTCGTTCTCCCATAAACTTTAAAGAGTTTAAATTTAACTAGTAAAATTTTACTAATGTCAACAAATAGTAAATGACAAGAAACTTGAAGAAAATAAACGCTTGAAACTAAATCATAATAAAATAAAATAGAAATGGAATGTTTATAAATAGATTAATTAGATTTTTAAGCATTGACTATTTGGTCATGTGTTTAAGACAAGGATAACGTTAGATCGAACACGATTTTCACCACATTGAGCACAAACTGTGAATTAAGGTGCAAATTGTACAACAATTTTTTGTAACTTCTCTATGATAACCGAACATATTTAAAAAATGGAAAGTTTTGTTTAATACTGTAAAATATGAAAAAATAAATAAAAGTAGACGATAAAAACTTTAGTACCGAACTTAATTTAATTAATATGGTTAAAAAATAACGTGGTTGTCGCTGAAATATTTTATTACTGTGTCAAGAAACTTTTTTTTGGGGTAGAAATTTACTATTTTCTTTTTCTCAGAAAAAATATTTTTTATATAAATCTGCCCGATTCAAACTTTTTTCAGTATAGTATAGTAGTATAGTATAGTTATGCTCTGTATAGTCTAAGTTTTAATTTTACTCTTAACAAGTTAAATTAGACGACGAAATTTACCTCAGAAGTCCCACATTTGATTTCCGGTAGGGCCAACTTTTGAAATAAACTCTTCAAAGTTGGCCCCGATCTGTTTTAAATGCTTTTGTTTGGCTGAGACATGGTTTAATAGTGGCAGATCACACTGCGTTTCGTAGTCATAAATTGGACAGCCCGTCTGGCGACAGTAACCACCCTCTTACGGCTTGTGTTAATTGGTAACCAAAACCACTTATATCAAGTTGACCATCAACCTGTTTGACTTCGACCTTCACATAAGAAAAGAAATCGGTTGCATGAACAAATAATGAAATCAGACCATTGATTCATTTATAATTTTGCTCAAAATAATTAAAAAAATATATTTAAAATCCATTTGTAGTTTCCAATTTTATTTTTTATTTTAACTTATGACAATCTGCTATTGTGAAGTATCACGCCTATGTTAAGGTCTACTTTTGGTTAGGAATGTTCAGTGTAGTTTGTATAAACGTTGGTTGGAGGCCATCTATGATTTTAATCAACTTAATTACTTACCCTTAAAAAGAAATTAAACAAACTTAGGTATATGATTTTAGCTTACATGATTATGAAAACTACCATCGATCAATAAAATTCATTACTTATTACTTATGAGGAGGTACTCACCTACGATATATATAAACTTATTTTAGTAAAACCTCCTAAGCTATAATTTTAAGTCGAAAATCAGTCACTAATTTATGAGGTTGTATCAAAAGTTCTTCATTAAGTATACATTAAACTGTACATAAATTGACTCCTAAATTAGTTAGTTCATTGGGATGTACACAAGTTTAGTTATTTTAAAATAAGGAATTCGTTATTGGTACCGACTATAGACAGTCACTAATGTATAATGTTCATGCCACTTTTTTCCACATCCACTTTTTTCTGGATGAAAGGTGCTCTATTTCCTTTCCTGCAACCCTGACAACGTGTATGCAAAATTTCATGATGATCGGTTCAGCGGTTTAGGCGTGAAAAGGTAACAGACAGAGTTACTTTCACATTTATAATATTAGTATGGATTTGCGAATAATCGCTCCTTTTCTAACACATTGTGAACACACATAACACACGAGGATTATGCATCCCCACTAATTCTAGTTGTTATGGTAAAATCGTGTGCAGTATTGAATACATTAATGAACTTATCTATTTAATTTATGGTGTGTTTTAATGACAGGTATATACATAATAATGTTCCGCTATCTTAAACTGGGGACAGGGATACCTGACATAATAATTGAGAAATGATGCCAGTACAAAAGTATATAAGTAAATATTATGTATGTATCCTTTTATGTCCCCACTTTTTACCTATCCTATCCTATAACGTTTTTTTGCAGCGCAGCGCGCAGCGCACTTTTTTTGAAAATCAGGCAGGCTAAAAGTTCACTTAATGGTAGTTGTCTACCTATTAACAAGGTTTTTTTAAGAAACGCTAATATTTTTAGATGTGAAAAAATTTATATGAGAATATTGAGGATATCATATGTAAAAAGACAGCTTTCGATACACGAATTATAATAAATACTTCGCTAAAATAACCTCTAACACGGAATTTCAAACAAATTTTGCTCTTATTTTCTGTATGAAATTTTAAAAAACAGAAAAAAAACTCAAATATCGAAAATTAATGTAAAAATATTTTGACAGCTTTAGAATTTAGGTAATTTTATTTTGGTGAAATAAAAGAACTTTGAAAATGGATTAACAGAAATATATTGATTTGTACCTATTGTGAAAAAATAAATATATTTGGTGATGGAAGTTATGTATAGGGAAGATAAAAAATTGTTTTTTTTTATATATATTTATAATATGTTAGAAAATGATTTTTAAGTAAAAATGTGCACATTAATATAAATGTAATAAAAAAAAATAGTATTTCATTTGATGGAAATCTAAAACTGATCCCAGAAATATAAAGGTATAGAGATAGATTACAAAAATTTCCTATATCTCTATATATAACAATGAATCCCCATTTCCCTTGGTCACGGCATCACGCATGAACGGGTAGACCGGTTTTAATACGGTTTTCACTAATGGAAAGAGGGATAAACGGGTAATGTTCATATATATAAAATTTGCACGCCGGGCGAAGCCGGGGGCGGGTCGCTAGTATAATTATAAATAAATCAAACCAGTAAAATTATGTCACAATTGTATTATTCAAAACGATACGCTTATGAAGAATGTGACAATGACAGCTGAGCGACGGTGCTAGACGAACCTGTGCTGCTAGCAGGGTGTGTAATAGTGGGGAGGTGAGGCTAGAGGGAACGGCCTTAAGGGATAATGAGAGGGAATGTTCTTTGTTACTCACTATGGTTTTACGGTGAGTGAGTAAAGTATACCAGAGCCAATAATACCTCTCACCGAAGCACAATAGCACCACATTCTGAAATAAACTACATACATATTCAACCCTTTTACAAGAAAGTAAGTATTCAAAGACCGCAAATTATTGTAATTAGTTTTTTCGTGGACGGTTTCTTTAAAAAAGTGGAAAACTAAATAAAAATATTCACATTCTACTAAAGTGAGATTATTTTGTTGTTATTTGTAAGTGGTTCCATGGAAAAATACTTTAATAGCACTTTTAACCGAAAGCTGCCGTTTTTCGGACTTCAGTTATCGCTTGAATCAAATGACCTTCTAAACAATCCAATATATTTAATGTATGTAGCTTTGACTAATTTTGAAAATTACTTCTGAACGGTTCATGCCACAGATTAATAAAATTTGTAAGTATTAGACAAATGTAATTTTTTTTTAAATAAGTTATAAAATTTATAATTTAATTACCTAATATTCTCTAATTATTATTTAATTAATATTTTTACTTACTTAAGCTTGCTACAATACATCAGTGAAAACTGCATTCAAATCGATTAAACCGTTTCTGAGATTAGAGTGCACAAACGTACAGACAAAAATTCTAAAAATTGTTTTGTTTTTTTTTTTACCTCGGCAACGTACAAGTTTTTTTTTTTTTTTCAGGAAAAAATATATATGAATAAATTTCAAATAGTAGGTAAAGAATAGAATACAAAATTAAGCTAAAGTGTTAACTTAAATCAAATTAATTATTTGTTTAATCCATTAAATATATTAAAAGTCAAGCTTTATTGACATTTTCTGATAAAGTAATCAGAATTATTATGTAATCGAGTAGACATAGATCTGGTCTGAAATGTTAAAAAAAATATTAGGTAGGTATTTTTATTTTATTCAAAAAATTCAAGTAAAACCACTTTCCTCTGTCGTTTTATTTTTATTTGTAATATTATGTTCACCTGAATAATTTTAAACAATAATTAAAATTAGTTAATTTAACAAAAAAAAAATGTTAAATGTACCTTAATTTTACTACAAGCCGAAATAATATACAATTATATCGAAAAAGAAATTAAATTAAGGTTTTAAAGTGGAAAATTCACATTTCCATTCTCCTAAACGTTTCATGTTCATTCGTTTAAATTATAAGTATACTTAAATTAAATATTATTTAACTTATAAATGGATAGAACATCATTTAACTTACTAAATACAGTGTGTGTCCGAAATAAAAATAATTTACTTACAAATAAATCGCCTCTGAAAAAGCATCCGCGATTCAAAAGTTCCATGAATCCAAATGAAAAAGTTTCTCCAGTTTTACACAGAATAATTCACAGAACAAAGAGCACCGAGCAAATGCAATTTCGCGTAAGCATCCGATTGTCAAACACTGCGCACTTTGTAAGAAAAGTTTTTCGCTAAGTTTTCCGTTGACGCGCGACGTTATAACGGAGCGCGGCGGGAACAGTCGTGCGACTCCGACGACAGACGAATACTGAATGAAAGCAGAGCGAGCACTCACTATACGGTATATGGAGCGAGCCGCATATCGAAACGGTGCTAGAGCTACGGCGCACCCCGTGACAGAATCACATCTGTCCTTACTGAAACCGCAAGAACACGAGCCGGATTACTAGATTTTTAATTGAAAATTTGTTCGATCTCTCACCGATTCCCAGCACGCTTTTTCCGATAATACGAGAATATATTGCTGTGGAATAAAAATAAGGTCCGTTGGTAACTAATACCGAACTTAACTATCGGATTAAGTGTCATTGTTATACTAGCTGATCCCGCAACTTGGTATTTGGTGTAGCGCGTAACTTTTTTGTTTGTGAACCGATTGGAATGAAACAAACAATGAATGTTACGGGAAGCTTACACCAGTGAAAGTCGCATTCAAATCGGTTAAGCCGTTTCAGAGATAGACATGGCTCCTTTACGATTTTATTATAATTATGTACAGTTACTGACGGTCGATGGGACAAGTTAAATATTTGAAAAAAAAAGTTGAAATAGTTTTTTCGAGTAAAAGCCCTCATTTTATTAATTTCATAATTTTTAAACTAGAAGTCGCATAACGGTCGAAGTTCGACCATAAATAATATTATATAAAAATGTTATTTTTCTTCCGTTCTTCTCCATATAAACTTTAAGTGTAGATATCAAATTTCACACTCCTCCGCCCGTACAATTTTCTTAAAAAGGGATCCAAAGTTTTCTCTTCACTTATAGATTACATGTTCTACAAACATGTCAGGGAACAAAATGTGCAGGTCAAAGTCGAAGGCACGAGACCTATCATCTCAGCCGTAGGACGTCCATTACTGGGCAAAGACCTTCCCCTAATGTTCCAAAAGGACCGATCAGAAGCAGCCTGGATTCACCGTAGACCCGCGGCCTTTATCAGGTCGTCCGTCCACTTGTGGTTGGACGTGCAACGCTGCACATGCCGGTCCTTGGCCTCCACAGGAGAACCTTCCGACCCCAGCGGCCGTCGGCTCTCCATACTATGTGTTCTGCCCACTGCCATTTCAACTTATTAATCCGCCTAGTTTTGTTGGTAACTTTCGTTCATCTACATATCTCTTCATTCCTGATTCAATCTCGCAGTATAACCCCTAGCATATATAGCTCGTTGAGCGACGTTGAGCTTTATTATGAGAGCCATAGAGACCACGTTTCAGCACCATATGTCATCACTGGCAACACACATTGGTCGAAAACCTATGAAGTGGACCTACCAAATTAAGCCAGTAATGGACTATTCCGTGTGCGATTGTGTCGGGAAAGAGGCTAAGAGGGAGGAGTGGCGGCGGCTTGTGGTGCGACATGCTACTCAGATTTGATGAAGACCATGCCCACTCTGCCAAAGAGTGATTCAGTCAGGAAAAAAGAAGATTTTACAAATACCATTTGACCTGAGCGAGTCATCATATAACTATCATTTCAATGAGTCAGCTTGAAATAATTTATTTCATTTTTAAATTGTCATAATCTGTCACAATTTAGTCAGTTTTGAAAGAAACACACTTCAGATTTCATTTTTTAATGGCCAACAGACTAATGCCTAGTTAACTCGGTGAGTAGACAGTAGCCTAGTACATACAAATTGTCTAATATCAGAAATCTACGGGGATAAGCGAAATTAATGTTTTATTATTATTACTTTATTACATAATTGTAAAAAGAATTATATATATTCTTTTTATATTATAAAGTTTAGGGAGGTAGGCTGAAGGTCACCGTCGCCAAAGGACACATGCAATACTAGTGCAAGGGATTGTTTACGACACGCTTGTATTGTAGCTATGTAAATGGAAACACCTCAGAAGGGAGAAATTTTCTAGTTCGGGATAAATTTGAATTGAATTAAGATTTATTTTACTGGATTATTATCGGACTTCTACCGAAGACCTTGCGCAGTATAAATAAATTCGAATAAACCCTAGTTTACTCACTCGTCTATCTTTAAAATTAATCATATTAACTTAATAAAAAGATCAAATAAACGTTCACGAACCCATTCAAAGCTATTATGAGCCATTATGTTATGGTTAATTTAATGTTAGGCAATTTGACAATAATTGTAATTGAAGACTATAAAATAAGGCCATACCATTTCATTAATATACAATTTAATTATCTCATTACACATTAAATAAATAAAATAACACAAACCTTTATTCACTGACACATTACAGAAATTTGGACACAAATATATGTCAAAAATTTATGTATGTATGTAATTGTAAATTTTATTTTTAGTTATTTGCACATATTTGTAAATTTTGATAATATTTTCGTATGAGAAACCTGCAACTTTGTCACTCTTGTCAAATTGTTCAAAGACATAAACCTACTCCTGTTTTTGTGGCAGCCAAGTACCTGCTGTCTCCATCCTTTGGGAATAACATATTCCCATCTTCTCAGCTGCTTTCCCTTTTTTCTTTTTTCATCTCATGGGTACCGTACACACGTATCTATTAAGGTGGAGACAAACGCTAAATACAAAAAATATCCATTGTTTAATGAAGATGTTACAAGAAATAGACAACACAATTGCTTTGAAAAAAATATATATTATACTTAAACATGTGAAGAACCATTTGTATTAATTAGAATTTTCGTTAAAGTAATAGAAACTCCACAAAAAAGTTAGAACACAAGAAGCATTTGACTTTTATTGAAAATTCTCTCGAGTACAGGATACAGGATTCATATGCGCGCAATAAGCACGCATATGAATCCTGTACCTATTAATAAGTTAATGTCAGTTTAAAAAATTGTATAAATATTTTTTTTTGTGTATTGTTCTAATGGTATAAACAAAAAACACAATTCCTAGGCCTGTTGAATTGTCTCCGCTGCCAGCGAGTTCTAATGTAAATGTCATTTGCCCAAGTGAAGCCCTTAAGCCTTTAATTTATATATGTCTGTACCTGTATATAAATTTTAATGCATCTATATTTGTATACATAAAATTCATGATATTCTAGTTTAAATTTCCAAAAATTCGGTTAAAATGTTATTTCATAAAATTTGTAAGACCTCTATAATTTCGATACTTATATGTCGTTTTCTTGTTTGTTTACTTCAATTTGAACGATTCCTACAGTAGAAACACTTTTGATAATTAAATCTTGCTTAAAATCATAATATTTGTCATACACTTTGTCATTTTTTTTTTGTAATGCTTTTCAATCGTGAAATTTTTTCATCAGTAAAGAACATATTTCTGTGTCTTTCACCTACGTATCGGGACAGAAGGCGTTTTGATCGATCCAGTCTCTCTATCTGTAGGGATTGATTTGGGGCATGTCATGTATGACTACGACAAGCACCGAGCTTCAGGTCTTGTTTTAATATACGCAACAGAGTCCTCGAGGGAATCTTCATTTCTCGCGATAAGATTTTTTGTTTGCTTGTGGGATTTCGGCGAATTCTGGCTTTAACAGCATTAACAGCCTTTGTAGTTCTAACAGCACGCGGCCGCTGATCATCGACGGAGGAAGTGTTAGTATACCTTTCGATAGTACGATATACGAACATACGGCTGATACCAAGCTTTTGAAGTGTCTTGAATATGACCGACGGCTCCATACCCACCCTGTGTAAGGTAATCACTGCAATCCTATTTTCTTTAACACCCCATTTCATATTACAATTTAATAATTAACACGAAAAAAATATGTGAAATTTTTCAATAGAAAAATTTCACTTCCAGAAATCCAGAAATCAAAAGAAGTTTTTGACATAATTTGAAAAAAAAAAAAAAAAAAGTTTTTATGTAAAAGTATGTCCAGACTAGTTATATAACATATAAGTTGTGCTAAGTTAACAATTTTAACAATTTAGAGGAGACCAGTGGCATCCGTTGCAATTTGAATCTACATGATATACAGAGAAGCACTTTCCAAAGTTCCGTCGAGTCAAGAGGCGGTAGCCATCATTTCTAGAAGCTGACACGAAGTTAGGAGTGCGACTAAATATTTTATTACATTACGTGGAGGTGTCACGTAACTGATATCTCGCACGGTGACTCTACTTAATATTGTATGTTTTGAATATCATATTATGCATTAACTGAGTGTTAACTTAAACATTAACGTGTCTGTATCAAGTACAATAACATCAGGTATGTAGCTTTAATAAAACATTAGTTTTTATAACTAGAGCGGAATGCGAACTGTTAAAAATAACAAACAGACAGACGATTCTATTTTCGTTTTTAAGTTTAGGTTATGTCTTCTTAAATGTTTATTCGTCTAAAAATAATTAATCCAGTAATTTACTTTTTATTCCATATATAATCTCAATGATGTATTACATTAATGAGAAGTTGAGAACCGATCTTATTAACACATAATATAAATGCATTCTATCTTTCAATCATCAAATAGCAGAATAATGTACTGTGAACAATTAGGTTATAGCTGACTTAAAAAGAAACTAGATGTACGTAGAATAATAGGGTAATATTAAATTATACATATTCAAGTTGTACATTATTGCATGAATAAAAGTGTAATGATCATGACTAGGTAACTATAGTCTCACGAATTTCACAAGAGTAAAAAAATTAAATGGTTTTTTATGAATTTCTTGAAAGTCGGTTATAATTTTTAAAAAGTTAATATACTAGTCTAAAGATACTTTTTACCTTTGATTTCATTATACATTGTATGTATATACTATAAAAATAAGCGTTAAGTATTGAAGTTTAATGTTCAAAACGTTATTGTTGACGTTATTGTTCAATAACGCTTATTTATGACAAAAATAAGCGTTATTGTTATTATTATTATTATTGAATAATAGTAAGCAATAAACTGAAGAATATGTAAATAGTTTTCATATATTATTTTTCACATATAAAGTCAATAGTGTCACGAAACTTTAACATAGCTCGAATTAAGTTGTTGATTAAGTTATATTCGGGACCTACATTCAAATTTGTAACATGACTATTAACATTGTTTAAAGCTTTCAGGTTGTTAGGGACAGTTGACAGTTCACTATCAAGGGACGAAAAGTTTATTGAACTTATTTGTATGCAGAACAACGTATGCAAGTGAATGGATCTACCTTGTGTGGACAAACAGAAGTAGAAGGTTCCACTAGAACTTCGAATACGAAATTGCGTTACGAAATTCCGAATTTTTTTTTCTATACAATTATGTATATATATTTATGTATATATATTTATGTTGTTTCAATCAACAGGTACTCGTTGAAGTTGGACTACATTTATCGAAATAGCTTATAGAATTGGTGAAATATATGTAAGGACCTGCCACAAAGCTCGCAAAAACAATTAAGATATTTTTTTAAATGAATGCGTTTTCTCTCTTAAACAATGTTTTTTAATGATAATGATTGAGAGACACACAGTTTGTCCATTAAATTGTAGGAAATCGCTTAAAACTCAGCTAACTTAAGTAGAGCGCCATGGTGCCACTGCCATAAGAATGTATTCCCTTGTGGGTATTGCAATCATACTGTGTGCTCTCAGCACAAGTGCTAAATTCGTTGTCTAAATAATTGTAAGCGCCTTAAGCGCATTAATAACCCTGAATAAGAGTGTTGTGTGATAAGCTTTCTAAATTTTTACTGTTCAAATCTCCTGATGGTGACGTTACAAAGTATATGATGGTTCACCGTTACAAAGTCTATAAGTACATAGTTAGTATGTTATATATAAGTGACCCTGAATTATTGTATTGAAATTAAAACCTTACAACCACCCAAACGGCCACGAGCCATAAGATTTTTATGTTTTTTATTTCGTTAATATAGTTTTTATTTTTTTATGAGGAGTACTCGATCACCTGCGTTTGGTAGATATAAATTGAACAGTGCGTCTGGCGGCAGTAACCACCCTCTTATAGATCGTGAAATAATGTTTCCCCATCCCATAATCCTTTATACTGTAAGGGTCGGCAGCGCATTTTTAGCACCTAAAGCTAAGGCGTTGCACATGTTAACAGGTGATGCTAGACATCTAATATCATTAGACGTGTAGCATCTAGTATATACCGTTAGTCCATTTGACTATCTTTCCTAAGTTGGTAACGCCACATTGTATAACTTAAACTAAGTGATAATAATTTACTATGGTACGTTCCATATCCCCTTTTCCTTATACCTAAACAAGCAATTTACTGCCACGGCGTAGAAACCAATGACAGTCTTAATAAAAACGTCATATCGACAACGTCGGACTCACCGCGCAAATTTGTAATGTGTGATTTGCAAATAATTCAAGAATTGTGCTTTTGTAATAACCAACATATGATCGCGCCTTCGCGAGTGCAATTGAATGAGAGGAGTCCGCTGGAAGACATCTGGACTCGAATGTGGCGGGCCGCCGCTGTCATGACCTAGGACCGACTGGTGATCTGCGAGGAAGGTGGCAGCAACCTAATTTCTCTCGTTTCCTCGCCCCCTTTGATTGCACGTGGTACCAAACATTACACTTTTTTCCATCGAAGATATTCGATAACTTTGGCGTGATCACTAAATAATATTTAATATTTAATTATATCATAATTCCTCGTATCGTGTACTATTTTCAAAATAGACCCCTGCGTTTAAATTTGCGAACATTGTTCCCCGGTTTTTCAGCCAATCACGGTACCGTTCGTGTTCCCAGATGCCTACGAACATTCAGTCCAATCGTATCAACATGACCTGTAATTTCGCAAGACTGATTAAACTTTTACAAGGTCCATATAAAAATAAAGAGAGGACGAATTACATTTTTTATGGTATCTAATATTTACGTTGAGGATTGTGTTCTATTTATAAACTGCCTAACCGATGAGGATGAAGACAATTAATTATTTTAACATGAAGGCGCTCGATTGAGAAAGCATGTGGTTTTAAAATTGTTGTTGTAAAATTAGACAGTCGTACTTAGACAGAAATTTATAAAATACAAAAGATTTAAGAATAAAAAATTTTTTTTATAGATAATAAAAATTAATATAATAATAATTGAAACCAGTTCTGGAGATCTTATGTATTAATTAATTTATAGTTATTGAGGCTGCGTATCTATTTTTAAATCATTGTCACACTATATATATAGTTATATATATAAAATTTAACTTGTTATGTGTAGTTATAAATTTATGTCCACAAGCACATTATTATAGTCGTACTACAACACCACAGCATGCACTAGCACTGGTGATACTATTGGCAATAAAAACTTGTACTACTTGGGAAAAAAGTTGTGATCGTTTTAGAATAAAATGTTTTTTCTTTCTCTTAAAAGGCATAACAGCTAGGCACCGCTTGAAAATTACATGACTCTGTTTCTCAGTTGGATCTATCTATATCTATCTTATATATATATAAAAATGAATCCCTATTTATCTTGGTCACGGCATCTAGCGTGAACGGGTAGACCGATTTTATTTCGGTTTTCACTAATGGAAAGAGGGATAAACAGGGAATGTTCTTATATATAAAAATTGCACGCCGGGCGAAGGCGGAGGGCGGGTCGCTAGTAACCAATAAAAATGATAAACAGAAAGAAATAAAAATATGATTAAATATATAGTATCTACAAAAAAATTACGTTCAGGCACTAAATAGAATACAATGTTACTAATTCTGTAGATATAATTTTATAAACGATGCTTGTTAATATTCATTGTTCGCGCATTGTTGGATGTTGTTCATGATTTTAGACTGTACAATTTTTGATGACACTTCAAAGCATACCTTCAAAGCCTATGCTAAAAGTTCATAAGGATACGCTGATAAAGCCGCTTAAAACTGATTTACATGTTAATACGTATGCGCCATTGTCAAAAACAGCAGCTTCATGATCAAAGACGTAAAATTTCCTACCGGGTTATGTTCTTAGACTTGAGGGATACGACCTGCTTCAGCTGGTAATGATGGGCCAAGTCGCTGTAAAGCAAAAAGTTGGGCGAAAAAAGAAGTCGTGAGGGAGGAACATCAGAGAGTAGATCTGGATAGGAAATGCAGTTGAGCTATTCCGATGAATAAGAATCAGAGAGGACTAGTCCTCTCTGAAACAGTTGTTTCAGGCTGATCGCCAAATTATACTAGTTGGAGTAGCACCACGTGAAGAAGATGAAGAAGATTGCATAAGTACGTGCTTACATAATTAGGCACAAAATATAAAAGTATGAAAGTACAACATATAAAAGTATTTATAAAATTATTTAACGTTGAAAGATCGCTTAGATAAACGCTTAGATGTAGGTAACATATATACCTACTTCCACCTACTTATTCGAAAAAAGCGACCCGCCCCAGCTTTGCATTGTTACATTTATTTTTATAAAGAAACCATCCCCGTTTATCGCTTTTACTTTAGTGAAAACAGTCATATTGTATAGATAGGTACAGATGTGTTAAAAACGAGTACTATATCACCATGTCCTGTTTAATTTATAATGAACTAGCGACCCGCCCCCGGCTTCGCCCGGGGTGCAATTTTTATATATAAGAACATTCCCCGTTTATTCCTCTTTCCATTAGTGAAAACCGAATTAAAATCGGTATACCAGTTCACGCGTGATGCCGTGATCAAGGGAAATGGGGATTCATTTTTATATATAGAGATTTTAATTAGTAGTTAAATAAAGTTTGTGTCGATTTGTTTGGATTCACTTATTAACGTATTAATATTAGCTTAATATGTAATTACGTGCAATATTTGCCTTTTTGCTCCAGCTTAAAAATTATACAAGACTCTGTGGATAATGTAATTTAACTCTGTTAATAGTGCGATACGTTTTCATTTATGTTTATAGCCATTTTGTTTTGTGAATAGCGCAACAAATATCAATTTAACGCATGGTAGGGCTTATTTAATGTTGTATGGGAGTGTGTGTCCGTTGACGTAGCACCTGCCTTTTTACGTATTGTGACCGTGTTAAAGATTTAGAAATCACAAGGGTCAATTTAAAAACAATTTGTAAATATTCTGAATTCTAAAAAAAAAAACAGTTGTCAATGGTTGGGCGTATTTAAGGAGTAATTAAAGAATAATTAATATAGTTATAAGATTAATAGACATTAATATACTAAAACAGACGCTTACTATTATCTATATCTATCTACGCATTGATACGGTTTTCACAAATGGCAAGAGGAAGGTTTTTGTGTATAATTCGTGGAAGAAGCTGCGAACACGCCAGTTCATAATATCTATACATATAATAAAATCGTAAACTATACGTACATTAAATATTTAAAAAAAAAAACAATTTATACACGTTGTACTTACGTTACCGAAGTCAAAAAAATAGTTTTTAGAATGTTTTTCTGTTTGTGCGTTTGTTAGCGCTAATCTCAGAAACGGCTTGACCGTTTTGATTGCGGTTTTCACTTATGTATTATAGCAAGCTTCCCGTAACACCTAGTGTTTTTATTTCATTCCAATCGGTTTACGAACAAAACGGTTTCAGAAGTAAGTTATGTAAATTTAAAGAATCACGTCCAACATTTTTTCCACAAAAATGCAATAAAATAACTCTTCGGTTGAATTGGCTGAAACTTTAGTTAACTAAGTATTATAGTTAACTAAAGTTAACTATAATATCTGCAAAACAATGATCACTGAAAGTTTACATAAGGTTAAAAATAGTCAGTTTAGGAGATTTTACTTTTCCAATTTAAGTTGACTTCAGATCTATATGATCAGTCATATTAAGTAAGTTCAGCTTAGACTGGAATCTTTCACATAATATAATAAAATCATTGTTTGCCTACTAAGCCTTTGTGCACGCTAATCTCAAAAACGGCTAAATCGATTTTCATGTGGTTTCCACTGATGTACTGTAGCAAGCTTCCGGTAATATTTAGTGTATATTTCATTCCAATCTGTTTGAAAAACAAAAAAGTTACGCGTTATTCCGAATACTACGCGTACGAAGTTGCGGGCTCAGCTAGTTAAAAACAAAGTCGCTGTCAGCTTCTGTCTGTTTCTCCGAACCAACTTCTTCTGAACCATTTTGATACGGTTTTCACTAATGGAAAGAAATTTTACGTGAGTATATAATTTACAGAAAAAATTGGATCCCTTTGAAGCCAGGGGCGGGTCGCTTGTTTATAATAAAATGATGATGAATCTTTTAGACCTTTTTGTGACCAACTATTTAACATTACCTCAATGATAATGCATATTCTGTATTGTTAATCTGCTTAACTTTTTTATATACTTAAATGTATATAAATAAAATTTCAAAATTGGAGTGCTTGAAACTTATTTTACTTGAGCTTTATTTTAATACTATTCCACTGGTTTAAACGAAAAAATTAATCGCCGACAAACCGTTATAATAACAGAGTACGTTGAAAATATATTTTCCGAATACATATTTGTTGAGTGACTGATATGATATGCGATATTTAAATCTCTGGGTCAATTTTCATTTGAAAGCAGATATTGCCCGATGCCATCTGAATTAAATCAAACAGAATCGTTTGTGAAATAAAACGCATAAATTGATTCCCTCTTTTCCGTTCTTATAACAAAGGGACTATTCATCAAAATTCACCAATTTCAGTGGTGACACAAATGGCATTGGACACTTAGCGGCGACTCAAATTGCATTTTGAATAGTTGATGAAAAATAAAAGCTAATTGAAGTATAATAAACCTCTGCTTTGAATGAGATTGGAAAAGCAGCGTGGGACACCCTGCAGCCAGAGCCAGGTGGACGGACAGACAATCTGAAAGGCTTCGCGGGAAGCAGCTGGATACGAAGGACAGAAGAGCATGCGTGGTGGCGAGCCTTGGGACAGGCCTATGACTGCCCAAATGACTGCTAAAACGTAGTGTGCCCTGACACATTAAAAAATCTCCAAAAATATATTAAATATTTCTACGAACACACAAAATCGTCTAGAAAAAATGATTGCCATTCAAAAATATAACTTTGTACGTTCATTAATTTATTAAGCAAGTTTGTAATGTCAAGTACGAATTTGCAAAGTAATTTAACCATCGTCTTGACACCAACTTTGCCCATCTATTGATCTTGTTCATTTGGACAGCTTTTGTTAGAACTCGGCCGACATTTTTGACGTGTTGCTGATTATTACAGTTTTTTCGCAAACGTCAAGTTATTTAAGTAGAGTTCCTGTATATTCATCAACCTAGGTTGATAAATATAAAATAAATATAAAAAAACATCCCAATAATCTATCTAATAATTTCATCTAATACTAGCGGTCCGCCCTCGGCTTCGCATGGATGCCATTAGGTTTTAGAATGTCCTATATATAAATTATCTAACTGATAGTGAAAACTGCATCAAAATAAATTAGTAGTTTAGGCGTGAGTTAGCGATTAGCCTGCACAAACGCACAGACAAACATACAAAAATTCTAAGAACTATTTTTTGATCTCGGTAACATAAGTAAAATGTGTACAAATTGTTTTTTGAATAATGTTTAAAATGAAAAAAACGGCGGTACGCATGTTATTCGGAATAACGCGTAACTTTTTTTGTTTGTAAACAGATTGGAATGAAATATACACTACAAATTACCGGAAGCTTGCTACAATACATCAGTGGAAATTACATAAAAATTGGTTAAGCCGTTTCTGAGATTAGCGTGCACAAAGGCATAGTAGGCAAAGAAAATTTTCTTATAGCTAGCTCTATAGTGAATATCTATGGAGATTCTATTTTTAATCGAGAAAATAAATTTAAAATAATGAGGACAATGTTAATAATGGCAGGGTATACTGTGTTTCCCCCCCTAGGTGGGCCATGACCTTGTCGTGGTGGGGGGGCTTACCCTTGGCAATCCGGGCGGTTGCAGGGGTCGGTGGGGTCACCGGCCTTTGCTCGACCGATCGGATTGGTTTTGGGGACAAAGAAGGCCCACACCGAGGTGGGCTCCGATCGAGCTCCGCTCAGCGGAGCTCGTGGCGGAGCTGCAATTTGGGGGCTCCAACCTTCCGTTGGAGCTTCACCGGTCATCGCTCGCGCGGGCCGAGAATCCGTACTCGGCCCGCGCGATTGGTGGCCGGTGAGAGAGAGGGCACCCCGGTCCTTGTTCGTCAGACCGAGGTATGGGACTCGGTACTGCGGATGAGGATCAGCGGGTGAGTCGCAGCGAGTGCATTCTCTTGGACGGCTCTGGCGCTCAGTGGTAGTCGGGCAACTTACGCGAAGACGGAGCTCATGCGACTGGGAAGGACCAACTGGCATAGTACCTGCAATCGTGGCATGTGGGGGGTGTGGAACACCCGGTGGGCGGGCACCGGCTTAGTACTACCCTCCGCAGTCGTCCGGAAGAGTGAAGACCCGGCCTTGCCACCCGGCTTAGTAGCTCTTCCGCGACGACAACACGAGGTGGAGCCCGTCTCGGGCTGCCGCGATTGTTGGGGAAATGTCAGGGGGACACCCCTATGGGCCGCCCACCCCGGACGCTTCATCCCCTCGGACGGGGGTCGTCCGAGGGGATGAAGGTGGAAGCGGCCTCCGACTCAGCGGATGGTTGTGCCGCGGAGAAGAGGTAAGGGGTTGATTCGGTTACGAATCCCCTCGCTGACTGCTCGCTGCGACTGATGAGAGGAACTTGGGCGGCTGTAGCCGTTTCGTTCGGGGGCGGCGGACGCGGGGAGGTCCGCCGCCCGCACAACACCGGGCAGTGTAGGTGTGGTGGCCTGCAGATGTTCCAGCGGGCCACCACAGGAGGAGTTTTTTACACGGCTTGCCGTGTAAAAAAAGGGGCGGGTCCGCAAGGACATGGCGGTGCGTGGGGCCCGGGGATAGGGCCTGGCTGTGACTCCGGGTCCCATTATCGCTGCCGATGGTGGAACATGGAGGCGGTTTTAGTGGAGTAGGACCGGCGGGGCGATTCGTTCCGTCGGGTGAGTCCCACACACCCCCTCGTCGATCGTCCCCGTCGACGAGGGATAGTGCGTAAATGCATTTCCCCTCCTTAAAAAAAAAAGGGTATACTGTGTTTCGCAGTTATAAGGGACGTTCTTATGTAAGACAAGTCCGTGGTATAACAGCATGTTGTATTTCGGTAAGTGAGTTAGAAATGCCGGATCCCTATCCTTTATCCTACTAAGATAGGCAGAATCACTTTTCATTATAAATTATAGAAATAGAATCACAAAGGACTAATAAAAAATATTATAATACGGCAACAAATATTAAACACTCTTACTTTACTTAATCAATTATGCACGGCACATGAACTTAAATGTGAATATACGGGATTTCTTCTAAGTGATCTTACATACATTGAGAGGTGTTAGTATAGATAGATCAAAACTCTATCCAAAAATTAACCGTTTTCGAGATATTTAACATTCGAGGTTATGTCAGAAAAGAGTCACTTTTTCTTAGTTTTCGGGTTGTATTGGTTGTATTTTCTTTTGTTAACAACCCT
The DNA here is from genome assembly GCA_910589475.2 of Bembecia ichneumoniformis. NCBI lineage: Eukaryota > Metazoa > Arthropoda > Insecta > Lepidoptera > Sesiidae > Bembecia > Bembecia ichneumoniformis. The sequence continues at coordinate 14,273,196 of OU342526.1, read as the reverse complement.
GCCCAGTTTTTTTTGCTGATTTTGTTTAAATGATGCTTAGGTTTAACTAAGAATGTTGTAGAAATTTCTAGTTTTATCAACAAATTAATTAAACCTAAAATGTTAAATATCTCGAAAACGGTTAATTTTTTGATAGAGTATTACAGAATGAAAATTGTTAGTTTTGATCAATACTAACACCTCTCAATGTATGTACGATCACTTACAAGTAACCCTGTATATAAGTCTTCTAAATGGCACAACGTTTGTTATCATCGAAATGCTAAGTTGTTCCTAACATTAAGTCGCAAATTTAAACACGCGTCTCTAACTTTGGAAAGCAAGCGTACTCTTAACTGGGCTAATCGAATACGTGATCTTTACTTGCATGAGACCTTTGTAACAAAGTCAGATGAATGTCTGACAGAAAATACGCATTTTATCCTTTGTCCCAATATTCCTATTTCAAGTTCCTATTCAAAGTTATAAGATTTTTTTCCGCGATATAAGGCGGAACTGCAACCTTGCAGTTTTGTTTTGGTCTAGAAGCGACGTCCAATCTAATAGGCCGTCAGTCTAACCATCACATATTAAATTGTAAAAAACAAGAAGCTATGGGAAAATCCTGCTCAATAAGGATTAACATACAATAGTATAGGAATACTACACAATAAGGTCCTTTGTTACTGCGTAAGTGAACAAATAATCTTTGAAAAATTAAATTTAAGTTATTATTAATTGATAAAATATGCGTTCAAATCTACATAAATGACGAGCCTGCATGGAAGAGTAATTAGGGCTTTCCTTAACACTCTGTCTCAGGGGTCCCGGGTGCGATTCCCGTCAGGGATTCAACTATGGAAATGAACATTTCAAAGTTGGCTTTGGTCTGGATTTGGAAAGAAGTGGCAGGGCATACTGCGTTTCCCAGTCATTTAGGCAGGCAGTAACCATTCCCTTACAGAAGACCACCATGAAATAACAGAAAATGTGCTGTTGTGTTTCGGTGAGTTAGTAAGGGATGCCAGAGCCCATTACCCATCCCTTCCTTATCCCTTATCCTTAATCCTACTATGGCTGCAGAGCACTCGCAAGTCCTGTAGCATTTGTGTTATAGGCGACGGTAGCCAGCTACCATCTAGTGGTCCGTCAGCCTGTCTGTCTACCTTAACATAAGAAAAATATCGAACCTAAAATCTAGATAATCAGGTTAACTCCTACGCTAGGTTTGTCGGATAAATGAATAATTCATTTTAAAAGCAAAAGATGTCTGTGTCTAGCCTCCGTTTTCATTTCTTTTTTAATTTATTCCTAATAATGCTTGATGAAATCGTAATATTATGTCTAAATTGAAACACTTACTTAGATAGTTATTCTTTTATAAGAAAATATATATAAAATTTATTTTTAAAACTGTCTTATATAAAAAAATGTGCAAAACACTGCTTATAGTTTTAAAATGAAACTAAGTTTAAATAGGGGATCGGACAGTAATCAGATTAAAATCTAAAATGTACTTAGAAAGAAAATATATAATTTTTTACGATTATTTATGGAATAATAATTTAATATAATTCATTTAAATATTTTTAAATGAAGAAATAAAATTTTATTATTTACAATATTTTTAATCTATACTGAAACACCAATGACAGTGCGTGACGTCATTTGTGGGCAATCATTGTCTTATGCCAATGCAGCTGTTTTGTTATGATATGACCACAAATGACGTTACGCGCTCTCAGATGAACTATCGTGGCGTTTTGGCGGCATTTTCAAACAAACAATATTAAAACATGATTTTGAGTATCTAAAAGGCTATAAATAAATAAAATAGTATTTTTTATGGGAATAAATATCCATAAAGATTAATTTAAAACACTTTCTGAAAATTTGTCCGATCCCCTATTATGTAGATGCGAGGTTAACTTGGCCGTGAATCAATATACATTTTAATATTCAAAATTAACTATTGTATTTTGAAATGAAACCGATTTAGATTTGCTGTGGAAATGTCAGGTGGAAACCTCCTTTGAGCTGCTTACCCTTAATGCCGTAGAGATGAGCGGCCACATGAGCAGGGGTCTGAGAGTTTCAAGCGGCTTCCGACTCTGCGTTAATTTGCGCCGCAGAGAAGAGGTTATGGGGCGCTTCAGAGATGAAGCTCCTCGATGACTCCCCGCGGTGAGTATGGGCGGTTTGTCTCGCTTCGCCCGAGGGCGACGGACATGGCAACGAGGGGAGACGTGCTGTTTCCGGTACGTCTCTCCACGACACAAGGGTCAAACTCCGCGCCTAATCGAGGTGGTGTCCGCAAGTGTGCGGGCCTCATCTTGGCGGGGGAGGCAGATGCACGTTTCCACCGATCCCTTACCCCTCCGCCCACAGACGACGCAAAGAAGCACCGTGGGTTTTAGTGGGTAGAAGTCTCACATAGCCTACCGATATGCCCATGGGATCTGGCTCGCAGTTTTTCCCACACAAAAAAAGGGTTGCTTTAAATATTTAGTTTTAATTACATTTTAATTACAAATGTGAACGGGATCTTTCGCGTTTTGATATTTTTAGAAAAACTTTGATAGAATTTTTTTGTGATAATTTATTAATTATGTCATAATTAATTAATAGAAATCCTACACGTTCCTAATAGAAATCTAAGCTGTATCCGTCCTGAAGAATCCCAGAATTATAACAGCCCTAAATTGTATAAGTTGTGCCTTTATTTAATGCGATTATATATAATAAAAATGGTACAAAAATACTTTAACGTATAATTATAATTACTAATGTCATGAATTACGAGTATAATAAAAAGTACAACAAAAATTTGATTGAAATATTAAATATTATGCACGAAAATAAATGCAAAACAAATTGTTCTCATGTTACGTATTGCACCCATATGTATGCGTGTCAAGTGAAGACACATATTCAAAATATAAACTAAAAAGTTTTTTAACAGCGAAACAGTTCGTGTGAACTGAGTTATTTTAAATTTCTGTAACCTATTTATTTTCCTATATTATAATTATGGCGTCCAATGATGGATGTGTTTCCTGAATAATAAAAATGACCGACGCATGTATACCACTCGTATTAGCACTGCGGCGATAATGAAATAGTATTTGTTGAGATAACAATACGTTACAAATAATATGAATTGAATGGACGGGTAACGAACCCGTCCATCCAAAAATAAAACAGCTGAGAAAATTATTTCTGAGAAAAATAAAATAATTCAAGTGTATGTGATAAATTACACATCTGAACTACTTTTTTTTAAATTAACTTGTAATTTTTATAAGAAAAATACTTCACTTGATCGCTTTTTTGATTGGAATTAGAAGTAATTCTATACTAAATGTATAATACTGTCCACACGAAATAAAACCATAAATTCCATGTAACCTTAAATAAGTCTAAAATAACTATGTAACTGGCATGATGTAAATATTATTTACTTTCAATTATAGAATTAGGCTTAGTAATGTCAAATATCTAAGTTTTAATGTGTTATCTTGTTATATAAATATGTTTCAATCTATTAAATGTTTATATGTACCTAATTTTCATTTTCACTTGTCAGAACAAATTCTTGACATGACTTATTTTTTTTTTAATATAACATGGCTGATTGAGTATTGCACAATTAAACTGAGGCATCTATACTAAATAGGAGCGGGTCAGTACTTAATTTCATTGTAATAAATAGGGCAGCCCATGGGGCGGCAGCAATCGTTGATGAATAGAAAACCACCTTGAAATTGCAGCATTGTGCATAAATCCCCTGATGGCACATGTATTGTCTGCACTGTACTCTGCCTTCAGACATAAAAAAAAAACATGTAAATAAGTAACTTGTATTCCTCATCGCCAGTTTGGTGACGTAATCACGTGACACACTTAGTACCGTCAGATGTGTTAGCTGCATTTTTTAATTGCGGATATCTTCACGTGGATGGTAATGTGACAAGGTTCCAGCGCTTTATTGAAATGCTGGGATTTATAGACATACTCAGAATGTTCTTGCAATAGGCATGGCCATTCCATTTAGTTTTCGGTTAGCGAGTAATAATAATGCGTCGGAGCAGGAGTACGTCGCGTGCGGGCGCATGCGCCGGGCAGCCGCCAGGTGAGAACGATAACATCTGCCGGACAGAGCAGCCGTGAGCACCACTGACTCTTATTAACTGGAAGCCACAAAAGACTAATTATACACAATAAACTCGGGTATATTTAGTTTTCATTGTTTTCTATATATAAAATTATACTTGATGTAAACTTAATCTACATAATTTTGTACTTAGAATGGTTTCAATAATAAACTGATCACAGAATAGTTATTTGCTTAGGCGCTAGGACACAGCTAATAGCGCTTATTTTAAATAATTTTTAAAATTCGACTGGTAGTTCCAGAGTTAATCACTTGAACCAAACAAAAAAAATCGCTTTTACTTCTTTGAAATTATGTTCCGAAAAATTTGATTGATAAACTTTCTGATGACAATACATCAAGATTTATTCCAAATCAACCGTGAAAAATTTATTTTTGAAATAATTTCGTTTTATTTATTACTAGCAGCCCACCCCCGGCCCCACGCAGATGCATTTTTTCTGAAAATTATATATTAGTAAACTTCCTCGTTCATTGCTCTTTCCATTAGTGAAAACCATATCAAAATCAGTTGGTTGGTTTGGCAGAAGTTAGCAGAGAAACAGACAGAAGCGGACAGAGGCTTTATTTTATAACTAGCTGAAACCGCAACTTTGTATGCGTGATATTCGGTATAGCGCGTAACCTTTTTTTTTTTCTGTAAACCGATTGGAATGAAACAAACACTAAATGTTACTGGAAGCTTGCTACAATAGATCAGTGGAAACGGCATTCTAATCGGTTAAGCCTTTTCAAAGATTATCCTGCACAAACGCACAGACAGACAGACATACAGACAAACAGACAAATTTCTAAAAGCTATTTTTTGACCTTGGTAACTGTAGCAGCCCCCAGTCGTAGGATGGATCACAGGCTCGAAATACGCACTCTCGGACGGGCTACCGACACGTCTAATCTCAGCCATGTCTCAGCGTCAACTAACGTGCTGCGTAACGAGTCAGTGTTTGCCCGTGTGAGGAAGAGAGTAAATAACCGCATACACTACAGTAACAAAAGTAGGTACAACGTGTACAATTTTTTTTTGCTAAAATCATTAATGTGCAGACACGGCTCGTTTACTATTTTATTATATGTATAGATGTGCATAGGTACAAGATATATACTACTCAAAACAAAATAAGGGCCACTAAGATTTTTTGCTGTATCATGAAAACAATAAAGACATTAAAGTGTTTAACTTATGTAACTACAAAATAATGTTATTGGTTATAATATAGGCTAACAATTGTTTAAAATAATGATCATGAACTGTTTTTTGAAAGTTCATAATGAAATTGGCCATTTTGAATGAAAAACATGGACAAAAGAAATCACCGGAAAAAGACAAAATACTGTTCTTGTCACTTTTGTTTCTTCTTTTTAGTAACGAGTATGTCCTCCTCTCTTAACAATACACTCAAACAATACACTCCACAATACACTCTTAACAATACACTATGCATACTCTGGATCAAACGTTTTCATCTGGAATCTCCTCCCTGACACGTTTTAAAGCGTCAATCAGCTGCTGTTGGTTGTAGACCCCTTGCTCATTCTCTCTAACCTTTCGTTTCAATTGGTCCCACAATTGCTCGATTGGATTTAAATCCGGACTGTTAGCTGGCCATGGTAATACCTCAATATGAGACCCTTCTAGGACAGTTTGTGTCGATCGAGCTGTGTGTGCACGGGCATTGTCTTGCATCAGGATGAATCCAGGCCCCACTCGCTGTGCAAATGGGATCACTTGAGGCCTGATGACGTCTTCGATGTAACGTTCTGCAGTTACGGTACCCGCATTTAAAATGGTGAGCTCGGTTTTACCGTGTAAACTAATCCCACCCCAAACCATTACGATGGGACCACCGAAACGGTCAACTTCGTGGATGCAGGACTCCGAAAAACGCTCGCCGCGTCGTCTCCACATCCTAACACACCGATCATCATTAAAAAATTTTACTTTGCACTCGTCTGTATAAAACACCTTGTCCCACTGATTAATCCCCCAGTTCAAATACTGACGGTAGAATCTTAAACGGTTTGCACGTTGAACCCTAGTCAGAGGAATTCGAACAACTCGACTTCTTGACATTTGCTGGTCTTCGTGCAATCGATTAGGTATAGTTTGATCACTGACACGGGTACCCGTTGTCAGCCGTAGGTGGTGTTGTAACTTACGGGCCGTTACTGTACGATCACGACGAGCACTTAGTTGGACGTACCGATCCTCGTGCGCCGTTGTTACACGAACTGTACCTGAACCGGGTCTCCTCGCAATACTGCCGGTCTCTTGGAAGCGATTCCATACATTTTGGACAGCTCTTCGAGAAAAACCCAACTGCAAACCCACGTAACGCTGAGAACGTCCTTCTTGAATCATAGTTATGGCTCTGGTTGCTGTAATTGTATCCATGTGCCTTCGTACTGGTGGCATGATTAACGCGAGATGATACATGAATCAATTAAAATTGAAAAAGTAAAACTTTTTTCCTAAAATAACCGAAACAAGTTAAGAAGACAATCGAAGAAAAACATAAGAATAACTTCCAATTATTTTTTTTCTTAAAACGATGGCCAATATTTTTCAAATTAGGAAGCATAAAAGAGATCAAACACCAAAGAGTTCGTAATATCAATATAATGCTACTTATCAGTTACTTTCAGTTTACTAAAGTGCACTTAAATGTAAATAAACTAGTGGCCCTTATTTTGTTTTGAGTAGTATATATTATAAGTAGATTATTTGAAATATTAATGAAATTTGTTTACCCCGAAATATTACACCAAACCAATTTAGAATAATGTTTAAAAAAACATTCGAAATAATAAATGCAACACTCATTCAATGTAATCAAAAATTAACTTATTTAATCTCCGAATAAAGTACTCTAAGTATTTTAAAAAAAAACAGCCCTTTCAACAAAAAAAGACTTAGTTTGACAGTGACAGTGACTTTGACAAGAATTCACTGATAATCGGGAGCATTAAGTATGTCAATAAATAAAAAGAATATAATTACATAATTCATAAATAATCTATTACAATTTCATTTTAAAGAGTTTGTAAAGATTCAGAATGCATTGAGATAAATAACTAAAACTAAAAGCCTGTCCAATATTTTATATGCTACACCAAAAAATATTATTTAAAATTTGTGTCATGTCTTTGTCCCAAAAATCAACCGTTGAGTCAGCAACGAAATAATACAACCTGCGACTAACTTGAAATAAATGAATAGGCTCAAACAACATTTGAAAAAGGAGAGCCAAATTTTTAATAAATTGCCTGTCTGCGATATCATTTGGGTCAATAGATCGTCTAATAGGCTAATAGGGGTCGATGTCATTTCCAGTCATTTTAAAAGGGCATTTAAAATGTATAATATGTTGAGTTCATTCACACATAATGACCGTGCGACAATTTAGGCATCATGTATCAACACTGGCAACACCGAGGGTTCAGTAATTACATTGAGTATTAGGTTTCGCACGTCGCTACATGAAAACATGTCGATAATTTACAACAATATAAATTTATGGTAGATCAATTTTTTTTTTAATCTTGAAGGACAGATGACGGTCAAGTTTGTGGTAAGTCATTGTACGAATGTCAAGAAAAGATTCAAATTTTGAAAATATAACACGAATAAAAGCCGCAAGATTAATTGCGTAAGATATTTTTTTATATCCTAACCCTTTCTAGTCGATTAATGCCTCGTTAAGTCAATATGCCGCATTAATTATTAACAATAAACATTTTCATATTTTTACTAAAATTCAAATAATTTTAAAAATAGTTATAAAAATAGTAAGTACTGTCGAAGCGGCGACGCTAAGGCGAGGGCCTTTTTAAACAAATGAGGCAGTCAATTTCTATTTCAGCCAAGACTTGTTATTTTTCTCTAACTTGCGTTGACATAAGAGACAAAAACATAAATAAATAACTCATTTTTATTATATACCTAAAAACTTCTAAATAGAATAGAATTGACAATATCAATACAACAAAATGGCGGTCGTCTTCCTCCTGTATAATCTACAGTACCTAAATTGCTCGCGCCTCAATAGTTTAGTTGAATGACGTATTCTTTTTTTAAATAATTAAATTTCCGTTTTAATATTTGACTCAATTAATAATTTCCTATATTATGTGTGTTTATGAGAAGTCGTCTGTATTTCCGAGCTCATACAACCCAAATCTTTTCAAGGTTCGAGTGAATAGGCATCTTCTGGGTGAGCTCGCTCCATCGTCGGCCTCATCTTTCCTACATGGATAGATGCTGGTCAAGAGAAAAGCCATCTTTAATAAATAAAAAAAAGCACCTTTTGAATTAATAATCTCAACTCTGTTACATAATTTGTTAATTTTGCATTAATAGCATACATTCTCACTGGAAGTATAAATAAGTCCAAATATGAACCTAATAATGTATACAGACAAAAATATTCAAACCGTTTTATTCGTTCGCCTTTACTGTACTGTTTATTACTGTTATACTCGTATGTATACTAGACTGACTGAAGACTGAAGCTTTGTCTGTTTATATTTGGGCGATTTATGTCCATCTGAAATAATGTGTTTTTCTTTATGTTAAGGTCATCAGACAGGCTGACGGTCCACTTGTTGATAGGTGGCTACCGTCGCCATAACACAAGCAACACCACAGGTGCTGACTGTGATAGGATTAAGGATGAGGGATTAGGAACAGATAGGGAATCGTGCTCATCCCTTGCTTGGTCACCGAAAAATAACAGCAAACGGTATTCTTCTGCAGGGGATGGTTACTGCCGTACCGTAGTTTTGAAGATTTACTGTCCACATGTAAATACTTGCCAAAACCGCTCTCTAAAGATTTTTATTTCTTAATAAAATAGATAAAACATCCACTTTTATCTACATTTTTGTGTAATTTCGTTTATAAAATATTTCGCTGCGAAGTGGTAGTGGACACTGTTTATATAAAAGGTAAATTAACTGCTAAATTAACCGTGTCCTTTTTACTCCTTATAACATCAGCTATGTTATAAGGATGTGTTATATGTCATTGAAAGTCCTGTCAAAATCGGACCATTTTTTTCGGAGATTAGCCGGAACAAACAGACAGACAGACAAAAGAATATTCTTGTAAGTACCGTATATACTTTGATATGATGCCATCATATCAAAGTATATATACATTAGGCCTAATATTCGCTAAGCTACTAAAACCCCACGTTCTTACTTATTGGTCTTAGTTTGTAGTAATTTATTTTCTAAGTAAGGTGGCATTGTAAGCGTATTCAAAGTTGGTGTCGCGACGCCTCACCGGTCGTGCCTCCTTCCACGTTTCCCTTTGGTTACGACAAAAATTCAATTTACATTGCGCTTTCTGCCTCCCAGTTACTTAATTCTTTCACTCGGTGAAAATAAATCTCCCGTAATTGATTCCGCTTTAGTTCAATTTGTCTTCGTTAAAACTCAATTTCCGTATTCTATTTGTGAATAATAAATTGCGTACTTCAGCAATGTGCCAGAGTGTTGTTTTGTGCACGCTCCATCCCGAAAAACAATTTTACTAAACGCGAAACCAGTCAATCTAAATTAGCGAACATCGTTGACATACTACTCCGCACTTTGAAACACTTTTCTCGCGATCAACGAATTGTCTCCTTATCAAATATGTACGAGTATAGGATTCCAGCTCGGATGGGAAGCTCCGAGACATCTTCTCGTCCAAAATTCTCGAGTGCCCCAAAAGTTTTCAATTAATGTATGCTGTCAGTAATGGAATATGGCGCTAAAACGTGCTCTCTAACTATTGGCCTCGTAAGAAAGCTGGAGAGGGCTATGCTCGGGGTTACACTGCGAAATCGAATCAGGAATGGCTTGATCCGTAGACGAACGAAAGTTACCGACACAACCCGGTGCATCAGTAAGTTAAAGTGGCAGTTAGCAGGACACATAGTATAGAGAGCCAACGGCCGCTGAGGCCGGAATGTTCTCGAGTGGAGGGCACGGACCGTAGGACCACCCACAAGGTGGACTGACGATCTGATAAGGTCCGCGGGTCGACGGTTGATCCAGGCTCCTTCTGATCGGTCCTTCTAGAAAATTAGGGAGAGACCTTTGTTCAGCAGTGGATGTCCTACGGCTGAGATGGTGACGATGATGTTACACGAATCTTTTTCAACACTTCGCGTGACCGACACATTCCTATTTCGCTATTAATATTGTCATATTTAATAATTTAGTCGTTTAAACATTTAAAAAAACAAAGGGAATTGTAAATTTATACAATTTTGAATTTCATGCAATTAATGTCAATTACATGTGTGTTGCCAGTAAAGTAACATGACGCAGAAAAGTGATCTCTGACTGTGCGTCTTGTAAGAAAGCTGAACGTCAATCAATGAGCTATGGAAATGGTTACTCTGCGAAATCGAATTGGGGAAGAGGAGAACCGTAGCCAACCGAACCGATATAACCCAGCGGTTTAGTAGTTAGTTAAAGTGGTAATGGGCAGGACACATAGTACGTAGAACCGACTGCCACTGGGGCCGAGAGGTTCTCGAGTAGAAACTACGGACCGACAAGCGTAGCGTAACAAGACAAGCGTTTACCACAAAGTGGACCGATGACCTAATAGGGCCCGCTCGTCAACGCTAGTTCCAGGCTGCTTCCGATCGGTCTTATTGGAATATTATGAATGAGGCTTAAATATCCCTATAATGTCCGTAATATACAATTTTTAAGTATGATCTGCATCACATAATACAGGCCTCGCCAAACGCGAAAAGATAGAGGTACAGTAACATACAAGTATTTATGTAACATTATCTAAGAATATTAAAATTTATTGTTACGAGTATATCTGTGACATGTAATTTAGTTATTGAATAATTAAAAAAACGTTCACAACTTTTAAATTCTTTAATTTATATTTAAACTCTTTAGTTTAAATTATCAGTCAGCCAAATTGCCTTGAAAAAACAAAATACCTTTATAACCTTTTTAACCTTATTTTACTTAACCTTTATAAGGTTACCTTAATAACCTTTATTTTTAGAGTTAAGAAGAGATAGGGAAATGAGCTCTAGCATCCCTTACTCACTTACCAAAGCATAGCAGCACATATTCTGTTTTTCACGGTTGTCGTCTATAAGAGGGTTGTTCAACTGAGAAACGCAGTGTACCTTGCCTAAAAGGTTAGATTAGGTTAGATTAATCTTTTATAAAACGAATAAAGGTGGATTTATATTACACCTGGCCGTGCCCCGGCCAGGGACGGTCAAGATATTCATATTCGGTGTAATATGAATCATCCTTTATCTGTGCTTATGTTTAAACACTGCCAAATACTCTATTTAATTACTAAGAAAATACATATTAACATTGGTCGAATAAAGCACGCTTGGCGTTATCTGGAATTGGACAGTTAAAAAGATAAGGGAGTTGCAATGTAGTCGTCAATGTAAGGTCTGTTATACATATTGGGTCGGGCCGGCACGTCTCAGGCGACCCTCGCGCCTTATCGGCGGGACATCGCGGTCCGAGGGTAAACATTACTAATCTACCCCACAAACGAGCTGTCCGAATTGACTCCGAAGCTATCAAATACCAAATTAAATTGGTTACCTACTTGATACAATACGCCACCTCGATCGGGAGATAGGAAAAACTTTCGTAGGTCAATTAAATTTGATCACATGTTATGCGGAAATGTAATTATTGCGATGAAAGCGATTCGAAGGAGTTAATATGTAAACAAGGAAAGTTCCTAATTAGTGTCGCGACAACGTGTTTTAATAAGCAGGGGTTACTTGTTGCGAATGGCAATTACTTCCATCTTGCGTCACGCGTGGACTTAACGTTTCTAATTTGAAAAGTCAGACCGCGTTTCTGTTTTAATGAGTTTCCGTCTAATGCCTCCTCGGCGGCACATTTACAAAATATTATGCCGCCGAGATAATAAAAATTTACACATATGTAATACGAAAACACAGCTACCTATCAGTCGCACAAGCGCTGTCTCGATAGCCACTCGAAAAAATGGGCTCAAATGACAATATCATTTTTAATGATATCGAATTAAAAATTATAAAGGATAAGATATACGGAGGGCTCTGGCATCAACTCACAGAATTCTTTACAAAATGGTGATTACTGCTGCCAGACGAGGACGGGGCTGCCCAGTTTAGCTGTACTGCTACCTCACTAATATATTGTCTTAAAATATAAACATGGATTATGGTGAACATATCTATGTAGTTCTCCATTATCCTTGAAAATTTCCTAGTGCTCATTTTATTTTTAATCTAAGTATTTTAAGGAATATGTTTCTAAAACTTCTAAACATAGTTTTTACATTTATTAGGATACTACATTTTTCAAAATTTTGATTTTGACTTACATTTTATAAAATGTGTTTATTTTTTGTAGTCACAACGCACAAATTAGACAGCCCAACTGGCTGGAGTAACCACTCCTTTACTGTTATGTATATATTAAAAGTTGCTTAAAAGAAAATGTAGTGAGAAAATCTGCCTGATGAGAAAGCGCATAAAATACGATAAATCTAGATAATAAATGGACGATATTTTTCGGAAATATGAGACAACGATTAAATGCTGAGAAATATTTATAGGATTAAATATGTAATATGAAATTGATGGCATATTATTCTAGTCATAAACTGGACTGCGTCTGGCGTCAGAAGCCCTTATAGATAAAGATTCGTCTCTCCCGCGCTTCTTCATATTGGTCTCATTTATATTGTTGCCTTATAAACCATGTAAATATTCAATTAATGTCGTGAATTCCAATAAAAATCTCCGGTAAGTACTCATAGCCCATCTCTGTTTATAAATGATGACTAATTGTCATTTGCAAGCAATCCACAATCGACTGTGTTTGAATGTATAATGAACTGAGATTTGGTATTACGCTTCCAGTCGGAGTAAATTTTCGACATGAATAATAATAGATGCTTACACAGCGTCATCTCTACCTTTAACAAATGCTTCATAAACTGAGTAACTTGACAGAAAACGTCTTAATGAACACTGGATGTTGCCAGTCTGTAATTGACACCATGGTTGACACGGAAAAGCTGGGGAAAATGCTTGATCTTAATTAATTGATTGATTATATTATGCTAAATTCGGAGAAACTGAATATAACCAAAATATTACCCCAATATATAATACTGAACATTTAAATTAGTATATCTTAACTCTTATTCTTCTTCTTCTTCTGTCATAGAATTCTGAAGGTCGTGTCCCTGAAAGTTCTTCATGGATTTATGATTTTGTGCATTTGACTCCACGCTATAAGATTTCCAGCTTCTCTCAGGGTAAGTCTCACGGGGAGATGAGTAAGAGCACTTACTTGGTCACACCAACTGCTAGATGTTCGGCTACGGGATCTCTTTGTCTCGACCTTACCCATAATTACTATTTATCTAGGTCGTTTGGCGGACGACGGGTATTATGACAAAAGTAACAGAATTCTTTGGTAAAAACGTCTCTTAAATTCTTTGGTAAAAACGTCTCTCGATAAAAAGAATCATACAGCAGATGAATAAAAAAAAATCAATCAATTTATTTGTAATTTATAAAACAGAGAAAAAAATAAAAGTAACAGCAAGAAAGAAAGTTACAAAAAGATCTTCTCAGCATTTTACTGGCATTGGCCAGCACTGATCTTCCGTAGGAACACCTGGTTCAACATACACACGGTCACACACCATACATATATTCCCTAACAAATCAAATAAATATGAAAAAATAAATAAAATCAAATAAACGAATTAAGCCAGTTACCTGCCGCACATAAGAAAAAAATGCCCAAAAAATAATTCGTTTAAGAGCGATGAGGTTGGTTTATATAAAACTACTCTTTACTCTTCCTTTACTACTCCTCTTTCTTCTGACCATTAAGCAATTTTTTTTATATTTGTTTAAATCCCCGAAAAGTGCACTGATTCCAACATTTGGGTTGAATGTAATATTGTTCCAACATTTAGGTGCTATATATCGGAAACTGCCTCGAAATGAGGCTGATGGGTGGACTTGCATCGTCAGCAGATCCGCACATTGGCGAGAACCATTATACCGGCCGCTCCCCATGATAGTTTATGAAAAGATAATGTAGAACTTAATTTTTAATAATACCAAAAAGAAGACATATGCTAAATGCAGCTTGCGGCGCTGCTTCATTTTTAATAAGCCATGCTTGTTTAGATATGGTGTGTGTGACATGAGCTCACATGAGACAGAGTATGAGTTGAAACTATTAAGTCCTTTCATTACATAAAGTATGGTATGAGTGCTTGGATGAGTTGTTCCAATTAATGCCTACCTCAAACTATAACCACCGCACTGCGCGCCACAGATGCGAAGTTCATCCGCATTACTTGGATAAAGTGCCTTTTAAGGTGTTTCCATATAACTACAATATGGGCTTCCGGCTTTTTCAAGCGAGTCCTTAGGCGACAGTAGCCACCTACCATCAAGTGGACCGTCAGCCTGTCTGCCACCTTTAATAATATAAAAAAATATGAAATTGGCGTTTAATATGGAATATGCAAAACAAAAAATAAACTATGAAATTATGTAAAAATCAATTAATATATATACCATTGCTATCTATGCACTTTCGCCTTTTCATAGGTGTCATTTGCCATTTCATCGATTCTTTTGCTGAAAAAATTGTAGGAGCAAGAATTAATAAAATCTTTGAAGGCGGTTTGGACTCACACCGAAGCCTGACGTGATTTGCGATGGATCCGTTTCCATTTTCACTATTACTTTTAATTCTGAGGGTCTCCGGCCGTCCACAGACTTGCTCTGAAGGTGGAAATTTCTAGATAGAAAACGTTGGAACCAAAAACTTACCGTATACACGTCATTAATCCCTACATATACACGTCATTAATCCCTGGAGCTGTTTCTGCAGCACTGGTGAGACGGTAGAACTCGTGTTCGTAAATACCGATCAAAAATCAAAGTTGTCCATATTGTGAACAGACGCTGTCAAAGAAAAATTACAAGACGCAATAACAAATGAATTATTAAATTCGAAACGCAATCACACGAACAATATTTGAAATAAATTTGAATTGGGAATTCCTCACTAAACGCCAGATATTGAGATCAAAGTTGCCAGTTCTACTAAACGTCAATTTCATGTATAAGTACCTAATATTTTATAGTTTCACAAATCAATTTGGCATACCTATGAAATGTCATACCGTTCAAATAATTCAGAAAATTTGTAATCACTAGTAGACACAAATAAATATGTATGTACACATATAAAGGATTCAAGAATGTTGCGAAGTAGAGAAATTGGTCTCTAGAACAACACGATTGAAATACGCAATAAACACCAAATGTATTCTGGGAATTTTCCTTTAACAAATCACATGCTAAATACATTCTGGACAGCGAACAGCTATTTTACATTTCGTTGGGCAAGATTGAATGAACAAACCCTTCTCGATTTTGCAACGGCAACTATCGAAGCATAAGGGCGAGCTACCTCCCTTGCTTCTCCTTTCGGTTCCATGTTTTCCTGTGTAGCATTTTAGCGACATAAATTCCGACCGGCTATTTACCGTAAATTAACATATCCGCGGGTATTCCCCAGCCAACAACCCAAATAACTCCAGCGTTATATGAATAACATTTCAAGCGAAATACTCTTTTTAAAAGGAGAGCATTCGGTTTGTATTGTGGGTTCTTTACACGTGTTTTTTCTACTCTTCTTTCTGTTTGTTGTAGGACAATTAAAATT
Source organism: Bembecia ichneumoniformis (assembly GCA_910589475.2). Taxonomy (NCBI): domain Eukaryota; kingdom Metazoa; phylum Arthropoda; class Insecta; order Lepidoptera; family Sesiidae; genus Bembecia; species Bembecia ichneumoniformis. The sequence continues at coordinate 14,257,289 of OU342526.1, read as the reverse complement.
GTTTTCAATTAAAATTTAAAATTTAATTAAAATAATTAAATTCATTACAATGATGGATTACATCACAATATCAAGAAAATTACCTAAGTAACATGAAGTATTCGCTGTTTCACATTGAATTACTAATATACATAGTTAAAGGCACAATCTAGATATTGATTATTATGATAAACTAGCGACCCGTCCCCGGTTAGTGAAAACCGAATTAAAATCGGTCTACCCGTTCACGCGTGTGACCAAGGGAAATGGGGATTCATTTTTATATATATAAAAGATATAAATAAGATTATTGAAAAAAATTAGTTCAACTAGTGGCCTCTTCAGGCTCGAATCTTCTAAACATTTGTGTTCTTACATAATTTACAGAAAATAAATAATTATTAACAAAGGAATAAATGAAACATATTTTACATTTATTTATAGCTTTGTATTTGAAATTTTCAAAACAGTTTTTTAAATTTTATTTTGATGCACATTTTAATAGCTCTATTAGGCGTTAAACATGTATTTACTCGTAGGCCAGTATTTAGGTTAAACGCGTTGAAGGTTTCATTCAAGCATAATATATACAATTTACATTTGTTCCCAAATCGTTGACAATAATCTAAAATTGTTATTTTTTTGAGAAGTGCTATAGTTTTCTTATTTAAAGTGGTTTAAAAAGGTGTAATTTCATAAATTTTACTAATTTTTTTTCATAATTTTATATATTCTTTTTTATTGGAAAATTTATAAACAGCGGTGGTTAGATTGTGCTGTTAAATGTATTAAAAACAAATTATTAAATTAGATTGTGCCGTTAAAATGTATTCACTCAGTGTTAGTGAATATTTATCGGTCTATCAGTTATTACTACGTCAGTTTTACAAAAACAGTTGAATTCTATGGCCACTGATCGACTGGGCTATAAATAGATGGGGGTGAATAAAAATTAAAGCTTTTAGGCCGCAATTTCGTCCGCGTCCCTCAGGAATAATATTCTGGATGAAAGACCATATGTCTTGTTTTGTACCCCATACTAAGTGTATGCAAAATTTCATGATGATCGATTCAGTAGTATAGACCTGGAAGCGTATCAAATAAACAAACTCATGTTCGGAGTTTTTTAACATTAGTTAGTAATACAGTGATTTGGTAAGTACTGAAAAAAGAGGTTAACCTGGAAAGTTCTGGAAGTTTTGAAAATTGGTGATTTTATAGATATCGAGGTGCTTTTTCCAAAAATCTACTTTGCTAAAATAAATTATATACAATAATAATTAACAGAATACTCTAGTTTTCTAGTAGTTCAACTTTGTGGCGCTCGTATGCTAAAACTGTTAATTTTACAAGAAAAAAAGGTTACTTATCTTCTTCTATACATATAATAAAATCGAAAACTAGCCATGGCTGTACATTAAATATTTTTTCAAAAAAACAATTTGTACACGTTGTAGGTACTTATGTTACGGAGGTCAAAAAAATAGTTTTTAGATTTTTTGCCTGTATAACTGTGCGTTTGTGCACGCTTATCTCAGAAACGGCTTAACCGATTTGAATGCAGTTTACACTGATGTATTGTAGCTAGCTTCCCGTAAAATTTAGTTCATTCCAATCGGTTTACAAACAAAAAAGTTACGCGCTATACTGAATACGACGCGCACTCAGATTACATAAATTGTAAATTAAACTAGAGATATATTTTTAATGTTACTTTTGCATATGGATACTGTAGGTAATAAGACTGACTGCCCAAATAAATTGCTACCATCCGTCACAATGGACCAGAAATTATAGTCGGAAACAAAGGTGTTGCCAATTTAAAAATAATATCCCTAATTGTGTGGTTTGTCGAAAAGTAGTCTGTGGCGTGGTTTGACCGCTACAGACTACTTTTAGAAAATATTACAGTGAAACATTACAAACCAGTTTTCCGATTTTAAATTATGTACGATCAAAGAAGAATATATTCTACTTCAAACAGTTCTATTAAAATTAGCAATACTTTATGTCTGAGATTTGAAAATATTTGAAAACATTTATTTTAACAAAAATAAAGCTTGTTACCGAGTTCGTTAACGCAGTAAAACCTATACCTCCTCGTACAGAGAAAAACCTATCAAAATAATGATATCAATATATTATATAAATTCCTATCCAATTATCCCTTATCCCAATCCTACTATGATCTGCAGCGGACTCGCAGCACTTGTGGCGTTGCTTGTGTTATAGGCGTCCGTAGCCTCCTACCATAAAGTGGACCGTTGATCTAAAAAAAAAAAAAAATCTCATCAACTTATAACCTATGTCCATCCTTAACAAAATTTCGCTCGATTACACTTAAAATTTAAATTAGAATTTATTAAAATCAAATAAAGCTTGGCTCAATATAATTAGTATACTTACATATTTCATCTTCCGATTGAACAAAGGCGAAACGCTAATATACTCCTGTGTTTTTCGGCGTTATATTATAGGTAGTTAGGTTTATACAATTTATTTCTAAGAGCTTTCAGCAATTTATCAAAAATAGCTGCAAAAGTATCTCACAGCTTAATCAAAATGCTCTTTTAAGTGTGTCATTCAGTACAATGAAATAATTCTGCCATTTGGTTTTACCAAAAATAGCGGAAATCGATTAAGTACAATTTACACCAACACGGAATTCCTATTAAGAGTGAAAATCTCAAACCTCTTAGTTCATTGTAAATACATAAGCAATCAACGGAAAATCAGGGATATTTTCAAACTGCTTAGAAACATTTATGAAATTTAGAACATTAGTATAAACCTTTTTTTATGAAACACGAATGTTTATGAACGTTTGTTTAAGAAAAATTTCAAAATATGCCTAAGATTTTTACATAACTTCTGTTTTTTTTTAATTTTTTTTTTTATGTTAAGATCGGCAGACAGGCTGACGGTCCACTTGATGGTAGGTAACTACCGTCGCCTATAACACAAGCAAGGCCAAAGCTGCTGCAAGTGCGCTGCCGACTACAGTAGGATTAAGGATAAGGGATTAGGAGGGGATAGAGAAATAGGCTCGGGCATCCCTTACTTACTCACCGAAACACAACAGCACACGTGCTGTTATTTCACGGTGGTCTTCGGTAAGGTGGTGGTTACTGCCGCAAGACGGGCTGCTCAAATGACTGCGAAACACGGTGTGCCCTGCCACTACTTTCCAAATTCAGACCAGATCTAAATTTGAAAAGTTCATTTTTCAAAGTTGACCCAGCCGGGAATCGAACCCGGCGCCCTAGAACAGAGCGTTAAGGCAAGCACCATAACCACTCATCCAACGGGCTCGTAATAGGGCGGTACTCAGGCTTACGATCCACTTGTTGGGAGTTGGCTACCGTCGCCAAGCAAATGTCAACGGGAACTAGGGACTTGGCTTTGACATCCCTCACTGAAGCACCAAAATACAATACAATACAAGTTTCTTTTATACAAAAATACATTTATTTTTTTGCTCAAATTTCAAACTTCCAAATACATTTCGTCTATACTTATAAAATCGTTTGGTGATGACTGATGACTATCAACGCACAGCCAAAACACGAAGTATGTATAGACAGCTGAAATTTGCATCCGCTAAGAAAGGATTTTTAAAAATTTCAATTGCCTATGTAGCCGCGGGCAGGTTGATAGTTTTTATACGAAAGTTGCCATAATATTGTATACAATCGATTTTCAATAAATTATACTTTTTTTCTGTTATTTAACTTTTTCCTCTGAAGGCAATACCCGATGTCCAGAAAAATAGGCCTTTTTATATTGATTTAACAGGAAAATAGATACATATTTAACTAATATCATTTCTGATGCATTTTCAGACATATATGAATGATTTTCGCACGATAGAAAAAACAAACCGAAAAATCAAGCCAATTTAATTAATAAACATTTTATAGTTACGATAATTATTGGGATGGCTCAGTAAAATACCAACTTGCTGCACTCGACTCGGTGGATCGCAGAGTTAGGAGGCTCATTGGCGATGATACACTAATAAGAACTAAGCTGCAGAGCCTGGCACATAGACGCAAAGTTGCCTGTCTGTGTGTATTCTATAAGATGTTGTTCGGAGAGTGTGCTCGAGAGCTGCATGGGATCATACCGCCTTCCCCTTTCTTCTATCGGACATGCAGACGTACGCGGCTGGTTACCATCCTAACCTTGTCGAAATCCCTCTAATTCGGACCTAGCGCTTTAAAACATATTTTGTGATGCGCACTGCTAAGGATTGGAACTCCCTGCCCGATCTGTATTTCCGAGCTCATATAACCCAAATCTTTTCAAGGTTCGAGTGAATAGGCATCTTCTGGGTGAGCTCGCTCCATCGTCGGCCTCATCCTTCCTACATGGATGGATGCTGGTCAAAAGCAAACCCATCTTTAATAAAAAAATAATTTTTTTAAAAAATATTCATTAATTTCGAGTGAAGTTTTGGGTTATAAAATGTACTAAAGCTTTTGAGAATATATTTTTTATATTGGACATAAGAGAGGCTGCCATAAGTGGATATATGCGAATCCGATCCGTTTATGCAATCATATTTCCGAACCCGGTAAATTAATCTTTTTTTCCGAAACCCTGGTAAATTTAAATTTAACTGGTAATTCCAAATGACGATCATAAGAGTTTCTTGGAGAAACCTAATTGATAAATAAATATTTTGATTTTTGATTTTGATATACTAAGAGTGTTTGAATGCCCGTACCCACGTTTGAAGAGTATAATAATTACTTTTCAGCCATGAATTTCGTCGATTTCTTCCACAAGCTGTTTATATTGTTCAGTAACTTACTCTTTTATAAGTATTTCATTTGGGAGAGCATCTTATCAAGCGAGTCCACTAGGATCGCTGTCATTATCAAAACTTCACTTGTGAAGACATTTCCCAAATTTTTACAGATATTTTACCATTTATTTCATTTTATCAATTCATGTAAGGGTTTAAATTCAATCTGTTCTAGAAAGAAAAGATTATTTTGAATAACTTTATTGTATAATCTTATTATTTCTCGCAAATTTTCGCGCCAAGGATTATTTGCTAATGTGAGTTAAACTCCCGACTGGTATCCATATTGAAGGCAAAGCCGGAAGTATTGTTAGTGTTAATGTTAATATTCAGTATATAAATATACAAATTTTTACATAAGCAATAAAAATATCACACAATAACAAATAGGGAGCTTCAAACTAATTGATATGTTGCCACCGTTCTCTTATTGGGCGCTCAATTAATATTATTAATTAAGATGGTGCGCAGGTGTGATTTAGACATTAAATTACATAAGGTACATACTAATTACTATTATCGTAATACCTTCAGTATTACCACAAAGCTGAATTCAACATTTCATCATACTACAAAAAGCCATTGTTTCAAAAAAATCCCGAATGTTTATGCGGAAACAGGTACTTGCGGGGATATGCAATGTTCGGGTGGAATTATTCATTCAAAGACGCATTTGATGAGTTCACGTGAATATGTGAAATGAAAAAGTTTTTAATTTTGCAAAAAAGTTTTTGTTCATAAATTGCTCTGTTTTAATTAATTATGTAAGTTGTATATTTAGCCGTTTCACTTAATTAAGGATGTAACTCAGTAAATTAAGTTACACTTAAAAGTAATCTGTCTGCTTTAGATCAATATTCTTTCTGAAAAATATACCATCTATATTTTTAAAATATAGATGGGCAAACTGATATAAGACTTCGTGAGAAAAAAAGGTAAACATTAACGTCTAATTTTAATTTAATTCATCACCAATCCTCAAGCTCATATTTTACTTAGCCTTACTAATTGGCCTCCAACATGCTCAGACCTCTGATTTCCGCATCTACCAACTACCAGCGGTAGAACCTCGGGGCGAGTGGAACTTTTACTCTCTTTGTAGATTCGTACACCTGCTGATTTCTTGACAATTTTTCACTATTAGTGATTAATCTATACCAATATATAAAGCTGAAGAGTTTGTTTGTTTGTTTGAACGCGCTAATCTCAGGAACTACTGGTTCGAATTGAAAAATTATTTTTGTGTTGAATAGTCCAGTTATCGGGGAAGGCTATAGGCTATATAACATCATGCTACGATCAATAATATCATATATAAGCAGTGTCCAGTACCGCGCGCCCGCCGTATGGGCTGCAGCGAAGCGTGGCCGAGTTCAGCTAGTCACTAATATTAATCATTTAATCATTTCTAATTAATCGCAAAAACTTAAGTCGCAAGTCTGGCTTTAAAATCAAATGAGTAGGATGAGAGTTCCTTTCACTGAGCTCCCAATAGTACTTGTTTTCCTAACCTTTATGGCTTCGTAGCTTTTCTTCACATGCTCAACCAGATATAAATATGTATGCTGCAGTTGTTTGTTCCGCAATATTGATTCTGCGATCGTTCGTTGCCTCCACTGTAAATTGTCTGATTTTTAATATTTGTTTACAGTAAAAACCGCTTCACGAGCTACTGTGAAACATTATAGTAGAGGAGACCGTGAAGAGCGACCTTCACCGATCTGATAACTCGATGAGACATATTTTTATCAAGTATAATTTATAAACAAATATGCCTATAATGACTTGCCTATCGAAAAGTGTTCATAGCTATTTTTAATTAAATTAATTTTAATCCATTTTCTTTCATCATTATAGTCAATGTCTCATCGAGACATATTTGTTTATAAATTATACTTGATAAAAAATATGTCTCATCGAGTTATCAGATCAGTGAAGGTCGCTCTTCACCGGCTCTTAGACATTAATTAAAAATGAATACCATGCGAACTAAGGATGCGATTTCGCACATTTTTAAAATTTATATACACAATTCCATTCGCGAATATATTGTTATGTAATATCGTTAGGGAGTAAGTAATATTATTATGAAAAAAATACAACATATCGTCTGAAATGTTTGACGTTAAAATCCCTTTGTATTTTCTGTGTTATCATTCGGCCTTTTGTCATCGCAAACCGTCAATAATATTGATATGATGTTACAATTCTTTAAAGATGTCAGCAATCTCTTTAAGTAAACTAAAATATTGAACAGTTTATCCATAAGACTATTTGTTACAGGTTTTTACTGTAAACACTTGAAATATGTGAGGTTATATATACAGGCCCGAAAATTGCCCCGAAAAATGCTCGTAATCCTCTCGTAGAAAACAATGATTACATTGGTGTAATTTAACCCCACTCGTATGAGGGTCAAAATTAACCATTTTCGAGAAAATCGAGGTTGAAAATTTTCAGAGATTATCCAGATTTTTGGTATTGGGAGACTGTAAAAAATAACTGGGAACATATTAATCGGAAATTTTGTATCATTTAATAGCCACATAAATAAATAACACAATAAACTTAAAATGTATTTCATATTTGTATTTTGTTTTGCTCTTTGGTCACCATAAGTTACTAAATTTTTTTTTTATCTTCATACAAATGTTTTTATCATCGAATAAATATATGAAACTTGTAAAAAAACATATAGATAACTTCCTTGTGTTCTCAGCTATCTAACAAGGTAAAATGATATAGCAAAATGGCAACAATTGGCACGTCCAGAAATGATAATGTACAAAAAGCTCCGCCTTTTTCGATGATACCTAAGTGTTAACTTTTGTAGACTTACTTTTATTTTAATAACCATCTACAAAATGTATGGAACTTATTTAAAAAGCATTTAAATCACTCACTAGAGCTGTGTTAATTATCCAAAAATTTAAAATAATTAAAAAAAGTATTTTTTTAAATAAAGGAAGATAAATATAAATAATTTTTAATTAATAATTTAACAATAGTTTGCTCCTCAACAAGATATTCCAACTCTGAACTTGCCATTGGTACACCTATAGAACCTATCAGAATCCAAGGGTTATTTATAAAAAGAATATTTCACTAGTTATAATAAATAATAAGTATACACTGAATAATAAGTATAATATAATTTATTACTCTGTTAATTGTTACTAATTAAATGTCTTATTTGAATGTGTTAACTGAAATGTATGAAAAATTTACATCCTACTATTATTATAAAAGCGAAAGTTTGTGACGATGGACGGATGGATGTTTGTTATTCTTTCACGCAAAAACCATTGAAGAAATTTGAATGAAATTTTGCACATATATAGTGTATTACCTGCTGGATTAACATATAGGATGTTATCCTGTTTTATTATTATCCTGGAAAAATGTTAGCTTTCCGAAGGATCGTCTAAAATATAAAAAATTTGGCGCCACCGCCGTCGTCACAGGGATACGTCGGGCATTATAATAATCATATATTTTCTCAGATGTTAGATTTTTCATTTTTCTAAGCGGACGAAGTCGCGGGCGCCAGATAGTAATACAAATTTTCTAGGTCTAATTAATATTTGAAAGGAAAATTCGAAGGCTTTGTCGGTTTTATATCAAACGAATATTCCATGACACTATATTCTTACAGATTAAATTAGGTTAGGAAAAGATGCTTAAATATAAAAGGAATTCTTTACATTCAAAATCCTCGGAAAATTTGCTTCAAATTTATTATCACTTATTTGACTTCGCCTTTACTATATTTCTAATAATATGATACTTCTACTTCTTTTCGTTTGGCTACATCTAAGGTTATTAAAGATTATTGACAGACCTCCTAATAAACTTATTTTCAGAAAATATTATTTCCATCCGGCACAAATCTCTCATAACACGCTATGATGAAAGCTAGTATTTACCTTTTAGGGTTCCGTACGTCCGAATAAAAAAATGGAACCCTTATCTCCGAAACTATTGAACCTAAAATTTTGAAAAAAAATACAGAAATTAGTTTTCTACTTACAGATTATAGAAAAACCTATAAGAAGTCCATGATATTAAAATAACATGGTATATCACTAAATATTGTGCGGATAGGTAACATCGTACGGAACCCTCTTGACGCGAGTTCAACTCGCACTTGTCCCGCTTTTTTATACAAAGTTCGTCAGACAAACTCGGTCACTGCAAATGTGCTTCCGACCATAATAGGATTAAGACTCTGGAATCCCATAATTTTAGGGTTCCGTATTTTATATTATGATCGACAGACAAGTAGACAGTCCACTTTTTTATAGATAGCTACAATCTCCTATAATATAAACAACGCCACATGTGCTAAAAGTGCGCTGTCAACGATAGTTGTATTAAGGATAAGGGATTAGGAAGGGATAGGGAAATGGGTTCTAGCATCCCTTTACTCACTCATCAAAACACAGAAGCTGTTGTTATTTCACGGTGGTCTTCTTTAAAGGAGTGGTTACAGCCGTTAGAAAGGCTGCCCAAATGACTGCAAAACGCAATGCGAAACTGTATAGTGTTATGTATAGTTTTTTGAAAATAATTGTGTAAATTTTATAAGTACATGAGATTTAAGTTCGCCTCTAAAAGAAGCCGAAAGCGAATTATGCCTTGTCCCGTTTTAATAAATCTCTATTTACAATTCAGCACCCGCCGAGTGGAGGATGGAGGGGAAAGGCTTAAGCCAACACATTTTTCTTCATTCGCGAGTGTGTGCTAACAAACTTGGTGTCGTCGGAGCCGCCCCCGTCTCAATCTCAATCTTACGAAATTCGGTTACAATCATATTACTGAGATTCACCAGTTATTTTTGGCTTTTCAGCTGATAGCTGTTTCTATTTTATATATCGGGCCATTGCGGGACAGTCTAGGAGAGTTAGAGAAATATATTCTAAGAATCCAACAAATAAATATTTTTGTATTCCAAAAAATAAAAATAAAAAATAAAAATCATATGTTTTTTCATAAGAAATTTTATTTGTAGGTGGAGGATCTTAATCTTATCTGGGACACTGATGCACTTTACTGGTAGACTAAGTTATAAAGATATGGTCTTTTGTTAATATATCATTAGCATGTATTATTCATTAAATATTTTACCGTTGTTTGTAGTTTCAATACATACCTACGTATTTAACTAAATAAGGATTAGGGTACGAGGTGGAGTAAGTGACGCCTTTTTTCAGGAGAAAAACTTAACGCCTAACTATCGACCGTTCACTTGATGGTGGTGGCTCACGTTCCATAAAAATTTCATTTAAACTAGCATACTGATACAATTAACTGATAGGGTAAAGTGTAAAGGAACGGACACCGAAACACATCAGCAATACTAATGTTGTTATTCATGAAACCAGTTAGTTATCTTCCAAAAGAATATATTTTATCTATAGACAAACAAATAACAATATGAATCGCTAAATGTGTTGCTAAGCTCAAATCTCGAGAACCGACTGGGCAAATTCGGCAGCGTACCTACCCCTCTGGTGTTGCTTGTGTCCTTAGGCGACGGTAGCCACCTACCATCAAGTGGACCGTCAGACTGTCTGCCACCTTTAATGATATAAAAAAATATATTATTTAAATTCCGAGGAGGAAGAGAAAATTTAAAAAATTACCCATTTTCTTATTCTCCAATTTTAACAGAACGTAGTCCGATCAGTTAGTATACGTATTATTATTAAAATTCGATTTGTAATGTCTATTGTGAACAATGAATAACTCAGATTGTTCAGAATATTTATTGTGAATTTGATTTATTGCTTGCAACTATTGCAGTAAAGATTTTCTTAGTATTGAGAACATTATGCCTGCGGCTAACTCTGTGGCTTATGCCGTTAAACAGATTAGACGCCTAACAGATGTCGATACAGGTAGAATTGTTTATTTCAATTACTTTCACAGTATAATGTGTTATGGGATTATTCTTTGGGTTAAACGCTGCGGACATAAATAATCGGATAATAATAATCTTCATTCTACAAAAAAGAGCCACTAGAGCCATCTACCAACTTGACAGTCTTCCCTCCGAGAGAAATTCAAGGAAATAAAGATTTTAACTGTTGCTTGTCAGTATATTTATGAAAATTTAATTTATACGCATAAAAATATTAGTCAATTTAATAACAATACTAGATTTAAAAATGATATTGATAAACATAAAACGCGACTCTATGGGTCAGTGTTTACGGTTTTATAATAAACTTCTTGAGATAATAAGAGCCTTACCTATAAATAAATTTAAAAGTGTAATCAAAACCAAACTCTGTTCGAAAGGTTATTATAAAATCGCAAATTATTTAAGCGATAATGAAGCCTGAATGTAAACGATTCTGATCTCATACTATGTTTAGTATTGTGAGTAGTACTGTAAGTAATTTGTGTATAATAATTGTAATTCTTTTATATATTATTTTAAAGATGACAAAAAGAATGGTTCTTTCAGGGTTTCTTCTCAGGATCATCATCATTTTGGCTATTTTTTTCCGAAACCTTGGCAAATATATAATGGTCTTCAAAAAAGTGATCTTGTTATCCTATTTTTGAGAAATAAATGATTTGATTTGATTTAACAATCTTATAAATGCTTGAAATTGTAGATCTTTCAATTGTTGTCAGAAAAATATTAGGTCGGGGAGAAAGACTTTTCACATATAGTTTGCATAAAATCTCTTTGGCTGTACTATTAGTATCTGTCTAGTTTTAATGACGTTAAAAAGGTTACATATCAAAAAAAGAAACAAATTAGTAAAATTTTGTTATTTCATGGAACAAAATTTTTTTTTCATGGAATTTGCCATTTAGACATATACGGTAATAAATGTAAATAAACTTTGAAAATAATGTATTGAATTTTCAATTAACATGCTGTTTTATATGATTTGCAATTTATATTGAATTTTCATGTTAAGTTGGGAATGTGTTATTTCTTAAAGCTAATAATTAAGAGTTACAGCTTATTTAATAAACATAAAATGTCTGCTTGAAAACACGCTAAACATCTTAATTAATATGTATATTTTTAAAATATTCTGATCGGTTTTAATGATTATTAAAAAAAATCACTATGCGATGTCAACCAACACACACATCTTTGAGAGAGACATACAACGAAAAAGAGCTTAAAAATAATAGAATATAATACGACTTCACTAAATCTAATCGTCTTAACGTAGGAACTGTGAAATTGGATTTTCACTAAATCCCGCTATTCTAGGTAATTCTGTGTTTTTCCTTAAACTTATTTTTATGCGATATATATTTTAAGGACACGTTTAAAATGCTATTTTTAAATAATCTTAAATGACTGTTAAATCATCCATTCTACACTATATACATATAGTCGTTGTCCGCCTCTGTCTGTTTCTCCGCTAACTTCTTCTTTTCATATGGTTTTGACTAATCCTAAAGAAGGCTTTCTTATATTATTTAAAAAAAAATGCATCCGAAGGGGTAATTTTAACTTCATACGAGTATATTAAAGTCCAAACTGATTAAAGTTTATTAAACAGCATAAGCCATGTAAGCGCTTAAAAAATCGTGATCTTTGACAGTTTTATTACAAAAAATTTACTTTTTTTTTTCTCAATGAAAAAGACTATGGTTCAGAAGAAGTGCAGAAGACAATGGTTTCTCAAAGGTTGAAGATGAATATTGCCTGCGTCTGTGTTCCCACAGAACTACAACCTCAGTGTCTTCAAAGCCAGGGTAAATGGGCATTTACTGGGTAAGCGTAATCCACCTTCGGCCGCATCTGCAGCGTGGGGCGAGATAGTGGTCAAGCGCTACCTTGATTGAATAAAAAAAAATGCTGTGCCCACCCCAGTAAAGGGAATTCAACTCTTGAAGTTATTGACGAGTACATATACTTTTATTGATTTATTTACTCTTTTTTTATTTAAGATCGGCAGACAGGCTGACGGTCCACTGGATGGTAGGTGGCTACCATCAAGTGGACCAAAGCTGCTGCAAGTGCGCTACCGTCTACAATAGCACACGTGCTGTTATTTTACGGTGGTCTTCTATAGGGGGTGGTTACTGCCGCCAGACGAGCTGCCCAAATGACTGCGAAAGGCAGGTGCCCTGCCACTAACTAACACTTGGAACAAACAGTCCAATAGAGCCAACATCGAGAAGGAGGTCAATCGTGGAATCCAGCTCGGATGGGCAGCGTTAGGAAAAATTATGGGGTAGGCCTATTACCTGCGACTGGAATTACCTCAGTTCTTTCCAACAGTATTTTAAAAAAATGGTTGTCTTTGTCTAAAAAATAGCTTAGAATATTCTAAATGGTCTCAGCTTTCATGCTTTTAAAATTTCACAACCAACCTGTAACGCAGAGTATTGACTATTCTGACAGCCGATTTATAACATTTGTCTTGATTTTGAATTTTTGTTGAAATTATTGAAATTTTTGTCTTGAAATTTTTGTCTTGGCGAAAACCATCCAGTGGACCGTCAGCCTGTCTGCCGATCTTAAATAAAAAAAGAGTAAATAAATAAACATTCCCCGTTTATCCCTCTTTCCATTAGCGAAAACCGAATTAAAATCGGTCTACCCGTTCACGCGTGATGCCGTGACCAAGGGAAATGGGGATTCATTTTTATACGAGTATATACCTATAGAAGATACTAGCTGAGCCCGCAACTTCGTACGTGTGGTATTCGGTATAGCACGTAACTTTTTTGTTTATAAACCGATTGGAATGAAACAAGCACTAAATGATACAGGAAGCTTGTTATAACATCAGTGGAAACCACATGAAAATCGGTTAAGCCGATTTTCATGTGATTGTCAGAAACGGTTAAGTCGTTTCTGAGATTAGCTTGCACAAAGGAATAGTAGGCAAAGAACGATTTTATTATACATATATGATGAAGAGTCTCCAGCCTAAGCTGATCATATAGATCTGAGGTCAACTTAAATTGGAACCTTCCAAATTGACTGATAAAATCACTGAGAACTGACTATTTTTAACATTATATAAACTTTCAATCATCATCGTTTTACAGATGATAATATATAGTTAACTAAAGTTTCAGCCAATCCAACCGAAGAGTTATTTTATTGCATTTTTATCGAAAAAATGTTGGACGTGATTCTTTATATTTACATAACTTTTTTGTTTGTAAACCGATTGGTATATAACAAACACTAAATATTTTCTATTACCATTAAAATTTTCCATTAGAAACAAATGTATGTTTTGATACTTTAAAATGTTTAGAAATGGAAACTAAACCTGCACTAAAAGCAATTTCTAGTAAACACGAAAATATTTTACTTTTTTAACTTTTATCATTTCGGATATCATGAATTTCCAAATATATTTTAATACGAGGGTTCTTTGGGGTCAAATAAAATAAGCAAGAAATATGGACTTCCCCTAAAAGGAAAAGAACTTGAAACAGTTAAATGTTATCCTAAAATGTTGTATCGTAATGCACCATTCAAGAACAAACCCAGCTCATGTAGGTTGTCCGTAGGGGTCACTCATAAATTTCAATGTTCTGTACCGCCTTGCGCACTTTTAAGTGAAATATCTACTCCATTTGGGAGGCCAAGAAAGCAAACTACTTGATAAATTACGATATGCTTTTCCAGCTCAAAGGTGACATTGTCACTTCTAAACTCAACGTTGTTTTTATGACTTCATTTTTTTTTCCAAGTGCCCTTAAATGTGACGCAGCTGTTGTCATCTTGTCAGACATCGATATGCGAATTTACTCGTACGAGTATAATCCAAATTACTTGGAGAGTTTAAGAAATGAAAATATTGAAGCCTAAGTATTTTGTCCTCGCTTGAGTAGAATAAAACAACTATGTAGTTATTTGGACTTGAATTTCAAACAAGATAAATCTAAAAATTGCCAGTTAATTTGAGGGGAGAATTTGAAAGACAAGTGGTCAATCGTCCTAGGAATACCGCTGTTTTTGTTTTCATATCCGCTGCAATTTATAGTTCTGCCTCTGGGGGGTTGCAACAAATACCAACGTATACGTGCACATTTCCTTTTGAATTTACTAAATAGACTATTGAATATTTTTGTAGAAGTATACACACGCTAAGTATTTTTATGAATGATTGAATATTTATTATAGCAGTTTGAATAATTTCACATTCACATCTTAATTTTCTTCCATTTTTCACATTGTGTTATTTTTAACACAAACAATTCCCCACTTAAGTAAGTTTTAGGTAGTGGTAGGGCACACTGCCGAAGTATCAGTAATACGATTTACTTGTACCACACTGCGTCTCGCAGTCATTTGGACAGAAGACCACCGTGAATTAACATCATGTGTGCTGTTGTGTTTCTCTATCCCTTCCTAATCCCGTATCCCTTAATATGTGGCATTATTAGTGTTATAGGCGAGGGTAGGAACCCTACCATCAAGTGGACCATCAACCTATCTGATGAAATTTACTTTAAAAACTTTAGGCATTCAATATTATCATGTAAGCTTTATCATGTAGGCTTGCTGATCGAGGATAAGTGCTGCTTCAAGGTAAGTATTTAAAATTAATAGAATACTTATATGTACTCTCAACTAGAAACTCTGCAAAGTACCTAATTTTATTTAAATGTAGTTAAATCTTGCAAAGATCACTAATATACAACGATAATACCAATAATACTGTTATTTTGTTATTTGATGGAAGTGGGAATATTGTAAAATAATGTTATGAATAATCTATTTACATAAGAATGAATCGTTAAAGTGTTGCTTAGCACAAAACTCGAAAAACGCTTGGATCAATTGAGTTATTTTTTATATATTCGTTGAAGTGTTGTAACCGCGAAACCTCTGCGGGGCGTTAGGGCTCCGCAGGCGTTCCAACCGTTACTCATGCACCGACCGAAACCCAGGGGTAGACACTACACGAGACCTGTGTACTCTCGAGGGCGCCAACTACTTGGGGGTGGACTTAAACAAAGGAAAGCCAAGTTCAATCACACAACACTTTAATTAAAACTAAATTAAAGATACACAGAATAACCAAAGAAAATATACACAAATAAAGAAAACAATTTTGATGGAAAGGTCCTAATCTTCCTCGCTGAAGGCGGGGGATGCTCTTGAACATTCACGGAAACACAAAGAAGCACTCAGACCACGTCGAAGTGATGCCACGTGGCCTGGTGGCTCGGCGAGGGGAGATGTCGATAGGGGATACCTGTCGACACGTGGATGTCGTCGCCTCCGACTGCGACGCAGCGATAGTCCAAACCAGTGGTGGCTTGGACTGCACGAAGGCGAGACCGACCCAGGAGCCGCAGCGTAGATCGCACGCACGTGTGCGGATGGCCCGATTCTCTCTTTAATTTGTCTGGCACTTGCCAGATACTTACACCGTCGACTGGAAATACTACGTATCCGTGATCTAACGGCTAAAAAGCGATAAAGATATTTTAGACGATCGCGTGGTAAGTGAAGCACTAATGCGTATCGCTAATTATCCGAGAATCTTTAAAGACCCTCGAGCTCCTCTTCTCTCAAACGCCGGGTGCCAAGAGACCGCGTGGCTGCTGCCACCGTCCCTCCATAGCTCGGCCGGAAGTCCTGCCAGTTCCTATGGGCTTATCTCATCGTTCGTGCATCGGTCTAACCCTCCTCCGTCGAGCCGACATCGATAGATGTCGCTTCATATTGGTGCGTCAGGACCGCAATCGTGCGCCCGTCAGCAACGTCGTAAGGTAAATACCGTCATACTGTAGATGGCGGTTATAATCATAATCTATTTTAAATTTAAAACCAATTAATATTAATTTATCTAAACGTGCCAAAAATTTGTCTGACACTTGCCAGATACTTACACCGTCGACTGGAAATACTACGTATCCGTGACCTAACGGCTAAAAAGCCATAAAGATATTTTAGACGATCGCGTGGTAAGTGAAGCACTAATGCGTATCGCTAATTATCCGAGAATCTTAAAAGACCCTCGAGCTCCTCTTCTCTCAAACGCCGGGTGCCAAGAGACCGCGTGGCTGCTGCCACCGTCCCTCCATAGCTCGGCCGGAAGTCCTGCCAGTTCCTATGGGCTTATCTCATCGTTCGTGCATCGGTCTAACCCTCCTCCGTCGAGCCGACATCGATAGATGTCGCTTCATATTGGTGCGTCAGGACCGCAATCGTGCGCCCGTCAGCAACGTCGTAAGGTAAATACCGTCATACTGTAGATGGCGGTTATAATCATAATCTATTTTAAATTTAAAACCAATTAATATTAATTTATCTAAACGTGCCAAAAATTTGTCTGACACTTGCCAGATACTTACACCGTCGACTGGAAATACTACGTATCCGTGACCTAACGGCTAAAAAGCCATAAAGATATTTTAGACGATCGCGTGGTAAGTGAAGCACTAATGCGTATCGCTAATTATCCGAGAATCTTAAAAGACCCTCGAGCTCCTCTTCTCTCAAACGCCGGGTGCCAAGAGACCGCGTGGCCGCTGCCACCGTCCCTCCATAGCTCGGCCGGAAGTCCTGCCACTTCCTATGGGCTTATGATAAGCCTAACGTCGTAAGGTAGTTATACCGTCATGCCGTAGATGGCGGTTATAATCATAATCTATTTTAAATTTAAAACCAATTAATATTAATTTATCTAAACGTGCCAAAAATTAACGTTACAGTGTGAGTAAGGTTTATGTGAAACAAAAAATTGGAAAAATGCATTCGTGCGAAGCCGGGGGCGATCCTCTAGCTAGATGAATAAAACAATAAATTAATTACTACGTCCTTTTACAGAATTAAATTATTTTACACGATTATGCCACTTTAGTCGACTGTGTAGACTACTTCAGCTAGACTAAACAATATTAATGAAGCAAGGAATTTCGCTTAAATAAGTATTCTTTGAAACACGAAACACAATTAACAAATTCAGCACTACACCAAAAATAACAAGAAAAGGTGAACTAAAAATGTAGCTAATGGGCTATAAAATGTAATTGAAAAAAGGTGAATGGATGTGCTCACTCGTACACTGAAAAACATCAGCAAGTGATCGATTAAAAAGGGAGTTAAAGTTTAGGTTTATTTTGTTGCAGATGTTTTCAATCGTGGATATAAAAACATTGTGTGAAACAGAAATTGACGAAGAGTAAATAATATTAAATCGATTCTAACTATAATAAAATCGTAAACGAGCCGTGTCTGTACATTAAATATTTTTTCAAGAAAACTTAAGTTACCGAAGTCAAAAAATCGTAGAATTTTTTAATGTTTGTGCGTTTGTGCACGCTAATCTCACTGGTGTATTGTAGCAGGCTTGCCATAACACTAAATACTAAAAGCTTTTTTTTTCTTTTTCGTGAGTAAAAGTCTTTTAATTGTGACGATCAAATTCTCCCTATTTGCTGACTATCGGTCAGCAGCGCACTTTCAGCGCCTGTGGCGTTGCTAGTGCGTTAATAAGGCGCCTAACATCATTTTTAAAGTGAAAATTCTTTAGGCACTTAGGGCACTTTTTGGGATGCAGAAAAAGCCCTGAACTTTTTCCTAGTAATTCAAGTCGATGGAAACCGTATAATTAAATAAAAAAATTTAAACGACACAATTTTTTTGCAATTTAAGAAATATTATGAACTTTAAAATAATCTTATTGTGTATTCACGGTTGTACTCCCACTTGTCTGTTGTATTTTCAAAAGTCCAATCCAAAATTTAACCATGTTTTAAAATTTAAACTGATTTTAGCAAAAAATTTTGCTCGCGGACATGCGCCACTTTTTTTTATGTTAAGGTCGGCAGACAGGCTGACGGTCCACTTGATGGTAGGTGGCTACCGTCGTCTATAACACAAGCAACGCCAAAGCTGCTGCAAGTGCGCTGCCGACTGCTGTAGGATTAAGGAAGGGATTAGGAGTGGATAGGGAAATGGGCTCTGGCATCCCTTACTCACTCACCGAAACACAACAGCACACGTGCTGTTATTTCACGGTGGTCTTCTGTAAGGGGGTGGTTACTGCCGCCAGACGGGCTGCCCCAATGACTGCGAAAACGCAGTGTGCCCTGCCATTACAAGTAAGGTAAATTTGATTTTACATATATTCATTGAATTCTATAGATAAAGAAGTCTAAACCTAAAATTGATAGAGCATACGTATCTCACATAAGTTCACCGTGAATATTCAATTGGAAACTACCAAAAATATTGGATACGGGTGTATTGAAAGTTGTTCGCTTGTTCCTTTTCTTCAAACATTTACCGAAGGCTTTGTTTTAGCTTTTCGATGTAGGCACGTTGAAACATAGGGCCTAATAAATAATCCCTCCTGTCGGATCGCTTCCCTTTGCTTCGAGACGGTGTCTACGAGATGAGGAAAACCGAGATTTGCACCATAAACCCGCTGTCGCCGGAAAACAGGCGAATATGTGTGATAACATCTTACGCACAAAAGGAAATACGAACAATATTATACGGTGCGATTTTCTTCAAACAATTGCAATAACATTTTTATTACGGTAAGGGATAAATCGTATACAATTTTATAAGTAATTTAAAATTAAAAATTATTTTTAATTTTTATCTTAATTATAAGATAATTCTATTGTATTTTTGACGGGAAAATTTAACATAAAATGTTTCATAATCCACCATAGCACATCTTAGAATATATTTTACTTAGTGTGCTTATTTTTATTGGCGATTAGCTGTGCCCGCGACTTCGTACGCGTGGTATTCGGAATAACGCCTAACTTTTTTTGTTTGTAAACAGATTGGAATGAAATGTACACTAAATATTACCGGAAGCTTGCTAAAATACATCAGTGAAAACCACATTCAAATCGGTTAAGTCGTTTCCGAAATTAGCGTGCACAAACGCACAGACAAACAGACAAAAATTCTAAAAACTATCTTTTTGACTTCGGTAACATAAGTGTTGTTTTTGTTTTTTTTTAATATTGTTTTTTTTTAATAATTGTTTTTTTTTTTTAATATTTAATGTGCAGACACGGCTCGTTTACGATAAACCGTATGTGCCATTAAAAGATCCGTCAGCTTGTCATTAAGATCACTTTATTGAATTTTAATTTGTTATTTATCCAGTCTATACTTTCAAAGGCTTTAAGCCTTTTGAAAGTATAGCCTTGAACCTTCTTTCTTCGGTCCATAAGGTACAGTCCACCTGATGGTAGGTTACTGTAATTGCTTATAAAAACAGAGGATAAAGGATAAGGCCGTTAAATTGGAGTAGGCTTTGGCATCCCTTGCACAATTACCGAAACATAACAGCGAATGCCCCGCTATTTCCCATAATCCCTTACGAAGTATTAGAAATTCGTAGAGCGCTGCTGACCCAAATAGGATACAAGATAGATAAGTTGGTTCTAAACTCACATACTCAAACAAAACACCACAGCACAAATGGTATTGCACGGTGATCTGTAAGTTCACCGTTGCTTGGTTAATGTTTCCAGATGGGCTACTCCATTTATAGCTGCGTAACGCTGTGTGCCTTGCTGGTGCCTTATTTTCACTAAAAGTTTAATAATGCAAGATACATTAACCACACACCAGGTAAATCGTATAGTTATCCATTTCAACCAGTTTCACCAGTCAGATGATCATAACATGAACAGACTTTTTTACGTGCTAGGAAACTATTCAAAACAAATTCTAGCTCATGCGAACCATTTCTCTTACACACTGTTTTTTTTTAATCTATAACACAAGTAACGCCACAGTTGCTGCAAGTGAGCTGCCGACTACCATAACCTGATAAAATGAAACAAATTGAATTAAGAGCTATTAAGACGGATTTAACAAAGGGCGAATATATAATTAAAAATGACAGTTGTCAGTCATCAGTCTTCAATCACTAGTGTGGCCTGGTTACATACATTTTGCGACCTATATTTTAACAGTAGGATTAGGATAAGGAATTGGTTAAAAAATGGGCTCTGTCATCCTCACTCACCGAAACACAGCAGCACACATGCTGTTATTTCACGATGGTTTTCTGTAAAGGGGTGGTTACTGCTGCCAGACGGCTTGCCAGATCCAGACCAGAGCCAAATTTGGAAAGTTCATTATCAAATTTGACCATGCCGGGAATGGAACCCGGGAACCCTAGAACAGAGCGTTAAGGCAAGCACCGTATTCACTCATCCAAGGGGCTCGTTCTGCAGATTCTGTTCTGTTGATTAATACAGTTCTCTTAAGAAATTATTAAGCGAATTGAACATGGAAGCCGAAGACCTTAATTAGGTCACGAACAAAACGATGTCGAACATGGGACTCCATTAATTGAACGACTTCTTTCCTTTTACCATCGGCGTCGCGGAAACGAGGAATCTCCTTAAAATAATTACTTGTTCCGACTTCCATTAAAACGTTTCGCATAAATTTGTTAAACTTGAATTGGGCAATAAAAAAAATTATACTCAAATATACCTACACGGTACTGGCCTTTATATTTTTCATATTAATAGGTATCTCATTCTTAGACCTCTGCGCTCGGTATAAGGTTATTGAAAATCGGAGAACTCCACATGTCTTCGACGATTCCTTTAGATTTCCTCAAAATGTATTTCATCACTATTAAAGCGAAATTAGTACTAGGTAATAGATATATTCTATGATATTAAATTAAATATTTAATATTAATTATTACATATATTTTCCACTTTTATGGCGAAGTTCGGGAAGTTTTGGAAAGTTTTTTTTTATTTTAAAGTTGGCAGACAGGTTGACAGTCCACTTGATGGTAGGTGGCTACCGTCGCCAAAGCTGCTGCATTAGCAACCGCGGCCGTGATTCTGTTTCTGTAGATTAAAATTTCATTGTGGTCATTTCATTTCATTATAGTTGAATTAAAATTACAATGATTTGTCGATTTAGTTAATCGTATTGTACTCTATAAAATATACCGGTCACCAGAGACACTGCACATACATTAATGATAACAAAAAGATTCTCGAAAGAGGTTCAAAATTTTTCCCTTTACTGAAACAAACAGAAGCGAAAAATGTAGGTAACTAAATTTATTTCAAAAGACATTAAAACTCGCTACTAGAAGCGAAAAATAATCTTAGTAAAATTATTGCCTACAAGATGTACCGCGACAGATAGGCACTGGTCGGGGATTACTCGCTTTTAGGGTTGCCCAGCACTGTTGCTTAAATATACATTTAAATTTTACAATTAAAACCGCTTTTATATTTTTATGTAATTAAGACTCTGTCCGTGATTAATCCCGTGATTTTCCACTTTTGTTTAATAATTACTGATTTGCATAAAGCCATAAATTTATAAGGTAACAGGAAGAATACTTGAAAAAAAAAATCTTGTTCTACTTGAACCTGAACACATAAAACGTACAAAAAATCTAATCTTTGCCCACTGATCAGTGTAGAATTGTAGATGAACTCGAGAGTAAAGAGTTGCCCTTTTAAGGATATTTTTTTTTGTCATTTTAATACTACGAAGAATTCTTGGACCATTTTGAAGTTACGATTAAGGAGAGAATTACCGTCTTACTACAAAAACATTAAACACACTTTAAACAGGCTTTGTACACGTGGTTAAATAAAACTTTACTACAAAAGAGTGTCTAGGCATTGTTTAGGGTTAGACAATGCTTGAGCATTATTTAAATTTAAATACCGCCAGATGCTTGATTAATGAGTGTCTATCTAGTTAGCGGCTTCTCCTTGGACGTGCTGTCAAATTTGTAATCGTTTTGCGTAATATTAAAGATTTCTTTTGGTATTTGAAATGACTATGGATATTTTAAATTCAATTGATTAGGATTATTTATAAGGATACCTAATTTTCGAGATTACGATGACGCAACGCCGCGCTCACGTTTTTTATCCATGTTAATAATAATAATTGGAATTTATGAAAATAAGAATAACAAATCCAACTTGACATTTGACAATTACGCCCGTGTCAGTTACGTTCTATTAAGCGCAATGTTTTTTGATATAACAAAATTTTATAAACAATCTAACGTATTTGTTGTAATTTGTGCCTTATTCCAATTTGATAATTTACTTATATCATTACTATATTCCGTAATAATAGTTTGTGAAAACCAAAATCTGCGTAAAATGAAAACGACATGTATTCAGGGCGAGTGACTGAATGAATGTTTGCCAGGGTTGCCATAATGCAATATCATTCTCGTACTTTAACACTATCTACAAAAACAAGCGCTAAACAAGGTTTTGTGGTAGGGACATTTTAAACGCTTGCTAAACAATTTTTAAATAATATACATTGTCTGAGTAAGCACGTGTTTAAACAGTGCTTATTTATTTTTTTGTAGTAAGACGGTTAGAGTCTATTTTTTCAAAACGATAAAACGTATAAAGTGAGATGGAAGTTAATAAGGGACTTAAGATTTCCGGGGTTTTTATGGAAATAAATGTAAAAATTGATGAGTAGGTTACTGGGTATAGGGCTCGGAATTTTATTGTTTTCATAATTTTTGAAGGCACATAGGCATTAATTTATGTGGTATATAGTATAGTTAAGTGTCTAATATTTCTTTATAAAAGATTTTCTATAGTTTTATAACAATACTAGCTGCGCCCTCAACTTCGTACGCGTGGTACACGGTATAGGGGGTAACTTTTTCGTTTGTAAACCGATTCGAATAAAACAAACACTAAATGTTACAGGAAGTTTGCTACGATACATCAGAGGAAGCCGCATTCAAATAGGTTAAGCCGTTTCTGAGAACGCACAGTCTTTGACCTCGGTAACATAAGTCTTACAACGTGCACAATTTTTTTTACTTTTTTTTATGTTAAGATCGGCAGACAGGCCGACGGTCCATTTGATGGTAATAATAATAATAATAATAATAATAATAATCTTTATTTGCTGCGACCATGGGTACTATTTTTATTGGTAATTGATCAAAGCCGACCGAGTCCGTATTGCTTAAGCTGCAGATTATTTTATGTACTTCGTTAGGATCTGTTGGTGCCAAAAATAAATTATTGTGATTATATTAGTTTTCCATGTATAGTGTCTTTGTTCTTTATTTAAATTTGTCAATTCCACAGGATTAGTTATAATTCTATTATCAGTTTTTAAATTCTTTATGTAATTTATTTTATTTCTAGCCTTCTTTGATTTGACGTTCCTATCAATTAAATTCCAGGTAGCTTTGCATACATTTTTTGCACATAATATGTAATATTCATTTTTTATTTTTTGTGCATTTCTGAGACATCTTTTATATACTGTATTGTAGTTATTATAATTGTCTTTATTTGTTTTATTTGGATTTTTGTAGTATTTAAATCTAAGTTTTCGTCTAGTTATAGATGCTCTTCTTATTCCCTTTGTTATTCATGGAGCTGGTGAGTAGACCTTCTTTTGTATCCGAATCATTGGAAAGCACAACTTGAACAACATAGTAAATTGATCATAGAATTTATTAAATGCCAAGTTTGTACCATTTATCTCGAAGACATCTCTCCACGATATGGTTTCTAAGTATTTAAGAAACTTGAGTATATTATCTTTACTGAAATCTCTTCTATTTACGTTATATGCTACAGGTGATATTTCTTTGGAAGGAATCGGTACTGTAAGTAGTTGACCTGTATTGTGGTCAGATAATTCTAGATTAAGAATTCGGTAGGTGGCAACCGTCGCCTATAACACAAGCAACGCCACAGGTGCTACAAGTGCGCTGCAGACTACAATAGGATTAAGGATAAGGGATTGTTGAAGGACTCTGGCATCCCTTACTCACTCACCGAAACACAACAGCACACATCCTGTTATTTCACGGTAGCCTTTTGTAAGGGGGTGGTTACTGCCGCCAGACGGGCTGCCCAAATGAGTGCAAAACGCAGTGTGCCCTGCCACTACTTTCCAGATCCAGACCTGAGTCAAATTTGAAAAGTACATTTTCTAAGTTGACCCTGCCGGGAATGTACCTATAGATGATTTGACAGCATGGGGACATTAGATAGCGCTGAATAACATTAAGGTGCGTCCAGATTATGTAACAAAATATGTATAATATATTATAAAACATAGAGTTATATATGTATTGTTGATATGTCTTAATGACAAAGAAGAATTACATGTTATTAATATGTACAACAATATAACATTTGCTCACGTAATCACACTCTTGATGGGATCGAGACTATTGTAGACTGTGTACAGTCTTGTTATATAATATGTACGTGTTATACAACAAAGTTATGTCACATGTCACATAATCTGAACGCACCGAGGATAATTGAATGTATGAGCTTATCCATTGGCTACAGATCAATTAAGATGAAACAATAGATGTGCCATAACACATGGCAAAAGTCAAAGTTTCATGCAATGGATATTGAAAAATTCTTAATGTAGAGAAGAATTTAGTAGGATAAAGTACTAGGAGGGGATAGGTTCTGGTATTTCTTACTCACTTACCGAAATACAACAAGCACAATTATTATTTTATAGTGTTTTAAAGAGGATTTTTAAGCCATAAGCGTTTCTCAATTATTGGCTGCGATATTGGCTTCCGCCCACGTTAGCTTAGTAAAAATACAGTTCACTAGCTTTTGCTCGCGATTTCGTCCGCGTATCTTTAGAAATTATTACTGGCTGATAATTTAGCTTTCATTAAGTGAATTTTTTTTTTAAATCGGTCCAGTAGTCTTTTAATTGAATTTATTAATTTTCTATTTATATTATTCATGAATTTTCCATCGTAACAAAGGATTTTTCTATTTTCATAAATAAAATAATTAAATCAATAAGACCTTTCCGGAAGCACTAAGTTCGAATGAAATTGTAATGTTATTTTAGGGGCTTAGTGAAAATGAAATGTCTTTTGTTTGAGGTACCTACTTGTAGTAATTTCTGTGATTATTTAGGTAAGTTTATTAAGTTTAATAAAAATTCGAAATAGTTTTTATTTTATAATATACTCGCACTAAAGTATTAGTAGATAAGTTAAAAGGGGAGCCTTGATGTAATTCGTAGAAAAACCAGAAAAGTTCTGGCGGCCATACCTATGTAGATAGTTATTAAACAATAGCAAAGAGTTTATTGAATCATCTGGCCTACGAAAATTACAATAATATAATACAAAAATGATATCAAAAATTTGCTTATAGAAGTCATTATGATACAAAAAAATAATAATGTAGGGTACTACATGTTTACAGTTCTCATAATTATCTATTATCTAATCAAAACACGGGTAGAATAGAAAGATGATGACATTCGTATCGTGTTATTAATACTTATCCAGTTTAATGGTTACATCAAGGTTGATTACATACACGTAAATTCCTCTTTAACTTTTCTTTTAGAAGTTACGTCCAGTGTTGTTGCGAATATGGGTATCAGCGAATAAATCAGCATTGTTTTTAATATCAGCATCAGCAACGATCGATGCTGATTTTACACGTCATAACGTACACGTCGTAACGTGTTTGTAAAAGATGGGAACTAACTCGAGTCACGTGGTGTTTTAACCAATCACAGAAAGTTATACCACAGTCTAACCATACACGTCATACAGTCAGGCACGTTAAGCGAACTCGCTTCAGTTTTCAGGCTCGAACATTGAGCTTTGCTCGACTGTGTGATGTATATATGTTTAGACTGTGGTTATACATTACAATTATAAAGCTGTGCAATGCATATGAAACTTATATACTTTTCGACGTAACTTACGTCGGGTATGCTAAAAGTATAAAAAATGCCGTGAAATGCCCGAACATCCCTACGCTTAAATCTATTAGTTATTTAATACGTTGTTTTTTTATAAAATTATTACATATGTTCATATCTTAAGACGAAGTCCGCGCGAAGCCGCGGCTTGTAATATATTAGGTACGAATTACAAAAGAAATTATTCCATTCATACTATAATTTTGAAACATGATCACTACTTAGAGAAAGTTGTTAGTGTTGGTAGCTGGAAATTGCTTAATTAGAAATGCTGTCGGAACCTACGCAAACTGAAGTGCTTGTTCACGGTTCCGCGTTGCCCCGAGAAACTTATCGCCGAAGCGTGCGCCTTTATCCCTTCCATTTGGAAAATATTTATTTAGCATCCTTTCCTTAAGCCCCGCGCTCAGGTGCGAGGTAGCCCCAACTCAAATAAGGGGCAAGCATTTAAATGAGGCACTCGTACTCATTAGACTTATGGATGTAAATGGAAACCTTTTCGAACTTCAGCGAGCGTATTTGACTTTTATTTATTCGATCTTATCATTACTTACCAGAGAGCCAAGTCAATTTCTAAAGTAGTAGGCAAAGATACAACTGCATAACAAATGCTTTTCACAGTCGTTGGGCCCCCGTCTCTTGCAGAACTTACCTTAGGCAGGAGCGCGTTGTGACAGGGCCCAAATGTAATTTTTTTTTTTTTTTGGGAAACATTCAGCGTCATTTATCTAAAGTAAAACATTTACTTATGTAAATGTCGTCAGACAGGCTGACTCTCATTTGATGGTAGGTGGTTACCATCGCTTATTAACGCAAGCAATGCCAAAATGTGCTGCCGATGTTGATAGGATAAAGGATTTTGATAGGAGGAAGTAGGGTAGGGGACTATGGAATTGACGTTTTAGAGAATTAGTGGGGTTAGGTAGCTGAAAAAAGATTCAGATCTGGCAACCAATACGCTCTTTTGGATTCAAATAGTACATGGGCAAACGAGTTTAAAAAGACCGACACATTTTGCGATGCGATTCTATATGTTAGTGATTATTATTCAGGAGAAAACGCGCTTTCCAACGGTATGTTTGACATTATCATATACCTATATGATTAATAATATCAGAAATATTTGTAACTTTATTAAAATTATTGATTATTATTTTGATTTTTTGAGACATTTTACTAAATAACTTAGAATCCGTTTTATGTACCTGAAAAAGTGTCACATACTTTTTTATTCACCAAAAAATTACCGTTGGAATACCGTTGGAAAATGAGTTTTATCCTGAATAATAATCACTAATAATGTATAATCGCATCACAAAAATTTGCGGCCATATTGATTACGTCATAAACGCCGCTAGAAGGCAGAAAATTTTGTGTCCAGGCTTTTTAGACTCGTCTACCCATGTACTATCTGAATCCAAAAGGGCGCATTGGTTGCTAGACGTCAAATATTTTGGTATAATTTTCAGCTACCTCACCCCACTAAATAAATATTACAATGTTACTAAAGAATAATAATAGTTGTAATTCTGTTCAATTGAGAATCTGTCGAAGTGAACTTGAGTGTAAAATGAGTCTGAAAAGCTTTTCTTTTTCACAAACCTTTTGTATTGTAAAAATCAAGAAAAACATAGTTATAATTATGGAGACTTAGACTAACGAAATATCTTAGACCATATACTTATGCTTAAATTCGATTGATTCTATTGTACATATTAATTCCTACCTAGAAAGAAAGAAAGATATATATTTGCTTAAATGTGAATACAAAATAAAATATACGAGTATTGATAATATTAACAATATTGACAACGGCTGCAAATTTTAACTCAACTATAAAATTTACAATTTTTTTAAACACTACTTTGATATCATACTACATTTGTATTCAGGCTGAATAGATATGTATCGGATTGTTATTCGGCTCTTACATAATTTACCTACTCTTATGCAATTTTCATTTCTTATGTTACGTAATGGTGCACCTAATATGTAATGCGTCATATAGTTGAATCGTTATGTTGCTTATATCAACAACATCTTAAATTAACTTGATTCTAATAACTTATTAGTTTTATTTTTTTTAATAAAAATATATATTTTTTAGTTTTACTTACTCTTAAAATTTAATAAAATGAAAAATAATTACTTAAAATATCCTTTCAAAACCATTCTTTTTTTTGTGTAAAGGTCTTCAGACAAGATGACAGTCCACTTGATGGTAGGTGGCTACCATCGTCTATTAACACAAGCAACACCATAGGTGCTGCAAAGTGCGCTGCCGTCCTTAGTGGAATTAAGAAAGTATTAAGAAAGAAGAGAAGGGATAGGGAAATGGGCTCTGACATCCCTTACTCATTCATAGAACTCATCCTTTTCTTCTGACTCAGAAACTCTGTTGACGCCAATTGTCAATTTAAATTAATTAATAAAATAGTTCGCTGTGTGTGGTATGTGCTCTCTCGCTCCCACCATATACCTATTCATAGTCTGTTACTACCGCAAGTTATGCCACCGACCTATTTTATGAAACCGCGTTAATCTAAAAAAAACATCGCAACAATAACGCGCGTAGACTCATCCGCCGATCTCGTCCCTTGAGATTTCAAATTATTTCATCTGCTAATGTTATCAGGCATTGTGCTTCCCGCCCCGCGAGTATAATCATTAAAATGGTGAAGTGCTGAAGCTTTTGGACTCTGTGTGTAACGGACCCCTTGCAGTCTTCGCTGCTGGAGGACCAAACAAGAGGTAAATGACAGTCTTCCTTTGTTTCCTAGTTCTTTGATTACATGTAGGTACCACCAACGAAAAATACAGTTCACTTTTATAATTGGCCCACGTAACCAGCATCTTTTCTTTTCAGAGACACGTAATTAAAAGATAAATATTACTCATTAATAAATATTGCCAAATAAATAACAGTTTCGTTTACAGAAGCTGAACAGTTTAATGTTATTTCGAACCGGGTCTTAAAATTAATTCTTCATTTGAGAATGTTTTATATCTAGGTACAGACGGTTCGGACCTCAATCAAAAATGTCGCAAGATTTTCATGAGAAGCGAAATAGAAAACGATTTTGCTCGCTTTTAATTAAGTCACGAACATCACACGATGCTGTTGAGAGGTTTTCTTGGGGCAGGTAATCACGTTTGGAGAAGCATTAATTCAAAACTCTTCTTCAACACTCAGCAGGATTGCTGCGAGTTCCACTTGAGCACGTCGCTCGAAACTCGGACAGTGAATAAGCTATATTAGACTGTGAAAACACTCTATAGGTTTTTAATCCCACAAAGTACAAGCATAAGAAAAATGTATTCGTTAATACAAAGCTTTGTTTTGGTCATTCAATGCAAATTTTTTCGTTTAAATTAATAATAAAATTATTGTTTACACTAATAATAATATATTGTTATGTAGTATTGTCAAAATATTTGCACAACCCAAAGGGTAGAATGTAGCAAGCCTTATACATACAAAACCATGGTTGTAATTACCTATATTCAGCAAATAAATAAATTATTATTATGATTATTATTATTAAGAGAAAGGCTTTGTTTTTTTGTACGTTTGTTTGTTTTTAGGGTTCCGTACGTCCGAAAAAAAAAAAGCGGAACCCTTATAGGATCACTCGTGTGTCCGTCTGTCCGTCCGTCACAGTCAATTATCTCCGAATCTACTAGACCGATTAAGTTGAAATTTGGTACACATATCAATTTCTGTGACCCAAACGCAGAGGTGTGGCGTGAATACATGAAATCTGTATATGGGAGGTCATTTTTGGGGGGAAGGTGGAAAATTTAAAAAAAAATTTGAAAACTGCATCGTGTGACATATAAAATGGAAGGTCTTGTTGTGAAGATCTTAAATGTATTTTTTTGTAATTTTAAAATAAATAGTTTCCAAGTTATTTAAGAAAATAGACGAAAATTGATCCCCCCTTATCTCCGAAACTACTGAACCTAAAATTTTGAAAAAAAAAATGCATTAATTAGTTTTCTACTTATAGGTTATAAGAAAACCTATAAGAAGTCCATGATATTAAAATAACATGGTAAATCACTCAATATTTTGTGTAGATTTAAAAAAAATGATAGGTAACATCGTACGGAACCCTCTTCACGCGAGTTCAACTCGCACTTGTCCCGTTTCTTGGAAATGGTCGGGGCACGTAGCACGATTACCAGACGAGTGATAGACCAAAAGAGTAACATTGTGGAAAGGCCCAAAAGGGAAACGCTACAGAAGAAGACCGTACACGAGATGGGAGTACGACATAATCGAGACGGCCGGTCCATGCTGGATGCAAGCAGCCCAAGATAGAGACAATTGGTTTTCTTTGGAGGAGGCCTTCACCTGCAGAGGGGTTCTTGCAGACTAAGTTAATATTAAAATTAAAAAAAATATCCTACCTTAAACATAATATTCTAAGTTATAAGTTTAACATACTAGTATAGGATTAATAGAGAATATATGTATTTAACTGTATTTAACTTTCGCAAGAAATAAAAGGCATTTTTATTTTATTTATATGAGGTAATCTTTGAAACTATTCTCATCGGTTAAAAAATTCTTTCACCAGTAGTAAACAGCAATAAAGATGTTAGGCGTTATATTGCTTATATATATTTCGTCAGGTGTTATATCTTTTATTTTTCAACGCGGACGAAGTCGAGGACACCAGCTAGTAATGGATAAAATCAAACACTACTTAACTGATTTTTTAAAATTTTAAAAATTGTTTCCCCTGTAGAAAGCTATATTATCAGCGAGTGACATAAGGTGTATTTGTTTTTCAAAAAAAAAATAGAGATCTCCACATGAATTGCAATAATGTTGCCCATGGTATTAAAAATTTAGACCACTCGTGTTGAAAAGTATCATTTGAAAAGTCTCAACGAGAACAATCCATTTATATCACCCACTACCGAAACGTCACAAAATACAAAACAAATAACCAAGTCCTTATCAAACCACCATCTCGAGTTGAGATCACAGATAATCACAGCGTAGGACGTATAACAACAAGTTCGTTTTGCGACCTTATTGAACGCTTCTTATTAAGAAATTATGGGGAGGCGTAGCCTATGTTCAGCAGTGGAGATCATACGGCTGAGTTATAATTTTGACATTTGGCCGAAGTCTATTTTTGAATCACAGAGCATTGGAATTTTGCATATTAAGAAATTGTTTTTTGTCGACGCGCAAATTACCTGTTACATGCCTGACTACGAAAGCTAAATAACTGTTGTAGAATCATCAGCGAGTAGCGCTCTGTTGTGTTGTGCCAGTTTGATGTGCTAATGAGAGACATTACCGTTTAGTTTGCACCAATAACCTCCTCTGTGACGAAATTTCGACTGCCGACGCGTTACACGTTATATGTGCTTAGTTTAATTGCGTAGTAACAGTTTCCCTAGTACCCCTTGCGTATCTGTGTCGGCCTACACATACATATTACATAAATATTGACGTTTCCTACGATTATCTGTCGATGTCATATCCATACTTATACTAATATTGTAAATGTGAAGGTCTGTTTATTTACCTTTCCCATCATCATAAAATTTTGCAAAGACATTGTAAGTAGCTACCGTACGTACCAAATAAAGATGTGGAAATAAATATATAAATAATCATTAACGGATGATTTGGAATAGCTCTGAAAAGAGCTGTTTATTAGCGTAGTTTTCTATATTTATTTAACCAC
This sequence comes from Bembecia ichneumoniformis, assembly GCA_910589475.2. Lineage (NCBI taxonomy): Eukaryota > Metazoa > Arthropoda > Insecta > Lepidoptera > Sesiidae > Bembecia > Bembecia ichneumoniformis. The sequence continues at coordinate 14,225,095 of OU342526.1, read as the reverse complement.
TATGCTGGATTCACACTGCGTTTTCGCAGTCATTTGGGCAGCCCGTCTGGCGGCAGTAACCACCCCCTTACAGAAGACCACCGTGAAATAACAACACTTGTGCTGTTGTGTTTCGGTGAATGAGTAAGGGATGCCAGAGCCCATTTCCCTATCCACTCCTAATCCCTCATCCTTAATCCTACTGTAGACGGCAGCGCACTTGCAGCATCTTTGGCGTTGCTTGTGTTATAGGCGACGGTAGCCACCTACCATCAAGTGGACCGTCAGCCTGTCTGCCGACCTTAACATAAAAAAAGAGGCATTCTTCACATCTTCACAAGCCATTGTGTGGCTTCCCAGGATGTGACTGCGCTTGTGCATCAGGGGGCCACACTCGCACAGGATATGCATTGGTGTTTCTTCTGCCTCATGGCAGAAGTAGGATTAGTAGGATAGAGGATTAGGGATTAGGAAGGGACAGAAAAATGGTCTCTGGCTTTCTTTACTCACTCACTGAAACAAAACAGGTCTTCTGTAAGAGAGCGGTTACTGCCACCAGACAGACTGCCCAATTTGTGAATGCGAAACTTAGTGTGCCCTGCTGAAAAACCGCAGAATATTTTAACTAACTAGCTTAATTTTATACAGTAATACTTAATTTAATTTAAATAAAAAAAATCACAAAACTAATTTCGAAGCATCAGTTGTATAGAAGTAGATACCTATACACTACACTTAATTCATTGCGGATTAAAAAATGACAGCTCTTCCAGACCAGCAAAGACAAGAAGGTTGCATACTTCGGACATGTGCCAACGGACGAGAGATTTATTGACATTATGCTACTTATCGTCGCAGAAGGTATTTGTGGTTGCATAATGAACTGTTCTATCTTACGAGAGACAGAGTCGAATATGGACATTTGACTGCTAACGGCCATTCTTGATAACCCGATGGAAAAAAGAAGAATCTATTGCTTTAAACATTTGTAAGTGTTAAAGTTTATTTATTGAATTCTCCAATAATTACGAAGCACATCTATATAAATAAATAAAAAAACGGAACAAGTACGAGTTGAACTCGCCTGAAGAGAGTTCCGTACGATGTTACCTATCCACACAATATTGAGTGATTTACCATGTTATTTTAATATCATGGACTTCTTATAGGTTTTCCTATAATCTATAAGTAGAAAACTAATTTCTGTATTTTTTTCAAAATTCGTTGATTTGCGAAGTAGGTTCTTATGAAAAGAAGATTTAAAAAGTTCCAGTAGTTTCCAGTAGATATTAGATACTTTCTCGATCTGATTTCCACCTTTTTTGATATGACATAAAATTGATATATCATTTTTTTTTGACATGTATATCACTAAATTTTGTGGGTAAGCTGTTAACAAAAACAAATACTTGTTTATTGATCTATTGAGGAAAATTACAATATACTAATTCTAAAAGCATAGTCACGGTGTATTTTATATTAACGCTTTCGTAATATGCACTTAACAGAGTGGCCACAATAAATCTCCTCAACCGTCATAGAGATTCAAGCTAGATCCGAGCTGTAGTAGGAACCAGCCGGCTGGAAAATTGCGAGCTATCTAAGTAGATAAGCAACAAACTAAATTCTATACCCTACACGTGTTGTTTATCTTTACTACTGACACTTACCTTAATAGAAATTTATTTTTAAAGGATTTAAAATAAATTGTTGGTAATTTAAGGCAAAAGGCGCAACTCATGTAATGTTTTATTTGCTTTCTGTATTTAAGACACAGAAATTCTTTTTACTCTTATTTATAAAGAGTTCATAAAAAAAGAATAATATTTTAATATCAAATTTGTAATAATCAAAATTATACTTGCATTTTAGATTCGGATTAAAAGATTTTTTATTTATTTATTTTAATCTGAAAATACTCAAAATCTTTGAGACTATCGATTTTTTGAGTGGGTTCATCTACATACTTAAAGAATTTGTAACCTAAATATCCTTTTTAAATTTGCAAAATTGATATTGTTACGTGCGGGGTGAGTCAAACTGCCGTGTAAGGGCGGAAATCAACTATTTATTTCCACAAACCCAGATGACTTCCAAAAGGGCTTAACTTGTCCGATAAAACCATTAAACTTGCCAAAGTGGTCAATGATTCCCTTAATAAGTCGGTGGTTTACTGTCTTTTTTTTATTTATTTTTTTATTAAAGATGGGTTTGCTCTTGACCAGCATCGATTCATGTAGGAAGGATGAGGCCGAAGATGGAGCGAGCTCACCCAGAAGATGCCTATTCACTCGAACCTTGTCGGAAATACAGACGCCGGCAGGGAGTTCCAGTCCTTAGCAGTGCGCATCACAAAAGATGTTTTAAAGCGCTTGGTCCGAATTAGAGGGATTTCGATAAGGTGAGGATGGTAACCAGCCGTACGTCTGCATGTCCGATAGGAGAAAGGGGAAGGCGGTATGATCTCATGCAGCTCTCGAGCACACTCTCCGAAGTACATCTTATAGAATACACACAGACAGGCAACTTTGCGTCTATGTGCCAGGCTCTGCAGCTTAGTTCTTATTAGTGTATCATCGCCAATGAGCCTCCTAGCTCTGCGATCCACCGAGTCGAGTGCAGCAAGTTGGTATTTTGCTGAGCCATCCCAATAATTATCGTAAAGGTGACAGCAATACTCCATGCAAGATCGGACTTGTGCCTTGTATAAAGAGAGGAGTGTCCAGATGTAAAGCATCGCTTCACTCTATTTAGGATGCCCAACTTTTTGGCCGCTGTTTGGGCCTTGGACTCGATAGAAGAACCGAAGTTGATATATAAGTTGATATATAACCGCAGGTTATAGCTCAACTAACGCTCTCGTTCACCACTCTCCTATTTATATTTGGCGCAAAACGTCTCGATCTATTTCAAATTTACTAGAAATGAACAAGTATTGTAAGCACGGAATTGTTTTTCTATTCCGTAATTGTAAACAAGTCCGTTGAAAGTTAAATGGGGAAATTATAGATAGTGTATTTATAATTTGCAGAAAAACATTACATCCATCCGAAGCCAGGGGCGCGCTAGTATACATATTAGAAACCAAAAATTTTTTTTTTTTGCAAATGGGTATTGACAGGGCCCACTGCGTTTCACAATTATAAACTGGACAGCCCGTCTGACGGTAGTGACCATTTACCACCATGATCACCGTGAAATGACAACACTTGTGCTGTTGTTTTTCAGTGCGTGAGTTAGCGTTCACTTATTTATTTATTTATTTATTTATTTATTATCTAATACATAATCGAATACAAAATATTAAAAAATGTCTAAACCATCTCTATCTATATAATGTCCTTTATCCTATTTAGGTCAGCAGCGAACTAGGATCCTTTCAGTGTTTACAGACGAAGGTCAAGTATGTCATCAGCCTAATACAGGAAAACTATACGATATACCATTATTACAATCTATACATATAATAAAATCGTAAAATCGTAAACGAGCTGTCTGTAGGTACATTAAATATTCTTAAAAGAAAACAATTTGTAGATGTTGTATTTATGTTATCGAGATCAAAAACATAGTTTTTAGAATTTATGTCTGTTTGTCTGTGCGTTTGTGCACGCTAATCTCAGAAACGGCTTAACTGATTTGAATGCGGTTTTCACTGACGTATTATATAACATTTAAGTGTTTGATTCAATCGGTTTAAAAACAAAAAAGTTACGAGCTATCCGAATCCATGCGTACGAAGTTGCGAGCTCAGCTAGTCATGTAGGTAATAATTCCTCAAGAAATCGTTTCTGTAAGTCCTTGCCTGCCCTAAAGCAAAACTTTAATTTAATACTACGTAAACTTTTCAATAATGCCACAGCGTGCAACGAGCAAAGCGCTCTAAGGAGATTTACAATAATTTCAGCTCGATTGAATACGTTCGCCGCAGACTTCGGCTAATCATTTCAACACCGGAGGTACATGACATTATATAAATTTATGGCTGCGAATGAATTGCAGTCCAAGAAATTTCTAGCATTATGACATGTTCTATTGAATTCTAAAGTAGCATTAGAAATTTTAATCTTATGAATATTTTCTTTTCTGAAAGACAGAAAAAATCAATCTAGAATAGGCCCATTACATTTATGCACAGAACTACTGAGGGGAAATAATAATATTATAAATAAGAATGTTTATATTATTATTGCTCAATCACGCAAAAACGTCCCAACGAATTTGGATGAAATTCGGCATACAGATAATTCATTACCTGGATTAACATTTAGGATACCATTTATACTGGAAAAATGTTAGGATCCTGTGGGATTTTCAAAAAAAGAAATTAGAATTTATTAACTTTGTTTTCTAGAAAATTTTAAAAAGCTTTAAAATTTAAAGTTTTCTCAGTTTATAAATAACTAGCTGTTACACGCGACTTCGTCCGCGTCTCTTTACAAAATATTACTCGCTGATAATGTAGATTTCTATAGGTGAAAGAATTTTTAAGATCAGTCCAGTAGTTTTGAGTTTACAAACATACAAAAATACATACATACATACATACTTGCAGCAGCTTTGGCGTTGCTTGTGTTATAGGCGACGGTAGCCACCTACCATCAAGTGGACGTCAGCCTGTCTGCCGACCTTAACATTAAAAAAAAATTCAATCTTCATGGCTCATTTAATTTTGTCAGGTGTTTTTTTTTTATTCCTATATGATCCCTCACTACTTTTTTTTTCTGAATGAAAGCCTATGTCTTCTTCTGTATCCCTGACTACATGTATGAAAAATTTCAAGATAATCGGTTGAGTAGTTAAGGCGTGAAAATATAACAGATAGACAGAGTTACTTTCACATTTATATAATACTAGCTGAACTCGGCCACGCTTCATTGCGGCCCATACGGGCGGCGGCGTGCGCATGGGGCGTGCGGTACTGAACACTGCTTATATACAATAATATTTAGCGTGATGTTATATTGCTTATAGCCTTCCTCGATAAATGGACTATTCAAAACAAAAATAATTTTTCAACCAGTAGTTCCTGAGATTAACGCGTTCAAACAAACAAACTCTTCAACTTCATAATATTAGTAAGTATTAGATTGTATGGATGTAGCAACAAAACAGGTTGCAAATGTGCTACGAAATAAGCTACGCGTCGTAGCACTTCTACAAAGCATCTGCCACATTCTTTTGTGAAACATTGTAGCGCTAAACGAAGTTTCTTTCCTTAGTCCGCCTTTGAATAGAAAGAAGAAACAATACTGCTCTTGTCACCTGAAATAGCTACGTTATTGTTTCGAAATAGGGTTTTAAATGGCTAGTTATTGTGTGCGGTGTGCCATGGATATCAGACTGTTCGAGTAGGCATGCAAGGGCCCTCGGCCGGGCAGCGCCCTGCCTCGACACTCGACCCAATACTTAGATCGACACAAACTTACACCAACATTATTTTCTAAGCTTTAGAGCCATGCCAATCGTTTCCTTTGTTCTAATTATATTTAAAACTGGAGGTGCATTTGTGAAAGAGCCAAACTGATAAGAAATAACATTATCTGTAAAAAAATGTAAATATAAAAATGATAATAAACTACAACTGCTATTACCCACATAAACTTATGGTCAATACAATGTCATGTCAAATTTCCTAGGTATAATTAAAGGAAAAGCAAAACTTTTAAAAATCATAATACTTTGTAAAACTTAAGGACTTCCGACTGATTTGTCATACATACACAATGTTTTATGGAATTATAACATTGTTTATATGTATAAATATCCATCAAGGTTGATATCTAAATTAATTAAATGTACTTATTATGTTACCACATAATTGCAATAAATAGATAAATATTGGCCTCTTAACTCCCAGCCAGTCAGTAATCAGTATACAGCTACTTTTTTTTATTTTTTCATGTCGTGTTTAGTTTATGAAATCAATTTTACAATGCGATTATACGTAAAATTATAACTATAGCAAATCATTTTTATCTGCACGTGGTGTGCGGTAAAAGTCGAATCAATTTGTATTCGCACCAATGTCAACGAAACATTGCATTGTATTAACAAATAAATAAAATAAAAAAATTATTTCCGCTGGCTGAGAATCGCGATAACTCAAAACTGTTACGGTTATCTGTGAATATATAAATTTGTACATAGCATAAGGTCGATGTTACTTTTACTAAGCACGTTGGACATTCCCTATAGACTGTAACAGAAATAAACTTGACACCTGCGAGGAATACACTCCTCTTCGTTAACACGACGGCGTCGGAGCCACTGTGGCCTATATATTAGGATTTAACATTCGCCCCGGTTTCAAGCCGAAACATTTGGCAAGAACAATTTCATTTTAATCTACGTTATAATGTCTAAGTGCCTAAAAATATATTTTCTCTCAAGATTAGAATGACTTTTCTCTAAGGGATTGGACTTTGCAATTCTAAAAAAAATATAAGAGGGCAGACACAGATCAGTTACTTTCCGGTGACAACTTACTTCACCGGGCGAGTCCCACACTCCCACACGCGAGGGATAGTGCGTAAACGTCATTTCCCCTCCTAAAAAAAAGATAAGCCATGAACAACCCATTGATATTGGTCACTGAGTGAGATTATAAAATCCCAATGACAGCAAAGTGTTCAACTCATTGGTCCTGCCATCCCCTATGTATGGATGTCAAACAGGAGTGTTAATTGAGAACTTGTACGAATACAGATGAGGGATATTAGGAAAGGAAAGGGCAATGGGCTCTGGCATCCCTTCACCGAAACCATTTCACGGTGATCTCTGTAAGGGGGTGCCAAAATGACTGTGAAACGCAGTGTGCCCTACAGAGACATCTAAATTCACTTACAAAGTTGGTCCTGCCGAGATTCAAACCCGGGCCCCCGAAACAGAGCGTTAAGGCAAGCGCCCTAACCAGTACTAACCACTTATCCAACAATCATCCCTTTGTTCAGTATTGAACAATAATTTTTTGGTCTGTCACACAAATTAAATTTCCACGTGAATGGGTCAATAAGATAAATAAAAACACAGTTGTTTGTTCGTTGTTTTAATGTTTTCATGAAAAGTTTTTCTATGATATATCTACATTGAATCACGTAAAAACCATTATATGAAAATATTTGCGATGAAATTATTCGTAGCTCCCGAGTCCTGAAATCGATAATTCCACCGTAATTATTATACTAGCAGACTAAATTGATTGAAGGTCATCTCGAGAGGCAGGGCGTAAGGAATATGAGAGAAACAACCTCTTTCTCTTTTGAGGAAAATGCACTCACGGTCCGAGAAATAAGTTTCCTGTTATCGTGACACTAATTAAACATTTGTTATACTAACTGTTATTGGTGGCTCTGCTCGTGTAAACAATTTTATGGGTTCTTATAATGCTATAATCGCCATAAATACTTACCATACTAGGGCTCTAATTCACTAACGCCACTTAGCGATTCCTTACTTCGAAACCACATCATCCCTCAAATTGTTACGATATCTGCTAAAAAGTTATTCTTTTACATATATTATATAAATGCCATGACAAGACAATTGACGTGTTTTGACAAGGTAAGACAAAAGCGTGAACTCATAATTGCCAGCAATTAAACAATAGGAATTTAACCATACAGGAAACGATTTACTGAAGCTTAGTCTAGTAACAGACACGTTTTTCTTCTAGGAGCTACAAATAGCCACTTATTGGAGGAAATATCTGCACACTTTAGGCTTAAATGAAAAATAACAGAAGATTTTTGGAAGGAGTTCATTAAGAACCCTGAACTTTTAATCGAATCTGGGGTAGCTGTAGTAATCCAAACTGGACTTAGAATACCTTAGAATCTATCATGCACAAGGGTCGCAAGATTAATTGCGCAAAAACCCAACCAAAGTTCAGATCTATGCTGTTACTCGCGGCTTGTACCACCTGCCGTTGTTTTATCCCGCGGCAACGTTTTATCCCGGGGATAAAAAATACCCTATGTTTTAAAACGGAAAGTGGTCAAATAATGTCAGCGGAAAATTCGTAAATGAGTAAAAAACTATCCAAACATTTATCCAAACCAAATTATAAGTCAGTTCCACTTTGATTTAAAAAAATTGAGTGTTTTTTTTTAAACTTTGTGGATTTATAGTGAGAAGCAAACGTTAAAATAATATCTCTGGCAAGAAATATTTCACCGCAAATATTTTATTCGTACAATTGTTCAGCTTCATACGCTTTGTAGCGACAATTTAAAATAAACATTAGGCAATAAAAATTTTCTTATTATATTTCTCTTACATTTCAACCCAGGTAAATTAAAATCTCTGTCGTGCAATTAATACGGAATAAAACAATTATGTCGAAAAAAATAATTAATTGAATATTAAACTGACCAACTATACAAGCGTATGTGTACTGTTATCAAAAAATAGAACATAGTCTAGCAGATAAGAACGCAAAAATGTTATTAATGGTATGTTTTTAATGAGTTATAAAAGAAACCGTGACCGTACATACAATAAAATATATCTATCACCCAACCCACCATAGTATTCTAAGTGCAATTCACACTTTATAGTGAAATTATTAACGGCGTATATTTACTGGCAGGATAGCATGGCAAAGATTCTTCGGTATCCCTCTACAAGCAACTGCACTCTATATGTTGAAGACTTGACATATCTCGCCAAGTCTTCCTTCCTAGTAATCATAACGTTGCAAGCCAATAGACTAAATGTAGGTGTGTGAAGTAGGTGTGCAAGTAGGCCGTCCCGTGACCCGAATGTTGCTTCGGTTTCTCAAAGATTACCCAAACTACCCGAAAATAAGACAAAAATGTCACGTTGACAAAAAATAATATGAAAATTGTATTCGCCACAGCGGGACCCGTCACAATCTAATTGGAACAAGTAGAAACGACAAACCTCCAATGAATACCTAAGCTAACTGCAGCTTTATTTTTGTATTAATGGCTGTACCATTAATTTATCACTGAAACTTGAACTTAATTTCATAAACTTAAGGTACATTATTCAGTATGAAGGTCTCTTTGTTTAAAACGGCTATTTCCTACTTTACCGAATTGTTATGACAGTTTTAAGAGACTTTAAACAAAATATCTACAATTTTGCTAGTTAAATTTTAACTTAAAATTCTAGAGTGAGCGTGAAAAGTTAGGTGATAGATATAAAGGTAATTAATCAACTGAGACTGCTAAATAAGTTATAAAAATCGTATGTAATCAATTCAATTGAACATCAAGATTTAATTACGCAATCTAATGGCCTATAGAAATTATGGTTTCTCAAACGAACACTAAGTTGGCTATGAAGGAATGTACGTATATTTAATTCATCAGTAGAAATTCTACGAGATTACACGTTCCAAAGTCTTACATAATTTCACATTACATTGATATGGCGAAATTTTATCCATGTATTTATTAATTCGTGCAAGTAATTACACTGATTCGCAAAAAGCAAACTTGTTGGTTTTTAATAAGGTACAGTGTTGATGGTCCATAGAGGGGAACACAATATAGTGTTTTTTCAACAGAATTACGGCAGGAGATGAATACAATTTGTTTTACTAGCTAATTAGCCTAATCATTTGCACGAATTATGAATAGCTTAAGAGATTTAGGTCTATAGCTTAAACACCAAACTGATCTACGATATGGTAACTAGATTTCAATAGTCCTCGTAAAAAATACGCTTAAGCACTAATGGTTACCGTAAAAGCCTGTCCACACAACGGACATAACGCGGTAAAAATTAAGAAAACGTTTGTATACACAAATTATATACAAAAACATATAAATTTGTATTTTAATAAAGGATAAACAAGCTTTACGACGCATATATAAAGACAGTTTAAATGTTTTAAACAATGCCCGTGTAGAGATATACTTTACATAGAAAATTATAAATGCCGAGGAATTTCACTCGCGCGTATACATTCATATTTTATAAAACTTATGCATACATGTAATACACGGCACTGTAGACAATACACATGATTACTGATTTTGAAAAACTACTCCAAAGTGTTTCTACGCATTTTCTTTACACAAAATAAATTTCATTTCTAAAAAAATAGAGGTTTTGAAGGAAAACTTCAAGTTGTAAATAATACAATTTAAACTTTGCGCCAAAATGCTAGAATAGCAATGGCATCTGTTGTGACGTTACGCTTTCTTAACTCTGCAACAGTTTGACAGTTTACACAATTCAAGCGACATGATGATATTTACGAAACCGTGACGTCATTTAATCGATGTTTCAGTTAACATGGCGGATTGCAGTATTTTATACTTTTATTTTATTGAAAATCTTATTAATTTGAATGTTTTAATATCGTCATCTTGCCCATCGTAAAACTCTTTTAAAATTTTATATACTAATACCAAAAATACAAAACTGTAACCGGAAAGTCAACTACCAATACGAAAGTCAACTAACATAAAAGTAATGCATTTTACAAGCTGTACCTATACATATTATGTTACGATGGTAAAATGATTTTACAAAATTATAAACAAACTTGTATTAAAGAAAAAAATAATAAAATTAAAAACAACTTTATATGGAAAATGAAGCAAAGCCCGCTGGATGGAATGAAAGAGTTGGGAATATTGAGCTTTCACAATAACAACTTTATACATTTCAATACGAGAATTGCGTACACGATAAAAGTGATATTTGTAGAGTAAATTATGGGAAAGTATTCTTCGAATAATTCATGTGATTATAATCTGTAAACGAACCGGATTGGATCCTATTTAGATGTGACTACTTGATATTTTGTAAGCATTTTTGAGATATTTAATTATTATTTTTCTTTCCAAATAGGTACAGGGGATAATTTAATTGCACACCAAAAAAATGATAATCATCTGTAGTGTTTATTTTAAATTACTAACTTTAATCAAAATGCCGAATGATGGTCTTTTCGTTCTGTAGTTTGTATTCTACGAGACAAATTTGACGAGTTAAATGGATTGCATCAAGAATGCATCCAAACTGCAAATATACAGCTGGCTCTTACAGACCGTCTGGAAAGACCTTAAAAAAGTCCATGCAGTAGTACATTCAGCTTATAGATAAAAACACGTCTATTGACAAGATTCAAATTTTCTTGAACACATTAAGAGGGAATTCCATATAATGTACGCATTTCACGTTAAATATATTAATGGTTTTATATGTATGTTTTAATATTTTATATGTTGTATGTAATTAGTATTTTTGGTTGAAAAATAAAAAAGATTTTCAAAAAACACTGTTTTTTGATATGCGATTAAATACTATCCCTTTGACACTCTAATCTATAGATACATTCATATGAAGATATTTTTTTGGCTTAACTAGGAATCAAGAGATGAAACTTATTGTCGATCTTAAGATGTTTAAAAGTTATCCACATATATATTTAAGTAATAAAATTTACATAGGTAAATTTTATTTTATTACATAAAGAATATTATGTAATTAATATGTCATATTCCTTTTCTAATAATAAAATATTACAAATAAATATAAATAAATGACAATTATTTCTTGAAATAAAAAACAGCTTCATTAATAATAATTTGCTGAATTTTTCGTTAAATACAAACTTTTTTTTATTAAAAAGATAATTTAAAAATATATTAGAAAAGCAATATAACATCACAAATAAAATCATCAGAAAGAGTATAGTTTGAGTATTAAAATAAATTCTTATTATGCACTACCGCCCCAAATAATAAAAAAAGACATACACAAATAACTAACCTAAGAAATAACTTGATATACATCAACAATTAACACAAGAAAGGCTTGTATAATTCTGGTAATAAAATATTTCTAATATTTCGTTATCACTTCGAATATTGCCCGTTATTATTCGTAAAATTGATCTACCATTAACTACACATACTAATATTAAAACCTTAAGCTAAATTATACAAGAGTTCTACTTTATATATTAATAAGGAGAAAATCTAAGCTACGTCACTTCGGGAATGTACACATTATAAAATACAATTAATTATATACAATACGATACAATACAACATACAAAATTGTAAATACATTGATTACATTTAAAATATCTTATGGAATAATGGGAATCAAATTAGAGATTCCTTCCTTTGGAGGTACAATTATAAATGAATAATGCATTTTCAAGATTACAAATACAGCATTCCGACAAAAGACCTACGATTTTATAGAGCGCCTTCTCTCTCATATGTAATCTATCTCTTTTTGTCAAAGTTTATTGGCCAGTAATTGATAATACATTTTAATATAATTGTCATCGATATAACTAATAATCAATAATCAATAAAACAGAATGATACCAAACATACAACAAAAAAATCTGTAATTATGATGAGCAAATTGAAAACTGTTACAGTTTCATTAAATAAACAGCATATAAATAAAACGGTTTTATTTTCAGTTAAGTTCACGGAATTATCGATATTTAGTAGTCAGAATAATAGCTGATTTTTAACATGTTTTCTTATTTTATCCTTAGATTTATTTAATCCAAAACTTTTAACTCACACAGTTAATTATAACCTTATAATAAGGCTACATTTACACGAGTTTTCATTTAATAAAATTGTACACACATTTATTAATTTTATATAGCTGTAAAATTAATAAATTTAACAGACGATTATTAAAACTCCATAAGCAAAATCATGAAAAAATCCAGTCTTAATATAGCCTAAAAAATAAATTCTTGAAAACAAGTCATAAAATTTAAACGAAAACAACTACTATATCGTCATATTTACGATATGACATATTGCGCGTGACACGTCCAACATAACAGCTGTAAGAAATACATTAAAATTTCAAAGCCAATTTATCTCTGCATATCTCACACTTTATACTTCACAAATATTCTTTGAAAACATTCCAACACTTACTTGTCCAATCACGCAAACAGTCCAAAAATTGCAATCCATTATAAGTAACGAGTTCGATAAACAAACATTTTTCCATTCACATTTCTTCAACGCACTGCACTAATGTGATGTACACCTGGTTAAATGAGAAATAATAATTATTTTTTATTAAATGAGCAATATACGTATGTAAATAAAGCTAATATTACTTAATTCAAATAAAACTTGCAAATATCATACGAATTATCCCATTTTATATATCACACGTTTCTCTGTATCTTTACGTTTCTTTATGTGAAAGAAATATGGAAAACTTAAACTATAATAATAATATTATATATATTTATTTATAATATTATATAATAATATTATAAATAAAGCTGAAGAGTTTGTTTGTTTGAACGCGCTAATCTCAGGAACTACTGTTTCGAATTGAAAAATTCTTTTTGTTCTGAATAGTCTATTTATCGAGGAAGGCTATAGGCTATATAACATCACGCTACGATTAATAGTTTTATATATAAGCAGTGTCCAGTACCGTGCGCCCCATGCGCACGCCGCCGCCATATGGGCCGCAGCGAAGCGTGGCCGAGTTCAGCTAGTTAGAGATATTTATATGTAAAAACTTTCAATATTCATACTATAGAATTAATTTGGGGCTCTTCCTAAATTAACAATAGCCTTTCCCCATTGTTACAAATATACCTAATACAAGACTAATGCATTTTATATGGATCCTCGAAAAAGAAATTACTTTGGAAATTCGGTCAAACTCGAATGTCTACCGCATATAGCATCAACTATGTCGTTGAGATTTAATTCATTATTAAAATCAGATCACACAAATTAACTGGTATTAAACATTACTATCAAGGAACATGTCAGTTACTGTATTAACCTAAATTTATCATCTAAGGATTTAGATGTACGGCGTGTATAGAAAATAGCATATAATTTAATAAATCTCTTACAAATGGTACAAGATCCTGGTACGCATGAGCACCGAGTTAGACATTTTGTATTTTCATAATAATTGGCAAACAGGCCGACGGTCTATTTGTGACAGGTGGCTAAGCATCAACGTCATGACCGCGGATAGCACTGTACGTTAACATAGGCACATTTCTTCTTAGATAATTTAAATTTTAAGCTTTCTAAACTAATTAAAAATATATTTGAACTTATTTTTCAATCTCTGTATGGAAGTAGATTTTTTTACGATTTTTGACGTTTCTAGTACTGTAACCTCAGGTGGTCCAGCAGGGTCAATTGATTCCTATAAGTAACAGAATCGATTGACGCTACAAAAACAAAACGTGAAAATTATCCTTTTTCTCGCTGACTGTACAATTTTCCAAAATCTTTGAATACTGATGGGAATAACTATTAAAATTATGGATATAGCAGATGCAATTATAGCAGATGCGCCCTGGTTTGTCTCAAACGAGACAATACATAATGACCTCCAGATACCATACATAAAGGAAAAAATTCAAGGAATCGTCTATAGATACAAGGAAAGGATGGACTCGCATCCAAACATATTAGCCCAGGATTTAATGAGAACTAACAAAGCAAAAAGACGTCTGAAGAAAGAGTGCCGACAGACTTGCTATAACTAGCAATTATAATAATTTGAAGGAAGTATGATGGAGTGCATCCCGGCATGTCAACTGAAATATATCCTAAACATCTCTGAATGTCCGTGAAATGTGACAGATTGGGATGAAAAAAAAGTCCAAAAAAGTACTGTAACCTCAGGTGGTCCAGCAGGGTCAATTGATTCCTATAAGTAACAGAATCGATTGACGCTATAAAAACAAAACGTGGAAATTATCCTTTTTCTCGCTGACTGGACAATTTTTCCAAAATCTTTCAATACTGTAGCTCAAGCACGAATAACTTGCGTTAAAGTATTCGTATCGTTAACGTAAGCAATTTGTATGAAAATCTAACAGCGCCTCTATCGGACGTAAAATAAACTAAATTTGGTAGCACGAAAGAGTTTCGTATCGTAACGTAAGCGTGCGGTAAACGTAACGTTAGGTTAGGTTGTTTCTGCTGATTTTGGAAGCACGAACCTTTTTTTGACGCATAGAATCGTGAACGGCGATAGCTGGCTAACGTAAACTTACGAATGTTTTGTCACGGAATATTTGTCAGTGTAGAAATTTGCGTCGTGAATTAAAATTCATTTTTATAATAATTAAAATATGTCTAGTAGTTCAAATTTACATAAAAATGCAATGTGCGCGTAGAGTTGAACGTAATACTTTATATTATTATCTCGCAGCATGAATAATTGAGAGTGGTAACAGTGGACAAAGAGAAACTAGGTAAGCACTTTTCAACAAGGGTCAATCTAAAATTTAATTAATTAAAGATTTCATTGTTTAAATGTTATTTACTTACAGGGAAATAAGTCGTAGATGTAAGCAGAGAAAAACTATTAATTTATTAGATTTAAGTGAAACAGAGTTTAAGAATAGATTTCGTTTAAGTAAAGAAGCTTTTATTTTTTTGTGCGACAAATTGAGTCGAGAGACTTCCTTGAAGTCTAGCAAACGTATTAACTTGGAACTTAAGGTGAGATGAGATTAAACATTCTAACTAAAAATTTGATTGTTTCATTTAATTGTTATTACTTCGTTTTCACAGGTTCTATGTGCACAGGGTCATACCAAAGAATTGTTGGAATGGCGAAGAATTTAGGTCAAACGACCGTAAGTAAATATGTAAGGGAATGAACTCTTACATCAAATTTCCAGACACGAGAGAGCGAAGGGAATTGATTAAAAATCAGTAGGTATTCTGTGTATTAAATTAAAAATTTTACCATACGTTCATAAAGTTATGTACTTTTTACGTTCTTAACCCCCGCGACCCAAAAAGAAGGGTGTTATAAGTTTGACCTGTCTGTGTGTCTGTCTGTGGCATCCTAGCTCCTACAAATGAACCGATTTTGATGCGGTTTTCGTTGCTTGATAGCTGACATGATCGAGGTGGTTTTTAGCTATAATTAACCGAGTTTAATAAAGAAGGAGGCTTTCAAATGGCCAAAATCTTTTATTTTGTATATATTATTTTATATTTTATATAATTTCAGGCCTATGTTTTTCTTAAATTTTTGCAAATAACACACATATTTGCACTGGTAAATGTGGTTCCTTCATAGAGTTCATAGAACTCAAAGCGCAAAGCAACCGAGTTTGGGCTCGTTTGATTCGTTTTAGCAAGGACTTTGATCCTAGGTGATACCCAAAACCTGCGAGATGGGGCTGGAGGCTTCCATATTAGCGGAAGTTGGTTGTTTTATAAGATTTTTTATGTTCGATATTTTTTCAGAATCGGTATCGTTTAGTTTTCCGCGAACTTATCAACTTATTAGTTTTTTTTAAGTCGGGTGTGATTTAAAATTTTTAAATTATATAGCTTGTGAGATTTCTTACAATATTTCTTTTACTATTTATTACCTTTCCGAAATATTACAGTTTGTGGACTCAAAATTAACTGCATTTTAAAATAACGTAAATCTTAATCTCGACAAAATAGATGGGAAAATATACATTTTAAGTAACAATGTTTTTTTTTTTTTAATTACAGATTCTATTCGAAGTTCGGCTTTCCTGGGGTCATAGGGTGTATTGATGGATGTCATTTCCATGTTTTTACACTCAAAAAAGATATCGAACATTTTAATTATAAATGAATTTCTTTGCTTGCGAAACTTTTCAAAACTCACCAACTTTTGAAATAACTGACACTTCAGTCTGAAACTTCACAGCCCGAGTAGCCGTTCAAAAACCACAAAATATGTAACGAAAAAACGAATTTATTAACCTATTTTTACATTTATAAAATTATTAACCTATTTACTACACACATATTTGACATCGTTTAATATTTTATTGTTTTCTTTAATATTTCACTGGAATTTCACATATATTTCCTTATCTTTAATTTATAAGATCGCTTCAAGCGGTTTTTGAACGTATCATTCGTTCAATAAGCCATTCGCGGGGCCGGCTCCATTTACGTTAGTATGACGTCACCTACGTAACACTATCGAACTTACTACACGACGGCGAAAGCGCTTCGTGCTGCCTGCTAATGTTTCACTGCGTAATCGTATAGTTAACTCGATACGTTTACGTTACGAATACTATAATTTTTCGTGCTTGAGCTGCTGATGGGAATAACTATTAAAATTATGGATATTCTCCTAAGAGTGCTTTGTTCTAGCTATAATGGTTTAGGTAGCTGCCCCTGCTGAGCCGCCTCAAATAACCATCCTGTATAAGAAAATATTAAAATCAATTACGTGTCCAATTGTTGGTGGTCGTGTTATAGGGGCGCGGCCGAATCTGGCGGAAGCGAGTGCACACGCGCCGACAGAAGGTTGTGCAGAATGAACACGGCTGGCTTTGGACTGCCCTCCATGTCCAGTTCCTGAACAAATGTAAGTTACTTAAAACTTTTTACTATATAATATTAATATTAGCAACTAGCGATCTGCTACAGCATCGCATGGATGTAATTAGGGTTCCGTACGTCCGAATAAAAAAACGGAATCCTTATAGTATCATTCGTGTGTCCATCTGTCCGACCAGACGGACACACGATTGTATTTGAAGTATGGGAGCCGAACAGAATTTTACCAGCGTGTCATCGTCGGCGAAGTGTAGCCAGAGGGCGGTGCGATCGTCGTCGGCGGAGGCACGGAGCGCGTGCAGAGGGCGGCGGTAAAGGGCGCGCGCCCCTCCCCTTCCCAACGACCCGGCCGCCTCCCACACGCATACGCCTCCCGCGCCCAACGACAGCCGCGCACACACCCCGCGGTAACGGCATCCTATAACACGCCACAGACAGCTCTTCAGACGGTGGACACAAATTGTAAAGGATACTTTAAGCTCTGTAGACATTTCTTAGAAGTATCTTAATTTTTTTTTTATAAATAACTACAATATCAAGTTTTAAAACTTAATGTTGTAATAAAAAATAACCAATTTACACAGTTATTACGAAGAGTTTTATTTTTTCTGTCAAAATAAACAGGAATAAGAGTATTTGAATATAATAAAAAAAAGAAAAAACAGAAGATGCTGTTTTGTTTATGCCATTCAAAAAAAATAATCAATAAACTTTTTCAAAAAGTGCCCTTTGTTTTCATTTATCCCACAAGCAAATACCTGAATAATTAGCGCACCAGGTAAAGGCGGCCAATGAGTAAAGCGCACTTACTTAACGACAAGCGGCCAGCTACAATCTTGGTCACCGTGAGCTGGTCACCTAGTGCGTAAGTACGTTTAGAGTTAGAAAACATTAACCATATAGAGAGAATCTTTGACACAGACTCACATATGCAATAATTTTTTGAAAGAGAATAAAATAGGTCTGTTAACTTAAGCAAACTTAATTATTGTGGGCCTGCATCTCAGAATTTTTCCATTTTTTTATGTAGATAAGCAGTAATTAACACTTGCTCTAAAGCAAATCATCGTGAAAGATATTTATTTACGCGTAAGACAAACCTAGCAACATTTACAGACATATGCAGTACTTACTGGTGAGGACCAGTATTGCCAACATACAATAACGAATTAGGAAGGGATTACAAAATGGGCTCTGGCATCTCTTACTTACATACAGAAACACATGAGCACTTGGTCGAGTGTGAAACACACTCGACCAAGTGGTTCGCTTTCATAAACTAGCTACATAGTAGGTACGCAATTATCGCTTTGACATGACTTTAAAACGTCGGTATGATAGCCCTGCAATTGTCTGAAAAATAATATGATTCACTCACTGAACGTATAGTCGTTCTGCGCTCGCACCGCATGGTGCGCGCCGTCCACTAGTGCACCCGCGACGGCCGCGAGCTCGTGTGGCGTATCAGCCCTTAAGGCTCGTACGGCGAGTCCGCGCGCGGTGCCAGCTCGCACCCCCACCGTTCCTCCCCCTCCCGCTCCCGCCGCACCGCCGTCGCTTACTCCCCCGCCTCGCCTCCACCAGGCAAGACGCGTTGCTGCCAGCTCGAACGCCTCAGTCGGCGCGCACCATGCTTCACCAGACCACGGTGCCGCCTCGTACAACCTTTACAATTCATACAATTATACTTTACCCGAAATCGCTGTACCACTCCTTAGGAATGCGGAAGGCAGGGAGGAAAGATCAAGAGTTCACAGGAAAGCGATAATTTCGGACAGATCTTACAATATCGATTTACAATCATTTATAAGGTTCGAGATAGAGCTTTCTATATATTTATTAATAAATATGTTAATTTTACTTATCAAAGATATGTTAACATTTAAATTATTTTAATAATCAAGGTAAAAATCACAGTTTTGATGTCACGAGATATTTGCACGACCCATCCCCGGATATTTTATCTCTTGTGCGTCTGACATAGGCAAGCATAGAAGGCGGATAGACAAAGCGGAGCGGCCTGGGGCCTTAGTCAAAGTAACATAACGATAACGATAATGAAGTTCGAAAACAATAAAATGTATGGGATTGACATATATGCCGTCGCTAAATCACGTGATACATCCCATACATTTTATTCTTGCGAACTTCGTTATCGTTATCGTTATGTTACTTTGACTAAGGCCCCTGATCTGCACCTCCGCCTCGCCGCAAACATACCTAAGGCGTGATACGGCGGTTCTAGTCAAACTATAGTATCATGCCGCTTAACGAATGATATTTATTGTTCATACATTATAATATCATACATATTAATATCATCTATTTTTGTTACCTGAACCATTAGACGACAATCATCATATCGAGCAATGCCACTTTTTGCATTTAAGCTGCGAGGGAACCACGTTGCTACTGAGGCTAGTTGGGATCAAATTATTGGTGGATAAACTATTATATTATTTTATTTATTTACTTTTTTGTGTTGCTGTTACAAAATTATCATTTGAATTGGCGTCCTCGTGGTGGATTCTTAAGTGGACTGTATGGTTAAGATGAAGTCACAAATTTCACAGTCACAGGATTAAAGGTGGGATTAAATTTACTGATTAGTGGGATTAAATTTATGATCAATCACTTTGATTGGCTGAATGACTAAAGATAAACGTGCAGATAACGCGCTCTAGCGGCGTGAACATATTTCTGAGAGCATTCGAGCTCCTAGGTTATCTATGTGACTTGTTCTTGAATTGGTACAAAATCTCCGCTGATATCACCTCTCTGGGAAGCATGTTTCACTTCATGAAGCTTTTATTTGTGGCTATATTGAAAATGCACAAATCTATTGTTTTATATAAGATGATGACACATCTTAGGACCAGCCTGCAGTGACGCTCAACGCAAGAGACTACTTGCGACACTATGACATTGTATTATATGGTAAGTAAGCATTTTAAGAAGAAGCGTTCAAAAAAATGTCGATTTTTTACATTCTAGCATTATAAATATTAACATCAACATGTTGGTCATTATAAACAAATTTTTTAACTATATTAAATTACTCACCTCAATTCACGATCTGTAATAGCAACAAATGTTGGCTGCCAACCGTCAGCTTCGTCCGAACTATCAGAACCTCCAGACGCAACAAGCTGTAATTAGGAATACAAACTAATATAAACAAAAGGTTTCCATCATTATGCAAAAGAGGTTTCTGCATCCATCGTTGTATTCAAGTAACTTGTTAAAAAATATACAATTATCTTTCCCACCACTATTCATTCATTAATCATTTTCAATATTCAAAAATAATATTTTTTTTAATTTTAATATTCATATGAAAATTAAAAACAGGCTTCTTGGAGCACCCCTAGAGTATTGAATGGAACTCTCTTTCAAATTCTAACTAATAAAGTGGGGTTGAGAAGTGAGCTAATCAGCCACTCTTTTTATAGAAAACTAGCTTTTGACCACAGCTTCGCCCGTTTTTATATAAAAGACATTTATAAACAAATTTAAATTTGTTCTGTCAAAAATTAAAAAAAAAAAACCAAGTAAAGTTCCATATTATGAATTCAAGAATTTTATGTTTCTTTATTGAAACAAACCATTTTACGCTTTATATGAATTTTTAAAATGAACCGGTAAACCTTTAAAAATTATAACTGACACATAAAACTAACCCTACAAATATTATAAATGTGAAAGTTTGTGAGGATGGATGGAGATATGTATGTTTCACATAAAAAGTACTGAAAGTATTTGGATGAATTTGGCACAGATACATACTCGTAGTTTATTACTTGGATTAATGTACATACTTTTACATAACATACAACATAATAGGATACTTTTATCCTGGAAAAATGCCGGCTCCCGAGGATTGTATAAATTTGTAAAAAATCCAGCGGCACCATCATCGCAGAAATAATATTTTTCAGTTTTCAACACAGACGAAGTCGCGAGCACCAGCTAGTATTAAATACATCAAAAAATTAAATTTATAAAAATATATTGTCATATATTTCTCTTAAAGAAGCCACATGTCAAGATCCAGATTTCACCTTTAACTAGAAGAAACACATTGTATGCAAATTAATATTCACATGGTCCTGTGTAGGTCGTCTCGCCAGCCAGCCCGCGTATCGCACGTCCCCTATGAGTGGCCTCAACCGTGGTCTGGCCCTGGCTAAGGCGGCCCTAGCGGCCCTCCTGGTAGCAGCGTGAAGCGCCCGATGCCAACCTGCCGCTGCGCCCGCGTCGCCAGCACGCAATGCTAGTGCGTGCACACCATCCGGCGAATACACTTCTATCGTCCTCTCTTCTGCAAGTTGTAAAAGGGCCGAAATTTGCATCACAAACAATAGAAATAATTTGTGCTTATGACCACACTATAGAAGTAAAAACTTCTAATTTTCTAATTTTAAAATTACAAATATCAATATAATTTATACACAATTCAGTATATCACTAATACGAGTGCACTTGATATCGAGTGGAGCGGAGGGAACCCGATTCAGCATCGCAAAACCGAGCGTGAGGTTCCCTCCTCAGCAAAAACGCGCCTAAAGAAGTATTCACTTCAAAAATGTAAGATATTCATACAATTACACTTCACCTGGGTCATGATGGCGTAAATTTTTGGCAACACAAGCCATCAATAGTGGTACATATCGTGTGTCAGCACGACGTCTGCGAGGAGATGGTGGCGACGGAGGTGCTTCTGCCATGTAACCACGTTGGAGCTCCCAACCAACTTCGCTGATAATGGATGCTTTACGAAAGTATGGTGTCACCTCACGGAGATATTTCACTGTAAATTTATATTACAAATTATGAATTAAGTAAGAATCTTCACTTGCAAAAAGCAATGAAAATAGGATCTATCTATTGAATTTAATGGAGTTTTTTTTTAGTAGCTTGAATTTTTTTCTACATTTGTTTAATAATTTATTCTAGCCAGTTCGTGATTTATTTAATAGAACATTCAGTTGACTGTTGTTTGTGTCCTAACTTCACTAGTGTACAAAACTAATTAAACTCTTCCAAAACTTTAGTTTCCAAGTCTGTACTCTCATTGCAATAGTACATAAATGCAAAAGCTTTTAGCATAAGAAGAAATAATAACAAGTAGAACGGAATCTTCTTTGTCCGAGTACCAAACACCGCTATTTATATAACTACTTCCCCCTTCACGTCGTTACGCCACTCTGTCGCCAGGGTTGCTTATTGTTAAATATTGCTTAAGAATAAAGATGATATCGCTAAAATATAAGTTTTTCTTTACTTTGAAACCATTATTTTATTCTAGTTTTATAAAATATGAGATTTATAAATACTTACCAACATTATTATGTTACATACCTACATTAAATATACTTATAAATAATAAGTTATTATAAGACAGTACCAAATGAAGCCATTTCAGTACTTAAGACTTACCTACAAATATAAAATAAAAACATACAGGCTCACGTAAAACTATTAATTCGTGCGGAGACACCGGCCGTGACAGCCCGACGGAGTAACCCGTTTAACGTGTAGGCTAATATCGTGACCTTGAGCGCGTCCGGAGCGGGAGGTTCCGTTCTACGTGTTCTTATTTATTCTTATGCTCTTAGTATCTATTTGAAATATTTATTTTTAAAATTACATTTTCATTTCATTAAATGTTGACGAGCCTTCAGGATGAGTGGTTAGGATGCTTGCCTTAATGCTCTGTCTTAGGCTTCCTGGGTTCAATTTCCAACAGACGCAACTTGAGAAATTATTTTTTTTTAAAGTTGGCTCTGGTCTGGCTCTGTAAAGTAGTGGCAGGGTACACTGCTTTTCACAGTTATTTGGGCAGCCTGTCTGGCTTTTTATTCTTATTTAATGAAAAAATAAGAATTATTTAAATAGATATAGCAATATTTCATAGCACATTCTGTTTTTTATTGCAACTTCAAGAGGTATTACTCTTAAGTGGTTATAATGGTATATTATGCAAAAATATTTATTACTAGCTAGTCGAAGATTACCTTCTAAATACAACAAACAAAAATACAACTTCACCTCTTTAAATATTAGTATAGATATACAGATATCATATTAGTTTTATTTACCAGTACATGAATACAGTTTTATTGGTTAATTAAGACATTGGGGTCACTGTAATAGAACTAAAGTGTCTCAATTGACGCCAATTATAAAGCTTATTATAATTATATGTTCGTCAGAATTGTACATAGAAATATACTTGCCTTCTAATTGTACCATTTTGCCAGCTCTCTTCAATGCTTTTACAGCTTCTTCATGAGTAGCGTCTTTTAAATCCTCACCATTTACTGAAAGTATAGCATCGCCGACATACAACTGTTCAGTGAGATCTGCCGCCATCCCCTTAAATATTTTGGATATTAATATTGGCATATTATTCTCGATTCCACCTTTGATGGATATCCCCAAACCATTGTTATCAGACTTAATTACTTGCACTAGCCGTTTTTGGTTTGCAATCGCTTCTGGTACCTCTGTAAAATCACTATTCGGTGTTTCCACGTTATTATTATTTATAGTGCCGTTTAATGTTGTAGTAGCATCGTATCCGTCATCTAAACATACGCTAAGGTAATCATCCTCAAGGGAACAATGTACACGGTACCACACACCACGCACTAAAGTCTCTAACAGTCCAGAACGACCGCAAGCAGCACCTGGGCTATCACTACCACCACTAGAAGCGCCGTTCTCAACCATGTTTTCAAATAAATATATGTATTTATTATAATTTCGCAAGCTAAATACACAATTCACGCACGAGAAGCTAAGTACACAATACGAAACTACGCAGACGACAACGACATAGGTGAATGAACCCGATAAACAAATATACTTTATCTAATACATTCTTGTCACACAATCTTCAATATCAAAATAAATTCAATTCATATTCAAGAAAGATCCTTATTTACAAATTAAAAGAAATCGCGCAATCAATACAACACAACTTTGACATAACAAAATCTCAGAATCAAGAAAAAATATTAATCGCTGTCACTCACTGCAGTGGTTATTATTGATATATCCAGAAATGTAAATTCTTGCCCTGTGGCAATTACAGAACAATGAAATAATGGAAAATAAAAGTGTTATTATCAAAGATGTTGTATTAGTCTGTACCTATAGATGGATCACAAAATGCAGCAATATTTTATTCTTTCTAACACCTTCAAATTGCCATAAGATTGAAAGAGACATACATATATAATCTGTCGGGTCGAAGTTGAGTGAATGTCTCCATTTCATAGAAAAATAACTAAAGCATAGAAACCCTACTAAAATAGCGACAAAGTTACATCAGTTCATACTGTATTCACTTATGGCATTGAAAATGTGTTAGAAAGAGATACATATGCAGTAGTATATTCGTAATGTAGAAGGTTGTCACTAGACAAATGTCAAACGGATGTAATTGGATGTATTTTAATACAACCAAATTAAATATTTTGTCGTTGTTCCGTTGCTGGTGTCGTTGCGTCACTACATAACTTGGTCGCATTATAATGACTGATACTTTTTCTATGTCTCACTGCTCTCGTCAGTAGGGATGAGCGATTTTGATGAAATATCGGAATCGATATTGACATCGATAGCTTAATATCGATATTTCGATATTATCGTCCACAAAATATCGATAAAAAAATGTCAAATAACCAATTTGTATGTAGTATTAATTTGCAAATGTAAGTTGAGTCTTTGATTTAAAGTGATCAATCATAACCTTTTGTAAGACCATTTAGATAGTAGTAGCACAGAATAAATAACAGTACTAGCGTACAGAAGTTACACTCCTTGGATCTTGAAGAAAACCGACATTGTAACGTGTGCCTTGACGCCACACGTTAGCGTATGTTATTCGTCGTTCCGCTGCTTAGTGGTCAATCGGTAGGGCTGCCACAAGTACTAAAAATAAAAAAACTACCAACATTTTTGTAACTATTACTTTGTAACACTTACAAAAATTACAGTTAATGTCTCATATATATATAAGAAATCTCTGGAGTAGGCAGTGGCTAAACTTCCAATGGAAAAGGGCGTAAATCCATAAATTCGTGGTCAAACAAATTAAACGCTTGTATTAAAGCTACAGATGGCCATTTTGAATAGAATTATTTTTTATACTTTTGCTGAGACTTCAATAAATATTATATGTATAAATAATTTTATTAAGACATAAAAATAAATCCATTTTCATTTGTAACAGAACTTATGACTGGACTAGACATGTATGCATACCAAAAATTACAATTAAATAAAAATGAATTATGAAACGCAGAGCACCGAATATGTTGGCGCGCATTGAATAAGGTCTATGTCTATGTCTACATTGAACTTTGACATTGATGTAATATGTCGAATTGAATGTATATCGGTAAACAGCAAAAAAGACTAGGTACTCGTTTTGAATTCATACTATCAAGGGTAAGGGTAACACGATTATACGTTTTTCTTTCGTCAAAGCTATAACACACTGAGGTGGTAGGTAAAGTCAATTTTTTTTATATTTATTCAAAGATTTGCGAATTTAGTCAGCACAAATTTTTTGATGTTATTAATATTATACACTCCTGTTCACAAAATAACCCCCTGCAAAACGAAAACATAGACGTATCCACGTCAAAAAATATGCCTTTTATAAATTACCAAGTGTGTTCATATAAAATGATTTGATTTTGAAACGTCTCCCAATATTCCTTCCTGCTAAGCGCCAGTTTATCTCAGAATAAAAAAACTCTGTTAACGCGCTTCGTTGTAAGCCTTTTATCAATCGACACAGTTACATCACTAGCATTATGAAAACTAGTGACAACCTTCTACATTACGAATATACTGCTGCATATGCATCTCTTTCTAACACCTTTTTATTGCCATAAGTGAATACAGTATAAACTGATGTAACTTTGTTGCTATTTTAGTAGGGTTTCTATGCTTTAGTTATTTTTCTATGCTCCATTTTGACTATACAATGCAAGCTAAAGTTATAGCGTATAATAGTGCTGTGCATTTTTAATGATAACTAGATATCGTTGATATAGATTTTAAATATATGACGGATAAAAAGTATGGCTAAATGCGTTTCGGTGTACTGTTTGGTTATTCAATATAAATAAAATGTGGGTGCGTACTGGTACTCGCCGCATTGCTAATCGGTTGTATGAGATTGTATGCAACCTCTCGCATTTATTTCACCAAAATATTTCAAAAGAATAGTTATTTTTTGAGTAGAAATATTTAGAATCCATCCTTAAGGGGTAGAACGGGAGTAGGATTTTATTACGAGAGAAAAAAACTCGATAATCTTAAAGTTTTATTTTTAGAAACGATATCACAGATTGGATAATCTGTGATATCGTTCATCTGTGATTCGTCAACATTTTAATTTAAAGACTTGCAGTTAATGTTGACGCTTGGGTATCCACGTATTTATTAGTAAGTTTTCTTTTTCTGGGTAATTTCTGAAAAGAAATAGTTTTTGGTTATTAATGATTCAAAAGATTTTCATAATTTTAATAGATTGAAGCATAACATCTTTATAACTTATAGATATTACTTACTGGTTTACACGCTGGTGGTAATTTTGGGAATATTGTCGGCACTGCATACGAGTGTAGAATTTTACGCTGATATCCTTGGCGAAAGCAAGAATCTTCAAAGTTCATCGAGCATATTCTTGTATATTGCGAAGCTCTCCAATCGTCGGCTTTTCTTACATTTTTTGTCCACGTTTTTTTTTAAATCGATGTCGGTGGGAAATCTGTTATAAATTGATAAAAATTACTTTCAACCTGCAGTGAATGCTAGAAATTGTCAACACTCTACTAAAAATAAATTAGTTATCGATATCGATAAACTTATCAAGATCAGACTACAGCACTATAAAGCAAGACAAATGTTAAAAATTCCGATTAACTTTGGTTTTTGTAAATTTTAGTTATAAACACCAGCTTTTCTTTAAATAAATCAACCTTAGAGCTGTGTATGCATGTACAATGATTCATTTTTAGTAAATAATTATAAAAATTTGTTTACAAAACACCAAAATTAATGAGTGCGAGCTGTGCGACTTACCGGTGAAATGATATGTTTCCATTATTCTCCTTCAAATCACCCACTCTACTTGGACAAACGGGAACAGTACAAGCCATTCTCGGCAAGCAACAGATTTATGAAATCACACTTTCAGATTTTTAAGTATTTTAAATCACATAAAGCTAAACGCGCTTGTTAACCAGCATGATATAAACAAATATGACGTTGCCTCTTTTATGGCGCGCAGCGTTTTAAGACGTCATATTCGGCTATTGTTATCTCTTTTTAACATACGACATGCAGCTATTAGAAAGACGGGTATCGAGTATCGAAGGAATCTTCAATTTTTACACTAATACAATTATCTTTGGTTATTATCATAGAAAAATAACTAAAGCTATACAGACTAATACAACGTCTTTGGTTATTATTATACGTCCTTGAGTGCAGGCTATTGCTGATGCTGGCGACCATAGCGACTAATGGCGTACGTAATGTTGCCTGAGTGTTATTTCATGAATTTAATAAATTTAATAATTTAATAACTTTTTTTTATTCTTTAAAAAGACATTTTACATTCGATATTAGATTTTTTTTCATGGGTATTCAATAATGATATAAAATTCACCTTACATCTTTTATAATTAAACTACAAAAACTACTTTTTTAAATACTTATCAACTCATGAATCCTTATCAAAATGAACGTGTTAATTTGTCACAAGTATTTTTAATACATGTGATTTTTGCTTTTTACTGGTTTTATTTTGGACGTATGATTAAAGAGATAATACGATATTATGTAAAGCGCTAACGCGCCGTAAAACCACAGAGACAGTGCAATTTCAAGACGCGTGCCCTATGACTGCGAGATAGGTAATTGATTTTTACTGATACCGACCGAGCAACAATCTGAATTCTAAGCGGGCGAAACTGCGGACACAGCTAGTAAATAAATAAATGGATATTATTTATTTGTAAACGAATAAAAACACGGAACACATTTTCTTCCTCATATAAAGGACACACGATTAATTACGATTTTGCCAGTGTCAGTTGTAAAAATAGCAATATAAGAAACTCAAAATTCAGGTTAAAATCAAAAGTAGCAGATCCCAAAACTAGTCAGTCAAGTCAATTTTTTTTTAAATTCTTCAAAACAGGTCCATCAAGTCCAAAATAGTCAAGTCTGTTATCCAACGGATGTATAATTAACTTCGTTAATATCCCTAGGATTAATCCAAATGTAAATCTGGAAATCTGGAATATCACTGTCAATGTTAGAATATGATAAGTATCTTGACTTGAAATGGTCTTGATGGTCTTGACAGCTGTTATAGAGTAGTATAATTCTTCTTTCACTTCTTTGCTTCGATCGAAGTCCTATTCCAGCAAGTGATTATTTATATACTCTTTGTATTCCAGCCTATCCTACAATAATAACAACAAAAAGTAAAAGTAATAATAAGTATACATAAGTTTTCAGGTGTATTGCCATCACAGAACATATTGTATATACTCTCTAGCCTAGCGAGAGATTGCCATTTTTTGAAGAAGTGAAGTGAAGTTTTCAGGCACAATCAGTGTAATTAAATTATATTTCTTTCTTAAACTTTATGCTATAAAAGAAAGGAGGAGATGAAAATATGCAGGGCTTGTTTATCTACAGATAAAGAATTAATTCGATTAGATGAACACTTTATAAATAAATATAATTTACTTACTAATCTCAATGTAAGTTTGCCGATATAATTTCGATAATAATATACTAATAATTCTAACATGTATTAACTTTTTATGTTTATTCTGTATACAAAAATATATAGAATATTTTAAACAGAAAAGAGGAAGTGAAACATGCAATTCAATGTATGTAAGGTTTACCAAAATCATTATATAGATTATGAATATTTTGCGAGCGATTGACAGTGATGACATTGGCGCTGAAATGTAGTCTCTTAACTATAAACCTCGTAAGAAAGCTCAATATCACTCAACGACCCACGGAGAGGGCTATGGACCTTAGAAATGAGGAGATCTGAAGATGAACGAAAGTTACCGGCGTAACAGTAGTTGAAGTGGCAGTAGGCAGGACACATAGTACACAGTAAGAATCTCAAGAGGAAGCCATGGTCTGGAAAGCGCAGCGTAGGACATCCACAAAGGGGACACATGATCTATAATAAGGGCTGCGGGTCAATGGTGGATCCAGGGTGCTTCGGTACAGTTCTATTCATGGTAGAGGCCTAAGTCCAGATGCTCTCCTATGGCTGAGATGATGATAATGATGATAAATATTTCTTACAGATAGTTTTATCAGATGATGTGCCACAATATTCATGTGGGAATTGTTTCTCAACTGTTGATTATTTCATAACATTTAGAGACAAATGTATTTCTTCAGAGGTGACCCTGCAAAAACTTATTCAAAAGGTATTTATATCATTATTAGTTTATTTATGTTACTTTGTAAGTAACATGATCTTCTCAGTTTAATTCTTATTTAACACAATAAAACTGCAAATATAAAAGTACCAGATTAGTTTATTAGCTGCAAAACCAATTCATTAAATTGATTTAATGTGCCAGAGTGCAATATGCCTCATCACTACTCTACTTATTTTTTGATTCAACAGGAAGTTAAACATGAAACAGTAAGCAGTGACCATGATATCAAAGATGAGGTGAAAACAGAATACTATGACGATTGTAATTTGGACTTTCTGAATGAACACTTTGTTGATTTTGATGCTGTGGAGATCAAATTTGAAGTTGTTAATGGTAAGTTTAAAAAAACTTTGTTAAGGTACAATTTTTATATTCATTCTGTAAATGAATATAATCATTAATTCTCTGTAACATGTATTTTTTGGTACCTAAAAGATTTTTTTTTAGAAATTAAAGACAATGTTAAATTATATAATTATAGTAGTGGCAAGATATGCTGCGTTTCACAGTCATTTCTGAGAAATAACAACTTCCGTACTGTTGTGTTTTGGTGAGTGTGTAAGCGATACCAGAGCCCAATTTCCTATCCATTCCCTTATCCTTAATCCTACTGTAGTCGGTAGTGCACTTGCAGTAGCTGTGGCGTTGCTTGTGCTATAGGCAACCGTAGCCACCTACCATCAAGTGGACCGTCAGCCTGTCTGCCGATCGTAACATTAAAAAAAATTACTTTTGGATATTATTTCCGCTAATCTTATTTTCAAATAACTTAAATAATATTACAAAAAGAGAGTGTAAATTTTATAAGGCCTTGTGTATGTCACTGCGCCAATTTAAAAAATTTCTACTCTATTTAAAAAGTACATTTATTCCAGATGGACAATGGAAATTTTATTTTTGTATATACTTACTACATCCCAGGCGAAACCAGTCTAGTATTGAATAAAAAAATGTTTATAAAATGGGGTATTTGACAGATTTTAGGAAAATATCTCAAGTTGTTAATTATACTATAATACACTTGCAATTTGATTCATTCTTTGTGAATTGCTTTACTTTCTATGAAAATTACAATCAAAGTTTAAATTATAAATAAGACCGCCAAAATCACTTGTTTGCAAGCAAGTACGCTCATGTACTGTACTAATACC
Organism: Bembecia ichneumoniformis; assembly: GCA_910589475.2. NCBI lineage: Eukaryota > Metazoa > Arthropoda > Insecta > Lepidoptera > Sesiidae > Bembecia > Bembecia ichneumoniformis. The sequence goes on along the minus strand of OU342526.1, from coordinate 14,194,138 downwards.
ACGCATCGACTGTAAACAAAGCAAATGACGCAACTCTATGTGCCACCAATCGCGTGCGTTTTTAATCACGTGGTCAAACATGAATATTTAATTATTTTAATAATGATTTCTTATGAAAATCGTACATATTTTTAAACACTGTGTTAGTTAAATTGGTTTAATAAAATATTTACAGTTAGTCTAGTAACAATTTGTTTCATATTTTCATTATAGTCAAATACCGTATTGTACAAGTTAAAACGAATGCAGTAGGTATACAAAAGATAGTTGATCCCTCTATAACTTAAAAATAATAGTGAAGTGTAGAAGATTGAACAGATTTTATGTGAAATCTAGCATACAAATAGACCATCTGAATTTTTTTTTTGGTAATGCATTCCAGTGGGCTAATAGTTCAAATTAAGTTCTAATAAAAATCTATGGATGTATAAGCAACATTCAAAAACTGATTAATTTACTCAAATTTAAAATCTGATCAGAAATGTTGGGTTGTTGTTTATTGTTAATTAATTAAGACAAAATAAATTAAAACGTCTTTACTTGATGTAATCTTTATAACTAAATTCAGTGTTTTTTTTAGGTGCAAAACCAAAAAAAGTCAGTAAGAAAAAGACAGTTGAACCAAATGGAAGGCTTAGAACAAAGACAGGGAATGCCCACGAAAGTCCTCTTCTATTGTGTGGTAATTTTTAATTAAAATATATTTTATATATCTGACGTTATAACATTTTTGTGGCCATCGCCATAAGTACTTCAATACTTGATGTACTAGTACTTTAATAGTAACCTAATTAAAGTACTACTTACTGAACTTGTATCTGTATTTAATTTTCAATTAAGAATACATTTGATGTAGTACTCTGTGGCTTGGACCATGTGTTGCCTGATAACATTTCAGTTTTTATACTTGGTAACGTTGAATTCAATGAAATTGAGGTATTCTCTCACTCGTCTCAATAAAACGAATTCGGCATTTGCTTATAGTAGATGCATTATCATCTGAGTTGTCAAGCAATAAACTTCAATGGCGATCAAAATGCACAATTGTACATCTCTTACGCACATCGCTTTACCACTCCATAAGACCTGTAAGTGCGAGCAAGATAGGCAGATAAAATATCTTATTACCCGACGACTCAGATGATAATGCATATACTATAGTTTTCATAATGATTATATATTCATTTATTGCCTAAGCGAGTTATATTTAAAAAAAATCGTATAGCATAAAGAAAATAAAGCCTACTTAGAAGCGACTGGTGAGAAAAAGTTAGTGCATTGTGAACCAATTTCTTCATCAATAGTAACACATGCACTGTAGTGATCCAGTGAGCGATTACGGGAAGGGAACCCAATATCCTATTTTCACTTCGTCCCTTAAATTTTACCCTACCAGGGGTACAGAAATAAAAAGTTATTACCTGGCAAAATTTTCCTCAAAATATATACTTCCAAACTTACATGATCGGATTCTTTATAAATAATTTTAATACTCTTAACCTTACATATTATAAAAAAAAGTCCCCCACCGCGTCTGTCTGTATGTGTGTTCGCGATAATTTCAAAAACTACTGAACGGATTTTCATGCGGTTTTCATCTGTCAACAGAGTGATTCCTGGGGAATCTATATGTGTATAATTCATTAAGGTTTTTTCATTAGGTTTGCAAATTGGAACACACTATGCACAGGTGTATCACCAAGCAATTCTAACTAAATCTGATTGATTCCGCCTCTTCACCTAATTCTATTGGAGTTATATTTTTTATTTTTCAAGTCGCAGGCACCAGCTAGTTGTTAATAATTTATTCTAACCATTTTTCGAAGCTGTTTGAAGTTGTTTGAGAACAGTGAGACAGTAATTTATTCATTAAATAGGTTTCAAATGAACACTTCTTCGTTACGCTATTTTTATTAGGGTTTCATAGCCAAGATGATGAGAAGAATCTCCAAAAGAAACTCAGGATACCATTCTTTTTGTCATCTTTAAAACAAAATATATGACAATATCACAGTATATATAATCTAAATCTTGTGTAACATAGTGTAACCCCAGAATAATTTAAATCTTTGAATTTTTAACAGCATAAGACAGAACGCAATTCTGTTTACAGGAATTTGTACGAAAACGTTTGACGACAAGAAATCATTGATGAAACATTTGGAAGACCACACAAAGGACAGACAGTGCGAGCTGTGCTACGATATATTTGCAACCGGACCTCAATTACTCGCCCATAGATTCGAACACATACCGTTCAAACAGAAAAAATGTCACCTGTGCCACGCCAAGTTCCAATCTTCGGTTTATTTTGAATATCATTATATGATGTCTCATTGTAATGGAGTTGTAAGTGAATCAATTTAATTACGGAAATTTCTAAAGAGATTGGTTTCAGCCGAAGCAATGTTGGGTAATTGTGACGCCCCTAAAGCAGTAACAGGCTGGAATCCCAATCGGTTGCTACTCTTAAATAGGTTCACTTGTTTTAACAACGAAGGAAAGCACTCTTTGAAGACATTTTTGGAGCTTTGCTGATTGTGGATATTCAAAGAAAGGACTGACATATTCAGGGGCGTAGCTAACGCCGTATCAATTATATGGGGCATCCGGGCTACAGCAGCCCCGACGTGTGTAAGCAAAAATTCGTAAAATATGATCCAAAAACTTACTTATTTTTTTAGGCCGTCTGCTAAATTCCACAGTAACGTACGGCATACGAGTTCAGCATTTAAGAGTTTAGAGTCTAAACATCGCATCTAAAACGTGCGAGTTGTTTTGTTTCTTTTGTAAAAAAATCTTTACCCTCCATTTGATCTTTGCCACCACCCAATTTGAGCTTACCCATCAACATCTAGCTTACCCATCTAGAGTAAACTACGCTACTGCTACGTAGTATGTCATTCTATTATAAATAAGAAAGTTTGTATGTTTTTCTTCAATAGCGCCAAAACGGCTGAACGGATTTGGTAGAAATTTGGCACTTTTTATTTTGGAAAAGTGTTAGGTTTCCGAGTCCAATATTATATTATAGCACCATCGATAAAGATATCAGACGTTATAACCAATATATTTTCATTTTTCAACGCGTATGAAGTCGCGGGCATAGCTGGTATAATTTATAAAGGCGGAAAAAAATATGACATTATTTATGGTAATATATCTTTAAAATATTTAATACAATTAATTACTTAATATTAAACCAGTATCAACTTTTACTGAATATTGAAAGTATATAATGAAATATAAATAAATTTATTCAAATAAACGAATATCAATGTAATTGTAATGTAATACCATACCAATTAGTTTGAAATGTAAATCTATGTGTATGATTCTCAATATCCAATATCGAGTATATTATTAGAAGATATTTAGGCAATTTTAGTTAGTGCTCTTTGAACACAACTTTATATTGTAACTAGCTTTTGCTCGCAGCTTCGGTGTATCTTTAAAGTTATATCTTTCAAGCTGGAACCATCCATATACGAATGAGTTTAGTTAATTAAAATCGGTTGGGCAGTTTCAAAGATTGACGTAAGCGAACATCGGAACACGTGATTTTTATATATTCATGAGTGTGTTCCAGCGCACTCCTTCAGCCAAGGCTAATTTTGCTCTACTGTCATTTGATCTTACTCAGCGAGAGCGTAATTAGCTTTGACAGGTCGCTCGGAACGGGTATGATCAAATCTTGTCCAGATAAAATTATGCTCGAATGGAGTGTATGAATTAACCAGCGTCGGTTGCAATCCAATTATTGTGACAATCTAAAGTCCACGTCAGTGTAAAAAAAATATCGATCGCCCCCCGGGTACTGACTTTCTAGTCTTTATGTTCTGTTTAGGCGATGAGGTGGCATTTGATGATGAATAGTAGCTGTTAACAAATGAATATTTTCTTTCAGTTCACAGACATTGCATGCAGGCATTGCGGCTTAAAATACAAGACGCCACTTGGTTTAAAAAAACACATCTGGTCCTCACATTCTAATAACAAATTCATATGTGATATATGTTCTAAAGAGTAAGTAAAAGAAGTTTGACTTGTATATTAAGTATATGAATTGTTCTACTTAGGTATTGTATTTATTTATATGTTATGATTTCAGATTTAATAACAAGCAAAGGCTAAAAACGCATATTCTATCTCACAACTCGCTGAAAACGTGTATATGTGACTTATGTGGGTACTCAACAAAATTTAATTCTAACTTGCGGGTGAGTAGTGATTCCCCTTAAATGTAAACTACCTACATAATTTGTTTGTTTTCAAACCTTTATCCTCAATCCCACTATAGTCGGCAGCGCACTTGCAGCACTTGTGCTCTGTTGCTTGTGTTATAGGCGACAGTAGCTCTAGCTACCTACCTTCAAGTGGACAGTCAGCCTGTCTGTTGACCTTAACATAAAAAATATATAGGACAACAAATGTTTCAATTTCAAACAAAATTGAGAAACTTCATTTAATTATATAGGACGATCATAAATTCAACATATTCGTTCAAAGGTATCATACTGAAGTCATTTGCAACAAATTAACCTCTAACTAAAATTATTATAATTATTTAGGTACTTCTAACGAGTTATTTCTGAATAATTGTATCTAATATGTTGTTTCCTATGGCAGTAAACAAATCTAGTACTATAATGTACAAATTAATTATATATATTGTTACTATATGAAATTAATAGTATATTTATATGGCAACTGTGTTTTTTATGCACAAATGCTGACAGTCCATTTGATGGTAGGTGGCTACCGTCACCTAATAACACAAGCAACGCCATAGGTGCTGCAAAGTGCTCTGCCTACCTTAGTGGGATTAAGAATTGGGAAGGGATTGGAAATGGTCTCTGTTATCTCTTACTCTCTCACTGAAACACAACATATTTCACGATGGTATTCTGTGAGGAGGTGGTTACTGCCACCAGACGGACTAAACAGGACAAGAAATAGAATAATGAGTATGGAAGTATCCGCTTCGTATACTGGCTTTTTCTTATGTGTAAAGAGCTGTTACGTTTACGTGTGTAATATTTACATGGTGTCCTGTCATCCACTTACTGCCGAGAAAGTGAGCAATTGTTGTATAGAATATAAAACATAAGTCTTTTTAATATCCACTTCATAGTAGGTAGGTAAATAAAACGAAATCCAATGATAACACAATATAATGTACGCTTATATTCAAGCAATAGATCTTTTCTTTAAGTTTTTCTAACAATTTTTCAGACTCACATCATGAGAAAGCACCACCCGTCGCGATGTTTCTGTAAGAATTGTAACAAAGCCTTCATAGAACAAAGAAAATTAGATGAACACGAGAGAAAATGCTTGGATTTGGCCGGCATTTGCACTGTTTGCGGGAAAAAGTTTAAAAATATAAGAAGTGTAAGTATGTTTACTTATGAATTTGCATATTGTAAATTTAAAAATGAGATCAAAAGTAGTAGGCACGTAATAAAAAAATCGCTTAATTCTGATAACCGTTTTAACAGAAATCTTTACTGGTAATTAAATTACTGTAAAAAAAATTTTTTTGCCAATTTTTTTCTTGACTAAACAAAATCGAATATTTTCTAGATTTAAAAAAATGAGACCATAATTTATTTATAGGATAACGAGCATGGCATACGTAACATGACTGATCTACTGTATATTCATTATGCATTGCTTCGATCAATTATTAATTTAAACCCACAAATAAATAATTAATTTTCAAGTTAATGCTACTCATCTAAGTGCTTATAGTTGTCCATAAATTCCTTTTGAATCTCAAAAATATAGAAATAATTTGTTAAATGCATCTATATCTGAATTCCAATAAAACTGTTGTAGTATCTTAGCTATAGTATCTTCATTAATTCGTTGTGATGTAGCGTGCTATTATACCTCTGTGACGCTGGACGTCAGTTTCAATAGCCATTACGACGTAACGCCCTAATATGAATTCAGCTTTTGGTTATAATTTGTTACATTCTATTGAGTTGGTCCAAAATCTTTTCCTTCTTTAGGATTATTTTCTTTCAGAAAAGTTTGTTTTAACTTGTAAAACACAATCTAATTGTTGTTTGACAGTTCCTTGTTGTCAGGATAAGATAAAATGTCTGTTATCTTTTGTTCTATCAAGGTTGGCAGCGCATTTGCAACCTGCATGACACATAACTTGCGTCAATAGGCGACCGACGCGGTTAAAAGAATTAACACCACATACACATCACGTATACATATTTTCTTTCCCCATTCTTGTAATAAATTTGGTAGTGGCAGGGCATACTGTGTTTCGCAGTCGTGTAATAGCACGTGTGCTGTTGTGTTTCGGTGAGTGAGTAAGGGATGCCAGAGCCCATTTCCCTAACCCTTTCCAATCCCTTATCCTACTGCAGTCGGGGGCGCACTTGCAGCACTTATGGTGTTTCTTGTCTTACAGGCGACGGTAGCCACCTACCATCATGTGGCCGCCAACATGTCTGCCGTCCTTAACATTAAAAAAAAAACGCATCGTTTGTCCAAATGTTCTATAATAATTGTTTCCTCGTATTATAAAGACTAAGAGAATCTTTTATAAAGAGTTAAATGAAGTATTACTTTTTAAAAGAGCTTAAGCTTAAGGTTTCCTAGGATAGCGGTGCCGTCATATAGCGGCCGTAATACAGCGGTGAATGCCGTCGCTAAAACGTTGTCTATGTAAACAAAAGGCGCGGTTTCCTGGAGAGCGGTAATTGCCGCCATTTTGCATGACTTTTCTTGATAGCGTTGAAGCCATTTTTTTAAATATTGTATTGTTTTGACCAGTCGAAGTACTAAATGAGTTTCAACTCCAACTAGAGCAGCGACGACGAGGAAATTTTAATAGATTTTGTAAGTAATCACTCTCTTCAACTCTACGTTTTTAGGTTGGGCTTAAAAAAAAAAGGTGGCCGATGGTGATAGAAATTTCCACATGTTGTCACCGTAAAGACGGCCCGTCTTTTTGCGTCCGTAAAGTGACGGCACCGCTTTCCTAGGAAACCAGAGCTTTAGACAATAAAAGAGAGCCTCTTGGCGCAGATGAAGGCCCACATGAGCAGTCACAGCGAGGAGAAGCGACACAAGTGCGGGGAGTGCGGCGCAGCGTACAAGACGTCGGGTGGTCTGCGGGCGCACCGAGACCGGCATCGCGGGGAGCGCACCAAGCGCTGCCCGCATTGTCCCGCGCGCTTCTACTCCGCCAGCGTGCTCGTTAAGCACCGCCGAGTGCACACAGGTGCGTATTCCCCACGGAGCATATACAAAGAGGAGATGTTGTTATTGAATTTTTCTATAGAGCCGCGCGTGACTACTGCGCGGGGCAAGGAGGAAGTTAGACCCCGCCCAATTATCTTAAATTGCCAATGAAAATTGACTGTAGTCTACAACAAACAAGACCACGCCCACAAAAAATGACGTCAGGACCTAGTTTGAAATCAGTGCACAGTTGTTTAGGCCATCTCCTCTTTGTATATGCTCCGTGGTATTCCCCGAACCACTTACCCCATACCAAATCAAAACCAAACATCCACCCTACGTCGAACGTATAGATTAATACTAATAGGTCGAGGGAAAAGTTTCTTCGCATTTTATATGAAAATTCAAGATATTTTTTAAAAGTTTATTTACATTTAATTACAGTATATAGGTATGTGCCATTTTGTTCATGACTTTTTGCTATCTTGTAGGTAGTGACATGATCCCGTCTCTGTAGAAATTTTAGGTCTTGATGTTAACCTGACACTGTCTAAAGGATTCTGAAGAGTTCGAAATAGGTGGAAATTTGAAGGTGCAAAGTCAGGGCTATATGGCGGATACATTAACACCTCCCAGCCAAACTTTCTTAATTTTTGCTGAGTGGCTAAATATGTGTGTGGTCTAGAATTGTGATGAAAGACCACCCTTTCTTTTGATCAATTCCGGACGCTTTCACTCAACTTCTTGTTTTAATCAGTTATTGGCAGTAGAGATCCGAATGGATGGTTCTGCCCGGTGGTAAAAGCTCATATGTATAATGAATAATGCCCTTCCAATCCCTCCATACACACAGCATCACCTTATTGCGAGTTAACCCGGGTTTTGGCACAGTTTGCACAGGCACAATGGTTGAGAATATTTTTGTAGAAACCTGTCACTGCTTAACTACGCTCACTGCTTAAGTCGAGGCGGAGCGGGCCCTTTTAAATGTATTGAATTCAAACCTAGGACAAAGGAGATTTTTCGTTCATCCACATTTGCGAATAAAATTTAATGACAAAATGGCAGCAAGTTGCCTGGCGATGAGTGAGAAGCGCCGCTTGGTCGCCTCGACTTTTCTCCAGTGAGCAGAGTCCTTTGGCTGCAATGTTTTTAAACATTCTTCCCAACGAATCACACTGACGGCCTAGGGGGTTTTACTCGTTAGGAATTTATGCAAAGAAAATACTAATTTAATTAAACTTAAGCTTTTTGTCCCACAGGTGAAAAACCATATGTTTGTAAAGTATGTCACAAAGGCTTCACGGGAAACAACAACCTCAAGGTACATATGAAAGTCCACGGCGAGTCGTGGGTTGTGAAGAAAAAAGACCAAGACGAAAAAAAACATCTCAATATATTTGATTAAGTTTTGAATGTTTAATAATAATAAATAAAAAGAGATTTTTTATGTAAACGTTTTTTTTTAATAATTTATTATTTTACAGCTACGTACAAAAAGTAAATTTATCACATACAAAAGAGTCTTTGGCAAGTACAGAAAGTACTGGTAAAAATCTAAACTATAATAAAGGATATAAAAAAAAAATACATTTGGTAAAAGTACAATCGAGGAAGTCGATAAATCGGTGGCCACTTGTCGTAATTTAATGTTTGTGACAATACTGAAAACAGTATAAAGTATACCTACATAAATAATTTCAAAATTCAACAAATTGTTTTATAATCATATTATACATGTCACTCGTTTAATTTGAATAATCAAAAATATAAAGTCATCTATTTTTCTTATGTCATCCATTGCTTCGACAAATCCATTGTTTTTTTTTAATAATTTATTATTTTACAGCTACGTACAAAAAGTAAATTTATCACATACAAAAGAGTCTTTGGCAAGTACAGAAAGTACTGGTAAAAATCTAAACTATAATAAAGGATATAAAAAAAAAATACATTTGGTAAAAGTACAATCGAGGAAGTCGATAAATCGGTGGCCACTTGTCGTAATTTAATGTTTGTGACAATACTGAAAACAGTATAAAGTATACCTACATAAATAATTTCAAAATTCAACAAATTGTTTTATAATCATATTATACATGTCACTCGTTTAATTTGAATAATCAAAAATATAAAGTCATCTATTTTTCTTATGTCATCCATTGCTTCGACAAAAAACAGTATTTTGCTAATAAAAGTTTTATCACATAAACTTTTCAAAATTTCGCAATGAAAATTTGACAAATCGAGCAGAATAAAAATTCCAATTATTTTAAGCGACACTGAGAACCACAGAGTACTTTAACTGAGAACAAAGTGCCTTAGGTTCTTGACTTTTCCAGGAATTTCTCATCTGAAATGGAGTCTAAGAGCTCGTCTTTAGATAGTTGGTGAACTACGATGCAAATTTATTAAAATAGAAAAGTTGGGACATGTTAAAATTTTTATCCATAATATCCATTTTTCAGTTTCCATGGAATTAACAAGCCAAACAGCAGTCAACTTCCACGACTGTACATGTCCAATAGAGTTTCAAAATTTGATTTGACATATTAGCTTATACTAATGTAACTTATAATACTAGCTTAACATTAAAAAAACGTTCATTTATTACCCATGGTACTACCCAATCTACTACCAGTATGAGGAAATTTTTAATAGAAATTTCTTTTTTTTATCAGTGCTACACATAAAGGTCCGTTTATATCTTCAGACAACGAACGTATCAGACACCGTCAGACACAGTTTATTTACATTTAGCGTACCAGGAAACGTGCCATATCAGACAAAAACAGACAAGTGCATTCTCTCCGTGAATGCCGTCAGTGCGCGGAGAGTGTCTGATGGCGTCTCAGCGGACACGTTACGTTAAATATGAACAAGTTCTCACATATCATATGAAATAATATTATTTTGTCTGATACGTTCGTTGTCTGAATATATAAACGGACCTTAATTCGGAGTCTCATGTCCATGCTTCTATTCAATTAGAAAAAAATATCTACACTAGATTTTCTGACAATATTGTACAAAAAAAAAAACTCAATGTAAAATCCACCGTGCTAATGATACACAAAATCCGAAGATATAAAATTGATTATCTGAATTGATAAAGTACGTGGTTTCATCAAATCAAATTATTTCCATCAAGTAGTGTTGATACTAGTAGATTTTTAATCCCACGGGAATAAACGTCTGGGAAAAGTTTGAAATGCATTAAGGAATAGATGCATTAAATATAGGATATGCACACAAGGAAAATTCGTTCTTATTGCTTTTAATGTTACTTACAGAACCAAATCAAAGTAAATCAGTCTTACACAAGTAATTTATGAAAGAATTATGGCAAGATTACAATTTTACTGTCAAAGTTCAAATTTCTTCTAAAAATTAGATGAGTCAATTAAAGAAAGGGATTGAAAATTATTATTCTTTGTATATTATTTTATGATTCAGTGAACATTTACGTTTATAGCACGCTAAATTAAAACTTGGGAATTCAGATTCAGATTTTTCAGAAAAGAGGGAATATATTTTTTTTTAATCTTTATTTTGAGGCTTTTCAAAAGAGGGAATATTTAGATATCAGAAATGAACACTTTTTAAAATCGAATATATCACACAAACCTCCTCATGCTAAATTATTCATAGCACAATAAAAAAACAAACACAGACCAAAACATATTTGATTGACAGATGCTAATACGGCTGATGCATAAAATTCCATGCATCACAGACGTATTCTTCGGTGAGATCAGAACCAGCTTGCATGTGCAAAATTTTACCCTAAAATATCCTAAAAAGTTATACAATTTGTGTGACTCGTTCCGATATAAGTTAAAATTTATAACTATATCATCAATTTCATTTTTATGTTGATCGCCACTACATGTTATGGCTCATGTCATAACAGCTAAGATATTTAAATGAACATTAACTAGCTTTACTATTCCGATACAAATTACCCATAGAAAAAACATGCTTAAGTATCGTGTATATTATGACGTTATTAAGACGTTTGCTAAATAAATTTAATGGCCCTAAAATGTTTCACCAATCCTTAACTATGTACCGAAAGAATAATATTAATTAAAATGTTTCCCGTTTATAAGTCCTATACTTCCATCGTTAGCTAATTTGAACTTCACGAAACAGGCCGAATAGTTTATGGAATATTAATGTCTTTTATAATCTCCGCAACCGTTCATATTTTCTTGAAAAAAAAAAAAAAACTGCAATATTGAAACAAGTATTACAATAAAAAAATAAGTAGTGATAAATTATTTTTATTTGGAATAATTTTTTTAATGCATAATCCGAAATTTTAGACGCGAATGTGAGCATGTTGATATTCAATTTTACTGTCAGTGGGTATATATGGGTATATGGGTATATGGGTGGGTCAGTGGGTTTCTTAAGCCGGATTTACATTTCACGTGCCGTGTTTGTGACGCATCAGAACCTCATTGGTTTATTTTAGTATAAAATTTATACATATATAAACCGCGCCAAACTTCTAGTCCCCTTTGAAGTTGCTTCGCGCAGAGGTACAGTCACGCACAAATAAATTATATTGTTTTGAAACACAAAACTCTTCTGAACACAAAACTCTTCGTGTCTCTTTGAAACACAAACACACACTCTTTTCTGCACGTGCTTAATGTTTATTTTTATGCCTTCGTCCGCTTCTTTTTGCATAAATTTCAAAACCACGGAGCATATACAAAGAGGAGATGTTGTTATTGAATTTTTCTATAGAACGGCGCGTGACTACTGCGCGGGGAAAGGAGGAAGTTAGACCCCGCCCAATTATCTTAAATTGCCAATGAAAATTGACTGTAGTCTACAAGAAACAAGCGCCGCCACACCGTGACCAGTGCCAACAGCAGACTGACCAAGACCACGCCCACAAAAAATGACGTCAGGACCTAGTTTGAAATCAGTGCACAGTTGTTTAGGCCATCTCCTCTTTGTATATGCTCCGTGTTCAAAACATTGTACACAATTTTTCTTGCTTGACGACGTAAAACCGTATTCCGGTTAGGCATGTTTAAACTTATGTTATTAAAATAACAATAAAAAAACTAAACACAACGAAAACTTAACAAAAACAAAGCAGAATTGTGAGTGACTGTACTTCGCTACGAAAAACAAGCGTGTGTGCTATTCGGAAGAATTCTGAACGCACACAAACACGCACGCACAGGTGAGTTGGGTGTGGGGGCGGGGAAGTGGAGGGGGCCCTGCCGCCGCCGCCTCCTGCCGCTCCCCGCTGATACCTATTTTTTTGCCACTGCGACGCGGTTCGCGCTGTGTTCAGAGCGGACTAGAAGTTTGGCGCGGATTATACAAATATGTGATTTACTTCTACTTTTAGTTACGGTGGGAAAGTATTGTGTATATGAAATTATTAACATGCCTACTACAAATTAGTTATGAGAATACTATACAATTAGTATGTAAACCAGTGTAACCAAATTCACATAAACAAATAACGTAATTTTATACATGGCCATTTTGCCATGATTTATCTCATCTTTACTTAGATTCCTTCTATGAACGGTTTATCGTTTTAATACTGTTCTATAGTATTCTACTGTTCTGTGGTTATTAATTATCTGATTAAGAAATGATGATTAATGAGAGAAATTGATAAAATAATGAATGTTTCAAGAAAATATCGTTACATTAAAACGAAATAAGTAGATAACGCGAACCAATCACTTCAAAACACATCACACGTCAGATGATTGTAAATCCGCCTTCAGGCGCGGCTTATTTCTATATTATTCATATTTATGTATATTTTAAAACAAGTTAACAGGGTTAACAGCTTGTTTTTCCATGTACTAGATGGTAGCTACCTCGTTTGAAAGGGGAATGTATTATAGTTATAAAGTGCGCTTTACTAATTATCATCGACAATAAATTAATTAATCTAGATTTTACCTAAATACGTTTATAAATGAAATCTAAAAAACCCAACTCGTCAACACCAGTTTTCATAAACCACTTTTTAAAAATACATATACATCCATCCACTTTTTTAAAATATTTTTTAAATATACTACATACATACCATAGAATTAGCGAAGCCCGCCGCGCCCCGCTCACTAGAAGCAGTATAAGACATTTTCGGTATGAAACAATGCGATCCATTCTGCGGGGAAGGCGAACGGCTTGCGCGGGGGAGACGCAGTAACATAGTAATGGGAACGCTCATTATATTTTCGAAGTTGATATTTTATTATCGATTTTTTCAATGTGTTGTATTATTTAGGTTTCATTAAATGAAATAAAACTATTTGTCGTAGTATGTACTACGACAGTAGCGCTAACACAACTGGTGAGCGGCGACTGACATCCTCTCCTTAGGAGAGTATGTGCCGTTACTCGATCGCTCGATTACTCTGCTTCTAGTGAGCGGGGCGCGGCGGGCTTCGCTAATTCTATGATACATACAATAAATTAAAATATATTAAACCATAAAATAAATAAATCAATTTAAATTTACGAATACTGGCATACTTAATGTACAATTTGATAAATAAGTGAACCATTTTATTTGAATTGGTTCAAAAATAATATCGAGTTCGGTTAAGCATAAAAAGCATTTTTAAAAAAGTTTATGTGAAAGTAATAACATTTATACATAAGTAAGTATAAAAGATTTTCTATCGCAAATAATAGTCTTTTCCTTATACATATTGTACAATATTGTGTTTGTCATCCTATTGGTTTATAATTATGTATTGTCTATGGAACTTGTATGCTTATTTGGATAAATTTCTAGCAACTATGGGGCACTAACACACTCATTTGGAACTATATCGTTAAAGTTAACTGTCAAATAAAAATCGCCGCTAGCCTAAATTCATACAAACTCTTAATATTAATTTGTCTTAAACTAGATAAAATTACGAAATGCATCCATGATTTCGCAGTCAATAACACCTTGGACCATAACTTCATCGACGAGGGTATTAGTAAGACAAATGAGAAAACATATGACGCAAAAATACGTAAAGTTAAGCATTTCTTTTACGGAATTTTCTAATTTCAATTAATACCTGAAAACAAAAACTAAGCCTTGTTTATGGCTTTTAATAATTTAAATTATTAATGAATCTGGCCCAAGATCTTAGGCATACCAGACATACATAACTTATTTTCTAAAGGACAAAATGTGGTGAAGCGAGTACTGTTCCTGTGTACTTTTAACACGTATCTGCTAAGTTGAGTAGACTCCCAATTTAGAGACGCAGCCGGCAACACGCTGCAGAGTGAAATGGGTCTATAAACCACCTGGCAGAAGTTATGACCCACGGGAAGTGTCTGGTTTTGCTAAATATTATTTTGTACAAAATAAATTCTACAAAAACATAAAAATCAGCCTTTAGAAAACAAATTTAATCCTATTTTTGCTCACCTTTCTCACCTGATATCTCTAAATTGGCCGTCTTCCCAACTCAGCAGATACGCATACGTTCAAAGAGATAGGAACACTACTCGATTCCCCACATTTTTTCCTTTAGAAAATAAGTTATGTCTGGCGGGCCTGGGATCTTACTCTTACTGTAGTTCAATGATAAATAATAGCTGTTTTCATATAATTTCCTTAAATCCACTAAACTGTATTTAACCAACCAAAAATAGGAGCTAGATTGTTTTTATATTGTAATACTTCTTCAGGAAAAACAACTATCAAAAAAAGAAGATCCACTCTTTGAAAAGAAAATATTAATTTGTTTAGAGAAAAGGCCTGAATTTATGATGAACAGGCCTGAATGTCTTCTGTTTGTTCTAATGAGACATGATAATATCTATAATCAAATCAATATCAACCATGAAAAAATCTTAAATGAAACTTGTATAACCTTATGGAGTGACATTTTAAAGGCAGAAAAAAAGCCTTTCAGAAAAAGGCAAAGCAAATCTCTAAAAAATATTCGTTTGAAGATAACGTTTACAAAAATAGGACCGACACATTACTTATTGATTAACTAATAATCTGTCTATACACCAAGCAAGGAGCTAACTTACTCGTAGATGAACTTAACTAAAAGAACGATATGGACTGTAATTGCGATTTAATTTAACAGTAAACATAACTGTGATTATATATGATGGAGAAATTGTAAAATAAAATGAAATATTATACAAAAATGTACAAAAAAAAACAGCCAAATTATCTAAAATGTTCTTGATTCAATCAAACTAACTCGGCTGTCCCATTTTGGCTGGTCTATAGTTTTAGTCTACACAGAACTTAAGTTGTCTTTGGTAGGGTAAAAAGAAATTAAATTTCATTACCAAAATGCGAATTGGGTATCCTGATAACAGTGTCTCTGGTACCAAATTTTTCGGTATCGATTAGCGATCCAGCGCTATGCTTCTTTGCTTTTGGAGCCAATGGTGGAACTTCACTGCACGTTGAACAATTATCGTCAACTTTTGACGAAGAGCCAACAGTGTTGAATTTTTTGAGACTCCCCGTGGCGAGGGAGCCGTTTGACGAGGAACAATGAGGCGGCAGGAGCGGCACTCGTTCCTGTAAGTCTCTCGCAGAACCTGTCGTCGGCCTGTGACCACAACTACTGCTACCCGATTCAGATGGCGCATTTTCTGGACATCCACCCATCACTATCCACCCGGATATTCTGGAAAAATTATTTGTATCATATCATTATGAGCACGTTGATAGTGATGTTTTTAGGATTCTGCAATTTGAAATTACAAAATTAAACTCTTTTTTTGTCACAATGCTTTTTCTCAGGAAATCAAGTGAAATGAATATCAGATTCTGTTTGCTTTGCCTTGGTTATAGGAGTAAAAAATAAAAAATATCTACAGATATCCTTACATAAGTCGCTGCCTGCATCTGTTTATATATCTGCTAACTCCCCCTAAACCACGCAACGGACTTTGATGCGGTTTTCACTAATGGAAAGAGCGATAAACAAGGAAAGTTTGTGTATGTAATTTACAGAAAAAAAATTACGTCCGTGTGAAGCTGGGAATGGATCATTAGAATAATATAAGCAAAAGCAATTAAAAGATACAGAAAAGGGAGATTCAAACTTCCTTATGATTACTATCAACTATGCCCTAAGGTGAGTTGAATAGCTCGTGTGTTTCAGTGATTAAGTCAAGCTGATGTCAAAGCCCATTTCTTTATCCCTCATCCCATTAAGGTGAGCAGAGCACTTGTTAAACCCATACGGCACTGTCAAAGCTAACTTCACTATGTTGGGTAATGCTGATTTTAATTTAACTTTATAATGTCTAAACTAACTAAAATAAAATAAAAACAGTAATTTATCGAAAATTATAAGTGCCAGGTAAAATTACTCTAATAACATAATAAAGGTGCTTTTATTTTTTCTTGTATCCAATGTTTTTGTTTGAAATTTTGAAAGTTTTCTTAGGTGCTGTATACTCGCTAGTCACATACAAGCAAACTTATTCCTGAAAATTTACTCATCGTTTCCCGAAAGTCACAACTTCTACTTGACCTGGAATCGTGAAATTTTGTATGAAGGAACAACTCAACGCTCAAATAAAATAAAAGTGAAAATCGTTATTTTGTGTTGAACACATACGAGTACATGTGAATGATTACTTACAAACTTATTCACAAACTCTGTCAGGCAATGAATATTTAATTTTTATTTTCAACTGTACATCCGACTGCTGAGCTAATTTGAAGATTGGTTGAAAATTTAATTAAAATCGGTTGAGCAGTTTCAGAGTCCATGGGGAACATACATACACACATCGATTTTTAGGGTTCCGTACGTTCGAATAAAACAACGGAACCCTTATAGGATCCCTCGTGTATCCGTCTGTCCGACCATTCCCCCCCCCCTTATCTCCGAAACTACTGAACCTAAAATTTTGAAAAAAATACAGATTAGTTTTCTACTTATAGATTATAGGAAAACCTATAAGAAGTCTATGATATTAAAATAACATGGTAAATCACTCAATATTGTGCGGATGGGTAACATCGTACGGAACCCTCTTCACGCTAATTTAACTCGGACTTGTCCCGTTTTTACATATAAAAGATAGTTTGTATAGGGTAAAAGTTGGATATATTATTGCTATTAGTTACCTGTTAACAATCTCTTCGAAATTGGGCCTCCGTTGCGGCGCATGCTTCCAACAATCACGCATCAACGCGTACATGAGAGGCGGACAATTGGCAGGTGCGGCCAGGAGCTCGCCAGCTCTCACCATCGAAATCACCTCTTGGTTACTATATCTATATAACAATTGTTAATATTTTAACAATTTTCACCAAAATCTTGAAATAAGGCATAAGAACAGCCAATATGTACGTTTACCCTTCCAGTTAATAGTGTTTCACAGACATTCTGTATTATGAGTCATAATTTATGACTCATTCCCAAGTTTTACATTAGTAAGGTCATTGATCATATTGTAAGTAGCAGTAGGATAATACAAATAGGTATTCAGAAAAGTTTGATTTTATATTTACGATATTATAATTTCGCTGTACCCGCGGCTTCGCTGTTTCTCGCCATCGGGTAGGTACCTACCTCGCAATCATAGCGTACGTGTAAGGTTGCCAGGCCTCAAAATCGAAAACCCGGACACACTCATATTTAGCCGGACATTTGCCATAAAAGCCTGACACACTGGTTTTTAAAAGAAACAGTTCTTTTATTTCTGTATTTATTACTTTAAGACTTGCTCCACTCTTTATTATGAATCACATATTGTTTTCTTAAAGTAATTTGTAAGATTGCGAATTATGCGTGTCCGCGTGATTCTGGCCGCTGCGGGGTTGACCAAAAGCCTAACAAAAGCCGGACGGGCCGGACTTGTATATATTTGGCCGGACACGACTTTAAAAAGCCGGACACTTGGCAACCCTACGTACGTGTCTTGACCGCGCCGTGAAACCGGCTTTACATATTATATCGTATTATCTCTTTTAACCATACATGCAAAACAATTATGCCGTGAAAAGCAAAAATCACGTGTATTTATTACTTGCTGATTTTGATAAGGATTCATAATTTTGTTGATGATTTTTAAAAAAAATGTAATAAAGAAGTTTAAGCCACGACTTAAATATAAAAGTTACGTATGCTGTCGCTGACTTTTGTAGGCATCATCAAGCTCTACAAATTTTCTATAGAAATCAATCAATTTTTCATCTATAGAAATCGACCGTTTTTTGTCGACTTACTTTGCAAATCGATTACCACAAAAAAAGCCTTTTCATTTTACTGAATAAAATATAGCCTATGTCCATATTGAAATTCTATTCTATTATTGATGAATTTTTTTTTAAATCAGATGAGTAGTTCGAAGGTTTTCATCGAAGGTTACTCCCTACATACAAACGTACAAACTTTACCTCTTTACCTTTATAGTATTAGTATAGATAAGAATCCTCATTCCGCTGTTAATAGTAAAGTGTAAATGAGAAATTGTCTCTCCACGTTACGCTTTCGCTTTCTTTGATGATTGATGAGATTCCAACTAGAAACATTTCGCTTCACTACTTTCGTTTTTGTTTTCAAACGTCTAATTATTTTTTGTAAAAGCCGGCAGATAGGCTGGCAGACCACTGAATAGTCTGAGATGGCTCCATCGCCTAGCTAGACGCAAGCAACACTAAGGGGGCACTTGCAGTGTTAGATTTTTAAATAAGGATAAGTACCTAGTAAGGTGTAAATTAGGAAATGGGCTCCCCCTTACTCCCTTACATCCCCTACTCACCTACTCAAATACAAAAAGCATACACACACTGTTATTATGAATCCTTATCAAAATCAGCAAGTTTATGTTATTTAATACACGTGATTTTTGCTTTTTACTGCATGTGTTTTGGACATATGGTTAAAAAGATATATGGTTAAAGTGGTTAAAGCGCGGTTAGGATATTTATTTTTCACGTGTTACTTTCATAGTTTCATTTCATACTATCATAGTATCATACTTACGTCATACAGTCGGGCAACGCTCAGTGATCGAGCCTGCAAACTGAAGCGAGTTCGCCGAACGTTGTTCTACGCAAGTACATTCGTTGCCTGACTGTATGACGTAGTATGGTTAGATTGTGGTATCATGTCCTCTCGCTTTTTGCCTTGAGGACATTCTGCCAATATAGGTACAAATATTGTTTGTATTGCGGAAGAGGGCTATTCGAGCTATTTATAAATTAAACCATAGGTAGCAGCACTGTTTGAATTTTTTTAAAGAAATTAACATTAGAATCATTAAAACCAATATATGTTCATATGGGTGATTATGATGAATATTGCTCAAGACTAATAAATTTGATGTACGTCAAATGAGGCTTACAAAAAACAAAAATTATTTACAATGCCTACACTTCCGTAATAAGCTCTCCAGTCATTCTTCAAAATTAAGAGTAACTAAACAGAAATTATGTATAAAAGGTAAAGGCTCTACTAACGTAGCAATTGGCCCATAAAATAAGCACTATAACTTGTGTTATAGGATAACCATACAACGGACAGGGGGCACAACCATGGCACATACAGACCTGAGTCAACTTTGAAAAGTTCATTTCCAAAGTTGGTTCTGTCGGGAATCGAACCAGAGATCCCTGAGTCAGAGCGCAGCACATTAACTAATCTACCAATGGGTTCGAATATTTCTTTTTTGTATACTTGTAAAGGAAGTTGATGTTGAATACAACTGAGGTTTCTTGCCATATTCTCTATGGGAAAGACCATAGAATCTGACATCTTTTGTAAATTTGACTGAAATTTGGTCCTATGCAATAAAAATATCTTTTATTCATATTTTCCACATTGTACACACATTGTTATGAAATTGATAGCTTAGCTATTTAAAAACTTAAGTGTATCACACACATAATAATATGCAATATAGCGTGCTACAAGCGACATGACCAATTAATCAGATGGATTTCTAGAAAATTGAACATATTACACTCACTCACTATTATAAATGAGAAAGTAATTCTGCCTATGCATTTGGATAATAATTGTTGTGGACATAGTACCTTTTAACGCGGGAGAAGCCGAGAATGAAAGATAGTTATAAATAAATTTGAACTAGATTTTGTTCAAAAAAAAAATTAAAAAAAAAAAAATATTGAAATAAAATTAAAATTTTTATGAAGGAATCATCATTTGAGATAAATAAACTTACCCATAATAAGGTTGCAACCCATAACTATATATTTCCCACAACACGACTCCGTATGACCAAATGTCACTTTCAGTAGTAAATTTACCATAAAGTATAGACTCTGGAGGCATCCATCTTACTGGCAAAAGGCTTTTTGATTGTACCTGAAATAGTTATAATAAACAGATATTAATAAAATCCATTATTTTAAAGTTTCATCCATATTAAGTAATTATTGTGAGGTACTCACTCTATAATAGTCAGAACTGTAAATATCTCTAGACAGTCCAAAATCTGATATTTTCACAATAAAGTCATCAGAGACCAAACAGTTTCTTGCTGCCAAATCCCTATGCACATAATGATGAGACGCAAGATACTGCATTCCCGATGCAATGTTGTGAGCTATGTTCAGTAACCTCATTGGAGGCAATCCCTTTCCTGATGGTGGCGCTCGGCCCATCAGAAATTCATGTAAATCACCGCGTGCCATAAATTCAAAAAGCATACACAGAGGCTCCTCTTTTAATGCCACTCCAACAATACATACAATATTATCGTGAGTCAATTCAGAAATCAAATCTATTTCCCTCCTAAAATCGGCCTGTGTTTTTGCTGAAGCGTTTTCCTTCAAAGCTTTCACAGCGACAAACTGAGTTTCACCATTATTCTTTAGTGCGCCTTTATAAACTTTTCCAAATGCCCCCTCGCCTAATTCTTCTAGAAACTTGATTTGTGACAAAGAATACTGCGGTATACGTAGCACACCATTGCCACGTGTGTTTCTAGTCAAGTGTGGTTGGTTATTGATATTTTGATTTGCTATTAACTCGCTCATTTCTATAGGTGAATTCAATCTTGAATTCCCATAAATGTTCTTGTCAGCATTGGGGAGGTTTATATCCCTAATGGTAGCAGCATTTCCTTTATTTTTATTCTTATAACAGAGACATATGACAAAACCTATTATCGCTAATGTCACTAAAAGAAATATCACCACAATGTATATCCAAATTTTGTGTGCACATTTTGGAATAGCACAAATTTCTTTTTCTGTTTTCCCATCTTTCTCAACAATACACCAGGGTTGAGACTTTAAACTACCGGGATTTCTGCAGTAGCTGTGTCTACCGGCTAACTCTGGATAATCGAAAACTCTAACGTGCAGCTGTTTTGACCATTCAACACAAGGCATCCCATTACTGCCTACGTTGACTCTTCCTAAATAACTATTTCCATTTTCCCAGTAACACTGGTCATCGGATACCATTACCGTTCCAATTCCAACTTTGAGGCATTCCGGATCATCTTCGGGTAAGTCCTGACAATCTTCTAGAGTTAACTGTAGTCCAATATCAGGATGTCTTTTAGCAATAGCGTATTCCCTCTGACATAATTCATTCTCTAATATCTCACAGTCTTGCTTACATACTCTTCTAAGTACTGTAGAATTTGAACGATAGTTTAGCGCTTCCGTGATGAGATTTTTATTTAATTTCACATCAGCTGAATGCGGATGCATGCCTTCTGGTAAATTTGTAAAAACTATTTGCGGTAAATCATCATTACCCTCCACAGAATGACTGTTGATAATTCCCTGAATTGATAACATCTGTTTAGCTTCTTTAAAAAATATATCATTAGTGACCAGAGGATCTCTACAAATTGGAAAAGTGGAGTAACAAAGACTAGGAATTGCATAACCTTCGCAGTGGGAGCTTATGTCATTAGAGAATTTAGTCACTTGTATTGCTTTCATTAGTTTCTCTTCGAGGGCAGTTTGTGTTGTATCAAAAGGGATATATACAAATTGGCCTTTTAGGTGGTTGCTGCAAACTTTTCCTGTATATTCTTGACATACAGGTTCTAATGTTTGCATAAAAGTGGAGTTACGAGGTAATCTGGTTTCATTAGATCTATGTGATTTCATACTCTCCATTAAGAGATCTGGTGTGGTTTTCACACTAATTTCCAGTTCATCATTTACTGGAGAATTTGGGAACAGTGATGAGTACGTAGGTATCTCATAGTTCTCAATGCTATCATTCTTTTCAATGATTAATCTCGTCGTCTGTTTCTTTTCATAATTCTGTTTAAGTGCACAAGTATAGTTTCCTTGATCGATAATGTCTATATTTCTTATTCTAAGGGTAGATCCAATAGTTCCATTGGTCTTGTCAAATTTTGTCGATATTTTTATTCTCTGAGTGTCAGGAAGGGTTTTGTTATCTTTGAACCAGTAGACTTTAACATTTCTCATGAGAGCTTGTTGTATGTGATCGGGTGGTGATTCTTCGAAAAATGTCTCAACGCCTTCCTTATTCTTCGTATGTTTTTCAACTTTTGTAAAGTTCATAACAGCTTCGCATTTTAAACTTACATTTGTGCCGGCTGGTTTCTTAACGAAAGGTGGTAGTGTTTTTGAGAAGTAAATATCCAGTTTTATGTTCCACACTTTTTGTCCGGCTGTAGAATTTGTTTTCAATAAAGAAGTGGCATCCGATTTTTCAGAATTCAATGATTCATTTTCACGTAAAGATAAGCACAAAATAATTACGCAAATGAGTTTCATGACTTAACGCTTTCCATAACACTTCGAACACAAATAAACCAATATTAGTCGTCCGTTTACTCAGTGTAAACCTTCACCTTCACTCCGTTGCATTTTTGAATCAGAAACAATAATTACGGAAAATAATAACACTTTCATTACATACCACTTCCAAACAAGTAAATAATAATTGTAAACCAATGCTAGTCCATTCAAATAGCTACTCGATTTAAACGTTCATTTCTTTGCATTTTTATGCACGCAAAAAAATATTTAACAACATTTGTGATTTATAAATAACTTAAAATTATTTTATAAATGACACCAACGAGTTCGTATTGTTGAATGCTTGTGCTTGTATTTTAGTTTTGTAATTTGTAGCAAACAAAGTAGCAATAGCAAATAGCAACTAGCAAGCATTCGCCATCCTTCGATTATTTTCTCAACCAACTCGATTCGATTTTACTAGTGACCACAGAACACTTTGTTTTGTACTTACAAGTGTCCAGCAATGTCAAGATTACCTGGATTATCAATATAAATTGGAAATAACAGCACAGATCAAGATATTCTATCTACACATTTTTTGAAAACACTATGCGTAATTGCGTATAAATGGAAATAAAATATATTTACATTTTCCATGTTACAACTAGCGACCCGCCCCCGGGTTCACACGGCTGCAATTTTCCGGTCAATTTTTCGGCCCTCGATTCATACAACCTTCCAACAACATCAATGAATATTTATTGAAAAAAATAATAATTTTCCGAATAATTGAAAAGAAAAGGTTAAATATGTTTTTTTTTTTATAAACATTATTGCTGTAGAATTATGTCTATGTAAATATTTTTTAATATTATTTCTTTTTCGTCAAGAAAATAATTATAAAATAGTGCAAAAAAAATAGTGGGAAATTCAAATTACTTGAAACGGTCAGATCGAATGTGACCTCAAAGTCTATAATGACAGTGTCAACAAGCGCGTAGTTATTTTATTGTGATTTTTTAACATTTGATAGTTATTGTTACATAGTGACTATAGAAACAGTGACGTCACGACAAGTGCGCCAAAAGGGCAGACGCTTAAAGTGCTCGTAGCTGTTAGTTAATTTTAACATTTTTTTTTACTAAATTTTAGTTTATATCTACAGATCTATTTTTAGTTTATATCTTTATTTATAAAGAGAGCAGATTTGAGTTTTTGTTTGTACTTATATTTGGATAGTTAAAATAAAAAAATAACTAATTTTAAAAAATATTTTATGTTTAGGAAGCTACATTATACATAGGCTGTACTGAAAGTTTTTGCAACTGGTCAGAAAGTAATGTACCTAACCGCGAAACTCACTGTGGAGCGTTAGGGCGTCCACTCTGTAGGTTCGCACGAGACTCTGATCACGGGGCGCCTACTACCCTATTAGTAGGGTGAAAGGAAACTTTAGTTCCAACCTTAGTAGGATTAAGGACAAGAGTTTAGGGAGAAACAGGGAAATGGACTCTGGAATCCCCTACTAGTCAGGGTTTTGGCATCCTTTACTCACTTGCCGAAACACAACAGGAGCTCTTCTGTATGGGGGTTGGTTACTGACGCCAGATGGGCTGCTCAAATGACTTCGAAATGCAATGTGACCTGTTAATACTTACCAGATCCACACTAAAGCTATCTTTGAAATTTGGCTACACTAAACCGGGACCCTGAGACAGATCGGCAAGAAACTGAACCACTCGAACAATAGACGCGTCAATTGGAAAAAGATATCACGACCATTTTTTTTCTTTCTATTCCTATAATTATCTCCTTCTACGCGTAAATTTTCAGACACTTGATAAAGTCTGTACGAGAGTAGACAAGTATTCAACCAATCATGCTACCATCCATTCTTGCGACCGCTCATAATGAAACATGTTTGTTTGGGTAGGTATAATTCTTGTATTTTTATTGATAACTGTGTAGTTACTAAATTGTATTAGGTGACAAAAGTGTAACGTTTAAATCAGGGTTCATAAGGACATTTCACCGTTGAGTAATATCGGGCAAGCGATCGAAAATCAAGGGCATTCATTCCATTTCTTCTTCTAATTCTTCCTTAAGAATTAATCCTCCGAGAAGCGATGAATCGGGAGGCAACCATTCACAGCTAGTATCCTCTGATGAACAAACCTATAACGAAAAGGAAACAAACAAAAAAAAAATATTGCCAGTAAATATTTTATGGCATCTTGAAATTTGCTAATATTGAACTGGAAAGAGCGATTGTATTATAGTATAAGTAGTAAATAGTAGTTCTTTGCTAGTGGTTCCTCGCTACTTCATTTGCGCCCCTTTTCTAAGGCCTTTGAACATTTATTCATTGTTTATATTTATATTCATTGTTATTTTTCTATTCTACTAGCTGTGCCCGCGACTTTGAACACGTTGAAAAATAAAAATAACGCCGTGACGACAATAGCGCTGATTTTTTTACATTAAGACGATCCCTCGGGAACCGAACAATTTTCAACGATAAAAAGTATCCTATATGTCAATCCAGGTAATAAACTTTCATTTAAATGTGTTCAGATCTTTCTGCGTTATAGAGGAGCATTCATCCAAACATTTATATGTTTCGCATTTTAGGATAATAAGGCGTTGCTTTTTTTATGTTGAGGCGATCCTTCGGGAACAGTACTTTTTTCCCCGGACGAAAGTTACCCTATGTCCTTTTCTGTAGGTAGGTACTCTTGACAACGATGTTCGGTTGAGTAGTTAAGGCGTGAATGTCTAATAAACAAACTCACATATAATTAGTAAATAGTAAGATAGGATGTATACGTTAGATCTCTTGGGAATAAACGGTTGATTTACACACCTGGCACTTGCAGTTACCGGCCTCGACGTAGTGATAGATTTCAGTGCCGGGTTGGACGCCAGGATCGCATTGACGTAGTTTGTAAGATGCATGACGACGCTCTCCGTGAACGCAGACTGGATGATGAGCTTCCTTGTAAGGAAACTGCCAGTCCGATATCTGCAGTTAAGTAGGTATAAGCACCAGTTTAACATGACGAACTTTTTTTAGTTAAATTTATTTATTTCTGCAAAGCAAAGTTAAACGGCATTACCTATATATTTTTTAAAAGTATAGGTACATATAAAGTAAAAATTAAATTTTGTTACAAAACTAGCTTTCGTCCGCGATTGTTAGAACATTAGTTCAATCTTTACAGCTTATATATTTTTGAATTTTTTATTTTTAAATTATCCCTCGGGAACAGTAAGTACTTTTTCCCTGTGAAAAAAGTTTTTAACAAAGGGCGCCTTACGTGTAACTAAAATTTTATTTAATCTGGATTTTGCTCTCGCCTTCTTAGCTTCGCGTCCCTTTTTTTAAGGTGTTGAAACATTTATTCAATGTTATTCATTGATGCATCTTTAAAAACAGTGGACAGTTTCGGAGAGATTACATCTCCTTGTCTCACGCAATGGAATTAACTGTATGTTCTGCTCCTCTATTCGAACCAACACGACATGGCGGCTTTATTTTGTAAACACTTCAACACTTCGATATACCGATGTACAATGTGACATCGCTGCAGAACCTCGAGCACTGACCATGTTTCGATCGAATCGAAGGCCCTCTCATAGTCCAATCTAGGTCCAAAACAAAATCTAGGTTCCCCAATAATTTTAATTTAACTTTAACTTGCCTAATTGTATTTTACTTATACTTTACATACTTATGTTTACTTATTTATGTATACAATAAATCCATAAGGGATTTGATACCTAACAGCGATTTTCATACAAGCTTAGCCTGCAGATGGTTGCAGATTGGCCTTAAATATTTTACGCCAGGTATGTTACAGGTAAGTTTTTAACTACACACATTACAGTTAAGGGTGAAATTATTTGTATAATAATGGGTTACAAGTAGAAATTATTAGGTAGATACTTTTGGACTATCAGGAACAACATTTTTTTAAGTATTTAAGAGCGCGTATAAAGAGGAAAAGCTAATCCTAGATTTGAATTTTGTGAAGTATATAAAGTCCGAATAAGAAATACCTTTACTATAACTATTTGTGATACCTTTTTTAAACAATTGCACTCCAAACAATAGTTTGGAAACTATATGAAGTGCCTTAGAAAATAGATTGATTTAAATTACTGAAAAAAAAAAATAAGTTGCCACCTTATGCTACCGCAACTCTTGGGTTGCCAATTATTAAGGTGTAATTTTTCAACGATTAATGCATCTGTCAGTTTAAATTTTACATCAAATTGAAGCTATTGTCTTCCTCAAAACGGCGAAATAAGGATGCCTGCATAAAAGCTGTCGCAAATGGTAGTTAAATACGCGTCTAGATACTTACATATTTTTATTTTTATTTCTTAAAAATATAGACCCATACTCAGAATCAAAATTTAATAGCGCGCAAGCGAAGCAGTATCCGATCTTGCGGGTAAATACATATAAGTGAATAATTATGATTTTTCAGGAAAATCACCAGTCGTATAACTGCCACTAGTGTATGGCACAATACGTAACCACCCACTTAAAGAAGACCACAGTGAAACAACAGAATGTAATGTTTCGTTGAGTGAGTTTAGAGATGCTAGAGTCCATCTCCGTTTCTTCTCTTTTTCTTACATTTCCTTTATCGCCTCGGAGTGAGCAGGGCACTTGCATCACACCTAGTATTGCTTTTTGGATCGTTAAAGACTTGTGAAAGTTGAAATCCGTGTAGAATTATAACCAATACATTTATTTTCATTTATTACTAATAATTATAACTGTAATATTTTAATACTAGCTTAATGGCCGCGACTTCATCCGCGTTGAAAAATAAAATATGTAACGTCTGACATACATTGACACTTGACATTATACTTTTGCCAAATTTTTTGAAGAAGTGAAGTGAAGTGATATATATTTATTCTTAGATAGCCCGCGTGGAATATTTAGCCTAAGTCCATCCTGGAATTTTATCTAACTAATGGTGAAAGATTTTTTTTAAATCAGAGGAATAGTTCCGAAGTTTACCTCCTACCTAAATATAATAAACAAACAAACATACAAACTTTACCTTTTATAAAATTATTAGTACCTACATATATTAGTATAGATGGAAAGAGACAGACTAGGTATAGTATCCTAATAAGTGCAAGCGGAAGAACGTGTTCGATTAGTATATTTTACATTGAAATTTTTAAAACACCAAATTTCACACTTATCGCTACAAGTAAGGCTGGATTAATGATATCAGGGTCCCTAGACAACGCACGTATCGGGGTTCCTTTACAACTCTCTAACTTCTCGAATTAAATTGTTTTCTAGTACGATGCAATTTTATTTATAACTAGCGACCCGTCCCCGGCTTCTCACGGAATGGAAAATTTCAAAAACCTTTCTTAGCGGATGCTTACGTTATAAAATAAATATAAGTTCCAAATTTCAGCTTTCTAGACTTAGAGAGCCAGTGAAGATAAACGGTTTGATAAGCACCTATAGATTACGCAATTTGTCCACTGCATAAGGCAGTTGTCCCACCAACGACGAGAAAACGACTAACTATCGGCTATTTTCTCGCTCAAGAAACGTACAATAGATATACTTTCTGTGTGAACAAAAGAGATGCATATACAAACAGTTGATCGCTGACTGTTCACACTGCCGGCGAGCACTCGCTTCACTAGTTTGTCGCTGAGCGACAAGAGCTATGAAAGATAACACTCGCTCGGCGATACTCGCCAAGCGATTAGAACTCACGCCGAACCACCGCCAACCAGTGGTCATTTCTCTACAGTGCGTATCTGAAAGTACACGTTTTTTTTAAATTTAATATGAATATCGAAAAATCATTTGAATTATCATTGTTATCTAGTTCAGACGACGATGATGATGAATTCTATGATAGGATTTGTGTAGTGGCTGCGGCAATTCTGAATAAACGTCTGCGGCAATTCTGAATTCTGAATAACTGCCGCGAGCGAGTGATGCGAGTAATCGCCCGCCTCACTCGCACACTCGCTTATAGCCGAGCTACACAAATATCGGAACTACGCACTCGCTCCCCGCGTCTCGCTAAACTCGTTTCTAGTTCTAGCTCTACTCGTTACTCGTTAATCGTTGCCGGTGAGACAAGTGCCTTACAAAGGTATGCCAACATCCTCTTTAATAAGAATTTAGGAAAAATATACGTGTTTTTTATCTGTCCGCAATAAACGATGCGAGGCCCCCAGGCCTACATTGCTTTCAAGGGCCAAATTAGGCCAGACTTACTATTCACGGATAAATTCCCCCTTGTAAGCTTTAGAGAAATAAAATTGTGTATTCAAGGCGTTTTTCACGAACAAAAAACAACAAAATTTGTTAAAATTATTTTACTTTAAAGCAATTTAAATGTATATTTGTAAACCAATCATTAAATTAGAACTATGTACTTACATCGACTAGGAACATCTATATATGTTAAAAGCAGTTGTGCAGGCTCTATTTACACCTTAAAAGATAATCTTGAAACCTACCTCGTAAGAAAGACAGTAGCCCCAACACGACATGATCTTAACATCGTCCCAGCATCGCCTTCCATTGAAATCGGTTTGCATGGCTTTATGGGTGTACCGCCTCGGCTTGCAGCGATCATTTGAAGATGCACCAAAACAGAACACCACACTACACCATAAAACTAACGCAACCGCCCAAATACTTCGTGCGTTTCTTCCTAGCCCAGCAAACATTGTGATATATATGCTTTTTTGGGCAACAAAAATTTCATAAAATTTCTACCCCTGTCTGTAGCTACACACTGGTCCTTATGACAATATTCCATGTCGATTCTGGATCTTATAAAGGGAGAAAGATCGTCAGAGCATTTTTCTCGGCTGAGTTCACAACATCACAATGGTGCTCGGGCCATTTGCTCCCCGATTGCGTCGGATAAAAATAGAGGGACTTGTGAATAAATTTGAATAAAATTTCTTTGATACAAATTAAATTCACTTTTAATGTTAACACTGCAATTATAACGGACGACATTACTTATTTTGTCACCTCCTATACCTTAGGATTCGCTCATTATACCAAACGCGTTGGTGTTCCGATAAAAATAACAGTGACAAAATATAAACAAGCAAAGGAGCTTATACTGAATAACGAGATTTCAAGTCAACCCAAAAAAGTCATTAAAAGCGGTGGCGCAGAACAAATTGCCTCATTTGGAGAAGGTTCCTCCTGACGCTTCTCACTTGATGGCTGCGGTCTGACCAAATTCAAAGTTCGACTAATTGCACTGAGTTTGTCGTTTCTTATCCCTGTGTAATTACATAAATCAGAGTAAATCACCGCTATCTGTGCACAGCTGAGGTTCTGTTCAAACTTATGTGGTTTTTTTAAATGTCGTCATGTTACAATAATCCTCAATGTAAGTTTTTATTATGGACGCATAAAAATTGTTTTCTTTTTTCTTTAAATGGCCTATTGTGTTTTAGTGTATTAGAATTCTATCAATGACTCATAAAACTCCAAAAAGTTTAAATATAAAGAATATAGTATATTGGGAATATTTTCCCACAAAAATATTAATTCTGATCGCCATAAATGTCACATTACGGATTCTTTCCTCTTGCCCGATCTATACAGTTGAAAATCTTTGTAAAACTCTTATGTGTCATTTGTTTTTTTTCCACAAGTATTATATTATTAACTAAATTTAGTCAATCAATTTAACTTGTTTCTCCCTCTAAAAGCCAAAACGAGGAGGAGACGGTGTTTACCCCCGACAGAAGCTTAGTTAATACATGTGTCATTTATATTTATATCCGTAAGGTATTTAGCAATGAAGTCTCTTCCGGAAGTGAATAGTGAGTTCTCAGTGTCAGTGCTGGCCCTCGTTGGATACAAGAAAGGGCATAGCAAATATGGTTGCGCATAATACCTTTAATTGCCCCAATGACATCGTCGCACCGTTTATGTAGCTTGCGATTCTAAATAAATTTACAAATGACGAAGTCGCAGGCATAAGAATTAGTCTTAGGTAATAAAATCAAGAGAATAAGTAATTCAATTTATGCAAAAGAACTTTTACGTTATATTGGCCCAAAATTGGTGTGTGAGGAAATGCATAAAATTACTAAAAACAAGCAATTCCATGTAACTATGATGTAGGAAAAATATACTCACTGTAAAGTATAGTACATTACTGCAGAGACCAGGAAGTGAAGGATTGCCGGACGAAGTGGTCTGAGTCCGGCAATCCTCATTCCGGTTGAGGCTGGTATAGTGCTTTTCTCAATAAATGTGAGGAAATAATGAAACACGTGATAATGCAAAAAAATTAGTATAATATGAAAAAATTAATAAAAAATTAATTTACATATACACAGTTTTATTTAGAATAAAACAAACGCAAATGTTTACTAAAAGCAATAAATATTTAGGTAGGTACAGAAAAAAGTCTACTTTCCCGCCTTGTTTATTTTTTATTTTCAATGAGTGCAAAGGAAACGGCCATACAGCCCAGTCATCAAAAGAGCGCGCGCTCTCCCCCGCCTACTACGCCTGTGACAGCGGCGGGCGCGTTCGTGAAGACTCGTGAAACTTCGGGTTTCATCGTGCTGAGCAGCGGCCAGGAATGAATTTTCATACAACATTCTTGGCCTAGGCCGAGAAAGAAATGCATGAGCCAAGAATTACAAACTTCGTGGCTTGTTTTTAGTACAAGAATGTCTACATTTCCGAGCATGTTTGAGAAAAATAAATTTACTTGCGGTACCTACCTGGTCCATACACATAGTTGATATTGAGTGCCGTCTGTGATCCGTTAGAGCCACGGCAGAACTGTTATTCAAAAATAATGCACAATTTCGATTTTTCCATGGTCACAGAAACAGCGACATAAAAAAAAAAACACGGAACAGCAGGAAAACAAGTATACAGAGTTTTTACAAGTAACGATTTTATACTGATTTTACAGTAATCCATGTTACTTATAAATAATTTATTTGAATTTGAATAAGAAATGTCATAGCTAGGATAGTCATAGCTTAGAATTTGGAATTCTAAGTAGAACAAAAGATATCGATATTCACATTAGCCAGTATTAAAAATCGGCAGTTTCATAGGTAAGGACCTAATGTTAACAATCTTTAGCGTTATTAAATATATTTTAAAAAAAACTGGTTCGGTTTTCCCACCTTCGAAATGATTGTAGTCGAAATCTAGTAAAAAATAATAGATACAAAATAACATTATTACTAACTTGGGTCTGAACTTTATCATTATGTCAGGCCTAAACCAAATACTTAAATGATAAAGAAATATAAATATTTTATTTTAGAAATAAAGTTACGTATTAGTTCAAAGATAAAAATTTATTTATGAATATTATAGACATTCCAACTTTTATAATTTAACTCAGCAAGCACAGAAAAGTCAGGATTTTTTTTTGTCAACCTTTTGTAGACCTTATCATATAAAAATCCTCTACCGATTTATAAACTGTAATGTTTCATCATCGGTCTAATAGTTTCGTAAATTTTGCGACGTATAGACGTGCAATATGGGATGTTGATTTGCAGCCCATAGCAAAGTAACAGTAATGTTTGCCTTAGCAAGCGCAACTCAATAGCGCTGCTTCCGTGCGATTGTGTCCAAATCAATTTGCTCTATGAATGCAGTTATGGTAATGCATGATTAAGGCACATTAAGGCGAACACCATGCCAAAGCTCGCCTTTGTTGAGTAACAATCGAAGGAGTTTAAGGCACTGTGAAAGTTCTAGATGACATATGCTAAATTTGTGTTGGCCAGAGTTGCCTTATACGTCTCCTATTTGTTTACTCATTTTGGAGGTGATATATTTTAATTTTCAGTGTTGAATATACTTAGATAGCTAATATAAATTATTTAAAGAAATTTATTGATTACAATAAATTAGACATGAGCGATACAACCTGCTTCAGCTGGTGATGATGAGTAAAATCGCTGGAAAGAGGAAATTTGGGCGAAGGAAGAAGTCATGGCTGAAGAACATCAGGGAGTTGACCGGGATAGCTAACGCAATAAAGCTGTTCCGACGAACAAAAGACAATGAGGACTGTTCCAAGCTGATAGCCAACCTTCACTAGTTGGAGAAGCACCACAAGAAGAAGATTGATTACAACTTTTTAAACATTAATATGTTTGTACAATAATGTAAGTAGGTAGACACATTGTAGATTTGTTCAATACATGAGAAATCTCAAAGATACCATCGCATATTTTTGCACAAATTGTAAAAGGAAAGTAAAGAATTGGGTTCTGGTATATCTTAATCCCATTAGGTAATCCGACGTATCACTAAGTGATTAGTAAAGATGATGAGACCACAATAGGTGGCGCCTATTCCAAGAGTAGAAGGTATATTTTATCTTCACAATTTTTGTTACACATACTAGGTTTATAGGCGACTGTAATCCTAATCACCATTAACCTACCATTAAGTAGGCCATTAGCCTGCCTATGAGTCCTATATACTTACCATAAAAAAGTTCTATACATAAAAGGAACCAAGATTGGAATTCGTACACGGTTCAGTGTATAATTAATTTTTTTTATCGAATCACGAAAATATCAGAATCTTCAGTGTCCTACTAGAAATTTAAAAAGAAAGATATCTTTAAACCGCACCAAAATACACTTGAATAGCTGAATTTTCTGTAGTAAAATGTAATCAAGCGTTTGAGATACGAAACGGAATCCTTGAACGAGTATTTTAGTGGTAACACTCCGAGGGGATGCACGTTTGTTGCAAGCCAATTTTGTGAATCGCTGTTATTATTATTATATGTCGACAATTTTTAATGGCACGATAATTAATAAAGCCTTTATACAATTGATAATTGAGTAAGAAAGTGTTAAGTTAGGTTAAGTTTAAATGCAAAACTTGACATGTAAAAGTGCGATTACGATATAGTGTTCGCGGAAAGGTATGTACTGGCATTTCTTTATTTTCTTATTACAAAATTAATACAGTAATTCGAAGGCTACGAAGGCCTCGTCAAAATAACATATACAATACATACATAAATCCAGACATTTTATTTCAATTGTACAATTTATATTTTTTTGTATTTACGATATTTCTATATCTATGCTATAATATATTTATTACATATAATGTATAATACATTATTTCTTAAATTACTATCAACATATAATTGAAGTCTTTTAAAAACTTTTAATTTGTTTGACGATTTATGAGCGTAGATGATTCGAAAAAGGTGTGTCTTAAGTCTTTATAATCGAGATTTATTACCACTGTAAACCAATAACGGTTGAAAATTAAATTTATTTTATGTGTTGCATTCATTGTTCCTTTTGATTGAACTAGGTGTTCCATATTTTTTTTTTTACGTACGTAAAAACATACGTTATTTTGCACATTTGACACATTTTTTTAAAATTTTAAGGCCCATAGTCGCCTATAACTCCAGCAACGTCGCAAGTGCTGCAAGTGCGCTGCTAACCGCAATAGTATTAAGGATAAGGGATTGGGAAGCGATAGGGAAATGAGCTCTGATCAACCGGAGGTAGTTTTCGAAGGGATCGAAAAGCTAGAGAAACGCTGGGTGAAGTGCATTGAGCTACACTGAGACTACGTTGAAAAAGAAATAATAATAATTTAATTAATTTTACTTTTTGTTTAATTTTTACCAGACTTATCACTCCGCCCTCGTACGTCCTTCATTAACGGAAATAACGATAAACGATGTTTTTGTTATACAATTTGCACAAAAATTGCATCCGGGCTAAGTCGGGGGCGAGTCGCTAGTACCTACATATTATCAACATATTATAAAATGAAATCGCTCTTCGTCTCTGTCTGTTTCTCTGCTAACTTCATCTAACCCCCCCAAAGTATTCCACTAGTGGAAAGGGATATAATAAACGAGGAAGATTTGTGTAGATATTACACAAAAAAGCAGGTGCTACTTTGTTTATATTTTTCACGTTTATAATTTTTGAGGCGCCGATTTACACTATTAGGTATAATCCTATAGTGTAAATCGGTTATACCTAATTATCCTTATACCTAATAGTGATACTTTTTTCTTTTTATAAATACTAATTCTGGTTAGATTACTCTAGAAGATAGATTACATAGATTACTCTATGTCAAGAAGCATGATTTTTTTCCATACATTTTTTAAATTTTAATATTGGCAGTCAGGCGAATAGCTTACTCGATTCCACAGCTTTAACACGTTCATCACCTGTGTTCATCGCCGTCACAAATTCCAAACGTAACTTAGGATGCCACCTATATTTCTATGGACCCGCTATTAGTCCTCTTTTAACCGGCACTTCGAATTAGGGCGACATTTATAATAAGGAATCACCAACATTTGGTGTTTTTTTTATTTTAATTAGATAATGATTTAAGGTTAAATTAAAATAGATATTAATTCACTCTTCGTTGACCACTCGTAATGTTTTATGCGTTTACTCCCTCATCGAAATACAACAGGTGCTATTAATAAATATCATAAATAGCAACTTTTGATAGAACTGCCACTACTACTGTTCTTTCGAATAAAAATTTAATAGTACATAGTTTTTAGATTAAGTTCTATAGGTATGTAACTTAACAAATAACAAATATGGTGTTAATTTAATGTGGTATTTTAAAATTTCTAATAATTTATAGTTTAATTTAATTTATTCTAATATTATGTTAGTCGATATAGTTAGAATCAAATTGCTTGGTCTGTCTTCATTGTGTCTGAATCTTTCTCTCTATAGAAAAAATGTTTTCATTTGAACACACTTTTAAATTTAACTTTTAAAGAAAAAGCACAGAAACGGTTTCATATTTGACATTTTCAATATTATAAGATACTGGTGCTCGCGACTTCGTCCGCCAAATTTCCGTTCTATAGGAATATTAATTCTTAAATTTATTGATAGTTTCCTACGAACGGTTTGCTCTAGTTAAATAAATGGTTTTTGTAGCAGACTTTACTGAGCCGTCTCGAAATGATCAGCCTGTGTATGTAGCTAAATTAATTATTTGATAATGAAAATATCCTTAATTTTTTTGTTTAGGGGGCGGGCTTTAGCAATCGACTGAGGTATAAGCTTTTATTTCTTTGTAACAATGGATAAATGTGGTTATTTGAAAATTCTGTGAATGTTTCAAAAGATAAAAACAATTGAAGTTTCTTAGAAATAGTCCATTCGGAGCGAAATCACGTCACGTTCCGGTCACCTAGAGTTTCAGTCACAGGTTTAAATGTAACACGAACGTGAAACATATACCAACTTACTGAAGATGGCATGGCTTCGTAGTATTAAAAAAAATGTAACATTTTTTTAAATATATGTTATTTATTTTAATCATTCCCAAAATACTTAGTGGTAAATAAAAGTTATGAGCGACGAACCCCGGCTTCGCACGAATGCACTATCGCTCGGGTACGAGCCTGGACTCTATGTGCTATAATTGTTTTCTGCAAATTATAGACACGAACCTTTTTCGTTCATTGCTCTGCGTTAAATGGTTAAATGGTTTATCATAATTAATTAACAATAACGGAATTTTACAAGCTATAGAGTAAACGAATTTATTATTTACTAGCTTCTCCCCCCGGCTTCCCATGGATACAATTTTTTCCTTCAATTTCGCACGGATGCACAAACCTATTTAGCTCATTTATTGCTCCATCAGTGAAAACAGTATCAAAAACCGTCGCGTGGTTAAAAAGTAGTAAGCGGAGAAAGAGACAGAAGTAGAGAGCAATTTTATTGTTATAGACTAGAGAAGATATAGATATAAACGAAGAGAGAACACAATTTGCAAGTGTATCTAAATGTGGACGGTAATCTTTGGAACCATTCAAATAGTGAATTTCAAATATTCTTTCCACTTTTTAAATACACATTATTCCAGATGGACATGGCGTCGATCTAGTTAATAGTACTTAATTAAGTAGGTATACTTATCTTACCATCAATAGGATGCCTAATGTAAATATTACTGTGGAAAGATATTACCGTGCAATTACCTTAATTGAAAATAAACAAGCTCATAGCTTTAGAGAGGTTTCTAAAGATGTTGTTTAGCCACAGAATCTCTCTAATATTAGCGAGGCTTAAATTAACAGGTAAAATGTACTATATTCAGTTTAGATTTTTTAGGCAAGTAATAAGCCGTAACAACCTACTAAGTATGTCGTTATTAGTAATAACTTCAAACATTCATATACTCCTTGTATAGTCTATATGTATTGTATGTAAATATTACATCTCTACGTTCGTTTGTTACACGCACAACTCGAAAATCGCTTTTCCGCTTCCAATTATATTTTAATATGAGTACCTATAAGACAACGTTTAAATAGTATTCCTATTATTCATAAAAATTCAAAGTGTCAAATGAACAAACTTTAGCTAAAGTGTGTTTTGTCGTCTTCTTTAGCATATTTTTACTAAAAAAAGTTTTTTTTAATATTGTTGAATAAAGGGACTCGAGTTTATTCTAGTGCCTAATTATGTTTGGCTGGTAGACAAATCGTGTTTTCATGTTGAAATCATTTTTAAATAAAATACACCCTACTGCTGAGCGCTTCGAACCCACAATAATATAATAATTACAATAATAAAATTGTAATCTTTAATAATGAAATTGTAATCGTACTTTGCAGATTCGTGTAAATTTGACGAAAATGGATGTCTACATTAACATCATGGCTTGACTGAACACAAAAACCATGACAATTGCCCATCACCTAGACAGAATAATAATTTTCTGTTTATTGCTAATTATTGGTAATTATTATATATTATTTAAATATTTTTAAGATAGTTTTAAGAAAAACGCCATTAATACAGACAACGGAGAGTTAGATATAGATTGTATTTTAAGTAGTTATTAAACGGTTATGTTTTTTATTATTTAATTAAAATTAAAATATATAAATACTAGCTTTTACATGCGACTTCGTCCGCATCTCTTTATAAAATAATACTCGCTGATAATGTAGCTTTTTACAGGCGAAATTTTTTTTAAATCGGTCTAGTAGGTAAGTCTTTGAGTTTATTCATTACAAACATACATACATATAAATCTTTTCTCTTTATAATATAAGAGATAGAAGTATAGGTTTATTATGTCGTTATTAATTCCCTAACGGTATGGGTCCATTAATCGACTTGGGTCTACCAGTAAGTGGCAGAGAATAGGGCTACAGCATACCTATACGTATATCTTCTTATGATTATAGTTATCTATACTAAGCGAATTTAAGCAATTGATTCTCTAATCAACTTTTAAGAATAACTAGCTTTTGTCTGCGTCCCTCAATCTTTAGTCTCATATATTTTTGTTAGGCGTTGATTTTTTATATTTATATTTAGATTATCCCTCTGGAACAGTACTTTTTCTGGGTGAAAGTTACCTTATCTCCTCTGTAGCCCTGACAACGAAAATTTCATGATGATCGATTAACTATTTTCGGAGATTTGCAGTTTTGAACAGATTAATATTAAATTTTTATATACACCTTCATAGATTAAAATAGGTACCTACATAACGTAACAATACGTTGCTTATGTAATAAGAAAGAATGTCCCAATTGCATAAATAAACATAATGAATTGTGCTGTAGTGCTACTCGCTAATAAATAACAGACCTTCTTGTTTGTCGCCGGCACATTTGCATAAAAGATCCTCTAATTCTCCACGTACAAAAGCAATTGTAATCCACAGACGGGGTCGTTCTTGATTTTAACTTGAAATTAAAAGGGAAAACAAATAAGATTTCAAAATAACTACAGATTTATGGTAAATTAATAACATCATATTTGTAGGAAATATTTGATTTATTTTTATCTTAGTTTGTAATCGATTAACTTAAAAACTACTTAACCGTTTTTTTTTTTAAATTATTTCTTCTATATAAAGCTACATTATCAGCTACATAGGGTACATTTTATTTTGAAAAAAAAAAAAAATAGCGATCCCTTCGAAAATTATAATAATGTACAAGGCATCAAAAATTTGCCAATAAAATTTATTTGTGATATGCAGCGAAAACTTGATGATACATAAAAATGTACTAAGTACATGTTTATAGCACTCACCATTTATCCACAAAAAAGTTCTATATGTCTAACTATAACCGTTTTTTGTTCAAATTAATCAAACAAAACACGAAAGATGATGAACATTCGTATCATTTTATTAATCCTTATTCAACTAAATAGTTTCATAATCCAGGTTGATCATAGTTCTGTCACAATTGCGCAGTGGTTAACAAAGGCTATGCTTACCTAGCTTGCATAAATTGATGTAAATGCATAAATTATTAGTATATTTTTAATATAAAGAAATAAAAATATTTTTAAAATAAAGCATTAAAAGAAATAACCGTTTTCTTTTCACAGAGACTACAATGTCACTAAAATTCAAAGAATTAACCGTTCCTAGGAATGTGCCAATTGGAACTCCTGTTAAATTATTATGTGAATGGGAATTGGGATCTTCTGAAGTATTGTATTCCGTGAAATGGTACAAAGACGGTCGAGAATTCTTTCGATATGTGCCTCGTGACATTGAACCTCTCAGGAAATTTCAACTTCCAGGAGTCAAAGTAGAAGTATGTGCTGCCAAGTTATCGCTTAATTTGTCCAATAATTGCCTCGTTCCATCAAATAACTTTAAACGAGCAATTCTTGTATATAAGTTTATTCCGCGTATCTCAGAAACGGCTGTAACGATTTTGGTAAAATTTTGTATTTATATAAGGTTTTGATTTTTAAGTCTACCTACGTAATTGAATTTCTTGTAAAAACGCAATTTTGCACAAAAAATACTGTTTATTTAAGCGCTCATAAATTCGTGTAGTTGTATTGTTGTCTCTTACTTCAAAATTTTGTGAGATAGCGCTATATGAGTGTCTACATCGGCTTAAAAAAATACTTCTCTCATAATTTACCCAATAAATGCCTGATACTATTTTTGCTTTTGCAATAGGACTCAGACAAAACTGGTACGAATCTGATTTTGAATCCAGCTACATTAGAAACTGGTGGCCGTTATCGTTGCGAGGTGTCTGGTGAAGGACCACTGTTCCCTACCGTTTCTGACCACGCGGACATGAAGATATTGGGTAATGTAATTTTAGAAATACATAAAATGTTTTTATTTTAATTTTAAGTTCGACGCGAAGAGTCCACTGGTCAAGTGGTTAAGGTTAATTTCTCAAAGATGGCTCTGGTTTGGTGTGTAGTGTGTGTATGTGTGTGTCAAAGTAGTGGCAGGGCACACTGCGTATCGCGGTATTGATTTGGGCACCACGTCTGGCTACAGTAGCCACCCCCATACAGATTAAGATCACCGTGAAATAATAGCATGTGTGCTGTTGTGTTTCGGTGAATTATAGTAGGTATAAGGTATGCTAGAACCCATTTTTCGTTACCTTCCTAATTCTTAGTCCTACTAATATTGGCAGCTCACTTTCAACACTTATGGCGTTGCTTGTGTTAATAAGCGACGGCAGTTATCAAGTGGTCCGTCAATCAATCTGAAGACCTGTACATAAAAAGAAAGTTCTTAGAAGATTTTGATAGTATGCATACTAATCGAACAAACAAGGTATTGATTAGATATTTATATAATTATAGTGTGTTTTTTCTATTATAATATGTATGTACGTAATAAATACTCGTGTATGTAAGGTACTCACAGATTCAGAGTATTTTTACATACATTCCTACAAGGACACACAGCTTGTCATCATCGTTCGTTTAGTTAGACAATAGAATACGCGTATCGCTCAATAGAAAATATATGAATATTGACGTTCTCCGTGGGACTGATTTTTATGATATTTTCATTTATATTTAAAGATGTGGCAGTAAGGCTGATGATCCAATTGACTGTAGTCGATTAATGTAAACAGAAGCAACACTGAGAGACATCATCCCTTGCATTTCAGACCTTAATGTTATAAAGTATAAGAAACAAGGGGGATTAGAGAAATGGGGTCTGGCATTCCTTACTTACGCACCGAAACACAACAGCACAAGTGCTGTTAATTAACGATAATCTTCTGTAGATACCTGGCACCAGACGAGTTTCCCAATTTATTGGCAGTGTACCCATTACCTACTTGCACTTTTTTATATACCTAAAGGTCGTCAGATAGGCTGACGGTCAACTTGGTGGTAGGTGGCTATCGTCGCAATGCCACGGTTGCTGTATAGTAGGATTAAATGGATGAGGGATTAAATGAGCTCTGGCATCCCTTACTTACGCACCGAAACACAACAGTACACATCCTGTTATTTCACGGTGGTTACTGCTGTCATACGGGCTACCCAAATGTCTGCGAAACGCAGTGTGCCCTGCCACTACTTCCCATTTCCAGATCAGAGCAAAGTATGAAAAGTTCATTTCCAAAGTTTGCCCTGCCGGGAAACGAACAACTCGACCAAGGTCTTATCAAGGTCAATAACTATACATTTTTTGAAGACTCTGAGATTCCATGAGAGTCAAAAATTCCGTTTC
This sequence comes from Bembecia ichneumoniformis, assembly GCA_910589475.2. NCBI lineage: Eukaryota > Metazoa > Arthropoda > Insecta > Lepidoptera > Sesiidae > Bembecia > Bembecia ichneumoniformis. The sequence goes on along the minus strand of OU342526.1, from coordinate 14,152,685 downwards.
TTATGCAATATTCAGTTTTCTTAAAATAATTTCCAAATTTATTGTAGTTATAAATGTTCAGATTAGTATAATAATAGAGACGTCGTCGTCTACTGAACAATTTATCATTTTGATAAAAATCTTTACCCGAGACAGTATGAAAAGTTTCGAGTCTGCTCGATTATTTTATCGGACACTGGTAACTAATTTAGTATCCTACAGACATTAAGTTACCGGCTCAGTTAACTATCTACGTGACTACGAAAACGAAAGCTTCGACTTTTGCTTCAAACACTTGGTACCATTTTATGTCCATCCCACAATGGATCTTTTTAAAATTGGTGCAACATTTGGAATCGTGACAAGATTTTAAAATCATGCAGCTCGAATACTTCTCATGTCTGATGTCGCATGTCCAAAGCTTATTTTAATGGCAGTCTTTGTCTACTATGGTGAGACTTTATTTTTTTAATATTTCTTTTTATTATTATTATTATCAAATAATTTTCCCAATTATGTTGATTTTACCAACGGTGAAATGCTATAAATATTTAGCATAATCACACAGAAGGGTCAAATTCTAAATGATTCCGTTACTAAGTACTTAAAAATCTGCTTATACAATAGTTTCCAGCTGATTAATAATAAATAATGATATTTATTAAATTTGTTGCCTACATAAGTACCTAGGCAATATTTGATACAAATCTAATTCTCTTTACTCAAGTTCTTCTTTGCCCTAAGCAGTCTAGTTGCAATACCACGGTGTTGCTTGTTCTTTTTGGTAACCTACTGCATGCCTGTTGCCTTCCTAAGGTATCTAAGAATCTAAGATTTTCAGATTTAAGAGTAGACTAGGTATTGGAAATTCTCGGTTAAGTTCTTTCGCAAGTAACTGTATTCTGGGATACTAAGTATCCCAGAATACTGTACAACACGTAACTAAAATCATAGTTCAAAACCTACATGAGCAAGTTTTGCCTCCAAAAAATAAATTATAGAAAAATGAAATCTATACCAATATTATAAAGCTAAAGAGTTTGTTTGTTTGTTTAAACGCGCTAATCTCAGGAACTAGTGATTCGAAGTGAAAAATTCTTTTTGTTTTGAATAGTCCATTTATCGAGCAAGGCTATAGGCTATATAACATTACGCTATGATAAATAGTATTATATATAAGCAGTGTCCAGTACCGCTCGCCCCATGTGCACGCCGCCGCTGCCCGCCGTATGGCCGAGTTCAGCTAGTTATAGATAAACGCACGCACGTTACAACAAACTCTATCTCAGTAAGGTCCAGCTCCAACAGAGATTCATCCATTTATTGTCTCTATAATTATAAAAAAAATATCTACTTACATATATTATTCCCTGAAGATCCAAGAGCAATACAACGTCAACCCCGCGGGATTTCCATTCCAAATGCTATTCTTTCCTAACGATAGACAGTTCAAGTTGAAAGACCTCTCATAGGATAGGTATTCTTTTCAGTTCTTCCAGACCACGGGCCAGTATTGTCTGGTTTCAAACCTCGGTACCGCATTGGAGATAAAGTGCGGGTAAATTGTACGTCCGGACGTTCGCTGCCGGCGACTCAACTCACTTGGTATATTAATGGAGAGCCGGCGCCAGTCACGTCACTACAAAGGGTGAAAAAGCACGAAGATGGCCTTGAAAGTAGCTCTATTTTATTGGACTTTATAGTTACCGAACAGCATTTTAAAGGAAGTGGAATAAAAGTCAAAGTATGAAAATATTTTTACCGTATACTATATTTCTGTGATTATAGTTATACAGAGTGATGTATTGTGATTTTAAAGCTGTCTCCAGAGTTAAAATCAATTACTCGTGAAAACATGAGTCTAGGACAATTCACCGCCGCTATTTCGTCGCTGACCATTTCATCACCGTTTAGTTAAAATATCAGCATCAGCATCACTTAAAAAATAAGCATCCTACATACGTTTTCAGGACAATAAGCTTGTAACACATTTTGTATTTTTGCCAAAACATGTACATCGTTTATTCAATTCAATTTCAAATTAACTATATACTTTGCTAAAATAAAACTAAAACACATCATATTTTATGAAAACTCACGTCCTTTCTGATTAACATCTGGTAGTAATTATTTTACTTTCTACAATACTGATAAACAATAAGCCAATACGAACGGCGATGAAATGGCCGGCGATGAAATTGCTTGGCGAAGAAACGGCGGCGCTGAATCGTCCCATCCCGTGAAAACATTACATAATAATATCTGCATTTACGTATTTTTATAACAAGCTCTCTGCTCTCGGGCTTAGCAAGATTTAATATAAGTGTATTTTTTTTCTCAATATTCCTCTTAATAAGAAATATTTGAAATAATAATAATAATAATAATAGCCGAATTGGTCCAGCCGTTCTCGAGTTTGGCGCTTAGCACCATATTTCGACCTGGATACGAACAGAATTCATTAAATATTCAATTTATGATGTTGCTACAGACATATATTATGCACATTGACACCCGTTAGATCAGTGATAAAGGGACATTTGAAATTACACAAAATTCCCTACTCGAAACTATTACAGTCAATCTGTCAATGTTTGACGATCTACAAATACTTACAAAAGTTTATATATGCCTACATAAGTAAATAGGTGCCAAGTTTAATTGATAGAGCCAACTTTGGAAATGAACTTTTCAAAGTTGGCTCTGGAAAGTAGTAGCAAGGCACACTGCGTTTCACAGTAATTTGGGCTGCCCTTCAGCGGCAGTAACCATCTGCTTACAGAAGACCACAGTGAAAGAAGACCACATGGTGTTGCTGTGTTTCGGTGAGCGAGTAAGGGATGCCGGAGCCATTTTCCTTACCTTGTGCGCTGCTTGTGTTATGGGCGACGATAGCCATCTACCATCAAGTGGATCGCAAAGAGTCTTTAGCGCTTCTTCCCAAAACCTCACTTTAATTTAGCTTAATTTTTAAGGAGATTAGGATCTCGCTGTATCAAATCGCAAAGAGTTCCCTAGTCCCCTTTAAGCGCTAACCTCAAGTTTTTATTTTTTATTTTTTTTTATGTTAAGTTCGGCAGACAGGCTTGATGGTATGTGCCTACCGTCGTCTGTAACACAAGCAACGCCAAAGCTGCTGCCAGTGCGCTGCCGACTACAGTAGGATTAAGGATAAGGGATTTGGAGTGGATAGGGAAATGGGCTCTGGCATCCCTTACTCACTCACCGAAATACAACAGCACACGTGCTGTTATTTCACGGTGGAGCCCCTTCTGCGATAAACTGAAGGAAAAACTATGCGAAAATTGACAATATACTCTCCGCGGGAAATAAAAAAAACATCAAGTGGACCGTCAGCCTGTCAAAAAAAAGAATTATTTTGTTCCAATGTATCTTACAAAATAATACCACAGATTACTATGTCCGTTACAGTGTTTGGCGACTCTAGCTGCGATTTATTGGAGGAGCAACGAAGAGAGCGCCCTCAAAGAAAGAGAGAAAACATATAGAAAAGTTGAAATCAGTCACTTTTCGTCAACTGGCAACGAAAGTACTGGACAAGGGATGTATCCGAATCATGCTGGCTACAATAAAAATACTGTTAATTATTTATTACTTTACGCTCTGTGCCTGAACATTTTATGGCATCTTTAAATATAAAATGTACTTTTTATTCGTTAAATACCGTTAATAAAAAAATAAAAAATATAATGAGTTCTAACTTTGCCTAGATTCTTTATGTTTTTATATATTATATTGTCAGTCATCAACTGCGTTTGACGGCTCAAACCAACCCCTTACAAAATAGCGCCGTCAAATAACAAATTATGTCGATTAATGAGAAAGGTTGCCGGAGCCCATTCGCCTAATCTTATTTTTACTCAAGGCCCGCTCCTATAATGTAACTAATATGGATTCATTGAAACAGTATAATTATGCCTTTTGAGGCCTTCAATTACTACGGCTGCAGCTTTTGCTTAGCTTCGTGCTTCGTTCCTGTGAAAATTTAAAGCCTCCCTCAGGTTTCGAGCTTAAACTAAAACCGTAGAGCTAAAACCGTTAGATTGTTACCACCTATCATCAAGCAGGACAGTCACTGAAAGCTTTCCCCTCAGAAAAGTAAACCTTCATGGATTTGCGTGAAAAGTAAATTGGAGTCGTCGGCCTACATAATAATATGTATGTATATACATAAAAAACATTTATTTACAATTTCCTCGAAACAGTTGATTGCTTCAATATTAGACCTCGTTTATAAATAATTAAGTATTTAATACATATTGTCAGAAAAGATCCACAAAACTATAGATTTGTTTTATGAAACTCTGCCTACAAGAACGAAATAATAAACATAGGGAGGCAAAGATTTAAATCTTTGTATGGGGTCATTTTAAAGGAGAAAGAATTACATTTTTAGAAAATTAACCGTATTTTTTTTTTTATTTCGCACCTAATCCTAAACGAACAATATGCTATGTAGAAAAAGCTATTTATTCAATATTTTTACTACTAAGAGTTAATATTATCTATATGTATCAATTTTTGAATCTCGTTCAATCTCTTCGTAGAGGAAACGCCAACTATTCCACAAGAACGGCTTATATTTAACCAAAAATTGTTAAATGTTTATTTGATTTCAGTTAATTTCTAAGTTATTCGAAAAACATAAATAAAAAGTGAAGGTTTAAAACATAAATATATACTTACATAATATATAAATGTTATTTTCGAACAATTAAATGAAAGATGCTTTGTATTTACCTATCGAGGGTACAATTTTATTTCATAATATCCGACCTACTTTGAACAAAAGTGTCTGGTGGCTAAAAGCTTACATTAAATTTTGCAAACTCATTTTTGTCTTTCGCGCATGTCTATATAATTGACGTCCTTCGTGTTGACTGGTGTCCATGCGACAAAATTACTATTTTATCGTAATAGCTGGTGTAAGTCTCCAGCAGAGTTTCATTTTTTCACTTATTCAAATTCCGACATTAACATACTCATTTACAAATAATGATAACATTATTAAGGGCCTTTTTAAAAATAAAAAAAGTGAAATAAAATCTAAAAAAATTTTAAAAAAATCGCAATTGATTTGAATCACATTTCAGATTACCAAAATGCTAAAATCGACATCAGAATATTTTAATTCCAATAGTAAAAATAATTACCTGCATAAGAGTCTTCCAAACACACCGAAACTTTCTGGAAATGAAATCGGTAAGTGACTTTTATCTCGAGAACTTATTGCACATTTCGTAACTTCAAACAATTTTATTTTTACTGTGTCGGTCATTGTATTATTATTTTTTAAGTAGGTACCTAAAGGTGAAAGGCAGACTGAAAGTCCTTTTGAACGTGGTGGTCCTTACGTCGTCGCGTCGTCGCTTTAGTCGCGTCAATGGAGCCTTTTCGTTATTGCGATCTCCTGTGAATTTTTTTGCGCGAGCCGAGCCGCGAGCAACAGCTACTCTACGAACATTTGCTAATAATAACACTTTTTTAGCAAAAAAAGACCAAAGTGTGTCTTGGACCAAAGTGTGTCTTAGTTACACAGAACACTATTACTCCTAGCGGAGCTTGGTTGTGTCTTGGATTGGACCAAAGTGTGTCAAGCTCCGCCTTCTGAGACTGATTGTTGCTTGTAATGTACACCGTAATGTCCGTAATATCATAGTATTTTAGTCATTAGAAATCGTAATAGTACGTTTCTAAAATTTTTTTTATATTTTTTATGTTAAGATCACCAGACACAGGCTGACGGTCCATTTGATGGTAGGTGGTTACCGTCGCCTATAACACAAGAAACGCCACAGCGTCTGCAAGTACGCTGCCGACTACAGTAGGATTAAGGATAAAGGATTGGATAGGAAAATGGGCTTTGGCATCCCTTACTCACTACAAAACATAACAGCACACGTGCTGTTATTTCACGGTGGTCTTCTGTAAGGAGGTGGTTACTGCCGCCGTACGGGCCGCCAAAATAACTGCGAAACATAGTGTGCCCTGCCACTACTTTCACCAGAGCTAAATTTAAAAAGTTAATTTTCAAAGTTGACTCTGTCAGGAATCGAACCCGGGAATCCTAGAACAGCGTTAAGGCAAGTAACTATAACCACTCATCCAACGGGCTCGTCAATTTTTTTATTTTAACGTATGCAAAAATACTAACACAAACTATCTCTACTTTATTGACTGCGAAAAGTAGCTACTAACTATTGACTTGATGAAAAGACAAAAAATGAGAAAGTTACTCGCCGTGTGAAAGAACTATAGTTAGGGATCTCCAGGTTTAAGTCAGGTGATCCGACTACATAGTAAAAGTATTGTATTGAAAAAACAGTGGGTAATCGAAAAAACATTATTTATAATTACCTGTGTTAATTAATAACAACCAGCGTATTCGTTAAGTATCCTACCAGGCCTAAAAATAATTTCACACATAGGTCATAGGTATATACAGGTCATAGGTATTACCTGTGTTAATAACAGTGGCGTAGCGTGGGTGTCGGCCGCCCGGGGCGGAAGACAATTTGGCCGCCCTCTTTTTTAGTTTTTTTAAAATTTTGAATATTGAATGAAAAAAAAAATGAATAAAATCAATTTAGAAATTGAATTTATAGTCTATACATGACATACATTAATTTTAGAGAACTTTTCACCAAGAACAGTCATCATTATTTTGCATTATACAGGTTAGATTTTAAATAAAAATGCTTATCTAAGTCGTACAATCACGTTTATTATTATTAAAATTATTTTACTTCAACCACTTACGATACATTGTTATAACAGGTACAATACTTATCACTTAAGATTAGGTACAACTGACGATCGACAAGATTAAATAATTAGCGAATTGAATATAAAACGCAAATCAATTTTTGATAAAAACTAGAACTATACTATTATGTAATATTTATATTTTTATTGAAAAATATATAAGTATTTATGAGAATAAAAAGCAAAGTTCCGTCTTTAATTAAAAATTTATCCGTCTACTTTTTTAAGAGCAAAGTCTTTTATTGCACCATAAATGTCTATAGCATCACACACCTCTTGCTCAATAGACAAGATAGCCAAATTGGTTAGTCTTAAGTACTCATTGTTGATCTTAAATAATTTTTAATCAACTTCAATTTTGAAAAACTTCTCTCACAGCTGGCATTGCTTATGGCAACTGTGAAAAATATTCGTAGCATTATTAAAATATTAGGCAAAGTATCTTCCAGCTTGGATTTCACAATAAATTTAAATAATTCAAGTGAGTCTGCACTAATTTATTTATTTTCGTTGCCTGTAGCAGCAACGAAAGTCTGCAGTCGAAGTCGTTCCAGCTTGAAATCCTGCTCGTCAATTTCGACAGATGCGTAGTCTAGATTACATTTAGTGTCGTCTGGATCTAATAATATAGCCGGCGTTAGATAAGCAAACTTATCCGTTAAATTCTGTAGCTGCTGAAAACGCTCACGAACTTCTACAATGATTCTATCTAACGAAGAAAACAGCTTTCGTCTCAACTCATTTTCACAAGACAAGTTAGCATCTCTATTTCCGTCATCAAAAATATGCCTTCTTGTTATGCGCCTCCGAGGTTCTATGGAAATTCCGAGTTCTTCACACATATTTTTTGCATAACTTACAGCGCCATCTGCTCATTCCTCTCGTTTCTCTGTCAATAACATCTGCAAAGCATTTACTTTCTGAGCGCACAATCTTATGTCAAGTCCCTTTGTTTGCAAATATTTTTGTACATCATTCACTTCCTGTAGCACCGGTTGCCAAAGGCCCAAGAAACAAAGAAAGGAAAATGACTGCATCATTTCTGGTAAAGCTCCAGCATCTGTCCTAGTGTTTAAGCTTTCACCTGTCTCTGTCAGTTTTTCCAAAGTGACGAGAATGACTTTGTAATGATGCCATGTCATATTTACGGCATCGCCTCTTGCACTCCACCGCGTGTCTTGAACTCTTTTTAAGCTTTTGTCTGTAGCTGCTATCAGAACTTCCCAACGATGTGTAGATGTGGAAAAAAATGAATAGCAACGTTCTAAAGTGCCGAAAAAAGTTACTGAACTCACCTCAACTGAGGCAGCGTGTGAACAAACTAGGTTTAACGAATGATTTGAGCAACGTACGAATTCAAATTTTGCATGGGACCGGATACTTTATTGCTCTCACACGCCGGTTCCTGAGACAAACTCTGATTCAAAACAAAAGCCCATACATTTTTACCTATTTTTGTACAACTCTTACCTCGAGTTTTAGTGATGCAAAAATAAATATATAGAAAAATATATAATTATTTTACTTTTATTTTATTTTATTTATTGTGAAATTTTGCCGCCCCCTAAAAAGTGCCGCCCGGGGCGCCCCCCCCCCCCCCCTACTACGCTACGCCACTTAGTAATAATGTAAATAATTAATAACAACCAGCGTATTGTTATTAATTATTTACATTATTACTAAGCCCAACAAAAATGTCACACATAGGTCATAGGTAATGCGTAGGAATTTGTGAATGAATTATTAAGACAAAAATAGCAAAGTAACTTAGGTAAGTATATATGATTTTTCAATTTGAATCCATAAATATTTTAGGAATTAATTTAATCCACGGATCATTAGTACCTACATCTAAATTGGAAATCTAGACCTACATAAATAATAAAAATACATAAATTATGGGGGGAATTACACAGATAACTGCAGACCCATATAGAAAATTAAAAATTTTACCAACTTCCCTTCTTGTATAATAGGAATCATATTTTGTTTTGTTCATTATAATTAAAACAACTTTCCACATGCCTCTGATGTTCTTTCTCAGAGAGATTTTTATTCGATTCATGGATTCAAATGTTGTGAACCCCTGAATGTTTGTTTACATAATTTACCACTTCTCGTGACGGCGACTGTTTTTAATCATGTGTAGAAAAAATGCATACTATACTTTTGGCTATAAAAATATGTATGTAATCATTTACCCATTAGAAAAATTTAAAAATAATTCGTGCAAATTGCTTTTGTAAAAAGAATTTTACAAAAGTAATTTTTTTAGGATATTAATTGTTACTTATAACAAATAAATAATATTTGTACGCCACTATAAATGGCAGAATGTGTATGGGCCTTTAGATGTTATTTTGTACTCGAATTTTAAGTAAATACATATTTCTTTCTTAGAATCAGATTGAGAATATATTATAGAGTACTATAACATATAGAATTTTCTTGACGTGTTGACTTTGTTTGCTGCATATTTATTGGTCTATGGCTTTGTTATGTAGTATGTAAAATGTATGTATGATGTATGTACTTGGTATATGTATGTTGTTCCGTGTTAGTTCCGTATTTATCTATTTTTCCAGATTTCATTTCCGCATTTTCCAACTACAGTTTGTTCACCATTTACACGCTCCTTGTATTTTAACAATGCTACAAGCATTTGTTAGGGATTGATACGGTTTATTTTATACATTATACTATTGTCCTCAAAAATGTCACAAAAAATTCACAGTAAATCAAAAATTCGTGTTTTTAATAAACCCGTTTTCCATCTTCAAGACAAGAAAGCAGATGATAATGAATTATCAATTGGATTATTGAAATCAGCCAAACGCACTGGCCAATTGAACCTTTCCAACAGAGGATTAGGAAATGGTGAGTTTGATAAAAATAATATTTACAAGTTCAAGGCCATCGGAACCTAAATTCTTAACGCGCATTATAAATAATGTTTGCATTTTAGTGCCAGAGAAGGTGTGGCAGATTAACGAATTGGTTTTAGAAGAAGCAAAAGATGTTGACTTCACCAGGCCTGATGCAAATAATTGGTGGAACTCTGAACCTCTTAAAACCCTCGACCTCAGCTCAAATGCCATAAACATAATATCGCCTAATATAAAGCTTCTACAGGAACTTGTTACACTCAAGGTAATTTTTTAAATTGGTATCATTGCCTACAATAAGTAGTACATATATTATATTTTCTTTAAATAAAAATATATCTGTAATATTATAAATATATATAAAAGTCGATGTGTGTAAGTATGTATGTTCCCTATGGACTCTAAAACTGCTCGAACAATCATTGAAATTTTGCATACATGTCAGGGTTTCAGAAAAGGACATACCTTATATTTCGCCCGGACAAAGTCATGGGCAAAAGCTAATCTCTATATATAAAAATGAATCCCTATTTCCCTTGGTCACGGCATCACGCGTGAACGGGTAGACCGATTTTAATTCGGTTTTCGCTAATGGAAAGAGGGATAAACGGGGAATGTTTATATATATAAAAATTGCATCCCGGGCGAAGCCGGGGGCGGAACGCTAGTAATAAATAAAAATGTAAAAATAAATAAGTAAATAAAAATAATAAATAATAATAAATTGATTTGATTCAGTTTTCCCTTATAGAAATACCAATAAACGAGAAAGGTTTGTAATATAATTTACAAAAAAAATTGCATCCTATGCGAAGCTGGGAGCGGGTTGCTAGCATACCTATATAATTCAAATTCATGTATTACCTTGACGGTAAGTGATTAATTTGTATTATTTTAGCTTCACGATAATGCTATAATAACTTTACCTGCCGAAATTGGAGAGTTGAAAGTCCTTTCTAATTTAAGTCTCAACCACAATAAAATAGCATCATTGCCAAAACAGTTCTTTTTGTTAACTGAGTTACGTTGGCTCAGCTTAGCTCACAATGAACTGAAAGAAATTGAACCACATGTCGGAGATTTGGTTATGCTGAATTATCTGGTAAGTTAACTGTCCTAATAATAATTTTGGTATAAATCCTTATAGAATTGTTGAACACAGATTAAATGTTTAAAATAGCAGAGTAGCAAGGTAAATATACTGGACAGCTCTTTCTAGCGACAATACCGCCCTTTTACATCTTGAAATGTTGCCTGTTATATTTTTGTGAATGAGTACAAAGACTTCTATTATAAGACGTGGTGTACTCTACCAAATGACATTTGAAATGTTATCTGAAAACCACACATTGATAATATTAACAGAAAGTAACTCTACGTAGATTAGCATGACAAGAGTGAAAAATATGAAAAAGACACAAGAGTGAACCTAAGGGGCATTGGATTAGTAAAATGATTAGTAAAATTAATTAGTAAAATGACACATCTTCTCAGTTCCGTATACGACTGTTACACACAGTGCTCTAGAGAACACTGAGTACAACTGTGTGAATTTGCTCAGTTCAAATGATTCATGATTTGGTGTGTTTGACCTTGTCTATCTTTTTTTTTATATTAAGGTCGGCAGACAGGCAGACGGTCCACTTGATGGTAGGTGGCTACCGTCGCCTATAACACAAGCAACGCCAAAGCTGCTGCAAGTGCGCTGCCGACTGTAGTAGGATTAAGGATAAGGGATTAGGAGTGGATAGGGAAATGGGCTCTGGCATCCCTTACTCACTCACCGAAACACAACAGCACACGTGCTGTTATTTCACGGAGGTCTTCTGTAAGGGGGTGGTTACTGCCGCCAGACGGGCTGCCCAAATGACTGCGAAAACGCAGTGTGCCCTGCCACTACTTTCCAAATTCAGACCAGAGCCAAATTTGAAAAGTTGATTTTTCAAAGTTGACCTTGCCGGGAATCGAACCCGGGAACCCTAGAACAGAGTGTTAAGGCAGGCACCCTAACCACTCATCCAACGGGCTCGTCGGGCTGGTCAAATCTCAGCTATAATAGAAGTCTTTGTGCGAGTAAGGACACCATATTATATATCCTTGTAGATGCTGTTACTATCAGTATCAACGGTTAATTGACAAAACCTATCTTAAATTTTTTGAGGAATTTACTTTTTTATTTCAGTGACTGTAAGATCGATTTTCTCGTATTTTTGTGTAACCACAGATTTCCATTGAAATTTTCATGTTATACTTTCTGTATAAATGGATTTATTAATTTTAAAGTTGCATTGTAATTAAAAGCTCTTTTCATTTTGTGTTCAATTTTCAGAAGGTATGTGTCATTTGCATAACCATATTATGCATTTTTATTTTTAATAGGAGGAAAATATAAATACCTAAAGATTTAAATTAAGCCATAATACAATTGTGTGCTTATAGGATAGAAGTGGTTTGATTTCAACTCTGGTTTTATGTTTAGCAGTGGATGTAGACTCCCTAAAACTTATAGAAAATGGAAATTGATCATGGAAAAATTTACCCATTATTTCTATTTTCCCTCACATCTATTTTATCTATCTATCTGAATGAATTCTCAAGCATGTTTGAGCTACTTAGTTTCCATAGTTTTTTAAAATTCCAATCTGTTTGAAATTATGGAATAATTGGAATTGGGCTAATCTATTTCATGAATTTTCAGGATTTATCTCATAATAAAATCTCTATTTTACCTCCGGGCATGGGTTATATGGTGCGTCTAGTTGAACTCAACATATCAAATAATCAGCTTCAAGAGTTGCCTCCAGATTTAGTCAATCTTAGAGGTAATGTAATAGTTGTTTATTTTTAGATATTTCATGTCTTTGATTCATACTATTATTTTGTTAGGTATTATGGTTATTATGCCACTACGTAAACTTGTACAAAAGACATTTAGTTAAATAGGAAACATTAGATACAACTCTTACTGTTATTGTTTTATAGTACTAATTCACTAATACTTCTTAATCATTTTTTTTGTGTAAAGATCATCGGATTTAAAAGGATTTTTTAAATTGATTTGTAGATTTGAAGAAATTAAATGTAAGTAATAATAACCTGAAGAAACTGCCGGCCCTGGGGGAGTTGAGGCGAATGGAAATATTGGATGCAAATCATAATGATATTGAAGAGTTGCCAGACTTCTACGGATGCACAGCATTGAAGGAAATCTACATAGCTAATAATTATATTAAGGTATATTAATTCATATTATCATATACTTATAATTTTTGTGCAATCCCTTTTCTTCTTGGAACCTCTATAATTTCAATATTTTAATAACATTATCTGTGCTGTTCCAAAAACATTGAAATATTATGTTTTTTGGAATTTATTAAAATAAATCTAAAAATATTTCTTCTTCATACATATTAACTCAAGTTTATTACAACAATAGCTCTTTGTTTGATACAAAAGTCTTAGTAATGAGATTCTTTGAGATTTGTCGTTAGTTCTTACTAACTACGCTCCTAAGTAGAGAATACGTACACGCCTTTCTACTAAATAAATATATAAATTGCCTAATTAAATAATAATATAACTGAGAATGACCCCTTCCCATAACCTTATAATATATTGACACCATAAAAATTTACTATTAACAAAAAAATTGATCAGTTATATTAAATTTATGTTCTGTATATGAAAGGATAGCAAACAGACTGACATTTATTATTTTATTTTATTTTGAACATATTGTGCAAATTTGTTCCCCTAATATAAACCTAATAAATACCCCTTTGGTTTCAGTTGAATTTGTTAATTTAAAGAATTAACTAAAATATAATAACAGTGCTTCATTTAATCGTAATTTAAATATAGCATAAATAATAATAAAAAATTATTGTACTTTTGGTAGAATTTTGTTTTTGCTGGCCAATGGCGTCTTGTGTTCTATTAATACTAGCTTTGCCCGCGTGGAATTCAGATTGTTCGGGACCTACCTCGCAGTCGTAGCATATGCGTTTTGACTTTGCACTGCCTCTGTCGTTTTACGGTGCGGTCGCGCTTTACATAATTATATCGTATTATCTCTTTAACCATACGTCCAAAACACATGCAGTAAAACACAAATCACGTGTATTAATTACGTGTGACGATAAACTTGCTGATTTCATAATTTTATTGATATTATCACCAATAAACATCACCTAACGATTTTTTTTTTAATACAAAAAAGTTTTGTAGGTTAAATATAAAAGGTAAACATATGCTGTTGCTGACTTTTTTGTAGACATTATCAAGTTCTACAACTTTTCTGTAGAAATCATACTTTTCTGCATCCTTAAAGCAGCGTTCGAAAGAAACGTTTTCGTTCGACCATTTTTTGTCGACTTACTTTGCAAATTCAATTACCACGAAAAAGCCTTTTCATTTTACGGGATAATATATAGCCTGTGTCCATCCTGAAATTCTACTAACTATTGCTGAAAGATTTTTTGAATTGAATCAGTAGTTTGGCAGATTACCTTCTATGTACATACAAATAAACATACATACTAACTTTACCTCTTTATGTGTGAAAATGAATTCTATACAATAACTTAAATGACAAACTTTTAGGAGATAACTGAGGAATTTTGTGAGCAAATGCAGCACTTAACAGTTTTGAATATAAGGGATAACAAACTTGAAATACTGCCAGAGAATGTTGCTCTCTTAAAGAAGCTAAAACGACTGGATCTCACCAATAATAACTTGAATGTGTAAGTCTTTTGTCGTATAGTTCTTTAGTATTCATTGTTAACCTTGAATATCAACATTATGTTGAGGTCAATAAAATCATGATTAAGGTCAACTTTACCAATTTGTTCCCATAGTCAACCTTGTAAGGAAATCAGGAATCCTAGGCTGATAACTCGATTACTCGACTAATTCAGTGTGAACAATTTTTTCGCTTGGAGAGAAATCTCGACCTTTTGTTGTAAGTGTTTAAATATTTTGAATATGTATGTTTCATTGCAATGTTTTCTTTCGCCGCTAGACCAAAAGATATACCTAAGCAATTTTTAAATCACACATAGAATCGAAAAGATTCAGCCAACCTCAATGTACCTACGGCTACCGGGTCTGCAGTAGAGTGTTGGTCTCAAGGGGTTATTACTATAAGTGCTTTTAGCTGAGTATACTCGCGCAGACTGCCCCGCAACTTGGGACTACTGTCGCAACTGCAGAGCATCAGCATGGAGGGCAACAAGCTGTCTGGCGTGCGACAGGACGTGATTCGTTCCGGGACGGGCCGAGTGATGAGATTTCTCCGCGATCGCATCACAGACGAGGTTGTGGCAGAAACGCGCTACGAAGCCGACTGGCCCGACAAGTACACGATGCGCAAGAGCCAGGCCCTCATGGTGCCCTCGCGCGATCTCGAGGCCGTTCCCACTCACGTATTCGAGGCGGCGGCCGAGGCAGAAGTTCACATTGTAGACATGTCAAAGAACAAGCTCAGCGCAGTGCCGAACGGGTGAGGTCACAGTCGAGCATTTTTAAAGTGAAAGTGGATGACGTGATTGTAAAGATCTTTTAATTCCAGCCAGTCAGTTTTTAGCGAAAGTTTTATAAACTAGTTGCGACCTATGTTTTTTTATGTTAAGGTCGACAGAAAGGCTGACGGCCCACTTGATGGTAGGTGGCTACCGTCGTCTATATAACAAGCAATGCCACGGATGGAGCAAGTGCGTTCCTGACTATAGTAGAAGGGAATGGGAAGGGATAGGGAAAATGGGCTCTGGCATCCCTTATTCACTCACAGACACACAACTACACTGATGTTATTTAACGGTGGTCTTCTGGGTTTACTGTCGCCAAACCAGCTGCTCAAATGACTGCGAAATTCTCTACTAAATTTTCGTAAATTTTTACTATATTTTTATTTTTGTAAAATGAATGATATTTTTGCACCAAACGTCGATAAGAGGTTAGTCTTCTTATGACGTTTCTATGACTTTCCGAAATTTCTAATGAATGCGAGTTACGATTGTTAATCGAAAAAGACTGATATTTTAATAATGTGATTTCTTGATGGAAACAGATGGGAGTATAAATAGTTTTGTGGTACTTATTATTAACTTTGTCTTTTAATAACGAGTTTGTCATCCAGTTTTACCAGCAAAATTCTCGCTCATAACACGACACACTTAGTACTATAGACAGTTCAATACACGAATTCGCGCCCCACTATTTACGGGGTGAAGTCGAGAATTTCTCTCGACTTCAGTCTATGTATAGTCCATCTCTATTATATGTAACAGTGATTATAACTGTGCGAGTTATTTTACACATTAATATAATAGGCATTTTATTATTATGAAGTTTATTCTTAATACCTTTAAACTTAAACGTAGCCAATCATCGATTAAAATACGCACTTACTCCATTAGATAATTTGTCACTGCGACAGTCGTAGAATGTTTAAGACTCTAATGTCCTATAGAGATTGCTATGGCTTAAAGATAGACAATAAAAATAGTCAAGCGTTTCATGTTGCATTTTTTATTAAGTGCCATAATGACTCACCAAATGACAAACCTAAAACACAAGTTTATTAAAACTTGTGTTTTAGGCTGCTTATCACCACATAACACAACACAGCTTAATAAAAAAAGAATTGATTTATTGACTTTTTTTAGAATAAGTCTAGTACGCAATACAATATCGCAGTTGATATTAAGCTCGAACAACATAAGCGATGTGCCTCCTGAAATCGGTACATGTCAGCATTTGCAGTACCTCGACTTGAGTAAAAATTGTCTAGCAGATCTGCCGATAGAGATTGGAGATTTGAAAAATTTGCGGGAGCTAGTCATTTCTAATAACAGGTAAGTTTATTTTAATGTTACTTAAATATTTTTAAACTCCTTACGCGCTACGTTATGCTATGCCTCTCTCTGCTTCGGTACTGGACACTGCTTTTTTTTTATTTTTTTTCGAAATTTTGTAATATTCCAATAGAATGTAAGTTAAAAATAGTCAGACTGTCGGCCTCTTCTCATTTATGTAAGGAGATTTGGTCTATATTTCATCATACTAGCCTAATGCAATAGTTCACCATTATTATTTTAATTTAATAATTTTAATTCAATTTAATTTAATGTTTTTATTTTAATTTAAGCAAGTAATCATCTTCAATTTAATTGCTTGGAATAGAATAATTTTTATTCTAATCCATACAAGATACCTAATATGTATCTAACATAGTTCATAGCAAAAAGTTTGCACCACTGAGCTATCATTGCTTCAGTGTTAATACCCCGAATTTCTGAAATAATGTATTATTTATTTATGGAAGGAAATTTCAAACATAATAGTTATTTATCTCTTATTTAATTATTAAAAAAAAAAAAAAAAAAAAAACTTGCTATGGAGTTTGTTGGTAGTTGCAATCTCGAAAAAGAAAAAAATACATTACATAATAATAATTGGCGGAGTCAGTTGAGTTATCCTAGAAAGGATATTAGGAGTTATGCACTATTTTAGGGGAAGAATGTAAACCAGCGCCATCTTGCGTTTCTTGAGAATATTTCTCCTAACTCAAAAATTGAACCTTTTAGTTCACAGTTGCCATCACAGATGTCGCTCTGCCGGCACGTTATATCCCACTATCAAGATTCTCATGCTCGAAATGGGCTTCAGGAACATTTTGTTTGGAAAGCATACTTACCTGGCGTAGGGGATACCGTGATCAAGAAGGCGGTTCCCCCAGGGCGAGGCCTTTCCATTGCACTGCGGTTGGGTTGACCCTTGCGATTACCCCTAATGTGGGTAACTCGGACGCGTAATTTTTGGTAGTGGGGACTGCGTACGCGCTGTCCCCTTCATAATAATGATGATATGATACATACATATCGCAAATTCGCAACAGCAACAACCCAAAATTGGGTTGTTACGTGATTTTCGCGAAACGTAAACGTAACTAAGTACTGTAACTAGTGATGAATGATGAGGAAGCTGTCACCAGTTTTGAAAACACGTGATTCTATAGCGACTCTACTCTATACACGACTCGGATAATAATGCGTCTGCTATAGGTACTATTATTTTTTAATTTTTTTTAAGTTTTGTTACGAGTGATATTGTCTAGGTTAATAAATTCTACCAAGTATAAGAGTTATTTACGAAATTATATTTAGTGGCTACGTTACTTTATCACAAGCTAAGTTTTTTTTAGCTATTCGGTTACATCAAATACGTAATTCTAAATGACACAAGTTAACTTCCTTCATGTTTTATTCAGGCTTAAGACTGCTAAATGTACCTATTTAACTATGATTACTAAAAAACTATCAAAATGCAGGCGTATTTACAATTTAACTTGATTGTTTATATAACGACGTAAAATATTTACAATTAACGACATATTTTTTGCGTTTTTAGTTTCTTTTCTATTTACACTTTTTAATCTACAAACACTCACTGCCCTTCCTGTACAACTTATATAGTTTGTTTTGTGTTCTTTAATAATTCAAAAATCTTTACGTATCAAGATTGACGTTTAGATAAGTACGTTAGATGGGCTACATTTCTTATTTTAATATGTATACGGCGGTTATTGACAGTAAAACCTGTCTTACTAAAATCCGCACGCACGGCATTGATGTTGCCATATCTGCGTAAAAGTATGGCAATATTGGGATAAATGTGGCACCACTATTCCAGAGGGCAATTAAATTTTCCGTTGTCGTTGAACATCGGCAATAATATGTCTTCTTTGATGTAGGAATCCACTTCTATGATAGCACGTGACAAATTTGTGCCTACTACCTTTTGTGTACCAATATTATCTAAAATAGACTAGGGTGAAAATTTATCCCGTACGGTCAAAACTGAAGTGGATTGTTGCGCTTCATTTCTCCATGTCGCCGTCTAATAATAGCCGTTGTAGTCTCATTTGTGTCAGAAAAACATAGATTCGTTTTTTTTTCTTCTCTGATCTATTCAGTAAACCCTTCTGGGAGAAGTTGGTTACGGCGGCGGTGTGACATGACTAAAATGGTACTGGGCCCTTAGACAAAGTAGCATTCGCTCCGTAGCGAAGCGATATCGAAGTTCGTTATCGTCTCAGAGACAAAGAAATCATGACAAGGTATCACGTGTTTATCACGTGTTACAGTGTCGATTCCTTTGTCTCTGAGACGATAACGAACTTCGATATCGCTTCGCTACGGAGCGAATGCTACTTTGTCTAAGGCCCCTGGCTCTCATATAATTTTCATCATTCATAGCTTTAGTGGCTTCGTCGAAAGGCTTTAAAACCTTGCACAGTTCGTGAATCATTGTCCATTCTTGTGTGTGAGTTCCATTGTGGAATTCTCTGTCTGTACCCCGATTTATATTCAAATTATATATATACTCCTGCAAATATTATATATGTATGTCTTTAACCAGAAAACTATTATTTTTCAAGCAGTATCGAGATATTTGATAAAGACATTTCCCTCTGTCTACGACCTACGTCGCGACCGCAAACGCGACTGCCCGTGGCGTACGTATTGATTGTGCCGCATCAATTGCCGCGCCGCCGTTCGCGAATCCTGTTCCCGTGGTCAGGCCGTTAGTTCTACATGTATAAAACCAGTATTTGATTTTAGTCATTTAAATTTAGCATTTCGTTAAAAAAATTCGGTTGCAAAATTAATTATATCTGATTGCGTGTTCGATAGACCATCAGACATAATGAAAACATCTACTTTATAAGTATAAAATATGTGTAGGCATTATAATAAATATTTTAAGCTAACATTGGCTTTCTGTGCCAGGTTCCCTAAGATACCGCGTTGCGTCTACGACTTGGAGAGCCTCGAGATACTGTTGGCGGCCGAGAACAAAATAACGGAGATCAATGTGTCCTCTGATGCGCTCGTACGTTTGTCCAAGTTGGCTGTTTTGGACCTAGCAAACAACAGCATCATCTCCGTGCCGCCCGAGTTGGGCAACTTCACCCACCTACGGTATGCTATACTCTACGGTAATGCTTGTCTTAGTAACACTATAAAGTAAACACAACTCATTTTTATGTTAGGGTCGATATACAGGCAGATAGCCAAAAACAAAAGCAATGGTTCAGGTGCTGCAAGTGCGCTGCCGACTATTAGGAATAGATAGGGAAATTTTCAACTTAATGGGCGTATAATTTTAATATTAATTTAATTATCGCTTACTTGCTCAGCGGGAGAGCGGGAGGCTTGCTCACTTCCCTAGCCTTGTTCCGCCTTCTTCCGTAGATTTGTTGGTTGACAGAGCACATAAAATACCGTGATATAACAACATTGAAGTTGTATTTCGGTTAGTAAGGAATGCCAGAGCCCATCACTTTCTCTTTTCTTTTCCTTCTTACGATGAGCAGCGAACTTTTTATATATAATGACGCCTACCACCAAATCGAACGTGAGCCAGCCTTAAACGCAACTTGAGATGCGTTTAAGGCGACTTGGAATTCTTCAACTCAATTTAGAGTTTCAAACGCAAGAAAATTGTTAATCGGGATTGTCACGGTTTATTGACCAGATTATCTGGAACGTTTGTCTAATACACATATATCTACATACCGCCGGAGATCTAACTGCTTCGAACTTCCATGGGCAACAGTAGTGTTCCTCTCGTTCAATCGTTTTTGGACCCAATTTCAAGAAATGTACGTTGATTTATACTGATTACTAACATTCTTGTACATC
The DNA here is from genome assembly GCA_910589475.2 of Bembecia ichneumoniformis. Lineage (NCBI taxonomy): Eukaryota > Metazoa > Arthropoda > Insecta > Lepidoptera > Sesiidae > Bembecia > Bembecia ichneumoniformis. The sequence goes on along the minus strand of OU342526.1, from coordinate 14,132,326 downwards.
AATCGTATCATCTATGCATCGCCTCTTGACAGTTTTTATTGGTAATAGTTGTTGCTAACTTAATTATAGCGTTAGGATTTAGCTGAAAATACATTTATGTTATTAGGCAAAAAGTAAGTAGATCAATGCAATACATAATTTGACATATTCTTTTATTCGATTAATACATAGATAATTTTCGAACACAATTCGAAATTTTATCCAATGTATACCTAATTGGAAGCAACCTTTGAGAGATAGCCTAATTCTCACTTTTGCAATCTGATATCGAGACCATGTATTTAAGACAATTTAAGATTAAGTGTTAACCGTAATTTATTAAAGGTTTTCCCATTGTTCGCAATTTCAGATCGTTGGAACTAATGGGGAATTGTTTCCGACAGCCACGCCACGCCATATTGGCTAAAGGGACCGCTTCGCTTCTATCTTATCTCAGAGATCGCATTCCGGCTAACTAGCGTTCATTTAAAAAGATATTTCGCCAAAATTATAAACAAGTTATGTATTTTTCCAGTTAACGTCATCAGTGAAATCTTCTCGTTGATTCCTGCAAATTTTATGCAAATTTTACATGTTTTTTTTTTAAATATATATACATATATATTTTTAAATTAAAGTGAATTTCAACTTTATTGCTAAACAATAGTAGGAACGAGGATCTTATAAGTCGGCGTAAGATCGTGCAAATTACGTTTACACGGAATAACAGGATTAGTTTTAAAATTATTGGTCGAATAGAGAGTTAACAATAAATATTTTGACTTTGAACGGATATAACATCTATCTCTACTAGGTATAGTAAAAACTTTTTGAGCGCAAATTACCAAGTCAACAAGGTGTTGCTTAGATTTATTGTTGCAGAACACAAAACAAGTTTGTAACAAACATAGAAATTGTTACTTTTGTAATATTTGTAAGAAATTTTGATAAATTTTAAAAATTTACTCACCATAATTCGCGAGTGTAAAATTTACTCATCATATGTATGGTAATCGGCAATTTTAAATTTCTATAAAAACAAAACCAATTATTCAGCATATAAATTATTATTGAGCTGTGTTTATTGAATACAGAGTTCTTTTTTGTTAGCGTCTCCCTCTACTGACGTTACATGTACTGCGTGACGCACCTACGGCGTGTCTTGCGGTATTTATTAGATATGTAAAAAGGGCAGCTTTTGGCAACCATTAAACAATAATATTTGATGGGATAAAATTCTAACGGAAAATATGAAAACTTTTCTAATTATCCAAAGTTTGTTGACTCGTGTTAAAAAGTATTGCAATGAACTTTATCTGCAATGAATTGTGTATAAAATTACTATAAAAACTCAGCAGTCATCTAGAAGATTTTACGTAAGCGGAGACATGCACTTTAACTTTACTAAGAAACTATCAATAAAATAAAATCCCGTTTGCAAAGTGTGACACTATTGTGCTGTAAATATAAGATATATTTTTAAGTAGAGTTCTAGCCTGGTTATTAGCTTTAGCTATTAAAAAAACACAATGTTACCGTAAACCTGCCCAAATGAAGACCAAATATTTTGTTTTGTAGTACCTGATTTGCCACCAATATTTTTGTTGTTTGTTATTGTTATAATTTGTTAAGTATTTTAAATCACCCATTTTGTTGTTAACTTTTATTGTAATGCTTTATTATTATAAAATACTAATCTATTTGTAATGTATTACTTGTTTTGACACTGAGATATTATTAAATAATTGGCCGTAGGTTGTGATAAGAGTTATTATAAATTTATTAAATTTTTAATGGTGATCGGATATCGTAGTGGTATTATAACGAGAATTAATTTTGTAGTACAGTCAAGGGCAAAAGCATGTTTATATATACTGATTAGGTGATTAATATTACCCATAAGAGGTAATAAGATCCAAAGAGGTATCCTTGGATCTTATTACCTCCAAAGGTCCAAAGAGGTACAAATATATATCGAAAGGTATTGTAGATTCATAAGGCTATGTAAAGTTTATTGTACTCGTAAATATATAGTATGTATACAAGATATAGATATTTTTTGCATTATAGATATTCAAACTGTAAAAAGATATTTGGCATGTGTCATTCTTCATATACATATTATGTATACTATAAAAAAAGGCTCAAAATATTACGAAAATTTCGTCTCAGGCAGAGATTTCATTTGACTCTTATTTTTGCCCTTGACTGTACCTTGATTTGCTTATGTATTAATGTATTTGCCAAACCTCTATTTTTTGAAGCAGTTTTATTGAGAGATTTATTGGATATTAGCTTTGATGAATTTGTTAAAGCATTTTTATAATATAGGTTCGTCCTAATAAAATAGACCCAGTAATCAATTTAAATGATTATTTTTTTATTAGAAAGTACCAACATTGTGAAATCTAATTTTGTCACAGTAATTGAGATCGTTATTACACAAATAATCAATTATTGCATTGCAAAATTTCGTTCTTTAATCGTCTAGCGGCATTTAAATCGTCTTATTGCTTCAGTATTAAAAACTTTGTATTCAACTTTACAGTGTAATATTAAGTGTTCCATAAGGTCTAATTAAAGTGACTAAGTTTCGTTCATAATAATAATTATGAAAATCCGATGGTAGACCAATTATAAAGTGTTCCTACATATCGTAAATGCCATGTGTTGCCATGCCTATAAAATATATCATTCATGTAAAATTTATAAGTTTGGTTATATTATAGAATCTCTACAATTTTTTAAACTGATTTAATTTCTGTATATACGTTTCAAATAAGAAATAGATATATTATTCTTAGGCAATTCGTAACTATTGAATGAAAGACCTAAAACAATAAAATCAACCAAAGTATTTTGTAAGGTACCTGACAGTTATAATAATTACATTATTTTATTTAATAACCTAATAATGTTCCAATGTTACCGTAATAATAATTATATTTTGTTTTATTTTGCTTCTGTGTGTAACTGCACAATACCTAATTTAAGATTGCTCGGAGGCACAATTTAAATTGTATAAGTTAATATAGTTGTGTATCTACCGTGTGATAATTATACGCTTAAAATCGCCCTTGTTGTCTTTTTTCTTTTAAAATGAAAACTTTAGGCACATTGAGCACTTTTGGAGTGGGGAAAAAGCACTGAACTCGCGTGACTATCACGCTCAGATACATATATACAAATACAAACACACACACACAGTTTATTATGGAATGTCTTTAGACACAATACACTCCCTAGAGAAGCATCAGTTCGCGTCGCAAAATTAGAAGTGTTTTGCCGACATCTATAATCGACTTTAAAATGGGTGCCGTGGGACCGCATTCGTGCCTCCAACGGCGATGCCCGCCATGCTATAGACGGCAGTGCTCACTTTAAATTACTTTTTTTGTGTTTTGAAAAATAATTTCTAATAGCACACTCTTTTAGGCAGACTTGCTACTAATTTCATTATTAGTCTTAGGTTTTAATCTTTACTAAGAGCGCGACCGACCCACCTTCATACTAACGCTTCACACCAGACTCTTATACCTACATACACCTTTTTTTTACAAGAGGAATCCATCATGGATACAGACCAGTAGGTTATGTCGGACTCCTGACCCGAGATGGTAGTGGGGTAGACCTACCGACTAAATCTTGGCGTCCTCCTCATCCGCTATTGACATTTAAGCATATAGATTATATAAAAATGGCGAAAGTAGTGACGTCAAATATTCTTTTTTTGTTAAGATCAGCAGACAGGCTGACTGTCCACTTGATGGTAGGTGGCTACTATCGCCTTTTAACATAAGCAACGCTACAAGTGCTGCAAGTGCGCTGCCGACTACAGTATGATTGGAAAGGGATAGGTGAATGTGCTCTGGCAATCCTTAATCACTCACCGGAACACAATAGCACACATGCTGTTGTTATTTTACGGTGGTCTTCTGTAAGGAGGTGGTTACTGCCGCCAGACGGGTTGCCCAAATGGCTGCGAAACGCAGTGTGCCCTGCCACTACTTTCCAGATCCAGACCAAATTTGAAAAGTTCATTTTTCAAAGTTGACGCTGCCGGGAACCCTAAAACAGAGCGTTAAGGAAAACACCTTAACCACTCATCCAACTACTGTAATTCTAACTCATCTTTTGGTAATACCATAATAATAAATAAGAACACGGTAATATACCTACTACGAGCCTGTATTGTGCCTAAATAAATACTTTTACCTACCTAAATACCAATGACATTAAAATAGGCGTGGTTTGGCGAAACAATTTCTATCTTCAGTTAAAATATTAGTTATTATCACATAAATAACTCGAGTGCTTTTTTTTGCTACGACTTTGACTCGACATTAAACAAAAAAGGTCCATAATGCTGTCATAACAGTATTATATAGTTATATACCTACCTATATACAGTAACCAAAACTCATGAAGATTGGGCTGCAATCAATAGGTGTGTTGTGTTATGTTTTCAATGTCGTTCTTTATTCAATTCTTGTCCTTTGTGGATGGTAATGTTCCGTGACCAAATCTGTTTGCAGCAGGTTTACTGCCTATTTTAATGTTCACTATCAGGTCGAATAAAATTATATTTTAGATCGAATAACTTCTTAATTAACGGTGGATGGACAAAAAATATTTTTTAGAGTCGCCTAAAACGTCTTCAATTTTTATATAAGTTTTCTTAATTCATGTTTTTTTTTTATTTCCTTTAATTTCAGCACTGAAAAATGAAAAATTTAATTGAATCTTAGTTGTTAGTTTGTTTTAAATAGTATTAAAAACAAACTAACGTCGTTCTCGAACCCACGACCGGCCGAGCCAATACCCGGGAACGTCGACAATACCTATATCTGAGCACTTTATTATGGAAAGCTCGATCTAATGAGAAAAAAGTTCACATGAGTTCCATAGGTATTTAAAAGATGGAACTAATAACTAAAAGATGGAACTTTTTTTCTCAGTTGCTCCATCATGGAACTAGTGATCCGCCCGAACGACGACGCCGAGGCACGTCCACACCGACCGAGCATTGGCTCGCGGGGCTGCCTCTTGATTGCCTCTTGCGCACTTCACCATCCTAAAATTCAGTTCCCCATAAACAATAGGTAACTAGCTATACCTTCTGTTAAAGCCACACGCCGGAATTGTAAACTTGGCGCCAATACGAAGTATTATTAAGTAGTGGCAGGGCACATTGCGTTTCGCAGTCTGGCGGCAGTAACCACCCCCTTACAGAAGACCACCGTGAAATAACAGCACGTGTGCTGTTGTGTTTCGGCGAGTGAGTAAGGGATGCCAGAGCCCATTTCCCTGTCCACTCCTAATCCATTAACCTTAATCCTATTGTAGTCGACATGCACTTTCAGCAGCTTTGGCGTTGCTTGTGTTATAGGCGACGGTATTAACCACCTACCATCAAATGGACCGTCAGCCTCTCTGCCGATTTTAACATAAAAAAAAGAATTGTTGTACCTTTGATACCTACTAAAAAGGATACTAATTACCATGATACTAAAAAAGAGCTACCACACTATGAGATTCTCATAAGTCCAGTGATTTTACTAGATAGGTAAATATATATAAACTGGGGCATTCCGTCTGGCGGCAGTAGGTAAGGTTGTGTTTCGATAAGTGAATGATCCTTTGTCTTGCCAAGGTCTGCAGTGTAGGTACTTGCAACTTCTGTGGCTTTGCCTTTGTTATTAGGCGATGGTAGCCACTTTCTATTAAATATACTGTCGGCTTGTCCAACCGATCTTCACAACAAAAAAAAAACTAGATATTGAATGTGTCAATGAGTTACATTTGGAAGGTTTGTTAGCATTGAGTTAGGTGGTACGAATTAATAGTACTTATATAACAGGATTATATATATGTATATATCAAAATATGAACTACAATAATTTATCTACCCAGGGTTGGATGGACAGTATTTGAATTACACTTGCAATTGAAATACAAATACGTATTTGGTATTTGTATTTCAATTTTACTTTCTAAAAAATTAATTTGTAATTTTTATTGTAATCTCACCCTGAGGTATTTGGCTTTTACAAATACATACATCTAGCGATCTTACAACTACAAAACATCTAGCGCTATCGAGCGATATAGCGCTCGATAGCTTTCGACAACAAGAGACTGTTTGTCTGGCAGCACATTTAAAAATAATTTAAACATTTTTACTATTTAAAAATAATAAAAATGTTCATGAAAGGAAATTCTTTACTGATTAATATTCTGAGCTAGATTAGTTCTATTCTACTTACATTACCTAACCCCTCTGCCACACTATGCTCCTCGCGCTGCCGCGATGTTGCCCTTCTGTCCACACGCTTCTCTACTCGCGCGATTAATCGCGACGCGCCGCACTAGGTCATTTGCTTTTGCAACAGAATGGACGTTGAAATTGAGAGAGCGTGCGCGCTATGCATTTTTAGCTAATTTTATAAATGTTATAGAAATATTTACGTCGTCGTCGTCGTCCTCGCCAAATTATTACATTTTATTATCAACAAAATTATGAATCCTTATCAAAATCAGCAAGTCATAAGTATTTATCGTCATAAGTATTTATACGTGTGATTTTTACTGCATTTGTTTTGCATTTATCGTTAAAGATATTACGATATAAGCACGACTGCGCCGGGAACCACAAATGCAGTGCAACATCAAGACACGTTACGCTACGCTTTTATTGTTAACTAGCTGTGCCCGCGGCTACGCCCGCGTGGAATCTAGATTGTTTCTCGGTGGTAGCGTATATGTCTTGATCTTGCACTGCCTCTGTAGGTACATTTTTTAAATCGGATATAGTTTCGAAGATTACCTCCTACATACAAACTTTACTTATTTATAATATTAGAATTTTATATATTAGTGCTTGCCTTAACGCTCTGTTCTAGGGTTCCCGGGTTCGATTCTCGGCAGGATCAACTTTGAAAAATGAACTTTTCAAATTTAGCCCTTATCTGGATTTGGAAAGTAGTGGCAGGGCCACTGCGTTTTTCGCAGTCATTTGAGCAGCCCGTCAGGCGGCAGTAACCACCCCCTTACAGAAGACCACCGTGAAATAACAGCACGTGTGCTGTTGTGTTTCGGTGAGTGAGTAAGGGATGCCAGAGCCCATTTCTCTATCTCCTTTGGCGTTGCTTGTGTTATAGGCGACGGTAGCCACCTACCATCAAGTGGACCGTCAGCCTGTGTGCCGATCTTTACATAAAAAAAAGAAAAGATATTTTCTTTTTATTTTAGAATTCGCGTCGCAAGACAAAACTTGTGATTTTTTTCGCAATAAACATTTATATAATTAGTTAATACTAATTATATAGTTAGTTGTTTTATACTTTTATTTATTCATTCGTTACAGAAGCAGTATGAACAATTTTACTACAATTTAAAAAAGCCGTCGGCGGCATGATTAAGCGTACGCGTGAAGTGTTTCCATGGCGAGCGCTCGATTCGGAGTGCGTCTGCCCGCGATTGTGTGGCCGGTGACTCGCGTTCATATTGCCGCTCTTTGAATCGCGCTTAAAAACCGACAAAACATGGATCGGTGGGCAAGACGAGGAGCATGACATGCGGCATGACGAGTAACGTTGCCACACTACGTTACGTCTCTGCCTCCTTTCCTCGCTACTTCCCATGCCACTCGACGAGTGTGTGGCAGGGGCATAATACCTGACTGTATTTTGTAATTTGTATTTTAAACAAAAATAGTTAAAAATATTGTATTTTGGATTTTATATTACAAATGCACGACTTAAAAATGTTTTGTGTTTCGTATTTTAAATGCACGTGAGATATACTGACTTTTTTGTAGGCTATTATCAAGCTCTACAACTTTTCCATAGAAATCAATCATAATATATCTCTCACCGTTAAAGCAGCGTTTGAGAGAAACATTTTCGTTCGATCGTTTTTTGTCGAATTACTTTGCAAATTCAATTATTACCACGAAAAAGCCTTTTCATTTTACGAGATAATTCCTGAAATTTTATTCCAACTATTGATGAAAGATTTAGTTTCGAAGATTATCCCTTACATACAAACAAACATACAAATTTTACCTCTTTATAATATTAGTATAGACATACTTACACTTAATTGATATTATGTCACGATAGGTATTTTGGCGTGCTCTTTTCTACGTAATGTTAAAAGCACTATTTACATAATAATACAATGACTATTCGAATTAACATAATAGATTTGCTTTTTAGGTCGTAACACAGTGCGACGACGAACGACTCGACTATGAAATCGCTGTGTCTACTACATATCATACTCATCAAGTCAAGTTGCACTTATTTGATTTATTTAAATATATTCCTATTTGACCCGACAGACGTCCTGTTTGTCCCGTTTAAGTAACAAGAAAAGGGTTACGAATTTCTGAAAAGGTATTTTAAGTCTCTAAATTGATTAAAACTAATAATATGTTCTTACAACAAAATTACCAATCGATTTAGAATGTCAAATTGCAAAGAAATAATTTATTTGGTATATATAAAATAATTACACTTATTTTCTGAAAATATCTATCCAGCCAATTTTGGGAAATTATTAATAGAAAAACCTGTGCCAATTATATTTGATCTCCCGCTGTAAGTATACAAACTTATTGCTTAATGATTTTTTTTTCCAATATTACTCTACATATATTTATTATATATTATTATTTACATAATATTAATTATTTTGTATTTTGTATTTTATTTTTTGACATCTTCATGAAACCTAATTTAATATATGTACCTACATCTTATTTACATTATGTGCAATTTTCTATTCAATTCAAACTGAATAAAATTAGAAGTTCAAATTCTATTTTTATTGACAATACTAGACTTTTTGATTAGCCCATTGGTCGAGTGGTTAAGCGTTAAGTGCTTGCCTTAACGCTCCCGAGTTCGATTCTAGACAGGGCCAACTCTGAAAAGTTCATTTTCAAAGTTGGCTCTTGCAGTCTGCGTTTCGCAGTCATTTGGGCAACTCGTCAGGCGGGATCAACCATTCCGTTAAAGAAGACCACTGTGAAATAACAGCATGTGTGCTTTTGTGATTCGGTGAGTGATTATGGACTGCCAGAGCCTCCTTTAACCTCAATCTTACTATGGTCGGCAGCGCACTTGCAACACCTGTGGCGTTTTATGTCTTATGGTGACGAATAGCCACCACCATTGTCGGCCTTTTCTTTATCTTTACGTAAAAATAATTGTTGGACAGACCGCTAAAATTATAGGTGTGATGACTATGTAATTGTATTTAAATTCAGACTGGAGTGCGTTTTTTTTAGATTATTTCTCCAATTTTTATTTTTTGAAAGCCGTCAAGATAAATAGGATTTTGAAAAGTCTTATGTTTAACTTTGACCGCCGCGTGAACCAACGCGCAACGGCTTACTATAATTAATATACGTATTATAAAAGGAAAAGTGAAAAGCATTTAGAAGACGAATTATATATAATATTTACTTACATATCTAAAATATAAAACGATGATCGTGTTTAGCAATAAATACGTATATCTGATAAGCCTTGGGGATGCCGTGACGACAGCCTTCGGGACGCTTCGGAGGCCCTCTGCAACTGCACACCTGGTATTGTTTATACTGGCATTGTTAACATAATTATGGATATACAGTTTTCCTAATACGGTGTCTGTAGATAAGCGGCAGGCTTGGGTTGCCGTGCCGTCTCACTAATAAATTCTAAATCTTCAAAGTTACAGAATTACTGAGTCCGAGTCAATAAATATTGAAAAAATAAAGTTATGTTGTTACCTTTTCGAATTAACTTGACACCATACGCTTTCTTCATCGAGTATCCGTTATCCGACCATATAGTTATTTTAACGGACGTCCTACCCAAACGGACGTAAAAATTTTCAATTCCTCTTCAATTTATGCAAATTACAGACTACGGTCTTACGACGAAGGTTTCGACTCATATCCGACGGGGCGGGACCACTGCGAGACCCTTAATAAATTGAACATGTAGGCAATTATAAAGAAATTTACATGCAAGTCGGAGCGTGATATAAAAAACAATTAGGCTTTCTTTTTCTATATTCAGGTAGTCAGACAGGCTGACGGTCCACTTGATGGTAGGTGGCTACCGTCGCCTATAAAAGGTGCTGCAAGGGATTAGGAAAGGCTTCCTTACTCACTCACCCAAACTCAACATTACATATGCTGTTATTTCACCGTGAGTAGAAGCCTATCGTGAAGGGGGTGCCAATAGGTACTTGCCAGATCCAAAATATGACCCGAACCCGTGACCTCTGAGACTAGAGCCTTATTTCTGAGAGCCCTAGGCTGACTATGAATAAGCCCCCCTCGCTGTTCTGCCTGTTCTGCTGGTGTCTAAGTCATCTAAATCTGGCAGATCTAAACAAGAAACAGATAGATAAAGTTTTCGCGATCATAATAATAGTATAATACCTATACATATAATAGGTCGGGGAAAATTTTTATAGGTAGGTATTGTTCTAACAATCAAACCAGCTTGTTTTGTTTGTGGCAACTAGATAGGAATAGATAAATACATATATTAGTTAGACATGCAATGACCTACTCGTAAGTAAGTACAAATGGGCAGAGGAGCAGTGTTTGTCTGGTGAGCTCCAAACTCTAAGCTCTAATTCAATTAGCAGTTGAGGGACAACACAAGTAATTTAAAATATTAGGTCAACGAAAGAGGAAGAAGAAAGAGCGCATAATTGTTTTCAATTCATTGTTAGTATTTATGCGCGTATTTTCAAATTACCAAATTTTATTCTGTAAATAAGTGGTGCTTACGAAGCCACCCAGCGCCCCCTCAATACTTACGCCCTAAGCACAAGCCTAAATAGCTTATGGGTAATCAGACTCTGTCTGAGACAATCGAACGTTAAAGCAAGCAGCGAGTACTGACAGCGTCTTTTCTAGGTCTTCTAGCTGTTCAGCCACGTCCTATTGTACGAACCCTTAAGTACGTACGTAAAACTTTTAATCGTTGCCCTACATAATTGGCGTAACTCTAACCCGCATAGTAGAAATTGCGAAACATGTCGTTTTGGGCGTCCACATCCGTATTCAATCGTTTTCACTATCGTTTGTCGTCTACTCGTCACTCTATTGTAAATTGTAGTGTGTAAAGCCATAATAAACTGCAAGGTCGCCGTATAGTGGGGACAGGGGACATGACAACTGCACTTCATACGTTTTCAGTAGTCGCGATAACGGCATCATTGTCAACACGCGGCAATATCGAGTGACGAATTCAATATAACGATAGTGACTTGGATTTTCTCAGTACCTGATGGTCACTACAAAAAAATCCAAGCTATGCATAGTATTCCTTGAAATAAAAATGAATAGTTAAAATGAAATAGTTCACGAGTCTCTATACTCTTTTATTGACTCAGGTGTGCATAGATGGAACAGAACTAATTGCGCAAGTGGTTAATCACCTTCCACTGAAGAAAAAGTAGTTAACCTGGCAACACTGGACGACGATACACAGTTTTTATAAATTAGAATTTTTTATTATTAATTTTCAAATGTAACGAGTTTAACAATGTTGCCCGTCATTTGTATAATGAACTGATAAAGAAATTATGTGTCCTAGTGCTTACTTTGTGAGTTGTTTTTTATAGAAAAAGAAAACAAAACCCATACGACATGATGTCGTATGGGATATTAATTTTGTCATCAATCGGCTTCGTCCACAGTAAGTATTTGTAAACTTTAAACATTTTCATAAAAATTACTAGAAAATAGTGAACTGATAATGTGACAATTAATGTTTGACGATAAAATTATACAATAGCTCTTTTTTATATATCCTTGAAAAAATCACGATTTCTATATTGAAACTGTCAATATCCTTATGTTGATAGACATCTATCGGAAGACGATTGTCTACAAAGTTTTCTAGACTTGAATGACATGTATTATCAGAAGATATGTAATTTTTTTAAATGAATTGGCATGCTACAAGGATTATACAATATAATTAAGGATAAATTTATTCGTAGTAAAATTTGCCTGCTTCAAAAATGTCGACTTATATCACTGCCAAGTTAAGTAAGTGAACTGACAAGTTTAATAGAGGCAGATCCCTCTAGGTTCCACAGTCATAACGGCGGCAGCATCATAATCATAAATGTTCTGTAACGTGTAACGTTTCGGTGACTGAGTAAGACATTCCAGAGCCAGGGGAAAGGGTATCCCCTTATCTTCACGAAGTTGTCAGCGTACTTGCAAACCATTATGGCGTTGCTTGCGTTACTGGCACCCACCTACTATTTAGTGGATCGTCAGCCGCCTGCCGACTTTACATAAAAATTAAAATAATTAAGCCAAACCGTGAGATTATTTATCAATCCCAATGGGTCAGTGAGGGCAAATCTGAAACTATAAGAAATACGAAAATGTGTTCTTAGGAACTATAAGGCTTCGAATTTTGAATTAAGAAAAACTGCACTCAAACTTTTCTGAATTACGCTCATACGCAACCAGGAATCGAACCCGGTTGATTGTGTGGGTCTGTGGGTCATTATATGCATGTATATAGCTTCCTAGCTTTTTCTGAGGCGTTGAAACATTTATTCAATCTTTATTTTGCTCATATATTTTTGATAATTATATCCCTCGGGGAATTACCTTTTTTATGCCATGAAAGGTACCCCAAGTTCTTTTTATAGCCCTGACAATGTATATGCTATTATGATGATGTATTCTGGTGATTTACAATGCTATGTAATGTATTCATGTTGATTGATAAAGTTCTTTGGGATATTTGCGGTTTTGAACGAACTAATATTAAATTTTTACATATATAGATGTGCAGATTTGCATAATAAAGATCAATTGTCAAATATAAAATATATAATTAGGCATATCCTACAATAAAGAGATGATTTTCTATAATTAGTTTGTTGACGAAATGAAACGAGTAAAGAAAATGTATTTTTAAAATGAAACTTTCAAAGGAATGGAAATTCAAAAAGGCCAAGTCGAAGTATTAAACATTTAATTCATAGAAGACTAGAATACAATAGTATGAATAAAAATCTACAAGGCCGGCAAATATCTGCGATTTTCTTGAGAATTTTCAGGTACACACACCAAATTGTTGTTAACTTTTATTGGCACTTTCCCCAAAGGACACGAACTGTTATTGTTGGACTGTATTACGCCAGAGGAACATACATTCATTACTAGATACAACGCCATTATTAGCGCTAGAACAAAACGTTGGGTTGACATCTGAAACACAAATCATTCACTGAATAAACATACAGTTTTCCCAGGTCAGACCTCTTCTCTATGTGTGGAGATATCAGCTATTATAGGCCACACTACTGTGAATTAGCAGGACTTCACATCTCATTATTTCTTCTGAAATAAGCATGTTTTCTCAAGATATTTTCCTTCTCCTGTAGAAATAGGGATAGTTATTTCTAATCATCACCATCTACCACCACCGAACTCGATCCTGCAACTATCCACTACCAGCCGATTTCTTGATGTCATCAGGTCTCCAAGACTAGTTTACCCTAACATCTATCCGCCCATACCTACCTCGATTATGATTGATTCTATTCTTTTGGGCTATGTCGACAACCTTGGTGTTCCGACTCCGTATTTTGGATCCTTCAGAAAAATGCCAAGCATTTACCTCTTTATAGCTCGTTGAGTGACTTACAATTATATAAACGAGATATTTCGTCAAAATCCACCTCTCAGCATCGTTAAAAGTTTTTAAAACGGAAGTATAGGCTAAAACGGATTCGAACCTGCTTCTTCTATGTTCACAACAAAAACTACCGTTTCTTAATTCTGAATCACTTCAAATCTATAGCTAATTCAATATTTAAAATAATTATAAAATACGTACTGTTTCAAATAAAATAATTATATATATTCGAGAATTGCACACGACTTCTTTATATAGAACTCGAATGACCACTGACTGCATTCTAACAGTTTTGTAAACATATCATTTTCAAACTGGTTTCTTTATGGGTCGTCTCTTAAAATTGCAGATACCTAACTGTTTTGTTTTTTTATGTTACATTGGGAGTACTTAATTTTTGTTGCTGTTTTTTTCTAAGATTCAAAAACAAAACTTCTGGGTTATATTGTCATCACCTATGTGTAAAATGTCAGAATGCCATTAATAAATTACAATTATTTACAAAATCAAAACTTCAAAAGCCAATTAAAAATTATTTACATACGCTTGTATTATTTTTCTTTTATGACAGCCAATATCGATTAGACTAACCGGTATAGAAATAAGCAATATAAATATAATAATATTATTATATTGTATATTTCAGAATTTCTTCCCAGCTAATAAAGTTCAAGCAATATTACTTTTTTTTATAATCAAAGATAGCTTATATCAGATTGATACGTGACCCCCGTGGCAGTAAAAATATTCTGGTTTTTTCTGTCCTCTTAGAACAAACCACCCAAGAGGTAAATCTATATCAAGTAGGTAGCTACAAATATTACTACTAGATTTTGCCCGCGACTTTGTCCGCGTTGAAAAAGCAAAAATATAACGCCCGACAAAACATATAGGTAAGCAATAATTTATTAAATCTTTATTGCTGTTATAGTTTTGCCAAGCTTTGGATTTTTGTTTTTATATGATCCCTCGGGAACGGTACTTTTTTCTATGTGAAAGATACCTATGTCCTTTTCTGTATACCTGACAACGTGTATGCAAAATGGAATGGAAGAACAGAAATGTCTGTAAACGAATCTTTGTGTATAATGGCTAATACATGTACATCCTATGTACATTTGAGGTCGTTACACCATCATCAGAACAAAATCATCTACTGTTGGATATTTTAATTGTGGATTAGCGAGCGGGTGATGCATTCCCATACTAAGTTATCCTTGTCCCGAATCCTTTGTTTATTTATTTATTTATAAACAAACCGTTACATTACAATTAAATGGTTGATGTGTCTAGGGAATGAGTTATCGTATACACTGTCACAGTATATAATGTATATTTATAATACCTAATAACTGTGCCCGCGATTTCGTACGCCATGTAGTTACTTTTTTGAAAATCCTATAAGAACCTAAAATTTTTCCAGAATATAAAATATCCTATATGTTAATCTAGGTGATTTTTGTACCAAATTTCACCCAAATCCATGCAGCCATTTTTGCGTCATTTATTGAGTAACAAACATACAAAATTTCGCATTTAATTAGAATTAGGATTTATTATTTCTTTAGTTAGAAGCTGTATCTACTTATCAAGAAACCAAAAGCATTGCCTTCTCATAGCCAGAATGTTACAACTGTTTAATGTAATCATGAAAGAAAATCTTATGCATTTGACGTAGCTATCGGCATGTTTGATTTTTTTTTTTTATGTATAGGTCGTCAAACTGACGGCCCACTGATGGTAGGTGGATCGTCGCCAATAACATATGCAACACCACAGTTTCTGCAAGTGCGGTGCCGGTAGAATTAAGGATTGGGAAGGGAAATGAGTTATGACTGTTTTCCTGTGACATGCTGTTATTTCACGGTAAGGGCGTGGTTACTGCCGCCAGACGGGCTGCCCAAATAACCGCGAAACATAGTGTAACCTGCTATTATTCATAGCAGAATTTGATATTGACGAAAGTGACTTATTATCAACAAAATAATAGTAATATTTGACCTATCCTAACTTTAAGATTAAGATTACGTCTTATTTGCGGTGTAGCTGAACATGGCTACATCTTATCTGAACAAAAGTGTGCATTTAACACCTTCAGACCAAATAAGAACTAAAGACAGAATTTTGCGGAGAACATAATGAAACCGGTTTTATAATCATGTGTATAGGTGAGGTTTTGCGTAGTTTTAGGTAGGTTATCCAAGTTATAACCTCAATTTTTACTGAAAATATTGGTTACCAAATTTACTTACCTGAATATGATTCCATCCGGCCTTTTTGTTTTTTGAAGACTGGTTTTTATGCCCTTTTAAATCCTCGAAAATTGCTTGCTCAAGTAATAAGGCGAGGAATTTGTTGTGTGTAGATGACAAGGCGTAATTTTACCGGCTTCATTCTGCCTTTCACAGGAGTCTATCTTTAGTTCTTATTTTAGCTGAATTAACACCCAGATTTAGAAGTAAACTCGTAGCTTCTTTCTAAGGTAATTTATAGATATACATAGATGCCGTGGTAAATTAATTCTAACTTACAGCAGCTCTAGCGCAGTGCGGCGGTCGCCAATCGTTGACTTTCGCAAGATGGTCAGGCTTTAGTCCCGATCGAGGGGCACCGGTATTCGTGTACTCGGCGAGTGGTGACGAGGAGTCACTCACTGGAGCTTGTCTGGCGAGATGTCGGGAGCTAGAAGACTGCGGAGCGGTCGCTGTTGAATACGGGAAGGGCAACTGCCACGGAATTGCCGATTCGCTGCAAACTCAGTTGCGAACAGACAACGATGTCACCTATTTTAAGAAGTTATGCATGGATTGTACGTAAAACTCTTTTGTATTCTATGGATGACTATATAACTAGAAGACACTCTAGCCAATGTTGACAGTATTGATAAAAAAAAGTTTATGTCAATCGCCAAAAAAACACAGTCAAAATAGTTTTTGAAACTGTATAGGTACGTTTTATTGCATCTATTCTATACTAACGACCCGCCCCCGGCTTCGTCCGGGATGCAATTTTTATATATTAGAACATTCCCCGTTTATCACTCTTTCCATTAGTGGAAACCGAATTAAAATCGGTCTACCCGTTCACGCGTGATGCCGTGACCAAGGGAAATGGGGATTCATTTTTATATATAATAATAATAATAATAATAATAATAATAGCCTTTAATTAACAATCATACATGAGTTTTAAAATTACAACATCTTATTAATATTTGACACCGGTATCGAAATTGTCTTGCGTTCCCGCAAAGGCCTCCCCTAGAGCTTGCCATTTTTTTCTATTATGAGTCATCCTCTTCCAGGCAACACCAGCTATCTTCCTAATATCGTCCTCCCATCTAAGACGCTGCCTCCCTTTCCTTCTTTTATGTTGTCTGGGACACCATTCGGTTACCTCTCTGGTCCATTTTTCTTTTTGACTTCTCGCCATATGACCTGCCCACCTCCATTTTAATTGTTTTACACAGTACGTTACATCTTTAAGTTTAGTCAGATTACGTAACGATTCCAGTTTAATTTTGTCTTTCAATTTGACGTTGACCATACTTCGTTCCATACTGTGTTGACAGGTCTCAAGCTTGCGCATATTTTGTTTCGTTAGGCTCCACGTTTGACATCCATATGTCATGACGGGTAAAATACATGAATCAAATATTTTTTTCTTAGCTTTGAGTGGTATCTGAGGATTTTTAACAATTTCTTTAAAAGACCAATATCTTTTCCATGCTAGCTGTACTCTGTTGTTTATTTCTTTTGTTGTAAGGTCTTTTGAAGCTATTATCTGTCCTAGGTATGTATACTCTTTAACATATATTTTTATATATAAGATAAGATTATATATTCTTGTACTAGCTGAGCCCGCAACCACAGAATAAATAATAGTACTAGCGTAACCGGCTGAGTGCGTATCTTCGTACGCGTGGTATTCTATATAGCGTGTAACTTTTTTGTTTGTAAACCGATTGGAATGAAACAAACACTAAATGTTACAGGAGGCTTGCTACAATACATGATTGAAATCGCATTCAAATCTGTTAAGCCGTTTCTGAGATTAGCGTGCACAAACGCACAGACAAACAAACAGGCAACTTTTTTTTTGACCTCGGTAACATAAGCTACGATTTTATTATATGTAGTATAGATATGAAAATGTATAATACTTATTTACTAAGTTAACAATTTTCTTTATATTTGCATAAACAAAATTTATTCTAAACATCGATTCTCTTTAAGTTTTTCAATAAAACACTAATTTGTGTCAGTGAGTTTTATATGTATAAAAGTTATGAGCTAAGTACATCTGAAACATATTCAAGGCGGGTCAACCTGCGAGGCACAGCTAGTAAAATTATAAAGGTTGGTAAAATTATATAGCTAAGGAGTGTCGACTAATCTTTTCTTTCCAGTACCAAAACACTGTGAGGTTCGATGGTGGACAGTCGAAAGTACTCCAGGCTACAATCTCAATTCGGACAGTCCGTCACTAAGGATGATCTTTAATGCAACAATAGAAGAATGTTATCAAGCCACCGTTTCTCCAGACAATCGTAAGCTTTCTCGGTAAGCTTCTCACTGTGTTTACTTCATTTATACTCAATTCACCAGTGGCTGTGGTGAATTCCCCCCACACGTTGGGATATCTAACGGATTCGTAAGAACTGAACAATCAGTAGTTCTGAGGCCTTTCCTCTAAGATCTAGATTCCTCCAAAATGTGATCTCATTTATAAGATTTATCAAATACTGGCTTTAGACCTTGGACGATTCCATTCGTAATCTTTCTTTTACATTTAAACATAGAATATTTGATTTGTTTCTTACGCTGCATTCGTTCTCTTCTGGGCTGATTTTTCTTGGATTTCAACATATCCTATCTCTAATAAACTTAAAGAAAATAATTACATTCAACAGTAAATTATTAATGTTCAATTTAATAATGAATTGAGAGCTTGGCATTTTTTTTGTTTAGTAAATGCATATAAAATCTGTATTTAAAAAACATTGACAACAGAAGTAATTTATCCTGCAAAGCAAAAGTAATTTATCTCTTAAATAGAGGTTCTTTTGATTAGAAACATACTCCAGTGCATAGATAATTTAATAATATAAATATTGTCTGTTTGTTATTATTTTTTTCAAATAATGCTTATTTAATTTCTATAATAGAAAATCATAAGCTTAACTGATTTTACAAATACGCTTAAAAAAAGCTAAGATAATCTTTCATTTCTCTATTCTCCCTTATTAAGAAATCCTTTACAAATTAAAATAATGTTGGCTTAGATACTCCTATCTGTTTTTTCGTTTCTTACAAACAATGAAAGTTTTAACAATTATGTTTTTATTTTTAAAACAAAATACTTTCCATAACAATCGCTTTTCTATTCAACTATAAAGAGTAAGTAGGTACATCGTGTTTTTGTACCAAAGCTATTGTTCTAGCTGAGAAATTAATTTATCTAACTACGTCTAAGTGGTATATTGTCTCTAATGGATTGCATTCGTTGTAACAATTTAATACTAATTACGTTGAGGTGAAGACGTTTTCGCTAAGAACGTCTTCGTAACTGTGTAGCAGTAGGTATTTATAAAATATAGCTAAAGACTTGCCATCTACAGTTGCTCCCATAATTATTATATTGCATGGAATTTAAATTAATTTTATAATCTAATGTGAAAGACAATTTAGAGAAAATTTCAAAAAGATGTAAATAAAATATAAAAGAAATTTTAGCCCCGAAAATAAAACCGTTTCTAAAATGGAACTTCACAACCAAGTTGATCCAATTAATATGTAACTGTTAACTTAATAAATTATGTACCCATTCTCAAAAAAAAAATAAGTATTAGAAATTAATTATAATTTGTAATACAGATCCTAGGATCAGAAAAAGTGGACCGGAGATGTTGGTTCACCAGAGCCCGGTCCAGCTCATACAAGGGCTTCAAGGGGTCAAATAAAAGGATCAGAAAAAGTGACGAGCCCGTTGGATGAGTGGTTAGGGTGCTTGCCTTAACGCTCTGTTCTAGGGTTCCCGAGTTCGATTCCCGGCAGGGTCAACTTTGAAAAATGAACTTTTCAATCTGTTTAGAAAGTAGTGGCAGGGCACACTGCGTTTTCGCAGTCATTTGGACAGCCCGTCTGGCGCCAGCAACCACCCCCTTACAGAAAACCACCGTGAAATAACAGCAAGCGTGCTGTTGTGTTTCGGTGAGTGAGTAAGAGATGCCAGAGCCCATTTCCCTATCCCCTTCTAATCCCTTATCCTTAATGCTAATGTAGTCGGCAGCGCACTTGCAGCAGCTTTGGCGTTGCTTGTGTTATAGGCGACTGTAGCCACCTACCATCAAGTGGACCGTTAGTCTGTCTGCCGATCTTAACATATAAGTTACAGATTAAATTAAGAGATTAGAAATGAAACCCAAAGATTAAAATATAAAGTTGTATTTTATGTATTTCGTGTGTAATTTTGTCTTCTTCGTATTATTTTTTTCATTTTAGACTTATCCAAACTAATAACATAAATGTGAAAGTAACTCTGTCTATCTGTTACTTTTTCACGCCTTAACTACTCAACCAATCATCATGAAATTTTGAATGCATACTGTTCCTGAACGATCATAAAATGTTTTTAAATTCGTGGGCACCAGCCAGTACAAATTATATATAGATGGTATATATAGAAACATTTAAATAAAACATTTCCCTTAATAGATCCGCACAGTGGATAGCTGCCGGAGGGATGTTTAATTCAGAATTAATCAGCACGTCGGAGAAAATGATTGGAAATTGTGTCCTGAACGCAGAAGACAAATTCTCGGAACCGGAATCTTATCGTGTTTCCAATTACTACACGGTTTACATAGAGAACCAGTGTAGGCACGACTGTAAGTATCATTTGCCTTCAATGTTCTATTGTTTCTATTGGTAAGTCAAATTAGGCGACGAAAATCTGCTAAATTATAAATTAATACATACACCGTCCTACCTGTCTCTTTTTCATATGCTGGCGAAACGCGTCGACGTAGGTAATATTTTATTACAATAAAAAATGTTACTATTGTTATTATTATTTTTACTAATTTTTACAATGCCACAGGAGGAGGAGCACCCACAGTTGAGGGCGGGTGGGCGAAGCCCGAGGCCCCGCATCAGCTGTGATGTGATGTCGGCCCCATAAGGGGGAGAACGACAAGGGACAGAGGGACGAAAAAACAATTTGTACACGATTCGGCCCGTATGACTTGATTGTCGATAGGGCCATGGGTTGGTGGAGGGTCTATCCTCATAAATCCCGTGGTATTACTATTTAAACGACTTTCACATCATTTTGCTTATTAAACGTACAATTTAAATATGTTGTATTATAATAATTTCTTTGTTAGGCTGCAATTAGACGGAATGTGATCGGAAGTTCCATCGGCGCGCTCTCCCATTCATCGTTCTTCCGCCTTTCCGTGTTTTAATAAATTTGTAATAAATATTTTATACTAGCGACCCGCCCCCGGCTTCGCCCGGCGTGCAATTTTTATATATGAACATTCTCCGTTTATCCCTCTTTCCATTAGTGTAAATCGAATTAAAATCGGTCTACCCGTTCACGCGTGATGCCGTGACCTAGGGAAATGGGGATTCATTTTTATATATAGAGATAGACTATGTAAATATTGAATTGATAAGTTTATCCAGTTTAGGTACGTCCCTATATCCCTATCACACTTGTTTAAATTCAGAACGACTTACTTTTGCAGATCCAAAGAAGATAGACCGGTGTTCATATGAAGAATATTACAATCAAACATTGCGACACGTGGAAATAACCATCAAGAATTATACTAAAACGGAGGTATAATTATTACGTTCCTTGTGATTTTCTGTAAATTATCATGTCATATTATGTTAGATTCATTAAAACTAAATTAGCGTAATGATTGCATGTCGATTTTATTCTGCAATTGTTAAAACAGTAAGTGTAGGTACTTATTTATGTTTTTAAATTTATACGCTTGTATAGACCGTCCTGTCTGGAAAAACACAAATAACATCCATCATATTTTTTCCTAAGATTATAGAACAAATGAGAATAATTATTGCATACTGTTATGATTGAACAAGGCGTGTTTATGATGTGCCGTTTTCTGTATTCAGAAGGAAGATAAATGGAATGAACAATTTTCTTATAGGTAAAGACAAATAAATTTTTAAATAATAATACTAGTAGTAAGAGTAGGTTGGGCTTGCATCTCTGGCTTTTGTAACATCCTTACACAATGATATAACAGCACGTGTGCTGTTGTATTTCGTGAGAGAATAAGGGATGCCAGAGCTCGTTTATCTATCGCTCAACAAGATAGGGATCGGATTTGCAAAACGCCTACTTATACTTTACTTGTTGCAATAGATTATTATTTTACCAAAAAAAAAAAACACAAGAAGCGTCACACACAACACCTACTCAACTTTGAATTATTATTTTTTCATTGCGCGTAAAGAAGTTTCACTTCAAAAATAATAATTTGGGATAATTAACCATATTTGGGTCGACTAAGTGTAAGTTATAAGTGAATTGATATCAACAGTGTGAATCGCCACTACTAACAAACGCACTAGGAACTCTACAGAACAGAATTTTCAACATCTGCAGTTGCGGATTTTTAGCACATCAGCGAATGCGTAATTTGAGTTTTTTTTTAATAGATTTAATTTTTAATGGAGAAATAAATGATTAGAATTGATCATTTTAATACAATTTTATTAAGTAAACAAGCTTTTAGTAGAAAATTTAAACAGTTTAAATCCTTAATCCTAGTCCTCCTAGTCCTTTAGCCTTAATCCTACTGTAGTCGGCAGCGCACTTGCAGCAGCTTTGGCGTTGCTTGTGTTATAGGCGACGGTAGCCACCTACCATCAAGTGGACCGTCAGTGGAACTATTTCATAATTTATAATGAGGAAACCTGCCAACTTTAGAAATAGCACCATGCCGCATCCGCAAAAGATTCGCATTGATTATTGCAAATGGGGGTACGGTTTGACGTATGTATGTATGTATGGGGGTATGTATTGACCGCTGATGTCCCTGGGGCGTTCAGACGTCGAGCGAAACATTTATAGGTTTTATCGCCCACCTCTAGTGCGACCATAAATTCAGCTTTCATTTTTGAGATTGGGAATAGAAGTTCTTATTATGCCTGAAAAATTGTTTTTGTTTCTATTGCATGTTTCAGGTAACTTTGTTTTGTATGTTGTGTTGGCTAAAACGGCTAACCGAGTTTTATTCAGCTTGAACTCTGAATTTTACTTTTTACATGGCTATAGTTTTACCATCTTTGATTTACGATAAATAAATCGATTGAAATATTTATAATACTTTTGTATTTACTTTTGACACTAGTGCAAAACATCTTGCGAAACTGAAGAACGTTTTGTCTGCCGAGGATTCACTTGGACGCTCGAAGGTCAGACCCCTGGTGCAAGAGGACTTTGCGACCTTCATAGTGAGGACTTGGTAACGGCTGGCTCTTGGCTTCTGAGAAGAACATCCGCTGCCACGTATTACAGAAGAGTCATATGTCTGAACAGTAAGTCTCAAAGTTATCGATGGATATTTTCTTATTAATGTAATAGTTTTTCATACTAATATTTAATAGTAAGGAAATCTAAATAGTTTTTAGTTATTAATTTTATTTATTGTTAATTATTTAGTGAATCATTCGTTCTTCCTTTTAAATGTTATAACATTTTCAAGTTTTCGTCAGAGTAACAATAATTATAGTTAAAATTAGATAAAGTCCAAGCTTAATGTTTTGATATCTATAATTAATAATGTGTTCAAATTTTCAGCCCATGATATTTTTTCATCTCAAAATATTATACCTACTATTTATCGATTTTTAATTGAATGGAATTAATTGAAAGTTTAGATCAATGTAAAGAAGGATTAAAATTATACTCCTGAGGAAATTTTCCCAGAATTTTATTAATTAGCTCACCAAATTGGCTTAACTGAGATTGGAATATTAACTTTTTAATGAAAATATCTCCGGCCTTTGGGCCCATAACTCTCAATAGCGTCGCCAAATCTAAGATTGTATTCAGTGCCTCAAGAAACAAATAGGTATATCCGGCTATTCGCCTAATAGAAGTTGGTGCATTCAGGAGTTAACAAAATTGTTCACCTCTGAATGTACCAACTCCTATTAAAATTATAATAATGTATTAAATACATTACTTTATAGTAAATAGTTATATTTAAATAATTAATGTATTACCTATCGAACAAAATCAATTAAAAACAAAATAACAAAGCGAAGTAAATTAATTATCAAATTTTACTAAATTTTACGGAAATTTATTCATCAGCAACTGTAACTGACAGCCCGTAAGATTTTTGGTCAATAAAAATCGGTGACTCACTGCGAGTAAATTCTTCCTTTTTTTATATGTTAAGATGGCTGACGGACCACTTATTGGTGGCTTCCGTCGCCTATAACACAAGCAACGATACAGGTAGGTGCTGCAAGTACGCTGCCAACTACAGTAGGATTAAGGATAAGGGATGGGAAGGGACAAGGAAATGGAAATGATATATCCAAAAGATATAAATTTTGCATAAAAAAAGACCGCCTATTCTCTTGTGGTAGTGTTTTCTATGACATTAAAAATCTTCTTTTAGAAAGAACTAATTTTTAAGAATGGTAGATCTAAAGAGTAGCTTAATTCGCTCTTATTCCAGACTAGACTTTGATAAAAAAAATTATGAGCAAATTGTTGTGCACGTAATTAGGTTATTACGATATTTAACCGAGATAACTTTGGCATAAAATACAAGCGGTCAATCTATTTGCATGACAATAGAATTGTTAACTATACATACTGCATCAAATCATACCATTATGGGCAGTTCACACCGATTGAGTTCTCGGTCGAGGTTCGAGACAATGCGTAACGCTGTCGTCATGTGCATTGTGCCTTGTGAATAGGAGACCATGTCTCCAAATAAGAAAACTTACCTGAATATATAATGTGGGGCAAATAATATAATAACTAGGTATTGGCTGCGACTTCACCCGCGTCCCTCGGGAACAGTACATTTTTTCTATGTCCTTCTCTATGTATAACATTGACAACGCGAGTTGTTTGTTACAAGAGTAACAAACAAACTCACATTCGCATTTATAATATTAACTTAAGATATTATTTCATTATCCTGGTGTTCATCGACATCACCAAACAGCTTTTATGACTAAACTAAACTTGTTTTTAGTCTATTAGCCATCTTATGACTCCTATATGTATAAAGATACACTAGGACGTAGGTAGTCACTTAGTTATTATTTATTAATTAGGTCGGGCTTAGTTTTATATGATAATTTAGATACAGTATGAATCTCCATCCTAAGCCACTGTAAAACGCTGGTAGGTATAATGAGTTTGATCATGTTCGGCGTTCCCTCCTGGATGTCTCCAAAGAAGGTCGTACAAAATCAGTTGTTGTGCCAGAAATGCGATGCTGTGCGTGAACTGATGATGCAAGACCGACAAATGACATACCATGAGATAGAGACAACTCTGGGAAAATCGAGTGAAATTAACACTCGTTATCTCTGAATTCTTAATTGTTACAGTAACCGTGGAGTGTGAGGGAACAAATTTAATTGTACAGTATAGACCACGGGGTTCGTTCCGTGGACGAGTTTACGTGCCAGGTCGCGGAGAGCAATGTAGCGCGCGCGCAAGCTCTGGCATCGTTAGGCTTGCTCTACCACTACACGGAGATTGCGATGTCAACTTCGCACATGCCATTTCCAACAGTCCAGCTGGGTTCATTAACAGGTGATATTGCATTTTGTATTTTCGCCAGCGATTTTGTTCTCGTTCACGTACAGTTTTTGGATATTTAGGTAAATATTGAAAATTCTTCGGCAGAAACTATGTACTTATTCTTAATTCAAGTTAATTACTAAATGAGAGTCACTTAACTTAACAATGAAATTGATATTTTACTTACTATTTATGTTAAAAGTAGACAGACAGGCTGAAGTGACAGCCCACTTAATGGTAGGTGTCTACCGTAAAATAGTAGGGCAGACTTTTTGCAACACAAATTAGCTACATAACAATGGGGAAATAGAATATTCCCCAAAATCTTAAAAAAACCCTTATGACGACATCTGAATTACATAATAATAACCTGGAAGTAATCTATATCTACTTATAAATTGTTAGTTCTGACTCACTTGATATCAACGTACAACATAAACTTATACTAAGTCTAGATAAACATACCATAAACATCCACTAAGAAAGGATTCCCAAAAATCCGTACGAAGCCGGGGGCGGGTCGCTAGTATATTACTTAACTTTTTATTTTTATTTTTAAAACCAATCTTCATTCCACCATCTCAATGAAAATTAAAAAAAATCCTTTCCCTTTCTCTAGTTACCTACTAATTTAAATGTCATTCAGTTTGCATATAATATGATCATTTTTGCATATAACATTTACCTACCCTTTACCTGCACTTACCTTAACTTAGCTACACGACACAACTTACTTTCATTATACCTGTGCGATAAAGTTCTTTCATTCAAATGTAAGTGTTGTGCTACAGGACAATGGCTTATGTGATGGTAATGGTTCAAAACAACCCGATCATCCAGACTGCTGGAGATCGCTGGGTAAGGGTGGGGTGTTCGCCTGGGAGTAGAACCGTGACACAGGTTGATGCCAGCGTCGCTGTTCGGGATAATGGGTAAGTAATTGCTTTACTGCTAATCTCACTTAATTCATCTTGCCCAAGATGAAGACGTAAGATGTATTAATCTAATGAAACTACTCATAAACTGGGTGGTCCATTTTTTAAATATTAAGGTCGTCAGACCGGCTGGTAGTAGGTGGGTAACACTGTGTTACCCACCTACTACCAGCCGGTCAATACGCTTGTAAGGAATTTTATGATTTTATTATTTTTAATCAAAAGGCAAAAGGATTTTTTATTTCACCTCCCGGATTTCTGATCTACACAGTTGGCAACCCTAGTAACACAGGCTGTAAGTCCGCTGCCGTCTACAGTAGGATTAAGGATCAATGGGCTCTGGCATCACTTACTCACTCACCGAAACAAAAGCACACATATTGTTACTTCACGGTGGTCTTCTGTAAGGGGATGGTTTCTACCGCCAGACGGGCTGTCCAAATGACTGCGAAACGCAGTGTGCCTGCCGCTCCATGCCAGATCCAGAGCCACCTATGAAAACGCGAACTTACAGAAAACAATTGTGAAATGACAAAACCCATGAGTTACATTTCAGTGCGTGACTAAGGGATGATGAATCATACTCACCTTGTCTCTTAGTTCAATAGTACCCCTTGGTATTGTTTTAGCAAACCAATACCGAGCGATGCAGCGAACTCAGCGCCGCCAGCGGGCGCCAGCGCTGTATTCAGCGCGAACACAGCCCCGCTAACTATGTACGTGGTGCGTGCAACAACTGATGGTGCTGGGACCGGGGGAGGGGCTGTGTCGCTCGGCGAACCCCTTGAACTACGAATAGAGACCACAGGTATATATACCCGCCTCGGCTACGCCCGGGTGCAATTGGTTGTATTCATAAACATAATATATTATACCCTATGTCCATCTGAAAGAATTTTTGTAATAGGTGCAGTACCCTCCACATATAAACAAACTTACAAAATCCGCCCTCTCTCTCTTTATTACATTAGTACTTATAGATCATATCTTGTCAAGTCACTATGATTAAATGAGAGCGTAAAAATCTTATTTTAGCACGGGGTATATACATACATATATAAAGTATAACACTTTGATGACATTTAAACGAGGGCGTGATTATGAAATAAAAATTACCAGTTAAAATAAAAATTTCAACTGTATAAATCGGGCAAGACGAAAGAATCCGTATTAGATCCGTATTAGACATTTAGAACCACGTGGTACCAAATCGCTCAGTCCATCACCAAATTTACAAGGCCAATATTTTTGTAGGAAAAGTTTCCCAATATATTTAGGTATCTTTTTGATTTCAGGGAATTGACACGCAATTTGCGTATGTAGTCTTTCAAATGTAATTTAAAAAATCGGGACAGATTAGTACTTAGTTCTATGTTAAATAAATCCTTCACCTTTAACACCATACCTGACACCAATTCCTTTATTACTTTTGGCTTAATATTCATATTTTTATTGAAATAAAGCTACATTATTTCAATAAAACAAACTAACATTATCATAAATGTGGTATTTGATTTACAAGATGGGGACGGTAGTTCCGATTTTCGTAACGTGTCAAAATATCCCTGTGGCTATTAGCACCAATACCAACTGATCATACATTGCTCGAATTAAGCCATTTTTTATTTTAAAATCTGTAACGACTTAGTAATGAAGATAAAACAATTATTTGCAACCTTCATGTATTGTGAACAATAAAACAAGTAAGTATGTACTTAGATAAATAAAGTATCTTCAATGACAATAGCCTTAATTTAAAAATAGACAATAGCAAATTAACAAAATTAAACGTTTTACGGTTAATTTGTTTAGTCATTCAATCGTAAACAATCAGCTTGTAATAGTTATCACGTCGCATTAAGCAGATTTCTAAATAAATCTAAGACATTTTAAATTTTTAGGTCTTTGATCTTGCAGACGTGAGACGCTCTAACTAATCTATAACAACATGTGTGCTATTGAGTTTCGGTGAGTGAGTAAGGGATTTGCCAGAGCCTTTCCATTCCTTTTCCACCTTCTTATCCCTTATTCTTAATCCTATTATCATCGGGAGTGCGGTACCCGTAGCGTTGCTTTCGTTGCTTTGTCTAAAGGTCGCCAGACAGGTTGATGTTAAATGGCTACCATCGCCCATAACACAAGCAACGCCACAAGTCTGCAAGTAAAGGATAAAGGATAGTGAAATTGGCTCTGCTATCCCTTACAAACCGAAATAAGGTTTTCTGGTTTTCTGTAAGAGGATAGTTACTGCAAACTCTGTTTATATGTTTTGCCGTACCTATTTGCCTAAAGAAGATTTTGTTGACCATGTTACAATATAAAATAAAGAGAATACTGGGACTAAAACAGAATATCTTTGTTTTGGTAAACAATTAATTGCTGGTTGGTCTTTTTATTTTCGTCTAGGCTTGGTTAAGTTTTTTTTTTTCTTATTAAAAGGACTTTCGTAGACACAGGTAATAAGAGAAGAACAGAGGTTTATTACATAAAATCGAAATACAAATTGATTTAATACAAAGATGCTCTTCGATGTCTGAAAATATATCTAACTTAGAAAATACTTAATGCTCAATTTGAGAAGTTTTAATCAAAATCTTAATCAATAAGTATTTAATCATTAATTTTATATAAATTTTTGAGTTAAATTCTTTTAAGAAGAAAAAAATTTTTGTGCTTCCAATACAGAACCGAATGAAATCGAAGCCTATCATCTAGTAGCGTCGTCGCGACTTGGAGACAGTTCTGTACTTCTGTTGGACAGCAGAGGATGTTCCACCGGTCAGGTATATGATTTTTTCATTTTTTTGCATTGCTAGTACTTTCAATTGTTAAATAAAAACTTTAGTACGAGAGAAAAATTAACAGAGACTTGTTTCGCCAAGTGAATACATCAAATATGCAAAAAGAGTGTGGTTTTTCTCGTGAAAAGGGAATTATCTCGTCAAAGTTTTCGTGCGGTGATTTTTTACAACTTTTGTCGTAATTATCAAGACAAGAGTGCTTCTAGGAACTTACTTCGACTTTTGGCGATGAATCTCCTTCATGTGCCACTGTAAAACGCTGGTATAATGTGCCCAAAGGTCGTCCAAATCAGTTGTTGCGCCAGAAAACATCGATTCTGTGCGTGAACTGATAATGCAAGAGCGACATGTGACATGCCGTGAGATAGAAACAACCCTGGGCATTAGTATGACTTAAGGCGGCCAACTTTTTGGAAATTGAATGCGGGACTTTTTGTGGATAGGTAGGGCACTTTACAATGTTGTGTGCTTGTTGGGTGTTGTGTGTGTATTATGTGTGTGGTTATGTAGTAGCTTGAAAAATAGGCATGGTACCTCAATGCATTGAATGAATAGGCATGCGGGACATGCGGGACGCTTCCAACGTTTTGCGGGACTATTTTACTAATTCTTGCAAAGCGGGATTACATCCAGCATTACGGGACGGTCCCGCAGAATACAGGACGGTTGGCCGCTTTAGTATCACTAGCATTAATTAGGAACATTATTTTGTCAGTAAAAAATTTTGTTACTTGTTGTTGTTGAAACGACTTACTTACAACTTTACCCTCGTAAGATAAAGTCACTGTCCGACTCCGCCTAAGTCTCTCCACTAACTCCTTCTAAACCATCCAATGGATTTGGATACGATTTTCACTAACTGAAAGAGCGAGAAACGGGGAAGTTTTTTGTATATAATTTGCTAAAGAAAAATGCATCCTTGCAAGCCGCTAGTATTTAATAAATAACAATTTATTTACCGAATCAGTTAATTGTTGTGGAAAGAGCATTATTTACATCGTCAACATTATCAATTTTTGTCATTTAATTTTACAAATTTCCACGTTATTCCTTCATTATAGTCTGTAAATACATTGCAGTTTATCGATCTAGCTCGAATATTACCCAATAATTTTGCAACTCAGTGATAAATTATTCAATGTGACTTGTAACACACATAGCACATGCTGAGTAGATTGGGTGTTGAATAAGCATAATTATGCCGATTTAAGGTAATTCATTGGGACCAGCTCTACGACAATAGTATATGTATATAGTTCAGTATATGGATTTAATTAATTTTTTAATAAAAAGTTTGTTTTATTTTTTATTTTTATTTTTGTTTTTTGTATTTATTATTGTATATGTGTTGACACAAGAAGTATGCCTGAATGCGATATAAATATTGCCTATTGTTATGTTAAATATTCAGGTAGACTTTCCGTCGTTGAAGCGGAGTTGGTTGGAAGGGACACAGAGATTGGCTGCGCGATTTAAAGCTTTTCGATTTCCCACCTCGCACGTCGTGCGCTTTCAGCTGATGGTGCGATTTTGCGATATCAAATGTGTGCCGGTGAGTTTGTCATTTCGCATCTCTTCCCTTGAGGTCCCTTATTAAATAATTGATGCCATAACATTTTACTTTGTTACAATGGAAAATATCCTTTTGTAGTATATTTTTATAGTATACTCTTATAAATACTTAGTTGTAAGTAATAATCCAGAAAGCATTTATGCAGTAAAGTTTCAGATTCATCATTTACCTATGACCAGAGTTTTGTTGATTGTGTCCGAAAGAGTAATATATCTAGCTAGTAGATTTTCTAGATTAGCTTCAAAGTGAAATAATTGTAGCCATGGAGACAAGGAATTATAATTTTTTTTCCATATTCTGTAATTTTTCTGAGATTGCACTCAACCCTCCAAAGAAAAAGTAATGAAGAATTTCAGCCAGAAGACCTTAATACATTTTAATTATTTTGAAGGTTGATTGTGGTACTTCCCAACAACTGCGTGCTGCTCGCGGAGCCAACGACACTTCCTATAAAACCGAGGCTGGTATTCCTGCTTACATAAGACAGGACAAGGACTGGGACGATCAAAATATTAACGAAATCAAATCGGACCATGCATGGGACAGTTTGAAAAATGTCGATGGCGTGATAGCTCAGGGGGGCGCTGCCGGTTGCGGCGGGGGTGAAGGGAGAGTGCCTCTAGAACTGGAGATGGTCGTCAACTCGAAGGACATGATGTCAGCTGATACTCTGGTGCGGGCAGATCATCGAGGCAACGCTCGTAAGTTGCTGCCATCACCTACCTTCATGCTTTTATCATATCAAATAAAATTTGAGGTGTCTGTTTGTTATGTCAAAATAACTGCTTTTTACTAAAGGTATCGAAGTAGATACGGTATTTATAACAAAAACCGATTTTTTAAATTATTGTCTGTTTGTTCCGGCTAATCTCCAAAACAGCTGGAACGATTTTGACGGGACTTTCACTGGCAGATAGCAGATAGGAGTAACTATTATTTAGGCTACTTTTATTTAAAAAAAATAAAATCATAATATAAAATTCCAACGCCGTACGAGCCACAGCTAGTACAAAATATGTATGTTAGTAAAATATGTTTGTTCGTAATGCTATAGATAATCTCGGTAACTATTTAACCTAGTCTAAAAATTATATAGAAAACTCTTTATACACTGGAGACAGTAAAGGGGAAGGAACTTACTCGAAGGAAACATTCCTTTAGTTTTTAAAGGAAGCAAAACTGCATGCAAAGGTTATTGAAAATCCGCTTACTACACCCGGGATTCGAACCGGCTAAAATCCGAAAAAATAAAAGCCTAAGTATACTTTTATGGCACCATTCGATATTGTCAATCATAAAAACCCCCTAACAAACATAACTAACTAAAAGAAAGGAAAACCAAGAAATAAATTACGTCTTGAATAAATTGTTAATTATGAACAATTATAATTGTCTTGAAGAAATAAATTGCTAATTACTAACATAAATTATCCAATGAACCCTTTGAGTAAAAGTAATTCATCTGATCCCTATTATTTATCTGTCTATTATTTATCTGATCCCATTGAATTTATAATATTGGATTTCAATTCGGAGTTTAGAAGAAGAAAACTCCGTTGTGCCGTTATTTTTTAACTGCAGACATCATCACTTGGCGGGTAGGTACAATTGTTACATAATTCATGTAACAACATATTATAGGTACGTGGGTATAAACTACGAAAGACAAACTGTATAATGACTCCAATAAATACGAGTTTGCTTGCATTATATAATTCGTCCACACTTGGTGGATGGGTCAGCACGATGACACGCTCGTGTGGTCCCCATTAGTGGTGCAACACGCTTCGACGCATTCCTTTTTTGAATAATATTCCATCAACATATCATTACAGTACATATGTCATTTAATTAGACAGTTGGACATTATTGCGTAATATAAGACAATTTCACACTTGCATAATATGATACACTAGCAGTGCCCGCGGCTTTTCCCGCGTTTAATTCAGATTGTTTCTCGATTTCAGTGAAGATCAATTACCTACCTCGTAATCGTAGCGTAGGTACGCATCTTGACTGTGTCTTGACTGTCTGTGGTTTCACGGCGCGGTCGCGCTTTACATATTAAATCATATTATCATATCTTTAACCTTACCTCCAAAAAATACGCAGTAAAAAGCAAAAATGAGGTGTATTAAATACTTGTGACGATAAACTTGCTGATTTTAATAAGGATATTATCAACAATTATTGTTGATAATATCATTATCATGAGTCAATATTTAATCCTTGTCTTTCTATTTTATTTGTCTATTTTTTATCTAGTAGTTATAATTATCAATCTATATAAATATAGATTATAATTTACATAAAGTGCTTCATTCGCGTAATATCTTAATAATTAAGTACGTAATTGACCTTGTGTTGCAGCCGATGACGTACCAGCAGCTGATGGTGGTACGATGGTGTGCGTACATGAGCTGCTGTTAGTGGCGTTAGCGTTAGCCTGGCTTGCTGTTCAAGTGCTGCTACTGCTGGGATGTTGTGTGCTCGTAAAAAGGTACTTGGTTTTATAGGACTAAAAAGTTTTCCAGACAGCAGACATCTATCGGCATTGATCACATTAGTCACAGAAACACTCGTTGGTAAATCCTACGACTCCTGTATCATACTTATCTACTGTATCTATATCTGTACATATATAACGTATTTTAAAATAAAGTTGTTGTCATTTTCTGTCTGTTTCTCCGCTAACATCTTCTAAACAACCCAACTGATATTGATACGGTTCTCACTAATGGAAAGGGCGATAAACGAGGGAAAAATTATATTCCTTAATATGAGGTGCCTTAATAGTACCCAAAAAATAATTATACAAAAACAAAATTCAAGGTTTCCATTAATTTAATGACACCTTTTAATAAATAAATAAAATGTACAGAATTAGTACATTTTTGAACGATATCAGAAAGGATCTTGTTCACTTAATAAAAACGATATTTTTTTTAGGTATCGCAATCTAGCTGAACTGAGTATGCAGAAAGAATATCAGCCATTTGACAATGTTGGATTTGACACAGTGTCCACACACCGACGCGTTCATTGGCCCGACCAAAACATTGACATATTGCACACCAATTAAACGCAGAACACTGTGCAAAATAGATCTATTTTCACAGCTGTCATTTGAGACACAACTTGAATATAAGTTTTCAGAAGTTTTCCCTAAAAATTAATTCAAAGACTTTTATCATGCTTTTATCTACGTGAAATGACAAGAGCTGTCAAACCGGACTTTCTAATTATTCGAATGTCAGTTTGAATAATTGCCGACAATTGAATATGTGTGTAAACTATTATTTTGTCAATTTCGGCATTTATAGTTCCTGTAATCCACATGATTTTTAATTACTAAGATTATATAGTTAATAAGATTGTGTTTTCTCTATTATTATGTTTCTGTTAGATTTAAATCAAAAATATTCATGTATTTGCCTTGATCTTTCTGAAATATGCACACCAATATTTCGATAATCTAGCTCGGATATCTATGAATTATCTAACTCAACTGAGTGAGATAATTCATTTTTGACTATGAAACACAGATTCGTTCATTTGAAGTTCGGTCTGAGTGAATAGGTATTATCGTTGGTTTAAATTTAGGAACAATGAACTGTTTATTTAAATCTACCTACATCTTTTTACGTGATATGTGATTGAGGGACTAAATTCATTAGTTAATTAATTTATTGTAATAATAACTTAGTGTTTTATGTTGTAAATAATTACTTCAATAAAAATTTTCCTTGTCTTAATATTTTCATTAAAAACATTTGAGTTTAACCCCAACTTGTGTCCACAACATAAATTATTCCCAGATGCTTAGTTTCTGAATGAATTTTGTAAATTTTTCGATGTCCAGAATTCAATTTTCAAATTTTGAATATAAAAATACATTCTTATTTTAAACTAGCTTTTGACCGCGACTTCATCCGCTTCTTAGGCTTTGAAACATTTATTATAGATCATATACTTTTGTAATGCATTGATTTTTGTAAAATGTACCTTCGGCAAGTACTCTTGACTGAAAGGCACCTTATGTCTTTTTCAGTACCTCTGACAACGTGTACACAAACGTGTACTTTCGGAAATAGAGCTTCTGTTATGAATTTTATTATGCATTGCTCTGATGTGTTCATTTAACAATCGACATTTGTACAAGCTTTTGAAATTTGCCTCACTGATGGTCACAGTCGTCCCTTCTCTTCGAGGGAGGAGATATGGGCTGTAGTAACTCCACATCACATGTCTTCAAGATAGTTCTAAGGTATGGAGTTTCCTCGAATTTCTTATATTATGTGCACATAATATATTATGTGCACATAATATGGAACAACAGAGTGTTTTATTAAATTAAGATGATTGATTGGATCCCAAAATATAGTGTAGACACATAAAATATCTCACAAACATAAGAATTTGGCGTTGATTTTCTTCACATCGGTCTTCCGTGGGGGGATGGTTACTGCCGCCAAAATTTCGAATTCATCTCGTTCAAAAGTAAAAAAAGAAACTATTCAATGAAATGTTTATTGTTTTGCTAGTATAATGTAGAATTAGTGGAGTCCACATCGGGTGTAGATGGCAGAAGCTGCGCAGGTGCCGCCGGTGGCGTGATGGAGATTATTCGGGGCACGCCGCGCGGCGCCACCTGTCGCACGCTCTGTCTGTTTGACGCTGCATTGTAGTGATACCCGTCGAACTTATCGCTCCCGCCGCCATTATTGGAGGGATAGGTTGCTGTACCCATGTACATTATCTGGAACATTATTTACATTTTATAGCAAATCAAAAACCTTAAAAAAACAAAAAAAGAAATCGATTAAAGGGTAATGGACAATATGAGGCCAAGGGAATGAGCTCTGTCATTCCTTATTCACAAAAAGAGACGAAAACAGTTAATGTGCTATTTTTTCATCATGATTTATAAGTTATAGCCACCATGCTCCAAAGAAAATAAATTATAGAACATATTGTAATTAAAATATTGCAGTGTACTACCTATACTGCTGTCTGTTTCATTTGCAATAGGCAAAAGAATTATCTTGAAGCAATTAAGATAGATCTCATTTCAGTCATTGCTTTCCACTTCTATTATTTTAAGGTACAACAACTATGCCCGTTTTGTTGGTAGCCCGAAACTAACACTTACGACCCAGCCCCAATATTACCACATAACTACAAAATGTTTCGCAAATCTAGATGTTAACAGTTTATAGATTGACGTTATAGAACCGTTTATAGATACCTATTGACGTATCCCTTGGTCGAGGGGTTCAACTCTAGAATGTTGACTCTGGTCTGGGTCTAGCAAGTACGAGTAGTAGCCGGGCAGACAGCATTTCGCAGTCATTTGGCCAGCCTATCTACAGTAACAAGTAACCACCCTTACAGAAGAATAAACAGTGAAATTAGTGAAATAACAGCATATCCATACTTATGCCGTTGAGTGAGTGAGGCAGAGAAGTCAGAGCCTATTTCCTTATACCTTCCTAATCCCTTACCTTTCCTAATCCTAAAGCGACGATATTCACTTACCATCAAGTTGACCATCAGCCTGACGACCTCTAAATGGTCATACATTAGAGATTTTGTGTGGCAAAAAGATGTGTAATCTTGGCACACAATATGTAAGTATGTTTAATTCAGCAAACAGTGTTTATGTACTATAAGAAAAACTGGTAATGAATGGTAACTGGTAATATTTATATTTTGTATAAATAAATATAAACACAATTGTAATTTCCCTGGCCACTTATCGCTAATATATCTTAGGTTACGTAGCAATATTTGTGTTTCCATAGAAGAGTAAATATCAACAATGATTCTTCGTCAGTTGTGTGTATTTTTAGATATTTCAATTAAAAGTTATTTATTATTTATTTCACACTCATAAGATAACAATAATCGAACTTAGTTATTTTTTGTAATATACTTAGTTTTATTTTTACATACCTATTTTAGTAGAAAAGTATGTTTCGCTAAAATACCTGCGGTTTGTAGCCTTCGGGACCAGCTTCATACTCGACCAGCTGTATTCTGCTATCAGGCAACAATACGTGAAAGGAACCAGTGACACGATCATCTTTCCTTTTCTCGTTGTGACCGAAATCTAACTTCTCGTTGTTGTCTTGCACGTCGTAAGAAAAATTATAATTGGCCGGCAACTGTAATTTTATTAAAATATTTTTATTAAACCTATCTTCGCAGAGGTGTATCTTTGCATATATTTCCTAATGTTTAAAGCGTTGCAAACGTATAAAAAGATGAAGGACAATATGGTATACAAAATAAAATTATAATTTAGAACAAAACTAATTGTGATCCAAGTTTGAAATTTTGATATGTATGTGCTATTGTAAAGTTTTGAATTACAAAATTTTAAGTATTATAAGTACCAGCTTAAGGATACATTTAATAATGTTTATTAAATACATTATTAACTACAAGTATTTAACGAAAACATTTAAAAAAGAAAAGGACTTGTGTCCATTGTGGTCCGTCTATTGGTATAGACTAATATCGATTAAAAAAATCATCAACAGAATTTATTATTTTTTTAAAATAATTACGTTGATTGTTGTTTCAAGAATTGGCTTCTTGCTTCCACCTCCACCACTTTTTGGAGGTAAATATTCTTGCGCAGTCACGTTTGACCAAAACGATGTTAATATTACCATTGTTACCTGAAACAGATACAAATATCTAAGTATCTCCATCTATACATAATTATTATAAAATATATAGGAATAGGGAATATGCGTCTAATTCTGCAACGATCTGCTCTTAAGGTACTGTATAAAAAACCTTATCGATACCCCACAACCTCCCTTTTCAGTGACTGCAAGGTTCTCGCGGTGCGCCAACTGTTTATCTTGAAGGCTGTACTCTCCGCTCACCGCTTGACCATCTCGAGCAGCGCCTATAAGTCATTGCTTTCCAAAAGGCACTTCAGGATTCCTGTTCCGCGGGTGGCCTCTGGTTTCGGAAGGCGATTTGGCCGATTCCTTCATCCGTTAATCTATAATAGGGTGGTTGATCTTTGCGACTTTGGGAATTTGAATTGCAAAAGGGTCTCTTTTATTGTTAAGGGCTGGCTTCGGAGTTTGTCATATGCCGACACCGAGGGCATCCTTTGCTCGCTCTGTTAGAGTAAGTCTGTGTATTTTTTGGGTTGTGCCAGCGTAGCTGTGGTGTGCTATGGTCTATCCTTTTCTATCTGATTTACACCATGATTAATATTTATATCGTAATGCTTTCTTCCTTTTTAATTTTAAGTTTATATATAGGCACTTTTTCTATGTTTTTATATATGTCCCCTAAAATATGTTACTCTCTATTTATTATTAAGTATTCTATAATTTTTTATTTAATATTATTGTATATTAGGTATTTTAGATTAAGTAAGCATATGCAGTGTTCATGTATTTGCAGTAGACTCCCACGATACAAGCACAGCTTAGTGTGGGGGTCAATGATAACTTATGGCATTGTAATTTAACTGTCTGGAAAATTAATTTAAATAAATAAAAATTCAAAAAAGGCTTAAATATATTTTTAACAACATTTTTGCTTTAGAATTAGGCCTATGTAAATATTTTTTAATATTATTTTTTTTCATTAAGAAAATAATTATTAAAAAGTGCAAAAAAATTGTGGGAAATTCAAACTACTTGTAACGGTCAGTTCGAATGAGACGTCAAAGTCTATGAAATGTCAACATTGTGATTTTTTACATTTGATTATGATTTGAATGTATTGTAGACTGACGTCACGACAAGCGCGCCAAAAGGGCGGGTGTTTAAAGTGCCCGTAACTGTTAGTTAATTGTAATATATATTTTTTTGTTACTAATTTCCAGTTTTTTGGCGCTGAATATTTTTACGGTTATATTACGATATAACCTATCGTGTGAAAATATTTTAAAAAAGTGGATATTCCCCCATTATTAACAAACAAAAAAAAAGTGTTTATAAACATATTTAGTGTCATCTGTTGCAGTATGTCAATATATAATAATTATCTAAGTGCCTAAAATTAAAATAGTTATTTAAAGTAAACTTCGGATCCGTTTTTCTAATTTCTTTGTGACCAAATTTTTTTTAATAGCAATTAACAGGCTTTATAGTCTCTGAGAATGCTGAGAATAAGTAGTTTTTTCACAGCCATATTGGTTGAATTTGGCTGTGAGTTTAAAGAAACGCTTTTTGATTCAAATTTTAATGTCTTCGAAGTCACTTAGTGCATAAAATATCTCAATTTTTAACGAGTTCTATGTCAGATTTGGGCATACTGTATTTTTAAACATATGTATTATCATATTTTTCCAAAAAATTCTAAAAGCTATGAAAAATTAGGTAAGTACCTAACGAACAAATGGAACGCTGTTTGATGCAATTACGTAGGCAATGTGTTTGTAATTGTCAATGATTATGAATTGATATTGATATGCTTTAGGTAGGTATACAGGGCGTCCGACAACTTTGCCACATGGAGGGAAAGTACCTTAAATACTGTAGATAGAAAATTTTACTGTAAAAAGACTTATAGTTTCTCATTAGATTATAATTTCTCAAGTGTGAACTCATTAGTAATACTTTGAAATGATGAAGTCAGTTGTTATAAGCACGACATAGTCAGAGAAAAAGCTATGCGTTATTCTGAACAAAAAAAAACTTCCTTTTGTTTGAGATGCTGTGTTATTTAGAAGAAATAAATGCTTATTATTTAGCCTTTCGATAGGTACACTAAAATTACAATTTTCTTTTTCAGATTTAACGGGCTCGATTCCCGGTTCAGACAAGCGATTATTTAAAATTCTGTGAATGCAGTTCGTATTGTTTTTAAAATAAAAATGAAGTCTTCTTTCAGTAAAATTGTCTATCTACAGTATGTAAGGTACCTACTTTCCCTCCATGTGGCAAAGTTGTGGGACGCCCTGGTATATATACTTCCAATTTTTCATTATATTTGAAACTAGCCACCCTGATTTTTTTTCTGCAAATTAAATACACAAATCTTCTTCGTGTATTGTTCTTGTTCTTCCACTACTAAAAACAGTATCAAAATCATTTGGATTGTTTAGAAGAAGTTAGCGGAGATACAGAGAGATGCGGATAACTACTTTATTTTATAATATAAAAATAAATACGGTAAGTATACTTATCAGTGTAAAAATTATGAAACTTACACTCACAATTTTCAACATTTTGTATAAATAAACACGGAAACAGTTCCTTTATAACGTTGTCGAGATTCTGGAGCAGTTGGTACAATTTTTTATAATATATATAAAGCCACTAAGATGCGGTTGTGACAGCCTTTAA
Source organism: Bembecia ichneumoniformis (assembly GCA_910589475.2). NCBI lineage: Eukaryota > Metazoa > Arthropoda > Insecta > Lepidoptera > Sesiidae > Bembecia > Bembecia ichneumoniformis. The sequence continues at coordinate 14,092,207 of OU342526.1, read as the reverse complement.
ATTTTTCATTATAACAATGCACGACTTTCTTAAGTTTCAACATTCGAAGTAACTACAAAATTAGTTTTGAGGCTACCTACCTTTCTGACGCTTAACGCAGCCATTAAAGCGCTTATTTCAATTTAACTTAATTATTATATTTTAAATTCTTTTAAAGCCTAGGTACTAATAAAACTTTACTTACTTACTACCTACCAAATACGAAAGTAAAATTTCTGTATGTTTGCAATGTTTTCGCGTCAAAACTGTTGAACATATTTTTATATTATTGAGTACTAGCTGGTGCCCGCGGCTTCGTCCGCGTTGAAAAATAAGAAAATAACACCTGACTAAATATATGAGCAATGTAACGCCTAACATCTTTATCGCAGTTATAGCTTTGCCAGGCGTTAGATGATCCCTGGGGAACAGTACTTTTTTTCTGGATGAAAAGTCTATGTCCTTTCCTGCATTCCTGATAACGTGTATGCAAAATTTCATGATGATCGGTTCAGCGCTTTAGGCGTGAAAAGATAATAGACAGAGTACTTCCACATTTATAATATTAAGTATGGATAGTATGGATATAGGTAGGCTTACCATAATTAATAAAAGCCAAACCGGGACGCAAAAGAGCCAGGGGCTCATTTTCGTTTTGCTTTTCGCTTAATTTGTGTTTTTCCGTTTTGAAGTGCAATCAAAATTACGAAGAACAAAAAACATATTAATAAATGTGAATAATTTTTATTAATAAAAAAAGAGATAATGTAGGTACAATTCGTACAAACAACACCAACCATTTGCCCAGTTTTATGACACGCTTGCTTTATATTTTTCACTAGAGTGCACTTTCTTCAGAATGTTTTTGTCGTGCTTAATTTTGTCATAAAACTCACTGCATGACATATTCATGTTGAGTTTGCACGTAAGCAAGGCTTCCACAACGCATTCTTCCATCCTCCCCCGATCGTCAGACCACATTTTTTTCATCTGTGAAAAAATTCTTTCCACTGGCGCTGAAGTACCGGGTAGACACATAGCAAACTCCACAATTTTTTTTAAATTTGGCACTTCAATATGCTGTTTGTGAAAACGTCCTATATCATATACAGTGGCGTAGCTACCTAGGGGTTAGGCGGGGCAGTGCCCCGGGGCCCTCGAGCTCAGGGGGCCCTCGAATCCTGCAAGCCAGTGAAACTGCAAGAAAATATGGTATTGATACCCATTTTCAAGAAAAAAGGCAAAGAAAAGTTAAAAAACATTTTGATGAATTGGCTGCTGATCACCGATTTCCAAACCGAGAAAAAATATTTAAAATTTAGATTTACAATAATGTACTAGACACAGTTATATCTCAATTAGATACACGTTTTATTGGTATGAGTGCAGTCTGTCATATATTCGATTTTCTAACACCAACATTTTTATTACATGTTGATGAAGCAACTTTATTACAAAAGTGTGACGAATTCCAAAGAAAATATTCAGATATAATAGGCCCTAGTTTTTCACTTCAATTTATTAATATTTACCACCTAGTTTTACCTCAACTAACTCAAGCATGGACTGTTCACCAATTATGTAAGGAAATAATGAGCAAATATGGAGTGCTAGAATGCGACCTAACGGAAGTATTTACAGCAATATTATTATTCTTTACAATTCCTGTCACTTCTGCAGCAGCTAAAAGGTCATTTAGCAAATTAAAAATTATTAAAAATTATTTAAGAAATAATATGGGCCAAACTCGACGATATATTCCGTTCTAATACCAAAAACTAATACCACTGGTATTTGTTTGGACTCATATTTATTTTCTATTCCAAACGGATACCACTCTTTAAATAATTAAGTTTTATGTGGGAACCAATACCAACAACTTGAATTTGGTGCAGTTAGCTCAGTAAAAATTGTATTCTAATATTTTTATGTGATCGTCTTCGAACTACAATAAGCAGTCATCGAACCATATCGATGGTGATCGTAATATAATACTAAAATTGTTAGATTATAAGTGAATTATTCATATTTCATGTCTTTGTAAAAAAAGTTTGCCAATTATTGGTGATGACTGATTATACAGACAGTTGATTTTCTGTGATATTTTGCAATTTTTAGATTTTAAGTAAATTGTTATTTTTGCAAAAAAAAACATACAGGTATGGAGGAACATATTTTATTACTGAACTAAACGCTTGCTAACTAAATTTAAATTTTTTGGATGTACTTAAATGGGATTTTGTTTTTAATTAAAGGTCCTTAAAATTACTGCTAAACTTTTAACTGACTGTACCTTTTATCTTTGAACTTTGTTTTGGCATTAGTTAATACAATGGTATCCGTTTGGAATAGAAAATAAATATGAGTTCAAACAAATACCAGTGATATTAGTTGTTGGTATTAGAACGGAATATATCAATTCGCTAATAGCAATTGAAAACAAAATCGCATCATGCCTGGATTTAAACGAAGTCATTGATACTTTTGCGAAAACTAAAGCTAGGAAAAAATTGTAAATATAATTGTTATTTAGTCAGTTGGTAGGCCCGACCTTTATATATAATAAACCCTTGAATCTTCTCTATTTCGTTTTATTAGCCCAACCTACACCAAGTATTAATTGTAATTTATGTTGTTACTGTTTAATATTTTTATTACCTGCCCTGCAGTGCACAAAAAAGAGCTTAAGTAGCTTAGATTTTTAAAGTATTTGTATATTTCATATTTTTATTTGATAAAACCTAATCAGTTTACATAGCAGTGGGGCCCCATTTTTTAATTTGCCCCAGGGCCTTTGGTTACCTAGCTACGCCACTGATCATATAGGACGTCTTTAAGCCGAGAAAATGCCGTAAACGGTTACAAAATTATTAGAACATTTTAACAAATTTATAAATGAAGACAACAGAAGTATCTACCTAACAAAAATATAAAAAGGCATATTCGGATGGAGGTTTATTACGTTTAGATTCGATAGGGATGTCCTCCATTTCATCCACTGCTAATCCAGAAAATACTTTTCTCAGGTTGAACATGAGTTGCTGATTCTTCACGAATTTTCCGTTTTTTTGCTGACAGGTACCCTCTGACAAGTTATTGCTTGGCTTTCTATACTTATTTTGATGTTCTTTGTTGGTTGTATTGACCGTAAACAACATAAATGAATATACTTAGTTACGGCCTCTCATGAATAGGCTGGGATGAACAGCCTGTTGAACGAAACGTGTGCCAGTATTGTTATCTGACTAAAAGTCTTGGCATCCACCTTTCTGTCGTCTTTTTTAGCTTTGTGTCGTCCGTCTGTGCTGTAATAACAGTGCGCCGTTTGGTACCTAATTTATTGTAGTGCCGTAGAATTAAAATTATTTTATGGAGCATGGAGCTACAAATATCGGGTAGGTATATCTTTATCGTTACAACTCAGCTAAAGAGTAAAGTACCCCTTTTATTAAATTTTTGATAAATCTAAATGTTTTAAACCCTTTAATTTGGGATAATTTAATAATTTGGTTATTAAAGATGAACATTTAATAACCAGATATCCGATTAAAAAGTTTGAGTTTATTTAACTTCTGGCTCCAAGAGTAAAGTAATAATAGTCATTATTTGAATTATAATATACCTAATCGAATAAATAACACGTATATTGTTTTATGAAGAGAGAGACTGATAATAATGTAATTGATAATTTAAAACAATGCATGAAACGGACCGGTAACAAAATGTTCCGAGGCTACATACAGTGAAACGATTTGTAAAGGGTGCAAAAGATTAGGAATTTGTTTGTGTTATAAAAAGAATCATCCATAATTTCCACGTCTTTGGCTACCATACAAGAAAGTTATAAGATAACCTACAATTCCAAGAATCTACAGCAAGTCTCATGCGAAAAATTAAAAAAAAATTGGTTTTAAGTGGAAAATATAGAAATCAATAGGAAAATATTGATTGAGCAGTCACAAATTCGATTTCAAAGAATAGAATATCTGAGAAAGATAAAAAAATATAAAGATAAGATATTAAAGTAAGTTTCATCTTTGCTTTAATTTTTTTTTAAATTACATTAAACATTCTAATATCCTCCAATTAATTCAAACATGTTTTTAATTACTTATATTTAAAGATATTCTAATCTAATACATTTTTCAATGTACCCGTGCGCGAGTGTACCCATGCGCAAACACACCCCCTCCACTTCCTACTAGCGTTCTTTTTATGTGACGGGCACAATAACTATTTTATTTGCAAGGCAAGGCAACGTGGGTCTTTTAACCATACCCACTGATGAATATTGTTTATAAAGTCTGTCATCTAGTTTTGTGAACAAAATTCTTGAAGCTTGTAATATTGTAATGATTGACAGTTGACATAACAATGTCATAACTCAGTGACAACTGACAGTTCTTATTCTTATCAGTTTATTCAATATTCATTTTAATTTTTAAGCAGTGAATGAAATAATGATTTTAATATATTGTAAACGCCGGTATCAAAAATAATTTCATATTGGCCGTAAAATTGAGACATTTTATGTGTAAATGAACATTTAGAAAAGGCAAAATGATTTCAATTTTAAGAAACAGAAGTGGACTTTTGTGTCGTGCGTTTTCGACTTCTTCTGTGAGGCTATGCACGAGTCTTCCAAAGAAGCCCAAGAAATTGAGCCCAGTTACCTGGAAATCTATAACTATAACGGCATTAGTTGGAGGCGGGTTAACGGCTTTCATGTTGTATGTTAAAAAAGAGAAACAAGAAGCATTAGAAAGAGAACGGAAACGCCAACTGGGAAAGGCGAAAATTGGAGGTTCATTTGAACTACTTGATCCTGAGGTAAAAGAAGCTTTAGCGATAATTGAATTATTTAACCATTTATATCAGACAACTTAAGTCCATAAATTCCTGTTCCTGTTCCCAATAATGCTCAGAATGCCGATAGGACTGTTACACACACAAAGCACAATTGAAAAAGCTTTCTTAAGATTGCATAAAAGTCTCCGTTCATACATCTGCAAACATGTCAGAAACACGGCAGTACTGCGGCAGCCCCAATGGCACCCTTAATGCATTATTGTACTGGAGTTGCAAAGCACTGATCGTCTTTGCACAATTGTTCCACAGATTGCACATATAAAATGATAAGCAGTATGATTTGAAATGCGTTATTTTCATATCTATATTGCAATGTGCAAATTGACAGGTTATGTCTGACAAACTGCGTTCAATATTCTCACCAACCAAAATAAAAAAATATTTTGAAGTGTTAACAAACCCATAAGTATTGTTTTTAAATTTATTTACAGAAAAATTTAGTAAAAAGTACAGACTTTCTAGGCAAATGGCTACTAATATATTTTGGATTTACTCACTGCCCAGACATATGTCCTGATGAATTGGAAAAGTTAGCAGAAGTGGTGAATCTACATGGTGAGTTATTGCCTGTTTATATGTTTAAATAATCAATTGATGGCTGGACACTCTCACCGAGACATCCCAAAACAAGCGGAATGTGAAGATGTACTCCCTTATTCACTCACCGAAACACAACAGCACATTTGCAATTATTTCACAGTGGTCTTCTGTAAGGGGGTGGTTACCCTGCCACTACTTTCCAGGGCCAAACCAGAGCCAACTTTGAAAAATTCATTTTCAAAGTTGACTCTTGTGAATCGAACCCTAGGAACTTGGTAACTTAAGTATAACTGGGTGAACCTAGGTTTATAAGAACTAATATATTTTGTTTAAACTATAAATAACATTATAAATGTTAAGATATGTATGTTATTAAATTTTATTCATTAGTCTTCAAGTCCCAGGCTTTGATCGTGAGTTGTCTCATGTTCCAGGACTTTGAAACTGTCAAGACTTCTGAAACTTTAGCTTCCATGTTTAATATCCAAAATACATTGATTTTTTGATGAAAAATTTTATTAGTTACATCTTATTGTGATTATATTTCAGATTCAGATCCCAAATCACCACCTCTACAACCACTATTTATATCAGTTGATCCTCAAAGAGATTCACCGGAGCTTGTTGGAAAGTATGAAATAACTTTTCTTTGTGTTTATTTTTGTACTCACTTCGATTAAACAGTTTAAACAGAACACATTACATTGTTTAGACTAGTAAAACAATTGTCACTAGTTTTCAAATCAATATTACAGTTGTTGTCGTGCACAGTAAGTATTATTTTTCAAGTTTAGTGACTTCCTATAAACTTGAATAATTATAGAGTGAATATTAAAGTATACTTTTTGTGCATTCATACACACCAATGACATGAAGTGTCAGCAGTGTAACATATGAAATATGAGGCTAACGGTCCCCATGAAGGAACTACCATCGCTTATAACACAAGCAATGCCACAAGTGTTGCAAGTGCACTCCTGCTAAAATAAGGGATAGGGAAATTAGTTCCAGCATTCCTCAGAACTGGGTGTAACAAGAAGTAGTCAAATTCAGAAGAGGACTGTTTAACCGATTCAATGCGGCAGTCTATTTTTTCTAGCTTACCCCCGTGGCGGTTAACAAATATTTCATGATACTGCAAGGCCATCATAACCCATAGACAATGATGATGTCATTGTCTATGGGCAGACATGAATGTAAAATTTTCGTTTATTTACTGTTTTGCTTAGTTTTAACCTTTCAAGATAAAATTTTACAAAGATTCAACAAATCTAATTATCACAGACTGCCTAAACGCCTGCCACTACTTGCCAGATCATTCATTTCCAGATTTGGCCCTGAAGGGAATCGAACCTGGGACCTACAGTGTTAAAACAAGTACCTCAATCACTCAACCAAGGGGCTCATCGGAATTAATTTGAGTCAATTATTATGAACATTTCCTGCTGTCAATAAGCCTTGTGTTCAAAAAAAATGTAATTATTTTGAAATCAAAAACACTAAAAATCTCACAGAAGTGTAGATTTGTCTGAATGTATTGATTGAATCAATTTCAGATATTGTAAGGAGTTTTCCCCGAGACTTCTAGGATTGACTGGAACACAGGAGCAAGTGCAAAAGGCGTGCAAGTCTTACCGTGTTTATTTCAGTGCTGGGCCACAGGATGTCGACAATGATTACATTGTAAGTCATACATTTTGCTCTTTAAACACATGTCACGAGGAAATACTACTGTGTACACCGCGCGTTATTGAGGCTCACTTTTGTCCTCGCCTTTTATTCAGCTCACAGCTTACAAGTTGACAGCTCACTTGCAACCCTTGTAGTGTTCCTAAGCAACGGTTAGGAGCACTGCTGCCGACGTTGATAGCAAAATCATAAGGAATAATGAGCTTATAGAGGTCCAGGCTCTAGCATTGCTCACTCGTACAATTGTGCTGTCATATCCCGGTGGTCTTCTGTAAGGAGCTGGTTTCTGTTATCAGACGAGCTGCTCAGTTAATGACTGAGGAACACAATGTGCCAATACTAAGTTTTCAAATGTATAAAAAACAGCAATGGGTTAGTCTTAATCTGTATAATGTCTGAAGATTTTCCAGGTTTAATAAGACTTGAAGAGTAGGGAGATTTTTGTGTTATTGATATTTAGTTACCTACAATCTCGGAGTAATATTATTATATACTTATGTTTTACTGTTATTTTAGGTGGACCACACAATTATAATATACTTAGTTGATCCAAATGGCGAATTCGTCGACTATTACGGACAGAACAGAAACGCTACAGAGATATACAATTCGATGTTGGTGAATATGAAAAAGTTCGAAGCGGCACAAAAGAAGTCGTGGTTCTGAAGATGGCATTTATTATATTAGATGATAGTTGAAAAGTATTTTTGTTGAAAATAAGGTAAACGGACAAATAAAAATAATTATTTATGAATTTATTAATTTTATTTATATCAAATCACATTGTTAATTAAGTAATATTCTGTTTTTTACTGCCGACTATTAGTATCTGAACCATACCATAAACGTTGCTTTTTATTTACATTCCATAATGCGAACTGCATTGCATCTGCGTGAAAATCTTGCTCGAGTACATAGGATTTTGTATATTGTAAATTTTATAAATTCGTGGCAACTGGCTGTAGCCACGCCGTTTCTGCGTTGCGTCAGCAGTTTTATAATGTTTGATTATTAATCAGAACAAAGGACCAAATGCAGTCTTATTGTGTATATAATGGTAGTCAACACTTCTACCGACTACCATAAAGAGTCTGCAAATTCATTCGCGGACTACCAGATTATTACCTAATTTATTGTTAAGTATAACGGCGTGTGATCTAACGTCATTCATTTCATTACCAATTCATTGTAACAAGAGGGTTAAATTATAAAATTGTCACACGCCTTTTTAGTTGCCTAAACAAAAATAAATAATTTTCGAAAATAACGTTTATTTTTATTATCCAACCTATTTCTGACAGTTTCCTTTTTTTTTGTAAACTATTTTTTCATGACTAGATCGAACTATTTATTTAAAAGTGAGACTTAAAAAACATTTATCTCTATTATAATCAATGAATTCACATTTAATTTCAGATATTCATAAAAAAAAATACCGATACCAATTTGTGATCACAATACAAACACTGAAATGTTCCTCGTTGTCTATGTGGGTTCGGTCGTAAAAAAATGTACAACAGGTTTTTTTTGCTTGTCTCGATTTTATTCTTGTCATACCATCAGGCCTATTTTATTTAAGAGAATATTTTGTATATTGCTCTAAAAGATACCTCTCTGTTTTTTTGTTAATATCATTAAATCATAGCTAACCTTACAAATTTTTATATGTTTAGTATTTTTCTGATTGGCACTAATTTTACTCCATACAAAAACAGGTTTGTCCAACTACTACCCCATTATCTAAAAAAAATTGTACCCCAAAATTTTGTAGTATTAACCGCGTTTTTAAGGTAGATTTCAGTTCCGAGTTACTTTTCCAACATGTGTTTAGAAAAGGATACGATTTTGCTATCATTTCAATACAATTATTTAACTTCTAAAAAGTGTCTAATTTTTAATTGCGTGTGTAACGTCATGAACATAACGACTTATAATGCTTAATTGTTGCCATACGCTTTAAGTAAGTTGGCTGCTTTTGTCTTTTATTTATTGGCAACACCATAGAACAAGACGCCAACATTCAGAAAACAAAATCAGCCATGTTTTTTTGGAGTGACTATCAATCTTGTGTGTCGTCGCGAGAGTTGTCGCAAAAAATTGTTTTTCTTGTGTTGGATTGCAGGGTAAGTATTGGACATATTCTGGCGAACTATTATACGTGTTAATACAGGTTTGACATTACATAAAACAATGAAACTACTGCTTAGGCTGTAATTATTCGCAATACAGTGATATTTTGATTTGAGGTTATGTCGCCGTTTTTTTTCTGTCATGATTGTAACATATGTAACGAAATGTGTAACGTTACGGTCATGACTGAGTGTAAGGCTGAGACTACACCTAATCAGGCATTATGTAGGTACATATGCTCACAATAAAAAGATCCGTCGTATTTTATTACGACGGATGATGAAGCTTCAATTATTTATTTTTAGTTTAAGAGGATTGTGAAATAAAGAACGTTCAACAAGCTAAATATAATTGTTTCATAAAAAAAGTTTATTGTGAATCATAAATTTATAATTATGTGTCCTAAGCTTTATACTGGTCATGAATGTAACTTTGAGTCACGTATGTAACGTTTGTTACAATGTCATGAATGTAACTGTACATTTTTTTACGACCGAACCCATGTACCAAATGCAACAGTTACATAAAAAAAAAAATTCACAAACTAACAAACGTGATCAGGACATCCTCCTTTTAAAATATTGCTCAATTGTACCAGCCCAACGAAGAAAAGCCTATAAAGGGAACAAGCAAATCAATATAATACTTTGTCTTTGTAGACAAAAAAAAGAGTCAAAATATGTCAAAAAAATTTCTTTCTATATTTGGGATTGCTAAATACGGCATATGTCATGAAGAGATTTTTTTTACACTGGAGAGGCTATTACTGAACGTCGTGATGGTGGCCGGAAGACAAATCAATTTATAGATCAAATAGAATCTATACACCATTTTGTACAACAGCTTCATTGTGCTGAATCCCATTACTGCCGAAAAACAAAAATGGTAAAAGGCAATATTTGCCAGCAGAATTAAATATTCAAAAACTTTACAAAATGTATAATTCTAGTGAATATTCACACCCAAAAGTTAAGAACTCTTACTTCCGCAAAGTTTTGAATACCTGTTATAATATTAGTTTTGGTTCTCCTAAAACAGATGCGTGTTCCATATTATGTTTGGAATTGGCTGAAAAAATAAAGGTCGAAACTAACACAGAGAAGAAAAATTTGCTCTCATTACTCAGAAAAGCATTTTTTGATAAATTGCAAGATACGAATTCTGAATTAAAAATAATATCCTTCGATTGTCAGAAGAACCTACCATTACCCAAACTGCCTGATCAGATAAGTTACTACAGTCGCCAACTTTACTTTTATAATTTAACTATGGTGGAGGGCTCTTCTAAACAATAAATGACCAAAGATAATGTGTTTGCTTACGTCTGTACTGAAAACCAATTCAGTAAAGAGTCAAACCTCAATGCCTCGGCTTTGTATCACCGCTTAACTGAAACGAATAAAACTGGAGTGACCAAAATTCGACTAGTTGCTGATGGCTGCGGTGGGCAAAATAAAAACTGTTGTTATTGGAACTTGCAGCAAGTGGCTTTTTTTTGGAGTCAGGATTAAGCATTTACTTTCCGAAAATAGAAGATAATTCACTTCTAGCGATGCGCACTTGTCTGGTTCAAGATTCACGCTTTCCGTGATAAGAATACCGACTTCTCAACGAAGAACCTCTGATTTTGAGGCAACAAATTATGAGCGGCAAAGTAGTGCAAATGCAACTAAAAATCATATCCTTGAGCCATTAAAAGCGAAAATAAGACTCCAAAGGGAAGAACCGACCGCCGCCATTTCCATTTCACATAACACAAACTTAACCCCAACGTCATCACACTTTGCACAATCTGCAAGTTCAGATATAAATAATGAAAATTGACAAAAATATTAAAGCGATTATGCCGGCTGGCGACGACATTGCCACTAAAGCAAAACATGAGCTAGATCTTGCCCTGTAACATGGTGGAAATCGCACCATAGTTACAGGGCCTCAGCCAAATTTTTACCGAAAATTGACATATTGTGGTTACATCCGTTCAATGTGAGAGGGTATTCTCTAAAGCGAGATAGATAATTTCCGATAGAAGAACACGATTGAGCACAAAACGCGCAAGTGTACTGGTGTTTTTAAGTAATTACAAAGAATTTCTTCCTTTAAAAAAAGACATATAAAAAACTTAATTATTATTTGTTAGTATATACGTAAAACCACAAAGACTCTGAACGTGAGTAATTGCTGTAAATAATTTTATTCTAAGTGTACATTAAATATGCCTCTAGCCCATAAATATCATTGTCTCTTTCTGTCTTGCTCCAAACAGTTCCAATACATAGTTTGCTAAACCACGCATTTAATTTACATCGTATGAAATCATGGCCATGCTACTTCATTTCAACTAAAATATATGCTATAAATAATTGCCACTAAAAATCATAAATTTCACCGGTGAAAGTAGCGTTCATTGCCTTCTCTAGTGTCGATGACAAAAGACTAGGTCCATGATAAAATCAAACACGTTGCCAAAAATTGTCTCTGTCAACAAAAAATAACTGGAGGACGCGGAAAAATTGCTTTGTAAACATTTTGGATCTGATTGGAAATCTATTCCTTCTTTAGCATTTTATGTGGAACTGCTGACATCACAAGAACCTGAGCATCAAGAATTTTGTGAATAGCACACGCATGAAGTTACAGAGTTACGCATTTAGATAATAATAATTAGTAATTATAAACAATGTTCCTTTTATAAAAATAAGGATAAAATAAGAATAATAGGTGTTAAAAGATGGAGGTCGAAATGTTGTTAAAAATGCATGATCTGGACGTTCTACTCATATCTGAGATCCATTTTACTAATAATAGTCAAATAAAGATAAGAAATTACAACATTTATACACAACGAACCATCCAGATGGAACTGCACACGGGGGAACAGCTATCTTAATTAGATCTTTAATTGAGCACCATGAGCTTGTTCAGTTCCAAACAGACCATATCCAAGCTACCACGGTAAATATCCGAGATAGAAATGGCTGCTTAAATATTAGGTGTAGTAAAAAGAAATCCATTATTTTTCCAATAGATGGCTTTAGTAATCTGTATCTCGCGTTCTATAAGTCCGATCGGGTTACGCTAGATGGCGTTAGAAAGATGACATTTCGTACTAAAAACTCTTTTTGACAGTTTTGTGATTGGTTGACTCAATTTTGTTTAACCGTGCGTCAAAAATGTACACTAGCAAAGAGAAAATACGCTATATTTTACAGTTTTTCTTCGATAAAGGTGAAAATGCGAGCGAGGCGACTGAAAATGTGAATGGTGTTTATGGTCCTGATACTGTAACAGCCAATCACGCGCAATTTTGGTTTCGTCGATTCCGTTCCGGCAATTTCGATGTCAAAGATATACCACGCACTGGAAGACCAATTGTCGAAAATATCGATAAAATCATGGACATTGTCGAATCCGACCGTCATGTAAGCACTACTTCGATTGCCCAAGAGTTAAAGATTGCACAAAAAACCGTTTGGAATCATTTGAATAAAGCTGGATACAAAAAGAAGCTCGATGTATGGGTACCACACGAGTTAACCCAAAAAAACCTCATGAACCGAATTTCTATCTGCGAATCGCTACTAAATCGCAACAAAATCGACCCATTTCTGAAGCGATTGGTGACTGGTGATGAGAAGTGGATCACTTATGATAACGTTAAGCGAAAACGATCGTGGTCGAATCGCGTTGAGCCGGCGAAAACGGTGGTCAAGCCAGGATTGACGGCTAGGAAGGTTTTGCTGTGTGTTTGGTGGGATTGGCAGGGAATTATCTATTTTGAGCTGCTCCCTTACGGCACAACTCTTAATTCTGACCTGTACTGTCAACAATTGGACCGTCTGAAAGAAGCAATCGCCCAGAAGCGGCCAGTCTTGGCCAATAGGAAAGGAATTGTGTTCCATCAGGACAATGCCAGGCCACACACATCGGTATTGACTCGCCAGAAGCTCCAAGAGCTTGGTTGGGAGGTTCTTTTACATCCACCTTATAGTCCGGACCTGGCACCAAGTGATTACCACCTGTTTCTGTCCATGGCGAACAATTTTGCTAGTGAAAAATTCGATTCAAGAGAGGCTTGTGAAAATCGACTGTCTCAATTTTTTGCCAATAGGGACGAGGGCTTCTATGAGAGAGGCATAATGAAATTACCATCAAAATGGCAACAAGTCATGGAACAAAACGGCGCATATTTGACCTAAATCGGATCATTGTAACTATGCTAAATAAAGATTTCAATTTTGGGCAAAAATAATGGATTTCTTTTTACTACACCTATTATTTCGTCTGCATACTGCCCCCCAAAGCACAGAATGTCAGAGGAACAGTTCACCTCATACATCAAAAGTCTGGGACCTCGTTTCATAGCTGGGGGAGACTGGCACTCGAAGCATCTGCACTGGGGCTCGAGACTAAATACCACGCGAGGCAGGGAACTAAAAAAATGTGTAGATAAAAACCACCTAACAACAATAGCTACACCTGAGCCTACCCACTGGCCGACTGACCCAAGTAAATTGCCTGATGTCTTGGACTTCTTCTTAATGAAGGGACTCTCTAGGCTCTTTCACCAAATTGACTCTTGCCTGGATGGAACCTCAAACCACATTCCTGTTATACTAACGATCAGTGCCTATGTCTTGAAGAACCAGAGTAGACCTAGGCTGTATAATAATCAAACTGAGAACTTTTTCGATCCCTGGTTGAGGATTACTTGCAGTTACGAGTTTCACTAAAGAACGAGGATGAGATTGATGACGCAGTCATAGCGTTCACAGTCGCGGTTCAGAGGGCCTGCTGGAATAGCACAGAGGAGGTAATTCGTAAGAATGTAAGACAGACTTACGTACCACAAGAAATTAAAGAAATAATCCTGGAGAAAAGGAGACTACGCAGAGTGTGGCACTCTAGTCGGCATCATACCCATGATAAAAGGGCGTTTAACAATTATAGTAAAATTCTGAAACAAATTATAAAAGAATCAGAAAATGCCTCAGTTGAAGCACACTTATTGTCGCTAACTGCTACTGCAAACACCGACTACTCCCTCTGGAAGGCATGTAAAAGTAAGATCCAGCCAATAAACCCCAAGCCACCTCTCCGACTAGAAGGAAACAGGTGGGCCAGAACTAAACAAGAAAAGTCGAATGCCTTCGCAGATTACCTTGCCATTGGTATTTGTTCCCAACGAAGCTGCCCCTGGCTCTGATGAGGCCGACATAGACGACGTTCTCCAGCAGGACCTCCAACTTGAATTTCAATATCAAATATGGCAATCTGTAAAAATCAATTGTAAATTGTGGCTATATTAGTGACTTTCATTCAAGTATCGTATGTTGCCAAAAACCTGTATGTCTATTAGATCACATTTAAAATAATTCTTCAACCATTCAATCCACATAGAAAGCTATAAAAGATTTTTGAACTTAGTCAAATGACAGATTGCCGTTTTTGATTTTATACAACTCTTCTTCACATATTAAATCGTAACACAGCTATAAATGTATTCTGCTAAATTGATAGAATTACTATGTGCCTACTTGCTTAAACTTGAAATTAATATAAATCAACAAACTGTAATATTTATGAGAATAAATCTATAATAATATTATAAACAGGTAAGATTTGTATATTTGTTTGTTTGTATGTAGGAGGTAATCTTTGAAAATTTAAATTTAACTAGTAAATTTAAATGACGATCATAAGAGTTTCTTGGAGAAACCTAATTGATAAATAAATATTTTGATTTTGATTTGATTTTTTACTCAACCGATTTAAAGAAATTCTTTCACCAATAGTTAGAATAGAGTTTCAGTATGGACATAGGCTAAATATTCGACGCTGGCACAAGTTTTCTAAAAATAGATCCAATGCTTGGCACAAGTAAAATTGCTTTACATATTTTGTCAGGCGTTATATCGCGTGCAAAATCAAAATCTAAATATTTATTTATCAATTAGGTTTCTCCAAGAAACTCTTATGTGCATCAGCTAGTTTAAAGAAATGGCCGAGCAATAGTCGACAAAGCAAATAGGAGCTTCCAATATTTGTTAAAATACATAATATATGTTAAAAAAAAACAGGCAAAAAAGGAAATAATTTATAAACTGTTAATATTGATCCAAAGAACAATAAAAACATTTTATTAATAACGCTCGACTTTAAACTTATTGTATTCAGAAAGGGCTTATCTTTGGTCTACTTTACATCCTCTAACATCTTAATGCCTCCTCTTTAACAGTAATTAAATTAACATCACAGTTAACAACGTTTACGGTGTTCAAACTTAAACCATTTGCATAACCATCGTTTTCATTGATGACCATTATTTCTGCTTTCATATCGCCATCTTCCAATATGAGTTCCTGACTCACTTCTAGGGGCATTTCTTCTATATCCAAATGTATGTCCTTATTTAAGTCAACTGTTTCAATTTCGATAGAACTTTCGGACTTTTCTTGTGTCGCCACTATTTCATCGACTTGCTTCGCCGCACTCGTGTCCTTTTTAACGACATGCTTAAAATGTTTCTTCGAATGTTTCACTAGATGGGACTTTGACGCAAACCTTTGCGGACACATCACACATTCGTACGGTTTTTCACCTGAAAAAATGAAATAGTTATTACAAGGAGATAAGGTAATATTTTGTTCCTTGAGGGCGTTATTTTCTTTCAGTGAGCTCGTGTGACACCCAAATATCGAGCTTTTTTGTGTGCCCAGATTTTTTCAAATGGGTCAAACTGTTTTGTGGTCAATTCCCATTTCTTCAGCTATTTCGTAACTACTGATATGTTAATCTTTCTCCACTTTTTCAAAAATGGCGTCCATATTATACGTAACAGGGTGACCAGAGCGAGGTGGATCTTTGACATCAAAATTCCCGGATTGGCAAGCTTAAACTAACTTGATGCTACTCTTAATGACACTGCATTAGGCATAGATAAAATACTACTTAACCAGTATAGATGGTCAACCTCCATATAACGATCTGAAGCCAATTTCATATTGGGATTTCCACGCACTAGATGTCACTAATAGTATCGAATTTAACATTAATGTGTATTTTGTTAAAAATTATAACCAACAAATTCAATCACGCAGTTATCCTTATTATCGTGGTAATAACTAGAGGGCGACGTTGCTGGGCGTACTTTTATGTATGATATTGTTCCATTTCATGAAAATGATTTTATTTAGATATTTAATATTATTATATCAGAAAACATTATGTTATTAATTTGTTTTACAATTATAATGCATAATGACCATAGTACAAAAATAACAAATTAAAATGTGTGAGTTATCATTTTTTTCTTCGTAACACAATCGACAAAAACTGGTTAATTTTTATCTACATGTTATAACTAACTGAACCTGGCCACGCTTTGCTGTAAGCTCATTTTTATTTTCGTTTCCGCTGAATCTTCGGAATAGAAAGTATATATTAAACACTCTTGTGATAAAATGCATCGTTTTGCAAAAAAATTAAGTTAATCCATCACCCAGTTTTTCAGCTTTCTGAACACAAACATACGTACCTAAGCAAAATTATATCGAAGTATGTAAAGATTATGAATACAAATAACAAAAAACCTAATTAATAATATTTTATCGATTGACAAGACGTTTTTCTATTATAGGATATAATCGGTCAGTAATTAACGTTTTAGTTCCTTATTGCCCTATTTTTTAGAACAGAACCTATACCGTTCATACGGCCCTTTTATCGTTGTTCGTGCCCACTTCTTTTATATTTTAAATAAATTTCAGTAGTGCCATCTCTTGTACATGAGAATTGACTGAATGGTCGACTGCAGCGACTCTAGCGGATTTTTAATGACAACAAATAAGCGACAAACTACACAGGCGGCATCTAGATATAAGCGAAATTTGATATGGTACGGATTCAATGTACGTGAGTGACCATCTATACTGGTTAAGTAGTATTTTATCTATGTGTCATAGGCAAACTCCGAAGCTCCGGCGCTCCTAGGTTGGACTGGTCAATCCTCAGGTCAGACTGAATGACTTAGTTAAAGCCCAAACAAATGTAAATTTTCGGCCTTTGACTAAACAATTTTCGTCAAACCTGGGAGAGACTAATTTGGTCAGGCAAACGTCAAAACACAATTTTATTAAATCGGGGTTTGACGAGTCAAACTCCAATATAGGTATGAAGTGTCTTATCTTCGTATATTTGGAAGCATTTTATCATTTAAGCAGCTTTCAAGTCTTAAGAACCGCTTAACTCTGCCAGTTCTGACACCTGATTGGTCAGCTTACGTGATTTTCACTTTTATATTTGAGATGCTTTGAGAGAATGCCGTGTGGCATTAGGCCCGCCTTTTGTACGATGTGCAATAAAGTATAAAATAAATAAATAAATGCTTTGGAATGGTTAGTTTGTAAGATTAGGTATAAAAAAATAACATTTTCAAAATTTTGATGACACGTTTCACATAAATCCAAGTAATAGTTTACGCACTCTTTTGTGACATTTGCATACTTTTTATTTAAAGCTTTCAATGTGAGATCTCTACCACCATGACCACATTCCTGATGAGCACATTCAATCACATCGAATAACTCGTCATCCGTAACGTAGTATTGTATATTTTTTGTATCTGACAATGGCTTAATCAATTTTTTTTCGTCCCCAAAACAAACAACGTCGTAGCGTTTGAGACGGCGATACTGCAAAGACGTTTTCTTTTCAGCTACTTTAGCGGATTCTACCTCATTGATAATCTGCTCATACAACTGTTTGTTTTTTATGTGAAATGAACACTTATTTTTATTCAAATTAGAAATTTTCTCTTTAAACTTTACTTTTAAAGCTTCTTTATCCACGTTTTTAGTAACAACAACACCGTTTGATTCACTCATCTTCAATTTTACACAATTACACGCCTGCACGCTCAATGAACGAACATGAAATGACAAAACAATCGGTCGGAACACCGCGAGAGACATTATGAACCTGTTTAAACATGGTCAGATCAACGTTTGACCGAGTTTTGCAGTCGCTTCTAGGATTGACTAGGCCAAAACCGAAACAGAATAATTTACTTTCGACGTTTGACTGAAAAGTTAGGAGCTCCTGGGTTTGACTAAAAATACTTCAGGCAAAGGGCGAAATTGAAATGTATTTCGGGGATTGCCTGATGGCTTTGGCCAAACCTAGGATAAACCAGTCCTTCCGCGAAGAGACTGTGTATCGGACTTTGACTATAACATATGCATTAGGTCCATAAACCTTACAAATTTTTTTCGCAGCTTGCCTTGCAATAAAATTTTAAAACTTATCGAATTTCTTCATTAGATTCACTCATTTTGACAGAAAGAAAAAAAAATAGCTGGAAACAACATTTTACTAATTTGATTCTTTTTTTAAAATGTAACCTTTTTTTAAAATGTAATCAGCCAGATACAAACTACAGCCAAAGATATTTCATTGCAAGTTATATGTACTACATACATACATACTAAATGCGAAAAGACTTTTTCCCCGACCTAATATATATATTTTTTTAATTCAACCTTGAATGTATTTGGTTTCCACTATCCTCTAAAGTCAATTGAATTTTTTTCGAATAGGTGTGATGAAAAATAAATGTAGACAATTTTTGTATTTTTGAAATATTATTCTTAAACTTATTTTTATTTAATTTTTTAATATAAGGAAGTAACTACATTTATTCAACTCGGTTTAAGTTTTTGTCCATAGAAAACAGTTTTGTATGGAGATTCGTATGGTGAAAATGTATGTGTGTTTTATCACTCACACGCTAACCGCGTTCACGGCTGTTTAGGCTCGTTCCGTCGCGTTCAACGCTGTACGCGATTCCTCGTCAATCGTTCGCAAGTTACGACTTGCATAGATTCCCACTTTTCAACCCTGTACACGGCTGACAGAAACGATTCAGCGGAGATAGCACGCGATGACGGTCGATAGACGCGGAACTGTCTAAGTGTAACCGAAGTCATCCAGCGAAATGCGAATTGAGCTACATAAATGTAGTCATCCCCTAAACATTGTTCCGCGTAAGTCTCAATTTGCTTTAAATATATTCTTCTTTCGACATATACGAAAACCCATTCTAAAATAGCTTGGCATTAATAGCTTGGCTTGGGAATATCAAAAAGGGCTTTGGCTACCTGTATGCACGCGGGAGTGCTCGCGAAGTCGCGCTGCTGTGGTGAAGGCGCGCGGACAAGCGCCGCACGCGTACGGACGAGGTATAGAGTGCGTGCGCGCATGCGACGTCAGCGTATCGCGGCGAGCGAACCTGTTCGATAAAAGCAATCACTATAGGTTTTTCCATTCGGATTGATAGTTTGGTAGTCTTTTTTACTCTATTGGTAAAAAGTATACGTCCAAATATGAAAACATTATATCAAGAGACAAGACCAAAACGTGTGTATAATACTAAAACGTAAATAATAAATAACTCAGAAATTTCTTCAATAACTAATAGGCCCTTACACGTGTTATTTATAATTTTTGATATTTACTAGTGTGAAAATATATTTAGAATTCCAAATTCAAATTAATTTTATATGGTTAAATAAGATGTTCATTGTGTTCCCGGTTCATTTTAATAATGCTTTGCGCAGTACACATGGCACGCAGTAACGACGCACATGAACACTTGACGGCAAAAATAGACTCTATTTTCTCTCGAGACAGATATTTCCTAGGTGGTTGGACGGGATCTAAATGAACTCGCGCTGTTATTTTAGTTTAATCGCTTTTATTCTGATTTTTTTTTATTTCAACAACTAGCTGATCCAACATAATATAAAAATACTATCAAATCAATTATCAATTATGATCATAAGAAAAAATCGGTCGTGCCGTTCTCAAGTGATGCTTCGTCATGCATGTGGCAATTAATTTTTATTTATATAGATAGAAGACAGATGAGCCCCGTTGCCGACCAGAGACATGGGACACACAGTGCTTTTTTAGTTTTATTGCTTTCGTTCTAAAAAATTTGTTATCAACAATGAGCTGAAAGTCGTAACGTTGAATCAAACCCATAACGCAAGCAGATTCATCTCCAACCATGTTGAAATTAGCAACAGCCTTCAACGTAACTCGCCAAACCGATACTGATTCATTTAGATAAATTAGAATAATGAGAAAGCTTAGAAATAGGAAGGTATGAAATAATTAAACCCATAAAAAGCGAATTGAATCTTGCCTTAAATTTATTATTCAAATTTGATGAATGTCACTTGTTATGAAAGGAAAATAAAATCGCATTGGTTGTTCACAAAGAGAGTACAGTTTAAATAGTATCATTGAACCATTTTAGTACAACTCATAAAACCTTTCTAGACATCCTAATTGGTGTGCAAAATTAGACCTATAATGCCTACAATAAATTTTGGTTAGGTATAGTAATAAATTTTGGTTATTAACTTAGGCAAAATGAAGACGGCTTACATACCTTTTCCCGCAAATTTCACAGTTATATGGTTTATCACCGGAATGGACAATTTGATGGTTTTTCAAGGTGGAGCCAGATGCGAACCGTCGCTTACATATATCACAACTGTATGGTTTTTCACCTGTTACATGTTAAAAAACATTAATCTCTTGTTATTTCAGTTGTAGTGTTAAGCCAAGAGAGGAAGTTTGTGAAATAATTGTACCTGTATGTGTACGCATATGAAGTCGGAGATTAGAATTTTGTATAAACGTTTTTCCGCAAGTCGCACACACATAAGGTTTTTCGCCCGTATGAGTTCGATGATGGGTATTACGGGTTGATTCGTGTCGAAATCTGTAAAAATCACGTATATAATATGTCATCGTATCTGTATGATATGAACGTTACCTAAATATATCAGTGTAATAATAAAGGTGCATAAATATGTATGAAGCAATTTTATTGCCGTGACCATAAAGGTTGCGACTCCATTAAAGTTTTCTCTAATGTTTATATTATCACTCAAATTTACAATCCCTTCTATTATTCGTAACATGACATAAAAGTCAGTTGTCTCGTTTCTAACAGTTATGAAAACACATTTGTTTTTCTTTTTAGTGGCCATTTTTACAAAGCTCAATGAGGTAAGACGAAGAAAGTATACAAGAGGATCTACTGTTACACAATAAAAATGTATATTTGACATTCTGTCGTTTAATAAATTACTAGTACTTAAATTATTAAAATAAATTAATCGTTGCCCTATTTCAATAGTGTGATATCTTGACCAAAGTAAATTTTCTATTTATTTACATTTTAAATTTCTTCAGACTATTTTCGAGTTCTGTAATTCGTTTTTGAAAATGAAAGATGATTTTAAGTTGTCTGTCATATGGTTAAAAATAATTAAATTAAAATAAGTTAAATCCATACTATAGCTCATTATCATTTTATTCAAATCAACTAATGAAACAAAATTAAATCACAAAAACAGATATTAAACAAAAATAATGGTACCCACAAAATAGTAATTTTTTAAATATCCTAATAGGTATAGAAATGGAATTTTACAATATTTCAGTGTAATACTGTATGTAAGTTAAGGTTAAGGAGCGTTAAGGTACCTTTGATCGCAGTATTCGCATTTGTGCGGTTTACGGTCGGTGTGTACGCGGCGGTGAGAGGCTAGCAAGCGCGCGTCGGCAAAGGCCTTGCCACAGGCGCACACGCAAGGCCGCGTGCCGCCATGTCGAGCCACATGCGCTGCCAACTTATTGCGCGAGGCATACCTATGCACCATACCACATTTAGACTCGTTTTTTTTAATATGTTACTTTGTAAGCAATCTTAGGGAATGACTACACTTATTCACTTCCATTCACGTTTGGTTGGACCATTTTGGTTACACTTATACAGTTCCGCTTCTACCGGCCGCGTACAGCGCTGCCGCTGAATGACAGAATCTATCTAAATCGCAACTCTGAACGCGGCAGAAAAATCAAAATTACAAAAGAATTGCTCGTATACAGTTATATACCGACCTCTTGTCGCACAAGTGGCAGCAATGGCGCTTGTCCTGCGCCTCGCCCGTGTGAACGCGCGCGTGCCTGCGTAACGCGTACAGCTCCGTGAACGTCTTCCCGCATCGCTCGCACGCGAACCCCTTCACTTGCATGTGCCGCTTCACGTGGCGCGCCAATGCTGCCCTACCTGTCACGTAAATCTTAAATATTCCATTATACATATTATATGTATATTATATACATACACACACACACACACACACACACACACATATATATATATATATATATATATATATATATATATATATATATATACAAGGTGTCCGGAAAGTCAAAGTCAAGCCGTAAATGGGCGATAGGCCAGGTATTGCCAGTTATCAGAAAAATAAAATAAAAAAATCTTAGTTACGTATTTTTCAAGTTATGTGCATTAGAAAAAAAAACAAAAAACTGACACCCTGTCATGGTCTTTCAACTACTGTGACTACAATCCGTGTTGAAGGCAAACATTTTGAACATTTGCTATAATTGAATTTTAATAAATTTTTTACCTCTTTTTGTAGATTATTTTAGCAAGTGTTATATCATTTTGGAATTTGGACTAAATGCGCCATCTTTTAGAGTAACTTGCCGAAATGGTACAGTGCATTTTTTTTTCAGTACGGTTAGTTGAAGTTGGGCGTTGCAATAATTTTGAGTAAATGATTGGGCTAAAAAGTGTCATTTTCTTAAAAATGGAGGCAGATGTGTTTTTATTTTTTACTCTAAGTTACAGAAGGGTTATTCAGGGTTATCTCACGATAAAAATATTTCAAAAAAATGAAGAGTTGTAGTCACAGTAGTTGCAATAGTGTTTAAAAAACATGCGCGTATACAGAGTACGTGTGTAAAAAGTAAAACTTCTTTGGCGATTAAATATATACTATACAGTAGATGTCGTGCAAAAACGTTACAAGAAGCGTCACGTGAACGTTACACTGAAGAGTCACACAATATTCGACCTTGAAATTTTACTCTCATCGCGCGCAAAGAAGTTTCACTTCAAAAACTATCCCCATTAGACTCCTCTCAAAGTATTTACTAATTTCGAACCGACCCACCTGTAAATTCTTTGCAGCATTCGTTACACTTCCACAGCGGTCCCCTGTTGTGCACGGCGGTATGTAATTTGAGATCGTGCTCAGTTGTGAACGAAGCTTTACATTTCGTGCACGAGTGCGGTTGAGGCACGGGGCCTATGTGAAGTCTCATGTGTCCCTTGTATGTCTTCATTTTGTGAAATGTCTAATAAAAGAAAACAATAAAAACATTAGTAACTGCCCATTAATATTCACCTAGCGCTCACCTATCGCACCTATTCACACACCTATCGCTCTTTCCACTAATGAAAACTGTATCAAAATACGTTGGATGCTTTAGAAGTTAGCGGAGAAACATACAGAGGCGGATAGCAACTATATTATTTTATAGCTGTGCCCGCGACTTCCTACTCTTGGTATTCGGAATAACGAGTAACTGTTTTGTTTATAAACAGATTGGAATAAAACAAACACTAAATGTTACGGGAATCAGTGCGGTTCAGTTAAGTCGTTTCTGGAGATTAGCGCGAAGAAACGCACAGACAAAAATTCTAAAAGCTATTTTTTTGACTTCAGTAACATAAGTACGTGTACAAATTGTTTTTTTTTTTAATATTTAATGTACAGACACGGCTCATTTACGATTTTATTATACGTATAGATAACATGTATAGATTAATGAATGTAATTTAAGAAAAAAGAAAATATCGTTAAACATGTATTCCATTAACTTGCAGTCAACTCTAATGGATCGATTTAGACCACTAAGGAAAAACGTATTTTACACAATGAAAAATTTACTAACCTTAAAGCATACGTCACATGTAAGATTCTTCCGTTTATTCGTTTTACTTCTACCAGACACGACTTCTTCAAGGAGTGTTTGAGAATCTGCAATTGTAATAAAAAAAATTAAACAACGAATCCAGATCAATAAAAAAAATTGATAATATAATTAATTGATAAATTGACATTAACATGCAAATTTATAATTACAGAAAATGTAACTTTCTGTTATTTAAAACGATCTAGAGTTTTCGTTATATTTTCTAGGAAATAAGCGCTTGTAATAGAAGTTTGTAACATAAAAAATGGCTTACCTGTAAAATGGACGTGTAATTTATTCCTAAAATAAAAAATATAATTATATACTATGAAAGTTACTATATCAATAGAATTAGACATTATCTTGACAATATGTGTAGATAAATGCACATTATTGGGTAAATATTAATGTATACGCCTGTTAGAGTAGGTAACAGCTGTAGGACTCCTCTTTTTTAAATAGTTAATTAGTTAATAGACTCTAACTTT
Organism: Bembecia ichneumoniformis; assembly: GCA_910589475.2. Classification (NCBI taxonomy): domain Eukaryota; kingdom Metazoa; phylum Arthropoda; class Insecta; order Lepidoptera; family Sesiidae; genus Bembecia; species Bembecia ichneumoniformis. The sequence goes on along the minus strand of OU342526.1, from coordinate 14,067,644 downwards.
TTAATAATTATTATATTGCTATAATTAATTTTGTTATATTGTTAATTATGTTGATTATAATAAATTATATTATATTATTGTAAACGATTTAATATTGATGTAAATAGAAAGGGAAAAAATCTTGTCATTCTTGTTTTATACATTTATGATAAAAAAAGTACAAAAAATAAATAAACATTAATAAAAATAATAAAAGAGAGTGAGGTTAAATGTTGGTCTATCTATCGTTTCAGCTCATTTCTTTCAGGCATCATTTAAGCGAAAAAAAAAGCGGTACCAAATCTTTATAGAGCAAGTGGACTTAGTTCGTTTACTCTACTAGCTATATAAGGTCTCTGATTTATGTCAGAGGAACCCTAGCCGGTAGGACAAAAAAAAACTCTTTTTAAATAGTATGGACTTTTAAAACTCTACTATGGGTATGGGCTATTAGTTCGCCACATTGGCCTATTGCAAAATTGTAAGTTTCACTTATATAATACTCGAGGAATGCCAGTCTACTGAAACAGACAGGTTTCCTTACAGTATTGTCTTTTAACTATATCATGTCATGTGTGACCAGCCTGCCACATACCCATATAGCTGTTCTGTTCAAACTATAGTTCACTTCTTGATAGTTGACTACTGGCATGTGCATATGCGTTGCGGACCTTGATATATTGCACGGAATCAATTAAATTTGTTTACGAACATATCTCAGATTCCTGATATATCATTTGTAAAAATATACAAGTCTAATAATATTTTCAAAGGAAAAGTTATTTTACAGCAAAACTGTCTTAAAATATTAGCTACCTAAAGTAAGACAACGCAAAATGGGTGTTTTTTACTGGGAGTTTTTTTAACGTATTTTTTTTTTAAATAAAACATATTTGTCCAAGTCCACAACCAAGTGTTGTCAAGATCGTTTTCCTGTACCATGAAACAGATAGCACTGCCCGAGACATTTTCATGTGCTAGGGAAAAGGACAGATATACATATAATCACTTGGTGTTGTAAAACTCAGTATGGGTCAGTTTGTTTACATTCTGTGTCCATTGTCTTCTTGGCTTTACTTTAATTTAAGATCGATATTATCCGCTTTGGTGATCGTTCACTAGACTATTCCGGATAATAAGGTTGGCCAAGAAATTGTACATGTATTTTTTTTTATTCCAACATTTTAAACCTACATTATGATTTCTGTGTTTCGAGTTGTCTACATGATAATTTAGTGCCTTTTTTTGGATGGCTTCGTCAAAGAAAATGAATGTTAATAATAATATTTATACTGAGCACCACTACTCTTTCAAATGAAAACATAAAATGTCTTACCTTTGACTTCTCTTTACTTTGGGAATTCTTTCTATGAGAAATTGCTTGTTGTCTGTGTCGTTTTCGACATATTCCTCCAAGTATTCAACAGCTTTAAGAAAATAACAGTTTTATTATTTTATCTATTATTAATCTTGGACCACTTTTAACTACATTAAAATTCGGGTATTAAAATTAATCATTATCCTTGTGGATTACGATCGAAATGATTGTGTATCCGTTAATATTTTTTAAAAGTTTCTAGTATTGGCAGGGAACACTGCGTTTAGCAGTCATAATATATTAGGGAGGCAGTCTGTCTGGTGGCAATCACCCCCTTACAGAAGACCACAGTGAAATAACAGAATGTGTGTTATTGTGTGTTTGTGTGTATTGTGTGTTTGTGGGGATGCCGGAGCCCATTTCCTTATCTCTTATCCTACTAAAAACGGTAGCACACTTGCAGCACTGTGGTGTTGCTTATGTTGCAGCAACAAGTGGACCATCAGCCTATCAAGACAAAAATACTGATATACTTACTTTCATGCAAATCTTCTTCATCTTTGAAAATATCGTCTTCTGTTTTGAGTTCCCCTGTTAAAGTATCTTGCTTGTCAACTTCATTAATGTATAATCTAAAATAAGCAATTTCCATGTTTAAAAATATCCTTTTATTATCCCATAATAAGGTAGTGTTTAGATAAGCAAGAAAGTCAAATAAACACTGGAAAAATTAAACCACTTTTATCATGTTTATATATTTTTTTAAATATTTTAAAGATACATATTTTAATTGTTTATATGACACATTTCATGTCCCCATAATTATGATAGATCTACACTCACAACAACACAGTGGTGTCAAAATTTAATGTAAACTTATAATCTAATTTAATAAAAAATTTGAAAAATTTGTATATCTGAGTCTCTGTTAGTATGATGTCCCATTTATTCTATTAATTTAACAATTTTTACAATGTATAAGTAATATGCACATTAAAAAAATCGCTTTAAAAAATTATATGAGAATAACTAACACCAGCTGTGGAGAGACCGAATTATTGATGGTTAGGCATTCAGTGAAGAACTTCTTCTCAATACATGAAATATGAATGGTCTAATATGGAGAATTAATTATCATATTTGAATTTTGCCCCTTGATCAAGCTGCCTCGTGAAAGCCTTTCACTTGAAGCTCTTTACTGTAAAACCATTCTAAGGTCAACTTGCTTGCTTTCACCAGGTTCTGATTGTGAGGACCGGCAATGTCAGTAAGCTGGTTAATAATATCGGGCTTCACTAGTTCTTACTGTGACTCTAGAGCAGTCCCAATTTTCGATATGGCACTTTGTACTCACCAAGGTTTTTTTTCTTCTGATTCTTGGCAATGTCTGTGCCGACAGCTAATCTAACAACTTTAACCGATGAATTCTTATATATAAATATAAATTTTTCTCTGAAATGGCTCTAACGATTTGGGTGAAGGTTTTGCTTTTAATCCAGCTATATAATTGTATTTTTTATAAAGATTCAATTTCACACACAAAAAAAGATTTTTTATAACCATTTTTATCAACTGTTAGCTCAAAATTTTGTGAGATGGCGTTATATGAATACAAATATGTTCAGCTAACGTCCATCAGTATCATTGCAATTATTGTGTAAACTGGCGTCAGTAACAATGTGACAATTTTATTGTGACGCTCTTAAGTCCAAGTCTGCATTAAAAAAAATACTATATGCAACTCAGTTGCCCAGGAACTATTAACAAAATGCCTCCAAGTTTCTCATATGTCCTGTGAGTATATTCTCAATGTTTCAGACAAATTGCTATGACACAGAGAAAACCCTAAATTCCCAGTCTGTTTAAAGGCATGTTGGGCACTTATGAAATGGGGAAAAAGCACTGAACATGCATGACATAATATAGTTTGTGAAGCCTATGACTTATTTCTTTTTAGATTTTGTTTTGTTGTTTCAAACATACTTGTAAATAAATAAATTGGCACAGCTGAAATAAAATATCCAGTAATACTCAATACAAAATAACTAGCAATATCAATTTAATTGCTGATATGACAGTATGAACAAAAACAGTTCTTACTTCTTATTGTCATGTACCTCTTCCTTGACTTCAACATTCAAAATAGACTTTAAGATGGAGTGTGATTTTTGGCACTTCATTCTAAAATTATAATAACCTTCTACATGCCTTTTGCATTCTGTGCAAATTTTATTAGGAAACCCATCATATGAGTATATCTGAAAATATGACAAAGTAAAATATAATTTATAAATTGTTATAAAATTAATAAATTACAAGAGAACATCCAGAATTATACTTAAATTTCTATTTCAACATTCAGAATTTAAACCAATTATATACCTACTTAATTTTTTTAATGGATCAAAATAATACCATAACTATTACTTTAAAAGTTTCTAGAACATAATAATTACAATAATTGACAATGATAATTGATTTTTTAACAAATAACAAATTCATTTATTTGATGTAAAAAATTATCTGTTTGTTTGTGATACTTTAGTTTAGTAGCAGCAGGGCACACTTTGTTTCGTAGTTATTTGGGCAGCCCATTTGGTGGCTGTAACACATGTGCGCACTGCGCTGCAGTGAGTAAGGGATGCCAGAGCCGATTTCCCTATCCCTTCCCAACTTACAGTGGTTGGTATCAAGAGGGCCGTCAGCTTGTCTGTCGACTTTAACATTAGAAACAAAATACCTAGAAACATATACCTATTTCTCATTTATGTATATAATATAATAATATGAAGAAATACGCAACTCACCTGAATCGATGTAATTGTTGAAAACATATCACCTATTTTGTTCTCTTTTATTAAAGAAACCATATCAGCATCAGTCTCTTTCATAGTAAGACATATTCGACATAATTTATGAATATCGAGATCTGCTAAATCTGTATAATCCATCGAAATTGGAACTTCTATACATTCATTGAATTTATTGTAACTCATAGTTTTATTTAATTTAAACTATTAATGAATGAACTATCGGTTAGAATGTTATTCTAACATGTTTAGGTATATAACATATTAATAAAATTAAATCAAACATGCAAACATGACAAATTGAAAAATGATTGAAAACAGAAAACACCATGAAAGAGATTAGAGAATAGAATAGATAGAGCAACTTTAAAATGCAACAGTGCAACTTGCAAAACGTGACATAACATGACAATGACACCCTCTCTCTATAGAGAGTATTTATTTATGTTCTGTGCATGACACTGAAACATGGACCCAAAGATGTTGTATTAGTCTGTACCTATAGATGGATCACAAAATGCAGCAATATTTTATTCTTTCTAACACCTTCAAATTGTCATAAGATTGAAAGGGACATACAGACATACATCGGGTCGAAGTTGAGTGAATGTCTCCATTTTGACTATACAATCCAAGCTAAAGTTATAGCGTATAATAGTGCTGTGCATTTTTATTGATAACTAGATATCGTTGATATAGATTTTAAATATATGACGGATAAAAAGTATAGCTAAATGCGTTTCGGTGTACTGTTTGATTATTCAAAATAAATAAAATGTGGGTGCGTACTGGTACTCGCCGCATTGCTAATCGGTTGTATGAGATTGTACGCAACCTCTCGCATTTATTTCACCAAAATATTTCAAAAGAATAATTATTTTTTGGGTAGAAATATTTAGATTCCATCCTTAAGAGGTAGAAGTCCATCCTTAAGTAGTGGTAGGGCACACTGCGTTTCGCAGTCATTTGGGCAGCCCGTCTGGCGGCAGTGACCACCCTCTTACAGAAGACCACCGTGAAATAACAGCATATACGTGCTGTTGTGTTTCGGTGAGTGAGTAAGGGATGCCAGAGCCCATTTCCTTATCCCCTCCTAATCCCTTATCCTTAATCCTACTGTAGTCGGCAGCGCACTTGCAGCACCTGTAGCGTTGCTTGTGTTATAGGCAACGGTAGCCACCTACCATCAAGTGGACCGTCAGCCTGTCTGTCGACATAACATAAAAAATAAATAAGAAAAACGGGAGTAGGTTTTTATTACGAGGAAAAAAAACTCGATAATCTTAAAGTTTTATTTTTAGAAACGATATCACAGATTATCCAACTGAGATAGATAATTAAATGAAAATAGTAAAGAAAACTAGAACCAAAAAGTAACATTTTAATTTAAAGACTTGCAGTTAATATTGACGCTTGGGTATCCACGTAATTAGTAAGTTTTAGTAAGTTTTTAGTAAGTTTTCTTTTTCTGGGTAATTTCTGAAAAGAAATAGTTTTTGGTTATTAATGATTCAAAAGATTTTTATAATTTTCATAGATTGAAGCATAACTTCTTTATAACTTATAGATATTACTTACTGGTTTACACGATGGTGGTAATTTTGGGAATATTGGCGGCACTGCATACGAGTGTAGAATTTTACGCTGAAATCTTGGCGAAAGTGTCAAGAATCTTCATAGTGCATCGAGCATATTCTTGTATATTGCGAAGCTCTCCAATCGTCCCCTTTTCTTACATGTTTTGTCCACGTTTTGTTTAAATCGATGTCGGTGGGAAATCTGTTATAAATTGATAAAAATTACTTTCAACCTGCAGTGAATGCTAGAAATGGTCAACACTCTACTAAAAATAAATTAGTTATCGATATCGATAAACTTATCAAGATCAGACTACACACTATAAAGCAAGACAAATGTCAAAAATTCCGATTAACTTTGGTTTTTGTAAATTTAAGTTATAAACACCAGCTTTTCTTTAAATAAATCAACCTTAGAGCTGTGTATGCATGTACAATGATTCATTTTTAGTAAACAATTATAAAGATTTGTTTACAAAACACCAAAATTAATGAGTGCGAGCTGTGCGACTTACCGGTGAAATGATATGTTTCCATTATTCTCCTTCAAAACACCCACTCTACTTGGACAAACGGGAACAGTACGAGCCATTCTTGGCAAGCAACAGATTTATGAAATCACACTTTTAGATTTTTAAGTATTTTAAATCACATAAAGCTAAACGCGCTTGTTAACCAGCATGATATAAACAAATATGACGTTGCCTCTTTTATGGCGCGCAGCGTTTTAAGACGTCATATTCGGCTATTGTTATCTCTTTTTAACATACGACATGCAGCCATTAGAAAGACGGGTATCGAGTATCGAAGGAATCTTCAATTTTTATTGTTCCATCTATACACTAATACAATTATCTTTGCATGGACCTAATATACTAACTATATAAGCACTGAAATAGGGGGATGGTACGTCGATGACATAGAAAAATAACTAAAGTGAAGAATAATATGAGTATATAGCACGGAGCATATACAAAGAGGAGATGGCCTAAACAACTGTGCACTGATTTCAAACTAGGTCCTGACGTCATTTTTTGTGGGCGTGGTCTTGGTCAGTCTGCTGTCGACATCGGCACGGAGTGGTGGCGCTTGTTTGTTGTAGTCAAAATTCATTTGCAATTTTCTATTAACTTTATAATTAAAAATAAGTAAAAAAATATGAAGTGTTGTGTGCTATCGTGTAAAAACTATTCGGATAGACGTTCCGATGCCATGGATGGCATCACATTTCACTTGTGAGTAATTTTATTCATACTTTATCGAGACGAATTCTAGAAAAATATCTTTGCATTGCCATAGTTATGCTACTTGACTAAAGATGGCGCAATATTGTATAACATAAACGGCTTTTAGCTACGTAAATAACATTTATATCTTCAAAATTATACGTATTTAAGTTGGCTATAATTTTACTAAAGACTTCTTTGTTGAGAAAAATGTCGTCTTATTATATTATAATCATTGATTTAAACCTTACTTAGCTCACCTGCCATCTATCGTGAAGTAGTCAATAATTGTATATACAGGGCCGTAATTAAAATTGTTTTTATAAATTTAATTATTAATCAGTAAATAATTATGTTTTAGATTTCCATCCAGAGATGACTTAAAACGGGAATGGATTAATTGGCTATTAGTTACGTTTTTTTTCTGTATATTAAGTTATAGGAGCTGTACAATTTGAGTAAATAAATAATTAGTTGAAAAATAAACAATTCTTTGAAATTCAGTACGTCCCTGTATTCGATACTAGTGCTATCTAGCAATACATAGCTAAACAACGTAGTGAAAGGTCGATAGACGAAGGTTTTCTTTTTACCGCTAGATGGAAAAAGTATAATTGGGCGGGGTCTAACTTCCTCCTTGCCCCGCGCAGTAGTCACGGCGCCGCTCTATAGAAAAATTCAATAACAACATCTCCTCTTTGTATATGCTCCGTGGTATATAGTATTCTGTGAGAATCTCTGTAGGTATAACTGAAATACTGAGATCAGAATCCAGATTTTGGTTTGTCGAGTAGAGATGTCCTCTATTGAATTAGGAACGAATTATTTGCGTTGCGGAACTGGTTCCTTAAACATTATCGCGGAACTATATAGTTCCATCACAGTGCACATGTTTTGCGCAACATGGCCAAGCAGTTCAACGGATTCATGCACAAATCATGTCCTGGAATAGACCACACTAAACTTAAATATTTCAGGACGAATATATATGTTATCTAATAAATTAATAATTATTTGATGTTTTACATATTATATATTATAATATGTTCTCCTAAATATTACATCCAAACTAGAACTATGCAATACCACCAAATTGAATTTCACAAACTAAAAACAATGTTGCTATTTTGTTTTATAAATGTTTCTTTTTTTTTCTTGTTTTAATTTTTTTTAATATACCTACCGTCCATGATTATCCAAATATTTTATTTGTAATTATTATGTATATTTACAAAATGTTCGCTTTTGTTTGATTTAAAAATAAAAATTGCCTCCAAAAAAAAATGTGCAGGTGGCGATGTTAGTTAAGAGTTACAAGACAGAAAACATGTAATAATCGACTTCAATACGTAGAAGAGAAGGCACATTAGCTTATAGAAATACAAATAGCCTACAACTCTCTTGCTCGCATCGTACCGACTGCTTGATAAAAGCAGCGGCGTTCGGCCAAGATCACGCCAAGCTCGACCGGCCTTCGCTTTGTCGGTCCGGAGACGGAACCACGGGAACTATGAACCTATTTAGATAGATCGTTCGGATTGGACCGATATAGTTCCAAATGCGGACATAGTTCTCGTAACTATTATCGATCCGGAACTACAGATATCTAGAGTAGTGTCCAGCACCCTCGCCAGACCTAAATCCGACAGAACATGTTTGGGATAAACTGGGAAAACAAATTAAACAAATAAATCCAGCACCAGCTAACCTAAGGGACTTCAAAACTGCATTGGTTGAAGAATAGAAACTAATGCCACAAAATTTCATTGACAATTTTATAAAAAGTATTCCCAAACGGATAGGTACAGATTTGAAAGCAAGAGAAGGCAATATAAAACCGATTGTGTCACCCATTATGAAAAAAAAGCAGTGTTTAGAAAAATATTTAATTTTCATAATGTTAGGTCAACTCTTTACAATAAATTAAGGCAACTAACCTTACTGCCACTTTACTGTCTTTACTAATCTTAAAAAAAGCAATCATCAGCTTAGGCACTTTACCCGCGCGATACTTGGTTGTTTTCGGTTCACCTTGAAAGACCCATAAGCTCGATTGCAGGTTTGTTTTGGGATGGTAGCAATTAATTCATATTTCGTCACCTGTTACTATGTGCAACACCTTTGACACCCCCTTCGTTGAACCTGGTTCGCATGGTCTTGCACCAAGTCTGCGGTCCGTTTTTTGAGATTCAGACAAATTGTGTGGAATCCCCCAAGATCAGAACTTTATCACACGTAAATGTTTGTGCAGGATTGATTGTATTTGACTTATACCTATGCCTAAAGATGTCCGATATTTTTGTTGTTCAGAACGGTGGTAGGGCCGAGCTTGAATTCTGCAAACCAGCTATAAATAGTCTTCTTGCATGGTGCTTCATCACTAAAAGCAGTTTGAAGCCGAGCGAAGCTCTGTTGAGCTGTCAAATTACATTTAAAATCGTAGATAATCATAATACGAAAATTTTCACTAGTTAAGTAAATCCATGGTGATGTAAACACGATTTTTTTTAAAATGACGCCACAATTTAAAAACAAGTGACAGTCAGATGAAACAAACTGTATTCTACATCCATAGAGTTCCATTTTCAAATGTTGTAAAAATATTTTAATATTGTTTATGTAAGTGGCCAGTTCCGGGTCGTAGGTACCCCACATTTCAAACCATAAGGATCTGAACAAACACCAGCCCAACGAACATAATTAATCTGGCTCGTGTACCCAGTATCATAGCTTTTTCCATAGAATGTCATAACAAACCAGATCAAAGCCTTGGAAAGATCAAGGAAGCAGGCACATATTGGTGTATTACCATCTGTATAATACTTGACAGTCTGCTTAAATACCATTATTGCACTCTCAGTAGACAACCCTGGCCTAAAACCAAACTGATTATCGTGCAACTTAAAGTAGGTATTTATCCATACGAGAGTCAAGCAAACTATCAAGTAGATACTTTAGCGATTATGTAGCTAGCAAATATGGGGCGATAATTAGCCGTATCGACATCTCCCGTTTTGTTTTGTCTTTATAATTGGTTCCGGTAAGTAATAGTGGCGTACGCGCAGATTAAAAGAGAGATTACCTACTTTCGGCAAAAGCGGTCCCGCATGCCGAAGATGTTCGATGCTCAGACCAGCCATGTGACCTAACCGTGCTCATATAATAGGTATCTCTTTTTTTTATGTTATGATCGGCAGACAGGTTGATGGTCCACTTGATGGTAGGTGGCTCCCGTCGCCTATAACACAAGCAAAGTCACAGGTGTTACAAGTGCACTGCTGACTACAGTAGGTTTAAGGATATCGGATTATTGAAGGGTTTAGGGAAATGGACTCTGGCATCCCTTACTCACTCACCGAAACACAACAGCACACGTGAAAAATTCATACATTTAAAATGTAATTGCTAAGTGAATATCTTATGTAGGTAAGTATTATTTTTTAAAACAAATGGTGGCAGTGTTTCTTTCAAACTATTTAAGAGGTTTGGGGAGCTAAGTAAAAAAGGACTTTATTATAAATTTACGTTAATTTCTAATAAGCATAACAACAGCATAACAATGTCAGGCTGCCCATTGTTATGCTTATCGTTCATGTCATGTATGATGACAATTTTATAAATACTTAAGTAATATTCTCAAGTATTTATAATATTGTCAATGGGTATTCATTTATAATTACAACATTCAATTATTCAAAATTAAAAGATTACTTGAACGATCTGAATCTGCCTAAACACATTACGAACTGCCGGATTATACGATCAGCCGCCGACATAGAATTCGCGAAGCTCACCAACTGCCGCACCATAAAATTCTATGGCATGCTATGGCGCGGGCTCCGGGGAGCACTAGAGCTACTCCGGGTGGCATCGCCCTCTCGAACAAGTACTTGAAATAAACACAGAATGGTGGTCTGTCGGATACTGCGCGCGTTCATAGAGAGAATTCAGCCATGACCGCGCTTATTGCAGTTTACAACGCCGTGAACGCATCGAGAGTTGTAAAAGTACGTGCCAAAACTTCTCTCACAGACGCCCTGCACTTTAACCTTTTTCTCAAGTCCAGTAAAAGGTGGATGTGTTGTAATGTCAGTGAGGTATTTACTTAAGATAATAACAGCTAATAATATTTTTCCCTCCCTTGTTATTGCTTCGGTAATAAGCTATTTCGTCATTTTTAAAAACAGCATGATCCTAAAACGCATATTCCATTATTAGGTATAACTACATAAACTGGTAACGACGTCAATACATTTCTATAATCTTTAAACGAGTGTAAGTAATTCAAAATATTTTTAATATGTTTGTTTTCATTTAACAGATAACCTATTCAAACAATTGACATTGATCATGTACGAATTAAAAGATTTCAATTTTAGGATTTCGACAACTTCTCGTTGCAGCAAATGTTCTATGCAAAAAGTATCACCACCCTATAGAAATTTGTAATAAGTTTTGTTTACAAAGAAGCAAACGATCGACATAATTATGTGAAATGTATACACTTAATAAACTTGCTATAATCATGTACGGTCGTATTTGCCCTTAGATAACAATGACCTGAAGATGATAATGTGTTTGGAATTGTCTCGATTCACCGAACGGCTTGGACGAGGCGATAGAGGAGCGGACGTCTGCCATATTATTTTTGCGCATCAAGAGTGTTAGACCTCCCGAGACCAGCAAGCCTTGGGCATATTCTGTTCACCAATATGTTTATTGGCATCGCCTCCAGTGGAGGCAACGTCGATTCTCACTACGATTACCTGATTTGAACATCTGGGAGGTAACTGTTTTCATTATGCTTATCGCAGGTCAAGTGATCATTAATGACATTTAATATAAATAAATTCGCTTGAACGATTCGAACGATAGTGCCTTGATGGATATGGTAAAGTTGGCGCCGGTACTACTGAACCTAGTAACAGAGACACTTCAGAGATGAACGTCTTACTTCAATTAGTCCTAGATAAAACAATTGAATTAACGCTGATGTTTCAGTACTTTCGACTAGCAGCACAATAATTGCAATCCGAAGAAATGGCTCTAGATTTCGTTGCAGGATGTATTGGAGGTAAGAATAATTTCTTAAAAATAAAACAGTGAAAGTGAATTTGTAATTCTGTTAAACGATCTTAAGCTTTATCCGTCCGTTTCAGGATGTGCTGGAATTGTGGCCGGTCATCCTCTGGACACTTTAAAAGTTCATGTACAATCGGGAAGAGGTAGTGCTATTGAGTGTACGAAGGCTTTGTTAAAAGGAGGATCTTTATCGGTCGCATATCGTGGAGTTTGGGCACCTCTTGGGGGTATAGCTGGTGTTAATGCTATAGTGTTTGGGGCTTATGGGAACACAAGAAGGGCATTACCGAATCCAGATGCACTATCGACGCATGCAATAGCAGGCGCTTCCGCTGGTGCGTTACAAAGTTTCGCATGCGCGCCGGTAGAATTGGTGAAGACGCGTCAACAATTGGCCAAGCCTGCAGAGGGAATGCCTGGCGGAGCGTGGGCCGGTGCTAGATATATCTTGAAGAATGGAGGATTTAAAGCTCTGTTCCGTGGCTTAGGTATCACGATGTTACGGGACAGTCCAGCTTTCGCTATATATTTTACGTCGTACGAAGCAATGACTCGCGGAAATCGATCTGTTGCTACGGTATTCACGGCCGGTGGAGTCGCTGGCGCACTATCGTGGATAGCTCTCTATCCGATAGATGTAATCAAATCAAGAATTCAAGGAGATGCAGTGGGTCGGTATACTAGTTCATGGAACTGCTTGGTCGAATCGGTCAAGTCTGAAGGGTGGAAGGTAATGCGTCGTGGTATCGGGGCGGTGACCATACGCGCCTTCATTAGTAACGGAGCTTGCTTCACGGCTGTGGCATGGACCGAACGTGCCTGGCAGCATATTGCTGCTGAATCAGTAGCTGTCAAATCTTTGGTTCAAGCGGCCGCAATCGGCGAAGCAGTTTGCCACGACAACCATGAAAGATACTACGACATGTAACTACTTAAGATTTTTACAAGTAAATTGTATGTTTTTATACGTTTTGTTTATGGTTTTTATAAAGATATACAGTTCATTAATGTCATTTAGATTGTTAAAGTAAATAAATATGTAAAATAATATGTTACAAAAGCCTCTAGAAATAAAAACTTTTTTCTAGAATTTAGACTTATTTCGGTTAGTCATAAAAACAACATTATAAGAGAACTAAATATTATACTTGTCTAAAAATTTTATACAGATAAAAAAAAAACAAATAAACAGATATGATTAACATTATGAAGAGAATAATTGTAACATTACAAATATGCCAAAAGTATTAAAATTGTGTAAACATTTTAAAAATAACAAACACGATTTTTCACAAGGTATTTTAAACTTCCTTAGAGACGATCTTCTTTACTAACTGTACTGACTAGTTATACGGCTAATGTTTCGGAGGAGGCACTTGTTTAAAAATCTGCAAAAAAATATTAATTTAGGTAAGTACAATTAAATATTTTAAGTAATCTACACCAACACCTAATGCGAAAACAACTACGCTCTATTAAATATTAAATCGCTGATTGGATTTTCGTGAAAATTGAAACTGAAGAAGTCCTACAGACCTCAGGCGAGCTCCTGGTGGAGAACGGAGACAGGTGTCTCTCAATCAAAACATACAAATCAAACTTTGAACCCTTGAACATTTTATAACCTTTGAAGCACCGTTATCGTATCGGCGACTACTTATTTCTTTTAAAATGAAATGTGAATTTGTATGCAATCAATGATTGTTATACAAACATTTATACAAAACAGTAATCTTTAAAATAGGTCGCAGCCGCAGCCTGGCTGTAGTCGCTAGATTTCTATTGGATGCAATACATTACAACATGGGCGGATCGTGAATTTGTGGGGCCCTGGGCTGAAACAATTTAGGGGCCTACCAAATTACTCAACTAATAGCCATTTTGTCAAAAAACTGTTTTCGATAGTGATGTAGATAGGTAGGTATATAGAAAAAATAGGACAATAAAATAATTTGCTTAGCGTTTTTGTACACAGACAGCAACTGTACAACATTATTGCAAAATAATTAGACAGGTTATGTGTAGTTATGATATATAAATGGTTATGATATTTAAGATGGTTTAAGCAACCTTTCTGCATTTTTCTGCTGCAAAAACCTTGCTCTTGCTTGCCTATTACATTGTAAGTCCTTCGTTCAATCACAGTTTATACAAAGAACTGACTGACAAATGATTTAGTCGATGGTTCGACATTGTTGTCCTATATTTGTTTTCTATATACTTATGCTATCCTGGAGAAAAAGCGCTCTGCTTCACAGCTAGTGATTGGCAAAGTTAAAAAAGACTTTAAGATGGTATAGCAATTTGGGAAAACATAAACAAGTTCACTGCAAGTGGTATAAAACTCTGGCTTATAATTAAGTATGTAAGATTTTAATTGAATGCACTCATTCACTAAATGCTCGACTACGTCATCTGGATAATAATCAATAATATTACGTACACTTTCCAGATACGTACAAAACTCGTTCGAAATCCACTGACCAAAGACAAACGACGGGGAATTCCCTGTTCCGTAGGTACGATAGACGCGCACGTGAGTTGATTGGTCTGAGTTGCCAACCTTATGATAGGATTTTTTAATTTTTTTCTTTTAATTTTAAACATATTTTTAATTCAAAATATCACCCTATTGTTTTTAGTGGGGGCTGGGGGCCCTTTGTATCCACGGGGCCATGGGCTACAGCCCAAAAAGCCCTTAAGTAGATCCGCCCCTGCATTACAAAAAATATTGCAATTTAAGCTCCTTAGAAACGTATTACGAATATCTACGTTTGAGCTAATTTCAATTCTTACGTGCGTGCTTCAAAACATGGATAAGTCAAATTGACCAAAATTTTGCTAAGAAAAATGCTTTTTGAACACATCTTCAGGGATACGCTGTATAAGGTTTCAGGGATACAGCCTATCCCTGAAACCTTCTATCAAACTTGACTAACTTTTTTTAGCATTTTTTACTTTATGACAGCTATTTTCCTGCCATTTCTACAAATATTAATATTTTTCATTTCATTTTCTAAGTATAGTTTTCTAAATAATATCTTTTTAAAAAATCTTTGTAAAATTCCCATGGATTTCGACTTCGACTCTTTTAAATGTTTTGAAAATTAATAATACAATATTGATTTTCAAAATATTGTTGCCATATCTTAAATATTCATATTAAAAAAATAATTAAATACTATCAATAGAAATAGTATACTTAGCGTATAGCTGTAAAAATTTTAACTTTTTAATTTACTAAGTAATTTTTTTTTTGAGCTTGTATCAGAGACAGGGCCTATCATCAGTGTCAGTTTGACGAAAGATTCACAACAGACACAAATATTATATAGAACTGCCTTCGGCTTGATATACCATTTCCCTACCTAAAAATTCTTTAAATTTAAGAGTGAATATTAAAAGTTTTCGACCAATATGTGTTGCCAGTGATGACTTACCTATATGGCGCTGAAACGTGGTCTCTTAACTATTGACCTCGTAAGAAAGCTCAAGAAGACTATGCTCTGGGTTACACTGCGAGATGGAATTAGGAATGAGGAGATTCGTAGATGAATGAAAGTTACCAACATAATCCGGTGGATTAGTAAGTTGAAGTAGCAGTGGGCAGGACAGTAGCGCTGGGGCCGGAAGGTCCTCAAGTGGAGGCCACGAACCGACAAGCGCGCAGCGAAAGAGGACCTGATAAGGGCCGCGGGTCGACGATGGATCCAGGCTGCTTCTGACCGGTCCTTTTGGAAAATTATAGGGGCGGCCTTTGTCTAGCAGTGGTCGTCCTACGGCTGAGATGATGTATCCAAACGAGCTGTCTTAGTGTAATTAATAATCATGCTGTTTTAGTATTTAATGAAAGCACTGGATGAGGTCTAAATTCTGGGTTTATATATATTTTTTGAAACAAAATAAATGCAAAACTTTCTTTGCAATATTCAATACAAACGACCATCTTCGCACAGAGTTGAAATTTTCGAAAACGTTATGAAATAAACCTTATCAGTTTTAGCTGTGCGTTGATATTCAGTCAGGACCAAAAAGATTAATTATATAGAATATATAGAGAGGGCATTGGGAAATTTTACCTACAAAAATATCGCCGTAATCAGGAAGGCCATGGCGTAGCTAAATAGCATTGTAAAGTTGGCGATAAACTAAGCGACTTTGTACGACGTGGCTCTAAATGTCACATAACGGATTATTTCGTCTTGTCCGATCTATACAGTTGAAAAACTTTGGTCAGGACAAATGATTTCATACTGGAGATATAATTACTCAAATGCTGTTCTTACTCAGGCTATATGAGTCTGTTGTAGGCTATGTTTAATCCTGCTCCATGGGCTCAGGTAGCAGAGGCGGGAATGGTGGCGGTGGCGGGGGCATTTGTGCGTCGTTATTCTGCTGGTTTTCCATCAGCCCCAATTGTTCCAACATGTCGTCGTTATCTTCTATTAGATGCACCTGCGATTTACAAAACAGTATCCATTTTAAAGACGCTCCTATTATATTCGGTGAGGCACATTCATTCCCTTCTTAATTATCGTGGATGGCTACGACGACGGTGAAATTTTCAAAAATCCTATTTTAGCGGATGCTTACATTATACAAATTTCAGGTTTCCAGACTTAGTAGTTTTGGCTGTGGGTTGATAGTCAATCAGGACATTCGATTTTATAAGTAGATAGATTAACGCCACAATCAATCTATGTACATATTATTACTAAAGAAGTCGTATTAGTTACATCATTTATTACTCGAGAACGGCCGATGTTGATTTGTTGAATTTGTCTCCGTTCTGAATATACGTAGCAGAATAACTATTAAAACATATAAAACACTAGCTGGTGGCCGCGACTTCATCCGCGTTGAAAAATTAAAAATACTTATATGTGTAACATAACGCTTGCGTCTGCATCAAGCGAGTCCCGTCGTTCGCGTCGCGTTGGTGCGAGACCCCTTCAATTTATTTTCTCCCGTGTACTTTTTAATTTAAGATATCTCCTAAGATATTCATTGAAATCAAATGATGTCAAGGACAATTGTTGTTCAAAATTAAATAGGTACTTTTAATGAATGATGTATTTATTTGGATAAGGATTAATATCATGTTTATAAAAACACCTTCGCTAATAATGCATGTAAATATGATTACCATAAAAAAGGTTATAGTGAGTCAACCTCAAAAGATAGACATATGTCGCCGACTTCATTTTAGAACTTTTAAAGGAGAACAATTCCGTCATACATCATTTTTACGTAACTTTAACCGTTTACGCAGCGCACGCAACGGAAGTTCTCAAAAGGGATAAATTTTCCCGATTTTGCAACATTTTTCATTGAAACTCCGCTCCTATTGGTCTTAGTGTGATATTATATAGCCTATAGCTATCCTCGATAAATGGACTATCCAGTAGTTCCTGAGATTAGCGCGTTCAACAAACAAAAAAAACTCTTCAGCTTTATAATATTAGTACAGATTCCCGAAAAAACATTTTTCTCATACGTTTTGTATCGAACGCGTTTGAGGCGGCACGAATTTCGCCGGGTCAGCTAGTTCATAGACAGATTATGTATTAGTTGTGCTCACGGCCCAAATCAATTAAAAAGTTTAAATTGGGTTTCAAATCTTAAATTGGGAACATACCTAATATCACAGTGAATTTGTAAATAAAATCGTATAATACAGCTGTGATCTGCGTGTTTCTTGTTATCATATTATTATAGGCTTGATATTATTGATATTATTGCTGTTAAGGGCAAAGTTTAATGATTGGTGACGAGTAATAACTCGTTATATTTATTTCAACAATACAATCATATTGCATTTGCCTTTTAATAAACAAATTATGACCTCAAAAGAACTCTTGATTGTGGATAAATGCGGAGAGCGGAGAGCCGAGTTTCATCTTCATCAACATCTCAGCCCATCAGGACGCCTACTGCTGGACAAAGGCCTCCCTCCTAATTTTCCACAAGGACCGATAAGCGGCCTGGATCAGGTCGTCTGTCCACCTTGTGGGTGGACGTCCTACGTTGCGCTTGCCGGTCCGTGGCCTCCACTCGAAAACCTTCCGGCCCTAGCGTTCGTCGGCCCATACTATGCCGAGTTTAGTGGCACTAAATCGGAAAGGGCATATATCCAACAGTAGACGAAGAAGTCGGCTAATATAAATTTTAATTGCATTGTACGAAATGCAACTGAGGTATAATTAACCAAATTTTTTAACATCAAAATATTGTAATGCAAGTAAGTAATCACTATAAGCGATGTGGCGGAGGGGGAATACCTATTAATGAAGTACATATTTGTTAGGCACTTCATATGTTACATGAAGTGTAAAATTGCTTTTAGACTTGCGAATAACTTTAATGGGTTGAAGTGCATTTTATAAAATTTATTCAATTTTTTAAATACATTTTTGTCTTTATTACACTTAACAAAAATTGTTTACGTAAAACAATGGTCTATTGTTTTATTTTTATTATGAGGCCCCAATTAATGTAGGGACTGTAGTGGCTAATATAAGGATAAGAATCTTCTAACTGTGCGAGTATATACCCCACCAAGTACTAATGCGCCTGGCCGCCATTTTAGCGATGTAATCTCGTGATACACTCAGTATCCCTTTAGCAACACTGGCTTTGATTTAAGCCCGGTTTAGATTTCAATAAGTACAGTAGCGAGTTAAGAAATCAGTCAGTTAAGTAATAAGTAGCGAGTAGTAAGTAGCGCTCAAACGTAGGCGAGTCAGTAGTCATAAGTTGCCTGAGCAAGAAGACGACTAGTCGCGTCAACGGTTACGTCAACGACTCGAAGGGCCTCCAAAACAGCAATTCATTATTATTATTTTGAATTCCAGACTATCTCGATCTTTTATTTTCGAGAGAAACTCTTCGATCCGAAATCAGTTGTTATAAGATATCATAACCTCAAAATTTAAAAAATAGCTGCATCTCTAGACAGTTGTGATGATTATCGCGTTTTGAATTAAACAAACACTAATGTTTGAAGTATTTTTGTACAAATGTAAATGTAATTTCATCAGACCATTTCATTTTTACACTGACAAAAATCGCACGTGTCCGCGGCCGGTGTTAGAAAATATCGTACTGTACTAAATTAAACTCACCGGTTCACATGCCGGTCAGTTAAGTTGGCGGGGTGCGAGAGACGCGGGAGAGGGGCTACTTCGCACTGGACTCGCCGAAAAATAGGATCGCATTCTATTCAACTCGACTTAATCAACAACTTACTACTTAACTCGCTTTTGGCGTTCAAACGACAATATCAACTTAACTCGCCGATGAGGCAACTTAACTCGCTACTGTACTTATTGATATGTAAACCGGGCATTACATCAAGGGAGAGAGGTCTTATGTGCTCTTACGTGGTGGTATTCCACAATTCTGGGTTTACGTAATTCATGAATGGCCCCTAGGGCGTAACGACACGTCCAAAAGTCTAAGCAAAATAAAACAAGCTTTGTATAGTTAAAAACAATTATAACAGTCACCTAAAATGGACTATTTTTTTTAAGCAATACTAACATCAGGCAAAGCGGTGCGGTGCTGAACATGCCTCGCTGTTTCAGAGAGTAATATCTTCTGCCTCTTCTCTTCCATTAGCCGCTCTCTGTGCTTGTGTATAAAGTCGTATACATTCGGAAGACCCATAATCACACACGCCGACAACGCTGACCGGTAGATGTTCATGTCGGTCGCTTCGTACCTAAGTATTTTAATAATTATTCTGACGTCAAATGAAAAAGCCTGATAGACCCATCCTCTAGTCTATAAGAAGTTATAGCCTACTCTATCACTATAGAGTATAGCGTATTTTAAATTGACAGAACTTCACATATCTTCAAATGGTTGTTTTAGAACAGGCAGGTTGCCCCGCGATGTTTTTATTATTCATTTTAATATTTAAAGGGTTAAATTATATTGTCGAATACGTCACATTATAGTGAACAGACCAATGAGAGAACTCATGAAATTTCTTCGTTGATTATGTATTTAGAATTTCTATATTTAAACTATTGAGATTCAGTGACTATAATTCAGTGACAAATTTAAATTTGTATCCTTACATATAATATTATAAAAAACTAGCTGCGCCAGCAACTTCGTTCGCGTGGTATAGCGCAAAACTTTTTTGTTTGTAAACCGATTGAAATGAAACAAACACTAAATGTTACGGGAAGTTTGTTACAATTCATCAGTAAAAACCGCATTCAAATAAGTTAAGCCGTTTCTGAGATTAGCGTCCACAAACACACAGACAAACAGACAAAAGTTATAAAAACTATTTTTTTTATCTCGGTAACATAAGTAAAACGTGTACAAATTGTTTTTTGAAATGTATAGAAACGTATGTTCGTTTACGATTTTATTAATGTCTAATATAAGGCCTTTTAATTAATGTTTCTAATGTTCTTAAAAAATCTTAATGTTTAAATGATAAATTATACTAATTTTATTGTTAATTGTTTTTAATGTTTTAAAATTTTAATTTTCATAACTATGTAAAGTTTCAAAAATAGAAAGTGTAATGTAATTGCAATTTTGAAACCAAAAATACCGTCGTCGCGTCGCGTTGGTGCGAGACCGGTTGAATTTATTTTATCGCGTAGTGTTTAATTTTCCATAACTCCTAAGATATTCCATCAAGTGGACTGTCAGCCTGCCTGTCACCCTTTATAACATAAAAAATATATAGAAGAACATAGAAACAAGATGTCTTCCCTAACAAGAACGTAGAGATAATAAGAATCATGTTAATTTACGTATTCTTAATTATTAATCAATACAGTATTTTTTATTAAATTCATTAGCCTTATCATTATATTGCAATCTTAATATTATGTACTTTCCCAGAAATGCCCCAGTTTTTTTTATAAAAAAAATATATTATAACCTATACTTAAGACTAAACACACTTACCACTCATTAGTCCTTTCATCGTAGCACTCCACGTGGTAAATGGTGGTCACGCCATTGAAACCGCCGATGGCAAATATCATGTCGTCGATGACTTCTATGGCAAAGTTGCTTCTAGGGTTGTACATGTCTGGCACCGGTGCCCAAGAGTTCGTCGCTGGATCATACACTTCTCCGCTACACATTCTTGATATGCCATTAAAACCGCCTATCACATAGATCTAAAATAATAAGTAAAAACTTCATTTATATATGCATATTTTTAAGGCCTGTCGGTCTACTTAATGAAGGATGAGTAACTTCAGTAACTTTAAACTTACCAACTTATAAGTAACTTATCAACCTTAGCAGAATAAGGGATTAGGAGGAATTTTAGAGAATGGGCTATGACATCTCTTACTCACATACCGAAACACAACAGCATACACATGGTGTTACTTCACGGTTGCCTTTTGTAAGGGGATGGTTACTGCCGCCAGACGGGCTGCCCAAATGACTGTGAAACGCAATGTACCTACGCAACACAATGTTCTGCCACTAATAAAATTGTTATACTTATTACTTAGTTATAATTAAGTATTGTGTAAAGAAAGTGCTACGAGAAAAACAGTAGGTAGTTCCCTTTTGTCGTATGCTTATAGGTAGGTATGTTTGTCCTGCCGCCCACTTTCTATTTTACTTTTGATAGTAAACATTTTCAGGGTTACTAATTACTAATTACTCTGCAATCTCCTGATCTCCTGGTGATGTAAAGAATTGAAGCCAATAAAAGATAAGCCCATTAATGACATAAATAGGTGTGTTCATAATTGCTTATTCATCAAGACCTGTATAGAGTATTTCCTACAGTAATAACAATGGTTTCCGTTATCTATGATATTTCCTGTTCACGTACAATTATATGTGGCAAGTAGTAAGTAAAGTAAAAAAAGTGTGTGCTCCGACGCACGACTGCAGTATACTCCTTTAAACGTATAAAATTAAATGTACATACAAAATTTTCATCATGTCAATAGATGTCACGTGTTACAACAAAAGTTATGTTAGTTACGTTCGGTATACAGAGATGTCACTACGTTTTATAAGTTCAAATAGTTCATTTTTTCGACGACAACGCCGGCAGGTTATAACGCGCTATCGTTTCGTTCCTCGACGCGGACTATAGTTTTCATACAAGATTTCTACGTTTGTTTTTTATAAGTCTAGAGAAACCCTCTGGTGTTGCTTGTTATACTGCAATAGAATTAGGGAACATAAATACATGCGTCAGCTGTTGCACAGATGTAAAAATGACAGATAACGTAACGCTTTTAGTTAACGCTTGTATTAATTTTACTCCTCATAAAATTTCCATACCGAGGGCCTTATATGAAAATCGATTCTTAAGGAGTAAAGTCCAGAAATATTTATTATTTAATATACGTACCTATTAAAATATATGTAGTTAATCGTAAAGATGTTTAAGAGAACATTTTAGCATTACAAAATCCGCCGGGTTATGTCAATGCAATGATTTTCATTTGTTTACGCTACGGATTTCTTCAATTCCGATTCGATTTCGTAGACAGCCTTCGTCATAGCTCATTAAGCGACGTTCAGCTTTCTTACAAGATACATAGATTCCACGTTTCAGTGCCATATATCATTAGTTGCAACACACTCTCGACAAAACCTTTTTGGAGGCACTGAGTAATTTTGGACGAAAGACGATCGAAATGGATGAAATTATAAAATGGTAATAAATATGTTAATAATGTTTTTCTTATTAAAAGGCTTACAAACTCCCAGGGCGCGAGTTCAAGTTGCATTTGTACGGTGTTTTTACCTGTGAAAAGCGACAGTCAGAAATGTACCAAACTCAATGTACCTAGATACCTTATTATGATAAGCGATACAGGAAACTCCGGAGCGACGAGAGCGCATCGGTGCCAAATTCGTCCACTGGTTAGTATCCGGATCGTATACCTCGACACTGTTCATGCACTCTTGACCATTGAACCCTCCAGTTATGTAGATCTTAGCTGACATGAAAATGCTATTTTTTTTAAATTCTACTTTAAACATAAAACTCTAACATTTGAAAATATCAGATATGTAGTTCATCTAACGTTATCATTTTAATTTAATAAAAGGCTAAAAATTTATTCATTCTGGAGGGAAACCAGAGTTAAATCAATCCAATTAAGAATTTTCATAAAATAAATTGAAATGGTTAAGAAATACTTATCATATTAACATAAAATCATAAAAAACATGAAGTTTAATTATGTCATGAATTGTAGTCTTGACCCGGAGTGCAAAGAACATGATTGAATATTTTGAAAAGAGAATGTTACAGATTTTAAATTTATAGTCAAGATTTTAAATCCGAAAAGCCTTTCTTTCAATATGACGCGTGATTAGTGTTGTAGGACAACCCAAACATTATCACCGTAACTGACTTCAGCCAGAGGGCTCCTGGTACTCCTGGTATCCAAACAACAATATTATTAACTACTCTATAATTACTAAAACTCATGTAATCTCACTATCAAGTGCAGCAGCGCTCGCATCTGATCTCTGAGCGTTCATTGGAGCGACGAGAGACCATTGGTTAGTGCGATGATTGAACCTCTCGGCCGTATTCTGTCTATGATGACCGTCATAGCCTCCCATAGCATATATCGTTTCACCCAAAACTGCTACTGAGACGTAACACCGACGGGCATTCATTGGAGCGACCTTGAACAATAATTTTTTTTTTCGATTTCACCTCACGTTGACTCCATTTATGAAGTGGAACTCACCTCACGCCATGTCTTTGTGACCGCATCAAAACACCGGCAAGAATTAAAGTAATCCATTCCATCGAATCCGCCGATTACATATATGGAATATCCGAGAACAGCGGTACCGTGGTAGGCGCGAGGACCGGCTGGATCAACTTCTTCTACCTATTTTAAACAAATTAAAAAGCAACTATCTTATGCCCGCGACTATGTCCATGTATATTTATCTTATATATAAAAATGAATCCTCATTTTCCTTGGTCACGGCATCACGCGTGAACGGGTAGACCGATTTTAATTCGGTTTTCACTAATGGAAAGAGGGATAAACGGGGTATGTTCATATATATAAAAACTGCACGCCGGGCATATTTATAGAATACGTGTTATGTTACCGGAAATGTGTGAAACCTAGGAATTGTATATAATTTCCAGCTTAATTAGGAAATCTGTAAAAATTCTTCAATACGCACATTTCGGCAGTATTTTTGTCAAAACCAGTATTCCGCTCCGCTCGCATTTAATTTCACAAAGATTCCAGAACCTAACCTAACTTTTTAACATACAAATAAGTTTTGTAACACATTTTGTAAATGGCACTGAAATGGCTTAGCAATGAATCGGCGGCGATGAATCGTTCCATCCCGCCCCGCTGTACTCACTGACCATATCACAAATGTAATAAATGTCCAATGTTATTTAGGAAATTAATAGATTTCCTAGAAAAGTGGATATTAAAAAATATATCACTCATTTCCAATCTATTTTAAGAATTGTACACATTTACTAGGAATTGTGTATAATGACGGATTACTTACTTTTCCGTTAACATAGGTATATACTATTTTCAACACTATTTTACTGTAGTTTGATAAAACTGTATACACCAGTTTGAAGATTAGCAGTTATTCTGATAAGCACAATGTATACGTATTTTTTCGCTCAATTTCCGCAGTATCTACAGCGATAATAGTTCCAAAATCCTACTCACACAAGAGATCGCTATGAGTTTTAGCAATATCCAGCCTGACGAATCGACATCGTCTTCTTGGATTTAGTTTAATCGTATTTAGTTTGAGCCACTAAAGTCTCATTTACCTTTATCCAGCGATCGGCTCTGGTGTCATAGGTCTCAATAAACGCTGTTGGTGAACCACCACTCCAACCTCCAATAGCGAAAAGGACCTATAAAATTAGAGCTCTACAATTTTCTCCAAAGGACGCTTGAAAGATAATCAGTAATGGTAATACCAATAATTACTTCGTGTGGGACTCTTGGACGGGCAATCTCTGGAGTAGCTACTTCGCCGTCACGTTGCGCAATCATTTCCAAATCGTATAGAAACTTCAAGGTTTCGATAATGATTGGTCTTGAGCCTTCATTTCCAGTAACGTAAGGGTGATCTTTCACGTTTTCCAGAAAAAACTATAACAAGAATATCAGTTAACACAAGGTGGAATAATACTTACAAATATTGCAGACTTATTAAAGCCCAGCAGAGACGTAGCTGAAATATCTAATAACTTTTAGCAATTTAACTTTAATTTTTAAGCAATTCTTGTAAGTATATCTATGTATATACTTCTAAAATTCTACATAACCTATATATTCAAATTTTGGCTTTAAATTTGTGTATATGTGTATATGGATATTCGCTGGATTTTCTTTTTTTTGCTGATTGATCTCCTACATCACAAGCTTAGCTTAGTGTAGGGGTCAAAATTCAAGTTACCAATTGTAAACTAGTGTATCAAGCTAATAAATCATTATTATTATTTATTATTATTATTAAAAAATAGTTTGTCATGACTGACTAACAACGCACAACCAAAACGACTACTAAGTCTAGAAAGCTAAAGCTTTATTTTATAACATAGGCATCTGCTAGGAAAGAATTTTTGAAAATTTCAACTCACTGCCAAACCGGGGCCGGGGGCGGGTCGCCAGTACCTTATAAATTTATTTCGCGTGTTTTGGAAACGGCTCTAACGGTTTAGATAAAATTTCGTATTTCGTATTTCGTATTTCTTTATAAATCTACTTATATAGTGTATTTCTTGTAAAAAATGCAATTTTACACAAAAACGTTTTTAATAACTATTTATTAGAGCGCTATTCTTTTTTGTGGTCAAAAGTTTGTGAGATGGCGTATCGGCCGGCGGCGTAAAAAAGAATCCGAGCGTGGTTCAGCGTTCAGTCGCCCAAGTACTATTTATTAATATGTATTATAGCAATGCATATTACGAATGAGTCCGCAACTTCGTACGCGTGGTATTAGGTATAGCGCATAACGTTTTTGTTTGTAAATTGATTGGAATGAAACAAACACTAAATTTTACGGGAAGCTTGCTACAATACGTCAGTGAAAACCGCATTCAAATTATTTAAACCGTTTCTGAGATTAGCGTGCACAAACGCAGGGCAATGACAAAAATTCTAAAAACAATTTTTTTGACCTCGGTAACATAAGTACAACGTGTACGAATTGTTTTTTTTTTTTTTGGAAAAATATTTAATGTACAGACACGACTCGTTTACGATTTTATAGAATAGATATTTTTTATACTCAGTATTTTTTGAGTAACTACTTAGTACTTTTTGAATGACCTAAACTAAAAAAGACACTGTCAGTGTTGTGAAGGCAAATATATATTTTGGCAAAGTGGTCGCCCATTAATGGTCGAAATTCAACCATAAACTAAAAAATATACTTAGCACACGTAGTGTCAAAAGTATGTGTGTGTGTCAAACACGCGATAGTATATGTAATATTTATTTTAATTAATTTAATGTATTTATAATGCATATTATATAAGAATATCAGCTTTCTCCAGTCCTTCTCCATATAAACTTTAAGTGTACCAAATATCACACTCCTCCGTCCGCTCAATTTTTTTAAAAAGGAATCCAAAGAATTTAATATAGTATAGATTACAACCTCATCTGTGCTTGGCTTAATATAGACCACACGGATAAATTCTCACTTGCGTGTCAAGCAATCCGAGCCGTATACTGCCCATTAGTTTAACTGTATGTTGCCAACGAGAGTCTGGATTAAAATTGACCCAACGCAGCACTGCTTCCCACACTACTTCTTCACTTTTTACGTTCAGCTCGTCTTCAAGTATAATGGAATTTAACTCCTCCAGTGGCAAATGCAGAAACTCATCGCTCTGTGTTGCCACGGTCACAAAATAACGCAATAAGTATCGTCGGGCATCTGCTTCCAATTTGTAGCAAAAAACACGTCTAAAATGTAATAACTTATTAGTATAAAAATAAGGTATATATCTCATTATAATAGGGTTGCCAAACCACAATTTCAAAAAAAAACTAGGATTGGCAGTTGGAAAAATCAGGAAAATGAGTTGTAAAAACAGGAACAGTAATAGAATAGCTATATTTCAATTAATGTCTATGTAGAAAAAATAAATTAAATGAAATTCAAGTAATAAAATATTATTTTTTTTAATAAAAGAATTAAAATAATTAATATGAGTTGAAAACAAGTTATTAAAATATAAAACAAATGCTATATAGTTTGTAACAAATTCTTTAACCTAAGGTACTATCTAATCAATTTTAATATTACCTATAAGTAATTTTATTTATTTTTGGTAATAATCATAAAATTGATCACACTTCATATGTGTCTATGTTAGTCTTTGCCAAAAGTGGCGAGCGAATTTTAACATGACCCTTTTCAGTGCACTTTAAAAACCCAGGACGATGCTTAAAAACTATCCAGGACTTCCCAGGACATTACAAAAATCAGGACATGTCCTGAGAAAACGTCCTGCAAATCTACATTATCCCATTGTCTGCTCTAGAGAATTTCTTCTTAAAACGTTTACATGTATAACACATTCCATTTTCCTATCCCCTCCTGGGGCCCTAGCCAAGATGCAAACTATTGCAAACGCTTCCTTTGCGTACTTACGAAACGAAAGAAATAAAGCCCGGTGATTGGTTGTTGAAATTATAACTGTTACAATAACCAATCACCGGGCTTTATTTCTTTCGTTTCGTAAGTACGCAAAGGAAGCGTTTGCAATAGTTTGCATCTTGGCTAGGGCCCTTAATCCCTTATCCATCCTACTGTAGTCGGCAGCGCACTTGCCGCAGCTTTGGCGTTGCTTGTGTTATAGGCGACGGTAGCCTCCTACCATCAAGTAGACCGTCAGCCTGTCTGCCGATCTCAACATTAAAATAAAAGTTTATAAATAATGTTAAGAAGCTCATTTTCAGAACCCTTACACTTAATTCTAATTGCAGCACCTGTGATGTAGCTTGTGTTATAGACGACGGTAGCCACACCTACCATCAAGTGGACCGTCAGCCTGTCTGAAGATCTCTACATAAAAAAAAACTGATGTATTTCATGCCTAATTAAATTTATTAATTTAACCTTAATTTAAATTGGTTAAACCTGGATAAACTTTAATAAAATTAGACGTTTAATGTAGATTAGAATTTCCTCTTAATTGATCCGCAATAGTGCGAAGCTTTGTTAATTGTTAATTAATTTAAAATAAAACGCATTTTTTTTCTGCAATCTGTACAGAAAAAAACTGGCGAGTTTACACATGTTTTTTTTGTGGCGAATTTACAATAAGCCATTATTTCAGTTTTAAATATATATTAAACCATTTCTTTTGGCGAGAACTGGTATAATAGACCGGGAGATGGTGACAGATTTTGGAAAGCATAGACTGTAAGAAATGACTT
This sequence comes from Bembecia ichneumoniformis, assembly GCA_910589475.2. Lineage (NCBI taxonomy): Eukaryota > Metazoa > Arthropoda > Insecta > Lepidoptera > Sesiidae > Bembecia > Bembecia ichneumoniformis. Next base: position 14,039,222 of record OU342526.1, on the reverse strand, counting down.
TCCAAAATCTGTCACCATCTCCCAGTCTATAATGTAATAATGCAGTTGATACAGATTGATCAAGAAATTATTCAAAAAATAGGTTTACACGACAATATTGAATTCAGTAATTCAGGAATGTTATTCAAATATAAATATAGTCCTTGCATTTGACGAGCGCGCGGGAGCTTAGTTGTGTTGACGTTTTTTTTGTGTGTTAGTGTTAGTGCGTGCGAGGGATAGCGCGGACGGTTAGCATAAAAATATTGAAAAAAATAAAAATAAAGTAAACATTGTATTTTAAAATAAACATTTTATTTATTTTTTAAATAAATTTAAAAAGAACATCATGGCCATAATAACTGCGTATGACGTTGCACCACAATAGCGTGTCATTAGAAAAATAAGATTTTGTGTTTTAATTAATCTTCATTCGCAATATTTCATTGCACTATGTATATTGCAATGTCTATCTTTACTGTAGCCTTGTAGAGACGTGCTTTCATCTTAAAGTAACTTCTTATAAAATACAGCTAAGCTTGTCTTTGGATGAAAGCGTGTCTCTCTTCTGTTATTTCAACTGTAACACTGTTTCATTTAGACGTGCTGTGTGCACATGTTTTGGGTTGCTGTCTAGTACATCTTAATGAATAATTCTTTTTACAATTAATCTTCAACGACAGAGTCCTGTTTTGTGTACCTCATATATAAATAAAATAAAAATTATACACCAAAACGTATACAAAAAAGACGTCAACACAACAACTCGTGAAACTCGTGAATTGCAAGGACTATGCTTAATATGTATAAATAAAACAAATAACAAACATCAAAAAGTTTCACCTGGCGAACGTCATAATACCGAGACAATTTTTTGGATTCAGCGAAGCCCTCAGATGGTCACAACAGAGCTGCAAGACACCGAGAAAGGCGAGATAGTCGGCGGTCATGAGAAGTTCGTGGACGTTTGAATCGGTGACCTCGATCCGACGAAGATACGCATACTCTATCAACAAGAGAAGAATTTCCGAGCGCACGCCTGATATTAACACATCGCTTTGTTCGCGGTTGTGGAGCGTGGTCGTGAATAGCGCCCTGTAAAGTGAAAACAAAATGGGTTTTCATTACCGCATGACATGTATTTAGCTCTGCATTACTATGTTCAATTAAAAAGTATATATTTATATTTCAAATTGATCTGTTAAATTGACTATGTTAAACTAATCTCACTGTGATTGAATCAACTCACGCGGAGTACGCTTTGTCAATATTTGTAAAAAAGTTGTGAATATGCCGATCTGCACAATGTACCTACATTGCTTCGCCGTAAAAACCTGTACAGCTTCTCTTATGGGGTAGTTTGATATTTTCAAAGAGTATTCTTTGATTTAAGTGAGTACTCGTATTTCAATTAAAAAGCAATTATCGTCAATTATATAAAAGTTCAATTCGAAATCAACGTTCTTATTATTCTACTAGCTGAGCCCGCAACTTCGTACGCGTAGTATTCGGAATAACGCGTAACTTTTTTGTTTGTAAATAGATTGGAATGAAACAAGCGCTAAATGTTACGGGAAGCTTGCAACACATCAGTGAAAACCGCATTCAAATCTATTAAGCCGTTTCTGATATTAGCGTGCACGACAGCACAGACAAACAGACAAAAATTCTAGAAACTATTTTTTGGACCTCCTTATATTTATTATACAGACACAGCTCGTTTACGATTTTATTATATGTATAGAATAGATCTATGATGAAACACTTAATTAAGTGTCCACTCAAATTTTAAATAACTTTATTCAAATTTTCACCAAACCAGTATTGTGTAAATTAATCAAATCAGTATTGGTATTGTGTAGAATTTGAAACAAACCATTTCAAATCATTTTCTAAGAAACTGTTAAGCAAGCGTACAAATAAGAGTCTATATTCGCCTACATGTGTGATGATGACTAATTAGTGACAAAAAATGATAGTGTTCTCACAGGAAATAGGGACTGCAGGCAGAGAGTATGGCGCGATGGACAGGGAAGGCGGCGCCGTCATCCGCGCGGACTACCGCGTCACACAGCAGCCGGCACTCCCTCAGGCGGTGCAGTGCCTGCATGGCCGCAACCGACATGCACCGCCCTGTCTCGCGACCCACCGTCTACCACAATTCACAATTCCATTACTACCTACCACTATAAGTACCTAATCTATCCTCGCGCCTCGCAGTCGGTTTAATACAAATCGTATATTTGTTTAGTGCGCGGCGGATTCCGTTTCCGCGATAACCGTAACTCAGGACACTCATTTAGTGGTTTTGAAGAAGCCCTTTGACTTAAGGGTTCCGGTTTCGAAACCTGGTCTACAAAAAGACAAAAATTTGTAAGCTTTGCAAAGGTACTCAGATTGTGCTAATTTGGTCTCAAACGGGTCCAAATGGTATGCTGGGCACTGATTCATTGAAATTTTTGGAGTTTACTCCTTAAGAATCGATTTTCACGAGAGGCCCCCGGTATGGAAATTTTATGAGGAGTAAAATTAATACAAGCTAAAAAGCGTTACGTTATCTGTCACTTTGACATCTATGCGACAGCTGACTCGTGTATTTATGTTCCTTAATTCTTTTGTAATAGATCAGAGCAACATCAGAGGATTTCTCTGGGCTTATAAAAGCAAACGTCGAAATCTTGTATGAAAAGTATAGGCGTTGAGGAACGAGACGATAGCGCGTTATAACCTGCCGGCGCAGCAACATCTGTCGTCGAAAAAATAAACTATTTGAACTTATAAAACGTAGTGACATCTGTGTATACCGAACGTAACTAATATAACTTTTGTTGGAACACGTGCATCAGAGTATGCAGAATGTAACTAAATAATATAAAGTAATTTGGTATCCTCTCTTATAATTAATTTTAAAAAAAATTCACCGTTTTACCAGGAAGTAAGTATTCCGGTATAGGAAGAATACTTTCTTCCCGATATACTTTGATTTGACAGCTGTTCAGCTCATCCATTACACTTCTCTTTATTTTTATCCGTGGAGGCCTACCCATTAACAAAATCTTTGTAAGACATGTTTGGTAAAACAATAACAGTATTGTTTTTATGTGCAAATAACAAACAGTCTAAACAAACGATACTTAATATAACAATAATAAACAATAATAAACAATTATATCATGTGATTCCAAGGAAACCTTGCGTTTTCGTGTCGGAAAATATTGAAAAATAGCACTTCTTTTGAAAGTTTTCTAAGAACTTTGATATTGTGACTTTAATAGTGTAAGAGAGCCCTTGAAACTGTTTTTTGGTGTTGAGATCGTTACCAGGGATCCTCTGCCGATACAGTACTTACTGTGTTATTCGGGTCGTTTTCCATTTCAGTTTGTCTAAGTTAAAGTCATTATAACAATATTGTAACTCATTAAAAATCGTAATGCAATAACAGGACACGTCGCGACACAATCGAGATTTAACTGTATAAATTTATAAAAAATAATCGTAATAAAAAATATCTCAAAAATGGCAAATTCAAGTCATTTGATAAAACATTTTAGGTTACCAAAAAACTGATACAAAATTGACAAGCATGTCACACCTTTTTTTTCCAGTTGACATAATAGTATAACAGTATTTTCATTTTGAGCGGTTGCTTAGCTGAACTCATATTATTTTTTGTCTTTTTAATTTTAAATATAAGGCTTCTTTTACCTTTGCATACGCATTACTTTGAAGTCAAATACCTAATTATTTTTGTAGAGTTCGTTATTTATGTTCCGATGAAAAAATCGGAAATTTTATATGTTTATATAGGTTAATACTAGCTTTTGCCGCGACTTCGTACGCGCTTTATTTCTTAGAAAAAAAAATTTATTAATATTTATTGCTCATTATATTTTCTTTCTTCAGGCGTTGATTTTTTTAATTTTAGATGATCTTTCGGGAACAGACGTCTTTTTTGGACGAAAGGTGTCCTATGTCAATTTCTGTATCCCTGACAACGTGTATGCTAACTTTCATTATGGTTGGTTAACTGTGGTTAAGGCGTAAATAAAAAAAAACGGTTTTAGGAATTCTTATCTGTTTGTCTGTATGTCTAGTTGTCCGTTTGTCTGTGTGTTTGTGCACGCTAATCTCAGAAACAGCTTAACCGATTTGGATGCGGTTTTCATTGGTTTATTAAAGCAAGCTTCCCGTAACATTTAGTGTTAGTTTCATTCCAAACGGTTTACAAACAAAAAAGTTACGCGCTATATCGATACCACGTCAAATCAAATCAAATACTTACTTTATTTGCATTAAACATTACCAGGCAGATGTCAATGTAATAATTAATGGTAAGTTTACATGTTTAACCGTTGTCGGTATGCAAAATAATGTAAATAAATCGTCTACGAAGTTGCGGACTCAGCAAGTATACAATATAAAATATGTATGTATAAATGTGAACGATTTTACAAAAATATTCTTGGGTATCGTTGGAGAGAATATATTAAGGTGTAATCAAAATCAAGCTGTTGGAAAGGTTATTATAGACTCGCTGATTATTTAAGCCACAATGAAACGAGTGATATTTATATGTAACTAGCGACCCGCCCCCGGCTTCACCCGGGGTGCACTTTTTATATATATGAACATTCCCCGTTTATTCCATTAGTGAAAACCGAATTAAAATCGGTTTACCCGTTCACGCGTGATGCCGTGACCGAGGGAAATGGGAATTCATTTTTATATATAGAGATATCATCATCCTCAACGATCCTCGGACCTCTCGACATGATAGGCTGCGCCTTTCCCACTACGCCACCGACGCCCTTATTTATGTATGCTCATATGTATGTATGAATACAATAAATATCTATGTAATGTTTGATGTAAGCGACTCTTAACGTCAGGTGCTACTTAATTCAAACACATTTCCAATAACCACCTGCAGTTGTTTCGTTAAGAACAAAGTATATGTCAAGTTAGTTGCACAACTAGTTGGTCAGTTTAGTTGGTTGGAATGGAAAGACCGATTGTTATAGCTACTGGAAAGGATCCTAAAAACTGGAAATATACTTAAGGTTTGCTTTAAAATAAAACAATCGAAACCCATGTAGAAGTTTATATTTAATTTTTACATTTTATCTTATAATTACGAGCGAGACATTTCATTCGCGTGTTTCCGATAGGATTGCGATATCTAGGTACCTACCTTTTACTTTAGCGTCAGTTCAAATAAACATTTCAACTTACACCTAGCGCCATCTATCATACATTCATTTAACAGCTTCTATATTCACACATAATTTAAGAATCTGTATACACACTATACAAGTTAATTAAAAACAAAACAAACGGTCATCATTAACACACACAGTTTCCAAATTGCAATTAATCGAAACTCGTTTTTCCTTTATCCCGAACAATTTAGAAAATGGTAGCAAAAATCACGGAATTGGACGATTCATCGCCGCCGATTCACCGCCGACCATTTCATCGCCGTTCGTTGTGGTCTATTGTTTATCATGCGCAGTGTTGTAGAAATCCAAAAAGATTAAATATATAGAATATACAGAGAGGGCATTGGGAAAATTTCCTAAAAAATATTGATCCTGATCGCCGTAATCAGGATGGCCTTGGCGTAGCTATAACCTTGTAAAGTTGGCGATTTTGTACCACGTGGGTCTAAATGTCACGTCACGGTTTCTTTCTTCTTGCCCGATCTATACCGTTGAAAGTCTTTGTAGAAAGCAAAAGAATTACTACCAGATGTTTATCGTCAGAAAAGACATAGATTTTCATAAAATGTGATGTAGGTATTTATTTTAGTTTTATGTTAGTAAATTACATATTTAAGTAATTGAATTATAATTAATCTGATTTCGGAACAAACTGAATAGGTACTGGTTTCGACAAAAAGACTGTCTCTTGCAAAATGTCTTATTTGTACTGAAAACAAAGTTAGGTTAGGTTCTGGAATATTTATGAAATTAAATGTGAGCGGAGCGAGACTGTCTAATACCAAATGTGTTACAAGACTTATTGTACTATAAACGTGTGTGACATTGATTTTTTAAGTGATGCTGATGTTGATATTTCTAAGGCGATAAAATGGCCGGCGTCGAATCAGCGAGCGATGAAATGGCGGCGTTGAAAGAGCGGCGATGAATCGGCGGCCGTGAATTGTCCTAGACCCTAAAAATCAAACAGTCCTTTTGGAAGATCTACGATCTATTTAACTGTGCTATAATCGAGACGTAAGACATAAGATCAGTTTAAGTAATAACAATGTCGAGTCACTAGATATTCTATGAGATTAAAATAATTATTCCTTGAATTGAGCAATGATATAACGAGAACTTTCCAGACGACGACAACAGTTAAGCCATTAGAATCATCGAAGTAAAAACGCACAATATGGATATTAAGTATATTATTTCTCGCTGAATAAATTAATGCTGATTAAATTAAACTTTATGTCGATTAAGAACTCTTTCTTTAATCACTATTTAATTTTTCGTATTTGCAAACGTTAATTTTTTTCTTTTTCCTAAGCATAATATTAATTTTTCAGTTGTTTTTAATCAAATTATTTTATTTTTATTTTTCAGTTTTGTTAACAATGGACACATTATTGTTTGTTTTTAATTTAATTTCAATACATTTCATTCGTTCAACCTATCTGTTACCATCTTAAAAGTACCTATAATATAATAGTTACTCATTCAATTCTAGAGTCTCTACAGTTCACTTTTCGGTCCCTAGTGTAGCTAGTATACCCTAGGTGTATTCTTTAACAAATTAGAATTCATGAACTGAGCCTTTTATTTTCAATTCCATCAAACGCAAGAAAAGACATGTTAATAATTTATTTTATTTTATTTTAAATATGAATCGGTTAATTAAAAATACATTTTCAAATACATATTATATACATATAAGAGATAGAAATAGACTCACATTTCTTATTCTCAATTGAGTTAATGCTAATTTAAATTAACTAATTGAGAGGCCTGCAGACCTCTTTCGCGTCAATACCGTCCGCTCTCAGTCTTGACAGCAGTGATCTGTACACTACAGGCGAGAAGGGTAGCACTACTCCGCGCTCCTGGATTTCACCTGAAATATATGTGTTTATTTATGGACTCTTTAGAACAGAATGTCACTTTGTTTCTTTGTGTTTTCTTTGTCCTTTTCTATGTTGTTTTGAAGTAGGTATTGAGCAAATCAATATTGTGCTGTTGTGTTTCGGTATGTGAATAAAGGATGCCGGAGCCCAATCCCCTATCCCTTCCTAATCCCTTATTTTTAATCCTACTAAATATAAGAAAACTAGACTTCACCTGTATCGCGTTAGGACGTATTAAACATGAAAACTATATTTATCTTTATTTATATTAAGTACATTAAGTAGTACTAAATAAAACTTTTTACTTCTTATCACAAAGTTTTGATAGTAAAAACAATTCAACACTAAAATCAGCATGGGTTGGGGAAAAAGTTTCTTCGTATTTTATATGAAAACTCAAGACATTTTTTTTTTCAAAGTTTATTTAAATTCTACAGTTAATTCAATTGAAGTGGTCATCGGACTTACCATCGAGTACCATTTTAGCAGCAATAGCAGTGGGTAGCCCCACTGTCCGCGCCATAGCAGAGTGAGCGTATGGTTCACCTCGGACTGTCATCGTCACCTCCCGTCTCTCTCTTCGTCCGTCACTCCACGTTACGCCTACTTCGTGTCTCAGAACTACTAGATCCAACTCATCTTTTTCTGCAAATGGACATCTCTAATTGAATTTCCAAAATAATACACAGAGCTTATAAAACTTGAATAAATTAAAGTCTTGAGAGCTTGGAGCTTTTACTAAAGTTCTCCAGGAACTGACATTGTAAGTGACGTCAAACTGTATAGAATTCACACCAAGAATTGATGAAACTCATAAGTACGCATATTACGAATTTATGTTGAAGTTGTGTGAGCCACACCGGACTCGAGGACCCACCGCTATTAAGTGGATTTACGAGAAATTTTCTTATGATACCCAAAAATTCGTTTTAAATACTATGCTAAGTATTCCTCGCGTCGGTCTAGCACTTCTTTTTTCTAGAATACAATGTTTTGACCATAGTTCAAGGGTTACGATTAAGAGAATATTCAAAAAAAGATTTATAATAACGTTTACCTAATTGAAGTCGCTTGCTGAGATAATGACTGATGGTATCGAGTGGTGTTCCGCACTTCACGACGGCATCTTCACTCAAAAATCCTAGTGATTCTATCGCCTGAGTACCAACTCCTCCGACGCGTTCCGCTAAACGTGTTTTCAGATTCTCATAGAAAATTGACGAATCCGTCAAGCCGAGCAACTCACAAGCGAACTGACGCTACAATAAAGAGAATAAGATTACGTTAATGTATATCATCTTAAGATCTCAATGTTGGAAAAAAACGTATCTTCAAAATTATCTACCCATGTAATTTCAGGTCCATCCGGATGGAGAGACGGGTGAGAGTTTGGATCTACTAAACCGAAGAGCTGCATTGCTTTCATAGTATCTGCAAAACCTATAAAAAATACAAAATAATATTTAGTAATATAAAAAATTTTGCGTTTAAAATATTGTGTATTGAAACCACTCATCATCATCATCATCATCTCAGCTGTAGGATGTCCACTGCTGGAAACAGGCCTCCCCCCTAATTCTCCAAAAGGACTGATCAGGAGCAGCCTGGATCCACCCTCAACCCACGGCCCTTATCAGGTCCTCCGTCCACCTTGTGGGTGGACATCCAAAGCTGCGCTTGTCGGTTTGTGGCCTCCACTCGAGAATCTTCCGGCCCCAGCGGCCGTTGGCTCTCCGTACTGTGTCCTGTCCACTGCCATTTCAACTTACTATCCGCCGGGTTATGCCTGTAACTTTCGTTCGTCTACGGATCTCCTCATTCTTGATTCGATCTCGCACTGTAACTCCGAGCATACCCTCTCCTTAGTTCGTTGCGTTTTGTTACGAGGCTCAGCGAAACCAAGTTTCAGCACCATATGTCATCACTGGCAACACTGGCACTGAAATCACTACCAAAAAAATATAAGTATTCCTATGGGTACGCTAGTACTATTGTTTATTCTGTGCTATGGGTTCTAAGGTAAGATTTATCTATTACTAGCGACCCGCCCCCGGCTTCGCCCGGCGTGCAATTTTTATACATATATATCAACATTCCCCGTTTATCACTCTTTCCATTAGCGAAAACCGAATTAAAATCGGTCAACCAGTACACGCGTGATGCCGTGACCAAGGGAAATAGGGATTCATTTTTATATATAAGATTTGATAAGTTAGATCAAATTGTATTGTCACCTTTATATCTAATAGTTCCTCTAAAAATAGTGTGAGCGTCTTCAATGCCATATAGTTTAGCATACTTGGTGCTGTCTCTGTTTGGAAAACCCTCGAACGCAAATCCTGGTAGGAAATCCAGCTCCCGAGAAACTGACATTAGTTCGCCACCACTTAGCACTTCTACAATCTGTAATGAAGTTAAAATGCAATAAATTTAGTAACTTGTGTCGCGAGTACAAAAACACATAAAGCTAATAGATTTACTGAAAATTCTGAAACAACATAGTACTATTCCGAAAATGCCAATTAATCAATAAATATAATAATAACAATGAGTATGAATTAATTTCACATATAAAGCAAAATTAGAATTAAGTTATAAATTATGTTTAATTTTTTTCTTATAAAATTAAATAAATTATGTTTCTTATATAAATTATGTTATTATTAATTTAAGGAAAACGTCATAAGAAATTATTATTAAACATTTTAAGATTATCAATACATTCCAGATGAGACTAATGATTTTCAAAAAATGTGGAGTCGTATTAAGGAAGCTTTCGATACACGATTTATAATAAATACTTCACACGATATAATTAAATCCTAAAATAACCTCTAACACGGAATTTCAAACAAATTTTGCTCTTATTTTCTGAATGAAATTTTACAAAAAAAAAAAAAAAATACTAAAATATCCATAATTACCTAATGTAATAATACTTTGAGAGCTTTAGAATTTAGATACTATGGATATACATATAATTATAAATAAATCAAAAAAGGTTAAAATTTGTCACAATTAGACGATTCACAACAATAATTGTTTGTGCGTTCTTATTCACACTTGCAACCTATAAGATAGATAACAGATAGACTGTTTAAATGAGTCCGCCCGCCGCCCGCACCTCTATTGCTCCCCTTTGTCGTCATACCCCCGCGCCCCTGTACCGCGCGGGCGAAGACTCATTTAAACGGTCTATCTATTAATGTGATAGCGGGGAGGCCTAGATGGAACGGCCAGACTAATTGCCTAGTATATGCTTTCGAAAAATACAGAATATTTTAATTTAGTTTCACAATTACCATGAAATATCTTATCGCAATAGTTCAGTTGATCAATGGGCATGATGACAGATTTTGAAATTCCCTTCCATAATGTAGATACACGTCTACCATATGCGAAAAAAAAAAAACAATATTTCAGCAAAAAAACTACATTTCAACGCGAATTATTGAATTTTTTTCAAATCTATTTTGAATTACGCGCGAAAACGCTCTTAGGTATCATGGCGTCGCGTCTGATGAAACGTGACGTTACAAGCCGACATCTCATCAAATTGTTCATTCTGTCAAAGCAAAGTCAAGCAACACAATGGCACTTACCTGGGCGTGACGTCATTCGCTCTGATTGGTGTTTCAGTTAACATGGCCGATTGCAGTTATTTACACTTCTATTTTATTGAAAATCTTATTACCTAATCTCAATTTTAATACAAAAAATGAGTAATTTTTTAGATTCCTTTCAACATATATTTTTCTCCAAAAGCATTTATTCTTTGATTCTTTAATACCGTCATCATGCCTACTGCTAAATTTTAAATTTTTAAATTATGTACGGTAGACTTTAAGACAATAATATTTATTAACTAGTACCTAATTAAACAGAGCACTGTACAATGTACATGTGCGTGACTTCTTTGTATTGTGCATAACGATCTAGCTGTCGATGTTTGATTTTATAGTCGGCGCCATCAAATATATTACACGGCTTAACATGAACCAAAATTGCTACAATTACAATTGGTTGGACAACATTTTGTAATGCGATGACAGCGCCGTGCCTGCGGGACTTATTCCCTGGCGCGGACTCCCGATAGATACTTTTTTTAAAGTAAAGGTCTTCAGACAGGCTTAATACAAGTAACACCACAGATAGGGAAATAGACTCGGACATTCCTTACTCCCTCACCGCAACACAACAGCATTGGATTCGGTAGTCATAAAGTGAGCAGCCCACCTGATGACAGTAATCACGCCCTTACAAAAGACCACTGTGAAATAACAGCACGAGGTTGTAGGTATTGCTTGCTTGGCATTGCTTGGCGATTCCTCCATGGCATTGCTTAGGTTAAAAAGCGACGATATAAGTAAAGCCTCCCTGAAAAGCTATTTATAAAAATCTTTAATATTAAAATTATATCTTAGCCTAACAAATATTGATGAAGAATTAGTATAAAATAATACCTGTCCTCTACTGAGATATTTAGCACTGGAAATTGTGTTCAAAAGCACGCCTCGGGGACTCCAAGAGAACTTGTACCTTAAGGCGTTATCACTGAATTCTGGCGCTGGTAGACCTAAAATGCTTTTGGTTATTACATAAAAGTACTTTGAATGTTTTTTTTTGTATTCGAATTAAAATTACAATATTACCGCCGCAAAAAGAGACGAAGGAGTCCACTCGTCCGCCATGATTCTGCACATCATGAATGCATTCTAATGCTAGAAGATGATCAATACCAGGATCTAATCCAACTTCGTTTAATATTGTTACGCCGGCTTCTTTCGCTCTGAAATTAATAAATAGCAAATTATTGAAATGTACACGCTTTTTAGGAATGAAATAGTATTTTTCTATGGTAGTGGTGGCGCTACCAGCATTACGTTTCTTAATCCTAGATTGGGGAGTAGGCAGCCCCTCTGGCGGTAGTAATTATCCTAATAGAGAAGACCACCATGAAATTATAATCATTGTGTCCCTTATACCTAATCCTCTATGCTATCAAAATCGACAAGGTCACCTCTGTAGAGAGACTTTTTGTCGATGGTCTGGGGCGGGTTTCTACAAGCCGTGAATTTTACAAGTACAAAAGAACATACGAGGGGCACACTGAAATGATCGGGAATAAGAGGGAGCTCGCATTATCGTGATGTAAGATGATTCGACGTTTCGGGTTATTTTTTCGGAGTTCGGCTATCATTTCTGGCAAACAAACCGTGATATACCACTCGGCGGTAACCGTTCTGCATTCCTGTAAAGGAATTGTAGCAAAATGCCCTTTTTTCGAGACAAACGTAGCGACCATTTTCTTTGACACGCTGCGGGAGCGAACCACTTTCGTTGGCTTGACCTCATCTTCGAAGACCCAAACTGCTGACTGATGTTTTCTTTCAGGTTCGTATGAATAAATCCATGATTCGTCACCTGAGATGATATTATAAACGGCATTTGACTTCCCTCCGTTGAAGCGTTGCAGAGTATTCCGGCACCAATCTACACGAGCCGCCTTTTGCTCTTCGGACAAATTGTGGGGAACCCAGCGGGAAACTAGCTTTCTTACACACAGCTCATTATGTAATATCGACTGAATTACAGTCATTCCGATACAGCCCGAATCTGCTCGTATGTCACATGACGGTCATCTAATATAATAGTTCGCACAGCTGCGATGTTTTCAGGAGTGACCGCTGTTCTTGGTCGACCTGCAGAAGAAACAGTGCTGAGCGACACACGACCGCGTCGGAACTCGGCATACCAGCGGTATATTGTCGTTTGACTCGGTGCTTCAACATCATAAATCGAAACAAGTTCGCTGAGACATTTATGTATATTGAGATAAGCCGCGACGAAATTGTGATAAATTATGGCACGGAAATGTTCACGCGTGAGCTCCATTTCTGTTAACGACATGTCAACTTTAAACCAACATAGTTTTTGTTTTTAATTTTTTTTTATTGTTTGAATGTCATTTAGATTCTAAGAGGCCAGTATTCAAATTCTAAAAAAGGTTTTATTGTAACTCAATCCGAAATATTCTATTCCCGATCATTTCAGTGTGCCCCTTGTATTCGCTCCCACATACTTAACGATTTAACTCAAAAACGGCCTACTTATATGAGTCATATGTCTACTGTGGTCTTCCCACTTTTATTGCTTTTCTTTTTGAGTTTTCCCATTTCTTTTCCTAACTTTTAAACATACTAAAATCTTACTCACGCTTTATGCAGTTCTTGTACCTCCGGCGTCACATACGACGCAGTGACCATATGAGCTCCAGTACTCAGACAAGCTTTAGCAACTGCTCCATGTAAATCGTACGGCAACAGTGATATAACCAAACGTGCTTTCGACGCCAATGAACGCAGTGCGTTTTCATCGTTTGCCTGTATATATTCGGCGTTGACACCGTAACGTTCCCCTAGAGCGTCAGCCTCTTCTTTGATTTGTGATGCTAAAAGAAATATTTTATTTAAAAAAATCATTAAAATATTATTATTATTATTTCTAGGACCTGGGCCGTAGTCTAAGGGGCGACTACCGCCCGTTGTGAAGTCCCCGAGATGGCCGGCGTACCTCCGCTTTCAGGTACGCCGAGGTTCCGACAGGGAGCGTAGTCCTCCCCGCGCTGAACAGCCGTGACGGGTCGCCGATGTTATGTAACAACGTTCCTGCGACCGCGCCCACCTACGGCCGCCCTAGAAAGTCGTTGGGTTTTAGCCGGTAGGAGTCCGGCATAACCCACAGCGTCCCCTTCGCTGCCGGGTATCCATGATGGATTTCCCAACGTAAAAAAAGGGCACACTGCGTTTCGCAGTCATTTAGGCAGCCCGTCTGGCGTCAGTAAGTAACCATCCCGTTACAGAAGACCACCGTGAAATAACAGCACGTGTGCTGTTGTGTTTCGGTGAGTGAGTAAAGGATGCCAGAGCCTATTTTCCTATCCAATCCCTTATCCTTAATCTTACTGAAGTCGGCAGCGCACTTGCAGCAGCTGTGGCGTTGTTTGTGTTATAGGCGACGGTAGTCATCACCTACCGTCAAGTGGACCGACTTATACTCCTATGTGATTTATTAATGTGTATGTCACTCAGATGCCATGATTTAGAGAACATTTCAATAAATATTCAAAACAATAATTTGTTAAAGAGCTGAACAATATTGTATTTTAACTAATTTAAAATGTTGTAGTTATTGAGTTTTGTCACTTGACAATAATTGTTCAACATCATCATAACATTTACCGCCAATTTTAAATTCTCTAAAACGCCATCTCTAAAACGCAACCACTTCAACTACATCGTTTAAGTAAGTACATACCAACGGTAACAGCAATGTTCTTCCCTCTAGAGAGATACTCGACCACAGGAGCCGACACAAGACCACTGCCGAGAATTACGACAGGAGTTTGTTGATCATTGCCCTCCACCTTATGACGTGATCGACTGTGAAATTTTTACAAAACATTACATCGGCTTATATAAATCTATACTATAATAACACAGTTCAAAATTTCTTCGAGTTTGGACGTCCTTACCTCGGGATGTAGCAGTAGGATTTGATAAATTCCTTTTTGCATTTGGTAGTCCAATTCCTAAGATATTTTAAGCCAAATGTCCTAGTTCAACTATTCAGGAAAATTACCATCACGCTAATTGGGAGCTTAGCAAAAAAAATCAGAATAAACGAAGTTTTAGCGCGGGCGGTAGTTGCGAAGCAGTGGATCTTCCGCCCGACGAAAGAGAAAAGAGAAGGAAAACCCAATTTCTTTTAAATTAAACGCGGGTGAAATCGCTGGTCATAACAGATACAGATAGTTAGGAAATTAACTATCTGTGTACCAAATCTAATATGAATCCGTTCAGTAGTTTTTACAAACTATCGCATTTATAGTATAATCTATATACTAATATTATGAAGAGGTAAAGTTTGTATGTGTGTTTGTAGAAGGTAATCTTCGAAACTACTCATCCGATTTAAAAAAGTCTTTCACCAAGAATAGAATTTCAGGATGGACTTAGACTTTTTCGTGATAATCTAATTTGCAAAGTAAGTAGACGAAAAAACGGTCGAACGAAAAAGTTTCTTTCTCAAGCTACTTTAACGCTGAAAGATGAATGACTAGATGAAATTCTCGAGAAAAATAATTGTAGAACTTGATAATGCCTACAAAATAGTCAGCGATAGCTTATATCTAACTTTTATATTTAAGCCACAAAAATAAAATCGTTAATAAGCGCGTCCACGCAGTGAAACCACAGAGGCAGTGCAGAGCCCATCTCCTTATCCCCTCCTAATCCCTTATCCTTAATCCTACTGTAGTCGGCAGCGCACTTGCAGCACCTGGAATTTGTTTTTCCACTTACGTATTTGCCATTCTCAGTTCGTTTATGTATTCAAATGATGGTGTCAGTTTTCCATTACTCGTTATTATGGCCTGAAAATAGATATAAAGTGTATTATTGTTTTTAAAATTCTAATCTATATATGTTGAGATAAGAGTAATCAGTTATGATTAATAATACATTGCGTTATGTTTGTTATTCTATTTATTTATATTATATTTAAAAAAAAATTATATGTAAGCCGCGAAATTATAGTTAGCATTAAAATATTATTTAAATTACCCCTTGCACAACTGGCGAAAAATTATGGTCTTCAAGAGGTTTCGTTGCATCCGAGTTCATGATATCATCAGAATACGGATAGAGGAGATCTCCAAAGAAATCGGTCGATTCTCTTGGTAACTGTGTTGGCATATTATCAATGGAACATACTAGTACGCCTGGCCCCTTAAAACTGAAACATAATAATTATTTTATATAAGTAAGATTGACAAAGTTATTAAGACTTCTAACATTGGTTTGATCATGAGAAATTCCGGTGATCATTCCTATTTTAAAATTGGAAAGTTCTTAAAACATTTTATGAAATTCTTATACAGAGGTAACAATACGGAATATGCGTCTAATTCAAAAAAAGCTGAAATATTTTTTTTTATCAACATTTTTGATTTACAATTACGTCTATGTAAATATTTTTTAATATTATTTTTATTATTATAAAGTGCAAAAAAATTGCAGGAAATTCAAAATTGAAACCGTCAGTTCGAATGTGACGTCAAAGTCAAATGTCAACAAACGTGTAGATGTTTGTGATTTTAACATTTGATTGTTATTGTAGAGTGTGACGTCACGACAAGCGCGCCAAAAGGGGCGGATGTTTAAAATGCCCGTAGCTGTTACATAATTTAAATTTTTTTTTGTTACTAAATTTCTGCTTTTTGGTGCTGAATATTATTTTACGGTTATATAACGATATAACCTATCTTATGAAAATATTAAAAAAAAATATGCATATTCCCTGTTTTCTTTCAATGTTTGTTTTTATGTAAAGGCACACAGGGGCTACCGTCGCCAAATACAAGCAACATATGACGTTGATGGGATAAAAGATAAGACATAAGGAGGTGATGGGCGCTGATATCACTTACTTGCTTCTCGAACTTCTCGAACGGCTGTACTAACCTTACCGAAGACCACCGTGAAATAAATTCAAATGTGCTGTTGTGTTTCGGTAAGCGAGTAAGGGATGCCAGAGCCCATTACTCTATCCCTTCCTTATCCCTTATCCTTAATCCTACTATGGTCTGCGGCGCACTCGCAGAGTTCTCGAATGGAGGTCACGAATTGGAAAGCGCAGCGTGAGACGCCCTGCGCCCATTTGAACAGACGACCTGAAAGGCTTCGCATGACCGTGCATGGTGGCGAGCTTTGGGAGAGGCCTACATCCACAAATAGAGAGACACAAGCTGATGATAATGATTATCACCCCGTGTCTCTTATTATCAACTTGTGTATTTATTATAGATATATAGAATATAGAAGACATGCCTTTTTATCAACTAATTAATTGAATTGTTTACCTTTTGGTGTCTTTGTTTCTATCAGCATCGTAGAGACAAAAGGGTGTGTCTATGGTAGTACATTCGTTCATAAATTCGATAGAGCCACCCGGGTCGGCCGAGATGTCGCAAATTGCCAGCATTCTAATAAATCACAAGTGAAACAATTTAAATCCTATTATAACTATATATGTTGGTTTACAAATTGTATTAAATTTAATTGCTTTAAGAATACATTTGCAATTATATAAATATTAAAAATAACTAAGTTCTTGCGCAGTTGTATGGTAGACAATATGATCAATGGACAGGTAGATTTGCATTATGTAGGCAAGACCAAAAAATTGATATGAAAAATTATCACAGCAAGTACGTAATTTACAATTAACTCAATAATTGTATCTACTTACAAGCTTTCAAAAGCATCCGATTTGGTTAGACAATTAAAATCCGAATTGATAACAAATAAAACATTTAAGTATTGCTATTTATTTTTTACCTATTTAGGTCCAATTAATGTAATTATTTTCATAACCTTATAAATATCTAACTAAGAGTAAGTAATTGCTTCTGTTTCATATTGTGGACCTATTTTGGGTAAAAGCCCTTTCCCTCTGTTCCTAGAATATCCATCGAGTTATTGCCAGCGATAGCAAAAATTCTGCCCGTCCATAGCTTCTGTGGTGCATCTTTCTCCTGTAGGTCCTAGTCATTTAATTTTCTACACTGTCCACCTAGCCCTGATATAATGAACAACTGTATTCACTGCCATTTAAGATTCTCCATTCCCATTTCCATTATTTAATAATATTTCATAAAACCTGAAAATAAAACCTAAAACTTGACTATAAAACCTCAAATATACACCTACTGATTATACCTACTCATTGTTTTTATATTTTTACAAATTTAAACTTTGAACCCTACAAATCTATCTAAGTTAAAAATTTAAAGGTCTTGCCATTGTTCAATCAATAAGTTACAATCGTCACATTGTAATTTTTTTTTTTTCAAATAATAAACACTGATTTATTACCTATGTGGTAAAGCTGGCGCTCCGATACTTTTAGGCAGCCATGGAGTGTTTGATGGCAGTAGAAGGTGTTTAGCGTCAGGAATGGTGAGCAACTTCGGGCTACCGACCGCCCAATAAATGCAGTTCACTAGAACCGACGTGTAGGGAGCTATCTAAACGAAACATAAGAAATACATTTACTAAAGATTCTTCTTTTATATTTTATTTACTTTTAACTACATTGTATACATGAATAAGAATAATGAGGTACCTTTGATGTGATTTTTTGCTTAACATTTGTGATAAGGATGCCAGTGCTCAAGATAGACTCGCATTACTTTATTACATTGGTACTTTGTGTAGGTATATACCGTGTCCAATAGAATTTGTTATATTCTCTGTAGGTATTTACTGTTACATAAAATATACCTACTATTTTGCTTTTACTTAATTAGTTTTATACTTTTTCATTCAAGTCCTATGCTTTTTCACCAAACTACTAATTCGGGCTTTATTAAAAAAAAATTAAATAAAGGATCTTTCAAAGGATTAGGCCACCAAGCGTTTTTAAACATTTTTGAAGGTTCTACTAATTTTTATTCAACCGCAGAACTAAAAAGAATTTTTGGAGTTTACTCCTTAAGAATCGATTTTTATTTAAGGCCCCCGGTATGGAAATTTATGAGTAAAGTTAATCAAGCGTTAACTAAAAAGCGTTATGTTTTTTTAAGCAGTTCTATCCAAATCCACCGCCACTTCACGTAATTCTATTGTAGTATAACAGATGGCGCGCTTATTTACCCTCTTTTCCTATTGCATTCGTACGTCGGAGCTGACATACGCACTTTTTTCCATATAGGTTCTATTGACTGAACTAAATTAGTAAAATTTGTGCTTTGCAATTTGTTATCCTATTGTAAGGAACTCGTGTCTTACGTACCTTCTGTGCAAATGTTGAAATGTATCTCTCAGGAAATTCTTCATATTCTTGTGCATCATATCCGCCGCCGTTTTTTCGTTCTAAGTGATGTCGGCGGCGTACCTCGCAACCGTATATCTTGTTAGGACCTTAGAAATAAATGTTGCAGATAAATGTTACTAATTGACAAATATTTTTATAGAAAAAATATTAAGTAAGTCAATTATTTTGAATCCGATGTTCAAAGATACTTAAGAGTACAGAATACACCAAGACAGATTCTGATGTAGTTTATTTTTTTATTTTTCAAAAATTTCAAACATAAAAATGTATTAAATATAACATTAAGCTTTATAACAATTATATATATATATAAATTTGATGAGCCCATTGGTCGAGTGGTAAAGATTGCCTTAGCGCACTGTCACGGGTTCCGGAATTGTTTCCTGACGGGGCTAACTTGGAAATGAACGTTTCAAAGTTGGCCCTGTTCTGCCGAATAGTGGCAAGGCACAAGGCCTTTCGCAGATGAGCAGTCCATCTGGCGGCAGTAGAAACCCTTACAGAAGACTACCGTGAAATAACATTATGTGTGCTGTTGTTTTTCGATGAGTAAGTGATTCCAGAGTCCACTTACCTTCCTAATCCCTCACTTATCCTTAATCCCACTATGGTTGGCAGCGCACTTGCACCAACGGTGGCATTTCAACCACCTTCCAACAAGTTGACCATCAGCCTGAACTTGACTTTACTTAAAACTTTACATAAAAAACATATTAGGACTACATCTAAAGTTGTCAAATAACTTACTTCCATGTTCAGCAACCTTTCTAAGCATCTCAGGCGGGACATATTCGTGTGGCAATTCTTGAAACGTTTCTTGACTTCCCTGTTAAAATTTTTGTAGTATTAATGTAAGTTATTTGATTCCAATATGGAATTTAAATTTTTTTTTTTTTTTAATTATCTTTAGAAAAGTAATAAAGTTAAAAATGATACACAATTCAATAAAAACAACATAATTAAAAAGCTATTGAAAATAAAATTAACTTGCAATGTTCACCTACTTGGGAGACGTTTCCTGAACCCGTGAACACAAAAGTGAGTGGCCCGAGTGACTTGGGCATCATACCGAGTGCTACTTCGTATCCTGCGTCTCGGATGGCCTGCCGCGCCATACTAGAGCTGCGGTAGTTGTGTGCTGGACCAATATGCTGAAAAGAAAATTATGAATCACATTTGAGTATTGAATTTGATAATAATAAATGAAATTCATTCATTTATGAAAAAGCTAAAGCATGCAAATACAGGGGTCTAGGCTCCGAATATGATTTTGTCCCATTCGGTGTCGAGACCCTTGGTCCGTGGGGTCCTAGCGCTATAAGGCTTTTTAAGGAAATAGTAAAAAGGTTAGTCGAGATCACAGGAGACCGAAGAGCTGGCAGCTACCTCTGACAAAGAATTAGTCTAGCTATCCAAAGGGGGAACGCTGCCAGTATCTTCGGAACCTTGCCTAAGTTATTGGAAAATTTACAATAGATAGATTATTTAATTACCTTACATATAATGAAATAATAAAATAAACAAAAACAATTGAATTTTAAATTTAAATATAAACAGTAAAGTATTAATTGAGTATTTAATTTGAATTTAATTGTAACCAATTCGCTGAGGTTCGATTCACATAACGCGACCGCTCAAATGTTTAAGTAATTTCATTTAAATTATTTCATATTTTTATTACACATAATATTTCATTCAATTTTTCTTCAAAGTAGAAAAATTTTTCTTCATACACATTTCACATGTTATAATATATTTTTTTATTTCTTTCTTTCCAAACAAACGGTTGCAAAAAAAATAGGGGATAATGTTAGGTCTGACAATGAATTATCTTATACAGTTCTAGTTATAATATACCTATAAATATATAGTTATATAAATCACGTAGGTACAACTTCCTCCAATTTAAATAGGCATACTTTACTTTTATTTCAATAAAATGAGATAGATCTATCTGTTAATTTTATTTTATTATCGTAGATTTGTTAACATCTATTTTAATTCAATAACTGTTTTCCAGCGCTTTCCAATCCAGCAATACTTGTCAACTTCTGAACCTTCACTTATAAAATTTCCATTTCTAAGGCTTTTTGCAGATTCCATAAAATTGAAAACAGCCGTTCGTTAAAGAAATAAAAGTTAAAAATACCATAACACCATTTACATATTATGTCTATTAAGAACAGTGCAAAAATAAATATACACTGCTTACAATGCGAATTTAACATCATATGAACATTTTTAATAGGTGTCTATCTGTACATTAATGCAGCAATTATTAGGTTGGTGCGAAAGGAATTGCGGTTTTTAATTTTTAAATGATCATGATTTTTTTATAAAAACAAAATATTTACCAAAATAACCATTTAGAATCAAAACAACATTGCCAACCGGCATTAAATAAACTTGTATCTCACAAGTTTAGCTTTAAAATGATATATAATATTAAAATATTTATTGAAGAATAAAATTTCAAAGAAAAGATTTCACAATATGAAAACCGAGGTTTTTTTTGCATCAAATTTAATATTTTACAAAAATTGGCAAAAAATAAATGATTAACATGGAGTTTATTAAAATGTTACCTACGATTTTAATAATCAATTCAATAATCAATCATAAATTTAATAGGAATTTACTATACTGGCTTTGAATAGGCATTTAATTTGTGAGTTTAAGGGACAGAACTTTACTGAACTCTGAACCAACAGAACGATTTCTATTTGTAGTTGATTGATGGTTAGTGTACCATGAAAGGTGTATGATGACCAAGGGCGAGCAGTCTCAGTCCTATTCCATGCAGTATGTTGATCATTCCAGCAACGCCGGCATACTTGCCAAACGCCACCACGCGGTTGCCAGCGTCGTCCATCAGTTTCTCGTAGTCTATCAGACGAATATTCTGTGAAGTTCACAGTAACATTAAATATTATCAGATACAATGCGTCATATATAGAAGACCACGGTGAAATAACACCTCATATACCTACGGTTGCGTTTCGTATATTATTGAGTGAGTAATAGATGCCAATCCCTGTTCACTTAGTTACTCTCTTCTTCTTTATCTTGTCTATTGCAACATTTGTAACTTCTATGACGTGCTTGTGTTAATAGGAAGTTACTATACCGTCAATTTTCATGGTAATCTTTACAGAAAAAAAGTCTTAACTCATAGAAAACTTAAGTAAAATGGTGTTCTTAAAAAGCAATGCCATTTTTTTTTTTATATAATAACGAAATTTAGTCCGAATGTTTAGTGTAGTCATAGAACACAAAATTCGGCTAAATAACACGTCAATAGTTAAATGAAAACTATTAAAATATAGTTAAAATTAAATAAACTTTTTTTAGGGTGATTGCCTTAAAACTCTGTTCAAGGGATCCCGGTTTCGATACCTGGCAGGGTCAACTTTGGAAATGAACTCTTCAAAGTTGGCTCTGGTCTAGTTCTGGAAAGTAGTGGCAGGCCACACTGCGTGTTGCAGTCATTTGGACAGCCCGATTGGCGTCAGTAACCACCACCTTACAGAAGACCACCGTGAAATAATAGCACGTGTGCTGTTGTTTTTCGGTGAATGAGTAAGGGATGCCAGAGCCCATTCCCTTACCCTTCCCAATCCCTCATCCTTAATCCTACTGATGTAGTCAACAGCATACATGCAACACCTGTAGCGTTGCTTATGTTATAAGCGACGATTGCCACCTACCATCAAGTGGACCGTCAGCCTGCCTGCCGACCTTAACATAAAAAAGTTAGTCCATGGTTGCCACAGTTATTTAGACAATTTTAGTAAAGAACGACTTCAGATTCCAGATAACTGTATTGGATAATCTCAGAGTAGTATTTTTCTACTCTTACTTGTTAGTACTTGAAAAGTACTTGTTAATTATTCCAAAATAATGTGGATACGGAGTAGTAGTAGAAAAGATTTTTACATTATAGACTAGCTGTGCTCATGGCCAAATGGTGTGGAGTCTATCGATCTCATATGTGCCATGTTGGCACATAGGTTGCTGGCATAGATCTTAAAAACCAGCTGTAGTTGGTCCTTCGAGACAGATCTACACCAGCAATTTTATAAAATATAATTAATTCTGAACTTCTTTTCTGAACTCCCATATAAAACAGAGTTGGAGTAGACTAATCTTGGAGAAGAGGCCCATAGCATGACCATGGCCGACGGTCGAATGGTCCAGCAACCATCTGCTTGCTGGACTGATAACCTCAAGAAAACAACTGGCAATGAATAGACGTGGAGAGCAGAAGATCGAGCATGGTGACGCTTAATCAAAAGATTAAAATGCTGATGTCCAACAGTCAACTCTTGGATGATGATATAAAATCTAGGCAAATGTTTACAAAAGTAAAATAGAATTTTAATAACTACTCGATTGCTGATTAGGATATCTAAATTATGTACCTTTGCTAAAATTGCGTCCAACATAGGCATGTTAGCCTCCTGTGCTTTGATTGTGTGCGAAAAAAAGCAGTACGTCTTGTTCGGTATCAAGAGATCAATCGGTGTTTGTTTTACTCCGAAGATTACGTTAGCTTCACTGATATCTTCTTGGATTACAGCGCCAGCGCTGATATATGCCTGAGAGGAAGAAAAATCGATTCTTGAATAATTATTCATTGAAATTAAACAATGAATTTAAACATTTTCTCATAATACACTGCATAATAATTATTTTTTACTTCGATAAAGCAAAAAGAACTTGAGTCCTTGTCCGTCATATTAGATGCTCCTAATAAAAATTGAAATAATTGTATGGCTTGCCAAAAGTAAGCTCTAATTTTATTATATATTCAAATAAGGCAGTTTCCTTTAAAAAAAAAAACATATAATGAGAATGCGTATTTTTAAATGGATGACTTTTTTACTTTTAAAGATTTTTTTAACTTGAACTTGTTTTTCTAGGTATATTGTAAGTTACATGTATATTATTTATTTACCTGCATTGGATACGCTCTTCGATTGGAAGGCTGCACTATGACTTTCACACCCTTCCTGACGAGCCTTTTTACATTGATAGGTGCGAATGGAGCGCGTCTCTCCCATACTGATTGGTCTTCTCGGCGAATAGCAATTACACGTCGCGACTAGAATGTCAAACACATATTTACATTTTTATGAAAGTTACCAACATAAGCCGTCTTATGTCGATAACTTTCGTTTGTCTACGGATCTCCTCACTTCTGATTTGATCTCACAGAGTAACCCCGAGCATAGCCCTCTCCCCTCCATAGCTCGTTGAGCGACGTTGAGCTTTCTTAAAAGGCTCAATGCTCATAGCACTTGTACTATTATATTTTCTATGACCAGCTAGTAATAAAGTACTGTTCCCGACGGATCATCCAAACAAATAAATAAAAAATTCAACACCTGACGAAAATATATGAGCAACAAAAATATTTGCAAATACTTTTTAAAATTTATGTAAGTGGTCAGTTCCGGAAACATATAGTGTAAGCTATGTATAAATTCAAGTAATAGAAAAAAAAATATTTATAGGGTCTAAGCTAAAAGTGGTCTGGTCTAAGATCGAATAATTTAATAAGCATTATGACAAAGAAATGAACAATATCATATTGTAATGTAACTTGTATATCTACTGTTCGCTTAAGCACCATATACATTTTTGGTATTATTTGTAGTCACATCTCTATTTCGGGATTATACCCATCATACCACCAGTGTTACGGTGGGTCCGTTACGTTTCCAATCACAGTAAGGTTTATTTTAAAAAAACCAATATGAACCCTTGATTAAAAGACACACCCCACCGGCAACACAATCGATCTTATCGATCGTGCAGATATAAATTAATTACTACATATTTGTCAACAAGTACAACGTGCAAAATTGTATTATCTGTGTTGTTGTTAGATATGTATTTCTGCGTTTAATCCTCTACGTTTTCACCGTAACAACAAGATAGCGTGTCATTAATTAATATTATGAATTTAAGTACTTGTTGTGAAATGTCTTATTGAAAACGATATTTAAGTTCAGTTGGTTTAATTTGGTGAATACCTCAAATAGAAAGACGATAGATAATACAGAAATAAGAATATCCTATCGATACGTGCAAAAGCATTGCAAAAGTGGATAATAACTGATGGTGTGTAATTTTTATGTGTATTTTGCAGGGCAGGGCACACTGCATTTCGCCAGCCCTACAACCTTACAACCAGCCCTTACAGAAGACTCCCGTGGTATACCTGTAGCTGGCTTGTAAATAAAATAAATGTATACTTAATAAATTAAAAAATTAAAAATAATCAAGAAAGATTTTTGGTTAATATCTTATAACACTGCCAATGTGTGGCTATTCTTTGTTTCATTGACATTGATAGAACACAGATGTTATGAAGACACTGTCTGTTCGCAAAATAACTACAGGCTAAGTTTTAGAAGATGTCGGGCGAAATTGGATTATAATTTCGTATGTACTATCATCACTAAATATTTACTTACTGAATTCTAGAAGTGATTTAAGAATAATTTATGCATATAAAACAACCTTTATTGCTGATGGTCTTTCACTACAGGCAGAGAATAAATAATAGTACTAACGTACTACGTAGTTAGTAGTTGCGTAGTTTAGGAGGAGTTAGCGGATAAACAGACAGACAGATGCGAGCAGCGACTTCAATTTATACTATGTAAGGATATACGCGTAATGTACCTACATAAAAAAAAATTCTTCAAATTGACCGTTTAGAATTAAGTTTGGAAAGAACGACAGAGTGATGGGTCTGACAGAGTGGCTCCCATACATAAGTTCACAAGTAATACCTGCCACAGCTGTTGCTGTAATCGTATGACGATATATATTTTTTACTTATCTATCGCTGATGGTACGCTAATTTTGCCACTGCGAGAGCTAAGAAGCTAAGTAATGACGATCGAAGAACATCTCTAGAAACATCCTATGTTTCCAGTACTTATTCAGAAAAGTAAAGAAAAAGTAATAAACAAGATACCATGACTCATTTATGTTAACAAATTCTAAATTGTAGGTATATGAGCTTCTTCAAGCGTGCCATTAACAAATTCTGGACCACACAATGGAATTTGCTAGAATTTTCACTATTGGAAAGAGCGATAAAAAAGGAATGTTTTTTTATAATTAAAATTGCATCCATGCGAAGCCGGGGCCCTAGGATATAGTAGGCTAAGACATAACAAGCAGTCTTGAGCAATCTGAATTTTTGGTATGTAGAATGAGCTTAGAAATTTAAATTTAGAATTTTTTAATTTAGAATTTTAAATAGCACAATTACGATTCTGGATTTACAATATTTGGACTAAATGCTAGAAAAATTAGAATTCGATCATTCCATTTACCTTACCAGCCTTTACCGATAACGTTAGATACATTAAAGAATGAAATAATAAAAATGAAAATGTGATTGATATTATATTATTACAGTGATTAAATACTTATTCATAGTGTTTGTTATCAGTTTGCAAATTAATGTATCTAGTGTGTTACTAGGTCAAAAGTACTTGTGAATAGATTATTCGTGTGATGTTAACACTCTTGAAGCAAGTTACAAAGTTAAGGAGATAAATTCTTTTTTTTTTTTTCACATATGGGTTCATCCTTGCAGAGTAGCCAAAAGGATAATAAACCCAGTTGTTATTAATATTGTTAATATACATTCAACTCCTTGTGAATCGCTACTTACAGAAATTAAATTTAAATTAAGCTTTTAACTCTTTTAAATTTTAATATATAACAGCTTTAATTATAATATACTTCCTTCTATTTAAAAAAATGTTCATAAACCTAAAATCTTGCAAGTGTGTTTTTTTTAAATATTTTTATTATAAAAATAATGGAAATTTGCAAGAAAATATTTAATGAAATCTCTTAATAATTTATTATAGACTAGTTGAGCCCGCAACTTAGTACACGGTATAGCGCGTAACTTTTTTGTTTGTAAACCGATTGGAATGAAACAACACTAAATGTTTCGGAAAGCTTGCTGCAATACATGAGTGAAAACCGCATTCACAAACGTGCACAAATAAAATGCACATACAAAAAAAGAAACCGAAAAACAGACAAAAATTCTAAAATTTGACCTCGGCAAAATAAGTACAATAATGTACAGACACGGCTCGTCTACGATTTTTTTTATTATACTAGCGAACATTCCCCGTTTATCCCTCTTTCCATTAGTGAAAACCGAATTAAAATCGGTCTACCCGTTCACGCGTGATGTCGTGACCAAGGGAAATGGGGATTCATTTTTATATATAGAAGATGTATAGATGCTGACGCTCTCGTAACCTATGACTCGCCAACTCTGCTGTTAAAGTTGATAGCAGCCACATCTCACTTCTGCGTAAATAACTCAATAATAAACCGACACTATCAAACACAATATATTTTAATTATTAATGAATTACACAAATGAGATAAATCCACTGTATTTTGACTTACCTTTGCCGTTGAATAAAACGCCGCCGTGTGCTTTAAAAAGTGGCTCGACCTAAGAATATCTGATTTATGTAACATAATTAAAACACTCGAACAATTGAACACTCTTGATACAATTACAACGAAAAGTGATAAGCGTTGAAACGCTCCGCTTCACACGAAGCTCGTAATCTATTTGCTAGTTTAGACCAACCTCCTTAGAGAGAAAACAACAAACTTAATGACGTTTTTATCATACACAATTTATTGTCACACTATTTGTTTTTCTGATTTAATTATTTCGTAGATTTCCTACGTACACCTCGCAATAATCGTTAAATATTGATTAGATAAAATTCATACGAATTAACTTACTATTAGTAGGTATCATATTATAGTTTTTTAATATAATAGCGACCCGCTCCCGGCTTCGCCTGGGGTGCAATTTTTATATATAAGAACATTCCCAGTTTATTCCTCTTTCCATTAGTGAAAACCGAATCAAAATCGGTTCACGCGTGATGCCGTGGCCAAGGGATATGGGTTTTCATTTTTACATATAGAAGATAATATGCTAGTGACCGACCTCCGTCTTCGTAGCGATGATTTTTTTTTTCTAAATTACCTACATAAAATTTTCTCCTCTATCGCCCTTTCCATTAGTGAAAATCGTATTAAAATCGGTTGGGTGATTTATGCTCCGAGAGGATTAGCATTTGTTCTCCAAAAACATTATAAAAACATTACCCTTTCCTGAAATTTTATAAGGAACAAATTCAATTAATATGTCGATTGGACGCAATTATTTTCATATCTTCCAGGATAATAACAAAAGAAATGAAAAAGGGCGATTTAAAAAATAATTATTAAAAAGATGTTCCCGACGTCCGACGAGGGCACAATTATAGGATTGTATACATTCACATTTTTTACTAATTATTAGACCAAAAAAAATGCAGTTGTAATGTTTTTGGGGGAAGGGCTTGTTTTTGAGCTAACTCTCCCGCATTATTAGAATATTTTAGCGGAGTAATAAAACCGTATAATAAAACCGTAAACGAGCCGTGTCTGTACATTAAATATTTTTTCAAAAACACAATTTATAGACGTTGTACTTATGTTACCGAGGTCAACAAAATAGTTTTTAGAATTTTTGTCTGTTTGTCTGTATGTTTGTGCACTCTAATCTCAGAAACGACTTAACCAATTCGAAAGCAGAATTTTCTTACTTCAAAATGTTCATCTTGGTTTTGCATTAAAATGCTGAGAAATATTTTAGAAATGTCTCATTTACTTCGTGTTTTCATTCTCTACAATTTATCTCTGGACACCATCACGATTACTCTTACAGTTTTAATTTTATAAGCAAAAAAACTAAAAAAAACAGCTATCTTATGCATAAAAATTTTAATAACACAGTTATAAATAACAAAGTCGAATGAAAAACATCTCACTATATCATATGAAATTATTCTCCAAACAATGGCGTAGCAGGTTTTCTTCTAAAACTTTTTACACAAAATGCTCACTCTAAATCTCTGTAGCTTGGCCTATAAGCGAGGTGTAGCATTAGAATATATCGATGTTTGCAATGAAAATGTTGATTGATTTACATTATGTTGTGTGATTCTTTTTTTTTAGCGTGTAAATATTCCCAATCGCCCTACCCGCTTACGAGCACTAGCCAAAAAAACACTGTTCGGTTAACATTTTTTTTAAATATAGAAATTTTGGTGATATGAAAAAAAATGTACCAAAAATTGTGAACTTTGATAAATTTTTTTTTTAAATGTTTGGTCTAGTCATAAACAAGGAGTGGGCTTGAGAAAGTACCTACCCATTTGCACTAAGCTCCATAACATCCCTGCTCCGTTCCTCCTGGTGTTGCTTGTGTAAGCAATGGTAGTTCACCAACCAGCAAATGGACGGTCAGCCTGTCCGCCGCTCCATTAATATAGAAAAGAATTCCGTGTTATCGGTGGATATACTGAAAATTCTGTCAATAACGCGGTAAAACGATAAAAAATATATCAAATCCCTAGTAGGTATATCAGCAGGTGAAAACTATGGAATTCTTAGTAATTAAAAAAATGCGGCACATTTGTGTTAGTAATTATACCAGTAGATAATTACTTATATTTACACCTTTACATTTCAAGATCTATCAGAAATAATTAGAGTAAGGTACGTGTCATTTAAAACACAAACATCAAAGGGTTCAATTAAAGTGAACAGTCCAAATTAATTTTAATTTGGACTGTTTTTAATTTGGATTTTAAAATTAAAATTAATTTTAATTTTAAATTAAATTTTAATTATTTAAGTCTAATAATTAATATACCGAGGAGCCAGTCAGAAATATAAAATGAGCTACATATTTGACAGTTGACTTTTGATCGTACCTATTTATAAATATTTACATTAATTAATATAATAATTTAATCATCATGATCATCACGTCAGCTGAAGACTATCTGCTGTTGAACATAGGCCTGTCCCATAACTTCCTGCGGCGAGGCGTAGTCCTTATAACGTCGTCTGTCTTTATAATAATTTAATAAAATGAGATTAATATGTAAAAATTAACTACACTGGCCTTCAAAACTTAGTACCACACTTTTAAAATTGCAATTTCTCCTAACATATAGAAGTTAGAGTTTTGAAATAAAAAATATTGTATATTTGCCATAGGGCAAAAATAAAATCATGATAGACAAAAATACATTATTATATTTTTTGTTAGCAAAATTAGCTTTTTTCTATTTAAAAATGAAATATTCAAAGTCTGACATAAATGTATGTATGAGCAATAAAGACTGAGTAAATGTTTTAACACCCAAGAAAAAGAGGTGCAAACGAAGTGCTAGTATTACCATATGATGATGAAATTTAGAGTAATTACATTATTTAAATTACTTAGATCTCACAGTGAAACTGTTGTACAAATGTTAGATTTTAAGTTTTTATTCTTTGTTTAATAAATAAATAATCAAATTGATAAAAGAATAAATTCATGGTCACGTATTCGGTGAATTTAAGTGTCAATAGGAACCAAAATCTATATCAGAAGCGATAACCTTTAGGTTAGACGATCACCAATAACTTAAAACTTTATTTTTTTGCTTATCATTTTGGAAATGTTTCAACGCTCATTTACAACTCGACAGATTTTTGAAATCAACAGATTTTTAAGATAGTAAGAATAAATCATATTAAGATTTTGGGGTAAAGTTAATTTAATACTCTGTATAGTATTCTAACATTTCAGCAATAAGTAAACAATTTAAAACCGCTGTGGTCGTTGTACTGACATTTTATAATATTAGCACAGTTTTACAATACTTTGATTGATTGTACAATAATTTAGTATTGTAAAACTGTGATATTAGTAGGCACAAATTCCTACTAATATTATAAAAATGCAAAAGTTTTTGAGGATGGATATTTGTTACTCTTTCACGTAAAAACTACTGAACGGATTTAAATGAAATTTGCCATAATTTATTATATCTGGAGGATTAACATATAGGATACTTATTATCCTAAAAAAAATGTTAGGACGTCTAAAAATATAAAAGATGTCGGGCGTTATAAAACTCATATATTTTCTCATGTTTTATACTTTTCATTTTTCAACGCGGACGAAGTCGCTGGTACCATCTATAGTTTTATATAAAAATGAAAACTTAAATAAAACAAGTGAAATGAAGCAGATATGAAAATAAATTAAAACTGATGCTCCAGGAGAGGAAAAAATTAAAACTTAACTTAGCACTATCCAGGCCCCTCTTTTCCATTGAACACTCTAGCAGGCCTCTGTCACTCCGTGTGTGCCGTGATATAATTGCCTACCGTCGCTCACATTCAATGTGAAAGGAGTGCAACTTCTGTACGCTAGTACTATTATTTATTCTGTGACTCTGGGCAAGTGCCCAGGTACCCGCCATCGATGTGGCCCCCTAGTTCCTTCATCATTCGACAGCCAATATTACCGATAAGTATTGTTTTAAAAATGATAAGTGGAGCAGTAATGTAGATGGAGAAACTTCATTTTGCCCATTTTATATTAATAAAATAATCTGGCCCTGAGGCGATTTGTAAACAACATCACTGCTTTTCAGTCAGGCCCCGAGATTTGGCAGTAGTGGCAGGGCACACTACGTTTCGCACTCATTCTGGCAGCCCGTCTGGCGACAGTGACCACCCCCTTACAGAAGACCACCGTGAAAAATACGTGTGCTTGTTGTGTTTCTGTAAGGGATGCCAGATCCCATTTCCCTATTCCCCTCCTAATCCCTTATCCTTAATCCTACTGTAGTCAGCAGCGTACTTGCAGCAGCTTTCGCTTTGATTGTGTTATAGGCGACGGTAGCCACCTACCATCAAGTGGACCGCCAGCCTGTCTGTCGATCTTAACATAAAAGTTTAAAAAAAATCATGTGCAAGACAAATGATCACCGGCCAAATCATTTACATCTTTATTGCTACCGGTACAAAATAAACAGAGCAAAAGAGCCTACTCTTAGCATCGAACTGTTTTTATTATTATTTTATACTAGCGAGCAGCCCCCTGCTTCGCACGGTATTGATATTTTCAAAAATTCTTTGTTAGCGAATGATTACGTTATAAATAAACTTATTTTCCAAATTTCATCTTTCTAGACTTAGTTTTGGCTGTGCGTTGACAGTCAGTGAGGACAAACGATTTTATAAATATAGAATAGAATACCTTCAAGTGGAACTGTCCACTTGAAGGTAGATGGTTACCGTCGACTAAGGACTCTAGCTACCCCATGGGGGGCTGCACTTGCTGCACGCTTGAAGAAGCCCCTATACAGAGCTAGGTGAAAAAAGAGAGGTTGTTCTAGAGTTTGCGCGTTCGCGGGATAAAGTTTCTACTCATCCGGAATGCGGATGAACACCACATCTATGGCGCGCAAAAAGATGTAGTGATTATATCACTGGTCTACAAGTAACTGTTTGGTTTTGAATTCCTCAAAGTCTAAATTCTTAATTATTGGCTCCACTAAGCGTATTCAAACATTGATTTGACTTAAACCTTCTGTTTGCGTCATGGGCGAGTCTGTAGATCGAGTTGACCAGGTGCGCAATCTTGGAATAGCGATGGATGGTTAACTGCATTTTGAAAGCCACATTGCACATGTTACTCGAGCGTGTTTTTACAGATTAAAAATGTTATACACAATTCGTAAGTTCATCTCTGTGGAAACACGTATTTTGCTTTGTGAAACCCTTGTTCTTTCCAAATTAAATTATTGTATAACTGTTTATGGTCCCTGTATTTTGAAGAGATCGAAGCGCTTGATTCAGAGAATTCAAAATGCTTGTGCTCGGTTCTGTTTTCCCATACCACCTAGGACACACGTTACGCCGTTTCTTAACGACGCTAATATTTTGAAAATGGATGCCCGTATGCGGTTGCATTATTCTGCGTTTGTCTTTGGTACGATTAAGTCCGGTACGCCCAAGTATCTATTTGAGAAACTTACCCGGGAACAAGCAGACTAACCTTCGCTATAGAGCTTGTAAATCTATTCCCTTTGTCCAATCCCAGGTTCCGTTCCGCTTTCTTCGGAGGCTGTTTTCGTTACCGTGCCTCTAAATGCTGGAATAATCTTCCGCCCCCGCTACGCGATCTTACATCTCTGGGATGTTTTAAGAAACGACTTCGCTCATCATTAATGGATCTACAGAGAAACGCTTAAGTCTTTGATTCACGGGGACAGGTGGTGACAGTTTATGGGGGTGGCCGGTCCATTTGTTGTACATTCTCGTGTGCCATTGCATATTTACAGTGACGTTGCCATATAGATAACTAGCTGGTGAAATCCTTCAATAGTTTTTAAGAAAATTTGCAATAATTTCAGCCATTCATAATCGTGTTCTGAATTGTCCCGCGTAAATGTTGGTTTTGTTTTATTTTTCTTTGAATATCTGGTCCCTGGCAGAATATCAGTGTTGTGGTCTGCACCACAACTGTATACTGAGCCAGGGTTCCTTTCCTCTTGTTACTTGTTTATATATTTGTTTGTTTGTAATTATTATCATATATGTATATTGTGTGTATTAGAGGAATAAAAGATGCTTTCCTTCTTTCTTTCTTTCTATAGAACGTTATTAACGTTATATTATATTATATATATGAAAATTACAATTTAATTGCATATTCGTAAAAAACATTTTTTCATCAATAATTACAATATAAAGTAATTACATGCTGTATACACTCATCAAAGAAGATTGAAAAAGTGGATTATAAATGTATAGAACTATAAATTTATAACTTGAATGTAGTAAGCACGATACAAGTTATACAGAATAGATGTGCAGATAACTGAGTTTATGATGAGATTTTTTTAACTCATCAAACAATAGAATACATTGTTTTGTAACAAACCCACGAGACATCAAAAACAATACTTTTTTAGAAAAAATCGTTGATATTGTTTTTTCACAAGAAAAATATTAAATATATATATAACAGTTGAAAATCTTTGTTCCCCAGCCTTTTTTATATAGAGTTGGTGGTTATATATAAAGCCAATTTGGTGGTGGCGACCGTCACCTTACAAGCTACCTTGTAATAAAACCTTACAAGACAAGCAAAGCTATAGGAGTCACAAATTTGCTGCCGACCTTGATATGATAAAATATAATGGATAACAGGGGATAGGATAGTGGACTCACAAAAGAAAACAGCGCACGCGCTGTTATTTCGGGTGGTTTTCTTTAACTTTTCTTACTTATTAACATTACTAAGTAAGAGAACAAAAACAATGTTCTCCTACGCATTTTTCTCCCAGTTTCTCTACGAGCTATGAGCTACGAGTTGTGAGCTCTAAGTTGTGAGCTGTAAACTGCAGGCTGTGAACTGTAACTCTTATATGGCGCGTAAATATAGGAAAATTTTCTTAGATTATTGTACAAAAATAGTAATAAATTTAGTGTTAAGGAACAAAAACAATTTAACTTATGTATTAAATATGTATAAATTTTTTTTATTTTTTTTATTTTTTATGTTAAGGTCGGCAGACAAGCTGACGGTCCACTTGATGGTATTAGGTGGCTACCATCGCCTATAACACAAGCAACGCCAAAACTGCTGCAAGTACGCTGCCGACTGCAGTAGGATTAAGGATAAGGGGTTGGGAGTGGATAGGGATTGCTTGCGTTGCGTGCATTAGTTATAATTGCGTGAAGTACTCGTATGCAAGTAAGGATAGAGTGAATTAGATATTAATTAATACCTACCTATTCAAGCAAAAGCAACATACCTACTAAGACATCATAAGACTTTTTTATTCTAGATCCTTTGGTATAAGTCACAGGCTGTTATAACTTCTTTACAAGTTCTCACATTAATTTCTCGCACACTTATTTACTTTTACTCATAATCTTATAATACCAAAGCGGGTGGAATGCACGCCTAATACCTATTTTATTTTAGCTATTCTTTTATTTATTCCATTTTCTTCATTTCTTTATTGTTCTAAAACTGTTCTTACTTTTCATTTCCTTAGCTTCTTATTTACATCTGCCTTTCCTTTTTTTTTGTACTATTACAATTATGTTTGCTAAATAATTTTATGCTATTATCGTTTTAAATGCATTATTTGTTCACAAATTGTTACTTATGTTTTGACGAGCTCGTTGGATGAGTGGTTAGGGTGCTTGCCTTAACGCTCTGTTCTAGGGTTCCCGGGTTCGATTCCCGGCAGGGTCAACTTTGAAAAATCAACTTTACAAGTTTGACTCTGGTCTGGATTTGGAAAGTAGTAGCAGGGCACACTGCGTTTTCGCAGTCACTTGGGCAGCCCATCTGGCGGCAGTAACCACCCCTTTACAGAAGACCACCGTGAAATAACAGCATGTGTGGTGTGCTGTTGTGTTTCGGTGAGTGAGTAAGGAATGCCAGAGCTCATTTTCCTATCCTTACCCAATCCCTTATCCTTAATCTTACTGTAGTCGGCAGCGCACTTGCAGCACCTGTGGTGTTGTTTGTGTTATAAGCGACGGTGGTCACCTACCATCAAGTAAACCGTCAACCTGTCTTTAGACCTTAACATAAAATATAAAAAATATTTGGGCATTTTTTTAAGCATTCTCAACGGATCTATC
Source organism: Bembecia ichneumoniformis (assembly GCA_910589475.2). Taxonomy (NCBI): domain Eukaryota; kingdom Metazoa; phylum Arthropoda; class Insecta; order Lepidoptera; family Sesiidae; genus Bembecia; species Bembecia ichneumoniformis. The sequence continues at coordinate 14,003,662 of OU342526.1, read as the reverse complement.
TAATGAAATATCTAATATTCGTATCACATGTGTACTCGTCAATTGACTTAAATGTATAGGTACACATTTTCTTTTAAAAACTTGACATTCTTATAATGTTAACCCATTCAAGTAGAAGTAAAAAGTAAGAAGGAGTAACAAGTAAGAAGTCTTCTAAAAATTTATAACATCGATATAAAAATGCAAAATTCTCACTGCATAAGTTACAGTTTGTCAATAATGATTGCTTGCGGTTTGTGGGCCCCAAATTCCATGGCAGACAACTACTGGAGATTTGCTTATTATGTTTACTCAATTATTTATCATCTTCTCTTCTTTTTTCCCGTGCTTTTCATAGAGTTTATATATTTGTGTTTGGTGAGTATTAAAATAAGAATTTTCTTAAAATATTCTGATAAATTAAGTGTATATATTTCATATATATTATGTAAATATATCAGAACAAGTGGGATAAATTCCTACACGACAATCCTGGATTAGCCAAGGTTCTAATCCTAATCCTTGCCCGGCAATATTTGGATTAGCACCTCTGAGCGTTTTAGATTTAATTTAGGGATTATAAACGTTGACTCTAATGTTTTATTTTATATACATATTTGGGAAAACAATTGCACATTACCAGTATTACATAGACAAGTACGTCTCACATCTTAAAAAAGTACAATTAACTTGTAGCACAGACAAAGTATGAAGTATAACATAATATAAACGCTAACTTGACATTGCCTAAAAGAAGAAAACCCTAAACATGTACAAAACAGTATAAAACAGCAAAATACTACAACACACAAGCAAACCATAAATCGTTATAGAATGAGCGCAGAACCAAGATTTTTTTTATGTTAAAATCGGTAGACGGGCTGACGGTCCACTTGATGGTAGGTGGTTACCGTCGCCTATAACACAACTAACGCCAAAACTGCTGCAAGCGCGCTGCCGACTACAGTAGGATTAAGGATAAGAGATTGGGAGGGGATAGGGAAATGGGCTCTGGCATCCCTTACTCACTCACCAAAACACAACAGTCTTTGTCATGTCGGGCCAACATCGACAAGCATTATTCTCGCTAAGCCGAATGGCCGAAAGAGTAAATTATATGTCGATATCAATAAAAATAAAGTGTTGTAAGAACCTACATGTCATACATGTACATACATGTTGTACATAATAGTCCTGCAAAATATGCTAGCGGCAAACAATTTTTTGCCCTCACCGCAGACTGACAGACTGTTCTGGGAATCGTGTAAAAAATTTTGCTTGTGATTTCGGTGCAATCGACTCTACAGTGACATGAATGAATGAAATGCATGAAGCATGGTAGCTTTCGATTAAGTACGTCTAGATTATAAGGAGAGCATGTTGTACCTACTGAGTAATTGCGAATCATTGACAACTGCGGTGGCATCAAAAGTGTAAAGAGCGCAGAAATTTACGTTGAACCATTTCAATCTGATCCACATATCTTCTATATATAAAATTGAATCCCCATTTCCCTTGGTCACGGCATCACGCGTGAACGGGTAGACCGATTTTAATTCGGTTTTCACTAATGGAAAGAGGGATAAACGGGGAAAGCTCATATATAAATTGCACCCCGGGCGAAGCCGGGGGCGAGTCGCTAGTTTGTTATAAAAGGGATTCCAAATACAACAAGCACATTCTAATTAGGACCTGATCAAAGTGGCGCGGAGAAGTCGCCGGCACAAACTTATATTACAATAAACTGTGTGGGCACAATGTTTGAATATATGCGCAATTTGCCACAGAATGAATTAAATTGACTACAAACGCTGCAATTACAAAGACATGTAATATAATTTTTCCGCAGGTTTCCGACAGCGTGGAAAATTTAGCAGCTGCCAGTTTGTTACTTTTAACACATGTGTCACAATTACTCAAAATATGCATTTATTGGTTTCGTCATGATGGAATAAGAACACTGCTTGTTAGAATAGATGGTAAGAGTTTTAAACCACAACATGATGTAGTATTGTGATCTTATCTACTAAAAATATATGTAATACCACATTCTAACCATACTTATGTCATACAGTCAGGTAACGAATGTACTTGCGTAGAGCAACGTTCGGCGAACTCGCTTCAGTTTGCAGGCTCGAATATTGAGCGTTACCCGACTGCTTGCCGTAAGTATAGTTAAACTGTGGTAAAACTAACTGAGCCCGCAACTTCTTACGCGTGCAATGGTATTCGGTATAGCGCCCAACTTTTTTGTTTGTAAACCGATTGGAATGAAACAAACACTAAATGTTACGGAAAGCTTGCTAAAATGAATTGCTAAAATAACTGCTAATAATAATCGGTTAAGCGAAATTATCGTGCACAGACAAAAGCACACTTTTATTTTCAGAACCAATTTTTCATAGGGTAGAACCCGATAAGAAGGAAATATTGGAAAGTACTGGAAAAAATACATTGAAAATAAGTAAATACTTCTTCACGCTCGTATTCACAACTGGAATGTTTTGGGGCACATATCCACTTCTAAAACCAGTACTAACCCTTCCTCTTAATTACCCATACATAACGAGTGATAATCCTATGTAAGTATTCAAAAAAATTTCTTTTTAGAACTAATACACTGTTATTTTAGTTATATCGTTCGGTGATGAGATCCTTGATTCAAAGGCCCTTTCAAAATACATTGGAAAATTGTTTTTAACAAATGAATGTCATAAATAGCTCATAAGTAGGGCATAGAAGCATTCTATTGCTATAGAAGAAGGTACATATAACATTTTAGGGCACATTTATTCGTTGTACACATGGCCTTAGCTTTATTCATCAACGTAATCTCCATCAAGAGCAACGCAATCATTCCAGCGCCGCTCTAACATTTCAATACCACTTTTGTAGAACGATTTATTTTTTTCTCAAAATATAGGCCTCAGTTTCAGCGATAACCTCTTCATTCATGCGAAATTTCTTACCGGCGAGCATTTTTTTGAGGTCTGCGAACAGCCAGTAGTCGCTGGGAGCCAAATCTGGCGAAACGGGTAATGTGAGAGCAATTCGAAATTCAATTCATGTAGTTTTGCCAATGTTTTGATTGAGTTGTGACATGGTGCGTTGTCTTTATGAAACAAAAATCTTTTTCTTTGCCATATGCGGTCGTTTTTTTCCAATAACGCTATATAATATTCACTGTTGATGGTATTTCCCTTCTCAAGATAGTAGATGAATATTACATCCCAAAATACCGAGGCCATAACCTTTCTAGCCGATTGTTGTGCTTTCGGGCGCTTTGGACGAGGTTCACCAGTTGCTATCCACTCATATGACGATCGTTTTGATTCCGGAGTGAAGTGATGGATCCAAGTTTCATTCATTGTCACATATCAACGCAAAAAATCCGGTTTGTTATGTTTAAACATGGGCAAATACTGCTCAAAATCATCAACGCGTTCTTTTTTTTTTTTTGTCAATAGTGAGCAAACGCGGCACCCACTTTGAACAGAGCTTTCCCATAGGCAAATTCTCATGCAATATAAAGCTAACACGTTCTTTTCATATCTTTACGATGTCAGCTAACTCACAAACTTCACTTTTCGTTCATTCAAAACGATTTTGTAGATTTTTTTTAATGTTTTCTCGTGTTACCTCATTTGGACGTCCACTGCGTTCTGCATCATCGTCGGTGTCTCTACAACAACGTTTGAAGTCAGCAAATCAACGATTTATTGTTGTTTCTGATGGAGTCCCCACACTTTTCAAGCCATTGCTTCGCTTGAACGGTACTTTTTCCAATCAAGAAGCAGTGTAAAATTAAAACACGAAAATGTTTTTGATCCATTGTTTTGAAAATAACAAAAGTAGCGTCACTCTTAGAACAATAATTCACAAACTCATAATAGAATATCATGAAATTTTAACAGCTGTCTTCTGAAGGTTAGTATAACTCTAGGAACAATGACTAAAGCATTGCTTTAGTCATTTAGCCGTAGGTAAATAAAAACAGATATTAATGGTATATATATATAACCTCATCCCAATTTTTCGAAAATCTAGGTTCATTATTACAGGTAAAAAAGCCATAAAATGTTATAATTCATGTAGAAAATCCTGTAACGCACGCCTCAACTGTAGACACGAATGTCTGGTATTTTCGGTAGATATTCAAAGGGTATTTGTACATTGCTTTCAGTTTCTGGTACATATACATGTTTGAAATCGTCAGCATGACTATGATGGGAATTGCTGTGGCGTCGATGGATTTCCTTATCGGAGGGCTGATGTCAATAGCCGGTTCACAGCTCGAATTGCTAAGTTATGAAATATCATCTGTAGGTTGTTTTGGGACTCTTGAAGAAAAATCTAACAGCTTTACCCGTTTGTATTTGTTTTTTTAAACATATCTTCAATGAGTATAAATATTTTTATTTTAAATTATAAATGCGAAAGTTGAATGGATTTAGATAAAATAGATAAACTCACAAAGACCATACATACATAGGATTTCGAAACTTTTCAACTACATATTTCTATTTAGTAGGTATTAGTGTGTTTTAGTTTTAGTAAGTAAATAAACACATCAAAAAAGTCTAAGCAACACATACAAATTTCAATTTTACAATGTGTTTTCGCGTTAAATCCTTAGTGTTTTCTTATTTATATTAATTTTTAATGCTTTTTTGATTGTTTTTTTTATTTATTTTTTAATAATCTTAATTAACAATAATTACGAGTAAGTACTGTATGTACGTAGTACAAAGTAAGGTGCCTAATCAACTAAACTTAAACTAAAATAGCATAAATTAATACAAATTCTGTTTTATTAATTAATTAATTAATTAATTCTGGTTTTGAGAACTTGCTGGCACCGATTATTCATAGAATCGATGAGACTGTTAATGTTATCCTGAGGCAATTGTTCCCAATGAAATTTTAGTAAGTCCATCAGTTGTTGGGTTGTTATCACTCCATCCGAGTCCTTTAAAACACGTCTCTGGAGCATGTCCCATGCATGCTCAATGGGGTTGAGGTCTGGCGATTGTGCAGGCCAAGGCAATACCAGGATGTTTTTTCTTGCCAAGTACTCCCGTGTGTGCAAAGCTGTATGCGAACGCGCATTGTCATACATCAACGTGAAATCGGAGCCAAGCGTTTGTGCGAATGGACGAACATAAGGCCTTAGAACATCCTCAACGTAATTTACAGCGTTCATGTTACCATTTACAAAAACGAGCTCAGTTCGTCTGTTCTTCATAATACCCGCCCATACCATAACTGTTGAGCCGTTGTATGGGTGCACTTCCTGAACGCACCTCAGTCTTTCAGTATTTCCAGGACGACGGTACACTCTTACCCTTCTAGTATCAGGCTTGAACCCAAATCGAGACTCATCGCAAAATAAAATTTTATCCCATTGTTCCCGGGTCCATGTAATGTGTTCCCTACACCATTCATTTCGACGAGCGCGATTCCCGTGACGGTTAACATCGGCTGGCGTCTTGCAGTCAGTTGTATGTATCGATCTTGCCGTGTAGTTGTACACCTTTCTCGACCTGGGTGCTGCTCAGCAGGATCTCCCGTGTTAGTGTAACGCTGATGAAGACGGCGAATAACGCTTCTGTTGACACCAAAATACCGAGATACCTGAGATTGACTTCTTCCCGCTTGCAACATCCCTACAGCTCTTTGCATTTCATCTGCGTTCAAATGACGTCGCTCCATGACGTAAAAAATGTCTCAAAATCCAAATTTGTTCAAAACTTTTTTCAAATTATTGTTTAAATCATAAAATTAATACAGAATACTAAATTTTAATAAGCAAAGAAAACGCTATAAAATTCGGACAAATGCATTCGCTATTGAATTTGTGAAAATTCAATAGCTCATCCTCGATTTTTTTTACAACCAGCCAATATGTCCTCTAGATCAAAAAAGTTTACATAGTATTACCTACTTGGTAAGAAATGATATAATAATTGATAAATAATTTGAAATAGTATGTGTTGCTTAGACTTATATTATTAGATTGTATTATTAGATTATAAACACTTGATATGTTTATATTATTAGATTTGAAAACTTTAGACTACAATTAACGATAATAAACAAACAAGTTATTATTATGACAATTACATATTATAATAATTAAATCTATGAAAAAGCGGATTTGATAATCATCGTCATTGTATATGTTTACTTGCTTACTTTTTAGGGTTCCGTACGTCCGAATAAAAAAACGGAACCCTTATAGGATCACTCGTGTCCGTCTGTCCGATCATTCCCCCTCCCCTTATCTCCGAAACTACTGATCCTAAAATTTTGAAAGAAATACAAAAAATAGTTTTCTACTTATAGATTATAGAAAAATCAATAAGAAGTCCATGATATTAAAATAACATTGTAAATCACTCAATATTATACGGAACCCTCTTCACGCGAGTTCAACTCGCACTTGCCCCGTTATTTTTGTTTGGGTATTATCCCAAAGAACAAACTAATCTTACCATGTCCGCTAATCAAAACACAAATACTAGTTTAATTATATTCTAACAATGAACATTAAACAGAGCCCGAAGTTAGTTCAGAGTATAACAGACTTCGTATCCAGTAGCTGGCGTCAGTCTCGCTGGTATGCCAAGGTATTGGGCTCAGTGTAAATACTTTTTCCTCACTTTTTCGTTCCAGTCCAGTGCTAACTGCCAGCAGCGCTGGAATGGAGCGAACAATATTCGCCCGCGTCGCTCCTATCGGTGACGCATTTTCTAGAGCTTACATGTTTTTATTTATTAAACTTAAAATGACTCGAAAACTTAGTGAAGTCTTTAAACACGATTCCATAACAGGAATGTTTATGGGACAATAGAAATGCCTATTATAAAAATAATAAATAATAGTAGATTTTACAACAAGTGCACAAAACGAACAAAACACCCATTTTTATCCGAGGATGAAAATGGTTTTGTGGACGAATTATAAACTCTGCTTTTCACTTCGATTGCGAGGAAATAAAACAGTAGTATAACATAGCATTTCTTTAAACACACGAAAAAACAAGATCTACGTGTAAAATAGCCATTATTCGAATTATCATACAAATTGTTTTGCACGGAAACTCAAGAAATAAGTAAGTTGTTCTTTCTTTTATTAATGACTGCAACCCCCAATTAGTGAAAACCGCATCCTTTAAATCTTCGCTAGCTGTTGGAAGTGGCAAAAATAGTGTGTAATTAGCAGGCGGTTTAGTGGTACTACAAAAGTGCTAATTGCAATTTAGTTAACAGCGGTATTGTAGCTTTATATTCACGATGAATTTAATTATTTATTTTCAGGTATATAAATCTGTACATTAATTAGTCGAAAACATAAAAATAAAGATGGGCGCCGCCTTTTTTTGAGATTGCAACATTTTGACCTTAGTAAATAGTTCGCTGTATTTCCTATCGTATAAAAAAACTGCTTATGAGCACTATTTGTAAAAACTACGACCTCATGTCTGATATATGGAAAATTTACTCTATTATCAATATAATAAATAAACTATTAAAATGTCATGTTTAAAATACTAATAAGTTTACGTATAACAACCTTAAGTTTCAAATAAAATACTTTTTTTTATTAAACCTTTATGTAAAAATTTTCAGGAAAACTTTTTTTTTCAATATCTCAAAACTATACTTTTTGCACATAGCAGATTGTGGTTTGACAACGATATATGCTTCTTATTGAATTCATAACTAAATTTAATGATATTTTTTGTAGAAAACGAAGATCGTGACTATGAACAATTAGTCTCATGTGTTAAATTTCACATAAACATTATAAGGCAAGTATAAGTGATTATTTGAAAAGAATCGTTTGACAGTTAGTAATTATTTTATTTATAATTAAAAAAATTAAACAAAATGAAAGGAGGTTTTTGAGGTTTTTGAAAATTTACTGTAGGTAATATGTCGAAGTAGTGTAAGAAAGGGCAATAAATTGTTACGAAAAATCCTCAAATTAAATTTTCATTTAAAAATTTTATGTTCAGTTTGTCTTTTGGGGCGCACGGCCCCTAGCATATGCGTGGCGCCTAGGTTAGTGTAGGCCAATGCGTTGCCTATACTGCCTAATGGATAATCCGGCCCTGGTTACTATCATAATACGGACTGCAGAACGAAGTCTGCCCAGGGGCATAGCCACCGCCGTATCAGCCGTATCGTGTCAATATATGGGGTCACAGGTCTACAGCCCCCGACGTCGTGATTAGCAAAAAATCGTATTGTTAGACCTAAAGTGTAGGCCTAAGTTTGACGCTAAGCTCTAAAGTTTAAGGTTCTAAAGTCTAATCTCTAAAGTTTAACATATGGTCTACGCATGGGGTCTACGAATTTAGCGTTTAAGAGTTTAGAGGTCATTTGGGCAGCCCGTCTGGCGGCAGTAACCACCCCTTACAGAAGACCACCGTGAAATAACAGCACGTGTGCTGTTGTGTTTCGGTGAGTGATAAGGGATGCCAGAGCCCATTTCCTTATCCCCTCCTAATTCCTTATCCTTAATCCTACTTAGTCGGCAGCGCACTTGCAGCTGCTTTGGGGTTGCTTGTGTTATAGGCAACGGTAGTCACCTACCATCAAGTGGACCGTCAGCCTGTCTGCCGAACTTAACATTTTTTTTTTTTTTTTGTAAAAAACATAATTATCCTCCATTTGGGCTACATACACCACAGTCAGGTAGAAAGCCCCTCGACAAAACCTACGCCACTGAATCTGCCCGATAACATTCGGGCACAAAATATTAAACTGAATTCAATAAGTTCAAGAATCGAGTTTTAGTTTTACTTTAAAAAAATTGTTTATTCAAGTTTTTTTTTTTCAGTCTGGTCAAAGAAATGGAAAGTTTGTTCGGATTGCCTCTATTTTTTCAATTTCTGCTCAGTTCCATAACCATTTGTGTGACGGCATTTCGAGCTACAGTGGTTAGTGATATTTTATAGATATCTAAAAGAATAGACTTGTTCAACTTTAATCATCTGATATGGTATGTACGCCAAAAAAACACCAAGGAAATTAAATGGTTATATGACTATTATTGGTCATATGTGGTCATATATACTGAGTGCTAGTAATCGATTCCCATAAATTAAAGTCACCGCCTTGTAGACACAAATGGAATATATCTTTTGAACAAAAAGAAATAGTTAAATCTATTTTACAAGGCTGGTCCATGGAGCTTATTTTTTTTTTACAATTGTAGGGGAAGAGATGAGGCCGGATTAAATATATATTATTAGTTCATTTTTAAATATTAATATAATATATCTATACATAATACTTCCATACATTCATTATGGAGAGTTGGAGCCGGCTTGTGGGGGGACGTATGTGTGTGTGTCTCTTAATATCTTTTCTGTGTATCTCTGTGTATTCGCAGAGAAAATTGCATTCGTGCTAAAAACGTGAAAGATCTGAGTGCTAAGAACATCAAAGTGCTAAGAACATGACATCAAAGAACGCAGGGCCTTATTGAGAATTGAGGAGTTCAGAAGGATCCACATTGGATGCCGCCATTGGAAAATTGTTTTGGACTGCGCAATTTAAATTATGTTAATTTGCTAAAAGTTCAAAATGTTATTGTCATTTTCAGAGTTCTGAACCGTTAGAGATGGTGACAATGATATTTTATCTCATGTGCGTATCCAGCGAACTTTTGTTGTTCTGCTACTACGGCGACATATTAAAGCGAAAGGTAAATCTGTTAAAATTAAAATACAGTCATCGTTGTTGCGTCCTATTTTAAAGTGATAGGCGTTGTTTTGCAGTATTTTCTATTTAAATAGGTACGACAACCAAACAACGACCTTCGCCATTATTAATCTACTTCTATATTTGTTTATTTATTTAATATGAGTTTATATAAATATTGTTATGGAATCCAAAAAAGTTTAATTATTTTAATTTCAAACCTCACTTTGAATTCCGTTGTGGTGACAATCGTTACTTACAAAACTCAACCACTGGCATTGGGTAGCCCGTCCGGCGACAGTAACCACCCATTTAATAACAGAATGTGTGCTGTTGTGTTTCGGTCAGTGAGTAGCGGATGCCAAAGCTCATTTCCCTATCCCTTCCTAATCCCTTATCCTTAATCCCACTATGGTCAGCACCTGTGGTGTTGCTCGTGTTGTAGGCGACGGTAGCCACCTACAATCAATTGAACCGTCAGCCTGTCTATCGATGTTAACATTAAAATAAATATATTTTTATAAATATAAAATTAAAGTTATATAAGTTTTCCCTACATATATTGCATATATGTAGGGAAAACTTATATCGGCACCTCGTTGGAATGTAAACCCCTCAGCGAAATGACGTCATCGTCGCAAGCTCGCGAGATGCCGAGTAAAACCATCACCCACTAGCAGAGCGAGAGAGACGGATTTAAATGCTGACCGTGTATTAGTACTCAATGATCGAACAAATATTTCACATGCTAGAATTTTTTAGAAATTATAGCATAATCATCAACGCATAATTTTGTGTTTTAATGCCGGAACAGGAAGATACTAATTTTACGTGTGGGGTGAGTGGAAATGCCGTGTATGAACGAAAGAAACGATTTATTTTCACAAACCAAGATGACTGTCCGATGACCAAAATCACCAAACTTGTCCGATGAAACCGTCAAACTTGCCAAAAGTCGTCAATGATTCCCTTAATGTGTCACTGTCGCCGATAACTTCGCAAAAGCTCCGAAGAGTCACTTTGGTATCGCTTGTTGTGACCTAACTCACGCCCTTGACATGCTGCACTTTTATTTTATACTTGGTGCCAAACGCGAGGCGTTTTCGAATTTCAAATTTACCAGAAAATGTAAACAAGCCATTGAAAATACGGGAATGCTATTTCTGTTGAAATGTAAACTCTATGTTGTAAACATAAGGAGCAATTTCCTTTGACACTAATCGGAAAGGGGCGTGGCTACCATCGATAGGGTGAAACGTTCGAGGCTTTCGGCCGTCGCGAACGCTTTTTTCAGGACGTCCCATAGTTAGTCGTAATACTAATTTGATTTTTTTTATTCTAATTAGGGTGAGCTGGTGCTGAAAGAAGCTTATTGCAGCTACTGGTACAAAGCATCTTTACGTGCACAAAAAGTGTTAGTTTTACTCATGGTACGAGCGGGAAAACCTTTAGTACTCACGGCGGGTAAACTGTTTGAATTGTCCTTAATGACGTATTCCACTGTAAGTATCGAATTATCATTTAAATGTTCTCATACTAACTTCTTTGCATATAATAATAAGTATGGTTTAAGAAATTAACGGAAACACAGAGAGAGACGATTATTTTATTATAAGATATGTATTATCATAGAGCGATATTACCCTTCAATTGATACATTTGACTAAGGGCGCAAGTGGATATATAATTGGCTGACGTGTCGTGTCATAATGATATATTTTGATCTAACGACTATTTCTGACGATGACTAAAAAAATTCCTAATATAAATAGTACCTGGGTTTTTGTTACTATTGGATGTAAGCCGAACATGTTCGCATACATATAGAGCCATCTCACAAAATTTTGAGGTAACAATTGATTATCATCCATTAGCAACAACACAAGGTAACATTACCACAAACGAGATGGCGCTTTAATAAATATTTATAAAAACTTCTTTATTGCGTAGAATTGCGTTATTCAGTGCCGTCTTAAGTCTATTCGGCGCCGGGGTGCGGGGCTCAGCATGCGCCCTCAGCCACCCGGACGTCTATGTCAAAGGGCGCAATTACTAAAATCGGTGGCAATGTCGGGAGAGTGGTAGTGGGGATGAAATCGGCCGCTGCCACTAAGTGTGAAACCGACCGTGCAACAAAGCGCTCGTCTATCAAGATGCCGCCGACACTCTCAAAACATCACTCTGGCACTTTCTACAGTGCAACCAAGTCAAAGACGAAAAAGTCGCCTAAGGACACAAGCAACACCGTGTGCATCTGCGCTGCCGACCTTGCAGGAATTTGTTTACTGCTAGTTTGAAGAAGCCCATATTGTAGCTAGATGGAAACACCTTAGAAGGGAGAGAGACATTTGGAAGCAGCTGAAAACTTTTTAAGAATGGATATAGAATGTGTTGAGGAACTCCTTGAAGAGATCATTGACTTTCGTCCAGGCTTCTCACTTCTTTTCCTTAGCCATGTCTTCGCACGGAATACAAATTAAAAACACAAAAATACGTCTTGTCGCCGCTGCCCTCGCAGACACACTGCGGTGAAATCGGCACCGATTTCGCTACACACGATGCGACAACGCTCCCTAGACGATAATCGCCCCTAAATCGTGGGTTCGACCGACCCGATTTCAGTTAGGAGGAAACTGATTACGATTTGCCTACACATGAGGCGATCAAGGGAGCGATCTAGGGCGCTCCCCACTAGTCCAAGCGCCAGAGGTTTTTTTTTTGAAATGTACGGGACCGGCTATTTTTTTTTTTAATTTGTTCAGGGGTGTCCCCTGATTGTAAATCCAAGTTGGCGTCATCGGGGGGGTGAGCGTCAGCCGCCATCTTGAAAAACACGTTTTATTGAATATCTCGCGAACCGCGCATCGTACGACAAAAATAGTACAAATCATTTTTGTAGATAATAATATTTGCCATCTTTTTTATTTAAAACTTTTTTCTGTAAAATGCATAGTTTTTTATTTGTAGCGCTTCAAACTTTTTACAATATGGTTTTTGCTAAATATATAATTAACGGGTCATGACAAATGAAAAATGGTAACAACTGAATTTGTAGAGCATGAAATTTCCTATAAATTTCATTCGAAACTTTTCCCGTAGCATTTATAGTTTAGGAGCTGCAGCTAGGTAACACTTGCACCTCGTACATTATCAGTGACAATATTGCTCGTTCGCGAGATATTCAATAAAACGTGTTTTTCAAGATGGCGGCTGACGCTCACCCCCCCCCGATGACGCCAACTTGGATTTACAATCAGGGGACACCCCTGAACATATTCCAAAGAAAAAATAGCCGATCCCGAACTTTTTTTTACGAACCTACTTTTTTTGCTCCGGCGCTTGGACTACACCACTTCCCCGATATTGCCACCAATTTTAGGACCGTGTATAGGCGCTTTAATAAAAGTAAAACAATGATTATTGTTGATGACTATTTTTTTTAATATTTAATTTTGCGCATACGTATTTGGCGTAACAAGCATATGAAACTATGCAATGGCGTTAAATTCAATGAAATATCTAAATACTCAGCGCTCGGCAGGCGCCCCCGGGCGCTCCGCGCCCGGGTGCACCGCACCCCTTGCACCCCCGGGTAAAGACGGCCCTGGCGTTATTACTCGTAGATATTTACAATATCGTCAGAACAATGCATAAATCAACAATTTGATATCTGCCGGCGTCTCTCTGACTGTATATCCGCTAACTCCTCATAAACCACGCAACGGATTTTCATGCGGTTTTCACTATATAGGTATAGTTTGCAGAAAAAACCCGTGCTAGTACCTATATTATATTTATGATGTGTTAAAAGAGTGAATTAAGTATTTCAAACCAAATTAATTATGGCAATTTTGTTGTCCAAATGGTAATACTGTAATTTATAATCCTGGAATAAATATGTCCAAAATATTGAATTTTGGACATCTATAAGAAGACAAAACAGGTGGGGCTGGAAAGTTTTTAAGTGGAGACCATTGGCCAACAAGCGCAGCATAGAACGTCCACCCACAAGATGGACGGATGACCTAATAAAGGTCGCAAAACGATGCTGTATCCAGGCTACTTTTGACCGGTACTGAAAGATATGGGGAAACCTGTGTCCAGTATTGCACGTGTTACGTCTGAGATAATAATGATAAAATGGCTCTCCAATTGTTAATATATATGTAGATTAATGTACCTATAAATTGCATCTTATCGTACATTTTCAACAGTTAACAGATTACATCAGTCTTGTTAAATTTATTTCAGATTTTGAAAACTTCTTATTCGTTCTTTTCTGTGCTAAACAATTCACAACACAAGTAGTAGGTATGTATACCTACTAATTCTATGTTCGCGTAATATGCGTGCTTTAGCAAAATAAAAATTAGTAGGCATTTGTCACGTTAGCGGATAATAATACAAAGTGAGTAAAATAACATCAGACTATAGACAAGGGTTTGTTTTCGAAGGTATGACGCAAGAATCAAACAAAAAATGCTATCCAGTTTTATAGGACAATGAATATATTTATTATAATGAACGCCAACGCTGTTGGCACACGGGACCATAAATCATTCAAACGCTAGGGTTGTGCATGTTCTGCACGCATTGTCGATACTTTGAGTACCTACTCATTGAGTATTGCTGAGTTTTTTTTTTTTTTTTTTTTCAATTTAATCTACAATCCGTTGCTAGACTAATTGGAAATGTTGCAGCTGGAATTCATTGTAAGCATGTTGATATTTCTTCGTTCATAGTATATAGCGATTATAAATATTGTAAACATGATGTTTCATATTTTAAATTGTGTATGATTTTAGGGCTGTGGATTTTGTTTAATAAATAAGATTTTATTTATTCATAATAAAACAAAAGTTTTATTTACATAATCGATAGTAACACGGCGCCTCACTATTCCTCGCCATAAGGCCAGTAAGTGCGAGAGATCATGCGATATTGGCAATGCTGCTCCAACGTTTTATGGCCCCGTGTGCCAACAGCGTCGGCGCATACAATAGTGTAATTATTTCAATAAATAAATAAAATAAATAATCAAGATCACTAGCTACTGTTTTTTTTATTTTCCTAGAATATACATTCTTACTTATATGAATAAAACAAACTGTGCCAGTTGTTGATATTATGGTTTTTTATTTGTTTAATTTAGTATTAGAATAAATAACGATAAATGTAAAATAAATTTTGTGTTTTATTATTAACCCCAATGTAGTTGGCGTTGCTGCATTCAATCAAAGAAAGTACATAAATGTATTGCATTACTTTGGACACTAATTTTTTGTTTGTTACCATGTGTTCGATTGGTGCAAGCATGAATTAAACTAATACAGAATGAATTAACATTTTGTAAAGTATTTATTTATTTAAAAAAAAATATTGCGGCAAGAAATTTTACAGAATAAAATACAAAAAGTGAACATATCAGTCATAACACTGAAAACAAACAATAACAAACGCCATAATATTTATAAAAATATGAAGTCAGAGTTATTCTGTTGGCCGCCAATTTAAGTTATCTAGTCTAGGTGAGGTATAGGGGTCTGTGGCACTTCAGTACCTAGTGTTGCCGTTATGGTGACTTTGTTACTAGATCTAGTGAGTTTTTCATGGTTTTGGTGGGATTATTTTGGGTTTCAGTGACAAAAAATAATCTTGTAACTTTTAGTGACATTTTCACTATCACAATTATTTTTTCCTAACTTCCACTTATTTTATTTAATTTTAATTAACAAGCAATAAAGTTTTAAGAGATATGTATTTTAAGTTAATATTATTGGAAAAACGAATTTGACTAAGTAAGCGGGACTCTCCATAATAATGCTCTATATAATTGCTGTCGCGGCATCTCTTGAGAATTAATATGTTATGCTATCTCATTTCACCTTTTAAACCAATATAGAATGATCGATTACTTATTTGTTATTTATTCAATCACTAGTTTCTCGCATAATCACTGAGACAAACGGGTAATTTTGTTATTTTCAAGTTTATTTCTAGTTTTTGTTCAATGGATGTGCCTTTAAAGAAGAAAACGTACTCTCAAACAAAAGTACAGAACTGAGATCGAGAACTGAGAGAAAATACAGAACTGAACTGACATAGAACATTGTTGAGATTCTTTAAGTAAATTCAAAGATAATTGTATTAGTGTATAGATGGAACAATAAAAATTGAAGATTCCTTCGATACTCGATACCCGTCTTTCTAATGGCTGCATGTCGTATGTTAAAAAGAGATAACAATAGCCGAATATGACGTCTTAAATCGCTGCGCGCCATAAAAGAGGCAACGTCATATTTGTTTATATCATGCTGGTTAACAAGCGCGTTTAGCTTTATGTGATTTAAAATACTTAAAAATCTGAAATTGTGATTTCATAAATCTGTTGCTTGCCAAGAATGGCTTGTACTGTTCCCGTTTGTCCAAGTAGAGTGGGTGTTTTGAAGGAGAATAATGGAAACATATCATTTCACCGGTAAGTCGCACAGCTCGCACTCATTAATTTTGGTGTTTTGTAAACAAATTTTTATAATTATTTACTAAAAATGAATCATTGTTCATGCATACACAGCTCTAAGGTTGATTTATTTAAAGAAAAGCTGGTGTTTATAACTAAAATTTACAAAAACCAAAGTTAATCGGAATATTTGACATTTGTCTTGCTTTATAGTGCTGTAGTCTGATCTTGATAAGTTTATCGATATCGATAACTAATTTATTTTTAGTAGAGTGTTGACAATTTCTAGCATTCACTGCAGGTTGAAAGTAATTTTTATCAATTTATAACAGATTTCCCACCGACATCGATTTAAAAAAAAACGTGGACAAAAAATGTAAGAAAAGCCGACGATTGGAGAGCTTCGCAATATACAAGAATATGCTCGATGAACTTTGAAGATTCTTGCTTTCGCCAAGGATATCAGCGTAAAATTCTACACTCGTATGCAGTGCCGACAATATTCCCAAAATTACCACCATCATATAAACCAGTACGTAATATCTATAAGTTATAAAGAAGTTATGCTTCAATCTATGAAAATTATGAAAATCTTTTGAATCATTAATAACCAAAAACTATTTCTTTTCAGAAATTACCCAGAAATAGAAAACCCACCGATGTCGGTGGGAAATCTGTTATAAATTGATAAAAATTACTTTCAACCTGCAGTGAATGCTAGAAATTGTCGACACTCTACTAAAAATAAATTAGTTATCGATATCGATAAACTTATCAAGATCAGACTACAGCACTATAAAGCAAGACAAATGTCAAATATTCCGATTAACTTTGGTTTTTGTAAATTTTAGTTATAAACACCAGCTTTTCTTTAAATAAATCAACCTTAGAGCTGTGTATGCATGTGCAACGATTCATTTTTAGTAAACAATTATAAAAATTTGTTTACAAAACACCAAAATTAATGAGTGCGAGCTGTGCGACTTACCGGTGAAATGATTCCATTATTCTCCTTCAAAACACCCACTCTACTTGGACAAACGGGAACAGTACAAGCCATTCTTGGCAAGCAACAGATTTATGAAATTACACTTTCAGATTTTTAAGTATTTTAAATCACATAAAGCTAAACGGACTTGTTAACCAGCATGATATAAACAAATATGACGTTGCCTCTTTTATGGCGCGCAGCGTTTTAAGACGTCATATTCGGCTATTGTTATCTCTTTTTAACATACGACATGCAGCCATTAGAAAGACGGGTATCGAGTATCGAAGGAATCTTCAATTTTTATTGTTCCATCTATAGGTACAGACTAATTCAAAATCTTTGGTTAAATCTATGACAGATAAATAAAAATTTATTTATCTATACTATTTATTCTATGTCTATATCCTATATAAACAGTTGTCAACAAATTTAGCAATTGACTTGTCAATTGTCACGAATGTCATGTTATGTCAGTTATAATCAAAAAGAGAATAACACTCAGGGTTGCCATACGTACGAGAAATCTTGTACCGTTTACCGTTTACATTTACAGTTTCTGTACGAAATACAAGAATAATAAAAATCTCGTACACTTTTGTACGAGATTTTACCAATGTTCACTGGCTGCGCCATGCATACTAGCTAAAAATATATCAATAAAATAAATATGTCCACGCCACAAACGATCGACTCTGCACATCACTAGGTTCATAACCACATCATTAATGAACCTTATTTTACCCATTACTGGTTGAAGTTTTTCATGTTCAAAGCGTTTCGACATTTTACTCTAATTTTTGAATGGTAATTAACGTTTACATTAGGGGTCGTCCATTAATCACGTGAGGTTTTTTTTTAGATTTTTTTAACCCCCCTCCCCTTTATCGCAATTAATACACGTGATTACACCCCCTCCCCTCCATTGATATTTCGTGATTTTTGCCTAAGAAACCCCCTCCCCTTTCGAGCCTCACGTGATTAATGGACGACCCCTTAGATATAATTAAAAAAAGAAGACAATATTATCTACAAGTAGTACATCAATACATTTTATTCTTTATTATAATTTTTTTTTTTTAGTGGGTATGTAAATAAAATCATTAGAATATGAATTACCTAATTGTTCATTTGACATCCTCAAGCTCAACCAATAATAATAAATAGTCTAAATTATGGATTTTATGTGATATATATATATATTTTTTTTTCAAATTATACTTTTACGAGATTATGTACTGAAATACGAGATATTTGGTATCCCTGGTACGAGAAAAAAGGTCCGGCATCTGGCAACCCTGATATCGCTTTTACTCACTAACTAATCATCAAGAGAGTATATATATTCTTTGCTAATCATTATCACCAAAGAGTATTATAATATATAGGGGAAATCAGTGTTGCCGTTTTGGCATTTTTAATGCTAAATTTGGCATATTTCTACCTTTGTTAGCATGTAAAATTTAAACTTAGCATATTGCATTATTTCAGCATTTTTTGCTTGCCAAGCAAACTAGAGGTTTGAAAATATAATTTTAGAACCATTAATAAAACCAAACGAATATGTTATGTTGGACTTTCGTCTACGGTAACACTTTACCTGAGCAACGTTCAGTTGGAAACGCTAGAAGTCAGAAAAGTTTAGAAAATCGAATTACTGAATATCGTTGTAAACGACATCGTTGCAAACAATTTACATTAAAGCTCGTCCAGGAAATGCGATCACGGTTGCCAGTAAATGTTAAACATTGAGAAAAATGAACATGTTTAGTTACAAGGCAGTCGATATAGAGTGTATTGTGGTGCAACGGTGAAACATTAATCACATACACTGGAAAAACAAAAATTATTCCACGATTGAGTTCTAGTCAGAGGTCTTTTGAGTACTAAGATTCTGTTGATAACAATCCATTTCTGGAGTTGGCATCTTTAGTAATGTCCAACCTTTGTCTTCCATATTCCAATGCAAAAATAGAGAGAATATTCAGCCAAATTAATGTAGTTAAAACTAAACTGAGGAATTAGATTCAATTCTGGATGTCAGATATGGACTCCGAAGATTAGAGAAATTTTGTCATTCCTATAATGTTTCAGACGATATGCTTAAACTTATTTGGGGTATTAAAGAATCACGTGCAGTGATTGATGGAAGTGGTCAGTCAACGTCACGACAAAACGAACCGGTTGAGTCTGACCTGCAGGTATTCTTCGAACTAAAAGACTAAAAATAACTTCGATTATGTGTGTGTTTTTTTAATAAATTTTATTTAGCACTTTAGAAATTTTGCTTAGCATTATTTAGCATTTTTCCGGCGCAAAGTTAGCATTTTTCTCATTTATAATACGGCAACACTGGGGGAAATTATCACTTATTTTATACCAACTACCAACTTGGTATGCGAGAATTGCAAGAGCTCAGCTCCAGCTCATTATTGCAGCGTTGCAAAACCTACCGATTTTTCGGTAGATCTCCCGATATTAGCCCTCGTTTACCGAAATACCGATTACGAAGGCATATCTACCGATTTTTTAGTTTGCCGCTGGTTTTTAAGACAAAGAAACCAAATATTTTATTATTTGTAGCAACACTATTTTACTCTATGAACATGCTATGAATCCTGCCCATAGTCCATCTCAATCACACTTATTAACAACATTATTAAGCTATCCTTTTCTCGCGCATGTTGTGATCTTGTCGTAAGGATACAGTAAGGGAAATCCCCTGTATGTGTGGCTCAATGAAATGTGTATGTCAATGTCAAAATGTGGCTCAAATGAAAGGCGGTGACGGAACACCTTTATTCGGATTAGTGACTACATTCGTTTTTCATATTTTATCTTTACCGCACTCATCTGCAAACGTGGAAAGAATTTTTTCTGCAGTAAATTTAATAAAAACTAAAAACCGCAACCGTCTGTCAACCGATTCCTTAGTTGGGCTTTTGCATGCGAAGAGACAAATAAGCGATAAAAACTGCTTCGATTTTAATATACCTAAAGCCATGTTCAGTAAAATTTCGTCTCAAGGATGGTATAATAAATAATAATTTGTCAAAACTAATACAAATAAAAATCTACCGAAAACTACCGATTTTTTACTGGCAACCCTACCGAATTTATAATTCTTGGTTTTGCAACGCTGCATTATTGTACGTTGATTTGATTGCACGTTTGTTATAATGCTAAGAGAAAGAGAGGCGGCGGACCCGGTTTAATTATTTTATTATTTAAGTATTGATATAATTTAAGTCATCCATCGCATCATGATGAATGCGAACACGAATTGAAGATTTTTATGAATTATATCTTAAATTTTAACATGGGTCGATTTCTCACAAAAGATGAGTTGGAGGGGTTTGAAAAATATAAGGTAATTAATTAAAACCACTATTATCTTTATTTTTTTATATAGATTTTTTTCATTGCTGTCGTAAATATGTACCTACACTTGCATTTTTCATTTCAGTATAGCTCATTGGATACCAGTATCCTGAGTAATTATGTTATGCACCCATTTTGGAATTGGTGTGTACAGGTATGTAATATAAGTTTTTTTAAGTTAATTATTTTCATAATCGAAATAAACAATGCAACAAATAAATATGTAGGTATATGTAAATATTCAAAAATGCCTGAAGATAAGTTGACATCTTAATAAAATATAATCTGGTAATTACCATTGGCTTTATTAAATTAAAATTATATTGTCGAATTTTTTTTAAATTTGTGATTAACTTGAAAAAATTTACTAACGCTAGATGGCAATTACATGTAATGACAGTAAATTTAACACTGATATATTTTTAAATTAAGTATGCTTCCAGCTGTTGTACTAATTTAATGAGCTTTCCACATTTCAGTTTTGTCCGGTGTGGGTGGCTCCCAACGTGTTAACTTTCACTGGCTTCCTACTGACTGTCCTTAACTTCCTACTGTTTTCCTACTATGATTTTGGATTCAATGCTTTGACTGAGAAGAATGTTACCAATGACCACATTCCCGACTGGGTATGGGCCGTGTCCGCTGTCAATTTTTTTATGGCATACACATTAGGTGAGAATAACTATAGATTTATTTTATATCCAATGATAAGTGCAATTTTTTTATTTAATATCTACTGTTAAGCATCACACTTTTCTTTAAGATGTCCTTTAAACTAACTTATTAGGAAATATACAGCTGTTGGTATTATAATATTTATATTAAACTAGTTTTGTGTTTTGATTTTATGTTATACTATTTGACCCAACAGTCGTTTCCCTGTCAGTTTCATATGAAAATACCATAGAAATTTCAGATTTCCTGTGGATTATCCAAAAAAATTCTTTCATATTTAAAACCTTGTCCCGATAAATGCAAACACAACAAAAGAAATCAGTAAAATTAATTGTGTCATTCTCAAGTGATGCCCCATTATACATGTAGCAATTGATTTGTATCAATTGCCAAAATAATATTTTTATGAGGTGTGACAGTTTAGGGTCCAGCATAATTTTTACTATTTTTTTTTATTTGCCATATTGTCAACATGGTATGTTCTGATAAACCTACCATGCTGACAATATTAAAGTGGTATTTTTATTGTGAAGGGTTTTCATACTAAATAAAATTACTTTTTCAAGTTTAATAAAATTTAATGTTGTACAGCCAATACATACATGTATGAAAACCTTTCTTTACTAAGAATGATGGTCATCATTATTTCAACACAATTAATTGAAAAAAAGTTTACTAAAATGAGACATTTAATTTTAAATAAAATTGCAAATGTTATCAACTAAAATATAATTAACATTTATTGCATAGTTTTTGTATGACAAATTTTATCATTTTTAAAAAAAAACTTTAGACATTCCTCCTCACACAATCAGCATCAATCATCAAACAGCATTCAGAACCAGTTGTAATTCATCTATATTATTATATTGTATTACATGATATTATAAAATAAAATGGCTGTCAGCCTCTGTCCGTCTCTCCTCTAACTTATTCTAAACCACTTACGGTTTCCACTAGTGGAAAAAGCAATAACTAGGAAAATTTGTGTAATATAATTTGCAGAAAAAATTGCATTATTAGTATGACACAGTTAATAAAATAATTAAAAATGACAACTATATAACTATAAATCGTTTTTTTTTTTCACTAATATTACATATTGGGCATTGTCACATAATTTGTTTTTATTACTTGTGATATTAATATCCATCCTTTGCAAATTTTCAATAAAATGGTTGTGGGTCTCTTAACTTGAAGGATTATTATATTTTGATATGTTATAGTAACAGTTGCAGGCTTGCAGGTTTATGTGAATAAAATAAGTTCAACAAAATTTTTATAACAAAATATTTAGCATTTTCCCGTAACACCTTTCAGTAAACGATATATCTGTGCCTACATTATCTAAATTTTACTTAATCAATAAACACAAAGACCCAAAGTACTAGGTGTGTATTACGGGTCACGCGTGAAATTTTAACAAACATCCATACCTACATCCTCACAAAATTTCGCATTTATAATATTAGTACCGTTAGTAGAACTTTTTTTTAAAAATGAATGCTTAATAATCTCTTCGTAAGTTTATTGTTTGTGTATCCAGAACACAATGCGCCCTGAACTTCTGATCATAGATTACTTGATTAGGCTCAAAGACGAAAAACACATATTGAGCGAAAAATAGCTCACAATGCGTTGTGGCTTCTTTTAAACGGCCACATCGTGAAATTCACGGGACATTTCAAAAAACGGTCATGACGCATTTTTGCAAATACATATAGACCACTTCTATCGTAACTTTCATAATGTTCGACAATGACGATAATGTTGAATAAAGAAAGCTACAGTACCTATTTGCCTGAACACGTTATAGCCGTTTAAAAACGACGCCACGACGGTAAATTCCCGGTGTGGCTGTTTAAAATAAGGATAAAGAAGTCACAACGCGTTGTGAGCTCTTTTTTCGCTCATTGAACGATTTCGGTCTTGGAACTTAACATGTATATAAATTTCAAAAGTTTAGTTGAAAAATATTTTCATAAACAAAATATAACCTATATTGCTTAGGGATGATGTAATTATTTGATTAGTTACATATATTTATGTGTGAAATAATTTATTGTATTGTTCCCATTATTGTAAGCGCAAATTAATTTTATCTCTTTATAACGTTATTTATGTAAGTGTATAAAAGTGAAACAAAAAATAAACCGAAAGCGTGTATCACAACAGGATTTGATGGCGCGTATAATACTCTAAGAATTGCCCTTTGTTATCTAATGTCGTCCCGATAAGAGGCAAGATTTTAACAGTTCAACCCAATTTCCGATTTTATATTAGGTACATATTATTATGTCTTATAGAAAGACATAATAATATGTACCTAATATAAAGTCGGAAATAAATAATTTAATACATTAATATAAAATATAAAAATGATTAATATAAAAATTACACTGATTGTAATCATTTAAAAGTTATTTCATTAAGGTCTAACTATATAACTTTATTCTCGTAGTAATTTTGATCAAATACAAATCTGATAAAATTTTCTCAATTTAAAAATACGGCTTTTGGCAATTATTATGTCTGGAATAGCGTTGATTGTGAGTTTATTTAAAAATATAGAAATATGTATATTACCGATTTAGCAGTTGAGAATTAGCCAATGAGTAGATAATTTTTTGGATACCTATTATGATTTAATATTATATGAAAATAATAGACAAAAATTCTAAAAACTGTATGTACAATTTTTTTTTAAAATCTTCAATTTAGAGAAACGGCTCGTATTATATTTTTGGTTCTGGCAGGATACGCTCTAGTCACAAACAGGACGGCAACTTTCTGACAGCAATAACGACGATCACCTTACAGAAGACAACCTGTTTGCTAAGGGATGTCAGCGCCTAAACTCCCCTGTCATCAAAATGTTTAGCATTCTCTAATTGCAAAAGTCACTTGTAAATTCTTCAGATTTAGCATGAATTATTTCTAGGTGATCTTATTAGTTAAGTACTTTTTTATGATAAAAGTCGGCAAGCTCCCTGTCCATTCCTTTTCTAGTGGGTGGCTACCGTCACCTATGAAAATTACGCTACCTGGTGATACCATTACGCTACCGACCCAAATAAGACAAGGTGATGATAGGGGAATGGACTCTGGCATCCCTTATTCACACAGCGACAATGCCGGCTGGACCTAAGCTTGTATGGGAATTAATATAAAATTAATTCACAATGTTGAAATGAATTGCAGATGGTATCGATGGCAAACAAGCGCGACGTACGGGCACAAGTGGACCCCTAGGGGAGCTTTTCGACCACGGCCTCGACTCATACTCTGCAGTCTTCATACCAACCTGTCTTTACAGCATTTTTGGAAGGTAATCTATGATTTTTCGTTTTGTCGGCGAGCAAAACGAACATTCAAAATCCTAAATCATCACTATAATGTGTCCGAACTGGACTCTACATTCCAGTTGATAAATAGGAACCACAAATCATGCAGAAACGACTTGGCTCTTGAGACGATGAGGGCCAATTTAAAACCCTTTCTACCATTTTGTTTGAACTTTGAACTACATCAAAAAGGTTAAAGGCGAGACTCACCAGCTCAAGCTGCTATGCTAAGTTATATTATAAATGCGTGAGTTTGTTACGATTTTACGCCTCAACTACTCAACCAATCATCGTGAAATTTTGCATACACGTCAGGGATGCAGAAAATTACACAGGGTATCTTTCTTTTCCAAGGGATCACTAAAAATAGAAAATTCAACGCCTGACAAAAATATATGAGCAATAAAGATTGAATAAATGTTTTAAGACCTAAGAAAAAGGGGCGCGGCTATCTTGACTAATACCTTTCGCTCTTAAAACGCCTGTCTACCTTTCAAAAAGACCATCGCGAATTAAAGAAATACTGTTCTAATTTATCTCGCAGTCATCTTTTAGAGGCTACAATGTGATAGTTACTTACTGGTCTTATAATAAATTGTTTTCAGAGATGAGCTGAGCCCCCTGAGATTCCACTTTGTAATATGGAATATATTCATCAATTTCTATCTGACACACTGGGAGAAATATAACACGGGCGTTATGTTTCTTCCTTGGGGATACGACTTCACAATGATCGTGAGTTTATTTATTTAGTACCTTGAATATTGCTTTTTTGTTTTTTGTTAACATGAAGTATACTTGACCATAATGCGAAATGTTTTGGGCATATTTTTGTCCTTTAAATATAACTAAACCCTACTGTTTGAAATGTCAGGGTTCGTGCCTGCTATTGCTGGTGACGTCGGTGGTAGGTCCCCGCGCGTGGCACGTGTCGCTGCCTGGGGGGCTTACGCCGGGCATTGTGTTCGAGCTGATCCTTTACTTCTCAGCCATGCTCACCAGCCAGACGACTATTCTCTGGAACATTTACAAGTTGGTCACTTTCGTTTGTTTCCTTTTTTTCATCAAGCCCATTTTCAGATTAGCCCAGGCCCAGGAGGTGATCCTGTGAAGTTTAGTAGCGATAGGATAAACAGTTTTTTTAATATATTAATGTATTTCTTACAATTTTTCTATTTAAAAATGAAAGTGTATTCAATGCCTGACAAAAGTATATGAGCAATATAGCAAATAAGAAGTCGCTGGCAAAAGCTATATTCTAGATTGATGAATCGACTAGACGACCAGTTGGCATTCTAGTGATCGATCAATCGCCCGACTGACGATCATCGATTACGTTTAATTTCGAGCGCCGAGAAAGCCGAGTTCTTTTTCTAGGCATTTTATTAATGTAAGTATTACTAGGAGATATCGCAAAAAATATATTTAAAAAGGCAGTTCGCTGAACACAACCGTTCCGTAGGCATCCGACCACGCGCCTGACTCTGAGCCACGCTGCATGGTACCTCGCAGCGCAAAGTTAAAGTTGACCGCAGTACGTTTGATAGAGAAGTGGTTTTTCTTTTGTATTAAAAACACATTTATTATTTTCTTCTTAATTTTAAATGTTTAAAAGTTTCATTGACTACATTAAAAATTTATACATAGTTTGATAGAACACAATATTCTTGTACAAATTTAAATTAATTGCGGCAATTTATTTCCTATTTTTAATGAGTTTCAATTAATTCATTATATTTGGTCGAATAATAATCGTCGATTAAATAATAGGTAAACAGTACCTACTCGCCTATAACATTAATGCTACGCGACTGAGACCCAAGCATCTCTCTCATCTGGATTTTTATTTGGCTTTGTTTTGAGAGTTTAGCGATTTTTTTTTATAAAGTAGTCGCTTGGAACATTTGAAATTCTGTTTTTTATAGTCCAATCGGCGACCGCTGAAAAACGTTGGTATCAGTTATAAGTAGCAAAATATACTTATCTATTTTCTGGATATTAATAATAAACCACCAGTCTGGCCATTGAAACTATATAAGATTTAAAAAAAAGTTTTTTAATTTTCTTATAGAAATTAAAAAAACACACAGACTACATGAAGACGATTGGTGTTTAGGCGCCAAAATTTAAATGTCATTTTTTTGTGTTTTATCATTCTATACGTTTATTGATCAATAAATAAGTTTAAACTCTTTATTTTCATTAAAGATGGTTTGCTCTTAGCCAGCATCTAGCCGTTTTTGAAATGCAAAACGCTAATCAAGTAATAATAGTATGATTGTTAATGATTGCTGATTAATTTGTTATTGTTGTGTTGCAGATCGTACCGAGACCGCACGGGCAAGATGCGTCCGTTCTGCGAGGCCATCCGTCCCCTTCTGCCACTGCTTATTTTCTTCTGCTTCAGCACGTTCTGGGTACTGTATTCACCCGGGGACATCATCAACACTAGCCCCAGGGTCTTCTACTTGCTCGCCGGAACAATTTTCTCCAACATCAATGTGAGTTTTTGCTCTTCCTAGCAAAATCTATGACTACTACCCAAAAAGTGTAGACGTAACTCTGGCACATCCCACTTGTCTATTAGCTTTACTATTCCAAACTAGTTGAAAGTCTTCGGACCAAAAGCATTAGCCTAAGTTAAAAAAAAGAACTTATAGAAGTAATAGACTGGGCAGCCCAACAGATGAAACATTTTTTATTTATGTTAAGGCTGACAATCCACTCGATGGTTGTTGGTTACCGTCGCCCATGACACCAAGGTGCTGCAAGTGCGCTGCCGACTACAGTAGGATTAAGGATAAGGGATTGGGAAGAGTTAGAGAAATGGGCTCTGGCTGGCATCCATTACTCACCAAAACACAACAGCACACGTGCTGTTATTTCACGGTGGTTTCTGCCGCCAAAAGGACTGTCCAAATAGCTGCGAAACGCAGTGATGCCCTGGCACTATTTTCCAGATCCAGAGCAGAGTCAACTTTGAAAAGTTCATTTCCAAAGTTGATCCTGTCGGGAATCGAAGCTGAGAATCCTAGAACAGAGTGTTAGGCAAGCACCCCAACCATTCATCCAACGAGCTTGGGTTGGGTAAGGTAGAGTTATATCAGAGCCCATTCTCCTATCTCCACTTTGTCCCTTATTCTATTCTAGGTCGCCACCTATGAACATAAAGTGAACCAATAATGTTATGTTGCATTTATTCCTGAATACCTATGCTATTTACACTCCATATGAAAAGTTCCAATTTCAAATAGAAGTAGACATGTTGCTGCAAGAATGTACTTGTGATAGTGTCGGCTGATCGTGTCCCAAATGAGTGACACGCGATGCTCGTGGCAAAATCCGCTTTTGGCGCCGTTCGGCTTGGCTGCTGCGCTGGCTTGCAGTGGCTGCTTGTCTCCATTTGCCGAGCAAGCCCTGCTGGCCGCATTGTGCGCAGTCTGCTCCGTTGCGCACATAATCTATGGCACCAGAGTGGTGAGTCATAATTACACAACTTTTCATAACGCTTGCTGCTTTGCTAGTAACGTCATTCTTTTTACAGCGTAATTAAATGCGCGCACATTTTGCATGTATTATTACACTATCTAGTGTTTTTCCATTACTTAATGAGCTTTTTTTATAGTTATTTTAATGGTTATTAGGAAAATGTGAAGTTTGAGTAAGGAAGGAAAAGAAAAACTAGATTATATGTCGCCAGAATTAAGTAATTAGTGAATAATGGGTGTACTTAAGAGGTACTTTCAGTATTTGCTTAAACAATTAAGTTTTTCAGATTAAGCAAAATAAGCATTTGACATATTTATTTGTATGCAACCATAACCATACTAAGAGACTAGCTGAGCCCGCAACTCCATACGCGTGGTATTCGGTATAGCGCGTAATTTTTTTGTTTGTAAACCAATTGGATTGAAACAAATACTAAATGTTACGGGAAACTTGCTACAATACCTCTGTGAAAACCACATTCAAATCGGATGAACGGTTTCTGAGATTAGCGTGCACAAACGAAACACACTAAAATTCTAAAACACAATTTTTTTGACCTTGGTAACATAAGTACAACGTGTACAAATTGATTTTTTTTTGTAATATTTAATGTACAGACACGGGTCGTTTACGATTTTATTATATGTGTAGACTATAAAAAATAAACAAGAGAGTGTAGTAGAGAAATTGAACCGACAATCTTAGCGAAAAAGATCTGTCATTGAAAATCTTTAAGTGATTGGCTTAAAATATATTATTGTGATACACCTGTGGCCTAATTCAAGTCGGTCGTGAAGTTTCACGCGACACCTTAAACTTTTTTCAAATCACATAATCTATGCCTACTAATAACAAAAAATGAAATGTCTGTTTGTAACGCAGGGCAGCCTGCGTGGCAGTGACCACCCCCTTACGGAAGACAACCGTGAAATAACAGCATGTGTGCTGTTTGTGTTTTAGTGAGTGAGTAAGCCATTTCCCATTTCCTTATTCCTTCCCTAATTACTTATCCTTAATCCTACTATGGTCGGCAGCGCACTTGCAGCACCTATAGCGTTGCTTGTCTTATAGCCACCTACCATCAAGTGGGCCATCGGCCTATCTATCGACCTAAAAGAAATCATGAAAGATTAGATAGATCTATTTAGATATTCTTTTATGTTTTGAATTATTATTTTGGAAGTTCCCATTATTGTCACAGTTAAAAAAATCACACTGTTGTACAAATCACAATCCTGTTAGCATTATTCAAGGTACCTTAGTATTTAAGTGCAATATATAAACATAATTTTGTATTTGCAGGTACAAGAAATGTGTGCACATTTCAAAATTGATTGTTTCCATATCAAGCCAAAGATTTAAATTAGACATTCGTATTTAGACCAAATATCAATTTATGTGTGTAGCTAACATTATATAATTATAATCTGGTCATGGAATCTCAAAAGATGTAATATTTATTGAATATTTATAAGGATATTATTAGTAAATTTTTAATTCTTAGTGGATAATAAATTAATTTTTGATTGTTATTTTTTTTTTACTCTGAAACAATCTCATCTATACAATTTATATTATATTGTTTACCAATAAAATTATAGGTTAAATTTAAAAAAAAAACTAGTTGAACTAGTCATGTGCCAGTTAATGCCATTTTGAGCATCTTTTGATGATTTCTTATTGCGTAAGTAATTTTAAATTAAATAAGTGAATGTAAAAAATCGATGTATTTTTTTATATTATCATAAATATTCTCAATATAGTAACTTTTTTAAAAAGATTCTTTGGAAGTGTTTGCTAAAAATTGAGTTACATAAAAGTAGGTACTATAATAGTCTGTATTTTTTTTTATTAAACAAGTCAGAGGCAAACTAATTTGCAATTTTTTAATCTATAATTAATGGTAATTTTTTTCAATAGTTCTACCTTTATAGCATAACGTCACTTAGGTATATATGAATTGAATTCTTAACTATTGAAACATTCCAATTTTTATTTAATTTAATATTTTTGGGCTCTATTGTGGCCTTATAAGAATCTTACTAGATTCATAATTTAATTTTTTTTGTTGTTTGGAAATGCGTGTGTTACTCAAGTCAGAAAAAATCTTTATCACATCAAAAACATAAGTTAAATTACACTCTATAAAGTAACTATAATAGTCTATAATGAAAATATACACTTCTTTGTATGTTTTCAACAAAAGTTATGTTGTTAGTTTCGGTATATACAGATGTCACTACGTTTTGTAAGTTCAAAGAGTTCATTTTTTCGACGCAGATGTGGCTGCGCCAGTTATAACGCGCTATCGTTTCGTTCCTCAACACGGACTACACTTTTCATACAAAATTTGTACGTTGCTTTTATAAGTCCAGAGAGTAGAATTAGGGAACATATAAATAAATACATGCGTCAAACTGTCGCACAAATGTCAAAGTGACGTAACTCTTTTTAGTTAACGCTTGCATTAATTCTACTCATAAAATTCCCATATGTACTGGAAATTTTATAAAAATGAAAACAAACACAAAATGAAATATAACAATATTTTATAATATTTACCTATAGGACATCGTTCAAAACGATGTCATATTTTTTTAATTTATACTATGGAGATTTTATTAATAAAAGTCTTAATTTCAGTAATCTGTGAATATTTCACATTTAGCGCAAAGCACGTACTCGATACGTGCTGTGCGCATTGCGCAGTTCAAATAGATTTTTTAATACATTCAAACTTAAATATCTATGAAACTTCCCCAGTAAAATCTATAATTTCTTCTTACCTAATTGTACAAGTTTCAACCGTTAAAACGAAAATACACTGATGGCTTGATCTCCGTACAAAACTGATTGATCTCTTATAAGAATTTCTTAATGATTGTTAGATTTACTTGCACTTAGCACTAGCGTCGATACCTTCACAAATTTATCGTTTTGTATCTAATTACTGCAAACACAAAATAAGTATATTTTACAGGTTTAAAAAATTTTGAATAGCGACATTTGAATCTAATACTTTTATAACAATAAGCCGTTTTGTACGCATTTTTTGTAATTATTTTATTCATTTGCCTGCCTACTAGACGATAAAACAATTGTTCAATGTGAAATTAGTACCTAATTGCAAACACAAACTCATTCTAATTTAATATTTTAAAAAAAATAAATAGAACATTGCTCAATTTGGTTCCTGTGTAATTTTAAGTTACTTTCTAACTGGAAAAAGGCTGTAATATCAGCCTATATCTATAGGCTGTAATGTCAAGAAAATGAAAAACTGCCTCATATATGTTACAATTTTTGTTTTTGTTTAATATTGTGCCAATAAAGTGTTTTGTCTAATTGTTCGTTTATTTTATGTTGACCTACCCTCTATACTTTCATTTGTTGTCTTACGTAATCTATATATAAAGTCGTGTTAGTTACATAACTCGAGAACGACTGGACCAATTTTTATGATCTTAGTTGAATTTATCCCCGCCCCGAATAACAGAATAATCTATTAAAACATCTGAAATAAGAAAATTTTTTTCTCATACACTTCGTATGAAACGAGTTTGAAGTGGCACGAAGTTCGTCATCTTAGCTAGTATTAAAATAAATGGGAAAGGTGTATAGGTCAATACAATACTCAATACGCGTAAACAAATTTGAATGATACTTCACACACAGATAATCCATCTCGAGGGTAGAAGTAAGTCCCGGTAGTAAGCCGCCATTGGGTAATTTTACCTACACTTGATCGCTTCCAATTAAATTGTTTAGATCGCTTTTCTTTTATTTAGAACTCATTTCTCCATTGTTGAACTAGATGGCGCGTACTGCACGGTTAATGTGAAATAGTGTTTAATTATACTCTTTGAAAATTATTTAAAAAGAAACGTAGGTACACGTTTAGTTACAAAGTAAATACATATGTATCAAACATTGAGTATATTTTACTTTATGATGCATTAAGTGTGAAATTAAGTTTTAATTACTATAAATCCACGTGATAGTAAAAGTTTACAATAAGTGGAAAGAAGTATTGCGCGTTGGTTGCGAGTGATATAATTATTAAGTTTCAGGAGCATTTTTGATACTTATTAAGTTTCTAGAAGATATGAACTATCGATGGGCGAAAGAAACTTTTAATTCCAGGAGTGAAATAAATTAAAAATAGGTTTTTTTTTTAATTATACAAAAAGATTAAGTTATCTGACCTCCCTAACTCTGTTAATTTTAATTTTAGCAAAAAAAAATTATATGAATATTTTTATGTAAAATCAAATTCTCTAAAATATTTGTCTGAAACCAGTTTTGTAAATTTAGAAAAAACACCTAGTTTCACTCTTTCACCCGTCGATATTAAAAAAATGCCCCTAAAGTGACTCAAATTTTGATTTGTTATTAAATTTTCTTGGACTTTGTATGTAATAGAATGCTGCCTTTTTTGAGGCTTTCAGAAATCGACATGTTATTGTTTTTTCTTTACTAATCAGTATCATTGTATTTAATTCTTTTAATAAAGGAACCCAGGGCCAGGTAATGTGTATTTTTAATTTAGAACTTCCGATATACCTGTAACTCCAGCATAAATGTTCATTAACTTTATATTAATTTTTTTTCTATTTGGTCACACAAAATAAGTTATAGAAAATATTTAATGGTTTCTATCTCTACAAGGGTTTAAATAAAAGTCTCTAATAAAAGATTTAGGTTAGTTAAGTAAATTTATTGAAATAAAAGTACCTATAAGTCCAAATGCATTTACGCTGCATGGTGAGACACAGCAAATCATTTATTTAGTGACACATGTTTCATAGCATAGCACAAATGCATTTAGACCTTTACAAGTATATACAGTAGTTTAGTGTTTACTAATTTCTGCATTTACTTCATCACCCAGTGACAATAGTTTTCTCCACAGATCTGGAGTCAAACTGATACCTTTCTTACCGGGTAGCAATTTGCCATCCTTTTCATAAAACTCTCTTATATCAACATACAATTTACCCTTGAATTCTCTTACTTTAACCAATTTGTTACCCTGTAACACCCAAGTTGGCTCTTTGTCCTCAGTCCTGGACCCCATTTTGGCTTTTTTCTCTGGTGGTTGATTTCTCTGAAAAGAATAATTTTGTTATATTTTAACTCTGAATACATTACAAATGTGGAAAAAAAACTTATAGTTTTGACCTATGGTCGAAAATCAACCCTGATGATTCACTTTTTTGTTGTTTTACCTAATGAAAGGCATCCATCTTGTTTTTAAAAAGAGCACATGAAATTTTGATTACATGCTACTTCTCAAAACAGGTATGTTTCCTTTTTATAAAAGGTTGTATTGTATTTAAGTTGACTGTCTTCTTGATGGTAGATGGTTACTGTAGCTTAGAGCGAAGCAAAACGTCCGGGCTCCCCTGGTGTTTAGCATAAAGTCCGGTGCAGAAAAGGTCTTATAGGAATCTGACCTGGGATCACTTCCATTGAAACACGACAGCACATGTGCTATTAATTAACTGTATTCTTCTGGAGTTGGTTACTGCAGCCAAGTTGGCTGTCCAGTTTATGACCGCAGCGTGCCAGGACAACGAAAATGCAAGTAACTTACATCAACAGGACCTTCATCGCTGTCGCTGCTGCTGCTAGACCTCTCCTTCTTCTTATTTTTTGGCATTTCGATATGAATAGCACCTATAAACACAAAATAAGCTGGAGTTTTATTTTGTAACAAAAATACTTATCATTTGAAATGGTAGATATATAGTAACTATTGAATACATACGGGTTTAAACGTATTGATTACGAGTAGCACTATCACTCGTTGTAAGTAATATTTGTTATCTATTCGTTACTTCTCTTTTTCTACTTGAAAAGTTGGTCGAAAATATTATTAGATAGGTATATCCGAAAACGAGACCCCCGCCATAAAACAGACAGGAGCATGAGCCACAGATTTTTAACTAGTACTGAAGATGAGCCAAGCACACAGAATAAAACAAATCAAATCACACGAGTTTGTTTGACGCACGGACGTATAACTAACAACTAACTTCGTTACGTGCTACATTAGTATCTACTATTTAGTTTGTGGCTCCTACCACCATGGTGCTACCCAAAGATGTTGTATTAGTCTGTACCTATAGATGGATCACAAAATGCAGCAATATTTCATTCTTTCTAAAACCTTCAAATTGTCATAAGATTGAAAGAGACATACATATATAATCTGTCGGGTCGAAGTTGAGTGAATGTCTCCATTTTGACTATACAATGCAAGCTAAAGTTATAGCGTATAATAGTGTTGTGCATTTTTATCGATAACTAGATATCGTTGATATAGATTCTAAATATATGACCGATAAAAAATATGGCTAAATGCGTTTCGGTGTACTGTTTGGTTATTCAAAATAAATAAAATGTGGGTGCGTACTGGTACTCCCCGCATTGCTAATCGGTTGTATGAGATTGTATGCAACCTCTGGCATTTATTTCACCAAAATATTTCAAAAGGATAGTTATTTTTTGGGTAGAAATATTTAGATTCCATCCTTAAGAGGTAGAACGGGAGTAGGTTTTTATTACGAGGAAAAAAAAACTCGATAATCTTAAAGTTTTATTTTTAGAAACGATATCACAGATTGGATAATCTGTGATATCGTTTCTAAACTGAGATAGATAATTAAATGAAAATAGTAAAGAAAACTAGAACCAAAAAGTAACATTTTAATTTAAAGACTTGTAGTTAATGTTGACGCTTGGGTATCCACGTATTTTTTAGTAAGTTTTCTTTTTCTGGGTAATTTCTGAAAAGAAATAGTTTTTGGTTATTAATGATTCAAAAGATTTTCATAATTTTCATAGATTGAAGCATAACTTCTTTATAACTTATAGATATTACTTACTGATTTACACGATGGTGGTAATTTTGGGAATATTGTCGGCACTGCATACGAGTGTAGAATTTTACGCTGAAATCCTCGGCGAAAGCAAGAATCTTCATAGTGTATCGAGCATATTCTTGTATATTTCGAAGCTCTCCAATAGTCGCCTTTTCTTACATTTTTTGTCCACGTTTTGTTTAAATCGATGTCGGTGGGAAATCTGTTATAAATTGATAAAAATTACTTTCAACCTGCAGTGAATGCTAGAAATTGTCAACACTCTACTAAATAAATAAATTAGTTATCGATATCGATAAACTTATCAAGATCAGACTACAGCACTATAAAGCAAGACAAATGTCAAAAATTCGGATTAACTTTGGTTTTTGTAAATTTAAGTTATAAACACCAGCTTTTCTTTAAATAAATCAACCTTAGAGCTGTGTATGCATGTACAATGATTCATTTTTAGTAAACAATTATAAAAATTTGTTTACAAAACACCAAAATTAACGATTGCGAGCTGTGCGACTTACCGGTGAAATGATATGTTTCCATTATTCTCCTTCAAAACACCCACTCTACTTGGACAAACGGAAACAGTACAAGCCATTCTTGGCAAGCAACAGATTTATGAAATCACACTTTCAGATTTTTAAGTATTTTAAATCACATAAAGCTAAACGCGCTTGTTAACCAGCATGATATAAACAAATATGACGTTGCCTCTTTTATGGCGCGCAGCGTTTTAAGACGTACATATTCGGCTATTGTTATCTCTTTTTAACATACGACATGCAGCCATTAGAAAGACGGGTATCGAGTATCGAAGGAATCTTCAATTTTTTTGTGTTCCATCTATACACTAATACAATTATCTTTGGTTTACACCATAACCATAAACTTTTTTACAGTATGAATTACTCTCTCCTGGCTGTTCTTTCTTATATTACAAATACAATAAAAACTAAAAACCTAAGATGAATATATCTTAGCTAAAAACAATTACACGTGGTATGTTAGTGTTACTCTTACTCACTCAGCAGAAGTATTCAGAACAAAAGTCCCAACGATCAACGAACCAACGATATATTATCGTGTTGGGTTTGGTTAGTTGGTTGGTCTGTGTCTGTGAGCAAAGAGTATATAATCACTAGTTCACTACGTTTTATTTATCTGTGATGGATGTGGTAAAGTTGAAGAAAATTATGGTTATGAGCGTATAAATAAAGAAAACATTTTTTTTTCTTAAATAGTTAGATACGCTTAATTGGTAGTTTATGTTTCTTGGTGATAAAAAGAATCTTCAATTAATCTCTAAAGTTCAACATGCTAGAACCGTGGAACAATGCTTCAATCCTTCCTCCACCCGTGAATACTTTTTCAAGTAAATGTAAAATAGGTAAAATCTACTTAATCTACTTAGTGTTTCATCTGCCACATATCGCTTTACATGTTCATAAACAAAACCTCATTTAAAACTTCTCTTTTTCAGATATCCAAGAATTGTCACTTTCATTTAACCATATTAGTAAAGTTTTATCAAAACAGTCGCCTTTACACGAAGAAGCTGCGCTTATGTCTAGATTCATATACAAATTTGATAAAAAATTCCGCAACGACATGGGTTATAAGCGATTTAAGAAGATATACACAGCTATACGCAAATACTTGAAACTGAACTTGTTGAAAGATATAGATAATTTCAAGTCAGTTTTACCTTTAGATGATAATGATTCCCGACACTATCCAACGAGACAAATGCTGGAATATATTTTAGTTAGATTGATGACATTTTCTAAGTTAATGTTAAGAATCTACGTTTGTACTAAACAAGCAGCTGTATTTTATATAGACAGAGTGAAACGAGGTGAAAGTCACTGGATGTCTTTGATGCCTTATGCTCTTGTGAGCAGAATATGTTCTCTAAGTATAGTACTCTTACGACATTCATGTACATGGTATAAACATTTGTATCTATTTGTGGACAAGCTGCAATTAAAAGGTTTAGACTTTTTGTCCCAAAATTATGTTTTGCCTTCAGATTTAGAAGAATGGCTAGATATGAAGAACTTGGATGCATTTGGTAATTTCGAATGGTCAAATAGAAAAAGAAACAATGTCACACTGCCATTTGATGATGACACTGAAGGAGAAAGTTTTGACAATGTCTTGAAGTTTGTTAATGAAATTAATGAAGATGAAGTAAGTGAAGATAAATACAAATTGAAAACTTCGTCACTGATACAACCGGATGCTAGCAGTGTAATACTTCAGCCACGAGTTAATGAAACTATTGATTGTGGTGAAGTGATATGTAGAAAGTCATTTGAAGCTTTACAAAAACCCACCACAGTTGCTCACACAATTCAAAGTGTAACAAATAAATCTTCCTTAAAAGATTTTATTGATAAAGAAGAAGAATTGAGAAATAACAATATTCAGGAAGCACTGACGTCTCATTTAACATTCATGCAATGGCAGGCATTGAAAAACAATCTACTACAACTTTTGGCATCATTGTCAAATAATAGAAAAATAGAAAGAAAATTTGTGAAAATATGGAAGGAAAAGTGTCTAATATAGAAAAGTGTGGACAATAATATCTAATTTGTATGATCAACACATTGAAAATGTCACATGTCAGTAGGTATTAAAATAGTTAATTCTATAAGTAATGCTAGTATAGGATCAAAATTGCTCACAGCTTTTTGTCCTTTTAATACTTGTTTGATTTGATCTGTTATTAGCATAACAGCAAAAGAAGAAACACATTTGGACACATGTTATCAATGCAAGAAGGGAATGTTTTAGAGAGTACCACCACTCTCTGTTTGAACAACCACTTCAAGTAAAAAATCTTATGAAGACCATTATTTTAATTATTTCCATCTGAGTGTAAGCACCTTTGAGTAATTATATGAAATTTTGCACCAAAAAATATTAAAGCGAGACACAAATTGGGGATGTGCTACAGGTACCAATAACGGCTACATATTTGCTTAAGGTAACTTCAAATATTTTCCGAGTAGTTATTGACTGCAAAAATCCACATTCTAGGGGGCCGATTCTTTTGTGCAATAGTAGATCACTATATTATTTCAATAGATATTATAATACAATAGGACTTCCATTAAGATCTTTTAATGCGGCTTCTATAAAAATTTCTGCCAGTTTCAATTTTACTTCAGTTTGAATATGTGGTTTTAGGTTATTAAAAGATTCTGCATGGCTAAGTAATAGAAAATCGATGGTATCCTATTTTTTATTTTGTTTTTTTTACCAATTCGTTTATTGTGCCTTCTACAATGTTTGGTGTTGGTGACCTTGAGGGAGAATTAAGAAGGAACTGTAGTACATACTTGTTCATACAAAAAGAGAAAATGTTTTTCCACTTCTAAATATTTTCCAATCTTCATGATTTTTTAGTATGTTATCGACACAATGAAAGACTAGGTTTATAGGTTTTCCTTTTTTCAAAATTTGTGATAGATTCAAAACTTATAGGCACCTCAAATAACTTAATTTTTGTGATTAAAACATTGTCAAATGAAGCCGTTTTGTTTTATAAAAACAATGTAATTTTTTTAAAAAGTGAAACCTATAAACCTAGAATATATTATGCTGAAAGGATCAACATCAAAATCAAAGTGATTTGTTAATATTTAGTAGTGGAAACCGATTGGCAGTCGCGACATGGAACACCCTCTATTGCTCAATCATTTGGGGGTCGGGGGGAAACAAAGCATTACGTATTATAGGGATGTCAATGGAAAAGTCGATAGTAGAGATGGGATCCCCAACCGTGTTATCAATATTTATCTGTTTCAAAAATGTTGGGAGTGGGAAAAGTTATACTGGCTTTTAAGAAAAAGATTTATGAGTTGATTATTTTTATATTTCGTTCTAACAAAAATGAATTACATTGCTTTTTTTTAGTGTTAACGAATCCTGCTCTCGAATCGACATTTTTCTGGGTACTCTTGGATTTATGATGAGCTCAGGCAATAAACATTCAACTTAAAATGTTTCCAGCTTTGGTAACATTTGGTAACTTGATTCCAAAATTCATCATCCTTTTCTATTTTCTCGTATTCTAACCCATGAGGTGTCCATACTATAAAATAACAGAATTTTCTACAAGTCACGTGAAGCTGGCCTTGTACTTGATAATAATAGTCATGGTTTCTTTTTTAAAAAAGTTTACCTTCATATAACTGGTAGAAATGAATTATCTTTTTCAATATTCCCTGGAGCGGAGACATAATGAAAGAAGAAGGGCACTTTATCTCAACTATAGCGTCCTCCTCAATAATCCCATCAAGACTTGCCGCCTAGATAAAAACGTCCTTATCTACATAAAACTCACACGGTTTCACTTCCAGCTTTGTCAATTGTAAAACTGACGAATCGCATCGGATTCATGTTGTTTCCCGTACTCCGTTGCTGAATTGCCTTTAAAAATTGAGTAAATTAAACTTTTTAGATTACTAAACATGAAGTAGTTTGTCGTAATTTGCAAATGGTCCCGAATTTGGACTGATGTAGGGGAAGTAGATGTAGTTGCTCTAGTACCATTGGACTGTACCATTAATAGTACTAGTGATACTACTTGGTGTCGCTAGTACCACTAATGGTACTAGTGATACGCCTAGTACCATTGGACTGTACTCTAAATCAAAATATTTATTTATCATTTAGGTCTCTCCAAGAAACTCTTATGAGTCATTTAAATTTACCAGGGTTTCGGAAAAAAAGCCAAGATGACGATTACATTAATAGTACTAGTGATATACTAGTACATGAACAGTGCACAAGGCGACAGTTTTTCGTGTATAGTCCCTTGGTATTTGTAATTGTTTTGCCTTTCTCTATAATTTATTCTGATAATGATAGTAGCAGCCATGGTGCTCAGTATGTGGGAAAATCGCTTTTATTGTACTGATTGCAGCCTGTTCAAAGTCTGTTACAAATTTTAATGGTTCCCATTCTGGAATCTGCGATTTTATCAATTCGAACATAGTCATTGTAGCATGCACCGTGGGTCCAATGCCGAAATCGGTGGTGGCAATGCTACTTTGGGACAAAATACGTTAATCGATCATACGATGTTCCCAACTTGAAACGGGCGATGAAGAAAACCATGCGTACTTACCTCGTCCCGTCTTCTCCACAGCCCCGATGAGACTCCACCTCGGATATATAGCACTTAATCACATACATTCAGTTTCACAAGCCTTTTCAAGGTCGTTCGCAATTTTATTAATTGTCCATAACAATGACGCGCGCGCACCGTCTTTAATGCATCTGCCCGGTGCGGGCCGGCGAGAGGGGAGGGGGGGGGGGGCTCGGTCCGACCGTTCGATGGCAAGCACACAGGCCACCCCACCACCCGCAACAAGCCAAGGAACAAAGTAGGCAGGATTGGTGATGATGACGAAACATCCCGCCCACCAAAATGCCCATGGTATTTTCAGGTCAAACCGAACGATAAAGCTGGGGATAAGAACGTTCTACCTACCAAGTCGCGAAAAAAAAAAAAAAAAGAAAAGAAAACGTTTATTTTAATTTGAACGATAAAGAAACACACTTAACCTAAATAATTGTAGCAAAATAAATTAAAGAAAGACAAAAAAAAAAAGAACAACAATAGGAGAAGAGAACGATTCAAACTAAGCCTCTACTGGGAGAGGGCATAGTTTGACCAACGGTCGTTTAATAATGTGATTGTTTGCAGTTCGAACTAGTGCGATTCGAGGGATCCCATCATTGCCATGAATGAGATCCACGACTCTGGCCAAGGGCCACTGCAGTGGCGCGCGAAGATCGTCCTTGATTATCACCAGCGATCCCATCGGCAAAATGTTCGAACCCCTGGTCCATTTGGCACGCTGTGTAAGGGTGTTTAAGTATTCATGTTTCCATCTGGACCAAAAGTTACGAACGAACGCCTGCAGCAACTGCCACCGATGAAGTCGCCCAATGTTGATCGTTGAGTAATTTTCGTCGGGAACAGCAGTAAGCGGCTCCAAGGTGAGGAAGTGTCCCGGTGTAAGGGCTGACATGTCGTTAGGATCGGAACTGATTGGGCAAAGTGGCCGTGAGTTCAAGACGGCTTCGATTTGAACGAACAAAGTAGTAAGCTCTTCAAAAGTTAATACCTGATCGCCCACAACGCGATAAAGGTGAGATTTAGCGGCCTTAATCTGTATTTCCCAAACGCCGCCGAAGTGTGGAGCAGAAGGAGGGTTGAATTTGAATTCAATTTTTTCCGAGCTGGTAGCCTGTTGCATAAGAGATGACAACTGATTTTTTGCGCCCACAAAGTTAGTACCACAGTCAGCGTGGATTTCATTACACCGTCCACGACGAGCCACAAAACGCCGAAGCGCAGCTGTAAAACCTTCGGTTGATAGTGTTGACACAACCTCAAGATGTACTGCCTTAGTCGCGAGACAAATGAACAAGCAAAGGTATGCTTTATCTATCTTTGCACCCTTATACGAACTGAGCTTAATACGAAATGGTCCTCCAATATCTACGCCTACGATTGAAAAAGGTTTGATTTGATTGACACGATAAGGAGGCAGATCGCTCATAAAGGGTTGTAACGGTTGAGGGTTTGTGCGATAGCATCTCATGCATTTAGCGAGCTGACGACGGATGGTACGCTTCGCCGAAACAATCCAAAATTGCTGCAGAAGCAGAAAATGAGTAGTGTTTATTCCGGGATGCAAATGATTGCGATGAATGAAGTCGATAATCAAAGACGTAAGAGAGTGGGTAGATGGCAAAAGAGCAGGGTGCTTCTGAGAGAACTCCAATCCTGAGCGAGAAATTCTGCCGCCCACCCTTAGAACACCCGATTGATCAAGGAATGGATTGAGTTTCCGAAATTGTTTCGATAAAGGCTTGTTCGACTTCAAATTAGTGATTTCCTTGGAAAATGTAACACTCTGTACGTGCTTTACGATTTGCATCAAGGCCGCATGACGCTCAACATTGTTCAGGATTTGGCCACGATT
Organism: Bembecia ichneumoniformis; assembly: GCA_910589475.2. NCBI lineage: Eukaryota > Metazoa > Arthropoda > Insecta > Lepidoptera > Sesiidae > Bembecia > Bembecia ichneumoniformis. The sequence goes on along the minus strand of OU342526.1, from coordinate 13,961,739 downwards.
CGCTCGTTCCCGATCACGACAATTGCTGACAAAACGACACATGTACGCCACAATATCAACGATCCTTTGCAAAGAGGAGAAACGATTAAGCAGACCGTCAAAAAATGAAGGCTCCTCATCGATAACTTCGCTAGCTGTCAATGCGATTGACCGACGCGACTCAGTTTGGACAATGACTTCCTCCTCGGTCGACAAGGTCGTTACGCTGAGAGGCCACGATTCACGCGGTTTCGATAGCCAATGCGGCCCCGCCCACCATAGAGAATTGAGAGTCAGTTCGCTCGGAAATTGGCCGCGTGAACAAACGTCCGCGGGATTGTCACTTGAGGGGACGTGGTGCCAGCACTCGACAGGAGTCAATTCTTGTATGTGGCCAACGCGATTGGCCACGAACGTAGTCCACCTGGACGCATGAGAGCGTAGCCACGAGAGAACAACTGTTGAGTCAGACCAAAAGAAAACAGAATCGAACCCGATGCGCTCGAGATAAGTATCGCGTATGTACCTGTACAGATCCGCCATCATAACCGCTGCGCATAGCTCAAGTCGCGGCAGCGAAGTTCGTTTGAGAGGTGCAACTCGAGCCTTAGAGCATACGAAAAATACGCGAATGCCACCTGTCGAGTCAGTTATACGCATGTAGAAGGTGGATCCGAAAGCGATTTCAGAGCTATCACTGAAACCATGCAGTTCGCAAGACTTAACATCACGACCAGTTAACTGACGAGGTATTCTAAGCCGGGTCAACATTGACAATTCGCTAACGTATCTGTTCCATGTACGAACAACTGTGTCAGGCGGAGCTTCATCCCAACCTACACCCAGGATCCAAAGCTTTTGGATCAAGCATTTTGCTTGAATGGTGATCGGTGATAGAAATCCCAACGGGTCAAAGATGCGAGCGATTTCGCTTAGTATAGACCGTTTAGTGCATGGGCGAACCGACAGTTTGATATCAAAAAGAAACGCATCCGATACAGGATCCCACCTGAGACCCAAGACCTTCAACACTTGAGGCTCCGTTCTATCGAGCGACACAGAACCGATTAGACAATCTTCACTAGGAAGATCTGACAAAAGTGGGAGCCTGTTACTAGCCCATTTTCGAAGCTTAAGATGTCCAAGATCAAACAATGCTATGAGTTGAGTTTTTGCCTCTTTTGCGAGTTCCAAGGATGAAAATCCGGTGGTAACGTCATCTACGTAGATGTCCGACATGATAACTTCCTTAGCTAGTGGGTAAGCGTCTCCCTCGTCTTCAGCAAGTTGTCGCAGAGTACGACAAGCCAGATAGGGAGACGAAGACAACCCGTACGTAACGGTGCGCAGACGATACTCTAGAAGGTTCTCTTCGGGAGAAGACCGCCAGAATATCCGCTGGTAGTCACGATGTTCAGGTGCGACAAGGATCTGACGGTACATCTGACGTGCGTCCGCTATGAAAACAACGTTGTGTTCCCGAAAATGCAAGAGAATTCTCAAAATATCCGGCTGCAATCTCGGACCGATAAGTTGTGCGTCATTAAGTGATCGAGAATTCGAATCCTTCGCGGAAGCATCGAAAACGACGCGAAGTCTTGTTGTTATAGAATTAGGGCGCAAGACACAATGATGAGGGATGTAGTACTTCCCTGTACCCATCTCATCAACAGGAACCAACGACATATGACCGCTCTCGATGTAGTCAGACATAAATTCTACATATTGTGTCTTCAAAACCGGATCCCGCGACAGTCTACGCTCGATGGCGTGGAACCTTCGCAATGCCACCTCGCGGGAATCCCGGAAGATCGGCTCCGATTCCCCCTTAAATGGGATTCGCACCACGTATCGTCCAGTTGAATCGCGATAATGTTCCTTTACGAATTTTTGTTCACACAGCGCCTCCTGGGGTGTCAGCGTCGATGAACTCGGTAAAGAATCGATCTCCCAAAAACGCTGAACCAACGAATTCAACTCGCTATCGATACTCGTCGGCGCACCCAACAAAGTGGTCGACGGCAAAACAATTTTGCCTAAGAGAAGCCAACCAAACAATGAATTGAAAGCAGTGGGCTGGTTGACACCTCCCTTGATGCGCTCGCCGGTCACTGAATCCGCAAACACATCCGCAGCCAACAAGATATCGATGGGTCCCGGAACATCGAAACCAGGATCAGCCAATGGTAATGATTTAATATGTGACCAATCCGATATGTTTAAGTGTGCGATTGGTTGATGGCCACATATTCTAGGAATGACATGCATATTCAAATTGAAAAGGATTCGACCATTAGTGCCAACGGAACAAGTGACGTCACCAAGAATCGAAGCAGCCGCATCCCCAAGTCCACTAACGATTGCGCCAGTCGAATTCGATGTCAAATTTAACCTTTTAAGTGCAGACTCGGTGATAAAATTAATTTGACTTCCCGTATCGAACAAAGCACGGAACGATTCCATGCTGCCCGAATCTGCACAAGAGCGGTCGCCAACATCACGCTAGTATTTGTTTGCAACCTTGACACCAACGACGACCCGATGCGACCAGAATCGATGGGCGAATGATCGCGATGGAGTAAGGTATGATGCTTCCTTTTACACTTACGGCAGGAGAATATTGAGTTGCAATTCCGTAATTGATGAGACTCTTTCAAACAATTAAAACACCAGCGCTGTTGCTCTACGATTGCCATGCGCTCGTCAAGTGATTTGTTAAGAAAACCTTGACAGGCTGAAATTGAGTGAGATCCGTTACAGAATGAGCATTTATTCGAAACCGAAACGACTCCATCCCTGTCGACACGCGGACGGCGCTTATCAGTTTCAGCAGAGGAGGCGAGAAGCGCATGAGACCTGCGAGGAGAATTTAATTGCTGAGTGGCGGGTTTGTCGAATTTATTCAAATCGGTAAAATGTGTATCACGTAGTAACGCTTCGCATTTCGATCGAAGAAAACATTTTAATTGAGAAAAAGTCGGAAGTTCCACATCCGAATACTTTTCCTCGAAATCCCGTCTAAGGTCTTTGTCTAATTTCGATAACACTTGATAAACTAAAATAAAGTCCCATTGATCGACAGGTAACTCGATCGTTTTTAAAATATTTAAATTTTCTTCAAAAAGGTCTAATGATTTTTGAAATTCCCGCGCATTTTTACTTTTAAAATCAATGTTCAGTAAATCTCTCCAACATGTAAAAGCCAATGTACGTTTACTCTGGTAGCGAGAAACGAGCGATCGGTAGGCATCACGGTAATATTCATGAGTTATAGGGTACGCCTTGACGACTGATAACGCATCACCGCTAAGAGAAGAAAGGAGATAGTGAAATTTCTCGGTATCGTTAAGGGAAGTTGATTCATGAATTAATGCGTTGAAAACGTCGATGTATTCTGGCCACGCCTTTATATTTAGACCACTGAAGTTAGGTAATACGATTTTAGGTAACCGAATATTTGATGTTACATTCGACCCACTACACTCGTTACGTGATTGCGAAGATTCAGTCTTTGTAAGTCGGCGAAAAATAGCTAAAACCTCAAAATACATTTTATCAAATTGTTCCCGAATCTCACAATCCTCATCCTCGCCATCATCCAGTAATTGCAATATTTTGAAATGTGCGTTCTCAAAATTCGATGAAATTTGTTTTATTTCTTGGTGATAGGAAAAAAACAAATCACATTGCGACGCATCACTCAACGATAACGTACCTATCTCAAGCGCCTTCAACAACCGTTTGTATGCGATAGTTCGTTTTCTTCGCAAAGAAGGTAAATCTTGAGCAGAATATTCATCGAATGATTTTGATTTTGTTTTCTTGATAACAGGTACTGAACGACTCGAATGTTTTCTAGTCGGAAACGACATTATAATACCAAAATCGTAAACAATTTTGGTATTATCAAAAAATTTAAATAGTAAAATAAATAAAAATAAATAAATATTTTCTACGATGAAACGATTGACACAAAAACAAGAAAGAAAAGTAAATAAAAATGATATTTCGATAATTATTTGATGTTTCAAATAATGTTGCGGTAATACAAAAAAAAAAAAAATGTTATATGAAAAACGATTACGATTTTGTGGAATGTTACGGTAATATGAAAGTTGTTATTAAATTACGATTCTATTAATTTGTTACATTTCATAACAGGTAGAACGAAAGGTTTATACTTATAGAAAATTTTAAAATTATGATTTTAATAACCTTATGAAAATTGGTGACGGGTAGACCGGGCATTTAATATAGACAATTACAAACGAAAATTTACGAATTTAAGATTACGATAATAATCGAATGACCTAGAACTGCAATAGGCAAAGAGATTCAACGACTTGACCGATAGTTTTACCTAAGCAATTAACTAAGTTAACGATTTGACCTTGAAAATACTGTAAGCGATTGCGCGTAAGTTAACGATTTAGGTGGAATTCTCCCGGGTTTCGGCACCATAAAATGTAGCATGCACCGTGGGTCCAATGCCGAAATCGGTGGTGGCAATGCTACTTTGGGACAAAATACGTTAATCGATCATACGATGTTCCCAACTTGAAACGGGCGATGAAGAAAACCATGCGTACTTACCTCGTCCCGTCTTCTCCACAGCCCCGATGAGACTCCACCTCGGATATATAGCACTTAATCACATACATTCAGTTTCACAAGCCTTTTCAAGGTCGTTCGCAATTTTATTAATTGTCCATAACAATGACGCGCGCGCACCGTCTTTAATGCATCTGCCCGGTGCGGGCCGGCGAGAGGGGAGGGGGGGGGGGGGGGGGGCTCGGTCCGACCGTTCGATGGCAAGCACACAGGCCACCCCACCACCCGCAACAAGCCAAGGAACAAAGTAGGCAGGATTGGTGATGATGACGAAACAGTCATATAAGTACTTTTTGTTTTATTAGACAAAAGTGCGTATACCACTGGAACCACGTGGTTTTACTCATCGCTACTTCCTTCCGACATCACAAAATAATACGTATAACTGCAAGAATAGCTTTGGGCATTTCTTGAAAGTACCACCACCCGATGAAGGTGTCCAGGCTCTCGACCCGCAGATCCCTCTGAATGGCGTCATTTCGGACGTAGCGCGGCGCATCCACGATGAGGCGAAGGGACTGCGACTGCTGGGCCTGCAGAGATCTTTTGGCGGTTTCTGCCAGCAGTGCGTACCACGCGGGGTCCGCGTTCCTCAATCTCGAGCGGATGTACATTTTGTACACCGCGAGCTTCACCTGCAGAGGGAGTCGCGAAGAGAGCACCGGTCGGAGCAAGTTCCGCGCGATTCTGGTCTTTCGTACTACGTGGTACGACATGGATAGCTTTTCACCTGTCTCGTCCATTTTATCTCCTGCTCGTAGAAACGGAGGGGCGGTGGGAAACGTTTGAGTCCAGTTGTGATCGCCTGCATTTCGTTCACCGACAGCCGCAATTTGGACAGCCACTAGGGAAGGACGTCAAGGACACGGTGGAGCTTCTTGGCGATGACATATCTCGGGTTGTGGGCCGACGCGTAGTAAGCCGCGTCGTCAGCGTAAAGGGCTAGTGACGTCCCTTCAACCGTAGGGATGTCGTCGGTATAGCGCGCGTAGCACGCAGGCGAGAGCACACTCCCCTGAGGAACGCCTGCCTTGAGGGGGCGCTCGGTGGACTCCACGTTTTCGACCGCCACCCGGAAGCGTCGGCCCTCCACGATGCGACGGGGCGCAGGTGAGGTGGACATCTTGTAGATCAGACCTTGGTGCACACACACACACACACAGAGTGCGTTCCTTGCGGTTCGTGGCCTCGGGCCTTTTCCAGTTATTGGGGAAGTGTCCGGAGCGCATAACGCCGTTAATCAGCCTGGTGTAGACCGCTACAGAACGCGGCGGCAGATGGCGTAGGACGGTGTTAGTGATACCGTCTGCGCCCAGGACTTTCTGAGGGTTGGTCCGGGACATAGTTCTCTGAACCTGGCCCGGGGAAAAGATAATGGGGCCCTCGGGAGTTATCGGCGCTTCGAAGTAGCTTCGAAGATGTTGCTCGACTGCTGAGACGTGTTCGGCGTCCTCAGTCGGGTTTGGCTTGCACTGACGCTCCAAGAAATCGGCGAAGATCTCCGCCCGATCTTCGGCGCCCCCCCCCCCCCCCCCCCTGTATCTGGGCGTGCCGTCGCTGGCCAGAAGCGGTCGGACAGGTTGCGAGGCATTGGATAGTTGGCTACACAGACGGTGTATTGATGTCCAGCTTCCAGTGACGGCGTCAATGTACTTCTCCCAGCTTTCAGACCGGTAGTCTTCAACGAGCTGGTGAGCTCGTTTAAGCGTTGCTTCAACACAGGGCATCTCGTAGACTGCCAGGTTTTCCCGCTATTACGCGCAACACGTGATCCGGCAGCGCTTGGTATGTGCAGTTTGGAGATGCTCGATGTTTCGAAAACATCGATGTTGACATCGATCGCATATTATCGATGTTTAATTAATATCGATGATAGTCATTCATAAATAAAACGACATAGGTATATTTACTTTATTATTTATTTACCACATTAAACAAGAAAATTAGACATATTCAATCACAAATCCCAATACTTTTTACCGATTGATTGCATGAAAAGTAATTTCGAAAGACGTTGGCCCTTTAGTCTATTACGCTGTTGGTAAATGATGGACCCAGCTTTCGAAAAGAGCCTTTCGGAGGGGATTGATGTTGCTACCACGCTTAAATAGCGGATGGCAATAGTTTTTAATTTTGGATATATAGAAGCAATGGATAGTCCAAAGTTGCATTGGATCTTGTTTGAGATCACAACACAAGGGAGTTTTCAAATAATAACTTAGTTCTGTAGGCATACCAGAATCTGTTTCACTCTGAGTTAGGAGACAAGTTTTTTGCATAAGTTTGTAATGGTTACTCCACAGATCATCTTCAAAATTCTTGTCCTGCTGTCCCTCATTATCAGGACATTCTTCGTCATGAACCCGGTCTTCTGCTATGTTAGTAAGTCTTTTATATTTTTGATTGCCTTAAAAGTGGATATTTTTAAACCTCGGGTCTAGTAAGGTGGTTATAGCAAGAATGTGGACATGTTCCGATGGTAGTAAACGTTTCCTTATCTCGTTTAAAATGTTTTGTTTCAAATTTTCTCCTATCACGTTTTTCGACTGCAAACTGGTAATTTTCATCTGTAGCATTCTCGTCAAGGGAATGGTTTCACTGCTAGTAATGAATTTTTCAGCACATGCCTCGCGAGTCGCCGATTCGAGTAGTCTTAGAATTTCACACACTTCGACTAAATTCTCTATATCTTTGGCTGTCACCATTGGAGGAGCACTGGTGTGACAATTCACAATTTGGTTAACTACAGGCCGTAGCTTTAAGAACCTTTCAGCTATATAAAAGGTCGAGTTCCAGCGCGTTGCAACATCTTGAATAAGTTTCAGGTCGGATTTTTCTCGTAATTCATCTCTAGCATTGCAGCTCCATATGTCGAGAGAATTCTTCCTATCTTATAATGCGGCGTAGTGGCGGTGCGGCTGCTCTCGCTGGCGCAATCGCCAGGACGGCAAGTACCGGAATATGGTCGGATCCCATGTCGTCCAACAGGACGTCCGGCGAAATGGTGCCGTAGAAATTCCTACACACTACGAAGTCAATGGTGCTGGGTCTGTGGTTATCGCAGGCGGAGTAATGTGTTGGTAACCCAGGCTCGTCCACATAATAACCATTGACTTCAGCATCGGCGAAGAGTCTTCTCCCAATGATGTCATCCTCCGTAGCGTTCCACGCTCCGTGCTTGCAGTAGAAGTCACCTACTATGAGAACGGGCAGCGAAGGCGCTGGGGATGGTATTCCTAGCGTATCACGCAGGTCGCTAGCGCAGAAGGCAGCGTTTGGCGGCCTGTAAGCGGCATACAGGCGTAAGGGCTGCCCTTTGGCGCAAATTTCAACGCCGAGAGCGTAGAGCGCTCTTAAGATCATATAAATCTTCATTACATTTTTCGCAATTTTTAAATATTTTTGCTTTTAATGTACGCAGGACGTAGCCTGTTACATATTCCAATTGTGCTCTTATTTTTATATTTGAAAGTTTGATCTCTACTTCAACAAAGTTAATATTTAAATCATCAAAATCAATTTCAACAGTACAACGTGACGTCTGAGGTTTCTTAAAAAATATTTTCTTTAATGAAGTAAATATTTTGCATGAGTCCACTTCGCAATTTGACCCAGGGGAGTGGAGTGATTGCTGCTTAAGTTGTTTATTAATAAAGAAGCAAAGGCTGATTCGAAGCCAGCACAGGTCGGAGACGTATTTCTGTAGCCATGACTTCGAATGCAGCCAAAAAAATTCTCCAATGGGTCTTGGTTGAAGTGGCGCATCCAAACAGATGTCAAGTCATACTCTTCGGACAATCTGTGTATCATGAACTGCAAATTTTCAATCGTCATCAGCCAATGGCTTACTGATGGTACTACACCTGATCTTTTTTCATTTACAAATTTCATTGATTTCAGTACCAATTTAGCTTCATTCCACACCTTTCTGTGTGGTGATCTTGGGGTAACTGCTCCGAGTAATGTCTTCCCCCTCTTTTCTTTGGATTTATTATAACTTCTATTTACTGAATCGAATAAATTATCAAAAAAAATTAAAATATCTGTAGTCTCTTCGCATTCTTTTGGAAGTATTCCATAATCTGAAAAAAAAAGTAAGTTTAATATATTATAAGCTGATCTACCTTTCCAATTGGTTTAAATTACTTGAACCGCAAACATATTTTTCGTCGAATTCGTAAGACATATTATTTGATAAAAGCTTTTGCCCGCGACTTCGTCTGCATTTCTTTATAAATTGTAGCCTATGTGTTATTCTGATGTATAAGCTATATTATTGTAAAGTTTCATTAAAATCCATTCAGTAGTTTTTACGTGTATGAATAACAAACATCCATCCATACTTACAAACTTTCGTGTTTATAATATTAGTAGGAAGTAGGATAAAATAATGTATAAGATATGAGAAAAGTGCCGCTGCTGTTTTGTAGTGCAATTTTTGAAGAATAAGATTGTCACTTGGGCTTTAAGGCAGTTGTCCCACCAACGACGAGAAAACGACTAACTATCGGCTATTTTCTCGCTCAAGAAACGTACAATAGATATACTTTCTGTGTGAACAAAAGAGATGCATATACAAACAGTTGATCGCTGACTGTTCACACTGCCGGCGAGCACTCGCTTCACTAGTTTGTCGCTGAGCGACAAGAGCTATGAAAGATAACACTCGCTCGGCGATACTCGCCAAGCGATTAGAACTCACGCCGAACCACCGCCAACCAGTGGTCATTTCTCTACAGTGCGTATCTGAAAGTACACGTTTTTTTTTAATTTAATATGAATATCGAAAAATCCTTTGAATTATCATTGTTATCTAGTTCAGACGACGATGATGATGAATTCTATGATAGGATTTGTGTAGTGGCTGCGGCAATTCTGAATAAACGTAAGGAAAAAATGAAGAAAAAAAGAAGAATATGGATGGAAAATATTAATTATTTCAGAAAAGAATGCAGTGAATTCAAACTATTCTATGAATTAACAAATCATGGCTTTCGCACATATTTTAGAATGACAAGAGACGAGTTTGAATATTTGCATAGTTTAATAGACGATGACATTAAAAAAGAAAATACAAATTATAGAGAAGCTATTGGTACAAGAGAGCGTCTCGTCATTACATTAAGGTAAGGCTCCATCGCTTGGAGTGATTTCAGCGGCAGACATTGAATCTTGGATCTCTTCGTTTTGGCTACGAGTAGTATGTTCTCCAATTCCAATTTGCTGCACACCAGAACCGCTGGGTTCAGGTGAGGCAGAACCGTGTCCAGAAGAAAAATTTGTCTGACTCGTAGAAGGGCGAGAGTTGTAAGAATAATCGTTTGAGTAGTAACCGGTATATGAATAGTTTGTGTTAGCAATATTGTCTTCAGCATCCATTACCAATTGAAACAACTTTCTTTTTATTGTTCTTTGATAATACTCCGGCATCTGCTTTGTACTATGATACATTGAATCAAAAAAAGCTTTTAAAGGATCACTTGATGTTAAGGTACTTCTTTACGTAACTCATCCCTCTGCGCAGTTCGTTTTGCTCGATTATCATCCATATCTTTTAAAAAATTTAACAAATCTTCGTCATTATGAATTATTTCATCCGTCTTCCTTTTTTTTGGAGCTGTTATCGTATCTGCTGAATCTCTACTAACATCTGTATTAGATGTTTCCTCGAAACTTGTCGAAATATCAGGATGTGGTGTAACATTTGTATCTCGTTCCGCATTTGTCATATATGGAAGCAAAAATTCCATGTGACTCATGTACTTCCAGGGTTTTATTTGTTTTTGTGACTGTCCACTTGTTGTCTTCTTGATTTTTTTTAATTTTTCACGGTGCGTGTCTCGCAAATTTTTCCATTTTAACTTTGCCTGTGTAACTGTAAATAAAACAAATAATTATAACACACCAGATCAAAATTAATTTTATGTTATTAACTAATATTATTTGGTATTTTTATTTATTTTCAGATATCTTATAACCGGAACTACATATACAGCATTGTCAAAAAGCTATAGAATAGGCCGTTCTACGCTCTCCGAAATAATACCAGTAGTATGTGAATCTTTATGGATCAAGTTGCAGCCAAAAGTAATGAAGCTCCCTACTGAACCCGAATGGAAAGTTATAGCAAAAGACTTTTATGATTTGTGGAATTTCAATAATTGCCTTGGTGCAATTGATGGCAAGCACGTGGTAATTTTTTCGCCCCGTAAATCGGGATCACAGTACTTTAACTACAAAAAAACATTTTCGATTGTACTGTTAGCAATTGCTGATGCTCATGGAAGATTTATAATGATCGATGTTGGATCAATGGGCAGATACAGTGACAGCGGAATATTCACAGATAGTAATTTCTACAATGTGTTGCAAAACAATGGATTGAGATTACCCGCAGATGAACCCCTATATGAAGGAGGTTTGCCTCAGCCTTATGTTTTTATTGGTGACTGTGCATTTCCGTTGATGACACATTTATTAAAACCATATCCTGATCATGAAAGGTTGGATAATGACCAGTTAATATTTAATTATAGACTGAGCAGAGCACGCCGAATGGTAGAAAGTGCGTTTGGTATGTTGGTGCACAAATGGCGTATCTTTTTTAGGCCATTAGATGTTAAAATAAGTACCGCCAAAAAAATTGTAAAGGCTGCGTGCGTTCTACATAACTATGTATTACAGAATGAAATCGAAAAGGCGCCTTCACAGTCAGTTTTTTCTGATAATATGTCAAGAAATTACTCCGAGGTATCTGAACAAAACTCAGCAGATTTTGAAGACGGCTTTTTTGTGAGAGAATATTTCATGGAATATTTTAATTCCGTTGGAACAGTTTTGTGGCAAAATAAATAAAAAATAAAATAAAAAAAATAAAAAAGCCTTTTATTTCCAGTAAACATTACACTTCTTAAAATCTATTTGTGTTAATTTATTTAGTTTATTTCTATGTTAATATAAATCTCTTTCTTAATATAATTTTTATGTGTATCCTATGTATTATATCACCGTATTTATAGTTGTTCGATTTATAATTAATCTACCGGAACCCCAAAATGGGTGAAGGCCTCCTCCAGTGACGCCCATTTGTCTCTGTCTTCAGCTACTTTTCTCCAATTTGGACCAGCTATTGCTTTAATATCGTCTTCCCATCTTGTAATAGGTCTACCTCTTGTTCTTTTGCCTAGTGGGCCATTCCAGAAAGTTACTTTTTTGGTCCATCTATGATCAGTTAGCCGGGCAACATGTCCTGCCCACTTCCATTTCAATTTTTTTGCGTAATTTAAAGCGTTTGTTGCTTTGGTTATTTTTCTTATTTTGGTATGTCGTATTTTATCCAATTTCCTTATCTTTAGCATATTTCGTTCGAGTCCTCTCTGACAGACACTTATCTTTTTTTTTGTTTCAGCAGTGAATTTCCACGTTTGGCACCCATATGTCAGACATGGAAGAAGGCTCGAGTTCATGGCTTTGGTTTTAATAGCTTGTGGTAAATTACTTTTAAAAATGTCCTTGAGACCCCAATATTTATTCCATGTTAGTTTTATTCTTTTCTCTATTTCTATATTTTTATTTTTCCTGTCGAAACTTAGAGTTTTTCCCAGATAGACATATTCTTCTACGTATTCTAATGGCGTGCTATTGATTTTTATTGGTCTTGTAAAGCTGTTTGTCATTGTCTTAGTCTTTGTAGTATTCATCTCTAGTCCCACCTTTTCACTAGCCAGGTTCAGGGCTTCTACCATGTTCTGTAGTTGGGAGGATGACTCGGATAACAGTACTAGGTCATCCGCGAATCTCAGGTGGCTCAAGTAAGTACCGTTTATGTATAGTCCTTGTTTACTCCAGTCTAGCTTGTTAATGATCGCCTCGAGAACAGCTATGAATATTGTTGGAGACAGCGGGTCACCTTGTCTCACTCCTCTTTCTATTGGGAAGCTAGGGCCTAAGGTTTCAAGCTTAATTTTACCCCTGTTGTTTTTATATATGGATTTGATGATTTTTACATATATTTCCTCCACCCCTTGTTCCTTCAGGCTTTCCCAGATGCTTGTATGTCTTACAGTATCAAAGGCTTTCTGGTAGTCGATGAATGATATATAAAGTGTTCTTTGTTTTTCCTGATATTTTTCCATTATCAATTCAAGGGTATGGATGTGGTCGATCGTTGAAAAGCCCTTTCTGAAGCCTGCTTGCTCCACAGGTTGCTTTTTTTCCAATGTGTCGCTAATTCTTATGTTTATAATTGTGGAGAATAATTTGTATAGACTCGGAAGCAAGCTGATTGGTCGGTAGTTTCCGATGTCCTTCGGGTCGCCTTTTTTATATATTAATATGATGTTGGATTTGGACCATTGAGAAGGTGTTTCCGAATTTTGTAGAATCATGTTAAACAGTTCAGCTAACGGTACAGCCAGAGTTATGTGTCCTTTTTTCAGTGCTTCGTTTGTAATGTTGTCTGAACCAGGGCTTTTGTCTAGCTTCAGTTTTTTTATTGCTTCAATTATTTCTGTTGCGTCTATTTGTTTAACGTTATTTTCATGTGTGGCCTCTGTTTCTATGTCTAAATTTATGGCTGTCGTGTCTCTGTTGCTGTATAGATATCTGTAAAATTCTGTTGCGGCAGCTATGATATCGCCTCTAGTGTACAGTTCTGTATCTTTTTTTCTTAGTCCTTCTATCCATGTTGTATTAGTTTTGAGTTTCTTATAGGCCTTCTTTGTACTTCCAGTGCTTTGTAGATGTTCTAAATAACCGTGTGCAAAATGTATTAGATTCTGATAGGATAACACATAACTTACATTAGACTCTGCAAAATGAATATTGATTTAACTATAGGTATATGTTGTGTTAGATGTATGTTAAATAAAAAACTTACCACTTTCTATATTTGTTTTCTTTAAAATGTCTTTCCAAGCTGCGTCCTTCACGTCTAATTGTTTATATGAAATCAGTTTTGTGTCCCAAAGACACGGATATTGTCGGACACATTCAATAAAAAACTCATCCATTTTTATTGGAAAATTGGGAACACGTGTATCGCGTATATGAGGCCGCAAGACTGACTGGTGACTGTATGCTTGACTGCCGCGAGCGAGTGATGCGAGTAATCGCCCGCCTCACTCGCACACTCGCTTATAGCCGAGCTACACAAATATCGGAACTACGCACTCGCTCCCCGCGTCTCGCTAAACTCGTTTCTAGTTCTAGCTCTACTCGTTACTCGTTAATCGTTGCCGGTGAGACAAGTGCCTTACATTAGTTGGTTTACAACTTTGTGATTTTAATAACAATGAATCACAATCTTGTTTTATCTTTTACAATTCCTGTTTTACGAATTTTATTCAATAGGCCCCTTAACATCATAATGCATGGTGTAGTAAGACAAAGAAGTAAAATGAAATTGTAAATTACATATATATCCAAATTACAAAGTTAAATAGAACTTACGTGCCAGGTAACCCATGTTTGCTGCTACAGATTGATTAAAAACTTGAGTTGCATATTTCACCTTCATTTTGCCTATTTTATTCGGGATTACATGCCTTTCTGTTAGTTTAGGCATTAACCTGATTCCCTGATATGCAGGATTTTCATTATATAATTGTAAAATGTAGTCCCATTTTCCAGTTTTTTCAGTCCCATTAATAACACATCTTGAGATCTTTATTCAGGCGATTGTTCCTTATTCCCTTTAGCAGATGGGGTGGATCAAATAATGGTATAATAATATTAGAATCAATTTCAAAAAAAGAATGTCTGAATTCTTTATTCAGTTCATATTCTCCCTTTGTTTCATTTATTAAATAATTTATGGCACTTACATTAGTTGCACCTTGATCACAAATAGTGGTAACAACTACAAAACCAATTGCATAAAGCTTACTTACTTATAATTTGTTTTATTTGTACCACTAAAACTTCCTTCGGTATGGTTTTTGAGCAAAAGGAATAGGCGATGGGTTGTTTATAATTTTTCTGTACCCCTCTCAACATAAAAACCAAAGCATGGTCAGCGATCTGCATTTTTCTATTGACACCGTCATTCACAGAGCCACATATTTTATCAGTTCTTCTATTATAATCAAAATGTGGGGTAAGTGCAATTTCATCAAACATTATATGCATAATCTTTGATGCAATGTCATTTTAGTTGCTTTTCTTTTGAGTTGGTGAAATATATTTTCATTGACCCTGGTTTCAATGATGCATTAGAAATCATCCTACTCAAGGTCAACGGAGAAGGTAATACAAAAAACTTCCTCATCCATCTATAGGCTCGGGGACCGTGTTTATAAAAAGCCAGAGCTATTAATTTTTCCTCTTCTTTAAAACGCCGTCCCATTTTTTTTGCCAGCCTCTCGTAATTGCAGCATTATGAAAAGTGTGGCTGCTGCAGATAATTTTTTCAGTTCTCGTTTAAAAGTAGGGTTTTCCATTATAATCAAAGCTTTTTTTAGCTTTATCATTTGTGAGCCCTTTGCTTTTTCAAGAAGTTTTATTTTGTTTGCCAACACAATAATATTTGGAGAAAAACATTTAACAGATTTATTTGAATACACACCTGAAAAAAATGTCAAATAATTAAAAATATTTATGACTAGTTATTTCCTCATAATGTATTATTATGGCCTTCTCCTGCAGAACATATGACATATTAATACATAACAGATATTGAACTTCCAGCTGAGATCATTTCTTATGTTGCTTTATATTACACACAATACTGTATAATAAGAGTGAAGAAAAATAATACAAAGAAACTTATTTGTCACAGAAAAATCTAGTCTTACAGTAAAAAAAATAATTATAGCTAATTACTTTTTAAAAACATAAACTACAAAATTCAAACCTTTTGTAATCGAAATTGTTGGTGTGGTAGATTGATTTGGAATTAATTCAGGTAACTGAGCTGAAGTTGATGCATTAACATTAATTCCTAGAGTAAGATTTATTTGTGGTGCTTCCACATTTTCAATCTCAGTGTTGACTCTGTTGACTCTTGTAAAGGTTGCTTTCTTGTTAATCCTGCAATAAATTCAAATTAATCTTATGCTATGTGGACAAAAGTAAAGGCATCCAAGAGAAATCTTATTGTGGATCTCTAAACTATATATGTATTATTAACTTGTTCTGTTAGAAGAAAACAAAAAAGTGGAAAAGCTAAGAAGTTTGGTTTTGTTAACTCTGTATAAATTTATGTTTAGAAATCATATTCTAGTATTCCAAACAAATGTATGCAATTATTTTATAATCATAATATTTGTCAGAGAAACACAATGCAAAATCGAAGTAATCCCCTCTTCCGTACAAAAAAATATTTCATATCTTACCAGATAAATGCAAAGTAGGTACAGCAATATTACTCAATCTATTGCTGCGCATGTGATATTGGGTCTCAAAATGCAAGTGGCAAACTCTTCGGAGACTGAAAACTTCATGATTATCCAAAGCCATAATATCACCTCCAATAGCATTTCGCCAAGCATTAAATCTAAGTAAATCCTTATCTGGATTAGGAAATAAATGCAGAGTGCAGTTTGCACCTGAAAAAAAAAAAAAAATTGTTTACATATTTGTAAATTTCATACTATGATGGATAGGTTTAATGATAAAAAGATGCAATCAACTCCATCTTCTATTGTGCATTGCATCAGATTGTTTTGTTACATCTGGCCTCTCTATATTTTAGTCATAAATAACAAACTTTAGGGTTGTAATTGATCCAAGTTACACTTATTCAATTTCTAGCCTTATATGGACCAAATAAGCATATTATTAGTTGTGGAAATCGAAAAGGCCCATTTTGGCAGCTACAATGTAACTTAGGCTGAGTTCAATGTTTTTTTTTATTTTGTTCATAAAATTCGTTCAAGTGTTAAATATGTGAGAACATATTACAAGTTTTTTTCACTTAAATTCCAAAGTAACCAAGTGCTGTAACTAATTTGATCGCTGATTTTCAGCGGTTATATTTGATTCCAAATAGTTATTACTATTTCTTTGAAAAGTAAACATTACTTATACTTAGAACATTACACTGCAACAACTTTCAGAAAGAATGATTGCTTTTCATTACGGCGTTGCTAGTTTTCGCTACATTTTTGTTACTAACCTCAATAATATCAATAATCAATCAAAACTATTAAATTATATAATAGTAAGGTAGCGGTGCCAGTAGATGGCCATTTAATGCAGTAGTTTTTGTTTTTAAACACTGTTTGTGTTGTTAATCGGTCTATGCACTCGGTGAAGGCGTTTTGCGATAACTTAAACTCGAATTTATTAAGATCACTCAACAGATTATTCCAGTTTAAAAAATTCAAGAAGAAAAAAAAAATAAAAAAAGAAAATAAATACAAATCTAGTAGATGGCCACTTGAGATAAGTGAAAAATTAGTAGATGGCCACTTTCTCACTAGTAGTTGCCCACCCAGTTTCAATGCTATATTCTATGTTCTAAATAAAAATAAGCCTTATAGACTGCTTCATAAGAAATTTATTTATTTATTTTAAATAAGTCTAGTCTTCAAAGTGTTTCATTTCAGGCACATTAAAGAGGTCTCGCGTTTTGCTTGTTTTCTGAGGCTTCTTTATGGTAGTGATGACGTTTTTCCACTCGTATTCACAAATGTCGGGCCGAACTGGCCATTTCCATAGCCGCCCCACTCTCGCCATGGCAGAAATTGAAGCGACCAATGGAAGCGCCGTAACAACTTTTCCGGGATAGAACCTGCCGTCATAACGAACGATGACGAATTCGCCGTTTACTTTTTTCGGAGGGATAAGTTTGCTGTCACTATTATCCTCATCAGTTTCTTCATCGTCAATGTCGCTTTCTGCCGATGAGACTTTAACACTTGAGTCAGAAGTATCAGAAGAATAACACAGATTTCTTCTGGTTTTTTTGGCTTGGGTGTCTTGAGACTTGCGGCGCTTTCGATCTTCTCTTTCCAATTTCTTCTGTTCCATCAGTGCATCTTTTTCCGCCTTCTTCCGTTTCCTTTCGTTGGCTCGCTCTAACTTCTGCTTTGCGAGATTCTCCTTCTTTTCCATTTTCCGTTTCAAGTAGATCACATAATCTTCTCCAAAAGCTACGGTGGGCAATTTTTCCTTTGGCTTCCTTTTTGTATCCTTGCTCACTTCCGTCGGTACATAAAAAAAGTGCTTTTTAAAGGGACTAGGCACAGTGCTAGTAGATGAGGGTCTTGGTAGTTCATGTACAAGCTCCGTGTCCGCAGTGGCTAAGTCGGAAATCGGTGCTGAAATGTTGCAGTCAGCTGTGCTAGATGGTGGTCCTGGTAGTTCATGTATAAGCTCCATGTCCGCAGTGGCTAAGTCGGAAATCGGTGCTGGAATGTTGCAGTCAGCTGTGCTAGATGGTGGTCCTGGTAGTTCATGTATAAGCTCCATGTCCGCAGTGGCTAAGTCGGAAATCGGTGCTGAAATGTTGCAGTCAGCTGTGCTAGATGGTGGTCCTGGTAGTTCATGTATAAGCTCCATGTCCGCAGTGGCTAAGTCGGAAATCGGTGCTGGAATGTTGCAGTCAGCTGTGCTAGATGGTGGTCCTGGTAGTTCATGTATAAGCTCCATGTCCGCAGTGGCTAAGTCGGAAATCGGTGCTGAAATGTTGCAGTCAGCTGTGCTAGATGGTGGTCCTGGTAGTTCATGTATAAGCTCCATGTCCGCAGTGGCTAAGTCGGAAATCGGTGCTGGAATGTTGCAGTCAGCTGTGCTAGATGGTGGTCCTGGTAGTTCATGTATAAGCCCCATGTCCGCAGTGGCTAAGTCGGAAATCGGTGCTGGAATGTTGCAGTCAGCTGTGCTAGATGGTGGTCCTGGTAGTTCATGTATAAGCTCCATGTCCGCAGTGGCTAAGTCGGAAATCGGTGCTGGAATGTTGAAGTCAGCTGTAAATGGAGATGCTGTCCGATCCTCGTGCGTTAGATCACTATCTTCCTTTTGGAGGGCTTCTACTTCATTTTTGGTACTGAAGTAGAAGCTTATTTTGTGTCATAAGTTGAACAATGACTTATCAGTGGTGTCACCGGACCAATCACCAATTGTAGATTGAAATGCAATCAAGGTGTCAGCAGGTATTGATTCATTTAGAAAATGTAAGCCTCTCTTTAAGAACAAAATTCTTTCAGTGTTGCCCTTCTTCTCAATAGCTTTCCCAGGGATCGTAACTGCTTCGGGGTTCCATTCCAGGGAACAAGGCCACATTTGCGGAAACCATTCACTAGTATGGAAGGGGTTAAGCTTTCTTCCATCACCTCCTTAAGTAATTTGGCGAAGTCTTTCTTCTTTAAAGCGTGCCCCTCCTCGCTTCGAATTTTTTCAATCCGCCACATGTGCACTCGCTTCCTCCAAGCCACCTTTAAAGGTTTAAAAACGGCCACATCAAGTGGTTGCAGCAAATGAGTAGCATTTGGAAAGAGTGGTATAAGTACGCCTTTCTCATCACAGAACTGGCTACATTGGTACGATTTGTGTCCATCTACGAAGAGTATGACAGGTAACATGAGGGTTTGAGAGGATAGCCAAGGGAAGAATATGTCAGCTATGAACTCAAAAAAAGCTTCACAGGTCATCCAACCCGAGTCGGTTTTTCCCAGTCCCCACCCTGATGGAAAAGTGTCGGAAATTTCAGCTGGAATTCGCTTGTAAGGATATATAATTGTCGTAGGAGCAAAGGTGCCGGCAGCGTTTCCTGTAACAAGTACAGTCAAACACTCTTTGTCGTCAGCATTAACATGTTGGTAGACGTTTTTGTCTCCTTTTTTTGCGAGGACCTTGGGTGTTTTAGGTGCTAACATGAAAGCCGTCTTGTCACAGTTAAAGACTCTGTTGGGGTCAAGGAGAATGTCGGCCCAACCTTTTTCTTTTAATTTGTCTCCAACTTTTCCAAACCATTCCCTTATTGCTTCTTCGTTGACGGCTGCTCTAGAAGACGTCAGGTTTTGCGAGGTTCTTGAGGTTATTCCTTTATTCCTCTTCATAAAAAGTTTTAAAAATGTTTTTCCTGGCTTATTATTCGCATTAAAAAATTTGCAGTTTCGTTTTAAATCATTCAAGTATTTCTGAATACTGAAGAGCAGCTGCTCGTGAGTAATGGGGAATCCAGCCGCTGCAGATTCGTACACCCATTGGCATATTCTCTCCTCTTCTTCTTTTGTCAGCATAGTGGCTGGGCCCATCTTCCTTGCAAGAGGAGATTTCCCGGTCACTTTATTTGCAAGAGTCTGCCGAGGGACTCCAAATTTCTTGGCGGCAGCACGTATCGGTGTGTCATGGAGTCTTACGTCGTTAACGGCTTGGGTCATGGCCTCTTCACTATAACTTAAAAACGCTCCTTTTTTTCCTGGCATCTATAAAATAAAAAATAAAGTTGGTACTTACCTAAAATGGAATACATGGACAGAATTAGTAATTGGCCGAAATAATACTCAGTAGTTGCCCACCCGGCTCATTACTGAAAATTAAAAATAAAACCCAAAAAATGCTAATGCATTTTAATTTTATTAACTTTTTAGGTTAGATGAAAATAGTTGTGTTGCCAGATGATCACACTAGCCAATAAGCTAACAATGCGTAAAAAATCTTAAATAAAACTCTTGTTATAAGCATTTTTAGGGAAAGTGGCCAACTACTGATGCATGGCCATCTACTAGCACCGCTACCTTAAACTTTAAAAAAATATTTTGAATTTGTTTGGTATTTTTTGTGGTTTCTGAACCGTAGACAGCCCGGATTCACCCGCATTATATATTCTATATTATGTGTCTCCAATAAATCTTGATAAATTAAAAAAAAAAATCTTCACTTGAGGCTTATTGAAAGTCTGGGCTCTAGCCGCTGATGTGGCATCTGGTTTGCGCAGTGAACTGTCTTTGTTACGTCTGAGTAATCGGTCCAATTCTTGCTCAGTTCTTCCTATTTCTTTGTTAAAATTGTTTGCGAATTCATTATTCTCTGCTAATTCAAAAGCAAGCTCTCGCACTGATGTTCGTGTTAAACCAAATAAACGTGTTTCTAAAAATTTCAACTGCTCTACAAAGTTTGTTTATGGGTTCGGTCGTAAAAAAATGTACAGTTACATTCATGACATTGTAACAAACGTTACATACGTGACTCAAAGTTACATTCATGACCAGTATAAAGCTTAGGACACATACTTATAAATTTATGATTCACAATAAACTTTTTTTATGAAACAATTATATTTAGCTTGTTGAACGTTCTTTATTTCACAATCCTCTTAAACTAAAAATAAATAATTGAAGCTTCATCATCCGTCGTAATAAAATACGACGGATCTTTTTATTGTGAGCATATGTACCTACATAATGCCTGATTAGGTGTAGTCTCAGCCTTACACTCGGTCATGACCGTAACGTTACACATTTCGTTACATATGTTACAATCATGACAGAAAAAAAACGGCGACATAACCTCAAATCAAAATATCACTGTATTGCGAATAATTACAGCCTAAGCAGTAGTTTCATTGTTTTATGTAATGTCAAACCTGTATTAACACGTATAATAGTTCGCCAGAATATGTCCAATACTTACCCTGCAATCCAACACAAGAAAAACAATTTTTTGCGACAACTCTCGCGACGACACACAAGATTGATAATCACTCCAAAAAAACATGGCTGATTTTGTTTTCTGAATGTTGGCGTCTTGTTCTATGGTGTTGCCAATAAATAAAAGACAAAAGCAGCTAACTTACTTAAAGCGTATGGTAACAATTAAGCATTATAAGTCGTTATGTTCATGACGTTACACACGCAATTAAAAATTAGACACTTTTTAGAAGTTAAATAATTGTATTGAAATGATAGCAAAATCGTATCCTTTTCTAAACACATGTTGGAAAAGTAACTCGGAACTGAAATCTACCTTAAAAACGCGGTTATACTACAAAATTTTGGGGTACAATTTTTTTTAGATAATGGGGTAGTAGTTGGACAAACCTGTTTTTGTATGGAGTAAAATTAGTGCCAATCAGAAAAATACTAAACATGTAACCGCGAAACCTCTGCGGGGCGTTAGGGCTCCGCAGGCGTTCCAACCGTTACTCACCGACTGAAACTCAGGGGCAGACACTACACGAGACCTGTGTTATTCTCGAGGGCGCCAACTACTTGGGGTGAACTTAGACAAAGGAAAGCCAAGACTTCAACCACACAACACTATATTTACTAAAAGAACTTACAATTAATAAATGAAGATACACACAAAAAATATATATATACAAAGGAGAAACAATTTTGAAAGTAATCTGTCCTGATCTTCCTCGCTGAAGGCGGGGATGCTCTTATACACTCACTTGAAAGACACCAAGTAGCTCACAGACCACGCCGAAGTGATGCCACGTGGCCTGGTGGCGCGGCGAAGGGAGATGTCGAGACACCTCTCGACACGTGGATGTCGTCGCCTCCGACTGCGACGCAGCTATAGTCCAAACCAGGGGTGGCTTGGACTGCAGGAAGGCGAGATCGACCCAGGAGCCGCAGGACGAATCGCACGCACGTGTGCGGATGGACCGATTCCCTCTTATAGATTTATTTGACGCTTGCCAGATACTTTTACTGTCGACGGTCAATACTTATATGTATCCGCGACCTAACGGCTAAAAAGCCATAAATATATTTATATACGACCGCGTGGTAAGTGGAAACACTAGACGGTTCGTTAAGTCTTAGAGAAATCGTAAAGTCCCTCGAGCTCCTCTTCTTCCAAACGCCGGGTGCCAAGAGACCGCGTGGCCGCTGCCACTGTCCCTCCATAGCTCGGCCGGAAGTCGTGCCACTTCCTATGGCCGACATAAAAATTAACCAATCCCATAGCTTCTTCGTTCGTGCATCGGTCTAATCCTTCCCCGTTGAGCCGACATCGACAGATGTCGCCTCATAATGGTGTGTCGGGCAATCGTGCGCCAGTACACAACGTTTCAAGGTGGTTACACCGTCATGCGGTAGATGGCGGTTATAATCACAATCTATTATAAATTTATTACCAATTAATGTTAATTTCTCTTAATGTGCCAAAAATTTACGTTACACACACCCAAGTTATATAAAAAAAAAATTTTCGAAGAAAATTTTTTTTCTTATGCTCGGACACCTGAGTATCCAAGCTCACCCGTAGAAGAAGGAAGGACCGATGCACGCACGAAAGAACGACCTGAAGGGTCCTAATAAGGGATATAAGAAAATCCGAAACACGTTGACCTGAAGGGTCCTAGTGTATCCCCGAAGGATACCACAGTACTATAAAATTATAATTTTCCCGTAAGAAGATTTCTGAGCACATCTCCAACACAACTCTTTCACGCTCAGACATCCTTCGCCTTTGTCTCTCAGGTATATTAAAACACAAAATATTTAAAACATTAATACACAAAAAGTTAAAAATAAATAAACAAAAAAAGCAAACTCTTAGTACAGTAAATTACTAAATTTTAATTATGTCAATTTTGAGCTGAAGTTCACTATGCTGTGACTCAACGTATGCATCTTTCAAAATTTGTAAGACCCATCGAGGGTGTATGCATTATGGGCCGAACCGATTGCCTAAGCATAAATCGAGTTCAATAACTTGACATGGTTGCGTGGCCATATCAAACGTTTCTACACTTATTAAAGTTGTAGAACAACCTACAGAACAACGTCTAAGGAAACTAAGCCTTTACTGAAGTCGTCAAACCGAACATCATCGTTGTTCTCCTAAAACCCGTCGCAACACACTCTTCGTCATGCAAACCTTGCATCCGTCCTTTCAGTCTGCATATCCTAAAGCTTTTAATTTTGTATGAGCAGAGAGACACAGCCGTCGTGACACTGTCGAGAAGCGTTCGGAAAATGCACAGGGTTGACCTGCGCGTGCTAGGAGTCGAAACGACCCAGAAGATCGCATCCACAGTTGATACGACTTCCCTCGCGAAATCTCCCCAATGCCTGAAGCTAAGTCCTGTCTCCGTTGTCACACGTGACGGCATCTTGGAATGTGTCCAGCCAAATATCATGCGCTATGGACTAGGAACTAGTCACTGGAACAAGTCGCCATGGACGTGTGCCAGCCGCTATGACTTCATCTGGACACCAAAGCTCAGTCCAGTCTCCGTGGTGAGACAACAGGACATTGCCTTCGACAGGGTCCACCGACCGTTCTAACTGCTCAAATGGTCCAAAAGGGTGTAAATAAATTTTGACAAAAAAAAATTAAATCTGGAAGTAGATAAGTTAATTAATCCTAAATTTTAATTAATAAATATTTAAAGTACAAGTATATAAATTTGAAAAAAAAACTAAATATATTTAAATGCTTCTAACAAAACACATCAGACTATAATAACTCTCAAATAAGGATAGATACTCCCTTTAACTTAGAAAATCTTGCAGCAAATTCAAAAAACGAAAATAAACTTTGAAGCATGTACCACGCAAAAAAATGTTTCAAAGGACTGTAAGGAAACTATGTTCCTTACTTTCTAACTACTATGCCACAAGATTACAAAAAAATATAGTCTGTCTGATGTGTTTCCCTACCAAAGAAAAAAAACCAAGTTTATACTTATTAACTCAAACTATATTCTATGTCCTAATGTAAAATGACTGGATTGATCTGCAGATGCAGAACACAAACTTACTACATGTTACTCAGTCATCGTACTTCAGGATATCTTTTATATTCAAAAACAAGTAGAAAGGCATATCTATATTGATCGAATGTAGCAAAGTTGCGTTTGTTCGACCTAAACCACAACAAAGGAGATTTATTTAATATCTCCGGCAATGAATTTAGTAATTGTTGATCTGAAATTGATCTCGATACTTTTAGCTCTTCTAAACGCTCCAGAAAAGCTCTAACACATGTAGATCCATCAAATTTTAAATTTAAAGAGTTAATGTTAACTTGCCTTTCGGTAACTAACATAGGTACAGTTGCCGAGTCAGCAACTGGGACCTTTTGTGATTTCTCGCATTCGTCACTCTCATCACTGTCGTGTTCGGAGATGCTCAGCAGCCCTATTAAACGCGCGCGCAATTGCGTTAACCGTGTACTTTCATCTTTAATTCGACTAAGACGGTCTAACCAGTAACTAGCCCTAGCGGATATACGTCGGAGGGAAGCGGGGGTACCTGCGGTCGATTTTGCCTCCATTCTCTCAATTGCACTGGTCGCAGTGGACATCTCATTGTCGACATTCACCACGACTTCCTTGGAAACAGGAAAACTCCCTCGCCTCGCCGCCACTAAAGCGTGTTTTAGGTTCCGTCGCATCACTTCGACGGTAGTCTCCTCATCTGAAATTAGGTTGTAGTTCATGAGCTCACTTGCCAGTTCCTCCTTGTTCAGGAAGTTAATATACTTTAAGAGAGGCATAGTGTTACAAGTTATAATTTATTACACCACTATGTATTAAAATTTTAATAAAATATGTTTTTACACAACTGAATTTAATTAACTATAATTTACCAATATATGAATGATAGGCTATCTATCTACTAAAAGAAAATTATATATAAAACTGCTGATTCAATATTTGGTGTGTGTTGCACCAAAACAATAATTATTTAGACTTAAACTATATATCACAAAAATCACACTGATTCGAGTTCAAATTCTTATTACTAGCACAGCATTAAGACATACCTTTTGCTAGGCTTTATTCTACAATAACAAAAGTGAGGTTGGGTAGTGACAGATAAAATACTATGTTGTAAACAAGTATTAAGCAGCAACACACTTACAAACTATATACTGTGGAGAGGTCATACACAACAATAAATAAACTTTGTGCTTTATAGGCAACAATTAACAACAAATAAAACTCAAATAAAGACCACTCACCTTGTAAAGTGTGTTGAAAAACTGCTTCTCTAACCTCTAACAAATTGCTAGCTACAAAAAAAACAATTTACAAATTGTTTCACAACAAATGCAATTACAACACTCAAATATGTAATTGAAGCTTAGCAATAAACGGCCACTACCAACAATCCCTCAATTCACTATATAGTTTTATTTATTTCTACAGTTTAAATACACACAAGCGCTAGTGCTTTTCACAAAATAATATGATGAAACGTCATATCGGACACGTGCGCAGTAGCACAATCACGCTAGCGACATCTGTGATTGAGTTTGTATAACTCGCTTAAAAGATTAATAAATTTTGAAAAGACGGTAGTGTGTTGTGCGATTGAAAAATGTTGAGAGCTGGTATTAATTGGGGGGTAGGAAATTTATAGGTAGGGTATTTGGGTATGAGCTTAATGGGAACACATGGGAATAAGGATGGGATATGGACACTGATGTCCCTAGTCTACTCAACTTGGACTAGGGAGTGGTATTTCATCAGGCGAACGTTGTCCTGGAAAAAAAAAGTTAAGTTCTACCACGGAATTTAATTAATACCAGCGGCGTACTGTGGCATAAATTCCTCGTCTAAGCCTCCCAAGTAGTAAATTTATTTGTAGTGTCTAGTCCGGCTGCCAGTCCTATAGACACTCGTAACGACAGACGCTCTGCCTTACTGGCTATGCGTCGTCACTCGTGATCGAGTCCCGAGTTGGTGCGCCACTTTTTAACCGCGAAACCTCTGCGGGGCGTTAGGGCTCCGCAGGCGTTCCAACCGTTACTCACCGACTGAAACTCAGGGGCAGACACTACACGAGACCTGTGTTATTCTCGAGGGCGCCAACTACTTGGGGTGAACTTAGACAAAGGAAAGCCAAGACTTCAACCACACAACACTATATTTACTAAAAGAACTTACAATTAATAAATGAAGATACACACAAAAAATATATATATACAAAGGAGAAACAATTTTGAAAGTAATCTGTCCTGATCTTCCTCGCTGAAGGCGGGGATGCTCTTATACACTCACTTGAAAGACACCAAGTAGCTCACAGACCACGCCGAAGTGATGCCACGTGGCCTGGTGGCGCGGCGAAGGGAGATGTCGAGACACCTCTCGACACGTGGATGTCGTCGCCTCCGACTGCGACGCAGCTATAGTCCAAACCAGGGGTGGCTTGGACTGCAGGAAGGCGAGATCGACCCAGGAGCCGCAGGACGAATCGCACGCACGTGTGCGGATGGACCGATTCCCTCTTATAGATTTATTTGACGCTTGCCAGATACTTTTACTGTCGACGGTCAATACTTATATGTATCCGCGACCTAACGGCTAAAAAGCCATAAATATATTTATATACGACCGCGTGGTAAGTGGAAACACTAGACGGTTCGTTAAGTCTTAGAGAAATCGTAAAGTCCCTCGAGCTCCTCTTCTTCCAAACGCCGGGTGCCAAGAGACCGCGTGGCCGCTGCCACTGTCCCTCCATAGCTCGGCCGGAAGTCGTGCCACTTCCTATGGCCGACATAAAAATTAACCAATCCCATAGCTTCTTCGTTCGTGCATCGGTCTAATCCTTCCCCGTTGAGCCGACATCGACAGATGTCGCCTCATAATGGTGTGTCGGGCAATCGTGCGCCAGTACACAACGTTTCAAGGTGGTTACACCGTCATGCGGTAGATGGCGGTTATAATCACAATCTATTATAAATTTATTACCAATTAATGTTAATTTCTCTTAATGTGCCAAAAATTTACGTTACAAACATATAAAAATTTGTAAGGTTAGCTATGATTTAATGATATTAACAAAAAAACAGAGAGGTATCTTTTAGAGCAATATACAAAATATTCTCTTAAATAAAATAGGCCTGATGGTATGACAAGAATAAAATCGAGACAAGCAAAAAAAACCTGTTGTACATTTTTTTACGACCGAACCCTTATACCTTCCCAAACCTTTGAAATTTGGCATCGAAATTTTATTATGATCTAACTAAAGGATGTCTTCGAAGTGTAGTCTGTGGAATACCAAAAGTTTTTGCCGCTACTATTGGAATGATTCACTCAATACACTTACATATTCCCTCAGAGTACTGTACATATTGCTTACTTGTTCTGTTGATTCTTTATTTAAATATGTAAGTTATTCATCTCCATCACACAGCTTAGCAAGAATCAATTGTTTCAATAATGTAGCCCTTTTGGCGGGACCTTGACTGGCAAAAATATTTTGAGCGTATCCCATACCCATTGTTTACTTTCCGCTGTTTCTGTACCTACCGTGGTTGGTTTCGGCAAAGATCCGTCTACATATTGCCATAATTGTAATTTGTTTAACACGGCTTGCTTGGGCTTTGTAGCAGCCATTAGTTATCCCTTTTGAGGGGTTCGTTGCGGTACGCAGATGCCATTTCACAATTTTACTTTTACGTCTGCCACTGGGCCCATAGCCTCTTGCTTATTAGTTCAGTTTTATGCAGAGTAAAAGACGTATAAGTAATTTTTATGACAATGTATATTATTACTTGAAAAACAGAGATGCTAATTTTTTGACACATAACAAAAGACGAACTTTATATTTATTAAATTTTTGTGAATCAACGTTTGGAGGCAGTGATAAGGGCTAAGGTAAAGGGCCCCTAGTTCGTGCTAGTACGTTATTTCGTTAGTTTTGTTTGTGGCGCAAAAAATAAGCAATTTAAACATTATTTATTTAAATTATTGATTAGTACCAAATCTCTATCATTTAAACTGTCTAAAAAATCAAGTACCAACATTTTGGCGACTAAATTGAGAACAATACGACGCTTGAAACTCTCAATCGGCGACTAACACCTATGCGGCGTGCGTATATACCTTGTCACCATAAGGTTAGCGCTCTTATTTTTTAAGCTTACGGACAGGCAAAGGTAAGAGCATTTGACTAGAACTTTTAATTGTGTTTTTTTGTGTTCCTTAACAATCGATTAGACTTTGAAAAAAGTTATAGCAAGCATAAAATTCCTTTAAAATTGCAATAAATCGACTCACGAAATAGCGGTCAATTTATTTTTCGTGTGTCCCTTAGTTCGTGTCACTACCGAATCAGAGATATTCTAGATACATTTTTGTTGCTTGTGCATTTATATAATAATTACGATAATTTAAACGTAAATTTAAAAAAAATTATGTATTTAATTAAGTTTCTTATGAGCTAAATTCGGTATATGTTTTATTTACTAGAATTCTTATAATACGGGTTTGAAGTTGACCTGAATTTACATTTTTAAGGTAAATTCGCATAGCTACTACTGGCATGATTTTGTTTTTTATTCTGTTTATTTTATTTATTTTATATATTTTTAATTATAAATCGGATAAATAATTTTTAAATTACATAATTTAAAAAAGATCTACAAATTTGAGTGCGAGAATTTCCAAAAATCAATAACACGAAACAAGGAACTCGATTCTGTTACTTTTCCTCAAGTTCGTGACATCGATACACTCATTTCTCTGTGTTTATTAAGTGGGTATGTATCTTTTTTACTAGAAAACAAAGAAAAAAATCAATAAGTCATGGATTACCAACAACGCTTATGTTTTGTCTATAAAAGAGTTTTTTTTTAATGATTATTCTTCAAAGTTCAATCATTTAAATTTATTTAAGTTTATTTGAAATTATTTAAATATTTAATTATTTAGATTTATTAAAATTCATTTAAGTTTATTTTTATTACTAAGTTCATAATTTTGTTTCTTAATCAAGCAAAGAGATAGCAGTAATGTAATATATATATACATTACTGTAATGTATATGTACCTACATACCTAATATTAATGTGTATACTTTAGCAAACCAAAGGTTTAAACGAAAAACACATTGAGTTTTGTTTTAAATTTTAATTTGTAAGTAATTTATTTATTGGTATTAAGCTGAATTTCACGCTCACACATTTTTTATTTAAAAAAGTCTATCCTGTTTTTAACTATTAAACCCTTTAAATATTTATGTTTTTTATTAATAAATTATCATTACTGACTGTAAAAAATCTTTATCACGAAACAGGGGCCACGAGCTCACGAACTTAGAAGCAGAGCCAAATTTTATCACGAAATAGGGTTCAAACAAGAGGCTCACAAATAAATTAATATAAAAAACAATTCATATTAAAACTATATAATTCTAGTGTAGCTACCGTGTCACGGCCAGCGCTTCCGACCGAGGTCCGGCGCTGTTGTTTCTGAAGAGGAGATGTTGCCTCCACGGCGTCGACGGGCAAAAGAGTTGCATACCTTTATATCATCGCGCCGTTTCAAAATATGTGCGCGCGAACGCAATACGCATTGGCACGCGCCAATAACAATTGACTTCGATAATTATTATTATTCCGTCGGTATAATAATAATACCGATGTACGCCACTGTAAATATAGTATATAAGTAGTAGTGTAAATAAAGATCATTGGACATTCCTGTAAGATTCCTGCACCTATGGAGTATTATTGCTACCTCATCACGTCACAATCAGCGCGAAAGTGCGAAAGTGGTGACCCGACAGAAGGAACCGCCGAATCAGGAATCTCTGCCCGACAGACAGAAGAAAGAAGCTACCAAACGCCAATGTGGTGACCAGACTGACAAAACCGAAGAGGAATTTCTGCTTAACTATGAACGGAATCTACGAGAAATATTTGTCGGAAATTTCGCTGGCAATGCGAATTCCGGCAAAACAAATTCAAGATGTGTCCACCGTCTCCTCAACACCACAGCCGAGTCAAGCAACCACATCAGCAGCTGACACGCATTTCCTCGCCAATGTTATAAAGAAGCTTTCATTGGAAATAGCGGAACTCAAGGCACAGAGAAGCTTCAGCCATCGTTCTTCATCCAGTACAAGAAGACCGTCGCAGACCAGCTCCCGTACACGCAGTACGACATCATCATCGCAGTACTGCTACTATCATAAACTATTTGGAGCGAGGGCAAGACGCTGCACAACGCCATGCACGTTTATCAAGTCGGACAACTCACAAAACAGCAGAACGCTAGCAGAAGCAGACAGCGTTCACGAAAAATCCCACCGCCTGTTCGTGAGGGACAAGAAGACCAACCTGTCTTTTCTGGTAGACACGGGTGCCAACATATCCGTCCTACCTAGGAAAAAATGGTCAACGTCAACTCCACTGCCATTTCAACTGTACGCAGCTAATAACACCGTCATCAAAACCTATGGGGAGAAGACGCTTGTATTAGACCTCAACCTACGACGACCTTACAAGTGGAAATTCATCGTTGCTGACGTTTCCAAACCGATACTGGGCGCCGACTTCCTCAATCATCACGAGCTCATTGTGGATCTCAAACATCGAAAACTGATCGACGGCCGTACAAGCCTATCAGTCAACGTTCCGATGTACGCGACCAACCTACCTACCATTCGCAGTATTGATACGCAACAGCAATATCACGACATACTAGCCGAATTTCCTGGCATCACTCGTCTGACTTCGATGAAGCTAAATCCAAACCGAAGCGTAGAACATTTCATCGAAACGTCCGGATCGCCAGTCTTCAGTCGCGCACGACCACTACCTCCACATCGCTATCAAAAGGTGAAAGAGGAATTCGAAAACATGATGCAACAAGGCTTATGCAGACCGAGCAAGTCGTCATGGTCGTCACCCCTTCATGTCGTCCCTAAGAAGAACGGCGACCTACGAGTATGTGGCGATTATCGAAGACTTAATTCGATAACAAAACCTGATCGCTATCCTGTACCACGCATCAAAGACTTCACGCACATGCTATCAGGAAAGAAAATTTTTTCTACCCTTGATTTAAACCGTGCATATGCTCAAGTTATGGTTCAAGAGAAGGATATTGAGAAGACCGCCATCATCACACCGTTCGGCTTATTCGAATTTCCTCGCATGTGTCCTGGCCTGAAGAACGCGGGACAGACATTTCAAAGATTTATTCACCAGGTGCTGCGCGGACTCGATTACGTCTTCCCATTCATCGACGACCTTCTCCTGGCTTCTGCAGACGAAGAAGAACACAAACATCATCTTCGCACTGTTCTAAAAAGACTAGAAGACTACGGCATCACTATCAATCCTGCAAAATGTGTCCTAGGTCAACCGAAAATCAAGTTCCTAGGATACATTGTTTCGCAAAATGGAATATAGCCGACACCAGAAAAAACGCAAGCCATACTGTCCTACCAAAAACCGTCGACAGTCGAAGAACTTCGTCGTTTTCTCGGTATGTTAAACTTCTACCGAGAAAACATACCTAACGCGGCATCATTACAAGCACCGCTGAATAAATACCTACACGACGTCAAGAAAAGGGACAAAACAAAAATCGAATGGAACGAAGAATCCTCCAGAGCTTTTGAGATGTGTAAAGACAGCATTCAAAGCGCAGCTTTACTCGCTCATCCTGTTCACCAAGCGCCAATCGCGTTATTCTGTGACGCATCCGACACCGCAGCTGGCGCAGCAATTCAGCAGTACCACAACAATAAATGGCAACCGTTGGGATATTTCTCCAAGAAGTTTTCAGAAGCACAGAAGAAATATTCCACATTCGACAGAGAGCTTCTAGCAATCTACATGGCTGTGAAGCACTTCAGGAAAATGTTTGAAGGTCGAGAATTGATCATCTTCACCGACCACAAGCCTCTCGCCTACGTGCTACAAAAATCGCCATCAGCCTCAGAAACTCCCAGAAGAACAAGGCAATTGCTATTTATTGCTGAATTTACCACCGACATTCGCCATATAAGCGGAAAAGACAACGTTGTAGCAGACGCCTTAAGTCGCATAGAAGCAATTTCATGTCCATCATCTATCGACTATAACAAGATTGCAAAAGCGCAAGAAAGGGATAGTTGCATTTCTCAGTTGCTCTCGAACAGAAATGTGTCAATGAAAAAAATATTCATACCTAACACAAATGTGAATATTCACTGCGAAACGTCTACACCGCATGTCCGGCCATATATTCCAGAAGAATAACGACGTACAGTTTTTGATAGTGTTCACAATATCAGTCATCCCGGAACACGAACAACGCGTAAGCTAATTACGCAGAAATTATTCTGGCCCGCTATGAATCAAGACATCGGGGTATGGGCGAAGAGTTGCATACATTGTCAGAAGAGCAAAGTACAACGCCATACGACGAGCAATCTTTCATCATTCCCGCCGAGTGACCGTTTTCAGCACATACATGTCGACATCGTAGGACCGCTACCCACCACAGCCGATGGACATCGATACCTAATCACCATTATCGATCGTCTTACACGATGGCCCGAAGCAATACCTACTCACGACATAAGCGCTGAAACAGTTGCCAGACAAATATATGAACAATGGATCACTCGTTTTGGATGTCCTGCAACACTCACAAGCGACCAAGGACGTCAGTTTGAGAGCGACTTATTTTCAAATTTAATGAAAATATTTGGAATCAAGAAAACTCGCACAACGCCTTATCACCCGCAAAGTAACGGCATAGTCGAACGCTGGCACCGAACATTGAAAACCGCATTAAAAACCAAGCTATCCGAACATAGTAATTCATGGATCGAAGTATTACCTACAATATTACTTGGATTGCGTGCTTCATTACGCACGGACACAGGTGTTAGCGCGGCCGAACTTACCTATGGCTACAACCTAAGGCTACCTTTAGATTTTTTCAACTCTCAAACGAACAACTCAATCGGCGATTATACCTACGTAAACAAGCTACGTGAAACTATTGACGCGCTCAAGCCAACAAGTATCAAAACGCACGGTACTAAGAAAATGTTTGTGCATCACGACTTATACACATGTACCCACGTATTTGTCAGAGTGGACGCAATTCGTAAGCCACTTCAACCACCTTACGAAGGACCTTACCGTGTTGTGAAACGAACTGACAAAGTTTTCACAATTCAGTTACATGGACGTCAAGCAAATATATCGATCGACCGATTGAAACCGGCATACCTACTTGAAGACTTTGAACCAGTTACCAGTCAAGACCATACCTCGTCAACCGTTACCAAGTTACCTCCCAGTAGTAAGACGAACGACGGTGACAGCAAGCGAACGCGATCAGGCCCACTCATCAAACTACCGGTACGCTTCGCTTGAGGGGGAGTACTGTAGCTACCGTGTCACGGCCAGCGCTTCCGACCGAGGTCCGGCGCTGTTGTTTCTGAAGAGGAGATGTTGCCTCCACGGCGTCGACGGGCAAAAGGGTTGCATACCTACGCGGCCCGTATTTATATCATCGCGCCGTTTCAAAATATGTGCGCGCGAACGCAATACGCATTGGCACGCGCCAATAACAATTGACTTCGATAATTATTATTATTCCGTCGGTATAATAATAATACCGATGTACGCCACTGTAAATATAGTATATAAGTAGTAGTGTAAATAAAGATCATTGGACATTCCTGTAAGATTCCTGCACCTATGGAGTATTATTGCTACCTCATCACGTCACAATCAGCGCGAAACTAGGGTGAAATTACCGGCAAAGTACCAACATTCATCACACAAAACTTTCAAACTGGTATCATGTTTAGTAATATATTTAAAAAATCTTAAAATCTTAAGAGCCTTAACATGCCGAAATAGGGGACATTTACCTTAGGTGACATTAGGTTTTAAGTTCATTTTAAGCATTTTTTGTAAATTTTTGTTATGCATTTATTGTTGTAGAGTTAAGTTTGAATAAACATTTCTCAACTGATCGTCATGTTTTTTTCTTTAATTTTTGGACCTAATGAAAAAGTCTTATTTCTTAATTTTCCTAAAAAATTTATTTTATTACCTTTCAATTGATTCCTTACAATCATACCCTTACCCTTGATCGAATAAAGTTTAAAGTCGGTGGAAATTATTTTCGCGGAGGGGCAATATTTTAGACGTCGAGAATATTATAAAGAGGAAAGATTTGTTTGTAACTAAACTCAAAAACTACTGGACCGATTTCAAAAATGTTTTCACCATTAGAATGCTAAATTATCCTGGTGTAACATAGGATATAGAAAATAAAACTTCAATCACGTAAGTAAACCAAGGTGTAAAAAAATATAATATTTGCTTGTAACGAATAAACTCAAAAACTACAAGACCGATTTAAAAAAAAAATTCACCATTAGAATGCTACATTCCCTGAGTAACATAGGCTATATTTATAACTAGAAAAAGTTAGAGATCCCTATTAAAACTTCAATAATGTAACCCCAAGGTGTAAAAATTTCCTTCATTGTATGCCCTTTTTTTTTTTTTTTTTTTTTTTTTGCGTGGGAAAATCTGCGAGCCAGTTCCCCACCGACCATGGGGACATCGGTGGGGTATGTGGGACTTCTACCCACTAAAAACCCACGGTGCTTCCTCGCGCCGTCTATGGGCGGGGGGGTAAGGGATCGTGGAAAACATGCATCTGCCTCCCCCGCCAGACGAGGCCCGCGCACTTGCGGGCTCCACCTCGATTAGGCGCGGAGTTTGATCTCCACGCCGTGGAGAGACGTGCCGGAAACACACAGCACGTCTTCCATCGTTGCCCGGTGTTGTGATGACGGCGGACAACCCCATGTCCACCGCCCCCGGGCGGAGCGGCACGAGCCGCCCATTCTCACCTCTCGCAGCGGGCAGTCAGCGAGGGGCTTCACCTCTGAAGCACCCCATTACCTCTTCTCTGCGGCACAACCTACCACAGAGTCGGAGGCCGCTTCCACCTGAAACTCTCGGATAACCCCTGCTCATGTGGCCGCTCATCTCTACGGCATTAAGGGTGGGCGGCCCAAAGGGGGTTTCCATCTGACATTTCCACAGCAATCGCGGCAGCCCGAGAGACGGACTCCACCTCGTGTTGTCGTCGCGGAAGAGTTACTAGGCCGGGTGACGAGGCCGGGTGTTCACTCTTCCGGACGACTGCGAAGGGCGGTTACTAGGCCGGTGGCCCTAACCGGGTCTTCACCACCCCCCACAAGGCCACGATTGCAGTACTCTGCCAGACGGTCCTTCCCTGCCGTAAAGCTCCGTCTTCGCGTGCGTTGCCCGACTACCACTGAGCGACAGAGCCATCCGAGAGAATCCGCCCGCTGCGACCCGCGCCGGTCCTCATGCGCAAAACCGAGACCCATACCTCGGTCCGACGAACAAGGACCGGGGGTGCCGTCTCTCACCGGCCCACACCCGCATGAGCCGAGTACGGATCCTCGGCCCAGCGAGCGGTGACCGGCGAAGCTCCAACTGACCGTTGGAGCCTCCCAGCAAACGCTCCGCCACGAGCTCCGATGTTCGGAGTTCGCTCGGAGCCCTCACGGGTGTGCTTTCTTAGTTCCCCAGCGACAATCCGGTCAGCCAAGCGAAGGCCGGTGACCCCACCGACCCCTGCAACCGTCCGGATTGGCGAGGGTTAAGCCCCCCCACCGCAACAAGGCCCAGCACACCTAGGGGGGGTTCATTGTATGCCCTGCGGAACCTATTGATAATTTTTTTTTTTTATTTTTTTATTATAGGGTTTGCTCTTGACCAGCATCTATCCATGTAGGAAGGATGAGGCCGAAGATGGAGCGAGCTCACCCAGAAGATGCCTATTCACTCGAACCTTGAAAAGATTTGGGTTATATGAGCTCGGAAATACAGACGCCGGCAGGGAGTTCCAATCCTTAGCAGTGCGCATCACAAAAGATGTTTTAAAGCGCTTGGTCCGAATTAGAGGGATTTCGACAAGGTGACGATGGTAACCAGCCGTACGTCTGCATGTCCGATAGAAGAAAGGGGAAGGCGGTATTATCCCATGCAGCTCTCGAGCACACTCTCCGAAGTACATCTTATAGAATACACACAGCCAGGCAACTTTGCGTCTATGTGCCAGGCTCTGCAGCTTAGTTCTTATTAGTGTAACATCGTCAATGAGCCTCCTAGCTCTGCGATCCACCGAGTCGAGTGCAGCAAGTTGGTATTTTGCTGAGCCATCCCAAAGGTGATAGCAATACTCCATGCAGGATCGGACTTGTGCCTTGTATAAAGAGAGGAGCTGTCCAGATGTAAAGCATCGCTTCACTCTATTTAGGATGCCCAACTTTTTGGCCGCTGTTTGGGCCTTGGACTCGATAGAAGAACCGAAGTTGAGATTTGAGCACAACCTCATGCCAAGAAGCTCAAGATCATTGGCCACAGGTACGGATGCACCACGGAAAGTTGGAGCCAAGTCGAAAGGGCTCCTTTTTGCAGAGAACAAACACGCCTGCGTTTTGGTGGCGTTAAAATCAACCAGATTCCTGTCTCCCCATTGGGACACAAGATTTAAGGTTGAGTCAATTCGCTCAACCATTGCCTCCCTCTCAGAACGAATCTCATCGCGACCGGCCTCCGCGCCGGAGAAATATCTCTCCATGACCGTACTGTCATCTGCGTATACAACTACTCCTGGAAGAAATAAGTCATTAATATGAAGCAGGAAAAGAGTCGCAGAGAGAACAGATCCCTGAGGAACACCGGCATCAATTGTCATGAGGTCCGAGGAGCAGCCATCAATTCTACAATTTTAAAGAACATATCAATATCTACAAAAAAACTTCGCGAACTATTGTCGCAATAACTATTTTTTTGCATTTTGATAGAAATGCCGACCAAAATCAAAACATGCTATCCATACTTTGTATTAATCAGTACCAAATAAACAATTTCGTATTCAAGACTGTTTCTATATCTGTAGATTACTTTTTGAATTATTAAAATAGGACATTCCATCCAAAAGATATTACGAATTTAAAAATGTCAATCCAAAGTCCAAACAAAATGAGGCCTCACCCAGAGGGTTACTGACATTTTTGTTCTGCCCGAAGGGGTATGGCAGGGTCCACATTATGTATTCATCATACAAGTAGGGGACGTTCCACAGAGGGTATAGAAAAAAATCGGAAACCTTCATCTTTTCGATCTGGTAAATCGTCTTTTCGACACCTTGCTGGTGAGGATTTCGCCCCCTTCACCCCTCTCCTATACAAAATTACACTTTTTGTGAGGATCGAAGACCACTGCGGCCAGACGGTACGAGCTACTGCAACAGTTACTAAGGTGAGTTCTCTTCATTTTTGTCGGAGGTGTTCCTCCCCGTTCACATATGGGAGTATGGGAGGGCACATACAAGTTTTTCTTTTCTATCTTCGAAGCAATTTTCCTACTAAAAGAGTTTATCAGGGGCTCTGTTATGTACCCATTTGTTTGAATAGTTCATTAGAGGGGTGTGAGATAACCCGAATATCCCGAATACTCGGTTTTTGTGATCTGGTAAAAAAATGGTGAGAGGATCTCGAAAACTATTATAGCTAGAGTCTGGTTTTCGGTGGTAGATCGTCGGTAGTCTCCAAAACTTTACTAACGCCTACCCCCTCCCATACATTTTTTTACACCACATACAACTTTTTCAGTTTTTAAGCTAGAAATTTGATATTTTTTTGTTTCATATTAAAAAGTTCTCAATATTACGAAAAACATATTTTTGAATGCCTATATACGCGTAAGTCGGTGAGACGACCCTTTTTTTGTTAAGTTGTATACCTGTATGCGGTCAATATTTGTGTTTCGAAATTCTTACTAAGTAGGTATATTAATAAAATAAAAAAATTATAAATAAACACAAGGAATAAGAACCAAAAGATTTAAAACAATGAACAAAACATGAAGTTTTTTTAATAAAACTTTCCGTTTTGTTAATTCCAGGCTTCGCCTGCCTGGAATTCAGATTTTCCGGGCTTTACATTTAAGCATGCGCCTAAATGTTGGTGAAAGATTTTTTAAATCAGATGAGTAGTTTCGAAGACTACCTTTTACATTTATTATTTATTTTAAAAAATATATATTTGAGAGGAAAAGGTATAGAAATTATATAGAATTTTTTTTTACGATAAAGAATTGACAGATCCATTTACTTAGAACTGTAAGAAATTTTTAAAATTAAAATTAGTCTTAAAATCACCAAAGGAGGGCGTTAAAAAACATCACGTGATTAATGGACGACCCCTATAATGTCAATCATCAACTTTTCATGAGAATGGTGGCCCTGCTTTCTTTTGGAAATATCGACGGCACTGCATTGCCTTTTAATCGTTTTCCCAACTCGTTAACAAAATCTTCATCTTCAATTTCTTTCCACTTTTCAGCAACAGATTCCTTCTTAGGCATCCTGTACAGCAATAAAATACGCATGAAGTAAAAGGTACACTTTGTAATTTAAATACCTACTCAAAGGTCTAATTCAATAATAATACCTAATTATTAATTTTTATTTTATAATATTATAGGTACCTAATATTATATATTTTTAGTCATATTCAGAATCCTACAAAAGCGTGGACACCCTACAGTATAACCGACATGAAAATCTAAATACGTATATTGTAGATGCGTCTACAATATACTTTTTTCGATAATAAATTGACTCATTTCCGTCACTATTGTAATACCACGTAATACCTATTGTGAGGTAGTACCTAGTTCTTTCGAAGCAAATTGTTATAGAAATATTAAAACACATACTTGAAATAAACGGGAACTTTGAACTTATTAAATACGAAGGCTTTTGAATTCATTATTTAATAAAATAAATATTAGAACCTTTTTGTTAGCTGTACTTTTTAGTTGTGGATGACGTCACGTGGTTGTCAATGTGAACAATTTGAATTGCTGAGGTTTTACCACTATTCTAGAAATTCGACTCATTAAAATAAAACAAATTAATTATTTTTTTACATGTATTTACAAGATTACAACAGCACCACATTGATGGATAACATTTTCTCAAAATGCTCTAGTAGATTAACAACAAATTCAGGTACAAATTAAAGTAATGATAAAGGATCACAACGAATAAATTTAGTTTTAATTTTAATCCCATCATAGTATTAGGGAAATACCGTAGGCCTCGTTTACGGAGACGCGAGGCGTCGCGCGTCGCCTTGGGCGGCACGGCATATGGCCACAGAATAAATAATAGTACTAGCGTACAGAAGTTGCATTACTTTCACACTCAATGTGAACGACGGTAGGCAATGAGGGTTTTCGATACTTTTTCTGCCACCAGGCGGTGCTTCGTAGAATAATTTATGTTTATGCTCCTAAACATAAATTATTGAAATTCTATTGTGTTTAGAAAATTGCAATTCGCGTATGTATTTTGACAGTTCATTGGACCTGACGCTACAGTGCTGCCATTTCAATTAGACCGTTTCAGAATGAGTGTTCGGCTCCAGACAATAGAGTTTAAATTTGCTGCAAATACTTTTTTAGCGTAGGTTAAGTGACGTCATCTTAAAAAACCCTCATTATATCACGGCACACACGGAGTGACAGAGGCCTGATATTATGGCGTTGTATGAGAGCGTTTACGGAGAAGCGATTTTATACGCGTTTCCTTGAAATGCAGGCGAAGCCCAAGGATAGCAGTGCAATTGTCGGCAGCGGCAGACACCGCTATTCTTTACGTCCAGAATTCTTCATAAATAACACTGTACATCGCCCGCCATGTGTTTGAGTACGCGCATGTGTTAAGCACGCGCCGCCCCGCGTCTCCATAAGCGAGGCCTTGTGGTATTCACATACTATATATTGATTTGATATATATCTTATAAAGGATTTAAAATAGTTAAATTAGTATTTCCATTCAATACAAGGATATAACAAAAAATGTTAAATGCAAGTTACATCATTGGAATGTTATATAAAAGCATTTGTGTTACTTACAAATGCATATTATAAATAAATACATAATTTGAATACCGAGTAATATTGATCCAATTATTCTTTTTATTGCTTAAGTATATTAGAAAATAGGCAGACTTTTGTGCAATATTTAGGTACAGACTGAAGTTTTATTTTCTAATGTTTGACAGTTTCTGTAAACGTGCCTTTAGGCCTCCCTCCTTCTTCGGCTGTGATACAGATTTTCGTTCCCCTTGGAGTTTTTTAGCTTCTTTTAATCTGTAAAATAAGTAATCTAGTGTAGTTATTTCTATGCATTGGAAAATACCAACTGCTATTTTTGGATGTTTAGATATTTTGAAAATTAAACTGTTATAACACTAACATTGATGCAGTTTTATTAAAAAAAAAATATTATTCAAAAGTTACACAAAAAAAATCCATATGCATGAAGATTAACACAATAGACAATAATTGCATTTTCAAATTATAATATCAGGTCTTTAAACATGAAAAACTATTTTAAATAAAGAGTTAATTTTCAACTTAAAGTAGCGTTTATTGTATCGGCAGAGGAAAGTCATCACTTGTTTTTATGCTTTTAATGAGTAGTCTGTGTACTTTTCTACATATTTTAATGAATAATAATTGTCGGCAGACAGGCTGATGGTCCATTTGATGGTAGGTGGCTACCGTCGCCTATAACATAGTAGGATTAAGGATTGAGAAGGGAAGGAAACTGGCTCACCAAAACAGGTGTGTGTTGTATGACAATGCAAGTGTAGGTTGTTCATTTATGTAGCAATTGTTTATCTTAGGGCCGATGCAAAATGGAGGATGCCACGGCAAAGTATTTAATTTTTTCAGAATTTGTATTTCAAGAATATTAATTATATTCTAAATGTTAATTACGTCAAAATGAAACAAAAATAAATAAATAAATAAAAGTAATACCGTCAGTCTGTGTGTCGACCATGACATAAAAATAAACTTACTTTTCTTTTATGGCAAGTTGTTCCTCCTTTTTGAAAATATCCTTGAAATCACTACAAAACGAGGTCCACAGAGAAAAGAATTCCTTCGGCTCACACTCATCCACTTTGCCACACTTGGGTGTGTATTGGTAAAATTTCACAGTGGCTATAAATTTCGTTCTGCACTCCTCTAAATTTTCACTTTCAGCCTTCAATTTCTCCTCGGCGGCTGCTAAGAAACTCGACATTTTCTCTTCAAACACGTCCAGCCTCTTTGCTCCTTCGCCACCAGCGGCTGTTTCGTCTATTTGACTTTTCGATTTAGCGTCAGATTCGATAACCGTCTTCGTCTTCTCCTTGCAAGCTAAAATTCAAAGGAGAGACATTTTAGAATTCAGAAGTATTTCATAACAATTTACAATTAAATAATTTAATAGTTATTTAAAATTTTGATTTTAACTTTATCTATCTATATCTCCGCTACCTTCTAGACCACCCAGATTTTGAAATATTTTTCATTAATGGAAAGAACTATAAACAAGAAAGGTTTGCGTATATAATTTACAGAAAAAAATTGCATCGGTGCGAAGCGGTGGTTTCAGTTCAGAGTGTAAACCGTAACAAAATCCGTGGTAAAGAAGAAGTTAACTGACAGACAAAAGCAGTCAGCAACTTTATTATATACCTACTTACATATTATAAAACAAAGCCATCCGCCGCGTCTGTCTGCCTGTATGTATGCATTTTCGGGAATATCTTAAAAACTACTGAACAGATTTTTAATAATGGAAAAGTGATTGACGAGGAAGGTTTTTGTATATCATTGTATGCAGAAAAAAGTCGTGCAAAGCCGGGGCAGGTCGCTAGTATTTTTATATAATATTATAATATGCATTAGAAATTAATTAAAATGTATAGATTCTTTCACCTGTGAAGTGGTTGCGCAGCGTGCGCAGTCCGTCGGCTACATCGGCGAAGTCCAGGGCCGCGGCGCGCGCCACGTCTCCCGGCTCGGGCACGGGCAGCGTGCACGTCGCCGCCAGGGCTCCTCCGCTGCGTCGCATGTACGTGCGCACGATGAAGTGCAGCAGCGTCACGTTGCTCTGCTTCGACTGGAAACCACATTTTTATAACTACCAAATGACAACCGCACGCAGCGTTCTTCCGGCTGCCTGATTAGGCAAAAATTAGAGATGTCACGAGTAGGGATCACGAGAGTCACGATTAGGCCGTATACCGTATACCAAATATTCAGCTACGCTCTAATTGTGTTGCATTTCGGCAAAAATTGTATGCATTTCGTGGACGACAGGGTTCAGAGTTACGACCTGTTTTTCTTTACGGTGCGTGCGAGAGCAACTGTAACAGTGTGTGCATTTTTTTTTTAATTTATCGTTACGTTTTATTAGATTATATTGTGTAACTAATAGTCCTTATTACTAAAAATATAACTGTTTATCAAAAGCTTTACAAAATTATAACATTTAATAAAAAAAATCGCCTATATGGGAATTATTCGAGACATCTTTATTAAAAACACACGACTACACAGCCACAACAGCTGCAGAGCCATTTGTTAGGAAACAACACACAAACTTTGACGGCAATTGAAATAAATGTTGATCATTTATTTCTATTACAGGGT
This sequence comes from Bembecia ichneumoniformis, assembly GCA_910589475.2. Taxonomy (NCBI): domain Eukaryota; kingdom Metazoa; phylum Arthropoda; class Insecta; order Lepidoptera; family Sesiidae; genus Bembecia; species Bembecia ichneumoniformis. The sequence goes on along the minus strand of OU342526.1, from coordinate 13,918,941 downwards.
ATTTAAAGTTACAATCACAGAGTATTACGTAAAAATTTTGACAGCACGGGTCAGTCGTGATACGATCAATTTTTAAAATATTTCACGATACTTGTAACAAGGTAAAATGCTCGTCGGAAACACACAAACTTAGTACAAATCGCAAGTTTCACGGCTGTCATCAACATTTTTACATCTGTAAATGTAAAAGTATGTGCAGTCATAGAGAAAATTATTTTAGTTATGGTTCAAATTTTTGTGTCGTCTGTTAACAAATGGCTCTTCCATTTTAGCTTTCGGGCAAAACAGGCGAAGATGAGGACCAATGTGTTTTATGGCTGATAGAAGTGGTTCAGCGAAGATAGAACGCGATGACGGTCGTGTAGTCGCTCCCTAAATCGTCGTGTCTTTTGTATTATTCATACCTTCACATCTTTTAGTTTTGAAAGTATTTCTAAACCAAAGCCATCCGCCTGCCCTCTCTGACCGTTTCCACCGTTCATATAATTTCCTAGAGTCAATATTATAGCGAACAACTTCTTCAGGGCCTCACTATTCATTAGGAACTGAAAAGAAAAATTCATACAATTCATTCACTGAGAACCTCATTAAAGATAAGGTTGAAAAATGACGTGTTATATACCTCACAAGTATGTTTTAAATTATCTAATTTGTGCATTGTTGTGCTCACAGCGTCTTCGAATTCGGCTTGAAACATAAAACATGATATTCTTTCTGCAAAATTTGATATTCCCGACAAATCATGAAGGAAGGCTTCCGGCCGATCCAGTGGAATTTCAGGTTTATTTTGGAGATGTTCTTTTATCCTGGCAAGTTCCTCGTTATTTGCTCTCTAAAATAATTAATAAAAGTCGTCTCAATATCTGCATCCCACACCATGTGAGTGAATTGTTGCCATAATCCGCACAAAATATGTTCAAATAATCTATGACACATAAAAATAAAATATCACAAACTCAGTAAAAAGGTGTCTATGTTATTATAATTATTAATAATATCCAATCATTATTATTGATTACCAAGGTTGAAGGTAAAAGTGATGAATTATTTACTTTTACCGGTTATTATTAATAATTACACCTTACTTTTGGCAAACGTAATAAATTTTCAAATATAACGTATAACGATTTTATAATTGTATAATTTTAATACTGTCGTTTCTATTTGATTTTAGTAATACCTAATAATTATTTACCACATTAAGTTCTTTTAGTTTATTTGTGGTATAATTTTAATTTTAAAATTACTGACGAAAAAATATCGTTTCTTGTATATTTTATTACTTTTACGGAAGACAGCAGTGAATTATTAATAACAACCAATAAGTGATAAATTTCAGTTTTCATCATATTTACCAAATCACGAGGTAACTATTAATAATGAGCGGTTACTATTATTACTAACCACATCACTTACCGTAACATCTATAGTATAGAAACATCTATAAGTATAGAAACCGCTATAATAGAATTAAAAAATAGTAATGAGTGGAAAGTAAATTTCCTGCACTCAGATTAAAGTTTAAGAATCAATTGTATGATCTGAACAAATCAATCACCAACTCAATAATAATTCTATATTGCAGTTTGTTATAGTTAGACATGTTGCCTGGTGGCTAATGATGAGTACTATAAACATGTAGTAGGTACATTATTTTATGCATATCAACAGTTTTCGCAGCGACGCCAAATATTGACTTCATAGGCAAATGTTCGATACCTTGTATTACATTGTAGTAATTATTTTCGTAGGAATCTCTAACTTTTTGATAATAAAATATGGCCTATGTTACCAGCTGATAATGTAGCTTTCAAGAATTTTTAAAATTGGTCCACTAGTTTTTGAGTTTATCCATTACAAACAAACATATTAAAATATAATAAATCTTTCCTCTTTATAATATTAGTGTAGATAAATCTTCTATCGCGCCTCTTGTAAGATGCTACCGTCACTCTGAAACTTAATCTTAATCTGAACTAGTAAAAGAAATATAATAGAACTATTATTAATTAAGGTTATATTTACCAACTCGTAAATCTGCTGCAAGGCCTCCAGGCTAACGACCGATGTATCAAAATTATAAATGGCATTTTCAATTTCCGAAAATTCAACGTGCAAACTCTGTGCGAGTATACCGACATTTTGAGAACGCTTGCTGTCCAAAATTTTAACTGGTTGAATTTTGGTTTTAACTTCCACTTTCTTCTTAACTGGCGCCTTAACAACTTGTCTAGAGAACAAATCTGTAAACTCGTCAATGTTATCCAAACTGGTTTCTTCAATTTCTAGCCACAAAGGTTTTAAGTTGGTCATATTAGGTTCTCCCTGAGATGCGGGTGTCGGAGACGCTAGGATTCGAGTCCAGTATAACGGTTTCATAGGTGAAGCGGGTTTTACTGGTAATTTTCTCAATGCTACAACAATAAATTAAGACACCGGTAAAATGGAACCAGTTAAGTCTGTAACATGAATTGGAATTTGTTTTTGAAACTTACTTGCTCGTTGTGTCATCCACCCTCCCACGGGAGGTGCAGGAAATGGAACAGGTCCCATAGATGGTGGCGGTGGAGCACCTAGCGCATTAGAACCAGCGACTGGCAACCCAGGTGGAGGGGGTGGGGATGGTCCCATTCCAGACATAGGCGGTGGAGGTGGTCCTCCACTAACTGTCATATTTGGTGGTGGCGGTGGATGCCCTGATCCAGGTAGCGGGGGAGGCGGAGGAGCCATTCCAGGCATAGGTGGAGGTGGCGGTCCTACTCCAATCATAGGGGGTGGCGGAGGAGGCGGAGGCGGTGGTGGCGCCGTTTCTGGCATTGGAGGAGGCGGAGGTCCAATTCCAGGCATAGGAGGAGGAGGTGGAGGAGGCGGAGGTGGTCCTATACCAGGTGAAAGAACTAAACCTGATATCGGAGGTGGTGGCGGAGCAGCTGTTTCAGGTATAGGAGGAGGGCGCGGAACAGCTGTTTCAGGCATCGGAGGAGGTGGTGGTGGAGCAACTGTTTCAGGTATCGGTGGAGGTGGTGGAGCAGCTGTTTCAGGCATCAGAGGAGGTGAAGCCGGTGGCATTGTTGCAGACAAAGGAGCTAAATCTGGCATTGGAGGCAGTGGTGGCGCTCCAGATATAGGCGTTTGAGAAGGTGAAAGCGCCGGAGGGAGTGGGGATCTTTCTCCAGGTATAGGGCTTAAAGGAGCTTTACTGGATAAGGCATGGTCATGGCTATAAGGTGATGGAGAAATTGAGGCGTCTTCTTTTTGAGTTTTATTTTCTTCAATCAATCCCAATTTGTCTATTGTAGTATTATTTAATAATGAGGGTTTTGCGACATCATTTGGTAAACAACTAATTCTACTTTCAGCTTCTACTGATTTTGATATTATATCACTTACTACTGGTAAATTCTTACTTACTAGATCTGAGGAACTATTTTGTTCACTATTCAGTAACTCGGCTGATTCAAAGGTACTTAGAAATGAAGCATCTGAAGAACTTTCTACTATTGCATTAGACAATATAGGACATAATTTTCTGTTGTGTTGATTTGATTCATCACCTTCATTTTCTGTATCTCCACTGTCATGGTTCCAATTATTTTTGTTATATTCCCTGCTCTTATTCAATTTACAATAATTTTCTATATTATCAGATCTAACTTCAGATTTGTTTTCAAATACATTTATATTAACCTCATTGTTTAAACCTAATTTACTTAAATTTATTGTACTATCAATATTTACATCTTCGTTTTCAGGTATATTTATCACAGGTCTTTTAGAGGCTTTCTGCTCACATTCAATACAAGTTTGAACTGCTCTGCTTACTAAATCAACTTTATGCTTTTTGTTCAAATCAATAGGTGCATCGAAATTTTCAATATTTTTATTAAGAGCTTCAATCTGCATATTAATTTTATATTTTTCTAATTCAATTTCTAGGGCTTGTATTTTCTGTTTATAATGCATAATAATTAGTTTGGCCTCACGAATATCATTAATTTCCTCGTTATTATTTTGAGTTGTCTTATTTTCTAATGAGTAATAATTTGTAATGTGTTCATGGATGTCTTTTTCTGGTGGCCACATACTTGGATGCAGCCTACCAGGAGTGACAGGTTGTGACACTGGAGCTTCCATGTGTGCCCAATAATACATCAGATTTGGCTAAAAACATAAATTGCATTTATGAGAACAATGATTTTTGTACAAATCTTAAATGAAAAAATAATTAAGCAATATTATAATACTAAGCTTTGTTATCACTCAAAACAATAAAAATATGTATATGGTTTATAGTCTTTGCTTAAAAAAATTATTTAAAGCAATCTGTTGTTCAAAATAATAATTTTCAATTGTTTGTGCTTTGCTACATGTTATTGATTTTAAAAGGGCCCTGTTGTCGCCATGTCACAATATGTATTAGTTTAACATTAACAGGCGGAAGAGTTTCACTTTTTGTACCTATGCATGAAGATGTAACCAAATCTCTTTGGTTGTATTGTTACGTTCTACCGGAATGGTTACGATGCCATTGACAACAATATGCAAAGAAGATCATCGTTAAACTACACATAACCTCCAGTGATTGTGACAAAACCTAGTTTAATACGAAATATGGTGATGTTGTTAAGCAGTGGAATGAAGGGCCATTGTTCATTATTAACTTTTATCTGGCAAAACCACTGAATAAGATCTCTATTGCCAACAGCTATTAGTTAAACTAAAATAAGAAATTGAGACAAAATGCCCGAAATTGATTAACATAATTCTCCTGATGGGTTTACTCCACAATAACACCAGAGCACACGCATCTTTAGTCACTTAGCTATAACTGAGGGATCTTGTCTATGAAGTCTTAATACATATAGCATCATAAGGCTATAGCTCTGACCTTGCACCAATTTGTTTCAATATGTTTAGTTCTTTAAGAAATGTAAGGCTGACATCAAGAGGCTAAATTAATTGTCACAAATTTTGATCATTTAGGCGCTTACCCCAAAATTGCTACAGCAACAAGTAATGAATAAAATGACTCATATTATGTACTTATAAAAATAATAAAATAATTCATATTATCTACCTACTTATAAAAATGTCGTTAACTTTTTGTTTCAAATAGGAAGAACTAGCTTCAGACTAACTCTGAAAGCTAGTTTTTGAGCTTTAAAAAATAAAGTGAGGCCTTTAATTTAATATTAAAAATTCTCTTGAAATATTTTGAGCTATGGAAGAATAGGTAAGTCTCTCTTTATGGCCGAGATAACCTTGTATATAACTGACGTATTTACCATATTAAATAAGATCAAAAATTTACAATACGTACCTTAAAAACATATTCTGTAGGCGCATCTCTGTCAGGTATTTGTCGTAACACACCAGCTGCAAGAAGATGAGTGCAGTATTGGATTCCTAAACTCTTCAGATCTTGTGGATTTAGTAAATTTCTTAAATAATTATTATCCGCTATCGAAGATACAAACCAGTTAAGAAGCATCTGCCCTGAAAGGTTTTTAAAAATAACATTAGAAATTTAATAACAGTATAAAATTAAATTAACCCAATCAGCTCATGGTAAACGAATTCAAAACAAGTTAAAAATAAAGGTTTCATTTGTCAATTGTCAATATCAACATTGACAAAACACTGACAATTGACAGAGCATTGTCTACTCTATGAGCTAAACAGAGCATTATTACTTATGTATATTGTATAAATAAAATAAAAATAATTAAGAATTCAAAATTCAGTTTTAGGTACCGATGTATTTAGTACGTACCTACCTTGAAAAAATTACCTAGAGTAATAGTTAGGTAGGTACACATGTGTTCAAGTTACTTCTACCATCTATCATAGCTGGATAGCACTGGCAAGATACGATAAATCAGTATAATATAAAACAGGTACCTAAATTAGTTTTAATGGGAACTTGTTTTGTGTGTACTATGTATTAGGATTTCGACTTCATTATTCTTATTCCTTCTTTTATCTCTGCTTTATATATCCTTTCCTATCCTACCTAAATCCAGCCAACTAATTTTAAAAGGAGTAAAAGTTACTTACAAGTAAATAATTCTACAAATCATTTGTTAATTAAAAACAAGTTCTCAGTTTTGAAAAAATAAAGAACTTACTTTTATAGTTGTCTGTCTCTAAAAACATCTTACACGATGATAGACCAATAAAATCAAAAGTGTAATAGAAGGAAGATCGAATTTTCGTTTCGTTAAAAATCATCACTAATGTAGCAAATTTCAAATGGTATTCGAGTTTACACTTTTCACTTATTATTAATTCACACATGTACCACCGCATCATTCGTTTAAATACGAAATAGATTCTTTTTGATTTCTCATGACGTATAACTGCATTTCTGTATTTCAATCTCCTTATGTTATAATGAAGATTGTTCGTGATAAACGGTAAACTTGTCTTAATTGCATCGTCCGTATGAACACCAAGAATTGTCACTATATCATGAATGCCTCGCTCGGTCGCTTTATTTTTCATTAAAATTTTTATATAATTAAATTGGGCCACAGATGTACTGGTAAAATTAACGCGATTAGTTGATAAACGCATTTTTACGGGTTTTTTCTCTCGTCAATTAAAAATAATAAAGTTCAATTTAAACACCTCGTTGTGAACAACTCGCGTAACACAGTTTTGTTGTGATACAACAATTTGAAATTAGTAAAACTAGTACACAAGACCGCGATTAGCAAAGATAAGATTACGATTGACGTTAATTTTAAACATTGAAAGATAACTTCTTATCGTGATTTTAACTAGTACCTAATCCAAAGACTGTGAAGAGCACCAAAGTAGATAAGATATTTAATTAGATAATATACTGTTAAGAGAAAGTTCTCGGAAAGTTAACTATTTATCATTAATTAGTTCCGAGAACCTATCAAACAACCAAATTATTGATTAGCACCTAATTCTTTTAATCAAAATATTAATAGATTCGTCTAGAGTTTTCGATGAACATACCTACTATGTTTCTGTCATTCAGATTCTGCCAATACAGATCTTTTGTCTATCGAATACCGTGTGCTTTATATGTATTTGTTTAAGTATTTCTGTTTCCTCATCCCTTCCAAATCCCTTATCCTACCAAACCTTATACTATGGTCGGCATGCACTTGCAACACCTTTGGTCAGGGCTGGATTATCCATTAGGTAGTATAGGCAGCTGCCTAGGGACCCCGCATCGGTTAAGGGGCCCTGAGCCAAAATACGCACATTTTTTTTCCACTTGTAACAATTTTTTAAATTGAATAGAATAACTGCATACCTTCGTAATGTAGTAAAAAGAGATAAAATTTTAATAAATTTTAAATAAAATAGAGTGGAAAAAATATATATTTTATAAAGTTAGAATACAGTATAGGGGTCCCAAGACATGTATTGCCTACCGGATCCGACATGGTTAATCCGGCTCTCCCTGTGGTGTTTCTTGTGCGACGGTAACCACCAATCAAGTGGACCGTCAGCCTCTTTGATTACCCTTAGGGCGCGTTCCCACTATGTCGTAACGATTAATTTATCGTCGGACGACTGTGGTTTTTAGCTGTTCCCATATAACCGATTGTTGGTCGTCATGGGGTCGCCGAAATTTCTTATCGTTGAACGACTGTCGTATCTAGTTGTTCCCATTGAACTGGACGATATTTTATCGGTTCACGACAATCGCCTTGTTGTTTGTACATCAGTCGCCTCTACGTTCTTTTGGAGATCAGTGGTGTGTGTTTGCTCCCGAGTACAATGGATGAAGATCAGCCGTGAGCCGAGCATGGGCGCGGAGGCGCGAGGGGGAGAAAAAAAAAGTGTAAACAAAGAGACGATACTTTTTATCGTGGCTACGATATAATATAGTGCCGTCACGAATTTTTATCGTTTTAGGACTGTCGTATTAGCCGTGGCTCTAGCATGAGTTTACGATACTACACTCGCTAGCGAGAGCGTAAAACATTTATATGGAAAATTGATAATTTGACATTGACAGTTCAAGATTTCCCATACAAAAGTTTTAAGTTCTCGCTAGCGAGTGTAGTATTGGTGTAGTATCGTAAACTCATACTAGAGCCTCCGTTCCCATTGTCTTGATAATTTGTCGTCACAAAAAAAAAACAGTCGTAAACGACTGTAAATTGTGTCGTCCTATATGGGAACACCTCCATTTAAATATACAAGCTACGACGCTTTAAACTGCACGACTATCTGTCGTTACGATATAGTGGGAATACGCCCTTATTTAAAAAAAAGTATTTACCTTCGAATTTTTCATACAATTGAAAGTCAAGCTTTTCCGGAACAAACTTGGGGCGGACGATTTTGGAATCGGGGACCGAGTGTTTTTCTAAAGTTAACGATGCGACCTTCCTCAAAACGTTGGAGTCTGTCATTGGCGCATCACTGAGACTTGAATGTCGTCGTTCTTTTTCTGAAAATACAACGATAAAAATAATTTATAGATTTTCTCAGGCATCAATTCAACATTGTACAGTTTTAAAGTAGATATTGGTAAGGCCACTCTGCGCCGTCTAGAGCGATAACCACTTGCGAAAAGAAGACATTGCGAAATAACATCGCGTACTGTTTATATTTCTTTAGGTGAGTAAGGAATGCGAGAACTCATTTCACTATCCTCATCATGCCCCTTACTTTTTATCCTGTCATTTGCATCCCCCATATAGGTCCCATATATTGCATCATTTGTGTTGATTTAATTGTACTGTGGTTTACTAAGGAATGGCATGATCACAAAATTTAAAGAAAGTACGAAGAAAATTTGTACATAATACGAGTAAGTATCTATATGTTTCAAAGTTTATTATTAAACAAAACTTTTTGTACAAGACAAAACGTCTAAACGTTCATAAATAATGAGCCAATATTGAGTGTATACATGTAAGTCAATGTTGAAACCAAAGAAAAAATCGTACATCTATAATGTTTCAAGTACCTATGTAGACATTTACCTGGATATTTAATTTAAAGGTGTACCCTGTTGGTATACCTACTTTCTTTCCACTAACTGGAAGCCTAGAAATTATTATTCGAATTGTTTATTTAAGATACAGTACACACTTAAGAAAATATTACACGTTTGTATTACGACATAGCTAAATGCGATTTGCATTATATTGGACTATTCTAACAAATGTCAATTGTACTATAGATTTGCTCAAGGTAAGTACCTACCTATATAATGCAGTCGCAGTTGTACAAAGGAAATCAATTGCTAAGTATGAAATGTTATTTTCAATTGGTGCATTAGAAAAGTCATTGTTATTGTTTGTCTCCATCAAATAAAAAGCTTTAATGCAAGGCGATAAAGCTGCCTTTTCTTTTCACTTTAGTGTGCAATGTTTAGTAGAACACATTCCAAATGGATGTTTTCGTGTAGAGCTGTTTCGATATGTTGTGGATTCGCTTGATTAAACTGATAAGATACGCGTTATTGACAGTTTGATTCATCTATAAAGATGTATGGAATAGTTTTAAGGGAATGTATAAATCTCATTCGCATAAAAGCAATCAATGTTAGATTTTCTGCTCTCCAGTGTCAAATAAGAAAAGAATTTCTATAAAATCATACTAGACATCATTACACAGAATGATTCTTTATAATTGGTTTGAGGTTTTATTCCGTTAGCATTCAATAGTAGCCAATTAAACATATCTGAATGTCTTTCTTTATTATGGGTTTTCTAGCAATTTATGCTGTGGCTTTGTTTTTACAAACCTGTTTAAATTATAATATTGCAAACGTTAATAATGTATAGTTACACTTTGTTATATTTTGATTTTTAAGACAATTTCATTAAGGGATGAAATTTATCTGTGTATTAGCACTGTGAAATAAATTTCCCAGCCTGCTCAATTTTCTTTTAAGAAAGTGAAATCTTAAATGTGACTAACCATTTTCTGGCAGCCCCAGCGAAGACTCGCACGAGACAGGGGGCAGTTCCACCCGCCTATGTTTCGACAGAGTGAACTGTCCCGGCGAAGATTTGAGGCGGTTGTCGCGAAACTCATGATTGCACTCGTGATTGGTTCGCTCCGAGCGCTCCTTTTTCGACACAGAAAATACTGAACCCATAGTCTTTTCATTTTCACTCTTGTCACTGTCGTCGAACACTTCACTTTTTTCTTCTTTGCCGGCTTCGTCGGTTGACAGCAAGGAGGCGGTATCGTCGTGGGGCATGTCTACACTGTACGGCGCGTGTTGGTGCGCGGACGCATCGGGTTGCGAGGGAGTCAGGGTTCGCGGGAGATCGTCATGTGCGCTGTCGCTTTCAGCAGAGTAGTAGCACTGGTTTAGCTCGACGGCGAGCGGCGTTAGCGGGTCTGTGAACACTGACTCCGAGGTAGAATCGTTTCGGTCCGGTGAGGCTAGCTGAGGCGCGGGCGGTGAATAATCGCGGGTCGGTGACCGCGACTTCTGCTCGCACCTGGATACCGTTACCTCAAAGTGCACTCCCTTCTCCTCGCTTGCTGATGTTTTCGATGCGCACTCGACCACATCGTTATCAGATAGTTCAATAGTTTCATTGTTATCCGAATCGGGCGTTTTATCCGAAGCCCTGTCGATCGCGTCTCGTTTCGCATCGCTCTTTTTCCTACCGCGTTTCTTGCTCTCCCGTCCCGGTGATTTTCTGTTTAAGTTTCTTATGAAATGTTTACCTTTCGCAGGCGACTTGCCCACTTTAGATTGTTTATCGCCTGCCTGTATGTTACCCATTTCTTGGGAACTGTCAACTGTAATACATTAATTATAAAAGCTACACTGGTAAAATATTAAATAATATCATTTTTTTTATAGGGAAGTATAAAAATGTAAAGAATTCACAGCCCTCTAACGAAAACTACATCGCGAGACATGCGCAGTGTTGGAGGGTTGTAATCAATAAAAGGTGATGCATGAAATGGAACGTGATTTCGTTCTTAATTCAAAATTTCATATTTTGTATAAAGAATAAAATATCATTAGACCTTTTGTAAGTCAATTAAGATTCATACGCTTACAAACTACGAGTGATTGTAAAAATCTAACAACGCCATCTTTCAAAGATATCGATAATGTTGATAGTTACGGATAGAGGACGCGATCAGTGCCGTGGACATTGAAGAATTGAACTTTATTCCACATGTTGATTCACTACGAATGCATAATATTTGCGTTAAAAACTGAAGCTCCATTTACAAACACAAACAAAGTCGCCCATCGCGAAGTGCAAATTAACTTTAACAAACAGACAAGTCATATTATAGAAACTTTGTTGATTGGGGGGCGCTACTTCTGTTTACCTTATTGTTAAAGTTTGTAAGTAAGTATATTTCATTTATGATATTATACATTTTAGTACTCTTCATGAAGCCTGATCTTATAGATATATACTCGTGGATAACTAGCAACTCGCTTGCTTCACACCGATGCGCTATATTTTTTGGGAAATTATGCGTCCGTTTTTTGGAATTCCGAAGGAATCCGAAGGAATACTTATGGTGGATTACCTGGAAAGGAGAGTAAGCGTAATAAGAATACTACGCTGATCAAATAAGAAGATTGCGGAAAGCTTTCATTGAAAAAAGTCGAGGCAAACTGCGAGCTGTAGTACTGTTTCACCAGCACAACGCACCCGCATACAAAGCCCAAGTTGGGATGAACCCACTCTGTTCTCTTGATCTAGCTCCCAGTGACTTTTATCGCTTTCCTCGGCTTAAGGAGCAGCTCAAAACCAAGAAATTTAGAGACACAAACGAGGAGATGGCTGCTGTAAAAGCATTTTGGGAATCTCGATAAAAAAATTTTAAAGGGATTCGTATACCTACTTTAAAAAAGAAATTGACCAAGTGTTATTAATTTATTAGGAGACTACGTCGAAAAATAAATTTTATATTTTATCGTACATATGAATATTGCATTTTATATCGATTATCATGATCATTGTTAGAACTTTAAAAAATATTATAAATCTTGTCAAATGTAAGCGTCTTCACTGCGTGTACGTTGGCATTCCTTAAATAAAAGTTGTGTGATAAGCTGGCGTTTTTTCTTGTTCAAATCTTCCCTCGGATAGCTGGCGCCCCATTATTTTCCCCTTGAGAATACCTAGGTCTCATGCCCTCTTGCTGAACAGGTCAGTGAGTAGCCGAACAATTACAATCTGCATAAAATAATAACAATACTGTTGCAATGAAAACACGCCTTTTCTCCATGGGACAATTGGCCACCTCCATGCACACTTTTGGAATGCTTCACGGACTTAATATTGTCGTGGATTCTTATACCTTTAAAAACTGGTACTAGAAAAGTTCCTTTCCAGACACACTTGTGTGGATCAAGCTTTATGACCCGGGGGTAAGTATTGTTGAAAGTATTATTTTTTGTTACGGAACATGGCATTGTTAAGAGGTTTTTTACCTTCTGAAGATTGTTACCTATACACGAGCCTACGTTTTAATACATTTTTCACAAAAATATGGTTCAGTCATTCATTCATTACTGAGGCCGGTTAGTGCCTACGTTGTACCCAACAAATTGAGACTAATTGAGAAGCTTTGAGCATATCATCTCGGTCGTTCATCTTATGAAAATATAGTGAATATTTTCTCGCCGGTAAACCACTTTTGCTGAGAACAGTGACCTTTTGCTTAGAAGTTTTGATTTTACTTAATTCGGTTAAGTGATTATCCGATACCTACATCTCTTTTAAGTTGTAAGTCTAGTGATATGGTTCTGGATGGTATAATTATTATTCAATAGGCTTCCGAAGAGAATTCTTGCACCCCTATTTAATTCAAATATGGGTATCCTGATATATTTCTGTCAAAAATTGAGTAAGCATAGGTATATTTCATGGTAAGTAAGTATATATTGTAGTGGCAGGTCACATTGCGTTTCGCAGTCATTTGGCAGCTTGAAATAACAGAATGTGTAGCTGTTTGTGTTTCGGTGAGTAAATAAAGGATCTCAGAACTCATTTCCCTATCCCTTCCCAATCCCTTAACCTTAATCTGATATGGTCGGGAGCGCACTTGCAGCACCTGTGGCGTTGCTTGTATTATAGGCGACGGTAGCCACTTACCATCAAGTGGACAGTCAGTCTGTTTTTCGACGTTAACATAAAAAAATGTACCTGTCTACTGCTCGGTACAGAAACATTCAACCAATACCAAGCGGATGTACAGTTTGTGAAATTTCATTTGGCTTCGTGTTTATTATCTCTCTCTCTCTCTGTGTGTGTGTGTGTGTGTGTGCGTGCGTGTTTGTGTGTTTTTTATTTTATTAAAGATGGGTTGGCTCTTGGCCAGTATCTATCCGTGTAGGAAAGATTAGGCCGACGATGAAAATACAGACGGCGCACGGAGTTGCAATCCTCAACAGTGCCCATAATAAAAGATGTTTTAAATCGCGTGGCCCGAATTAGAGAGATTTTGACAAGATGAATATGGTAACCAGCCGTATGTTTGAATAGAAGAAAGTAGAAGACTGTATGATCTCATACACACTCTCCGAAGTACATAGCAATGGGGATTGCCAACTTTTGGGCCGAAGCTGTTACAGAGAAAGTAAATGGCGGAAAAAATCCTTTATTTTTTATTAAACTAAAACCACAAAAAAAAAATATTTTGCAGTTGCTAAAGACAGAAAAATAATTTTTAAACGTTGTGTTTTGTGTAGAGATCTTGTGAATTATAGTATTGTGTGCTCGAGCCGTCATGAAATAAGCTTTAAAAAAAAACAAAGTCAAGTCTTTGTTTATTGTCTATGTCTAGTTTAGTGTTTTTTATGCAATTATAAAGATATTATAATGTAATGGAAATCTACCTAGAGTTTAAGATTAGTCGTCTAAACAATACTAAAATGATAATTGCAAAATATATTATTAAAATAACACAATCTCTAACATAACCTAACCACATATTTGAGCCCATATATCTTGATTATGCAACTGACAATCAAATTGAAACAAAGGTAGCATAAATCTGATATTTTTACCTACCAAATGGTACTAATTTCGAACTTGTAACGGGTCATCAAATTCGGAGCCCCGCGATGTAATGAGAGATTGGCGGTGTCCTTTAAGCTATAAAAAATTATATTATTCTACAGTTTCTTTGTTATAAATACATTCCAAACGTCGGCGACGCAGTGGGAACGACGCGGCCTATCATGTCAAGAGGTCCGAGTTCGATCCCCGGTCATAACATGTATCAATGGTTTTTTTTTGTAAAAACATAACTGACGGCTCTCAAACGGTGTAAGAAAACATCGTCAGGAAACCTGTGAAATCCTAAGGCGCATGTGAAGTCCACCATCAATCCGCATTGGGCCAGCGTGGTGGACCTTATAGCCCATACGTACGCCCTTGTTGAGAGGGTAGGCCTGTGCCCCTGCAGTGGGGAGTTGGGGACATATAATAGGCTGTTGATAATGATAATAATAACATTTCATACACCGGCACTACATTGGTTCTTTTAAAATATAAATATTTATTTAGTAAAATTATGCCGGCATTTATTTCAGAATTCTTTGATAACAAAAAATGTGATATCGTTATCGAATCGCTCATTACTGACATTATAATGATTATTTTTTTATATTTCATTCATTAACATTAAGTACCTAAATAAATTACCTATATTACTTTTATTTTTTAATGTAAAAATTGACCACGCTGACAGACCACTAAAATTGGTAAGTCTCTATCGTCGCTTACTAACCAAGCAACGTCATAGATGTTTCAAATGAACTGCCGATCTTAATACGTTCTTAAAATTGTTTAATAGTAACAGGGCACACTGCATTTCGCAGCCTTACAGAAGACCACCGTGAAACAATGGTAGGTCAGCGCATACTGGCTCAGAGTCGAATCGCAACGAAGCGTCAATCTAAATGTTTAGATGGTATATGAACTCCTATCTCCATAATTTAGGGCACAATTTTTATTGTGATAAAAATAAAGGCTCGCGCATTTCTAATTCATCACGATAGAAATATGTACACTAAATCGTGGAGACAGAGTTTAATATGCCATGTATTATTTTTAGATTGGGGCTTCGATGTGCTTCGACTCTGAATCAGTATGCGCCGACCCTTAGGGACGCCGGAGCCCATTTCCCTATCCCTCCTTTATCCTTAATCCCACTATTGACGGCAGCGCATTTTCAGCACCTTGTGGTTGCTTGTGTTATAGGCAACCATAAGCTTACACATAGTTTAGTTCCTCAAGGTTAAAGTGGAAAGTAGCGGTCGCTTCGCTGGTCTAGCACTGCATAAAATTCCAATTTAATTCTTGTCACAGTTTTTTGAATAATAATACCCTCCGCTGCGTCTGTAAGCCGAACGCTCGATGCCGGAAACTGCCAAAAGTAATCTGCCTCTTTGTATTTTACATTTACAACATCTTCCTCGGGGGCTATAAAGAAAAACAATTGGAACAATTTTCTCCTTGGAAAACCTTTACTCCGAGAGGGAGAGGCTTATGTTAGCTATACCAATATAATACATGTTTTATTAAACGTGAGTAATGTATGCCTATTCTTTCTTTAATTATTAGGCAAATGCGTTACGAGTGCTGCTTCTATAGTAAATATATATTATTATTAAGAGAAAATCTCTAAATTTTAATCTATTAGACATAATTATAATACTGGTAGCTGTATTTTTCTAAGAACAATTCAAATTTGGGTTATATTAAAGCGGTTTAGTATGTCAGGTAAGTAAGTGTCGTTTAAGTAAGAAGAAATTATAGATTTTACTGGTAAAATGTCTTATGATAATGGGGTTTTCCAATCCAATACTTCCGTATTAAAAAATCTTATAATAAGTTTTTTAATTTTCAAATATTTTCCCCATTTACAAAATCTGAAATATTCACAGGAAATTACTGAAATTAAGAAAGACTTTTGTTATCAAAATCTCCAAAGTGTAAGTTGAAAAAATATGGCCTGGTTTTGAACGATGTCATTTCATGTCGATCGGTTGAGTAGTTAAGGCGATATAGCGAAATAAACAAACACACTTTCCCATTTATAATATTAGTTAGAATTTATACGAGTAAAATAAACCTCTAATTAGGATACACCGGATTCAATAAGAATAGGAATCATCTCATTTCTAAGGAAATACAGTTACGAGTAGGTTTAAGGCTCAACTTTGTACAAAATTAGGAACAATTCCACATTTCATCCCATTTCAACCCTTTGAGAGTGGAATTTCAATCAGTCCTTTCCTAGCTGGGAGTCCTTCCTTACGTCACTTGAGAGTGCTTTGTAGAAAAGTCTATTTCCAAGAACCTAGCCATTAAATATCGTTTCTTATAAATTTGTTTTTTTCTTAATACCTAAACGAGTACAAATGCTTTACTTGGAAATGAGGTAAGAAGTATTTGTATGTGGTTTACATTTAAAAAAAAGGGACAAGTGCGAGCTGAACTCGCGTGAAGAGGGTTCCGTATGATGTTACCTATCCGCACAATATTGAGTGATTTACCATGTTATTTTAATATTATGGACTTCTTATAGGTTTTCTTATAATCTATAAATAGAAAACTAATTTCTGTATTTTTTTCAAAATTTTAGATTCAGTAGTTTCGGAGATAAGGGAGGAGGAATGGTTAATTTTCGTCTATTTTCTTGAATAACTTGGAAACTATTTTAAAATTACAAAAAAATACATTTAAGATCTTCCCAACAAGACCTTCCATTTGATATGTCACACGATGCAGTTTTCAATATATATTTTTTTTTATTTTCCACCTTCCCAACGACCTTTCATATACAGATTTCATCTATTTACGTCACACCTCTGCGTTTGGGTCACAGAAATTGATATGTGTACCAAATTTCAACTTAATCGATCTAGTAGATTCGGAGATAATTGACTGTGACCGACGGACAGACGCACACACGAGTGATCCTATAACCCTAAAAATTACACTACCTGTGTCTCGGGGTTTTATCCGCCGTTTAATTTAAATAACTAAGGCATGCAAATTTCGGTTACTCTCGGTTTTCCTCGAGAAGCGGTTCTCCTCACGGACACCAACCCTTGGTGGATTCGCACCGCATTCACAACGCACGCCCGTGTTGTTACTTGCTTAACGTTATTTTATACTTTATTCTTTTTGTTCAGATCCTAAAGTTCGTGACGTTAAATTGAAAATAGCCTTTTTAATGAAATGGACTATCAAATGCAAAAACAATTTTTCAAATCGGATTGCTAGTTCCAGAGATTGCCACGTTCAAACAAATAAATAAATATTCTAATATATAAAATTCTCGTGTCACGGCGTTTGTAACAAAACTCCTCCGAAACGGCTGGACCACGCTGGACCGATTATTATGGTTTTTTTTGTATATTTGGTAGGTATGAGAATAGTCGTAAAGTATTTTTCACCCTCCTGCCCCCACCCCCCATTTTTTAATCGCGATTTTAGTATTTTTGTATGAAGAATATTCAAATAATTTAACAGTCGTTCATTGACGTGAAGTGACGCGTCACTTTAACATAATGGTTTGAAAATAAAATTTGACCCGATAGGTGGCGTCACAATCGGGTTACGGAATTATTTTCGAGTTCTGGCAGGACAAAGTCTGCTGGGTAAGCTAGTAAAACAAAAAACTTTTCAGTTTCTGTCCGACCATTCCCCCCCCCTCCCTTATCTCCGAAACTACTGAACCTAAAATTTAAAAAAATACAGAAATTAGTTTTCTACTTATAGAAAACCTATAAGAAGTCCATGATATTAAAATAACATGGTAAATAACTCAATATCGTACGGAACCCTCTTCACGCGAGTTCAACTCGCACTTGTCACGTTTTTTTAACTAGCAACCTGCTCCCTGCTTCGCACAGATGCATTTCTCTTCAAATTATATACACAAACCCTCAGACCAAAAAAAACTATAGACAGCCCTTACGAACAAAAACGTTTTAAAAAGTGAAGCCGGTTCGTTGAAGATGTGTGCGTAACCCTACTTGTCGTATAGTAGTCATGCGTTTGTGTATGCAGTTAAAAATGTTATCCACTATCCCAATTAATAATAATTATTGTAATATTTATTAAACAAAAAATATAGTTAGGTATATCAACTATTCGCGTCAGACTATGGAGCGTCCGTCACCCTATTGCTATGAATATTTTTAGTATTTAGCGTTTGTCTCCCCCTTAAGTGATTTTTACTTTGATATGCTTTATGTACTACTATAATTTTTTTTTAGTGATTTTTAAAATACTGTATCTTAGTGAAAAATGGTCGTAGTGAGTTAAAAAAAAAGTATTTTGAAGTTTTAAAATTCTATTTTTCAGATTATTTGGCCAAAACGTTTTATTAGCTACGGTCCTCTCGCAATCTTAAGGTGTAAATTGAATCACTATTCGAACCTGCGCTTACCATAATGGCAGCCAAACGTTCGTCCAATTAGGCCACAACTGCTTTTTGCATAGAATTCTAATCACTTTGAACCACTTGCCAAATTAATACTAAGGGATGTCGAAGTTCAAAACTCCTATCGACTCTTAAACGATTTACCATTGAGCTTAGAGCATGTAAAATGGCCCAGCAATTTTCTCGGCTCTCAGTGGGCTTAAGTATGATCTGAGGATTTGATGTATCAACAGAAGATCTTAAAGTATAAGGTTTCCAATTAAAATGCTCCTGCTACCCTAACTAATATTATAAATGCGAAAGTAAGTTTGTTTGTTTGTAACGCTTTTACGCCTTAGCGTTCATAAATTTTGCAACCACGTTCTCAAGGATAAGTATAGTATAGGGCATATGGTACCTTTCATTCAAAAAAATAAGGACTGTTCCCGAAGGAACATTTAAAAGTAAAAAAAAAAATAACGCCTAACAAAAATATACATGAGCAATAAAGATTGAATAAATGTATCAACACATAATATTAAAAAAGGTGCGAGAATGAAACCGCGTCAAAAATCTATACTAATATTTGTATTATAAAGAAATGAAGAAAGTTTTGTATTTTTGTATATTTGTTTGTAATGAATAGACTCAAAAACTACTTAACAAATTTTAAAAATTCTTTCACATATAGAAAACTACATCATCAATGACTAACATGCTGTAATTTTTTTTAATAATAGAGATACTACGAAAATTACATTAATGTAACTCAAAGTACCTATTAAAAATTGCCTATAAATGTTATAATTAGGCGTGCGCTGCGAAAATTTTTGTTGATAAATAAAATAATGTACTACGTGTTTATAGTACCTACTCATAATTACCCACAAAAAAGTTCGCGAGGCAATATGTCTAACTGTTACAGTTAAGTCACAATAATAGTTTTTTTTATTCAATCCTTATCCAATTAAATAGTTTCATAATCAAGGTTGATTATGTACATGTAAATTCCTCTTTAAATTATTCGAATCGAACTTTTCGTTTAGAAGTTACGTCGGGTATGCTAAAAGTATAAAAATGCCGTGAAATGCCCGAACAGCCCTTTTTTTTAACTTTGGGAAATCCGTCATGGATACCCAGCAGCGAAGGGGACACTGCGGGTTATGCCGGACTCCTACCGGCTAAAACCCAACGACTTTCTAGCGCGGCCGCAGATGGGCGGGGTCGCAGGAACATTGTTGCACAACTTCGGCGACCATGCCCGAACAGCCCTACGCTTAGTCTAAACTTACCTACATGTTTTATTTTTATGTAGTTTTTGTTTATAAATTTATATATTAACTAGCGACCCGCCCCCCGGCTTCGCCCGCGGTGCTTTTTTTATATATATGAACATTCCCCGTTTATCCCTCTTTCCATTAGTGAAAACCGAATTGAAATCGGTCTATCCGTTCACGCGTGATGCCGTGACCAAGGGAAATAGGGATTCATTTTTACATATAGAAGATATCTAAAGATGAAGTCCACGCGAATGAAGTCGCGGGCGTAGGCTAGTAGCAAATAAATTCACACTCGTATATCTAAAGCGCAATAAATTCACCTGTGCAGCAGTTTGCTATTTCTAGTTTAATTGTACCTATCTACAAAAACCAGACAAAAACCAATATTGCTAAATATTTGGCTCTAAATGTTTTCAAAATAGAACTGAAAGGAATTTTTATTTAAATTATTATTGTTTTCATGCAAACTTCGAACTTAATCTCAAGAATTAATCGCTTTACAGTTTCTGATAGTAATTTAGACACGCCAAATAGACAATCTTGCCATCACCAATCCTACTTATCGAAGACTACTATCCCCTGCGGTTTCACCTTATGTTTATAAGAAATCGGAGTCCTCTTTCTCTCTACTGTCTTAAACCAACACTCAGTTTTCATCGGGCAAACATAGGTACTCGGTCGCATCGTAACGCCCGGCCGCGATATTTATTATACTTCGTTTTCGCTTAGCTTTCTTTATGATTTTTTTCCTTTTGATCGGCTCTTAGGGGTCGTAACATGATAGGTTATAACCATCTTTAAGAATTGATCTATTGAATGAAAGATTTTCTCATCCTTTTGGCAGTTTCAAAGATTAGCTCAACAAAAAAAAAAATACAAGGTCTTCCAGCTTCATAGAAAGATCATGCTTTAATTGTAATGTTTCAAAGTATAATGGCGTTTTATTTTACATTAAGGTTTTAGCCCGTTTAGCATCAGTACCACAGTTCCTTACAGAAGACTAGTTTGATATAGCTTGACGAGCCCGTTGGATCTAGGGTTGCCGGGTTCGATTCCCGGCTGGGTCAACTTAGGAAATGATTTTTTCAAAGTTGGATCTTGAATCTGGAAAGTGGTGGCAGGGCATACTGTGTTTCGCAGTAATTTAGGTAGCCTGTCTGCAGTAACCACCCCCCTTACAGAAGACCACCGTGAAATAACAGCACTTATGTTGTGTTTCGGTAAATGAGTATCACCGGAATCACTTGGAAATGTCAGAGCCCATTTCCGCCCCCATATGGCGTAGCGCGTATGCTATTGCTACCTACACTGAATTTCATATAAAATAAAAGACAATAAGTCACATATTGAGCTTATACTGAGAATTTATAAAGATAATCTACGATAAGTAACGCTTGGTTAATACATATACATATTTTCGTGTGTATTGTAATGGACATTAGTAAACGCTTTAGTAGAGGGTCTTTCTTTAATTAAATATTTTTTTTATTATGTCTTGCATTTTCAAATGGAAACATTTTTTGATGAATAACGGCCGGCGCACATTGGAAGAGGACACGGCAAAGTATTTAAAAATTTTCATAGTATTTTGTACCTTAATCATTTTATTGTGCTACGCACAATGAAATTTGAATTATATTGAAAGTATTTAAGGAATAAAATACTATGAAAAAATTTAATTAATTTGCCGTGTCATCCTCCAATTTGCGCCGGTTCTTAATAAGCTCCATTTAACTTCTGCGTCTTCAGCCTAGTTATAATGTTAAAATTAAGTTGTCCCTACATTGTTGTGAAAAATAAATTTTTGCTTAGAAAAACATATTCAAAGGATTTATTAATTTAAAGAATCTATAATAGCGCCCGTCAACGATTTGTTCTCAGCCAATATGAGGTCCCTCTCAGCCTAAGTCCGGTGCTGCGTGGTGATACATTTGTCGCCTTGTACGCTGACTGACTCTGCATCTGTCATGGGTAACACCACCTCCCTCTTATTTTAACGTAATAATTACTTGACTTGAAGGAAGAATCGAGTGAAGTAGAAAAATACATAATAATTATATATTAATAATACGTAAAGCGGAAACTTCGGATCCCTTTTTTCAATTTGTTTGTGGCTGAGTTTTCTTTTTTCTTTAGTAGCTATGGACGAGTTTAGTGTTATCAATAAAGAAAGTTTGGAAAAGTTAGTTTCTTTCCACTTTGGTCGCATTTCGACCAAGTAATATTAAATCTACCAGTAATAATACTAATACTACCTAGTTATATATTTTTTTATTGGGCCATTACATTTTTAGTACACAAACAAAAATAATAACATTGTCACTCGTACTAATGAGATTCTGTGTTACAATAGGTATATAAATATTATAATTGAGGCAAAATAAAATAAAGATTATAGATTCTTCAAGTATCTGTAATCTTACTTAATTGATATAAAAATAATAGTTATAAAAATAAATTTGAGTGAATAAAAGTTAATATAAAGTATGTAAATCTTTAATGTACTTAGTCTGCCATACATAGGAGGAGAGCCATAGATAAATAGGAGGAGTAATTCTACTTAACTATACTTAAATATAAAGAGAAAAGGAGCGTATTGTACAGCATTTATATGTGGAAGTAAATCTCCGGAACTACTCCTCCTATTTATAAAATTATTATATTTCATTATTTAAAAGCTACTTCCAAAAGGTCCAACATAAATCCCCCAATTCCACCTGAGAGCGAGTGAAGCCAGGCATCGAACAAATAATTGTTTAGTTTCTTAATTTTAATTTATATAAACAAAAAAATCAATAAAAAACAAACAAATTATTATTATACTTATTTATTATTATTATAAGATTGGGTAAAAATATAAGATTAAATAATTTTAGCTATGATTGAACTAACCTTATAATTGCCGATGATGGCTCGATGATGGCTCAATGATGGATCGACCCCCTGTATAGGTTTGAAATTTTCTCTCAACCTACGTTTACCTGCGTGTTCTTAATGTACCCACTTACCAAGCTCAAAATAGTCTGTTTGTCTCGTGGTTCGTCGCCTGCTCCATTATTTAAACATCCATTCTTGTATTCTGCTTGGTCATGGCGTTATAAATACCGCGTTAATCGATCTAAAGCTAAACGTATGGGTAGTATCGGTGTTTTTTAAGAAGAACATTCTTCAGAAAGAATTGTCAGACCAAACGTCTTCTATTAAAAATTTATGTGCTATTATTTATATGTGCCATAATAATTATACATTTTTATTAGATTAAAACTCTGGCAGATTTTGGCTTCCCTTGACTTTCGGAAGAGTGGGCCGGTTCGTATTCCAGCATTGATATTAAAGATTTGCGCACCTGAGTTGTTTCCCGTGCTTTCGCGGTTCTTTGAACCTTCCTTTTGAAACAGGCGCTTCACTCATATCAAGCTTGGAAAGTGGCTCATGTCCACCCTTTGCCTAAAAAGGATGACCACACGGATCCGGCCAACTGTAGACTGATAGCTATTACCTCCTTCCTTTCCAAGGTTGTATAGCGCATTATTAATAGGTAGCTGTTGAGGTATCTGGAGGACCATTGGCTGATCAGCGACATAGTTTCGATGTTCTCGTTCGGCAAATTAATGTTCTCGTAAAAAGAAAATATGATTCCATTAAATTACCTTGACAAAATTGTAAAACCTCTTTAATACGAGGGTAACATTGAAGCTGTTTGTATACGCTTCGTCTGGCGGAGTGGGCTGGAGCATTATCGTGGTGAAGGAGGATCCTATTTCTTGGGGTTTTCTGTCGAACATTTTCCAAAACAACTGGCAAACAATTACTAATATACCATTGTGCACTAACGGTCCTTTGATCTCCTAACGCAATGGTTGCAAAATGTCCCGTCCGTCCAAAGAATGAGGCAATCATCTTTTTCCCTTCACTTTTGTTGGTAAATCCTCAAAAGGAAACACCCATTGTGCAGATTGTTTTTTGGTTTCAGGTTCGTAACAATATATCCAGGTTCTCCTGTGATGACATCAAATACAGCATTTGACTCACCTCCGTTATATTTTTCAATCATTTCGCGACATTAATCTAAGCAGCGATGGCGTTTTGGATTTTTTGTCAAATTATAGGTATCCATCTAGCGCAAAGCTTCCTCACGCCCAGATGTTCGTGTAAGTGTTTATGCATTTGACTCATGCCAATGCCTAACTAGACCGAATCTGTTGGTATGTCACTCTTTTATGTGTTCCAATCATGAGCCGCACAGCACTCAAGTTATTTTCATCAGTGAAAAATCATCAGTGAGAATGCTACGACAACGTTTAAACTCATTGAACCAGTTATAAACAGTGGCACGGGATGGAACTTCCTTATAAAACACCAATCGAAATCTATCATAGCTTTGTTGTTGATTAAGACCGCAACGAAAGTCATTATTAAGTGTAGAGAGTGAAAATTTTCTCTCGTCAAATTCATTATTTCGCACGACACACACCTTTTAAAACGAACACAAATTCGTAAAAACAAACGTCAACAGAATGAAATGACACTCGACAGGTTCTTAAAAAGTTCTTAATTCGAAATAAATATTTATTTTCATTTCTCTTTTTACTTTCTGGCCAGTTCTAAAATCTTTTAGTGCGGCCTATGTATTAAATATATATTTATTATTACAACTGACGATAATAATAACCAGATTCCAACTCAATGTCTTACTTTTATACAACGTTAGTGCAGTGTTAAATAAAAATTACGTAGAATTATTTCCCCTAATGGAGTTGCTTTGTCGGTATTGAATACATTTATTTATTGTATACTTAGTGTTCGTAATACATGTTCATAATTTAAAAGAATAATGAAGTTATTTACCGGAAAAACCGGCAGGTCTCCACCGAAGCGGACACGAGAAGAGCGGAGCGAAGATGTGTTAGAAACAACCAATAGGATTTCGTTATTTACTCATCTGCGCTCCGCTCAGCTTCGGTGGAGACAGTTGAGCGGAGCGGAGAGGAGATGTGTCATATTTGTATGGTAAACTACGACTCAAAGCCGGGGATGTGTAACAAAGACCAGCCTTAAAAGTTTACTTAAAATCATGACAATCTACAATGGCGGACACATAAAATACCTCAAAATAAAATATAAAAATGCTAGTGTAATTTACATATTATGCCAATGAAGTGATGATAAAGTAAAATGTATGGTGAAAAAGGTGAAATGGAGAAGAGACCTGAAAGTAGATTTAACGCTGAAAGTGAAGAACTAGTTATAATAATAATGGACAAGTGTTGTAATGTCCTATATTTTTTTGCTTATTTTTTTTTCTAGGTATAATATAAATTAATTCTACGACTATTGACTCGTTTTGTGAAGTTAAATTTAAAACCGTTCGATAAAGAATTTCCAAGGCAAGAGACTTTTGCTCCGTTCTCTACAGTTGAAACAGAGAGTACGATAAATACTCTGCTAAAGCTGAGGAGCGAGTGGTAACGCTGAACACGTTTTACTTCTTAGTAAAGTAAACTTACACTGCATAGTACAGGCACAATTTCTCGTTCGACATTTGAAATTGGAATTCATGTAAAAATGTTATATTTATTTTATTTTATATTATGATTTATTTTATGATTTTATATTTCATTTTTATTAAAAAAATAAAATAAAATATATGTACATAATAACAGACATGCTGACGGTAGCTACCGTCGCCTATAACACAAATAACGCCGGTGCTGCAAGGGCGCTGCCCACCATAGTTACTTCTTTTAGAGGGTAACTTCTACTGTACCTTTGAAATCGGTTCAGATTGGGAGGTCACGAGTAGCGCAATTACAATAAAACTTATTAAGGGATTCACTGAGGCAAATGACATTTACTATAGAACGCGCTGGCGGCGGATCCAATTCAACAGGCCTAGAAATGGTGTTTTTTTGTTTTTACCATTAGAACATTACACAAATTTTTTTTATTTATTAATACAATTTTTTAATCTGATATTAACTTATTAATAGGTACAGGATTCATATGCGTGCAATAAGCCGTTTTCGAGAGAATTTTCAATAAAGGTCAAATTCTTCTTGTGTTCTAACTTTATTTGTGGAGTTTCTATTAATTTAACGAAAATTCTAATTAATACAATTGGTTCTTCACATGTTTAAATATAATATATATATATTTTTCAAAGCAATTGTCTTGTCTACCTATTTCTTGTAACACCTTCATTAAACAATGGAAATTTTTAGTATTTAGCGTTTGTCTCCCCCTTAATCTATTCTCTATATGTTACAACAACCAAGATTCTTCTTAAAGGAAGTTTGCTATAAAAATGTACTAATTTGACGAGCCTTAGCGCTTGTGACTTATGGGGGCCGGGTTTGATTCCCGGCATATACTTTTCTGTCATGTCATGTCATGGCATGGCATGTCTGGAAATGTATTTTTAATGTTGATTCTAGTCTGCTAAGAAGTATACATGGTTTCGCCCGCTGTCAATTGTATGGTTAACTCATAACACAAGCCTAAGTGCCAACTTTTGAGGGCCATATAATTGATGTGTTTAGTCTTTGCGATTTATTATTATTTAATTTTGAAATGGAACTGTTTTATTCATATCAATTTAAGCTAGTTGGTGCCCGCAACTTCATCCGCAAATAATATAACGCCTGACGTCTTTATAGCTGTTACACTTTTGACACGCGTTGAATATTTATTTTTAGATGAACCCTCAGGAACAGTACTCTTTTTCTGGATGAAGATATCTCTTACAATGTGTATGCAAAAATTCATTATGATCGGTTGAGAAGTTAAGGGATAAAAAGGTAATAGACAGACAGAGTTCCTTTAACATTTAAAATATTAGTAATTAGTATTGATATTATTTAATTTATAAAAAATAGTATTCCTACTGAATTCGTAAACATACTGTGAAGATGGACTGGTTTTTTTCTCTCAATGTAGAAACGGATCATACATGTAAATTGTACTAACTGCATTGCCCGTTTTTGCACTACAAATATAATATTCAAATCCGCTGCATTGTTCCAATACAAAATACATACACTGCACACAAGCTGAAACAAAGCTATACACAATTTGAGCATTAATGAAGATGCCCTTGTAGTGGCAGGGTACAGTGCCTTTCGCAGTATGTGACAATGACCAATCAATACAAAAAATCATTGGTGATTATAAAGCACATCTAAAAAGCCTACTAAGCCTAGAAGGCTGAAATTTGGAACATAGAATCATTTTATAAACAAAGCATCAGCTAAGAAAGTATTTTTGAAAATTTGAAAATCGCGTCAAGCCTGGGGCGGGTCGGTAGTCGGTAACAAATCTCTGATTGATACCAAGCTTCAAAGTCTAGAACACCGGCGCAGAATTGCCTGTCTGTCGGTTTTCTATCGCATACATTTTGGCGAATCTATACTAATATTATAAAGCTAAAGAGTTTGTTTGTTTGAACGCGCTAATCTCAGGAACTACTGGTTCGAATTAAAAAATTCTTTTTGTCTTGAATAGTCCATTTATCGAGGAAGGTTATAGGCCATATAACATCACCCTATTATAAATAGTATTATATATAAGCAGTGTCCAGTACCGCGCGCCCCATGCGCACACCGCCGCCGTATGGGCCGCAGGGAAGCGTGGCCGATTTCAGCTAGTGTGAACATAAACTTCATGACACCGGTCTGCTAGTAGTGGGGAGGATTTTTACCCTTACATTGTGGACATACCACCTATTCGCACGAAGGGCTTTTCGTTTTCTTTTAGAGGAGAATGGTTGAAAATCCAGAACGCCCTTACATTGCTCTAAAACTATTGAGTACTGAGTGCTTACAATGTTATAAAACTGTGCTACATGGACCCTCTTCTTCACTCGCATGAGATCAAGCCTCAGCGAGCGTTCAAAGAGGAGCCAGGCACGTAGTTCTGAAATTATAGAAATGGTGGCTTAATCATACCCAATGTTCGATAGCTCACTTTATATTGATCTCGGTTGATTATAGGCAAATGAATTACTTATAACGTATCCTCATCTATGTATTTGAACTAAAAGTCTTGACAGAACAAGACCCGAACCAGACAATGAACTTGACACAAAACCTTCGACAAAGACACCTAAAAATTTTGTCAATAAAGACAAAAATTCATTAAATTCGTATTTTTCATTGCCGCCAATCTCCATACCATGCACATGCTTTGCAATAGCGACATCTAGGCGTGGATATGTTGCGAATACCCAGCACAAAATTAAAAAACTTAGACACGGTATTATCAATCCAGGCTGATAATACCGCGTTTTTCCATTCTTGGTTATTTGCTTATTTTTTATTTTGCCTTTTATTTTAATTCCTTTTCAATGCCAAATATGAAGCCTAAATACTTTACTAATTATACTATTTTGTTTTCATTTTAACCTAACCCGAGTTTAGTTAAAGGATGTTCCCCTTAGGGTTTCGCCAATATCCAACTCTTCTCTAATGGAATACTCGCGAAGGACTGTAATACTGCCCTTTCTTTAGTATTAAGGAGCCCGTTGGATGAGTTGTTAGTGGTTGCCTCAATGCTCTGTTCTAGGGTTCCCAGGTTTGATACCCGGCGAGTCAACTTTGAAAAATGAACTTTAAAAATTTGGCTTTGGTCTGGATCTGAAAGTAGTGGCAAGGCACTCTGGATTTTTCATTTGGACAGCCCATCTGACGGCAGTAACCACCCCCTTACAGAAGACCACTGTGAAATAACAGCACGAGTGCTGTTGTGTTTCGGTGAGTGAGTAAGGGATGCCAGAGCCCATTTCCCTATCCCTTCCTAATCCTTTATCCTTAATCCTACTATAGTCGAGAGCAGCAGCTTTGGCGTTGTTTGTGTTATAGGCGACGGTAGCCACCTACCATCAAGTGGACTGATAAAAAAAGTACATAAAAAAAGTGTTCCTTCAAATTTACAACTTGGGACTCTTCATGAACAGAGTGAATAGGGTATTAAAGGACAAGCGAACTCCATATTCGACCTCATCTTCACTTAACATCAGGTGAGAGGAGGTCAATCGCTTTTCCATAAACAAATTTAAACGTTTTGGTAGGTGGATAACTGATGCCAGTACCCGTCCCTCTAAGGCTTTGCTGGTGTTGATAAGCGTCGACAGATATCCACCTACCCTTTGATTTACCATCAAGTGGGGGTCAGACTTTTAATTAAAGAAAAATAAAAATGAAAAAAGGCTTGCGGAAGAAATTTCAAAATGGCAGCTCAAACGGAATACCTCCGTGAGCGTTGGTGAAAAATAATCTCTTTTGCATCCTATATTCCCTTTTAAATGATTAATATCTATCTTTTTTTTTTTTTTTTTTTTTCATTTATTTACTAAAAAATATACATAAACAGGAAACCAGGTATACGGTACATTATAAACTACACTAAGTTTGTCTATGTACCTACCGAACAATTAAAATATAAGTACGTGTTACTTCAATAATTGTTCTAAAAAATATTTTCGAAGTTTATATTTAATATTATTTTCATTTAATTCATTTTTAAGTTCTGTCGGCAAACTGTTAATTAATTTAGGTACTATATATTCTAAACGATTTCTGCCATACAAATTTACATACTTAGGAGTAAGGTACCTTACAGTATCAGCCTGTCTAGTGTGTTTGTTAGTTGGATGTACAAGTTTTAATTTTTCATTATGGTACTGATCACATAGAATCATATAATTAATTTTGTCGTATATGGGCAGCACTTTACAAAAATTAAATAGTTTGAAGGGACAATATATTATAAAACTATAATATAATAATATCTACATATATTATAAACACATATATTATATACATATATTATAATGTATGTAGATATATTACAATATACATATATTATAATATATGTAATATAATATATGTATATATAATATATGTAGATATATTACATATATCTACATATATTATAAAACTAGCTGAGACCGCAACTTCGTACGCCTGGTATTCGATATAGCGCGTAACTTTTTTGTTTGTAAACTGATTCGAATGAAACAAACACTTAAATGTTACAGGAAGCTTCTACAATACATCAGTGGAAACCGCATTCAAATCGGTTAAGCCGTTCCTGAGAGTTAACCTCGTTAACATATGTACAACGTGTTCAAAGGTTTTTTTTTTAATATTTTATGTTTACGACACGACTCATTTACGATTTTATTATAATTATGTATAGATAAAGTCGCTGTCCGCCACTGTCTGTTTCTCCCCAAATTTATTCTAAACCACTCAACAGATTTTGTTTGACACGATTTTCATTAATGGAAAGAGGGATAAACGAGGAAGAATTGTGTATATAATTTGCAGAAAAAATTGCATCGGGTGAGGTCGGGCGCGGGTCGCTAGTATTTCGTAAAGCCAACTCAATCTGTTTTACCTATTTATTTATGTATATTTATTTCAATTTGCAAGAAGGCTTTCAATAGATTTAGAAAGTTAGAAAATTCATAGTTTAGAAAAAGTCGAAATTTCAAGCGATTACAAAAATTTGAAAGTCTGTCCTTTGAAAATCTGACCTTTTTGAAAGTGAAGGTTACAAAAGTATACGAAGGCGATATTATCTCAAACTATATCTAAACTGGTTCGTTTTATTATTATTAAATATTTAAAGTTAAAATAGAAATAATTTACGTATTATTTATAAATAATACATAAATTATTTATAAATAGAAAAAAATGACGAACCCTCTGTTCGTTCCGCATAAACTGGGCAGGTAGCAAGCACCCTCCTCACAGAAGTTCACCGTGAAATAACAACATGTGCGATATGTCCCTTGTCCTTTATTCTCTTCTAGGGCGGCAGGCCTAGAATACAAATTAAAAAATTAGATTTTCAATTAAAATATTAAAATGGTAATATCAATGCCTGACAAAAATATGTGAGTGTTTTGGGATATCAAATATACATAAGTATCAAGTATTGCCTACGTCCATCTCGAATATATCTTTTATAGTGAAATAATTTTTAAAATAGGTTGCATGGTTCCTCAGTTTACCCTCTACATTTACTTAAAAAGGCCTATCTATTTCATTATAATATTACTATAAATTATAGAATAACTGGCCTCTGCCCGCGACTTCGTCCGTGACCCTTTTCTTAGGCCTTAAAACATTACTCAATCTTTATTGCTGATATATTTTTGTTGGGCGTGGAATTATTTATTTTTATTTTTAATGATACCTCAGGAACAGTACTTTGTCGGGATGAAAGATGCACTATGTCCCAGACAACGTGTATGAAAAATTTCATGATGATAATAATATCATAATAATACGAAATTATAATATTGCTCCTTTATATTTTGCTTAAAATTAATATGTACACCCACATTTTACTTAGAAGCACCTTATGAACGAAACGTAGCTGCAGTGCCAAAGGATATCGCTAACCAATATCGCAAATGGGAGGCCTCGCACGTTGCCTTGTTGAGTACTATTTTTACTTGCCATGCATTTGGCACCAGCATTGCCTAGAAAGGAACTGACTGCTACAGACGCGGCGAACAAAAATATCTTTTCTTCCTTTCTCTAGGAAAAAATAAGCGACACTTTCAACGCAAGACTCCTACTGATCAGAGGTACTTGTGAACTTGTACACATTACAATTTAAATTGATATATAAGTTCTTTTCCCTAACGTTTAGACTGAACTACGTAGTTTCTTATGAAGTACCACCGATGGTCTTTTTTTAAATCTACTATGCCAACCACTGCGGGTCTTCAGAGAACTTTACCGCGAGCGTAGATTGCCAAAAGAATTATTCTAAGCTATTCATAAACCTGCACTCAGAAGTGTAGGTCCGATCGGGATACAAACCTGCGTCTACTATTTCGCCATCCTAGTATTCAACCAACTGAGCTATTAATGCTATAACTTTCATACATCTAATTGATCTATGTCGTTTATTTTAAGTATAAGGCCTAAATTTATTATCTATCTATACTAATATTATAAAGCTGAACAGTTTGTTTGTTTGGTTGAACGCGCTAATCTCAGTAACTACTGGTTCAAATTGAAAAATTCTTTTTGTGTTGGAAAGTCCATTTATCAATGATTGCTATAGGCTATATAACATCACGCTACGACCAATAGGAGTGGAGCTTCAATGAAAAATGTTGCAAGATCGGGAAAAATTATCCCTTTTGAGAACTTCCGTTGCGCGCGCTACGTAAACGGTTAAAGTTACGTAAAAATGATGTATGACGGAATTGTTCCCCTTTAAAAGTTCTAAAAAAAGTCCACGACAGCATAATGGCTATCTTTTAAGGTTGACTCACTATAACCTTTTTTAGGATAATCAAATTTGTTCTAAAATAATGCATTATTAGCGAAGGTGTTTTTATAAAAATGACATTAATCTTTATTTAAATAAATAAATTATTAATTAAAAGTATTTAATTTTGAACAATATTGCTCTGACATCATTTGATTTCAATGAATATCTTAGGAGAAATCTTAAATTAAAAAGTACACGGGAGAAAATAAATTGAATGGGTCTCGCACCAACGCGACGCGAACGACGGGACTCGCTTGATGCAGACGCAAGCGTTATGTTACACATATACATATTTCTCATTTTTCAATGCGGACGAAGTCGCGGCCACAAGCTAGTCTATTATATATGAAAGGTGGCGAGCAGACAACATATAATAAGGATCTATATTAATTTTATTGTTTATGTATAATAAACATGTATACATTTAATCTATAGTTAAATTTAATTTAATCTATAGTCATTTGAAGAAATCTAGAGCATCGTTTTTTTTCTTTTATAAAAGATGAATGAAGAACGCGCCATGAAACAGAATTTTAAAAATGGGTACCTACATCAAAATATTATCTAGATAGTAAAAAAATGTTGAAATATTAGAAAAAGAAGTAATGGGTTTCTTGAGTTACTCGCAAATCATGCAGGTTCAAGATTTAATAAGATTTTAAACATTTTTCCGGGAATCCTTTGTGTTGAACATCCTTTCAAATGATCGTTCAAATATATATCATGTAATGGATTGTTAAAAATAGATTAATCGATCAAATGTAATTATGAGAATAATATTTCATTGAAAATTATCTGAAATATTACTTAAATTTTAGATACCATTGGTTATCTGAAATATTACTTAAATCCTCTGTGGACAAATACTTTACTGGCGTTATATTTAAAAAGTGAGCGGGAGTTAATGCTGTAAGGTCAGATGGGTCTGAACTCAGAACATACGAGTGAGTATTTAAAATTCCTTCTATTTGAATTACTCGTAAATTATTTGAATTAAATTTGAATTAATTAAGGGTTAAATTCCTCGTATGTTAAGACCTTCAACCCTATATAAATTGGTTTTAACTGATTTAATATTGTTTTCACATATGTCACCAAAGTGGGGATCTAAAGGAGGACTTCTCTTAAATTGAATTCGAAAATCGGACAAATTTTGATCTAAATATTTGTTAATGTGCTTCTGAATGCAAAACTCCTTTCCACATTAAATGTGTAAAGGTTTTTGAGTTAGAACTTTGTTTTTTACTGGAGCGTTGATTGTTATGTATCGGTCTTCATTCCAATGAATAAATGAATGATCTCGCATGTACCACGTGCTCATACACATTGGTTGTATTGGCTTTCTTGGGAGTTGTGTACCATATTTTTTTCTATCTGTAGTGTTCTAAGATTAGGCGATGGATCATTTTTTCTTTTTCTCGATTAGTATCCGTTTGATTCTGGACCATTAATTTATCTATTTTTAAGTAAACATTACCCTTTTTGATTTCATTTCTAGCTTTGGTTGTAATGCTTGACATGCTTCTAGTATTTCCTTAGTGTAGTCTTCCTTCACACATGTGCCTTGAGGTAGCTTATTTTTGGATTATTTTGCTCCAGTACGATACCAGTGAAATTAGGATAGGTCGAGGAGTACTTTTTATTTTTCCAAATCTATATGTATTCATAATTTCGTGATCTTGTAGGTTTAAGCCATGGAAACAGTTGATTTTTTTTAACCGTTATGGTTTTCTCCAAATTCAGCTCTTCTTGTTTGTCTTCTTTTATTCTAAAAAGGAGTAATTTCATTTTCTCTTTAACCATTTCACATGAATTGTTTCTTCTCATCGTCCAACTTTCTAAATTGTCTCTAACTCTAACTTCTCTAACTTTTCGTTAGAGTTTACTTACCAGTCTAAATTTCATTTTTTTTTTGTATAAACTTTACATTGTACCTTTCTTTTTATATATTTTTTTATGTTAAGGTCGATAGACAGACGGCCCATTTGATGGTAAAAGCAACGCCACAGCTGCTGCAAGTGCCTTGCCAACTACAGTAGGATTGGATAGGGGATTAGGACGGGCCCATAAGGAAATGGGCTCTGGCATCCCTTACTCACTCACCGAAACACAACAGCACGTATATGCTGTTATTTCACGGTGGTGGTTACTGCCATTAGGCGGGCTGCCCAAATGACTACGAATCGCGGTGTGCTCTACCATTACTTTTCAAATCCAGACCAGAGTAAATTTTGAAAATTACATTAAAATTTCCAAATTTGACCCCGCCGGGAATCGAACCCGGACCCCCAGAGATGTTAGGCAAACTCCCTTGCCACTCATCCACTTATCCTGTACTGGTTTGACAATTGCTACTTTTACTAAATGTAATTAGTTTCCTTTTGTTGCCCTAAAATAAAATATTCGTAGAAATGTTATCAACAAGAACTGATAATCTAATAAACTTCACTGCACCAAACAAGTAGGCAAAATATATACGAGCGCTTATCTAAAAACATCTGAAAATCTATGTAAATTTTGTTTCTTAAGTTTATACACGTGTTTTTAATCCACCGTGGCTTCACCACTTGTAATTTGTCAGCATAAAACCAACATGCTTCATGGTAATCAGTAAATCGGTCACCTGTTTCCCTTTTGGTGTAACTCGTGACCGCAGCTGGTGAAAATTTCCTGCCGATCTTTATAAAAATAAAAAAAGTTGAGAGAAATTATGGAGGCTGATTTAATAGGCGACAATAGTTCTCTATGTTATTATTATTATGACAGAGCGAACACTTTCGAAAATTGGCTTAGAAAAGGCTTGTTCCTGATGGACGATCTTGTCCACACTGCGCGAATATTCATGATTAGCAAGATGAAAACTACCGGAAATAATATGTCTGGGTCCCTCTCCGGGCGGATCGACCGTGCCGTCTCCTTTGGATCATATTTCCCGTATTATTCGTGTTTATAACTTCGTCAACAATTGCACAGATACGATGTAATCTTCGGTTCCTTCGAACAATCCTACAAAACAAAATCATTTTATAGATCTAAATATACGATTCAGTACTCTATAAAATATCACCCACTTCTGTGCATAAGCCATCTCTGTAGGACGAGGTAGTTATGGGTTAATTACGTACTTTACGTCTCTCTAATGTTCTTATGACACAAATACGGTAAACATGTCATTTTAATTCGAGTTTGACATAACTACGAAAATCATTTTAATATTTTAAATTGTTTTATTTTATTTTAAATGTAAATGTAATTTAAAGCCACATTAAAATTATTGCAAATTAGCGACGGGTGGATTTTTTTTTTGCAAATTATAGGCATAAAGAAACTTTCCTCGTTTATCGCAACAGAAGTCCTGCCCTAATATAGGATAGAAACGGTCAAATTCAAATTCAAAATTCAAAAGTTTATTCTGCAAATAGGCCGCAGGGGGCTCTTTTACATGTCTTGAGTCTACCAGCGCTTCGGAAGAACCATCATAGCCAAGAAGAATGCGCCGCAAGAAACTTGGCAGAAAGTCATAAAAAAAGTTACAATTTATATACCTATTTCAAAGTAGTTATTATCACAGCAAAACTAGAACACATTTAATTGTCGCGATTTAATTGACTAGGAGATGTGTAGGGTCTCCAGGTAAAATATCCACTTTGGTAGGTATTGCACTTTGGTATGAGGTCCCTAATAATAATTAAATAACAATTAAACTAAAATTATTTAGAGATATATAGTCTCTAAAGGTCAATGTAAACTAAATCTATGGTCAACAGAGGTGTAAAAAGCCTCCATGGTGGATATCAAAATAAAAATTTTTAAAATTAATTTCAAAATTAGTAAAAACGCAAGCGGCGAACAACGGCAACAGAGCCGGATAAACGAGAATATAGGAAGAGCGTTGGTGGCGCAGTGGGAAAGACGCGGTCTATCATGTCAAGAGGTCCGAGTTTGTTCCCCGGTCATGGGTTTTTCCTAAAAACTTAAGTACATTTACTGATTGCTCTCAAACGGTGAAGGAAAACATTGTGAGGAAACCAGCATACGTTAAAAAAGAAATTCTAAGGCGCATGTGAAGTCCACCAACCGGCACTGACCTTTTGAACCTTTTGAAACGCCCAGGTTTACTCACTGCTGCTTCATGCATCTCAAGAAATGCAATGCACAGGAGAAACTGGCCCGACTAAGATTCAATCTACATATCTGTTTGTCCAACAATTTCCCTAACAGTTTTATGGTAAATCAAAACATTATTTCGTAAATACTAATTATTTATTTACGTACCATTTATATAATAACCGGTTATTAAGATTGTATCTTTTATAATTGCGATGTATCGAACAGATAAAGTATTAAGCAAATATATTTCGATTTTCCAATAGCAGGTGCGTGTTTACGGATGATGGGCAATTAAAACGGTTTTTTTTTAAAGACATGTCGTAGCAGTTTTTGTCAATAAAGAAAACCTTTATTGAGGTTGATAAATTCAACTTCAAAATAATATTTTGAGGTTAAAATTTAAAATTTAAATATAAATTCTATTTGGAGAACAGCAAAGGTGGTAAGTTATTTATTTAACTCTACAGTCTCATCACGCAACTCTAAAAAGCATTGACAAGGGTCTAAGAAGGTTACGTACCTGCAAATTTGGTGTCTACTTAAAAGCCTTTATTTATATATGTATTTACTAGTTTTACCCGCGACTTCGTCCAAACTCCTTTTCTTAGGCGTTGAAATATTTATTCAATCTTCATTGCTCATATATTTTTATCAAGTGTTGAATTTTTATTTCTTTGTTAACTTCTTTCTATATATCCTTCTCTGTATCCCTGACAGAGTGCATGCAAAACTTCATGATGATCGGTTGATTAGTTAAGCCGTATAAGCGTAACAAACAAATAAATTCAATTTCATACTTGCTAACTTTTACATTTCACAATATAACATTTGTCATACTTGCTGCTCAGATTCAGATCTTGCTACCAGATCTTGCTGATCTGAAGCCACGCTATGTTTAGTCTTACTTTTAAGGAAAACTATATACATTTATAAAAGCAAAAGCACACTTTTGCAATAAGCACAATAAATATTTTCAACATTTTAGCATTGAAATTGATATTGAATGTATACCATTCAATATCATTTCAAGATAAGTTAATCTTCTATTAAGATCATTGCTTAAAATAATGAATAAAAGTATTTCCGATAATTTCTTTAAAGAAAAATGTCTTTTTCTGATAGTACCAAGATTTATAAATTCGTATAATCTTAATATATAAAAATGAATCCCCATTTCCCCTGGTCACGGCATCACGCGTGAACGGGTAGACCGATCTTAATTCGGTTTTCGCTAATGGAAAGAGGGATAAACGGGGAATGTTTTAGGGTATATAAAAATTGCACGCCGGGCGAAGCCGGGGGCGGGCCGCTAGTTAAATATAGAATTGGGCTCTCAAATGCATAAAGGAATTTTCAAATCCAAATGCAGAGGTTTGCGCGTTCATTACAATGCAGAGGTTGCGTTTATTACAAGTTTATACATACTATATGCGAAAAAAGTCTTTTCGCATATAGTAAACTTGTGATAAAATCTCAGACTAGTAAAATGTTGTTTCCAGCTATTTTTCATCTTTAGCCACTCGGCAAAAATTAAAAGAGGTTGCCCTGACCCTGACCTTTGGAAAATATGTGCCTTGCCAATATTTTCCAAATCCAGATCCAACCAACTTTGAAAAGTTCATTTCCAAAGTAGACCCTGCCGGGAATCGAACCCGGGTACCCTAGAACAGAGCATTAAGGCAAGCCGCTCATCCAACGGGCTCTTTAGAATAAAATAGAGCCCAATTCTTTAGGAAGATTATCCTAAAGCTACGATCCTTAGGAACCGAACGAAAAGCAAAAAATCACGAAGGCCACTAAGCTAAAACGAGGTATTATGCATAGCGCGGCGGTGATGCGATGCGGTAGAAAAGGCGGCCACCTGAGGATTATCCAGAAGAGCCGAAATGTGAAAATCTGAGGAGAATACGAGCGAAGCCGTGGGATAAATTTAGTTAATTATATACAGTTAATTTTGTTTATTATCACTCATTTTTAACACTAATCCTGAAATATACTTTGCTAGAAAATTAATTATTAAAACATCTTATTTAATTTTATTCAATTAGATTTTATAAAAGCACTTCTAATGGTTTTAAATAGACTCGCGAGCAACGAAGTTTTCGGGTCATTAACGTAAATTTAAAAAACCCCGAAACAATGAAATATTATGAACATTACTTTATAACCTTTTAACAGTACTTTAATAAAATACGTGAAAGTGAAAGTTCAACCAATTTTTTAAATGTTAATTACGAATTATTTTGAACAGAAATACACATTTATCATAATATAGAAGAAGACGAGTTTTTGGTTTTTTTTTAATCATCTCTACTTTTTATTACTTTATATTAGTAATCGACGTACTGCTGTTGGCAAAAAAAGATTTCTTTTTAGTCACGATAGTACCGATTATCTTAAAAATATGCTTGACATTGTAAAGATAGGCACTATGATAGCATAGCATAGTATAGCATAGTACTGAAATACATAGCATAGCATAGCATATCATAGCATAGTAAGCTCAGTTCGTAACCGTTTATCTTGGGCCAATAAACGTTACTGACCGACCAGAAACATTCGGACAGCAAAAGACTCTGCACACATATATTTCTGTGCTTTTGCATCTCTGGGCGCCTTACCACCAAAGGAAAATTTGGATCAAAGCATACAGCAACGATCTTGTCACTTACAAATTTATTTATGCTTGAGATGATGAGACACACAATGAGACTTTATGTGTGTCGCACTGAAGGTGCTGGCACGTTCCAAATGCAACAATAAGGTTTTCTTTTAAGAAAACTAACACTACTTCTAAACACTTGACAAAGAAGCACTGGTAATTAGCTTCTGTCTACAAGACGAGGGTCCACCCGAAGCTTGATGTCAGGAGCTGACCTGGCCCTGAAAGCCTCGTCCGCAGCTTGTTGAAGAATGTGGCGACACGTCTCGCCGTCGACACTGCTGGAAACTCAGCTGGAGATTGTATCTTTACTCGTGACACGCGCTCACGAATGCGACTTTGATTATGTCGATGAGCGACGTTATCATGGCAAACACTCTTTCCACAACTCAATCCACTTGGTTACGGTGGTCAAAGAATCAATATTCTTTTATTTTTACTTTTTCACAAATGCTTAACAATTTTCTATATTCAGAAAGATATTTTTTTTATGTTTAGGTCGGCAGACAGGCTGACGGTCCACTTGATGGTAGGTGGCTACCGTCGCCTATACCACAAGCAAAGCCAAAGCTGCTGCAAATGCGCTGCCGACTACAGTAGGATTAAGGATAAGGGATTAGGTGTGGATAGGAAATTGGGCTCTGGCATCCCTTACTCACTCACCGAAACACAACAACAAGCCACTTATGGACAAAAGACATCTAAGGTTCGGGCAGGATAACATCTACTGGGATCGCTAGTATTTTATAAAATAAAGTCTGTCTGTTTCTCCGCTAACAACTTCTAAACCACCTAACAGATTTTGATACGGTTTTCACTAACGGAAAGAGCGATAAACGAGGAAGGTTTCTTTAATACAGAAAAAAATTCCACCTGTCGCTAGTTTGTAATAATTTTAATGTGGCTTTAAATTACATTTTCATTTAAAATAAAATAAAAATAGTTATAACTCGAATTAAAATGACATGTTTACCGCATTTGTGTCATAAGTAATTACTATGCTAAGTAAGTAACTTATTTTACTTACTAATTGTTAAAACGTTAAAATTTATTAAATATAAATAACAATACAACAATTGCTAAATTAATGATAAAAATTAATGATAAATTTCTATAAATCATTGTTAAAATGATTTCTATAATCTCTAACACTTTTTTGTGATACTTTTTTGTGATTCAGTGTAGGTAGAATGAATAAATTGAAATTGTATTAAAAGCCATAATTTATTCATAAGGTAAAATTATATATAAGATAAAATTACAAACCCTTCTTACGAACCCTTTCAATTGAAATTATTTTTCCGTCTGTATTTTTACCTCTTACTATACCTCTTACTTGATAATCAAAGCTTACAATTTCCCTCTTTTGGTTTGGTAAATGATTGAATATAAAATGTGACAATCAAATTTCCACTTCAACCGTAGACCGTCATTAACGCAATAGAGTTGAATTTTATTTAAACGAAATCATTCTATAAGAATAGGAAGGTGATGAAGAACTTTACAATCGAATCACATTGGAGCCACAGGGGACGAAGTGAGTTTTATCCGTATTATCATATTGAATTATGTTCCTAATACGATTTTATTGTGGTCATGTCGGAATAAACACAAAAAAATGTTTAGTTTTATCTAGTAACTAGCTGACCAGACGGTCTTTGCCCTGTCAATTTTATATAAAAATTAATACCATACAAATTTCCAGCTTTTCCTGTGGATTTTCTAAAAATTTCCTTTCAGAAAAACTTGTACTTACAATTACGAACACAACATGGCGTTCTCAAGTGCGCTTCATCCGAAATTGATATTTATTTATAATAATAATAATAATAATAATATTTATTTGTTATGACCATGGGTATGGTAAATATCAGATGACATTTTCTTCTTGCTCCAAACATGATCAACCGAAAAATCTCGGTGTACAAATATAAGTTCTATGTTATTGATATAACATACTTAAAGTTAATTAAAATAAATAATAACTATGTTCTTAATAACATGTAAATATAAATTAGTTAAATAAAAGAGAATTTTGTATTATTTATCAATTAAGTAATCATTTACACTATAATAACATTTATCTAATAGCAGATTTTTAATTTTTCGTTTAAATAAATTAACATTAAGGTATTTATATGCATTGGGTATTTTGTTATAAATTTTGGGAGCCATAGGAATGCATACACAACCTATGTTCATTACGACCGTTGTGTAAAGTAACATCTGACATTTTTATAAACAATTGTGGATTCATTTTTACAAATACAGCTGTTTCGTAAATATAAAATGAAGGAAGTGTTAAAATGTTGTATTTTTTGAGGACTGGTTTACAACTGTCGGTGATTTCTAATTTATATACATATTATAGTGTAGATTTCTTCATCACAGAACAGTTAAGGCAGTAACTACCTAATATGGTGCGATTCTTCCCTGTAACTTGTCTTAAACAGTTTAGACTAATGTGTGTTGCCATTGGTGACATATGGTGCTGAAACGTGGTCTAACTATGGGCCTTGTAAGAAAGCTCAACTTTGCTCAAAAAGCTATGAAAGTTACACTGCGAGATCGAATCAGGAATGAGGAGATTCGTAGACGAACCAAAGTTACCGACCAAATGAAGATTAGTAAGTTGAAGTGTCAGTGGGCAGGATACATAGCATGAAGAACCGATGGCCGCTGGGGCCAGAAGGTTCTCGAGCGGAGGCCACGGACCAGCAT
Source organism: Bembecia ichneumoniformis (assembly GCA_910589475.2). NCBI lineage: Eukaryota > Metazoa > Arthropoda > Insecta > Lepidoptera > Sesiidae > Bembecia > Bembecia ichneumoniformis. The sequence goes on along the minus strand of OU342526.1, from coordinate 13,877,493 downwards.
ACGCAGCGTAGGACGTCCACGCACAAGGTGGACAGATGATAAATAAAAAATAAAAAACAGTATTTTTTGTACTTTATTGTAAATAATAACAGAAAATATGCATTTTAGGCTAAAATTTTTGTTTGAACTTAGTTAAGAAATTTCAATTACGATTTAATCAAAATTAATAATCTGCAAAAGCACCTCGGACATTAATCACACATTGGCAGCGGTTATGTATGTCGAGGTCTTCCTGTAAGTTCCGGGTACGGCGGAAGTGCACAAAAACCAGAATTCTTTCGACCCCAGAACGCCAGGGAATCTGCTTAATGAATTGATCATGCGTAAATTAAAAATCTTGCCCCATTTGCAATCGGTGTGGTAAAATTACATAGCTCTTCACATCATCACCATATTTTCCCTGTATCATAATGAGGTTAGTTCTCCCGCCAAAGCGTATTCCAGCCCTCATTGTTCTTGAGGATGGACTTCTTGAGGGTGTCGAAAGGCGACTTTGTCGTCCAGGTGTTTGCGTGAAATCCTGCGTGAATCCGGATAGAATTCAAACCGGGATTCATCAGGAAACATAATCCCAATCCAAATATTCACTGGCCCATTGAAATCTGCGTCCGCGATTGCTTCGGCGTAACGGTGGTATCCGCAGCGGTCTGTCGGAGTGAAGGCCTACTTCATGCAACATATTGCTCACAGTTGTGTCATTTACTGTTAAACCGTGTTCCTCCTGCAGCCTTAAAACCAATTACAACGCCGTAGAAATAGGTTGTCTTCTCACCGTAGATTGTTAAAAACGATCTTGCCTGGAGGTGGTGACTCCGCTAAGTATCCGTGGACCAACTCGATCACACAACTAGTTGTGCGATAATTTCATGATTCTAAAATGATTACTGCCTTGATGTCGCTCAGATAGTGAGCAGTAATCTGGATATTACGCTTTGTCTAGTGCCAAGGCTAACCGCAATATTCATTAGAATTCATTAGAACCATTTCTTCTCGGCTTAAATGTCGACGTTGTATGGCGCTAAAAACACCAAAACAATTAATTTAAATAAATATTGTTTTAAGAGTAACATTTTTTAAATTAACATTAACGGTAAACGTAAAAACTCAGAACATTAATCAGGATTAATTTAAATTTTTCCGCCTCTGACAATCTTTTTTTTAAAATTGAATTTGGAATAAAAGAACACGAATGTGTCAGCAATAATTTGATATTAAAAACGTTTTCATAGGATTGATACTTTTTAAGGTACCTACACCAATAAATTTAAAATATCTCAAAGCCTAGACATTAATAATAATTTAGAAAGCGATTTTATTAACGACCTGTTTTATTTTTTAATTAAATCTAGAGTGTTCTTAATTTCTCAGAAGTCAAAGGAGATATTTTTGAGTTTTAAACTATATATGTCGCAGCAGTGAGTAGGTACTGGCCACTTACAATGTACTGGATAACAACTTTATGATTAAATGAGACAAAAACATAATTGTTTTATTATGTATAATTTTTATAGGAAGATTGAAATTAAGCCCAACTAAGTAGCCCGCGTGGTCACTCGTAAAAATGTGTGTTTTTTTTAAATATTTTTCACAGCGTTCGCAACCGAAATGTTACACCTATATTTTGTTATGAGAGTAGGTAATATCTGTTCATTATGTCGTAACTTTGGCTGTTACGGAGATTTATGGCTGTTGCGTCAATTCAAGTAACGCCAGAATGCGTTACTTTGAGGTATCTTGTTCTACAAACTTATTACGATTCGCGCTTAACATTTATCTTTTAAATAGTACATAATTTCAGTGAAATATAAGACCATGTAGCCATTAAGGAATCGACACATGTCCGTCGGTTTGACATCGTAGGTGTAATTTAAAAAAATATACCCATATTGCCTATCTACGACCTCGTATATGCCTCGAAACTTTTAAGCCAATGAATAGCTCAAATGTTGACAAAGCATTCATTCATTGTAATCTACATATTTTTACTACACGTATTATCGTTAGCAAATGCTGGCAATGTCGATTTTTTCATTATTTAAAAAAAATCTAACTTAACCTTGTTGTTTGTGTAAACATACGTATAAGTTGTAATATAGTTGTAAAATAAAATCACAATAAAAGTTAAGGGTCGTTCAGGTGTTAAAAAGTAGGGATGGCTTGCACAATGCACAACGTAGGCTAAATATTATTTAAATTTGCACTTAGTATGCTGAAATTATTGTTATCCAGTACGTAGAACGTGTTTAATTGACATTTAAAACGTGTACACATTTTAATAACACATTTACTACTAGCTGAGCCCGAAACTTCGTATGCGTGGTTGCGGCCGTAATGGGGAACAAATGCATCTTTCGCATTTTGTATATTGGTAGGATTAAGACAAATGAATATTATTTCTAAGTGTTTACTTAAAATAGCTTGAATTGGCTAAATTGGTATCAGTTTATAATTTTTTTGAGCAAAAAATCTACTTTATTTGATAACATTTTGTTCTTGTAACTTTATTATATACTTAAATTGACAGCAAGATGTTTAATGTAACCAAGTTATATAATTGAGGTAATTTAACGTCAATACACGTAGCGACATCGTCTATCAAACTATTGTCTTAATTGTACACAACAAACATAGTTCAAAACGAGGCTTTAATGGTATCAAACTTTGGACAATAATTAATTCAGTCAATAGAAATATCAAAGGGTCTTGTAAAGGCGGAAGGGAGTGTTCGTTTACTTAGTTCTATTCACTATTTAAAAGTGATCAATTTTCAATGAAAATAATGTTTTTATTTTCATACAAACGACCTGCCCCGTCAATTTTTGGACTAATATATTGCTCCTCAGCGTGAGGGCAATTGTAATCTCCATTATTTAACCAGCGTAAGCCATACAAACATCCGAAAATACTTCTTTAAATGAATAACTAGATTATATCTTCTGTAAACGCCAACCTTTCATCCAAATGCATTTGGTAAAATAATTAGAATCTTTAGTAATTTGTTCCGACATATCTTTAGTAATATGTAGCGACATGTATATACATTGTCAAAATAAGTTCTATTGTTTGTTTATCTATTACATTATCACGCATAATTTTCATAATTTTCATTGCAGTTATATGCAACGTAAGTTAGAATAGCTTAATTTTTCATTAAACGCTCTCTAAGGGAATTGTCTTAACTATCCATACTAATAAATGTGAATGTAACTAACTCTGTATGACTGTAACCTTTTCACGCCTTAACTACATTCATCGTGGAGTTTTGAGTTATCAGGGATTCAGAAAAGGACATAAGACGCCTTTCAGGAAAACTAGATACAGAAAAAAATTAGGTACTGTTCCCGAGGGATCATTTGAAAATAACAAAAAGTGTGTGTGTCAGCTCCGATGCATGACTGGAGTTTTTAAATGTATAAAATTTCCCTTGTGTCAATAGATAACTGGATACCTAATTACTTTATATTATTTGGTTAGGTACATTCTGCATACTCAGATGTCGTATGTTCCAACAAAAGTTATGTTAGCTACGTTCGGTAATACATAGATGTCACAACGTTTTATAATTTCAAAGAGTTCATGTTTTCGACGACGCTATCGTTTGGTTCTTCAACGCGGACTACACTTTTTATGCAAGATTTCGAGGTTTGCTTTTATAAACCCAGAGAATAGAATTAGCGAACGTAAATACAAATATTAACTGTCGCACAAATGTCAAAGTGACAGACAACGTAACACTTTTTAGTTAACGCTTTTATTATTTTAATCCTCATAAAATTCCCATAGCCCGGTATGGAAATTTTAACCCCGCTATATGAATCGATTGAAAGTCACCTGAAAATTATATGATTCTTAAGGAGTAAAGTAAACTCCAATAAAAAATTCAACGCCTAACAAAAATGTATGAGCAATAAGGATTTAATAAATATTTTAACATCTAAGAAAAATGGCTCGAACGAAGTCGCGAACAAAAGCTTGTAGGAGATAAAACTTAGTTAGAGCTCAATGGGCCTTGTATTTCTGCATTTTCAGAAATTGATGGAGATTTTTGGATATTGTTTACGAAGGTGTAGACTCTGGTTTTCTTATCACTAACAATGAATTATAAACCTTTATTGAACAACTTTTGTCACACAACGGATTATTTTACACAACGAATAATAATTTGTATAAAAAATGTCCACAATGAAAACGGCATCAAAATATAAATATATGTATCTAAGAAATAAAATATAAACAAAAATCTAAGAAAAATAGATGACCACACAGGTAGATAACAGAAAAGATTTTCAGCAAATTATATGTAAAAACCTTCCTCGTTTAAATCTCTTTCCATTAGTGAAAACCGCATCAAAATACGCTAGCAGCTACTTTTAAGACTTGTGTGTAAGTAAGTTAGGATATAAATACCATTACGCAAATTATCAATTGACTTTAAAATTTAACATTACACATTTAGTTTCCGATATTCATCAAATATACATTTCAATGACAGTCCGATATAAGATTGTGTTGTAATAGTAACTAATGATAGTGTTATTTACGACGAGAAATAATAAAGACGTTGTAAGGTTGTCAGGTGAGAATTCGTACACCTTTTATTTCTATTTAATAATGGACCCTCGTCTCCTTAAACGTGACGTGTCTTAAAGCGGTAAAAAAGGTATACACTTCAGCACCTATACAGCCGACGCAGACTCGGAGGAATCCTATCGATATTCAAGTGTTGTTCAATGACTTTCAATATCCACCGCGACTGATCTCAGCTAAGTTCTTGTATAAAAAGCCCGTTTCATGTTTGAACCCGTTTAACGATTTACTTCATCTTGACTCGTCTCGACATTAAGGAAAAGCTATTCTCTTTCAGGTTTCCTTTAGTGTATTATAAAAATAATTTAAAACAAAACATTTAGAGATTATTTAAAACTGTTTTTATGGCGACTTCGAACGATTTTATGGTAATCTAAAATTCACTGTTGTATAATTTTCTATTTCTTTAATAACTTACTTTGTTTATTGTGTTGTGCAATCTAAATAAATATAAAAATGATTGTTAGTATTATATTATGAACTCAATAAAATGTAATAAATTTTTATTAAATAACTTACAATCGTTAATAGCGAATTAGTGGTTTTCATCTATTTAATGGGCCACCCCATTTTTGTCGGTTTAACGTAAATTGTTCCTTGTGGTCGTCTTAGAAAGTATTAAATAACAAAAATAGATGAACACCGATAGCTATCATAACAAGAAGATTATGTTACCTTTCAACAGTTTTAAATGATATGTATAAATAGAATTTTGCAAATTTGCAGAAAAAAAAATTAGTGACAACACTTTATACCTACAGGGTTATAGGGTAAGATATCTATATCCATTAACAGCTCAACAGATTCAACCATAGAATGCCCCACACAAAAAAAACGGTTTTCGAGATATTTGGCTTTTATTTATTAAAAAAAAAATACCATTGCGACGCAAAGGTTTTTTAATCTTAATCGTGCAATCTAAGAAAGATGTGCATGTGATCTACATATTTATCCGGTAATCTGAATTGTTTGCATAACCAAATAAAATTTTCAGTAGGATGTAAGTATAGTTATTTTCAATTATTATGTATCTAGGATCTCTTTACCATGACGATCGCAATTTTCGAAAAATATTTTAGGTAAATCGAGGATCATTATACCTCGTTAGATAGCTAAAGAGACGTGAATGTTTTCAAAAACATCTGTCAGACTGTTTTCATGGTTTTAATTTATAGTCCTTAATAATGTGGAGGTAAGAAAATAAAAAGTAAATATAACCCATTTTTTTTTGGGTCAAGCAATTCAATTATATTCTTCGATGTTTTTGAATTAATTACTGCTTTTCAATTGTGATACAGAATCAAATAACTTAATTACATAAAAACCTTTAAAAAGTAGCGCCGATTGGATTAATTTAAAAATAAAAAATAAATATAATTATGCTTAAAATGGTATTTGACAAAAAAGAAACTAAATGTTGAAAACATTTGAACATTTGAAATCCTGTTTATTTTTGGGTAGTGTATTTTATAGTCAAATTTGTTTGTAATAAATGAATACATAAATAAAATTCATTTATTTTCAGGCAACTGGACCCATATGACATTATATATATTACTAGTGACCCGCCCCCGGCTTCGCCCGTGGTGCAATTTTTATATATATGAACGTTCCCCGTTATCCCTCTTTCCATTAGTGAAAACCGAATTTAAATTGGTCTACCCGTTTATGCGTCATGCCGTGACCAAGAGAAATGGGGATTCATTTTTATATATAGAAGATTATTCTAGACAGTTTCATACACCGTACTCATACAGTACAAAAGTATTTTTTGTTATACCTGTATACAATAGTAATAAGACGAAATAATAAGACACAAGATAAAAGATAAGAAAACAAAATGGTAACTGAAGTCTTATACAATCTAGCCTATCAGCGACTTTCGATAGAATTTTGTTAAAGCTGACCCACTCGCACCCGCCTAACGAGTGATTCACATTTTTAAGCATGTTAGCAAAGAAACAATCAGTGCTCGTTCAAATATCCCCGAAGCACTACAGAAGCGGGGCAGCCCCAACATCGCCCTGAACGCGTGGTCCAATTGGACACGAAGGGCACTGTAACAATTTTTTCTGTGTAATTTGCCCACAGAGCATAATTATTTCTACTATAAGCTGTTAACAGCATGTTAACAGATATATGTAGTTCTACTTACCCCTGTAACATACAGTATAGGTAGTATTGTAGTTGTAGTAGTCTGTCGTTTGGATTTATGTGTATATCTATCTGTATACAATTATATAATTTAATGTCTTTGATACATACATATTATAAAATAAAGTCCCCCGCAGCGTCTGTATGTGTGTTCGCGATAATTTCCAAAAACTTCTGAACGGATTTTCATGCGGTTTTCATCTATCAACAGAGTGATTCCTGAGTAATCTATTAGTTAAGGTTTTTTCTTAGATTCGCGAGGGTTTGCAAATTAGAACATAATGCACAGGTGCACCAACCGCTTCATTTAATTCTATTATACGATGGCGCCATCAATAGTGTTATAATTTTATTTTTGAACGCGGACAAAGTCGCGGGCACCAGTTAGTACATATATAAATATATTCCGCTTCTCTATGCTCGTGTGAAACGGAAAAAGTATATACAATATCAATATGTATTAAATTAATGAAATAGAAACTGTTATTTGTTTATGAAACAATTTTCAGTTCAACACAAAAGATTTATAAGTTTACATTCGGTAAGGCTCACTGTCAGGAAGACGGCTCGGTTATTTGCCAACAGTAAGGTCCTCGCGTCGACGTGAGAACGCCCAGTCACATGTGCGCTTTTAAGAAATCTATTCATTTACGCCGACAGTGATATATTTTGAACGCGAATTCCGACAATTCGGCTTAAACAACATCCGCCTTGTGTAATTTCATACAAATTGTACAGTACTCCGAAATAAATTACCTCAAACTTTTGTTGGAAGTGTAGGCTTCGTGTGTTCTATCAGCTGTATAATCGTGTTCTGGAAAAGTTTATCGCTACCTCTTAGGTATTGGATATTACTACTGTCAGGGTCATTTTACTCACCCCGCGTTCTGTGCGTAACGACATTAGTTTTGGATCGCTTCGACTGTCTTATTTCGTAGTACAGAGTTTAAACGTAGAGGTACATTATAATATGTTATATTATATTATATTATATTATATTATATTATATTATATTATATTATATTATATTATATTATATTATATTATATTATATTATATTATATTATATTATATTAAATTATATACAAAGACCTTCCTCGTCAGGGCCGGCTTATCCATTACGCGTTGTAGGCAACTGCCTAGGGGCCCGCAGCGGCTAGGGTGCCCGAGCTCAATGACAAAAAAAAATAGAACAAAAACACTTTTAATGCAAATATTATTGCCCTGTTTGTATACTATTCCGGAACGTATTTCAAGTCATTGGAGAATGATATTATACAATATATATTTACCGCGACGATTTAAACATACTAGAGATTAGAAGGCTTCATAAATTGAAAGTAGCATATCTTGGTAGTGCAGTAAAAACAGCGCAATAATAAATAAAATGAAAGTTAGAAAATTGTTAAGGAACTCTGAGACGTTTGCCTAGGGGCCCTGACATGGCTTATCCGGCCCTGTTTCTACTAATGAAAACCGTATATAAATCCGTCGGGTGGTTTAAAAGAAGTTAGCGGAGAAAGAGACAGAGACCGGCAGCGACTTTAATTTATAATATGTAGAGAGAGATATAATCGTTATACATACATATTATAAAATAGCGTGGCTAACAGTTATATGTCTGTTCTTCGCAAAATTCTTCTAAAATACACAAAGAATTTTTATACAGTTTTCACTGATGGACTCTTTCCATCAGTGAAAACTGTATTCGCGATAAATGAGGAAGTTTTGTGTACATAATTGCTCCGTGCCAAGCCGGCGGAGGTCGCTAGTTCTAAATAATATTAAAAGAATTAAAATACCGGCCAATAAAATAGGTACAAGGTTTCGCATTATTCGTTTTCGATTTTTTTCGATTTTCTGAGGAATTATTTTCTATACTTACCTACTCTATTTATCAAATGCCATCAATTTGGATAAGTTATAATCTAAAATGTGATCTTTGAATCCCTACCACCTCATACATATAAGTTGCCGCGACACACGATGTTTACGGGTATAAATTTTAACTCCGGACACCCGAACTAAACGAACTTTCACCAATGTCGGCAGCTCATAATATGCGTTCGATAACTAGAGAAGTCATCTGCGACCTATTGGACTGTCAGCCTGCCTGTCGTCTTTTACTATAAAATGATAATTAAAAAAAAACACGTCTACGTGAGAAATAAATGAGTATTCTATTCTATTATATTTTATTCACGCAAATAGCAGTACCAATTTGCATCACATATGCAATAATCTCCACTTTTTTGGGAGAGGCCCTTAGTATTGTATGTGAACTCCGCCGTTTTCCATTAGTCATCCTAACTCGCATATCCTCCACCATGTTCCAGCACATTTCGCTGCCTCTTAACGATTCCCAGATCTCGTAGATTGGCCTGATTAGTACCTCAGTGGGATGAAGAAGAAGTTTATTGAAGAATAATTTTGAAGAAGAAGAAGAATCAAGAAGAAGAAGAAGTAAAAGAAGAAGAATAAGAATCTTGAATAAGTATAGTATCTTGAAGACGAAGAAGAATATTGAAAAAGAATATTGCAGAAGAATATTGAAGAAAAAGAAGAATTTTGAAGAAGAAGAAGATGAATTTTGAAGAAGAATTTTGAAGAAGAGGAATCTTAAAGAAGAATCTTGAAGAAGAAGAAGAATTTTGAAGAAGAAGAATCTTAAAGAAAAATCTTGAAGAAGAAGAAGAAGAATCATGAAGAAAAAGAATCTTGAAGAAAAAGAATCTTGAAGAAGAAGAATCTTGAAGAAGAAGAATCTTGAAAAACAATCTTAAAGAAGAATTTTGAAGAAGAAGAATCTTAAAGAAAAATCTTGAAGAAGAAGAAGAAGAATCTTGAAGACAAGTAGACATTGTAACTAAGTTTTGGATACAAAACAGATTTTTAAATTTATTATAATGGCGACGCGCTTACAGCTCACAAGTGGCGATTTGTTAGCGCGGATGTTATAATGGCTAAAGCATATATGTGTTGCGCGCATCAATTACCTTGAATGCGGAATCTATAGGAGGTTATCTGTGGGTTTTAACTAATGGAAAAATTTTCATATTACAGAAAATATGAACATAAATCCATAAAAATTCTTAATATTAAGGGATTATTACTGCAATATTAAAATGACTAAAGGCCTCAGGCAAAAGCCACAGTAACCTGTGGTTGTAAAGTCAAAAAGGGAAAATTATTTTATGCTACCAAAGCTTACAGTGTATAGATGATTGCGGAGTTCTCGAGTGTATTAAGTTGGTTTTAAGTTGTTGATTGCTTTTAGTTGCAAGCCAGCCCCTAATTTACATATTAACCAGTCCGGAACGTTCTTATGTTGGCGTTACCAGATACTTAATAGTTTTTGGTTGTTGACATCGCATTACAAATTTATATAGATCAAATAAGTATTCGGAATCGTACTGTGAAATGATTTATTTAAACATTTCCATTAAAAAGCGGTCTCCATATTTTTTGGCTTCCGATTGTGACGAGAGAAGGTCTGTGTCTGAACTGTGCATTAAAAGTTTTGAAAATGAAGTAAATTTATATTTCTCATTATTTCAAATTTTAAATATTTCTTTTTCTATTAATATTACAAACTTGAAGAATGTCAGTTACTTAAATACGACTACCGTTTCACACATTTGAATGAATGATTTGAATAAAACGTTACAGAGAATAGACCTTAGGTATCCCATATAGCCATAGATAGATAGATAGACGTTCATATAATATAATATACAATGCTATATGGACCTATATTAAGCGTTATACAAATTACTAGTTTTTGCCCTCGATTTCGTCTGCGTTCCTTTCTTTATTGATCATATATTTTTGTCAGGCGTTGATATTTTTATTTTTATTTATAGATTTTTTTTTATTAAAGTTACCCTATATCTCTTTCCGTATCTCAGACAACGTGTATGCAGAATTTCATGATGATCGGTTGAGTAATTAAGGCGTGAAAGCGTAATAAGCATTTAAATAAAACAAACTCATTTTCGCATTTATAATATTAGTTAGAATTTTTAATAGTAGTCTGAGGTTTCCTTTCATTTACCTATTGAGAATCAAATATAGTTATATAAATAGTGAGTAAGTTAATAAGGGACCTAGTTACATTATTGTAACTAAGTTGATGTTCTATTTATAAATGTCTTATTGCCCCATTTCTACGCGCGCAGTTTATTGAGAAATTTCCCAAATATTATCTCACGGGACCGCATAAAAAGTATACCGTCCCGTGGGATAAAAAGTAGGTAAAAACTATGTAAGTTGTCCGACTGTGTCAGGATAATTGGATTTATCCTCACACAGTCGGACTTATAAACCTTCAGATTTATAATGTTGGTAGTTGACACTAGCACAGATCAATTTTGACAAAAAAGTTTCAATGAGAGAAATCCTAATTCATGCGAAGACAAAATCCTTTCCTGGCAAGCGTGTACAAACTCGAGAGGGTATAAGTTCGAAGATGTTAAATCCATTTTAATTAAAAAGTCGTAAGACTACTGCCATGAGGTTACGAACTAATTATTTTTTTAATGTAGGTACATTGAAGAAATCGAGCCTTGACAATTTTTCGCGTTCGATAGCCGAACTTAGGTCAAAGCTTAATTTTGGTCGAAACTTAAGGAAAATTAAGGATAAAAATTAATTTTGTAGTAAGAAAAGTGTTCTCCTTGACATTTGGTGTATAGTTACTAACATTTTAAAAGTAACGAAAACACTAGAGACCCCAATACCTAAGTCCTTCAAACATAACAATGCAAGTCAATGAAGATTGTAATGAAGATCATTTATGTTATCTGTCCCTAGAATATCTACAAACGTTATGATAACTATGGTCAACAATACAATGCCATTCTGACTGGAAATCACCCAACCACTTATTTGTTTCATAGCACCGTTGAAGTGTTCTTTTAAAATGTTACAAACTATGCAACACTATTGAAAATGCAATCTTGTAATTGCAATACATTGTGGGACAATGGCTAGAACATCGATACGGTTCAGTATTCAAAATGTTTAACCCTAACTTTTAATATTACACCCTCTTCGCTACAGATCTATCACTCTAAGAAGGCGGCGTACCGTCAGCAACGACAACACATATTATATTTTTATACATTTACCTCCTGGTGTAGATGTCCAGAGGTTTCGAGTTCGAGTACAGGTTGGGAAAAATTATATTACTTACGTATATTTTTATTATTTAATGGATTTCAGTTTGAAAATAATTATAAACATTCCACAACACCTTCTTTGACTCGTAAGCGGTTTTCCACTACCAAATCTAATGAACGATGCCTTGATCAAATGTTTTTAAAAGAACAAACAAAATAGGGTTTTCAATATATGAATCTTAAGATTCCTAAAATAACAATAAAACACAGAAAATTCTAAAACGCTATTTATACGAATTGAATGACGAGTCGCGACTGTGCATGCAGTGCCACTTTCTGAGTGATAGCTATCTGTATTTTAATTATTATAACATTAAAAATAGTGTTTATTTGTGGATAGTGGTGTAAACATGAACCCATTTGAAGCTTCAAGTTTAAAATATGAAACTATCTGGAGTTGGAAAATGAGTTGCAGAACAATACCGACAATTTCACTCGGTGCATTCTACAAAATGAAATAGTGGCTATTTGTACATATATGTAGTCTATTTATGGATGCAAACTCGAAGCAAAGTCGAAGGAATTTACTAAATGGGAACGAAGAATGTAAACAACAAAATTATCAGTTACATTAGTTTGCATTGCACAACAATGCTAAATAGTCCGTTTCGGGAATAGCGTAAAGTGTGGAGTGGAGTCATGCCAAGGGACCTGGATCGTGGAAACTATTTATTATTTAAACAAAGTAGGTACTCTAATTTAGAAGCTTCAAATATTGGTATCCTTTATGTGATTTAGTACTATTACAAACACATAACTCTTATTTAAAACTATTAAACGCAGTGGAAATTGGTAGCTACCTAAAAACAATAATGTCATATAAACAGCACCATGGTAACTATAACATAGATGTATGAACGAACATTACTATGTAATATACTACGATATATTATATCATCTAGAAATGTCCTATACACTTTGTGCTAAAATGGCAACAGACTTAACAAAAACAATAGATACCATCGTAGATACATAGAAGCAATCATTTTTGCTTTTATCTTCGAACACAATAAACAGATTTCATATTAGCATTAAAGATTCATTCAGAAGCAGAATGGTTTTGGTTAAGGTGTTGCTTTAGCGCTAAGGCTCAGGGATCCCGGGTTCGATTCCCGTCTGGGCAAACTTTGGAATCTTAGCTGTGAGCTAAGATACCAAAGCATGTTTTTATTTCATGAACTACTAAAAGCAAAACTTGCTTACCACTTTATTTTACGAAACCATATTATTCTTTGTATTATTGTAGACTCAGATAATGCATTTAAAAACTAACATACACGAGTATTTCGACTTCATAAAGAAAATGCAGCGTATAAATCTTGTAGCAATATATTTTTATTCGAAGAGTCAGAGGTCACCTGAACCGTCACGAGTGCGTGAACAGATAAAACGAAATCTGATTTTCTAGGATACCGGTCTCATTTATTGAAAAAGTCAACCGGACAACAACCTTTATTTCGTCTGAAGATTATTTGAATAGGACGACCCGATAGGAATTTCCATTCTTACTTTCAAACTTTTTATTCAGTTCTCCACTTACAGAGTGTTTGTTAATATCGGATTCAGTACAACAGAATCATATTAAATAGATACATTGGCTATCGTCGCCTATAACACGAGCGAAGCCACAGGTGCTGCAACTGCGCTGCCGCGTGGTTACTGCCGCCAGACGGGCAATCCAAATTACTGCGAAATGCAGTGTGCCCTGGGCACAACTGGCCAGATCCAATCCAGACCAGAGCCAACTTAAAATAGTTCATTTCCAATCAAACCCGGGACCGAAAAGACAGAAGTTGACAGAACACTAACACCTTAATCACTCGACCAAGGGACTCGTCAAAATATATACTCTAAAAAAAGGAATTTAAATTGAAACCTGAAATTTATTTTATCTCGTGTTACCAGCAAGATACGAGTACATTAATTACCATACGACGTTTTCAGCAAAGTAAAAGGTTAATTATAAAGTATATCTATTAATTCTGGATTTATCTATCCGCTATACCGCTAACCGCCTCTATCTGTTCCTTTAACTTCTTCTAAACTACTCTAAAGATTTTGATAGGGTTTTCACTAATGAAAAAAGCGATGAACGAGGAAGATTTACGTAATTTAATTTTCAGAAAAATATTTGCATAATTTTAGTAAAATTCGCTAGTTAAAAATTTAACAGTACTTTTTAAACTTTTATTATGTGAAGGTCGAAAGTCACAGGCAGACTGATGTTCCACTTAACGGTAGGTGGCTATTTCAGTTACTTTCACAGTATAATATGTTATGGGATTCTTCTTTAGGTCAACACTGCGGACATAATATGTTCATTCTACAAAAAAGTGCCATTAAAGCGATCTACCAACTAGATCTGCAGTCTTTAAGGAAATAAAGATTTCAACTGTTACTGTCAGTATACTCGTATTTATGAAAAATTTATTTATACGCATAAAAATATTAGTCATATTAATAAAAAAATGTAATATTCACAATGTCAATACTAGATTTTAAAATGATATTGATTTAAATAAAACGCTATTCCAAAATATAATTGATTCTTTTGTGGGTCAATGTATACGGTTTTATAATAAACTTCCCGAGATGGATCAAAGCATTACCTACCTATAAATAAATTTAAAAGTATAATATTGAAATGTGCAAAACCAAACTCTGTTCGAAAGGTCATAAAACCACTGATTATTTAAACGACAATAAAGCCTGGTTTTGAAGCCAGCATTCTGAGCTCATACTATGTTTAGTATTGTATATACTGTGATTTGTTTATTATAATTGTAATAACTCTAATAACACTCATATATACACACATATATACTAGGGTATATCTAGTATATATGTGTGTGTGTATATATATGGATGTAACCTTTATTGTATATGTGTATATATATATGGGTGTGTGTGTATATATGTATATATATACATATATATAATATAGTAAGGAGGTGGTCAACAGGTCAAGGTAATATATATATACATATATATAATCGAACACGGGAACCCTAGAACAGTGCGTTAAGGCAAGTACCCTAACCACTCATCCAACGGGCTCGTCAAAGTCGTCATGGTACGGTTGAAAAAGTAGAATAGCTGGTATAAAAATTTGAAATTCAGAATAAAATATTTATAAGTATGTATAAATAGATTTCATAACAAATAGATTTCCACAACAAAAAAGGAAAAAAAATACTAATCACTTTTTGTCTGTCTGTCTGTCTGTCTCGGGAACAATGTGAAATTAATACCAAATAATGGGGCAAATCTTACCTGCTCGTAGCTAACGAACAAGGATCTGAATACCGACTAGTGTAACGGTAGTATCACAGTAGTACCTAGTATTGTGTAGCGGAATAACCAATGAATAAATAGCTTGGCTCTAAATTCCAAGATGGTGTGAAAGATAGCAGTAACACCTAACCGAATGGCCAGCGTGGTGAAGGGGTGTATGGGCAAATCTTTAAAACGAGCGTTGTAAAACGACGACTTTGTGAATGGCCCGTGTCAAATATTTGACGTTGTAGGCTGATAATGATATTGATGTATAAGGCTTACGAGTGTTATGATTAGTTTTAATCATACAGCCATTTATATCACATAATATTTTGAATAATAAAAACCTGAAATAAAGCAAGTAAAGTCTCACAGCAAAAATATAATGTAAAAAACTTAAAAAATATTTTGCTGTATATATGCTGTACTTATATATTTGCAAATGAAGCATTGAATTTACTAAAAATCACAATATGGGTGAATTATTTTCGAAGTGAATCTTCTTTGCGCGCGATGAGAGAAATATTTCAAGGTAGAATTTTGTGTGAAGCTTTTAACGATTGTAACGTTTCTGCAAAAGTATCGTTTAAAATATTTATTTTTAATCCTCTCTGTCTCCCTATCTCTGACATCTTACTTTATATTTGATTTCCAAAGAAGTTTCACTTCTGACACGCGTACTCTGTACACGGGCTTCTACATTTTTAATTAATGACCAACGCCCGGCACCGCAAGTATGCCTTTTTTTTGTGAATATTATATGCAAAAACCTTCCTCATTTATCGCTTTTTCCATTAGTGAAAATCGTACCAAAATTCGTTGGGTGGTTTTGAAGAAGTTAGTGGAGAAACAGATAGAGGCGGGCAGCGATGTTATATGTAGATGTTAAATGTGTCCTTCAATTAAATTAATATATTATTGGGCAAAAATCAACTCCCGAGATAGATGAAAATTTTAATAGGCATGCATCATTATTTTGTGCGGCGGAACATCATGATTATTATATTATGATACCACCATATTTGGTCCTGTTTCTTACTTCTTGAGTATATAATTTTTATATAACATTTTTATCAATCATTCTCTGACATGAGATATGTAAATTCCATTTACAGCCATTTATGAGTATAAAAGAAAAAAGCAAAAGACACATAAAAGAAAAAAGTAAAATATTTAACACATGCATATTACCATGCATGACATATGGATCCCAAACTTGGAACCTCACTGACAAACATAAAAGATCGCTGAGAGTCTGTCAAAATAGAATGGAGAGAAGTATCCTAAATATTAGATTAAAAGATAAAATTAATCTAACTAGTATGAGACAGAAGATCAAAGTTACTGAAATTATTTACACAGTAAATAAACTTAAATGGAACTGGATAGGCCATATGATTAGAAGTGAGACAGAAAAATGGTCGAAAAACATAACTATGTGGTATCCTCGTGAAGGAAAAAGAAGGAAGGGTGGACAGAAAAAAGGTGGGAAGAAGAGATTAAGAAAACAGCTGGACCACTATGGAGAAGAAAAGCCAAAAACAGAAAGAATGGCAAACTCTAGGGGAGGCCTTTGCCAAATGGCAATCTGATACAAACGTTACCGATGTCACTTGATGAATTAAATAGGAGGAACAACCACAATTACAGAAAATATATATAAAAATAATGATCGAGTAAATATATAGTAATAATAACAATGTTTATCAATGTTATATGTAATAGAAATAAATGAAATAATATTATATACTATGTAGATAATTGTATTGTTGTCAGAAATAAAGGCTTTTTGAATTAAATTGAATTGAATGAGTATTTATGTGAGAATATAATGAGGCTTCTCCTTATTTACTAAACAATGACAATTTATTATTGTTATATAATTAGATAAGGAGATAGATACTTCTTAGGTGGCCCTGAATTATATGAAATAAATAAATAAATCACAAATCGTGTAAACTGACAAAGGAAAATACCTGGTTTATTGTTTGGATTGTTTTGAATTGTGTTCAAATAAGTGTTCGTATTGTTTTCATAGATGAAATTTCATAACATGAAGGTTTGCATGCTATTCTCGTCGAATGTCGAAAAGGTACGAAAAAAAAACTGGTTTCAAACATTTCAATTGAATATTTTTAATATTCCATCCATAAGTATGGTGCTATAAATAAAAGTATTTCTACCTTCCATCTACTCCTTATTAAAATTTAATAGTTTGAATTTGATATTTTTTTAAAGTAAAGGCATGCTGACGTTTTTATTAAAATAGGCAAAATTAATTTTCTTCATATTCATTACTGCACCATTTACCATTTTCAAAATAATTACGGTAATACTGGTTATCAAATGATGGGAACAGACTATGTTCTGTCAGACAATAATTCTGACAGGAACTAGGGGGCCACGTCGATGGTGGGGCCCTGCGCACTTGCCCAGAGTGCTCAATGGAAAAGAGGGCCTGTGCCTGACCTTGTAGTCGCATTGGTCTAAGCGATGTCCCATCAGTTTGTCGTTGTGTTACTGAGCCATCTGCCTCTCTTTAACACTTAAACACAAAAAATTATGTGCTAATCTATATATTATTTACTCTGTCCGTAATTTTGTTTCGAGTCAACAATTCAACAATAAATGTAATTAAATTTTGACTCTTAATTGACTTGATTTAATTAATACCATTCAGACGAGACCGCTCGTCCGTCGACGCTTCAATTTATTTTTTTACTAGTAGACACTTTCTAATAATAACACGGTCCCTTCCTCCAGAATAAAGTACCTACATCAGAGTTTTAAGTGAATTTCAAATTTTGTTCAAGAATTTCTTAACTCGCAATTTACTTCAGCCTAAGTTTTTTTCCCTATAAATGGACCGTTATAGCTAAACAGTATTATTTTCAACATCGTATGGATTTATAATATATCAGAATAATAGATTACTTTGTTAACTCGTAACAGCAATTTGTAATCTCTATATATAAAAATGAATCAGGCAACGCTCAATGTTCGAGCCTGCAAACTGAAGCGAGTTCGCCGAACGTTGCTCTACTCAAGTACATTCGTTGCCTGACTGTATGACGTAAGTATGGTTAGACTGTGATAACAATTTGTTAAATTTACGTCTACGTCTACATCTACATACAATAAATCGTACATATTTTATGTCTAAAATATTTAATGTACAGCCGTGTCTGCGCATAAATTTTTTTTTCTTTTTTCAAAAAACAATTTGTACACGTTTTACTTATCTATGCTACCCAGGTCAAAAAAATAGTTTTTAGAATTTTTGTCTGTTTATCTGTGCGTTTGTGCACGGTAATCTCAGAAACGGCTAAACCGATTTGAATGCGGTTTTCACTAATGAATTATAGCTAGCTTCCCGTAACGTTTAGTGTTTATTTCATTCCAATCGGTTTACATGAAAATATAGTATACCGAATAACACGCGTACGAAGTTGCGGGTTCAGCTAGTATCCAATAAAATAATAAGCATGATAAAATAAGAAAAATCCCTGTTTATTTAGTAGGTTAAATGTAAATATTTTTATTTAATTATAGCTGTTACACCCGACTTCGCCCGCGATATAAGATATGAATATATCATTTCATAAAGAAAAAGGATATTATTATAAATTAAACAAAAAATATTATAAGCGTAGGGCTGTTCGTTCAGATAGCGGCATTTTCTTTTTACTTTAGTAATTTATCCGATTTCAATAACTTAAAAAGGAAATTTAAGAGACATTGACAAGAAAATATTTAATCAAACTACAAAATAAAATATTTTGCAGTAATAAAATGTAAATTTTTCACAGAAACTTTGTTATGCGGAGCACAGTAATACACATTTGTTTATATTTTAACTGGCCGGTTCCCGCGACTTCGTCCGCGTCGGGGTGTAATTTTTTTTTATATATAAACATTCCCCGTTTATCCCTCTTTCCATTAGTGAAAACCGAATTAAAATCGGTTTACCAGTTCACGCGTGATGCCGTGACGAAGGGAAATAGGGATTCATTTTTATATATAGAGATATAACGCCTGCGTCAGCATCAAGTGAGTCCCGTCGTCGCGTCGCGTTGGTGCGAGAACGCTTTTCGCGCGTAGTTTTTAATTTACGGAAAATCCTAAGATATTTAAATTATATGGCGTACAGGCTATTAAGTGTATAAAAAACGCTTAAGGTAATTAACGTGTTTAATTTGATAATGATTAATATATCCGCCTAAATAGTTTTTTAATAATTGATCATTTTTTTAGAAATTAGAATAGTAAGCTATTCTTAAAAGATAGACATGTGCTATCACGGACTATTTTGTAGACCTATAAAAGAGAAACAAACCCACCATACATTGTTCTGTTATATCTCAAACGGATTAAGCAGCGTATTCGATGAAAGCTTCCAGACCGCTTGACATCTTCAACAATCATTGATATATTTCAACCAATTTACACAAAACCTTAACGAATTATACATTCTGTTGATAGATCAGGAATCATTCTGTTGATAGATGAAAACCGCATTAAAATCCGTTCAGTAGTTTTTGATTGAGATCATCGCGAAAATACAGACAAACAGACGGGGCGGGGAACTTAGTTTTATAATATGTAAGGAAATGATATTAAACTCATTATATTTTAGAGGACAAATACTTTTTAGGAAGTGGCTTGTATAGACTAGGGGAAACTAAATTTAAAAAGTGCAAAGTCGCAACGAACAGTCAGATTCAGTCAACGTTGTTGCAAAATCGTTGATATACTAAAAGAATTTTCACGCACATGTTTTCATACGAATATGTTGAAAGTAGACCGTCCGTCTGACAGTGAACGGTTATTGCGTCGTTTGGGCACCTGCAGAGCCCGCAGTATCAGATGTTATGTTAATATTACAAGTCACGTTGGAACATAGAAAGGACTGGGACAAAAGGCGTCCTTGTCACATTAAAGTATGCGTACACTTTCTCATTTTGTTACCTTTTTGTTGATTTCGTGACGTTCATGAATGAATGTTATGAAAATATTGTTGTCTAGCTGGTGCTAGAATAAAGCCTGGATTGCTGGGACTACGGTGGCGCCGCCACTGTTGACGACAGTGGCACCGAATTTTTTAGACGATTTCTCAAGAACCTAATACCAAGATTAAAAGTATCCTTTATGTTATTGTATGTTGAGAGCTGTGGATTTTGAGTGAATGTATAAATAAAATAAATAAATAAATAATTCAGGTAATAAACTACCAGTGTGCCAAATTTCTTCCAAATCTGTATATTAAATTGTCACGTTTAGAATTTAGAATGGCGATGGTTTTTAAAATAGGCGTACTTTTGTACCTAAAAAAGTAGCCAATGAGTTCATAGAAGAGAGTGGCCTTAACACCTTTGTTGGCTTAGAAGGAATCATCCTATACCGAATTTACTCTATCCACTATAGTTACTCTACATCTAAACGTATACTAATATAGTCGTCTAATAATACGCTATGTTTCCTTGTCTAAAAGTACTAAACAAGCTTTGCCTGACTGACCAAGCTTAAGTAAAACATTCTTCTCCACAGTTCAAAATCAGTACCAAATTTCGTGTTTTCACCATGTTCTACGCACCAACCTCCCCCCTGGAGTGAGTGTCGTCTGCTACGCGGACGACACTCTGATTCTGGCCAGGGGGATAGGCTTCCGGGAGGTAATCGGGCTCGCCGAATTGGGGGTGGCATTGATCGTCCAAAAAATCACCGGGCTTGGTCTCAAGATCGCGCCTCAGAAAACAGAGGCGTTGTGGTTCCACTCTCTACGTAGGAGAAAGGAACCACCCATCCCGGTGATAAGGGTAGGTGACACAGAAGTCCAGGTGGGGTGGTGCATGAAGTACCTTGGCCTCATCCTGGACTCGAGATGGGGCTTCGAAGAACACTTCGAGCGCTTTGTCCCCCGAATTCGAGGAGCTGCAGGTGCTTTGCACAGGCTACTGCCCAATCTCGGTGGACCACGGGAGGAAGTTCGCCGCCTCTACATGGGTGTCGCGCGATCCATGGCCCTCTACGGGGCGCCCGTCTGGTTAAAAGACCTGGCGGGCTCCCGCCGCTGCAGAACTCTCTTGTGCAGTCTGCAGCGGCTGATGGCCATTCGGATCGTACGAGGATATCGAACGATATCCTTTGAGGCGGCGACAGTCCTGGCGCGTTCCCCTCCGTTTGACATCCTGGCTGAAATGGACGCAACGGTCTATGACCAGTTGCGGGCCGACAGCCGGGAGGAGCGGGAGGAGCGGAATAAGGCAGGACTGGCGCTCGGAATGTTACGACGGTACGCTTACCGACGGGCTTTGGAGGTTTGGCGCGCGAGGCTGGAAGAGCCTCGTGGTACGCGCCAACGCGCCGTCGGTGCAATTTTGCCGAACTTCGAAGCTTGGACAGAAAGGAGATGCGTCACGTCAGTGTCACCTACAGATTGTCTCAGATACTCACCGGGCACGGTTGCCTCGGTGAGTATCTGAATCGAATCGGACGAGAAAGGACGGCACAATGCCACCACTGCGCTTCCGACCGGGACTCCGCCCAGCATACGCTGGAGGACTGCCCAGCTTGGGTGTCCGAGCGTCGAGTCCTGGTCGATCAGATTGGGCAAAATCTGTCCCCGCCAGTAGTAGTCGCGGCTATGCTGGCGGGTGAGGACGGCTGGAGGGCCGTGGTCGCCTTCTGTGAGGCAGTAATGCTCCAGAAGGAGACCGCTGAGCGGGATCGGGAAAGGGCCGATCCCGCTAGGAGGAGGCGGCGCAGGGGCGCCCGCAACAGGTAACCCAAGCGTTGCCTTTGGGTAGCGGACGGCGCACCATGGGGAGACGCGCCGTCAAAACATGCGACCCGGGACTGGACAATACCCTTAGTAGCCTGGGGTGTTGCTGAGTGTTGGGGGGTGCACTGTATCCCTCGACATATTTCGAGGGGATGCAATTATCGCATCCCCAGGAGGTGTCCCCCGTAACCTAGAGGGACAAAGCGGGGGGGGGGGGGGGGGCTTGGTGCGCTAATGCGATCCCAGGACCCACTCTGACCGCCGAGGAAGACCGCCGCGGGGTTTTAGTGGGTATACCTACCTCACTATGAGGAAAGGGAGTCCCACATAACCGCAAGCGTTGCGGAAGGAAGCGTTGCGCCTCATTGTTGAATCGTGTACGAACCAGCACCAACAGCATCCTGATTACTTTGTCCAACAGATGGGACTCACCTCTGCTGAGTCACTGGCTCTGCACACACGTGAGTGTGTCAAATGTTAAATAACATATTATTTTGTAGGTACTAACATATACCTAGTATAAATAAGGCTGTATATACCATACTAATGCTCAAATATGGACCTCTGGTTCGACAAATAAAATATTATTATTATAAATAACTGTCAAATTCGGCACTTTAGGATAATGAGCCCCTATTAGTCCAGAAAAAATTAATAAGAAATCAAAATATGTGTCCCTTTTGATATAAGATATGAAATACCGATAAGTGAAGAAATATTCGATTCCACCCTGTAGAAGGGGTAAAAAAATAGGTGTTTTTTTTCCAAATTAAACAAAAATGGTAAGAGATAAAAAAAGGTTTCAGACAAATACTGTAGAGAATTTAATTTTACATAAAAATGTTCTTATAACTTTTTTGTTAAAATTAAAAGTTAGGGAGGTTTGCTGGAAAATTTGCCTATCAATATTTATATCTTCTAATCTTCCTAACTCTGTTAATTTTAATTTTAACAAAAAACGTTATAATATGAACCTTTTCATCAAAATTAAATTTTCTACAATATTTGTCTGAAACCTTTTTCAGACAAATATTGTAGAAAAACACGTATTTTTTTCGTATATCTACAGGGTGATTTTTTCACATTCCACCCATATTTCATATCTTTTAAAAACTTATATCAAAAGTGCCTCTGAGAGACTCAGAATTTTAATTTGTTAGTAAATTTTCCTGGACTGCTAAGACTGACATGTGACTCCTTTACAATACTTTAAAATTAATGAGTGTCAGTAAAAAATTAATTATCTCAGGTTAGTGTCATTTCTCTCCACAGACTGACGGAAAATGTCTCAAATGGGACATTTCTTGATAATGTGAATAGACAGACGGACGGACGTGCTTGACCATATTACTTTAGGTATAACATGCCAAAATATGTCCGTAAATTATGCAAAATAATATATTATTCAGATTGATTTCTGTAAGAACTACTTATAGTTTCCATAGAACTTAGATTTACCCTTTTAACAAAGTCCATTCAAGCGTCGCCATTCACACGACCTGAATTAAAACATCAAAGTAAGTGCAGTATAGATAAATTTAAAGTTTACTTTTGACTTGGTTTTATATTGCAAATATAACAAGCCTTTTGTCATTATCCCCTTTCTGCTTATAGACGTAGCTATGTCGCATCATTTTACGAGACAGCGAGACTCAGGCAGCATTGTCGTGTTAGCAATTAGACCCTGAATACGTCGCGACGAACATAGCGGCAAAATACAGACACAGAGCGGTTGTTTAACACTACGAGTATATTCCTCTGAAAAACAGCGTAAAACTTTAATTATTACATAAATGGCATATTATTTTAGTATTGGATACTGTGATGTGATAGATACTTGGTCGAAAATTTCATTAATTTCTTCATTCGTAAATTTCATTTGTAGTAGATGTCCTAGAAAAAAAAAACAACGAAATTTTGCATTTGTCAATAAATCATTTATAGCAAGCCGCCCCCGGCTTTGCACGGGTACAATTGGGTTTTGTTATAAACCTTTCTTCAAAAAATATTAGAAAACGCTCGTGTCGCCGTCTGTCAGAGACTGACAGACGTAGGCAGCGACTTCAAATTATAATATGTAAGGATACAATCAGATATAATATCGTCGACTTTATAATATTATATGAATAATTTGCGCGAAACTTTACCTTCGTTTGCATGGAAGGAGAAAAGTTTTGGGTAATTAGCTCTTTGAAACGGGCCACACCATATTATTATATTAAAAATGAATTATATATATATATATAAATATATTTAAAATGAATGCATGAATTCCGACACTAGCTAACTACAGGAATTAGAATTCAATCCTGGAAAATCTTAGCTAATAGAACTCTTTATTCAAATGAAACTTTAGGTTTTCATATCTTTCATCTTATGTATATTATTTATTAGGTATATTGGAGGTTGGTATGACTTCACAAATCTTCAAAGATTCACACTACTTCATAATTGCATATTTTCTCAAAATGTTCTCAATTGGAAATAGTGATCATTAGAAATTTGTAATCAACACATAGTATAGAAGACTCAGGAGGTAAGGTCCACTCTCTGTCCACTGTAACTGCTATTGTATTAAGTACATCAAATGTATCAAATTTTATCATTTGCATAACAATGAATTTCGATGTAAATTAATATGCATTTTAATTAATATACAAACACACGCAGAATTAATAAAACATTTTAATATGTACCTACTTTAAATACATATATACCATGTAGGTACCAGCTGAGCCCGCAACTTCGTTATAGCATAGAATAAATAATAGTCTACTAGCGTATACAGAAGTTGCACACCATTCACATTCAATGTGAGCGACGGTAGGCAATTATATCACGGCACACCGGAGTGATAGAGGCCTGGTTATAGCGCGTAACTTTTTTGTTGTGATGAGTGATTAGGGTGATTGCCTTAACGCTCTATTCTAGGGTTCGATTCCCGGCAGGGTCAACTTTGAAAAATCAACTTTTCAAATTTGGCTCTGGTCTGGATTTGGAAAGTAGTGGCAGGGCCCACTGCGTTTTCGCAGTCATTTGGGCAGCCCGTCTCGCGGCAGTAACCACCCCCTTACAGAAGACCACCGTGAAATAACAGCACATGTGCTGTTGTGTTTCGGTGAGTGAGTAAGGGATGCCAGAGCCCATTTCCCTATCCACTCCAAATCCCTTTAATCCTATTGTAGTCGGCAGCGCACTTGCAGCAGCTTTGGCGTTGCTTGTGTTATAGGCGACGGTAGCTACCTACCATCAAGTGGACCGTCAGCCTGTCTGTCGAACTTAACATAAAAAAAAGAACTGATTGGAATAAAACAAACACTTGATGTTATAGGAAGTTTGTTACAATACATCAGTGAAAACCGCATTCAAATCGGTTAAACTGTTTCAGAGATTAGTGTGCACAAACACACAGACAAACCGACAAAAATTCTAAAAACTATTTTTTTGACCTCGGTAACATAAGTACAACGTGTACAAATTGTTTTTTTTGAAAAAATCTTTAATGTATGCTCGTTTACGATTTTATTAAATATTACATTAATAAATAATAAAAAATTATTATTATTTATTATTTATTAAGACTTAATCATTTTGACACACACTGACCACTGTACACAATTATTTAAATTGATATTAATATATTGGAAATTTTGTTGTTTTGAGACATTTTTAAGTTGAGCCTTATTGAACTCTTCAGAAATTGTCAACGGTTTTTGCTACACCTTATTTATAGGATCTCATATTCCCATATAAAACTTACAAGTTTGTGATTATAGTCACAGAATACATAATAGTATAATAACTATGCTAGATTGCGAAAATAAATTAGAGTGTTTGATTAGTATCTTATAGGTACTCTCGATTTAAAGAAATCTTTAAAAAAATTAAAATGTCGCCACTATGTAGGTTAAATTTAAAATTGTCTAAATATGTATTGTCATGACAAGTTAATTATTGTTCAGGTGATTTCCTGACAATTAATTCGCCTAGATATCTATGACTGAAAATCATATCGAATATATAATTATTTAAACCCTATTTGCTTGGCGCGTTGATTAACTCGCGACCTCTGCTAATTGATAAGGTACTTAAATAGAGAACGCCATTTGATTTCATTGGAGTGTGAGTAATACCAAATACGCCAAGTTCACTCGGGAGTCAGCTCGCGCGAAAACTCATGGCGCGTTTAACACCGACAAAGCACAGATAGGCTCGTTTGCAAAATAATTAACTTTTTCCCTCGTACGCTATTGTCTAAAAGAACTGGAACATAGTTTAATTAAGCGATTATATTCCTGAAGTTGCTAGACTAAAAAAAATCTTTTCCTTGTTAACTGCAAAAAAGGAATCTTATAAAAATACCTATATTTTTTTTTAATTTCTTTGATAAGTTTTGCTTGGATAAACGGGGATAGCTTAAATCTTTTGCTCTTCTAGAGTATAATCTGAATACTTTCATGAGTGCGATAAACACGCTACGTGAGATTTGAGTAATGCAGCTACGTTATAAAAATAAATAAAAAAATAAAATGAAATCCCAACTTGAGAAGCGTCATTTGCTTTTACATATTTGTCTATTTTATAATTCATAACTTTTAGGATCCGCATTAAAAGCTTTAATTCAACTTCACCAAGTTGACGAAATGTGTTGTAAAACACTCTTACGTAAGGTAATCTCCGATTCGGATAGTGCTCTTGGTACTTTCGTCGCGCTAAAAATTCATTACCGTCAGCTCTGCCATATATTATATAAATACGATGTCAGCACATTGCTCATTAGAAAAATTATCCACTGTCATTTTACAACAAAGTACAAAGTTAACGAAATAAATCCACAAAGGAACACACAAATAAACTTAGCAAATGACATCTAGTCACAAAGTTCGTTGTTACTCGACTAGTAAATTCTGTATTGTAAAACTGTGTTTGTAGCCTTGGAAATTAAGTTGATTATGATATTAAAAAATAAAATAACTGGAGCGTTACAAACAAATTCGTATAATTGATATATTTGCACGTGTGATTCCTCTAAAGAAATGGCAATAAATGCAGTATGTTTTAATTTAAAAGATTTTAAATAGCACGTACTATTTTATTTATTATTTTATACGAAATAGCAACTATAAAAAAACTATAACTATAAACTTATAGCTGGTAACTATTAGCAGTAAATATCTAATTTTGGGGTTTTTCAAATTTCAATTTAAAAATGTCTATGATAAATATGGCTTTATCATAGAACACTCTGAGCTATCATCCCCTTTACTCTTTGTAGACCTTGCAAACATATATTTAGAACAGAATAAATAAATAAATGTTAGAAGTATAGGTAGGTAACTATTAAACTATATTTAGTAGTTACCTGCCTATACTTTTTCGACTATGACAATTTTCGTTTTGTATCTAGTTTAAAATGTGCGAAGTTAACAACTGTTCCACCATTTGTTCTCTCTGGAAATTTTATTTTGGCTTTGAAATACATGTCTCAATGTTATGTAAAAAAAACGTAATTTTTGGGCACTTAACTTTAAATTTAAATGAAACAACAAAACTTACGGTAAAATCCATTTATTTTTAATAAGTAAACGACAACAACGCGTCATGGTGAACAAAATGCGTTGTAGACAATTTACAATCCTCACTTTATGGGTTTTCTTGAATTTCGAGCTCGGAAAGTACTTACAAGTTACATTTATTTACAATATGGCTTATTTCGCTTGCTTAAGTACATTAATATTATAACTACAATTATACATTAAACATTATACTGTAAACGGCAAAAACTAATAAGTAGAGTTTACATGGCTTGTCACCATTAAATTTATTTTTTTAAACAATTATTGGCATTGAATGAAAATATGTCCTGCTTCCTTATAATATACAGTAAAATTTAGGCACCATTTTTAATTAATATACATTGAGATTTGATATTAAAAATGCTGGTTGTTTATATTTTTTTAATAAACCTAAATTAGATGACACTTTTATTCTTTTGAACAATTTTGACATGTCTTATCTGGTTGGCTATTGGCCAGAAAAGTTTTATTATTATAGTGTATATATCCGCACAGTTTCGGCTATCGGCGTCAAGTGCATGCCATATAGCAATGCAAACGGCCTCGTTGCATAAGCAATGTTTTCAAAAATATCGTTGTGAATCAGGGGCTGCCATAAAGGTTCAACTGCCTCTGGAAATTGGCAATATGCGCATTAATCGCAAATCAAATGCCTATTAAAGGCTTTTATTTATTGTACTGCGATTATTGTATTTTCAAGAAATATTTGAATTACGCTAGACTTAAGAGCATAATTATTAATAAGGTAGGGCAACCGCATGTATGAATCGATGACATATCCGCCTTTAGGTGCATACGATTTATACAATAATTGTATAAGCATTTTTCATTACGATTCGTCGAATTCTATTGACAGGCAGTGTATTTAATGAAAAATATACCTCATTAGAATTTTACCTTTAGACACAGTGAAATATGTTACAAAAAAATCATAAAGTAAGATTAACCATCCAAAAGCAGGTCCGATTCCATTAAAAAAAAAAAAATAATTAATGAATTACATAAACAACTATTCAAAATTTATTCTATTAAGTAAATATTATTATTTAACGGAATAAGTATTGAATCGTTACTTATTTAATTTTTTTGTATACTGAATAAAAAGTTTGAATTGTAAATTAAAATATTCACATAAATATTATAAAATGTCACTAAGCCACAGCACAGGAAAAGTCGACGAGATTTTGTACGAAATAATCAAAATTCATTTTAATTTCATTTGGGAATCTATGTAATTGTTATTGAGATTACATTGTCTATATACTACAAACATTAAATATGTAAAAAAAAAACTAATTTTATGTAATGAGTAAAATCCTTATGTATAATACAAGCTATTTTAATTAATATTTTACTTAAAATAATTCTTAAAAACGAACAAACACAAGTGTGATATAAAAATAAAATATAGAAATTATAATAACGATATTGGAATTATTTCAAAAAGGCATTCGAATACATTTAAGTACATAAATTAACTTTATATTTATGTAATGACACTTATCGATGCAGAATTGGTATAGATGAATAATTTAAACCAATCGGAAGTCATACAAAAGGTGTAAAACCAGAATAAGTAGAGCTCCTTTCGAATACAAATTACATGTAGTAAGAGTACAAATTATTTTGAACCGTAGCGACGTTTCAGATGTCACTGCAGAGGAGTTTTATGCATTATATTAAAGAGAAGTTTTTTCTCAAACAATTCAGGGGCCTATGACATAAAAACCGGTATATTTATAAAATTATGTAATAAAAACTGAAATTCATTTAAGATTGTTAGAACACACTTAATCGATAATATAGAATATGTATACATAGGTTATAATAATTATATCACATCGATAAGTATCAATAATCAAACCAATGCGGAATTGATTTGAAATATTATTACAGTGTAGGTAATTATTTCTTAAATATTTATTTGAATTCCAAATATCAATGTAGGTGGGCCCGTTCTTACTTATAATGATTTGATTATTACTAGAGACACAATAATAGAGTAAGTACACAGGGGTTGTGTAATTGGAAAATAATTATATCGACGATCAATTATACAAAAAGGGGTTTGGCACTTTGATGAAAATGTAATAACAATGACGAAAACAGATACGATGCGGCGTACGATCATTAAATCGAAAATAAATTTTACTTTACATCTTTTAAAATAGACGTAA
This sequence comes from Bembecia ichneumoniformis, assembly GCA_910589475.2. Taxonomy (NCBI): domain Eukaryota; kingdom Metazoa; phylum Arthropoda; class Insecta; order Lepidoptera; family Sesiidae; genus Bembecia; species Bembecia ichneumoniformis. The sequence continues at coordinate 13,847,762 of OU342526.1, read as the reverse complement.
TTGTATTGTCTACGTGTATTGGTTATCGGTTTATTAAAAAAAAACCAACTGTGTTTCTGAACCGAAACGGGGTATGAGTTTAAAAAAAAATAGAAAAAGTGGGTATGTAATTGAAGACAGTTTGATAGCATAATAATTAAACTATGAAAATAACGAAATTTCATATCCTAATTTCGAACCACAGTCCGCCGATAGCAGCAAAATTAGTATTGTTCTCATGCAATCTAAGACCAAATCTCAAGAAATATTATTATCCAGCCTTATCCATTCGCTATCTAACAAAGATATTATATCCCTCAATACGCTCATTGAACTGACACGTGGAGATAGATGGCGCTAAATATTTATATTTTAGGCGAATAATTTTCGAGATAAAGGTTTGTTATTGCAATCCGGCACAAATACTTAACTTTCAAGACAAAATTCAAATTAGGCAACATGTCTCGTGGCAAAATTACGGTTAAATAATGTTTAACGGAATATCGTTGCGGTAAAGTAACCCTCATTACGAGTTTGAGAAAGTTTTCTGAGGGCGAATTACGAGCCGATACACACTTCCGTGAAATATTCCGTTACTAAAGCAAGAGGATGATAAAGGAGTCGAAAGGTAGTAAACAAATAAATAATTCACGACCTACCTGCGCTAATTGCAAACGAAATTGATACTGAATAAATAATGAATGTATATTGAACAATATAATTTATCATTAAATATATATACATGATATTTAATCAGTATCGTTGGTTTTGTTAATTATTATAATGAAACATGGCAAAATTATAAATTTTCTTTCAGTAAGCTGTAAAACTGTGCGCATCTGTGTGTACATTATAAAGGCTCCACCAGACAGCAGCGATTTAACGCTTATTATTGATCGGCAAAATGGAACTAAATCATTGCGACTTACCGGGCGATAATATCTATAGTTACTCAAAAATAATAATGAGGTACACTGGCTGGTCTTCGCAATATCGCTGGTCGTATCACCTCTTTGCTGTTTGTTCGTTGACATTATCATAGGACACTGCGTTTCGCAGTCATAAATTCGGTAGCCCGTCTGGCGGCAGTAACCACCTCCTTAAAGATCAAAAATAACATGTGTGCTGCTGTGTTTCGGTGAATAAGACATGCCAGATTTACTATCCCTAATAACCTCTTACATTTATCCCACTAAGATCACCAGCGCAAGTGCGGCCTTTATAACGATTTGAACAAGCGACAGTAGCCATCTCCTACTAAGTGGACCTCATAAAAAAATTATAAATAAAAAGCTGTTAATAGGATCGTACATGATTCAAAATATCGCGAAGTCGCGGTGACTGTAGTTCCTTTCGATCAATAATATGGAGCGGTACGGAAGAGCCTTTATTACCACGAAGCAATGAATAATGATACATAAATGAAACGACATTGAGATCAATTCTTGCAATTAATATTAAATCAGAATTAATTACTTACATTCAGGTGCACGAATTTCTTAATATTTTGTCACGCGTTCTCTAATTGCCCGACAGTCGTACCTATACTTAAAGATAAACTTACGCTATATTTACATGTTCGTAAAAAATATTTAAATTTACGTAACAATTATTTCCATTTATCTACCTATTTTATACTATTCTCTAGTTAAATCTATGACAGAAATGTCGCGTTGCATTTACGACTACGTAAGCTGCCACAAAATGAATTCACAAAAGAGTACATTTTATAAGGGCAAAGACAAACACGACGCGAATAAACGCCGTAAAGAAAGTGGTTAAATTTAATTCATAGCATCCTTTACGAGTTTAGCGTTTCAGAAGTATAAATGTGTCCTTAAATTAACATCAAACTTGAGTATACTCAAAACAGAAAATATATGAGTCAATATTAATCTTTACTGTTTAAGAATTAAATGGCACTCAAGTAGCAAATCAAAATTGAGTATTTTTCTCTAGTGGTAGTTTCTAAATAAGATATCTAAGTGAGTCAAAACTAACGAGAAGAAACATATGAAGAACCATAAAAATAACTCAATTGCATAAGAGAGACATCAAATTTAGTGGAAGATTAAAAGTCCGAGGGACGATTGCTTAAACAAATTCATCAATAACCAAGTTTTCTCGTTAAACTGGGTAGGAACAATTGTAAAAGCAATATATAAGAGTTGGTCATGATTACGATAGCTACACAGTTTTAGGGCCAGATTTATGTTGCGCTCTTTCATCAGTTACATAAATTGCCTTATTTATTTTTATATGGGCTTACTTATTTAAATCGTGGGTTAAAAAAAACACCTATATTTATGTTAAACGAACCACGGTAGGAAGGTTGACGGACCGCTTGATTGTAGGTGGTCAGATGCATCTGGGTCCCGCTCTATCTAATATATCCCCAAGCCTTAACAATTCTCTTATTAAACTTATTTGTACCTAGTCATTTATTTGACCAGAAATATGAAAATAACTGTGATTACTATATACAAAGTGTTTTTTAAATAAGCTAGCAAATTAATGATGAAGCACAAAAACCTGACGCAACAGTGTATGATGTAATGACGTCATGATGTAAAAATAACGAACTGTTATTTATAAAAAGTCTACTTCTGTTACGTGCCGTATGAAAATAAAGTATTATCCGAAGAGTGCAGATCGATCAAACAACTTGGAACCATGGCAAAAAATCTATGCTATATTTTGATACACATTAATTAATTTTATATAAAACCTACACGTACCTATTACAGTCTTCCACTAGTATGTGCATCCATTCTCTCCACATTCAGCCCGTTTTGACGGCGTCCCTCATAAAGAACGGAACTTGAGTTGTTTTGAAACGTTTATCTAGCGGGCAACAATTCAACGTCACATTTAAATTCATAAATTGTAAGCTCATGTAATTTACATTTTATAATTAGGCGCTTAATACCAACAGTTTGTGGTGAAACAATAGCGTTTTAACATTATCACGTGTTGGCCGATGAAATATGAAATTAGTACTTGAGGTATACCGTTTTTAAACGCACCACTTTATTTTCTATACTTTTGATGCATCAGCACCAATTACAATAATATTACAAATTATTCGCAGATTATTTCGACTTGTAACGATCTGAATACCGCGAGTTAACTTTAGCTGAATATCATCAAATTACCGAAAATTCGTATGCAGTAATTGGATGTATCAAAGAATATTTCCATAGAATAATGGAAATATTCTCTTGCATTTCTAGAGAAGCTCTACAATAACTAGCAAAAAGCTGATCAAAAAGCAAAATATTTCATCAACGTTATTTCAACGACACTTCCATCCGATTTGGATTCGTATAGAAATCACGCAATAAACTTGATTGATACAGTCTTCTCTTTTATCCCGGTTATGATAAAAAAAAGGCGATGCCGCATCGATTACAGTCCAGGAAACAAAAATGTCCCTTTAATGTTTTCCGCCATCATAAATTACTCGGGTCAAGTGTGAGCGCGTTTGTCACCGATGAATTTTAAGTCGACAATGACAGATTGGTTTAGAGTAAAATCTATAGCTGTTTTTTTTTTGGACTATGTAAGAGTATAATGTATGTAAATCAATGACTTTGTAATGGCCAACTTTTCAAGGCGTAATCACACCGCAGCGAAGAACTAAAACAAATTGTAGTCCCGACTTTTCTTTATTTGCTGCGGTGCAAGAACGCCTTTACGATATAAAGTTTTGAACGTACGCCTATTGATTCACCACTTTGCAAGTGAAACTGTAATATTATGGTCACTTCATGTGCTCTGTGACAAATATCACCAGTTCACTTAATATTTAATCTGAATTTTAATAAAACTTCTAAATTTTAACCGGCGCTCACGATATTCATATTTCCAATACTCAGTAATCTAAGTTTGGATTTCAACTTTAGCTTTCAAATATACAACCTCACAGAGTCTTATTTTTGTGTAAATAAATCGCATTTGTACCGTTCGGAATCAGAGAGTATAGAACCAAGATGTTCAAATAAAAGCATTATTTCAGCCAGTTTTAAGCGAATATCGAAACTCTTGTCACGTAAGTTATCTTAGATATTTGTTTTACCAACGCGGACGTTAATATTAATAATATGTATTAATATTATTAATTAATAATATTAACGTTAATATTATTAATTCTTAAGAATTTACCTATTTAAATCATTTCAAATTCATTATAATACTGAATTATATCTGGAAAACTAAACATATAAATAAAATTGTTTGAATGCTGGAAATCCACAATTTTTTATTTTAAAATTAATTTGAACATCTTCCCAGTACGATCTGAAACCTTCTGTACGGTATAACAGTAGATAATTATTATATAATATAATATATAATCTTTAAATTTTAATTTCAAAGTGCACAACTGAGTGAGCGCAATATTTCTGCATTTACCGCGCACAATCGAATTTACAATATAAAAACTATGAACTATCACAATTGACTTAACCATCACAATATTGTGGCTATTTCGATGATTATATAATAATAAAAGTTCCCTTGCACCCCGCGCCCCATTCCGCGCACCTTTAAGCACCCTCTCCTATGATTACACGCGTTTATTGCGAGACGTATGGACTACGGGACCGCAGAACTAAATAAACACCATTCGGAATATTACTTATATAGATGTTAGTACAAGTAATAAAACCTCTGAAGTGGTCGAGCGAAACTCATTTTCTTATAATAAATAAAGGTTTGTTTTTATTAACCGAAACAATCGTGAGACGTAGACTTCAAACATAAGCGGACGCAAAACACAGTTTGCATAAACATAATCGACATTTTTGTTATTTAGTAGCTATCATTATTGAAGATAATGATGCATGTGTAAAGCTTTCTGATAGAGCCTACTAGTTTTTATAATTATAATTTAAAATTTTGTATCTTTGTTGGGCGACGGCAGCTTTAGATAAGTTTTTAAGCGTCTAATATGTATCTACACTTTTATCATATTATAAAGGAACAATTGAGTAAAATATTTCGCTAAGTAAAAACAGTGAATGTATGATACTGTTATACGATAATGAATTCGCTAAAACATTTTCATTGCGATTTGGAGAAACCAGACGATTTGATTCGGTCAGTGAAAAAGGCTCTGATTTCGTGTGGGTTTAAGGAGAGCCATCGTGAAACACATATTACAGAGGACAGTGAAAGTCATAATGATACAGCGTTATGTGACGCTTTGACGCTTTGACGTACATACATTAAAACGGCCGCTTCAAATTGCTATTAATTCAACGTAATTGGTTGCCGATATCGGCAGCAATTCGTGTAATAATGATGCTCAATTAAAGCTTGGAACACTCCTACGGAAATACTACAATTTTATTTGAAAAACTGAAATAATTTCAACGTTTCACGATGGTCTAAGTTCTTTTATACTCGCATTTCTTTCATGAGTAGAGTCGCAACTCTTTGTTTTTCTTTTAAGATCTAATAAGCCCTTACTATCTAAGATAAAAAATTTAATGAGTTAAGTCTCGACACACGACCTGAAACATTAAATTATTCAACTTTGCGGTTGAATAATAATTTATTTACGCTTTGAACGAATTTACCTGTCAATCAGCAGTGCCTTTTACAAAAACATACAATAATAATGAGAATAAACAAAGGCTTTAGTAGCGACCAGAAAAACTTTTACCCTTTCCTTATTATAGAATACAAATTTAAATCTACATTTTTTATGGTTTTATTCATTTAAAACCGAAGAAAAAAATTAATGAACTTGCGATTTACAGATACCCTCACATAGAATAGGTACTCTTTATATTTAAATTTACATATTCCACTTGCACATTGTTCTTTATAAAAATATTCACAAGAACAACATGTTTACATAGAGAATATCAGTTTTTTTGATGACGTCACTAGACACTGTAGTCCGCACTGCAACAAAGCGTAGCAGGCTTACGTAGCGTATGCGAAGGTGTAACGGTGGGTTATACGATGATTTCTCTGATGACTCGGCGCGCGCGCGAGTTGGGAGTCGAGTATCCTGACTCGAGTGACTCGTCGTAGCTGAGCGAGAGGTGAGGCGGCTTGTCTTCGGCGCACGCCTCCTCGCCGTTGCCACCCGCGCCACCCGCGTACGACTCCGGCAGCCCACTAACTTCATGGTATGGTGATTCTGTGACAACAAAAACGTTTTTTATACTTAACCCAAAAGATATCGATAGATTTATTAGACATGTCCATGGAGAATAGAGGTAAGGAGGGCCGACTTATATGGGTGTTAAACTGAAAAACTGTCAAGCCACAAGCATTAAATAGTGGTTCTTAAATTGGCCAGAATGGCGATTGATAGGTATGATTGGTTGGTTGCGTAGTTCATGAAACCACCGTAAATAAAATGCTACTATAGCGTCTCCTATTTAAGGGTAAGGTCGACCGACACTTTCCCGTGTATAGAGTTGGTCCTCTTTACCTTGGTCCCTGGTCCTATTCTATATGGGCATGTCGCTAAGGGGTAACCAAGGAAAAGGAGTTTATGCCATGAGACCTAATCTTAGTATACAACATATTATATGTATTTTGTTTTTCATACAATAAATAAAAGTCAAATTTAAATAAGAGGAAATTTAAATTTAAAAATAAATATAGTACGACTAAACCAGCCTAAGGCGTGTAAGAGCTGGATTAGTCTTTTGACGACTTCATTCAGTTATTTTGGCGACTTTTCTCAACTATTTGTAAATAGAATTACAGTATATTGTAATAAAGGTGATATCGTATTTTCGACCAATGTGTGATTTCAATGTATGGCGCTAAAACGGGTTTTCAAACTATAGGCCTCGTAAGAAGCTCAACGTCGCACGACGAGATATGGAGATCGACGGGATTGCTTTGTAAAATCGAATCAGGAATTAGGAGATCCGTAGTCAAACGAATGTCAATATAACCCGGGCGGATTAATAAGTTGAAGCGGTAGTTGGCAGGGCACGACTGGAAAGCTGTTTCTGACTGGTCCAACTGGAAAATGATGTACAGCAGTAGACGTCCTACTGCTGAGATGATGATATGAACATACAGAACGAAATTTTCTAATCTGTATCATCGAACAAAATGTCTTTGTTTTTTTTTTCTTACTGTTTTCTTTGTTCTTCTTCTTCTTTGTTTTTAGAGAGTGAGGGAATTACGGTCTGCGGCTTATTTTATTCAACAATTTGCTACAGTCTACATCTAGAACTGCTATTATCTCGTAGACAGAATTAAGTTCCAATTACGTGTCTGATTAAATAGTAACCTAGTATAGGTTGTTAACACAATAAGTAACTCCACAACATTATCAAATACAACCTGATCAGTAATGGCATAAGTATTACAGTCACGTCATTATTTTGTAGTAACAATATAAACGAGATAATCGCGAAATGGCAACATTTATCAAACGAAATATCACAATAAATTTTCATTTAGTTAGGCAGAACAAAGGGTTATAAACAACTTTGTGATTACAGAAATGATAAAAGTGCTAAGGATCTAAAATGCTAGGAATCTATAAAATAAAAGTAAAGTAGGTACTGAAGTGTTTGTATCGTTTACGACTTGGAAAATATACTTCCGCTCTTTAGACAGTAGCTTTTTTTTTAAATCGGTGTCTGAAAAGCACGAACTAAAGAGAAAGACTCGCTTAGTTGGGGCGGTTTTCCGGAAACTTAAACGTTATTTCATACTGGAAATATTTTGCAGTAATAATAAGATCTTAGAACAGTTGTGTAATAAAAATATATTATACCAGCTGTTGCACGCGACTTCGTCCGCGTCTCTTTATAAAATATTATTCGTGGAAAAGGCCAATTTTGTATATGTGGGGTAAAGGGCGGAAAGAGTGAGTAGCCTATGTTACTCACTGATAATGTAACTTTCTATAGGTGAAGGATTTTTTAAAATCGGTCGAGTAGTTTTTGAGTTTATAAATTACAAACATACAAAAATACATACATACAAATCTTTTCTCTTTATAATAAGTATTGGTATAGATTTGCAATAATTATAATATTACAAGGTTTTTTTATTCGATTTTATTAAAGTTGATACCTATAAGTAAAAGGCTTATTTAAAAAAAATAGTAAAAACATTTATTTATTATATGTAGTTGTTTTTCGGCTGCACCATTAGTAATTTGTCTTTATTATTCCATATTATGTCAAATTCTTTATAAAGAATATAAAATGTCTCCATAGTAAGCGTATAAATAATAAAGTAAATGTTGACACTCCGTGCTGGGCTTATGGTAAGGTTTCATATGGATATTACTCTCAGACTTTTCACGAAGAGAAAATAAAATCCCCAGGAAAATCCACCAACTGCAGCTAGTTTATCCGACGAATGTATTAAATGTATTTTAAATCGCATTTTGAATCTCTGAAAACGCTTTTAAAATAAACGATGTATATTTTACTGAATTTGCGAAAGCGCGTTTGTTGAGGAGTGTATTGTGCAGTTTCAATTATAGCCGCGCCGTTTCTTAAAAACTGTTTGTGGAAACAAATAGCTTCTGTGTCCCCATTTTTAATTAATTCAAGCTTACATCGAATGTCATACGCAAGACAGAACTGTCGCCATTATAAGTTATAAAATAATACAGATGAGTAAATAAACCACAGAGTCATCACTACATACAATATATACTGGACATGTATTCAAAAAAAATACTGTAAAAATATAAGAGTAATCAAGTAGCACTGTTTCTGCACTGAATAAAGTATCTGTGTAGGTTTACGCATTGTATACAAATCTGACTATCGAAAATGCAAAGAAACCACATAATCTTATCTAGGTTTTCATGATTGAGCACTTCACTAAATTTTTCCCATTTTAGCCTTCTGCATAAAATAAAAGTAATGTAGTCTCTTATGGAGTTTACTCCTTAAGAATCGATTTTCATGTAAGGTATAGTTATGAAGAATAAAATTAATATAAGCGTTAACTAAAAACCGTTACGCTATCTGTCACCTTGACATTTGTGCGATAGCTGACGCGTGTATTTATGTTCCCTAATTCTATTCTCTTGGTTTATAAAAGCAAACGTCGAAATATTGTATGAAAAGTGTAGTCCGCGTTGAGAAACGAAACGATAGCGTGTTATAACCTGCCGGCGCGGCGCAGCGACATCTGTCATCGAAATGAATGAAACGTGAACTTATAAAACGTACATAGTGACACCTGTGTATACCGAACATAACTAATATAACTTTGGTTGGAACACGTGACATTTGAGTATGCAGAATATAACTAGATAATATAAAGTATTAGGTATCCAGTTATCTATTGACACGAGGAAAATGTTATACATCTCCAGTCGTGGGTCGGAGCTGACAACACACTTTTTCCTCCTTATTAAACGAAAATAAAGCGCATATGAAGCATGAAAAACTTAAATGCTCCTGACGGAAATTTAAATTATTGTTGTTTAATATAATAACTTATCAATGAAAACTTTCTAATGTTTTTTGTATGTGTTTAGGATTAATTCTTTCACGACTTAACGTTACCGTTCCTAAAGACCAAATTAATCAGAAAAAAAATGCGACAGACAGGCAATAACAAAAAACCACTATGTGCAGCTGTTGTTGTAGATAATAGAAAAATATACGCTTATTTATCTCTCTTATTATTTTAAACGTCCATAATATCAGCGAAGCCAACCGTCGTACACCCCTACAGAAACAGCGTGTAATCGATCGCCAATATAACCGTATTCTCCATTTGTATGTTCCCCATTCAAAAATTTCTATAGCAAATATGAAAAATTAAAGTTTCAAAATACTACTTCAGTTTATTTGAAGAGCAGCCGGCAGTGGCCTTCACTAATAATGTCAAAACCCGTCTTCGAAGCGGTCTATTCCCAAAACGTCCAACAAAAAATGTCCAATTTGGGACATTTTGGGAATTACAAAAATAAATATTTTTATTGTTCCCAAAATGTCCACTTTAATTTATCTTTGTGGACATTTTGCAACTTTTAATAAATATTTAGTTTACTATTCCCAAAATGTCCCATGCTTAATTTTTGTACAGTCATGTACAAAAATACTAGCCGAAGTCGCCTATTTTTTCATGGACGGAACTTTCAAATGCTGTCCACAATCATTTTCTCAAATGTATACCGTTCATAAGTAACAAAAACGAGACGAACATAACCCCTATTGTATATGCCTTGTGGCCTAATAAAAAGTTAAAGTTCCAAGTACCTGCTTGGAATGCAGTAAAAATCAAAATGAACTTTGAAGCTGCTGCCATGACCGCTTTGACCAATATTTTCCCTAATGTGGAAATTAAAAAATGTTTTTACCATTTCACTAAATGTTTGTGGAAGAAAGCTAAGAAATGCAGTTTGAAATCAAAGGTCGAAAAAGTTCATGTGAAACGTTGTTCAGTTCTTGCCCATATTCCACCGCATAATGTCATTGTAACTTGGGTTTATATCATGGCTGATTATTCAAAAGATTCACAGTTCAATGATTATTTTGTCAACCAATGGCTTTCTGACGAATCCAAAATGGTGCAGGCAAAGACATGGCCCTGCTATAAGGAAAAATACAGAACTTATATATATATATATATATATATATATATATATATATATATATATATATATATATATATACTGTATTATATACTAACTTATATATATGTATCAAACATAAACTTATAAATACATAAGCCAAATAATAGATTGGAAGGATGTCATTACCGAGTCAACAGGATCATAGGTAAAATAAAACCTCCTCTTACACACTTTTTAAGTAAAGTGAAAAGAGATGCAGGTAAGGTTTTAATATTAGATGTATCAAAAAGACAGAAAAAAGTTAAAGAAATAGTTAAAAAAAAATAGAAGCCATTTTGTTGAAATTTGAATGTGGAATAGTAACATTAATATAGTAAACTGTAAGCTTGTAGATTTCTAGAGTTGAGGGTATATTTTTAGACTATGTATCTTCCTGTTATTTTTTTATAATGATACTTTACTACAGTAATGTAAATTGATGTTTTTCGTATTTTTTCAAGTTCTGCATTTTCACATTTTCTTGCGGAATGGACAGAATCAACTAAATTGATACAGATATTCAGTCTCATATGAATAATATCAGTCTAAATTATATAATTTTGATGTCTTAAAATATTTTAAATAGCTTCTTTTATTTACATGTTGATGAACAATTTACATATTTTATTACATTCGAGCACAGAAATGTTGCCGTAATTAGTCAAATTAAGAAAGACTTTATTAAACGATTAGCTTAAAACTAATTTGTTCTTTTTTTACAATAAATAACTATCTTCTTACATCTTATCGTTTCTGACTGTACAACCCAATAAATAGCCTTTAAAATTATGCATGGGACATTTTGGGAATAGTAAACTAAATATTTATTGAAAGTTGCAAAATGCCCACAATTATAATTATAAGTGGACATTTTGGGAACAGTAAAAATATTTATTTTTGTAATTCCCAAAATGTCCCAAATTGGACATTTCTTGTGGGACATTTTGGGAATAGACGTTCGAAGCCGCCTTAATGTCTTCGTTTCAACTAAAGCCCAATGCACTGAGGCAATTTTGAGCGTTCTCTTTTCTGTATGGTATGTATCCATCAATACAGAAAAAAAAGAAGGCTCAAAATTCTATTAGTTTAGTAGAAATCCAAATAAACAATAACTCAATAAAAGTAAATAATACCTTTTCAGGAATTACGAATAAAAATGTTATTCTAAAATTTTAATGATTTTGTTCTTTATAGGTAATTTTTATCCTACTAATATTATAAATGCGAAAGTTGGATGTTTGTTACTCTTTCACGTAAAAACTACTGAACGGATGTGGATGAAATTTGCCATAGTTTGTTATACCTGGATTAACATATAGGATATTTTTTATCCTGGAAAAATGTTAGATTCTTGAGGAAAAACTTCCAAAAATATAAAAAAATTGGTTGCCACCATCGTCACTGCAGTAAAGGTGTCAGGCATTTTTTTTGGACGCAGACGAAGTCGCGGGCACCAGTTAGGCTTTCATTTAGCACCAATTAGGCTTCAAATTATTCAATTACCTAAAAAACCTACTTCATGATAATTGAGAAGTGAGTTTGAAACGGTATGTTTCCCTTTTCTCATAATATTAAATATTCAATGAATGTATATTACCTATATCTGTCTATATATGCAAAATATCATGACTTAGAAATTAATGGCCATTTATATCAATACTGCTTCAAAGGACAACCGACCATAATACTAAGGAACAAAACGTGCAGGTTGGCGACATAAAAATGTAATTCCTAATAAATGGCTATTTAAAAATAGGTACACTATTTTGCAATAATGTCTTACAGGGAGACAATTTGCGTGTCTGTATTATTCAATAGTGGAAGCGACGCCATTTGCAGCTGCACCGTGCATCCTTACAGAATAAGCAATTAGCATAGCAAAGCTAAGCACGGCACAAACGTTCAATGTGCGCTACGTAGCGACAATTACGTTTGTTTCATTGCTAACATGTATAACATAGGTCCCGCATCGCTCCATTCTATAACTATATGAAACGGCTCTGGAAAACTTCTTCTTTCTAGAAACAACACGATGCAATTTTCCTTATGATTGGGAACAACATTGCAGCCAATATAGGTTTTAACGATAGTGGTAAAGTACATTCCTATACGTCTGTATGCCGCTCTCTATGAAATTTGGTATATGCTATGGATTTTATGCTGTTCTATTTTAAGGCAAGCGAAGATGTGGGGCAAAGCCAATAATTGTCCCATAAAAACATTGGTACATCAGAAAATTGCCTTTAGAAGATAATTCTTTAATGTATGTTCACTCGTCATCATCATCATCATATCAGCCGTAGGACGTCTTCCGCTGGACAAAGGTCTCCTCCCTAATTCTCCAAAAGGACCTATCAAAAGCAGCCTGGATCCACCGTCAACCCACAGCCCTTATCAGGACGCCCGTGCACCTCGTGAGTGGACGTCCTACGCTGCGCTTGCCGGTACATGGCCTCCACTCGAGAACCTTCAGGCCCCAGCGGCCGTCGGCCCTCCGTGCCATGTGTCCTGCCCATTGTCACTTCAACTTACTAACCCCGGGGTTATGTCGGTAACTTTCGTTCGTCTTCGGATCTCCTCGTTCCTGATTCGATCTCGCAGTGTAGCCCCGAGCATATCCCTCTCTATAGCTCGTTAAGCGACGTTAAGAGCGCGTATGAATAAAAATAGCTAATCCTAGATTTGAATTTTATCTAAGTATATAAATTCCAAATAAAAAAATATTTATATACAGATTAACACATCTATATATATAAAAATGAATCCCCATATCCCTTGGTCACGGCATCACGCGTGAACGGGTAGTCCCATTTTAATTCGGTTTTCACTAATGGAAAGAGGGATAAACGGGGAATGTTCTTATATATAAAAATTGCACCACGGGCGAAGCCGGGGGCGGGCCGCTAGTTATAAATAAAAGTGAAATGTCGACAGAAAATATTATATAATGAAATTTTCAATGAATATACAATAAAGTGAAGTTACCTCTCATTTCTATCGATTTTTGTTTTATATTCAAAATGACATATATTACAAACCTAAAAATTTATTAGTAATCTCACTTCACATATTATGTAGGCCTTTACGTATTAATTTTTCATTAGACATTAGAGTTTACGAGTAATTAATATTTAGTACTTTTGGCATTTTTATTCCGCGAAATGCGCTATCTTTCGTCTCATGTCATGCATACATACTTCAATGTGTATTGTTTCACATGATCAGTCACAATCGCTCCACTAAGACGGGAAGACTATGTCTCTGTGCGCAAGAATATTTAGACGTAATTTTTTTAATAAGACTTGTTTGTGAGTAGATTATTATAAGTGTGTTGTGTAAGGACTGTTTATAAATTGTTTCATAATATTATTTTAAGAAGATTTCGTAAATATATGGCTAATAAAAGGAACTCTATTGTGTTCGAATCGTGTCCGTTCAATTATGGGGCCACGTGGGTGAAATTAGAATTTTTTTCCTTTGCACCCCCCTTAAGCTTTCTTATGAGGCCCATAGAGACCACGTTTCCGCGCCATACTCGTATATCATCACTCACAACACACATTGGTCAAAAACTTTTGTTTTAAGACATTGATGAATTTTGGACGAAAAGATGTATCGGAGCTTCCCGAACGCTGCCCATCCAAGCTGGATTCGACGATTGACCTCCTTCTCGAAGTTGGCTCATTAGAATGAAAATAAGTGTAACTAAATTCACATGCGAGTAAATGAAGTTATATGTTTATTTAAATATTTTAAGTAAGTGCCCGCTGAACTTTTTTCACACTGTTACATATAAAATATGTAATATACTTATTACATCAAGTGATAAGTGCAAAATATATCAAATGATGCCAGACCAGACCACAACTATGTGCAGTATAATGGCTGAGGACTGGAAAAATTTCTCTGTATTTCCCCACTTTCACATTTTTTAAACTAATTAGTGTGGGCACATTCAGTAAAACATTTCTCGCGGTAAATAATTCAGCAGAAAAATAATCGATTTGGCTTCGCTTCGTTAGCGTAGAATGCAAGGTGATTTAAAAAATTATGAAATAATTGAACTGATTTTTTCGTGTTAAATATGCAAAGTAACTGACGATTCCGTGAACAAGCGAGATTTTAATAAATATATCTACAGGTCTCGACCACAAACTAGATGGAACAAGTAAGCAATGAGAACATATAAAAAAATAGAACATTACACCCATAGAAAAATAATGTCAAGATAAATGTTTCAAATACCTAATCAATATTCATTTATTTTTAAAAGTATTTCCAAACTCATGTATTATTATTTTTAATTTGATGTAAACTAATGTAAAATAAAGAATCACTTTTATTTTAAACGAAATTCTGTTTTTAGCGTCAGTAATTTAATTTGTTTGTCGAATCTGAAATGAAAGTAAAAATAGTAAAACTAGACACACAAAAATGGTCTTCATAGAGTTGTATACAAAGAATAATTAAAAATGAAGTTATGTGGAAAACATTACGAAACAGAAAAATTTTAAGCCGGCTGTCTGCCTCTATCTTCTCTTATTTTCGTACTTATAATACTCAGCGAATTTTCTTGCGGTTTTCCTACTATTGAGAGTTTGTTTGTATAATTCAATTTACAAATAATAAGAGAAGCCCTCGTTATGAAATAATGTTGACAAAAAAAATGTTTTCTGAGACACTTGTAGATAACATTAGGCTAAATAATGAACAGAAAATAGCTAACAAAGCGTGAAAACCGTCACAGATCGCGCGTTGTGAGAACACAGAAACACAGCAATGTGACATACCTTGTCTAAATATTTAATAAAATAAATTATCTAAAAACCAGAGAATCTTGCAGTAACTAAAATTAAAAATGGTTTATTCAAGTATTTGATGAATAATTGCTTTCATGATGTTAGCGGCTTTTTAATTATAAAGGGATGTATATAGGATTTATATTATTTTAATTAACATTTTATAAAATTCCTAATTTTTGTGATTAATTCCGATTTTTTAAATGGTTTTATATATATTAAACTTGAAAAAAAAAAGCCACCCTTTTACAGAAGACCGTGAAATAACAGCACGTATGCTTTTGTGTTTCGATGAGTGAGTAAGGGATTATATCCTTTTCGAATCCCTTCATTTTACTATAGTCGGCAGCGTAGGTACTTGAAGCTTCCCATGCTTTCGTAATGTTCGACGAGAACACGCCGTGACAACGAAGAAAGATCATGTTTTTTTTATAATTTATTAAAAAGGACAAATCAAATACAAAAAAGATTTTCCTTTAGGAGATTATGACTCACCGATATGTTGGTCCATGCGTTTCTTAGGCTTGTGCACGGAGGCATAGGGGTCGGAGCAGTAGTCCTGCCGCGAGGGGTTCTGAGAGCGCATCGCGTATTCGGCGGGCGGGTGATGCGGCAGAGCGGCCTGAGGAGGGTACGGCGCGTAGTCGTCCGCGTACCCACTATGGGGGTGTTCGTACCCGTACGACTGACGATCTAGTGGGTGCATGCCTGTTACGAAACAACATCGTTAACTTAATGAAACAAAACACAAACAACCACTTACATAATCTTTATTTATACGATAAGTCTAGCCGCTGCTTTGTATGCACTTCCCCTAGTGTTCAAACTTATCCCCGATCTAAATTCATCAAAATCTAATTAGCGGTTCAAAAATATATAATAATTTCACATTTATAATACATATAAAGAAAAACATCACAATGATCAATCACAGTCCACTGAATCACAAAGCCATGCAACGACTTGTTTTGGGATGTCTGCTCTATTTATTAGAGCTTAATGACGTACATAAAATTCGTCTAGGAACCATACCAACATTATAATGCGAACAATAAGAAAGCTAACAAAAGTTAATTCACTGGCTTTCGCGAAAAATATTTTATCGATGGCGAAACGCGAAACGGTACAAATTCGAGCTTATATTTATCTCTTTCTATCAAGGGTAGTTAAAATAGTACTTTGCGCTTCCCATAATTTCGACTTCGCATTGAAAAATAAAAGATACTTAATATATTTCATTTTCAACGCGGACGAAGTCGCGCCTGAATAAATGTGTATAAAAACAATATAACGCCTGATGACATCTTTATTGTTGTTATACATTTACCAGGCGTTGAATTTTTATAATTAGATAGTTAGTGCCCACGGCTTAAAAAGATGGTAAAATATGTAGGTACCAATTTCAGGACTTTTTTACTTCTTAGCTCTTAATACAAATTAACAATATTTCTAATTTGCTATGAAACCCACCGTATTGTTGCAGGGGAATATTCAGACGCTGCTGAGGTAATTTGAATTTTAACGTGAAAATATGTCGCTTCACCGTTACGCAGCGACGTGCTTTGAAACAAAAGTGAAGATAGTGAAATAGTAAGTGGGTATCTAATCTACTTAACAGATACAATATATTACGTATTCTATACCGGTATCTATGGTAGCTGTAAAGAGCCTTTTTAAAATAGACTTGTAAATAAGCAACGAAAATAGGATCTTTGGTAAAATAGTATTTTTTTTATAGATAAAACTATTAAATAATTGACAGCTCTTGGAAAAATTACATATTTTAATTTATTTATCGATATTATTATTATACTGAACACTAATTCATCTGAATGCTATTTATTCGTCTTTTATTCTCATTCGGTGTTGTATGACTTTATTTTTACAAATATTGATATCAAATAATAATCTTTATTTTCGATAAAAAAAATCCTTAAACTGTACTAATTTAGTTCTAAATCAATGAAAATAATATCAACATTATATTTGACTTAAACCTTTTATTAACACAGAAAAAAAGATTTTTTTAAAAATTTTAATAAGTAAAATAACCAAGCTCGCACAGTTTTACATTGCGCGAGTTTGAGCGGACGCATTATGCGAACTAACCTAATAAAACAGTCACTTGGTGACGTTGATCTAAATTAAACTTTGTACAAACAAGTTAATTTAGATCCTGTACTGCCTTATTTTGACTATGGACTCCTTATTTCTATGTATGTAACATATTTAAATATTATATAATTTATTGTATATATAATTTATCCTTTCCATTTTTTGGTATATATGTGTATTTTCTTTCTGTAAGATATAAAAAAATTAACACAATCAAGCTTCGTATGAGTAGAGAAAACAGTGATTATACCTAAAGCGTTCCCTGCTCCAGCGGCCATTTTCATCTGCCACAGCGAGTCCTGCGAGTTGACGCTGCCCCCGTTATTGCTATTCGCATATCCGTTCTCCATATAACCCATATTCACCCCTAAAACAAAAAATCAAGCTTAATTCATGCAAACTTCCGATAACAACAAGCATGCGACTAGTTCAGATTTTGTTACCTTCGATTATAGCTAGTCCTTCGTTTGCATAAGAAAAACAATCAATAAATAAAATAAATGTTACATAACACTTTTCAGTAAAAGGAATTTAAAAATCAATTCACGAGTGGAGAGGGAGGCGAGACATAATATGTTTGCAGTAACCACCTTCTCATAGATAATCAGCACGTATGCTTTTGTGTTTCGATGCGAGATTGAGGGTCGTCAGATTACATTCTCCTATCAACCCTTTATATTATCATTTAACCTAATAGTGTCGGTAGTTATTAGTTTATAACATTTTAAAAGTTACGAAAACAATTCAACGGTTTTCTTGCTAACAAACAAAAGATTGGGTGATTTGCTACCCATTCATATTGGTTTATAGAGACCGTTTAAATGAGTCCTCGCGCGCGTAGTGTGATACCATAGCCTACTATTATTGTTGTGATACACAAGAAGTACGCCGCCTGCACCTCTCTCGGTCTCCTTTGTCGTCATGCCCCGCGCCCCTGTACCGCGCGGGCGAGGACTCATTTAAGAAAATTAATTTAAGTCAAACGATCCTCTCAATTAACACCATAATTAATACAGCGGAAAATAAAAAATAAAACAAACCAAGGAAATCTATGAGATCAAGATCCCTTTGTTGTGCCCAACATAAATAATTGTTTTAAATTATCATTATTACATTTGAAGTACACAGAGTTGCGTTTGCGTTACTTTTAAAATGTTACAAGACTATAGATGTTATTAGTTTCATTTATGTTTATAGGTGAGTATCAGCCTTCTGAATGGAGTCATTATATAAGTACTTTAAAATTACAAATCAGTGATTCCATTCCAGGTTTTTTTCTTTGTAAGATCAATAATAAACCGGTCATACCGAAAATAACTTCTGTAGACTCGGGAATTTTTATGCTACTTTCAATATTCACCAACGTTTATAATAAAAATATTACAAATAAAGGCCGTTGTCTATGCAAATATCTTTTAAGAAGTAGAATTTGTATAAATGACATTAATCACTTTGCTTAATGGATCTTAATACAAATGAGAAACACATTTGCGTTAAAATTTATTTAAAACACGCTTTAACCTAAGATAACACACGTCACAGAAGTCCATTGAAAAGGTAGCATTATGGGTCCATTATTTAATTAGGCGAAGATGAAAAGCCGCATTTATTGTTCCACAATGACCAAAAACGCTCTAATGGAAATATTGCCTAGTCAGTTTTTTTGTGATAGTAAATTAAAAAAAAAATTGTTAGAATATTTACAGAATATAACTTTAGTGAGTACAAAACTATTTTCAACAGCTGTAATGCAATTTCCACTTTTAGGTGGAAAAGTAAAATACATATTCTACTTTAAGTAAAATACAAAAGAAACAAAAAACCTGAAAAGTCATTTAAGGTTGAAAAAAGAAAACCTTTAAGGCCGCAGGAATGTTTGTTACCGTGTTTTCGTTTATCATAATATATTAACGTCATTTTAAGTATACAATAAAGTTTATATTCCTTTAAAAATCATTAAATTGAATTAACGTAAATAATTAATTACATAAATATATTACTCAAATTTATTAATGTAGGGTATCAAAAAACTTTCCATCGGGGCGTATCCTCGGGCAAAACAACGTACATGGCTTTATACTTTTATAACTAGCAACGTGACTAATAATTAAATATATTTACCAAGTAATTAGAAAGCGAGACAATCAATAACTAGTTGAATTGGGTGTGTGAAGAATTTATGTTTAATTTATTGTTAACTTACAGTCAGTGTTGCTGATATTCTGTCCGGGGTGTGATTGCGGTGGCATGTGGTAGCCGGTGTGGTAGCCACCTTGGGTAGCGTACACCGCACTCTTATCTTCAAGAGAGAGCGCTAGATCCATAGAATGTTCTAGAGCTTTGTTTTCCATGCCCGTACTGGGGTAGTAAGGAGGTGGCGCTTGATTCTTCGGCGTAACCATAGAAGGCCTCATTGACTCCCGCTCATAGTCTTTCGAAGATTCCTTACGTTTCTCTTCATTGCGTTTACGTCGGCACAAAAACAGTAACAGTATAAGGAAACTAAGCAGGACGACCACAAATGAGCCCATTATAGTGGCCAACGTAGCTGTGGTGAGGCTAGCGGTCTCTTTTATGTAAGACTGCCCAACTGAAACAATATTAATGATTTTTATACCTTTTGTACAAGTAGCTATTGCCAAAGACGTCGCCCGACTTAATATATAATAATCGGTATCCATCCAGAATGTCTACTACAAATATTTGTCGGATAATTCTTTGAATCAGATGAGTAGTTCGGGATATTTTCTTCAAAATCCAAATTTACAAATTTTTTAGTGTAAACAAGTGACCACCATTACTCCGACTGGATGCAAGAATTGATTTTTTATTCAAACTAATCTACAAAGTACGTATAAAATGTTATGTAATAATTTATTTAAAATGTAAAACTCTAAGATGAAATATCTGGAAATGATACAACCAAACCGTTGTGTTGTATGGAAGAGCAAAGTGGTGGGCAACTTTGTTTGATATTATTTAGATATTACAAACTTTATAAGCCTTAGGGAATGTTAGTTAAAGTGAAACAATCAATTGTTCAACGTAATACGGAAAAATTTATTGCGAACAATGTCAATTTATTTAAAACTTACTTTCAACCTCAGTGTATTCGCTGCAGATTTCTTGGTTGACTTGTAAACAGAGTTTAAATCGAAGACGCGGGTTCAGATCGTCGAGCACCGGTTCCGGAAAATGTCTATTGTGCGCGCGTGACGCTTGAGGCGGCAATTCTAGGGTTGCCTCTTGTACCGTTGATGAGGATCCGGACAAGCGTAGGGGCACCGTGTCGACAACCTGCCAACCCTCAGTACCTCCCGTGCCGACTAGACCTTCTGCCACCCCTACAAGTGTCAAGCAGGTTGGACCCACGCGGAACGTCATCGCTCTTGTGCTCGGATCGTAAGTCACTTGCTCTGGAGACACTATCTTATCGACCTTAGTCGTGACTGTAATTTCATTGGAGTAGTTACTCTGTCCTTTCGTATTCACGGCTTTCACCTGCAGATCAGTAAATATTGTACAGTAACATGTGAAAAAGTTTGAATCTCTTGGACGTGCAAACTCTAAAGCGTGTCGAAAATCAGCTAACGGCACTGAACAGAATACGAGGCGTCAAACAAAACTGAAATATGGCGCGCGCCTGTTGATTACCTTGAACACAAATGTCTGATGCTGTCGGTGGCGTTAAGGATGAAAAGAAAAATCCAGTTAATACCAATTGCTAATTTCTACTAAAATGAATAAAGAAACAACGGATGTAATCACTATATTACTATTGGTTAAACGAGTTACATACATACACAGTTATCTACTGACGTAAATGAAATCGCAACACTAACGCTAACAAGTCTAATTAGTAAAGTTGTAATTACCTTGAAAGAGTAGGAGTTGTGTTGATCGAGCCGAGTGACGTTGCAAGGGTTGGCGCGACCGCAGTCGTACTCCATGAAATCGCGGTCGGTCGCGCGCTCTGTCGCGCACTGCTCTCCGCCAGTCGCGACGTTTATGTTGTCCCGCAGTCCCGCTCTTCGGTACAGAACAAAGTACTTAGTACTCGACAACCCTCCGTCGAAACCAGCTTCCCAACTCAACGTTACATACGACGGCCCAACTTTTTGACTAGTCAAAGCCCTAGGAGACTCCGGGGCGCCTTTCGGTTGCAACCGGATCTGTGGTCGAATTTGTCCCAAAGAATTCTTCACTTTACAATAATACTCTCCGTAATCCTGTGGTTTCACATTCCTTATCTTGAGCACACTTAGGTAAGAGTCGTTGTTGTCGGTCGTGGTATTAATTTCGTAATGGCCGTCCGAAGACATTTGCAATGGTGCGGTGTTGAGACCGTAGGCCCATTGAAATTCTGGTTTAGGATAGGCTTGAACTCTGCACGAGATTTCCGCAGTCTCCATAACGTCGAAAGCAACTTTCTTTTGTTGTCGAATAGAAATTGGTTCGTCTATAAAAAATAAACATGAATAAGTTAGCAACATATTGGAATAAATATTTATTTTATAATATAAATAATTAGTGTTACTCACGTTCGATTCGTAGATGCATCGTCGATTCTACTTTCTTTACTTCGTTTTCATAAGTACAAGAGTAAATGCCCCTGTCATCTGGTACTAAATCATTAATATTCGGCCTGGCTTTACCGTTAAATCGAAGTGTACTTTGTACGTTGTACACTGAATTTCTTCCTTCAGTTATGTCTGTCTTAACTTCATACATGTTGGTGTCGGGTTTAATTTCTGAATTGTCCTTATACCACTTGACATTAGGCCTAGGTTTGCCGAGTGCACTACATGACACAGAGAATTCAGTTTCGCCGGATCGTTTCGTCATATGGGGATTTAGTTTGGACTGGAATCGTGGTGGCTGATGGACTTCGAGTGTTACCGAAGCGAGTTCACCATGCCCCAATTCATTTGTAGCTTGACAATGGTATACCCCTTCGCTGCCCAAGTGTGCGCTTGGGATTGTGTATTTGTTTCCAGTAGCTAAAACGGTAGGTTTAGCATCTGAAGACTCTATGTCACGAAACCATCGATATTGTGGAGCAGGCCAGCCCGGTGGTTTGGCATTGCATGTTAGAGTTACACCCGTTCCCTCTTGAGCCACTGGCCTATCCGGGCTTATCCTCGCACGTCCTGGCTTATGACGGACTAACACGGCTACTGATGCGCTACTCGCCCGCTCTACACGTTTCCCATTACTAGAAGATATCACATTAACAGCTCTGCACACATAGGTACCAGCCATTTCAGCGTTTACTCTCGTTAGCAAAAGGGTGTCGCCTTTCTGGTGAAATTCGGGTTTGCCCTCCATTGTCCATTCTATAGATATAGGTTCGGGGTTAGCCGAGACTTCACATCGTACTTCGACCGTTCCACCTTCTTCTGCTTCATAAGTCTTAGATTCTACTGTAACGCTCGGAGGGAATAGAACATCGAGATATATTTCGCGCTCTCCCGGTTGGCCGAGGCCGTTGTCAGCTGTGCATGTATATTTACCGGCGTCCTGGACGGTCACTCCTTGTATTGTATGAGTGAAAGAATTCGATATATATTTCCCATTTCTTGTCCACCTTACCGTGTTTACTTTGGGTTTTGCGTCAACCTTACATTCCATTGTGGCTATACCATCGATTTCAACTCTCAATGGATTCTCCGGACCAACTTCGACTCGTGGGAAATCTAAAAATAAAAAGAAAATAAAAAATTAAACAACACTGTACGTAGCACATTTGTTTCATTCGGACGATAAATAAATAAATGGGTAAAGCGCTAAAGTATATACCTATATACATTTCTCTACCGTTCTAATTATTTAACAGTATGTTAGCATTTAAGGCACGTACGTAGTTACGTATTCAAGAACATATCTTATTATAGGCACATTTGAAGAGTTCAAATTTGTACATTTTGCATTGTAAATTGTAATTCACATTTAAATATCCCTTGTTGGCAAATAGTTTTTCTGTTTCACTAGACGCTGGTGAAATTGATTTAACACTCGATCAACATTGGAACAAATTTTACTTCAAAGCAGTTTTACTCGCAATGCATTTAGGTATTTGCGTAAAAATTTATGGCCTTTTGTTTTTATTTGCAATATTTACGAACACCATTTATTTGTAGCTCGTTCATGTTTTATGAATTTTTTTTTTGTGTATGAATGTTTCGCGTTCCGCGCATGCTTCTTTGTTTATTTAATTTCTGAGCCATGTGTAACCGCTAATAGGAAGCGGATGTGTCTGTGTTCTACTTAAACGAAATTACAAATAATAAATCTGTTTATATTATCCAACGGTGTGTACTTTCACGGATCATGTTTTTCATCAAACTGACCGGGAATATTTTAGGGCGTTTTAATATTTATTTCATTCGAAATTTTCTAACGGGAAAATTGGAATTAACTTCCGGACGACATTTAAAATATAGGTGCAGTGGTGTTTGCGCTCGGCCGGGAAATTCATTAATCTTCGGTGAGCACAAACAAAGTTTTTTTTTACTATCGTACAGCGTTTGCGGATGAACCTGCCCCTACGTATTTGTCAGATACATACACCCGTAATGAAGTATTGGACTTTTTCCTCGTCTTGTCTTTACCTAGCTAGTTGATAAAAGCAGAGCACATTTTTCCTCTTTTTATAACGACCGTTTTTTTAAATTCGGAAAATGCCGGTGTTTCCAATAATATAGCTGTTTAGACGCCTATTACAAAGTTTGAATTTATGTGTCACTAAAGAATAAAAATAAAGAAAAATCAACGATATTAAAAATTTAAATATGTACAATATGATTTAACTACGTATGTATAAAATATAAGTATTTATAAAATTTATGATAAAATTATAAATTAATTATAAATTTTTTACAAATAATGTATCGTATTAAGCTTCGGTCCCTTAGCAAGATCCCAAACATGCTGGCTGCATTACTTCGTTGTATAGCAAGGCTAAATTGCTGACCGAGATAATATCCAGCTCTGGAATCGCCAGTTAAGTCGACCCAACGTTTTAATAAAATTTTAAAAAATATAAGCGCGTTGGGACACCACGGACCTAGAGATTCGACACCGAAGGCAATAATAATGTAGTCTATACCGAGATTTGGTTGGTTGATTAGTTTGGTTGGTGTAAAAACAAACTATGATATCAAATATCGCCTTATTTTCTGATATTCCCTGCCATCCCGTAGTTCAATCATGGGAAAGCAATGACATACGTTAATCATAGGAACCCAGTGGCTCGAGCACTCCTAATAAAATGACACACATTTTCGGATCCCGGTCAGACCTTTGAGGGTTTTTCTATCTCATGTGTTGATTAGGAATAGTGATTATTCACGGTGAAGGAATACATCCCTAGCTACTAATATTGAAAGACAACTTAAGTTCCTGCCAATCTGCAGTGGACTCGTATAGAGCGTATACTTCCTCACATTGAGGGGAGGTGTAATGCACAGGCGGTAGGATGTTATCGGGTTAACTTTATTATTTAGTGCATGATAAATGTTGAGAGAGAAGAAAGACAGAGATTTTTTTAAATCAATATAAATGGCACACAGTGTAGTTATTTACTTGTACTGAATTCAAGTTGGACAACTTTGATTAATATATTTTGCTAAGACGGAAAAACAAGGAAAAAAGTTTAAAAGATTTATTCGGAGAGGTTTCAATATTACAGAAACAATTGAGTATTCAACCGGATAAAGCAATCGCGTGCTTTACATGTTGTTTGGAAGTTTGAAAAATGCACACTATTAATTGTTATCAATGTGTTCGCTTTTCTTTCACGGTTAAACCTCTGAACTTTGTATAATTGGGGAAGAAGACTGATTGCTTTTAAGTTTAAATGCGGGGGGATCCGCAGACAATATGTATTGAATAAAATAGTATAAAAGGTATAAAGATGTCTTTATTAGCAATTATTAGTTCAAATATCTAAGTATAGTTTTACTAAAGGATAATAGCATTCAATTTAAAAAATAACATACTCATGCAGTGACTTGTGACGTTATTTTTATACCCTGTAACAAGATCAACAAATAAAAAGGATTGGCATATTATAAAAAGTTAAAATGTTTTAATAGTAAGTACTTTTTCGGCCAGTATTTAAGATTTTCCCGCACACGGACAATTAATAACGTAGCAATATTTTTTCACAAGCGTAACGAACGCTTCTTACTTTTATTATGTACCGAATTTACTTGGAAGATAGTTTTTATACTACTCCTATAAAAATCGGTAAAATCGATATAAAGAACTTCGTAATAAAAATCGGTGCAAATACAGCAATGCAGATTCAATGTAGGAGAAAGAGCAAAGCTACGCCAAGTTCTGTATTTGAATTAACCCAATTACCGTACGATCAGACGACGACGACGGAGCGCTTTTACCTGTGATTATTCGGCTCCACTTACGAGTACGTACACCTTGTATATGACAGGCTTTATACGAAAATTTGGTATCATTAGTTACTGACATCAATTAATTCTAAAATCCATCACCGACGGCTTTTCGTGGCCTCTAACTCTATAAAAAGTTGTAATTATGTTCTCAAATGTATTCATGAGCTTCAAGCGAAAATGTGGTTGTTGTATTCAATTTGTGCAAGTGATTAGAAAATTTGTGTCAATAATTTGTCTTAAGGTGGAGACAAACGCTAAATACTAAAAATCCACTGTTTAATGAAGATGTTACAAGAAAGAGACATCACAATTGCTTTAAAAAAAATATATATTATACTTAAAACATGTGAAGAACCAATTGTATTAATTTGAATTTTCGTTAAAGTAATAAAAACTCCACAAAAAAAATTAGAACACAAGAAGAATTGGACTTTTATTGAAAATTCTCTCGAAAACGGCGAATTGCACGCATATGAATCCTGTATTAATAAGTTAATGTCAGTTTAAAAAATTATATTATTGTTCTAATGGAAAAAAAACAAAAAAAAAAACACAATTTCTAGGCCTGTTAAATTGTCTCCGCCGCCAGCGAGTTTTAATGTAATAGTACATTACTGCAGAGTCCAGGTAGTGAAGGATTTCCGGACGAAGTGATTTCAAGGCCGAGATTTAGCGAGGCCTTGATAAAGATCTGAGTCCGGCAATCCTCATTCCGGTCGAGACTGGTATAGTGCTTTTCTCAATAAATGTGAGGAAATAATGAAACACGCCCCCGCCTACTACGCCTGTGACAGCGGCGGGCGCGTTCGTGAAGACTCGTGAAACTTCGGGTTTCATCGGGCTGAGCAGCGGCCAGGAATGAATTTTCATACAACATTCTTGGCCTAGGCCGAGAAAGAAATGCATGAGCCAAGAATTACAAACTTCGTGGCTTGTTTTTAGTACAAGAATGCCTACATTTCCGAGCATGTTTGAGAAAATGTCATTTGCCCAAGTGAAGCCCTTAATAATTTAGAATTATTATGAATCTAATTCATTTTGATCTGCTTATGGTTTTAAAGCCAAATAACTTGCAGTAGCTATTTTATGATAATGTAACTTCTCATTCATAACTCATCATAAACTCATAAATAATAAAATATTTTGTATAGTGCCATCTATTGCAGTTTATTATTAGGACGGTTGAAAGGGTATAAGTTATGTGTAAGGAAGTACTTACCTAGTATTTATTGTAACAGACTACAAGGCTGATTTAAAAACAGTTACAGGAATCTAAATTCAAATTTCCCTAACCCTTCCCAATCCTTAATCTTTAATCTGGGGTACCGCACTTGCAGCACCCGTGGTGTTGCTTGAGTTATAGGCGACGGTAGCCTACCACCAAGTGGACCGTCAGCTTGTCTGCCGACCTTAACATATAAAAATGTAAAAAAATGTTGAGAAAAATGATAAGAATTTTTTGAAAATAGTAATAATGTAGTTTTTAAAATAAAGGCCCTGAATAATTAGGGTTGCAATAATAAAATATCAACTGTAACTTTTCGAGCACAATCATTAATAGATATGACCAAAATAATATATTTTATGTATTTACTAAATTCTCCTTCTTGGAGTCCCTACTATTTCCAATCCATAAAACAAATTTCACGTATAAAAAAATCCAATAATAATAATAATATGGTATTGTGGCGAAAAATACATCATCTACAGTTTATTTGTTAGCCCGGGAGAAGGATTCCGGTAAAAATAGGCTCTCTCAGACAGCTTCACATGTACCTTGGAGAGATTATTATACGCCTTCAACGGGCGTGATGGGCTGCACGGAAAAATCCGACCCGGATTTAATATGAATTGTTCATTTGTTCGTTCCCTTTGGCGCTTCCAATCTTGGTAGTAGAGAATGTATCTACTTACCTACAAATTGGACTACAATTTACTTAAAAATGCGCCACTCAATCATGAGCTAAGCCAGAAAAGACGTAGGCGCGTAAATTTAACAGACATAAGAGGCAATTTATAAAAGACTTTTTCTCGTATTTTGCTTTATTTTCTAAATCCCGTTTGAAACCGACGGTTGTTTAGATTTTATTTATTCCTTTATTGCAATTTTTAATATTTCACTCGCTCAAAAATATCACTTAATAAACTGCAAGCTAGTTTTATCTTGAAGTTCTTCTTCAAGGAAACAAAAGCTACGCAACCTACGGTTGGATAATGGTACTTAGTTTCTTACTATCAGACTGTCTACCTATGTTTTAACTGTCTAATGATATTATAAACTAGAGATGCGCCCCGCCTTAGCCTGAGTTTAATTTAAGCCCATACCTATGTATACATATAATTATCTTTGAAATTGTAATGTCTTTCTCTCTATAATATTTAATACACATCCTAACCAAATGCGAAAGTGACGCTTTGTTCGTTACGCTTTCACGCCTTAACTACTCAATCGAGCATCATGAAATTTTGGAAAAGGATACAGAAAAGGATATAGAGGACTTTTCGTCATAAAAAGGATATATCCCGAGGGATCATTAAAAATAAAAAAATCACCATCTGCCAAAATATATGAGCGATAAAGATTGAATAAATGTTTTAACATCTAAGAAAAATGGGCACAAAAAGAAAAAAAAAGCTACAATGTAAGATTTAATTCTCTCGCAATTAAAAACAACAATATTATTTATTTTATACGATTATTTAAAAATTGTTTAGTGATGACATAGGTTTTGGGTTACAGTGGAAGCTTATAAAATAGCTTCTAAGCTTGTAATTATGTATAACTAGCTGGTGCCCGCGACTTCGTCCGCGTTGAAAAATAAAAAATAAATGTGTAGCATAAACAAGGAACATATGTATATACTCTCTATCGAGAACATAACGCTTGCGTAGGTATGCATCAAGCGAGTCCCGTCGTCGCGTCGCGTTGGTGTGAGACCGTTTCAATTTATTTTCTCGCGCGTAGTTTTTAATTTACGATAACTCCTAAGATATTCATTCAAATTGTATGGTGCACAGGGTTATTATAAAGTGTATGAAATGCTTAAGATAACTAACTAAACTAACGCATTGGTACCTCATAGTTCATTGAAAACAATTTTGTTCAAAATTAAACACTTGTGATGAATAACGTATTTATTTGGATAAGGATATCATAATATCATGTTTATAAAAAAATAAAGAATTATTTTAGAACAAATATGATTATCATAAAAAAGGTTATAGTGAATCAACCTTAAAAGATAGACATATGCTATCGCGGACTTTTTTTTAGAACTTTTAAAGGGGAACAATTCCGTCATACATGATATTTGCGTAACTTTAACCGTTTACGCAGCGCACGCAACGGAAGATCTGAAAAGGTATAATTTTCCCGTTTTTGAATGAATGAATGAACTGAAAATTTCATTGAAGCTCCGCTCCTAGTGGTTGTAGCGTGATGTTATATAGCCTATAGCCACCCTCGATAAATGGACTATCCAACACAAAAAGAATTCACATTCAACCAAACACACAAACAAACAAACAAACTCCTCAGCTTTATAATATTAAGTGTTCTATAATAAGAATATTAAGTATATAAGAACAATATTAAGTATTTACAATGAAACTTAGACACCTGATCTAAGCAATGAAAAAACTAATTTACAACACGACAGACACTTTTCTTGTCTGGGACTTGATACGTTTAAAAGTTTAATTATATACAGTTGTCTAATAAAGAAATACAAGGCATGAAGGTGTTATCAACATAACAATTTCAATTTCTTTTATTTTGTCGACTTTATGTCTGATAGCTGTAATTAATTTTATATGACCCTAAATACTAAAGTAACACAGTTCGTTATACTTTTAAAGGGAAAACCACTAAACGAGAGAACAAAAGTTACTTCTATAATAAACGATAATCGTTACATTTCACATTACATAAATGGTAACAATTTATCTAGATATTACAGCATTTACAGCCAAAATCCTTCACAAGACACCTAGCGTTTCGTGATTCCAGTGTATTCATCTCGGTCCAGACGTAATAATAGAAACTTTCCCGAAACCTTTCTAACTTACAGTTAACAAAAGAAGTTCAAATGATACTTTTACCTAACAAAGGGAGATAACAGGAAAAATCGAGCAGCACTGACCGCGGTCGGCCGCCCATTTCGCCGAAGAAAAGCAAATCATTCTCCCTGAATTCGTGTATGATAAAGTTTTTCGGTAAGAATAATCTGGGCCGCCGCTTGTTTACTCGAGTACGCACCAAAGTATACAGTATATTCGGGAGAGTAGGTAACGGCACACGTTGTAAATTCGCACATAGATAGATGATTGAGGTTATTTACAAAAAGCCTTTGGCGTCTGGTTGATGGCCGCCGGGCGCGTTTAGAGATTCAGGCTGTCTGCGGGCGAGGCCCGCTACATTTAAATTCTGAGAGGAAAAGGAACTCAAACAACAGTCCTCATTTCGCCCTCACGTTACTTACGCATAAAGCGTGTAACATGAATGCGGAGGATCTTCGTAGATACTTTTACGTAATATAGGTACCGTGTTAGGTAAACACATTGAATACGTTCCGAATCGTCTCATTAAACATTATTGACAGCTATAAAAAGCTGTTTTGTTGTGCGAGATAGTTTTCTAAACTCTTTTACGATTATATAACGATATAACCTATCGTATGAAAATATAAAAAAAAATGTGCATATTCCCTATTGGAAGAGACCGAATTGTGTGAAGTGAATGAGATATTTAAATAAAAATTTAACATTTCTAGAGTTTTGGTCAATGGAAACTGTATGAGAACGGTGCTAATGTTGTCTCTTTAAGCGACTTTGTTATTTAAATTGTGAGAAATATAAAGTAAGAATGGACAATGCGTGTTGATTCTGGCACACCGAAACAAATACATAATTATTCGACGAACGAGACGGAGGGATTTTTAGTGAATTTCGCCATGTAATTACAGTGAAGAATTATTATTTATGCTATAATAATCACTTGGATATACAGTGAAACACTGGTTCTATTCATTGACGCAATAATAATTTAATCTGTTTAGTAGGTATTTGGATGTAGCAGTGTATGAATGGAGTGCTCCACATTTTAAAAGAAAATAATGAAACTTTTAGGATCCCTTTACGCGGATCCATCTGTCTATCCTACCTCTACCCGTTTACGAGGAAAAGGTACGGGTTTCCAGTTGAAATTAATAACTAGGTTTTAGGTACCTTACGTGTTTGCGGTCCCTTGAATATATAAAAATTAAGGCTTCTAAGTCAACACAAACAAAAAATGTTACTTTTTAACATTAGTAACTCGTAAGCACATTTCGAATTATTCGAAAATCGGAAATATTCGAATTTTTATAATAATAGAATTTTAAGACATAAAAAAAATTGTTTTATAAATTGACAATTCTATCAAGCAAGCTATGGGAGCTATATGGGATAATTCGTTTTTCAAATACTTCGAATAGGCTAAAATGGTTCCAGGAAAGAATGACTGACCTATCTACATACATACATAATTTAGTTCGGAACCTGGCCGCGAGTCCTACTAGCTTTTGCCTGTTCTTTTAGTTCATGGCAAGTGGATTTTACATAGATTGTAGTTGTAGATAGAATATGTACACACGTTGGATGTTATAAAGCTCTTATCCTAATATTAAAAGAGAATCAGTAAGTTTTCCATAACAACAGATTTAATTAAGAAAGCTAATTGCAATATAACATAAAGCACTGTTCTCTTACGAACTTCGTTAGACTTAATCTTAATTAATAAATATATGTTGAAAGTAAATCTAAGAAAGCAGCAAACGGATAGGGTTGATTTATGTTTTTGACGAATGGATAAAAACAATGCCTAACTTACGACGCTACATCGATCAAGAAGTGTAATGGAAATGTGTAATTGGGACTAATGCTAATGTGGAGTCTTAAGCCGTCTTTTGTTGGAGATCAACTACAAGATTGCTTCCTTCTCTTGCCTTCAAATCAGCACCAGACGTTCCACGGAGATGTCTTTGTGACGTGTACAAAGAAATAATCTATTTGTTTGTATAGTTGAACAGCTGACGAAAAGCTGTGATTAATTTAAAGCTTCTTCAGTGAGAGACAGTCGAAATTATATTCATAGGACGCCAGATTTCAGAAACAGATATTATTACTTAACGCTTGTAATTTTAACTAAAACAAAGCTTAGAACTATGAATAAACATTAAACCAATTAGAATAAATCTAAATATTAGTATTTTCTATAAAGTTTTGTAGGTTGTCACAAGAAAAATAAATTCCATCTAGACTCTAGATGGAATACGATTCGAGAGTATTCGCGTTAACGATTTCAATCAACAAAAACAATATTAATTACGATAATTTTGATTACTTACCCAGTCTTAATAATGAAAAATATTTATCAATGTGTAAATCAAATTGCACTAGATTTGCATTTCGAAAACGCAAACATTATGTTTTTATTAGCGATCTCATTAAGTTGATTGAAATGTTATTTAATAAAGCCATGAATGACAAGTTATTTACGCGCTTTGATTATAAATGCAAATGATGACAGTTATCGCATACCCTATACATGCGTATTTATGAAAAGATTTCAAAATTTCCCGTGCAGGCTTTTCATGCCGTTAGTCTA
The DNA here is from genome assembly GCA_910589475.2 of Bembecia ichneumoniformis. Taxonomy (NCBI): domain Eukaryota; kingdom Metazoa; phylum Arthropoda; class Insecta; order Lepidoptera; family Sesiidae; genus Bembecia; species Bembecia ichneumoniformis. The sequence continues at coordinate 13,815,233 of OU342526.1, read as the reverse complement.
AAGGCTCTTCAAACACAGTGAAACTCAATTTAATTAAGAACTGTGAACGAAAAATACGTCTACTGCTATTCGCTTAAACGTTATTTGATTAATGGTATTCTAGGTAAACAGGGATTAAGACCTTACAGCAACCGTTTGAACTGCAGTGATTCAGGTCCATTAGTCAAATGTGAATTCGAGCTAGATAGAAATCGACGGAGCTATACTCTACCTACACGTGTACATATATATCTCAGCAGCTATACCTTGTTATTACAGTGAGCTACACCTATTGAATTTCCTAAAATAATACATTTATTATATTACCACCCACCTCTACCGAGGTGATCTACATTTAAACCCAGAAAGGTTTTTCATGGGTCATGGCAAAATGAAATTTAAAACTTAGAATCCACACCCATTAAAAAGTTAAAAAATGATTTCGTAATATTTCCATTATAAAGCTTAATGGATGTACAATTGATATCAAATCCTCAGTAGGTCTCCGTCGCCTTTAATGAGAAAAAACGCAAACACTTTTTTTATTTTTCTAACTTGGAACATTTTTAATTTAACATTTATATCAAGGTTTTCAAGAGTAAACCACCTCTGACTTTAACGGTATCGAAAGCCATCTTAGAAACTAATTAAAGGTCCTCCAAAACAAAAACTAACTGGTTAAAATTGAAGAGCTGAGTCTGACTGCATGCAGCATAACTGCAGGATCATGTCAAGAGCATACTACATGCTGTAGTATACTTTTAAGTTAACTTATCATTCCAGTTAAACAAACATTTTAACAAAAAAAAAAAAAAAAATTTAGAATCGGTCCATCGATTTGAAAAAAAATCACGACACGTTGCGTCGGACATAGCCGTCAAACTTATAATCACTTATTTGAACTCATTAAAATGTATAAGATAGATTTAAGAATCAAAAAACTTTTTTTCAGAATCGGCCTCAGTCTAATCATTAAGACATAATTAATAACTTGCAACTTAGTCTAACTAAGTTAAATAAGTGTAACTATTGAGGTCACAAAATACACGAACATAAGATACATCAACACAAGAGCTTTTATTTCACACTAACAAATTTTACAATTTAATATACATATTATTATTATCTCTGATACTTGGATCGAAGAACATGAGTTCCATCATATTGCTTTACTATCATTATCATATTACTAGTCAATCATATTACGAAACTTGGAACATATCTGATTATATAGCCGATTGCAGATTATAAAAAGACATAAAATATAAAAAATATTACTCTTGATACTAAACAGTTTTGGAAATTGGATGAATAAACTACCATATAACCAGTGAACGGAGTTTTTCCATTCACTCTTAACAACTTAAATCAATATAGCGAATTCAAATTCGAGACAATACAACATGTCGTGCAGTGTACGTACATAATAACCACATTGTTATTTTAATTTGCATATTTGTTAACAATTCGTGTCAAGTATTTACCGCAACAGTAGTTATTCGGAACAGTTCGAAATGTCACGTTGTCACTAACACTCAATGGAGATCAATATTAAAGCGATGACAACATCGAAATCGGTTAGTGTCAGTCATTAGCATTTTGGCGAGCCGATATGCCTGTAATGTAATCAATCAATCCTTGATTAATTGATTGATTTTAGTCCTCGCCAAGGACGGATCTGGAACCAAGTAATCCTCTATCGGAGCGAATCGGTGCGGTACTACCCTGCTGACGAATCTCGGCTTTCTTGTGTACAGTCAGCCACGTAATTAGCGAGTTATCTCAGATAGAAATAAAAACTTCATACACGACCGCTAACAAAATTGTGAATATTTAATTAAGCCTACAGATATGTATATTGTATACACACAGTGACACGTAAAAAAGTTTATTTTTTATTTTTAGGGTTCCGTACTTCCGAATAAAAAACGGAACCCTTATAGGATCACTCGTGTGTGCGTCTGTCCGATGGTCCACTCCATTATAGGTCCTTATTCTATTATACCATCACCTAAGGGTAGAAATAGGTATTAAACATAATATATTCTCAAACGGTGGGGTTCTAACACTACACGGGGCCTAATCTGGGCTTTAATTAATTCTTGATTAACCACATTACTAAGTACATTACTAAATATTTGTGTTAAAGACCAAGTAAGCATACATTAAATACGAGATAAGAGATAAATAGCTGATAATATTGGAGAATTTGAGAAAAGAATAGAATTAGACAATATAATCTTATCTTCTATTCTCTATTCTTATCTTCTATTCTCTATTCTCTAGGATAGAAAACATTTATTCATATTTGCCACCGAATGATATTGAAATAAATCTGACTTCTTGACATTGTACTGTACAACAATTTCAGCAATTATGTCACTGTTATCAAATTAAACAATTGCTAATATTCTCAACTGCTTCAGTTGGTCCTAACTCTGTGACTCAGAAAAATATCTTTAAATAAACTCTAAACATGAATTAATTAAAAATTAGCCTGTAATATATATATATATGTCATTATATATATATAAAAAATTTAGGGTGAACTGCTTGGCGATATTCCTGCGCATTATGGCCAATTTGCAAACACTTGGGAATCTAAGGATAAAATATTAATATACACCTATAAATTCCTCAGGAATCACTGTTGATTAATGAAAATCGCATGAAAATCCGTTCAGTAGTTTTTGAGATTATCGCGAACATACATACAGATAGATAAGACGAGGGACATTATTTTATATTGTAATATGTATACACACATAACTAAGGTAACTAGATTTACAACTAAGATGAAAGCTGAAATAATACTAGTTAAAACACTTACGTTACACAACGTATGATAGTTTCATCAGTAGACTTTTTCTTATTCTTAATGTAAAAACTTAATTGTACCACTAGAAATGTACTAGTACAAACTGAAATTGAAAATGACTAGCCAGTTATGTGGCCAATTGTACATGAGAAAGCTGAGGTCCGCGACAGGGTCCGTACCGCGTCGAGTCTATTTATGTGGTCCACTGTACCTAACTCCAATTATTATTATACCAAATGGAATTGTTCTTTGTTAATTAACACAATTCAATCGTTACATTTAATAAGATCCGCGTTATTTATCAAACCTCGACATCAAAGACAAAGTTTTCGAATCAAGTTTAAGGGAAGTACAGCGTGCTTGTGTTTCTTTCTCTCAATATATTATCATTTCTTTGTCTATATATTATCTACATTTTTCTTTTATTCCATAGGACCAATGTTTTTGGAGTAAACTCGGTGGAAAATTGAATTGTGCGGCGACATGACATGTGAAAGACGATAACATCAGATAGCAGATTGTAGATTAATCTAAGAATCCGCTTTTAAAATAATTTTATATGTTTTCATTTAATAACGGCGAAGGTTGGCAGGCTTCAAAAATGTTTACACAAATGTAATGTTGGTGGCGTTGACTTGTAGTAAACCTGTATTAAAATACAGAAGTCTTCTTTACATTATTCTGCCGGTTTGTTTTTCATTCATTAAATAAATACTTGAAAATTCTAACCCAGACAAATTCTAGTACGTATGTGTATTCATAGCATAATTAGTATAAAGTACCTAAGTTCATTTTATGAATATGAATTTATTTACTTTATTATTAAAATCAACATATTGGTTGAAGAAAACTAAAAACAATTAAAATAAAATAATATGTTGCAACACCGGGATGCAAGTGATTTTTTTATCCTGAAAGGGTAAAGAAAAATGGATAAGACAGGGATAAGCGAATGCTCTCACATCTCTCTTACTCACCGAAACATAACAATACACGTGCTGTGCTAACTTACCCATAAGTAATAATATGCTTTAGTTATCGCTAAAAGTAAACAAATTTTTCTATAATAGGTATTTTTTCAAACGAAAAAACCACGACGAAAATAACGTCCAACCGTCAGCTGTTTAATGAAATATCGTCACGTAACTGGGTCAAATTTTCGAATGACAATGATAGGCGATGTGTATACACGATCTCTGCACGGTTTCAAAGCTAAATATAAGACGGAAAAGGAAACTAGATCGATCTACACATAAAAGGGTTTCTGGTTTTATACATATTAGTGTAGATTTAGTACTAAATCATTCGTTTAAAAGAGAGGTATAGTGTGTTATGAAACATTTATGGTCATACCTAGCATATTGTCAAAGGTTTGTATTAAAATTCTAGCATCCCTCGGCGGGCCGACTTGCGTTAAATTTGGAAAATGGCGTGTTGCCTCTAATGCAAAAAACATATTTAAATCGGGTTGATTGTTCTTTAGATTAAAAGGTGCAAACATACGGACGTAAACATTCTGTTAAAGCCACCGGGTACAGTTAGTAGCGGTAGCTATTTTAAAAGAATTTATGAAATTGGGTCAGTAGTTACAGAGATTACCTCCGAAGGTGAAAAACAAGGTAAAAACCACCTCTTTATATTACTAGCTTTTTCCTTTTACCTCAATAGACTATGTATTTTTAAGATGTAGGTAAGTATTAAATTATATTACTGTAAAGTTTCATCAAAATCCGTAGCGTTGTTGGATGAAAAGTATTCATACATTGTATATTCATGCAAGCATTCTCACAAACTTTCGTTTTTACAATAATACTAGCTGGTGCCCGCGATTTCAATATAACATTGGTGATACACCTGTGCATTATATGCTCTAAATTGCAACCCCTCGGGACATGAAAATCCATTTAATAATTTTTGAGATTATCGCGAACATACATACAGACAGACGCGGCGGGAGACTTCCTTTCAAAATACTATGTAAAGATTTATTATACAAGGATAGTAGCAAAAAAATGTAGGTCGTTCAGATAAGTGATAAATATATGAGATATTTTTCAATGGGAACTTATTACCGAGATAAACAGCAACTTATACATATATTTTAGGGTAGTACTTATATAATCGCACATTAGAAAAAGAGTGTTTGTAATACCTAGTTTTTTATTTTCTAGTTTTTTAACAAAAGTACCTAACCGCACTTAAAAAGAAACCAGACTCATCGTGTATTTAAGGCGATACGCATTGAAATTACAATCTTATGTGTTTTAAAAAAGACTTTTCTAAACGGAAAATACTTCCGCATGGAGTTCTTCCAACGTTTTTTGTAAGAGGAAAATGCTCTCTGTATAGAGACTCTTTCGTGAGTTTTCGTGATAAACCATTGCATTTTACATAGCGCATTCATGCAATTACGGATAAAATAGGTATAATTGTACCATATACAGACGAGCTGTACTGTGCTCCGACAGAAAATCCGTTGAAGGTTAGTGAATTTAATATGGAATTAGTTTTTTGGATGGAGACAATTTTTTTTTTTTTATGAAATCGAGGTAGCGCTTGACCACTATCTCACCTGATGTGAGGTGCAGATGTGGCCGAAGGTGGACCACGCTTACCTAGTAAATGCCCATTTACCCTAGTTTTGAAGACCCCGAGGTTGTAGTTCTGTGGGAACACAGACGCAGGCAATGAGTTCCACTCCTTAGCAGTTCGAACAAGGAAGGTGGAACTGAAACGCTTTGTTCGTGATCGAGGTACATCGACCACGAAGGGATGAAACCCCTGCCCACGTCTAGTGGTCCGCAAGTGGAACGGTTCCGGTTGGATTAAATCGTACAGTATAGATGCACAGTGTTTTTATTGTGTGTAATTAAATATTCCCTTATTTAATCCGTATATTTAATACATATGTTTTTATCCAAGTCATGTACTATGTATGTGCTAGATTCCATTCAAATTTATACATGAAAGGTTTTTTTTCTTCCCAGACCAATCTGCAATCGGCTACCTAGCCATAATCAGATAAGTTCAAAACAAAGGGGTTGTTAGCGATGTGCCATTAAACGTCTGCAAATAATGAGAACATGAAAACTGGTTTTCATGTTCTGAGGTCTATGAAGGATTTGCCATGTCTTCAAGCGTGCGGTGTCATTTTGTGTGCTCAAAAGGCTCTTGGCCTTGTCATTGCTATGGCTGTTCAGTCTATCCTTATATTTTTTGCTACTTTTTACTATATTCTTGTTACTCTAGACTTGATTCTCCACTCCTGAATGCAGTTGTCTATTTTTCTTAGATGGATCTGCAATTTCTGTGATGCCTTACTAGAGTCGTTGTCACTAGCGAGACATGCAGTGTCATCTCCATGGGTAACAATAACCACTCCAAGGATCGAGCCCTGATGTACTGAAGCATTAATAATATACAATGTGGAGATTTCTTCTTCGAATTTCACCATATAGGCTTGTTCGATGTCTAAGAACACTGCAGGACAATATTCTTTTTTTTAGGGACTGTCTTGTACCACTCAATGTATTTGTTTTAATATAGCGTAATTTTGTCTTAAAAAAATTCAACTAATTAACACAATCTTGTTACATTAGTAATTTCAATTCTCAAATGAGGTCAACTTCGTAGAAATTAGTATTGGGTATTTTAAGCTCGAATGTTTCTTCAACATTAGAAAAAGTAGTGAAAATGTTTTCATTGACGTGTAAAGCGGGGTATTTTTAAAAACATGCCAAGCTTTGTAGCGCCTTTGACTGTCAATTGATGCAGATGTGGACCGCACAATGGAAACTGCGGGCACCCCTAATAATGCCACATGCATTCGTTGCGAATTTAATTTACACAATGATTATATTACAGTGGAATTAATTAACAAAGTCATCTTAGCATTGTTTCTGAACAATATAAGCAAGGTTAAACTTCTATTTAAAAAAACTCCAGATATCTTTATTTTCCCTACTGAAACTCGGCATTAAAAATAAATACAGATCTCAACTTGGAGATCCTGGATACAGATCCTGGATGTTATAAAATGTCTTAATTATGGGTAAAAAATGGGTAATAGGATACTAGGCAAATAATTATTGCATAGACTAGCTAGAACTATATAATAGAAATGTCTATGTTATGGTGGTTATGGCAATAAAGCTTACAATAAACTACCCAACACTATAAAGAAATTGGCAGATACTAGATTATTTACCAGTACCTTGACAGAACGGTTACTAGACAGATGGTACCTACTACCTTTGAAGAATATTAAAATATATTAATTCATTTATAAATGACAATAAAATGTATTTTAAATAATCATTTTATAACATACTATTTGCATATCTTTGGGGTAGCTAGAACATACTTACTCTGTAATCTAACTTTGTACATGATTTAAGATTTTTTAGACACGTGTTATGCATATAAAATTGTATTTATTTGTTTACGAGTTAGATTTCAAATATTGCATTATTTACATAGTCAAGTAGCGTTACCTGTGGAAGGAAGATTGGCATCGGCCTAGCTTTTTCTTAAAACATAAAAAATACAGTGAAGAACGTTGAAGTACAAGTTGGTTTTGGATTTACAAATGAGTTATTTGCATATCAATTATCCAGTTTTGAGATTTTGATATGATGAGTACTGGAGCAGATGCGATCACATATTAGCTTCAATATGTAAATGAAGTAATTAGTTTGCTAATACGTTTATAAATTTATTAATAGTTTATCAACTGTTGGCGTGGTTTGGAATTTTGCACATATACAATATATATACTAATATTATAAAGCTGAAGAGTTTGTTTGTTTGTTTGTATGTTTGAACGCGCTAATCTCAAGAACTACTGGTTTAATTTGAAAAAGTCTTTTTGTGTTAATAGTCCATTTATCGAGGAAGGAAGGCTTTATAACATCACGCTACGACCAATAGTATCAGAACTTCAATGAAAAATGTTACAAAAACGGGGAAAATTATCTTCCGTTGCGAAGATAATTTTCCCCGTTTCCGTTGTATGCCCTGCGTAAAGGGTTAAAATTACGCAAACAAATCATGTATGACGGAATTGTTCCCCTTTAAATAGAAAGAAGTCCGCAACAGCATATGTCTTTTAAGGTTGACTTGCGAAGACTTTTTATAAACATGATATCCTCATCCAAATAAGGATTTATCCAAATAAATACGTTATTCATCACAAGTATTTAATTGCTTGATCAAAATTGCCCTTGACATAATTTGATTTCAATGAATATCTTAGGAGATATAGTTTTAAAATAATTCCACCACAAAGTAATGATCGAGTACCACGCGGGTATATGATGTGCAAGGTCGGTCGTCCTGCCTGCCGCGCGGCTCAGACGCATGGTCGTGTTCAGCGAACTGCTTTTTTAAAATATTTTTTTGCGATCGTATAACATACTTACTTACATTAATAAAATGTATAGAAAAAGAACTAAGCTTTTTCGGCAGTTTGCTACAGCAAGACGACTGCGACTTTTGTCTATAATACAATCGTTGTTTGCCTATTATGCTTTTGTGTACGCTAATATCAGAATTTTTATGTAGTTTCCACTGATGTATTGAAGCAAGCTTCCGGTAACATTTCGTGTATATTTAATTCCCATCCGTTTACAAAAAAAAAGCTATGTATTATTCCGAATATCACGCGTATTCGGAATACAGCTTGTTACTAATATGTATGTTAGTAAATTATGTTATTGATAAACATAAAACATGTATTCGAAATCACCTAGTTGAGATTTTGAAACCATTTATAGCAAAATAATAAAAAAAATGAATGTAATATATAAATGTAATTATAAATGTAATAATGAATGTAATATATAAAAACTACTACTATGTCGACCGAAACGTTTATATCGAAAACTGCCATGGCTGCCACCTATTTTGAAATTTCCGATTTTTAAATGCGAATACTATTTTAAATAAGACTTACTGTCAACACGTCAATAACCTTTTAAAAAGTTTACCTTTAAAAATATCAGAACAAAAGCATCCGCAATTAATGTACCTATTTTTATCTTTTTTTTATTGGTACTGCTATTCATTGTTTTAAAATTAAAATCAACTAACTTTTGCTCATTTTACTTCAAATTCTGATGTTAATAATTGAGTTTTTCTTCAGAAATATAATTTTATGTCAAAACAAAATGTTTCAAAAATTTTATAAGCGGTTTATCTTCGTTGGAAGAAAGATTTTTTATTTTTATTTTTAATATAACATTTTGGTGCACTGTGTTTCAAAATAAACTTAAAACAACTGAACTCAAAGCAACGCTGCATGAAATAATTTAATTAAGCAAATCCTGGCTGTATGCCCAACGGAAGCACACTTGGTTCAAGATGTGAAGACATAAATCAGAACTTACAGTTAACACTTAGCTCCACAGTCGCTTCCAGTTGCTGCCCCTCAGGCATGGCGCGGTTCCATACCACGCACCGGAAAGTCGCGCCATCATCTTCCCGAGTCGGACTCACAGTTAAAGTAGACACGGTAGGTTCTGCTCGTGTTTTCGCGTGTGTTATACTCGCCTCTAGGGGGTATGTGGATCCATCTCGGTACCACCTGTAAAGAAAAGAAATTTTTTAAATTAAAGGACTATGAAAAAAAAATTGAATTAAGACAAGAAAACAATACTATCGGCTGCCAATACTATAGTGCGACGCTGCTGGTTCGGCCTGTCTGTACCTCTGCTTCGATTTCCATATTTGATGATGGAGAAGATCTCAGTCTTTTACAAACACTGTAATTTATTTTTATAACCTCTCATAGACTCTATACATGCCTGTTTTTTTTTTATGTTAAGATCGGCAGACTGGGCTGACGGCTGATGTTAAGACTTGATGGTAGATGGTCACCATCGCCTATAACACAAAAAACGCCAAAGGTGCTGCAAGTGCGCTACCGATTACAGTAGGATTAAGGATAAGGGATTAGGAGGGATAGGGAAATGGGCTCTGAAATCCCTTACTCACTCACCGCAACACAACAGCACACGTGTATTTCATGGTGGTCTTCTGTAAAAGGGGTGCTTACTGCCGCCAGACGGGCCGCCTAAATGACTGCGAAACGCACTGTGCCCTGCCACTACTTTTCAGATCCAGACCGAAGCCAAAAATGAACTTTTCAAATCAACCGGGAATCGAACCCGGGAACCCTAGAACAGAGCGTTAAGGCAAGCAAGCACCCTAACCGTTCATCCAACGGGCTCGTCAACGGGCTGTGTATGAATGTAGCTCTGTGGATAGAGGGCGTTGGCCCCCTTGTCTATTATATTTAGGGCTTGGTTTCATTGTCAATTCAACATTCGAGGAAATGTGAGGTCTTCAGTGAGCTTACATGAAGAAATACGAGTATTCCTCTTGTATTTTATATTTTCGGATACAAATACATTGTTATGGTAAGTTTTACACTTTTAAGCAGAATCCTTTAAAAGAGGATGTTAAATTATTATAAATTACGAATAGATTGCTTTTACATTTGCACTTACTCGTAGTATAGAACAATCATATCTGACTGCAAACTTCTAAAATAGATTTTTCTAATTGTGCGAAAAGTAATAGGTCCAACATTAAAAGCAATTTCCAAGAGTGTCAAGAAAATAATTACGCACAAAACCCTTTAAATGTCAAAAATAATTATTATGCCTTAATACTAGTTAGTAATGTTATAGTTAAAATAAGAATTATATAGTTTATTATGATGGCTTTTTTCAATCGTGTACATGATTTTCAAAGGTAATTTCTATACATGCATTAAAAATCATAATTGGGAAGCAAACTGGTAATTAGTTATAGATTGGCCATGTAATAGATTACATTGGCCATGTAATAGAGATAGTGAATATTTTACGCAACTGAGAAGTTAGCGTAAAATATTCACTATCCGTTCACTGGGTTTACCCGTTGTTCAACTATTAGTAAGTAGGTATAGATTTTATTTTAAATGTTTAGGTTAAGGTTAAGGAGTGCTTAAGGTGCTCGCCTTAGCGCTCTGACTCATTGATTACGGGTTCGATTGCCGGCTGGACCAACTTTTAAATGAACTTTTCATAATTGACTGTCCGTTGTATGATTATCCCATAATATGAGTGCATAAGTGCTTCGGTTATTTATTTATTTCAATTTTCAAGTATTGTGTCTTAAAAACAGATTCATAAAACTCGTTTTAAGGCTAAAGAGCTTTTACCCGTTTTAATGTGTTACATCGTTGCAAACTAAATTGTTATAACTATGGCGAATTTGTATATTTTTGCCTGTAAATCCGTCAGCGCCTTCTAAATTTAATAAGCTCAAAACTAATGCTTTTGGAACTGGAACTTTTCCGGGATAAAAGTATGTGTTAATAATAATTCCGGATGAGATATAAATGTGCCGAGATTCATTCAAATTCGTTCAAACGCGATAAGGGATTTGGGTGTTAGAAAGAAAATATAACTGTCGCTTAGATAACGAAATATTCCGGAATTTTCATGTTTGTCGACAGTTGCTCTTCATACCATTCACACGCCTGGTATAACACAATCATCTGTAATATTTAACTGGATCTGGTATAATTTTCTTTCATGACAAAAGGAACCTTCGTATGTTTAAGTATAATGTATTCTATATTAGCATTTAATAGGAATGCCTAGATAGATATTGATACCCGGAGTTATTTTACCTCTGCCACCATAATTTTGAAATATTGTATTTGTAGCGATTCTTCACGGAAATCAAAATAAAATATATAGATCTTCAATATAGAGTTCATAAAATATATAGCCAACGACTCTATATCTTAAAATATATAGTCATCCGCGTTCACCAATCTTTAGGGTTTTTAATATCACTATCAGAGTTAAAGAATTGTTTTAAAAAAGATATGTACAAAAAGTGAAATAATAGGCAATAAGATTCTGCACATTGGAATCAAACCAAATATCAATTAGATTAAGATTACGTTTAGGCTCGGGACAGCAAGTATCTTGGCTTGACATTTAATAGTGCTGCATTCGCGAATAACATTTTGTCGACATTCTATTTTTAAAGATAATGCATACGTATTATAAATACGAAAGTGAATGTCTATATTTTCTAGTCTAATAAGGAGAGGAATTAGCAGTCGCCTAATTTGACTTATTAGAGTAATTAAAACTTAGATAAAAATACAGAGCATAATAGATTACAATATTTTAAAAATTTGGATTTATACAAAGAGACATATTTTTTGAAAAAAATTAAATAAAAAATAGTAAATACATTACTGCTTAAAAATTTATTAGTAGTAACGACAACTACATTATTTTTAAGCTTATTAATTAATTCTTTAGTTCTTCCTAAAGTTTTAATAACCGACTTTTACTTCTTTTTTTCACATTTTATACAATACTAGCGACCTGCCCTCAGCTTCGCCCGACGTGCAATTTTTATATATATGAACATTCCCCGTTTATCCCTCTTTCCATTAGTGAAGATCGAATTAAAATCGGTCTACCCGTTCACGCGTGATGCCGTGACCAAGGGAAATGAGGATTCATTTTTATATTTAAGAAAGACCTTCCAATTTTAAATCGGTTATCTCCGACAAGCAACAAAAATATTGCATTGCATTTTAATTATTTTGTTCGGTCTTAGGTTAGTAGTTATCTTGACTACTCAACCGAATTATCATGAAATTGTGCACTCAAAAGGACATAGGGCATCTTTCATCCAGAAAAAAAGGACTGTTTCCGAGGGACGCTAGTTTACAATATAGTTATTTCAACAGTGATTTAGAAAATAAAATACTTAACTAAAATAGATGTAACGAAAAAATAAGGTTACTAATTAATCATGGATGTTCTCGTATGCTCATAGTGATTAGAAGGTTTCGTATGTCATTGTTATGACGTTAACTGTCCCACATGACAGGCAAAAACCAAGTTAAATGTTGTGTCTTTTCCTAAATTTTAATAAAAAAGAATGGAATTAGCTTGAATTCTTAATAACATGTTTAATTACGAGAAAAAACTTTGAGCTCGCTATGAATTAAGAAACATTTTTCATTTAAAGCGAATACTGATTAAAAGCAAGTGCGGTATACGATTAAAACGTCCAAAACACCGTAAATTGTTTTAGTCACGCAGTACAATGAAATGAATTAAAAAGGTTGAACGCGATAAAGCTCGTAAAAGTAGCGTTGGGTTCCCATAATACCTATTTCGCATACATACAACTCACACGTAACATATTAAATAATAAATAATTATATGCAAACACGAAGTTCTGCGTCAGTTTTAATGACACGCCTAATGATGCCCTAAATATTATATGAGTTGAGAGTTTTAAGCGGCACATTAGAACGAAAAGGTCCGTATGATTTTCTTATAAAACATTAAAGAGGGTAGGATCGCGTTGCCTGCGAAACTGGCTAAAGAACTACAGTTGAACGTAGATATATAACTGTTACAGGAGGGGCGTAGCACGCACTGTAATTGCGGTTCATGGAATCTATTTATGCCGAGGCTCTCTCAGTTCATAACGAGGCCAACTTTTTGGCGGGTTGGGACCGGTTCGAGCAACGTCTCGGCACAAGTAAGAAACGAGAATTGTCGTTTTATTTAAACATTTCAATGATGACACGATTTTACAGTTATCATAATCTACAAGAGCGATTTCACATTAGGTCGCTCTCGCCTGAGTACCTACCTACTGAACGCTTAAAACATATATTCAACCTTCGCGGAGCCTATTCTTTATGTCAACACTTAGTTACTTACTTTTAAGTTTGCAAAAAGACGCAAAAGACTGTGTGTATTCTTCGGAGAGTGTGTTCGGAGCTGAATGAGAACATACCGCCTTCCCCTTTCTTCTATCGGACATGCAGACGTACGGCTGGTTACCATTCTGACCTTGCTGACATACCTCCAATTCGGACCGAGCGCTTTAAAACATCTTTTATAATGCACACTGCTAAAGATTGGAACTCCCTGCCGGCGTCTGTATTTCCGAGCTCATACAACCCAAAGCCAAGAGCAACCCATCTTTAATAAAAAAAACTTGTGAAAGTATTGCCGTATTCCGCGATGACAAAATTTAAACAAATTCCTGAAGTGAATTGTGAAAATTGATATTTAGGTTTTAAAGAACAAATTGTAGCTTAAAACCTAAAAATTGAGATTTTCTCATTTTTGTGATGGAAATGTGGGAATTTAATTTTTTTTTAATTTACTTCTTAATAAATATGTATATTATTAATAGCGGCTAACTCTTTATGAAGCCGGTTAAAATTTATTATAACAAGCAAAGAGTTAAAAGTAATTGAGAACTAATATAACATATGAAAGAAGACCATATTCACAGTAGATAGGTACTTAAGTCTTCAAAATCTTATTAATATAAAGGCTTGTGACTATAGAAAGATTTTACTTTATCTGTTTTCAAGACACGAAAATATTAATTCGAGAGAACAGTAAATGTATAGTAGTCCTTTTTTAATGAGCTATGTTGTTGTGATAGCTAAGGGCTATAACGGTTATATTATAACACAGTGTACTTTCTTTCCCTCCTAACATTAGTAAATTGAGAAATACTTTAGTAAATTTTATTTATTTTATTTTTATTTTTATTTATTCGGAAGACTTACAGTTAAACTAAAGATAACAATACATCCAATACTAGTGTCTAAAAACCATTTAACAATCTTCGCAATTAGTCAACTAAATTAAGCTTCAAAAGCGACTGAGGTATACAAATAATAATAAATATGAATAAGAGTAAACAGCGCCACAGTTATAATTAATTATGATTCAAAGAAATTAGAGGTAAGTATGCGTTTGATTGAGTTAGGCTTGATGGCAAATATATCTAGTGAAGGTTGGCTCATTACTAAATCGTTGAACTGCCGACAAGATCTTACTAAGAAGGCATTCATACGGTAATTTGTAGACACATTTTCTACATATAACGGATTAAAATGTCTCAACTGGACATTAGGTACTCTAAAACGAATTTTATTCAAAAGCTCGGCACAGTCTATTTTGCCATTAACTATTTTGTTTAAATAAACCAGGTCGCCAATTTTCCTTCGCTCAAAAAGCGGAAGAAAATGGAATTTTTTGCATCTGTTAAAGTAGCCATGTAGGCATTGCCTGCTCTTGAATTGAAGGTGTCTAAGAAAGCGCTTCTGGATAGATTCAACTCTGTCGATATAGACACTGTATTGAGGATTCCACACCTCGGAGGCGTATTCGAGGATACTGCGGACAAAGGAGCAGTACAAAACTTTAATAGGTTTGATAGATGTAAACTTCGCTGTGGATCTTATTATAAAACCTAGTACTTTTAATGCTCTTTTCACAATAGCGTCAATCTGCTTATCAAAAATCAATTTGTTATCAAGTATTATACCCAGGTCTCTCATTTCCATTACTTTTATCAACTCTGTATTTTGAAGGACGTATTTATGCTGAATTGGATTAACTTTACGTGTCACCGATAAAGAATAACATTTAGTTACGTTAAGATCTAATTTATTTGTAGCGCAGTAGAATTCAAACCTTGCTAGATCTTCTTGTAATAGCAAATTTCTTAAAAAATATTCATATCGCTTGCGATGACGCATCGCCTAGTAGTTTTGATACTTATGCTAATTTACCTGAATTAAAAACAAATAGTAATTTTTCATTTACCGCAAATGAAAACAATCTGCTGTTTTCTTTTCAACGATTTTCTCAGTTCTCGCGCCTGGTACATGCGGCTACATTTTGGACCTTTGAGCCGAATTATAAAGTTCTTCCTGCTACGCTAAACGGAAGAGGACGAAGCGCATCTGAGTACAACCGGCCTATCCCTTGACCACCCTCCAAGTCAGTTTCTTTACAAGTAAGTGCCTCAGTTTCTTTACACACCAAAATGAGCTTAGAAAATCCTCGCGATAAGTCGCCTTATAGAATTATTTGCGATCCGAATGATGAGGCCTTAGTGCGAGACCTCACAAAGAAAAGGGGTATTTTAAAGGGTAGACTCACAAAGTTCCTAACTTGTCTAGATGGTTTTAGCGAGAGAGTTCCTTTGGCTAGTCAAAGCCGCATAGATTTAAAACTACGCATTCAGGGAGCATCTAATTTATATACAGAATTCAACGATCTTCAAAGTAAAATAGAAGCTAACGTAATCGATTCAAATCTTGAAGATCAATTATTGCAAAGAGAACAGTTCGAAAACAATTACTATAGCGCAGTTGCTTTTGCCGAATCTATGCTCAGTGGTGACACACATTCAAATACTTCAATGACAAATTCTCAGTGTCAAAGTTCACACATGATAAGATTGCCTACCATAGCTATGCCCACCTTCGATGGTTCATATGGGAATTGGCTCGAATATAGGGATACATTTCTATCACTAGTTCACAATAATAATGATATCAGTGACATACAAAAATTTCATTATTTGAAGTCGTCATTAAAAGGCAGTGCGGCATTAGTCGTAGACGCACTTGAGCTAACATCTAATAATTATTCGGTAGCGTGGGAACTCCTTCTCAATCGTTTCAACAATAATAGGTTGCTTACTCAAAATCATGTAAAATCGTTATTTTCAATGCAAGTGTTAAACAAAGAATGTCATGTGTTAATTAGACGGTTAATCGACACTACCCACAAAAATTTGCGCGCATTAAATATTTTGGGTGAACCGACATCGTCTTGGGACACTTTGCTTATTTACATGATAGTTTCTAAACTCGACAAAGCCACTGAACGCGAATGGGAACAATTTAAGTGTAGTATAGCCGGTGATAATTCGAGTCAGAAAATTAAATTAAACGATTTAACGCAATTTCTGAAAAATCGTGCTGATATGTTGGAAGCACTGCAGGCATCGACCACTACGCGCGACAAATACGAGTTGAATATTCACAAAAAACAATTAACGCACAATAACAAAGTCCACTGCAGTGTTTCCACCAACAAAACACATTCTAATAAGTCACTCAGAAACAAGCACACGTGTATAATGTGTGGAATGAAGCATCCGCTTTATTCGTGTATTAAATTTTTGAATAGTGATTTAACTTCTAAATTAAAATTAGTCAATGAACATAAGTTGTGCAATAATTGTTTACGCGAAGGGCATACGATCGAAACGTGCATCTTTGGACCGTGTCGAAAATGCAATGAAAAACATAACACGATATTGCATCCACTGAAAACCGATCGTCCCTCCGCCTCCGCGCACGTCTCAGTCCCCGAGACGGTCGCATCGCCTACATTGTCGCTCAACGCACACGCAAAGATTTGCACACGCCCACATACACTGAAACCGGTTTTATTATCGACCGCCCTTGTTGATGTTTACGATAAACAAAACGTTTGTCATACAGTACGCGCATTACTCGACAACGGCAGTCAAAGATGTTTCATTACCGCTTCGCTAGCTAATTTATTGAACGCTAATTTAATACAGTCCACTCACGAGATACGGGGAGTAGGTAATTCGGTCACGCAGTCTACGCAAATCTGCGACATACGAATTAAATCGCGCTTAAATACCTACACTACAAATTTACAATGTTTTGTTTTAGAACAGATTACGTCTACAATGATTCCAATTGGATACGAACATCGCGCTAGTTTCTGTATACCGGACGATATCCAATTGGCTGATCCGCAATTTTTAAATGTTCAAAATTACGATATTCTTATAGGTGTCGATAAATTTTGGGATATAATTTCGCAAGGAAAAATAAGATTACGCAACGGTTCTTATTTAATTAATACTACGTTAGGCTGGATAGTCTCAGGCAATGTTCATTTAAACGCACGCAATGACAGCCGTATTCAGTGTAACTTTTCGCATTCGATAGATACCTTATTGAGACGATTCTGGGAGGTTGGAGAGACGCCTGCGGTTCGGGACGTGTTTACCGATGAGGAAGATGCTTGCGAGAAGCATTTCGTTCGCACTACTACGCGCAATAGCGACGGAAGGTTCTGTGTTAGCATGCCTTTGAAACAGTCACCGGAGACGTTGGGAGAAACTTTTCCTCAAGCCGAACGTCGTTTTCTGACGTTGGAGAAACGTTTACAACGTTCAGAATTTTATAAAAAAATGTACAGTGATTTTATTAATGAATATGAGAACTTAGGCCACATGAGCAGAGTTTCTTCCTACGGTTCACCACACAATTTTCTACCTCATCATGGTGTTTTTCGCGAACACAGCACCACCACGAAATTGCGCGTGGTATTCGACGCGAGCGCTGCGTCTTCGTCGGGTACGTCACTCAACGACCTACAAATGGTAGGACCCGCAATACAGGGTGACTTATTCGCCATACTTTTACGATTTAGACAACATAAATATGTCGCCTGTGCTGATATAGAAAAAATGTATCGCCAGTGTCTAATAGCCGATCAGCAACGCGACCTGCAGCTCATTTTGTGGCGCAATAGCCCCGCGGAGCCACTTAACGTATATCGTTTAAACACGGTCACCTACGGTACTGCGTCTGCGCCGTTCTTGAGCGTTCGTTGTTTGAAGCAGTTAGCCACTGAATGTACGGATCGCAGAGTTCAGAGAATTATAAACGAAGATTTCTACGTGGACGATTTGATCACCGGGTCTAATGATAAACAAGAATTATTACATCTTTGTAGTGAAACCGCGAGGATATTAAAGTCGGGATGTTTTCCATTGCGAAAGTGGATTTTCAACTTTAGTGGGTCGCAATTAAGTTCAAATTCGAACAACTCCGTTAACTCTGAGTTGAATCTCGATGATAATTGCAGTTCTAAAACGTTAGGCTTGGGATGGAATAACACGCACGATTGCTTTTACTTTAATTCGCAATACAACTTTATAAAAAACAATAAGGTGACTAAGCGCACTATTTTATCACACGTGTCACAAATTTATGACGTTCTTGGAATACTTAGTCCAGCTATAATGTTAATAAAGGTTTTATTGCAGCGTTTATGGTTGTTAAAGCTTGACTGGGACGAAGAAGTTCCATATGACGTCAAGCGCTCTTGGAACCGATTTGTTACCTCATTATCAACGTATTTAGGTTCTATTCGCGTACCGCGTCATGTGATGGGCAGTACTTATACGCGCACAGAACTGCATATATTTACAGACGCGTCTCAGAACGCATATGGTGCTTGTATTTACGTACGCACGATAAATGATAATGATTTAGCAGTGACAACGCGCTTATTATGTTCCAAAGGGAAAGTATCTCCCTTAAAGCCTTTAAGCATACCACGCTTGGAACTATGCGGAGCGTTATTGGGTGCACGGTTGTACAGTAAAGTTGTAAGTAGCTTACACTGTCATTTTGACAATATAGTATTCTGGACGGATTCTACAATTGTTTTAGGTTGGTTACGCATGCCTCCTAATTTATTAAAATCTTTTGTACAGAACCGCGTCACTGAAATACACGATTTAACCAAAGATCTTCCGTGGAGACATGTCAGCGGAAAAGACAATCCAGCTGACCTGGTGTCACGTGGTGTCCTCTTGGAGGACCTTACAACTTCGGAGATTTGGTTTAATGGACCAAATTTCTTAAAAAATATTCATATCGCTTGCGATGACGCATCGCCTAGTAGTTTTGATACTTATGCTAATTTACCCGAATTAAAAACAAATAGTAATTTTTCATTTACCGCAAATGAAAACAATCTGCTGTTTTCTTTTCAACGATTTTCTCAGTTCTCGCGCCTGGTACATGCGGCTGCATATGTTTTGCGATTTGTAAATAACATTCGTAATAAAATCGTCAGGTCCACAGGCAATATCGACGTAGATGAACTGGAAAATTCATTAAAATTGTTAACCAGACTGTCTCAACTGGAGTCATTTCCAGATGAGTACAAGTCGTTCTGCAACAAGCAAGCGTTGAATTCTAAACATCGTTTAAGTAGACTAAGTTTATTTCTTGACGATGATAACATTTTGCGAGTGGGCGGACGTATTCAAAATTCACACTTTTCATTTAATAAAAAACATCCAATCTTAATTTCGGCTAAACACTATTTTACACAATTGCTTTTTCAAAATGAACACAAGAAGCTACTGCATGCCTCGCCACAAACACTACTATTTAATTTACGCGATAGGTGGTGGCCAATAGGCGGCCGAAATCTTGCGCGTAAGGTTGTAAACGACTGCGTTGTTTGCAAGCGATTGAGAGGGAAAACACTCACTCCTCTGATGGGAAGTCTTCCCACTGAGAGAATTACTCCTGCCTATCCGTTCGTCAATTGCGGAGTAGACTATTCTGGGCCACATTTCATATTGAACCGAAAGGGTAGGGGCGCACGAATGGTTAAGGCTTATGTATGTCTGTTCGTGTGTTTCGTTACTCGAGCAGTACATTTAGAGCTCGTGAGCGATCTCACTACCGATGCATACTTACTGGCTCTGAAACGATTTATTTCGCGTCGCGGCAAACCCGCTGAAATCTTTTCGGACAATGGGAGGAACTTTGTGGGACTCATGAACGAATTCGCCAATTTTTTATCTACTTGTGGTTCAGATATTATTGAATTTGCAAAGAGTCAGCAAATAAGGTTTCGCTTCATTGTTCCATACGCTCCTCATTTGGTGGTTTGTGGGAGGCTGGGGTAAAATCCTGTAAATATCATCTCCGACGTGTAGTAGGGAACGCCCATCTCACGTTCGAAGAATTTAGTACTGTCCTAGCCCAAATAGAAGCCATCCTAAATTCTCGCCCTCTTACTCCTATGTCTTCCGATCCGCACGACTATCTCCCCCTCACTCCCGCACACTTCCTGGTTGGTCGTACTTTGACAGCGCCCGCATGCGACGACCTGCGACCAGTAGCAGCGCATCGGCTCAACCGTTACCAGAGAATCGAGCAAATTCGCCAGCACTTTTGGGAACGATGGGCGAAGGAATACATCTCTGAACTACAAATACGCTGCAAGTGGAAGGTCAACACGCAACCTCTGAAGCCCGACACACTAGTTTTGATCAAGGATGACAATCTCCCTCCATTGAGATGGCACATGGGACGCGTGGTCAACACTATTCCTGGCAAGGACGGAGTTTCGAGGGTTGCTGACATCCAAACGGCATCTGGGATCGTGAGGCGCGCTTACACGAAGATCTGCCCTTTGACATTTGAAGATGAAGAACGCGAAGAAAGATGTTGAAAGTCATATCTTTCAAGGCTGGGGGCATGTTCGCGCTTTAGCGCCCTCTAGCGTGATCTAGCAAAACTATCATAATGATCTACGCCAGTTGTCACCGCGGTCTGCGTTATTTTGATTGGTCCCTTTTTCCCCCTTCCCTAAAATATTGTAATTTAATTTCTAGACACAATATACGTTTTAACGAAGCCAAACAGACATTTTTATTTTCACTATTTTAATAACAAATTTCATATAAAAGTCGCATACGCGTAAAATTCGCTAAGCCCAAGCGGCTACATTTTGGTTTATCCTATATTATCTATCCTGTATTAAATTTATATTATCCTTAATGCTTCAATTCTTCATAAAAAAAATGCTAAATTATTTGTGGATAAGGCGGAAAAATGATACACAAACTCAATAAGGTAATTTCTATATAAAAATTACAAAAGACCGCAATACACTATAGAAATATAACTAAACAACTAATTCGGAAAATTCAAGACAAGTACTAATGTCGAATCGAACACAATTTCTACAAAAATGAGTGCAACCTAATAACCTGAATTAAGGTGCAATAGATATTGTACTTACAACAAATTATTGTAGCTTTTCGGAGAACGATTTAAATTGGAAGGTTTTTCTTAAATATTGTGTAAAATATGAACAAAGAAATAAAAGTAGCCGATTAAAATTAATAAGCTTTCGGAGTTAATTAATAAGCTTAAAAAATAAAGTTTTTTTAATAAAACTTTTTAAAATATAGTCTATTTTTCTCAGTATTTAATTTTTATTTTGAGTCCTTTTTAAATTTTAATTTAGGCGACGATAATAACTCTTTTCTGCTAAGTCCTCGCCTTAAGAGTAGGTAAATTTAATTCATCGTCAGTCACAACTGCTAAGTTATATATTTTGTGAGTTATAATACATTGAACGTGTCTAGAAGTTGTGGCTTGTGCAAGTGTATATGTTCAAGTTTTGATGCTGAACGAAAGTTACTCTTGAACTTCAGATCTTTTAATGAGTGTCGAATAGAGACGACTCCGAAGGAATTTTTGAGTATGGAGCGACATTTAACAAAGATACTGAACAAGCTCGTTATTATTCACATTTAAAGTTTAGGCTTCTATTAATAAATGATTTTACTGGTAGATGTACTATAGCCCTTATAAAAATGGTAGCATGAAAACGAGGCATAATCGGCAAAATGTTTTGTTTTACTCTTTTCGTACAGTAGCCACGAGTGAATTACCAAACAATTTTTTGTCACACAGTACGACGTGCCCAGGCTTCATCCGGATGCAATTTGGGATGATAGTATATGTATACAATACAAAACATGTCCGATTTTCAATTACGGTTCCGGAATTACCTCCATATATAAACAATGCATATGACTTTTCATAAAAAAATGAAAAGAGATATTCACGTAGATAAACCTTTGCGAGGGGACGATGTTTAGATTTCATTCTGTATAAAGTGAGTTTACGAGATGTTTGATCGAAGGCATAGAATTGAAAAGCCTGCCGTCGAGAGTCGACTCATTTTGGCTGGAGTAACGCCACCTTTTTAAAGGGTAAATGAAGAAACCCAAGTAAGTTAAAGTGATATTGATCAAAAATATAAACTAATGACATTTTTATAAACATGCCAAGATTAGGTACCTATCTATTTTCACTGTAAACTGGCTGGCTGTATTCACAATTGATTTATGAGATAGTACACCTCGGTCGTGTGTGATACTTCAGACGGATTAAGTTAATTTGGTAATCGGATTAAGAGACAAAATTATAATTTTCTGAAGCAAATATGCCTAGTCGTGTTTTAAGTTGTTGTAAAAATATATTATTATTATTATTTTTTATGTTAAGATCGACAGACAGGCTGACACTTGATTGTAGGTGGCTACCGTCGCCTATAGCACAAGCAACGCCATAGCTGCTGCAAGTGCGCTGCCGACTACAGTAGGATTGGATAAGGGATTAGGAGGGGATAAGGAAATGGGCTCTGGCATCCCTTACTCACTTATCGAAACACAACAGCACGTATATGCTGTTATTTCACAGTGGTATTCTGTAAGGTGGTGGTTAATGCCGCCAGGCAGGCTGCCCAAATGACTGCGGAACGCAGTGTGCCCCACTACTACTTTTCAAATCCAGACCAAAGTCAATTTTGAAAATTACATTAAAATTTCCAAACTTGACCCCGCCGGGAATCGGCCCGGGGCCCCTGAGACGTTAGGCAGGCACCCTTGCCACTCATCAAACTTAAAAATAAGTGATTATTGTTAAAATAGAAAACCCGTAGAATCATGGCATAACATTTTACATGTAAATTACAGAAATGTTTTTAACATAGTTAAAGCCAGATATTAATTTCTAAAGAAAATTGAAAGTTTTGCTTCATAGACAAAGTTACATTGTTTTGATTGAACGACGCAGCCGTGTATCAATCAGGCTGGCCCGGCTATGCCCCTTTAAATAAGTCTATTGCTGAGGATAACAAGTTCATTTTTATTTGTACCAATTTGGTACAGAGATTTAAAGCATTTTCAGTGGCCGAACCGCTTAAAATATGCGTAAATATTATAAATATTTTTCAAATAGAATGTATGGTGTGTAAAATCGCGTTACGCTAATCACTTGAGTCATAGTGTAATATTGGCGTCGGCGGTCATTTCGCCGACCGCGCGGTACCCCGCTCCTTTACTTTCCTGCTCTAATTGAATCCGAGTCACTGCCTCCATAAAATTTATCACCGCATTTAGCAGCTTTTTTATCTTTTATCCCCCTTGTACATTGTTCTTAAGCCTAATAAAAGGTGAACAATAAAATGTTAAGATACATTTAGTACTAATAGAACATAATTGGAAAATACAATTGGGTGGAGTGAAAAATAGACACGCTAGGAAAGATTACCTACTTATAAATTTCAATATGTTTCAATAAATGCACCAATCATAATAAACTTAAACATAATGTATCAAAAATCATTTTAAAATTATTGCATTTACATTAAAAAAGAAGACATAAAAAGAAAAATAAGTGATTATTGTTTATATACCACTTATTAATGAAGTAAGAGCTCAAACTTAGTCGTTCGCTAGTTTAGAATATTAAACTACATAAGTTAATAAAATAGACATTACATGGATTTCTAAGCTGCCTCCTAGCATAAAAAAATACCGTAAGTCTTTGTAATTTAATAGTTTATTTAAAGAATCTTCGTGTTTACTTAGTATTAGAGGGCCAATTAATATTCCATTCACTTTCGAGTACTTTTTATGAATGTTTGAAGAAGCTCTTAAGAACTAAAGTGTGTTTTAAGATTGAAGTCTACGTTTTACAATTTTTTATTTTATTTAAGATGTTTTATAATACAATTAATTTTGTTTTCTTACAAAGAATCTTCGCAAAATTATATTTCCCTAAATTATTCCGTGTTTCAATTATATGAATGATGTAAGCTAATATATATATATACACACACACACATATATATATATAGCATAGAAAGAGAAAATAATTTTTTAATACAGTTGCTCAAAAAGTGGCGTATTGCAGGGACGTATTGCGTTCGGGAAGTGGGCTATTACACACTCGTGCTTTTTTTTTACCTTTCCCGCACTCGTGCGTTCTCTTTCCCAACTGTCAAAATAATGTCTATTAAAAAGAAAAACCAACCATGAAGTTTTTACTAAAAAGTTTTTATGATTCATGCAAATACGTATATTTCTAAAAAGAAGCTACGAATTTGTTTCAATATCAGATTTAATGATTTGATTTAATGAGTTAGGTTAGGTTTCATTTCATTTCATCTCATTAAATTTCATTTTCATTTCAAATCAATAAAAAAATTCTACTGAAGACTTGGCTGTATGGGCACATAGTTTCCTTTGCCTACCGGAATGCGTGAAGAAAAAAAATGTCTCTGCTTATATTGTACGGTTGGCGCCATTTTCCAGAAATTCTCTTTGCGCGTTTAGTTGTTTGTTTTATTAAATCGCTTCATTTTTTCGCAACTGTATTAAAAATAGTCGTTCAGTACACGTGCGGAACCGTCATTGCAACTTGTTCCGACTGTCAACCCTCGCCTTCGGCTCGGGTAGACATTTGTCGGAACTCTTTGCAATGACAGCCTTTCCGCACTTGTAATGAAATATACTATTTTAATACAGTTGCTCAAAAAGTGGCGTATTGCAGGGACGTATAGCGTTCGGAAAGTGGGCTATTACACACTCGTGCTTTTTTTTTACCTTTCCCGCACTCGTGCGTTCTCTTTCCCAACTGTCAAAATAATGTCTATTAAAAAGAAAAACCAACCATGAAGTTTTTACTAAAAAGTTTTTATGATTCATGCAAATACGTATATTTCTAAAAAGAAGCTACGAATTTGTTTCAATATCAGATTTAATGATTTGATTTAATGAGTTAGGTTAGGTTTCATTTCATTTCATCTCATTAAATTTCATTTTCATTTCAAATCAATAAAAAAATTCTACTGAAGACTTGGCTGTATGGGCACATAGTTTCCTTTGCCTACCGGAATGCGTGAAGAAAAAAAATGTCTCTGCTTATATTGTACGGTTGGCGCCATTTTCCAGAAATTCTCTTTGCGAGTTTAGTTGTTTGTTTTATTAAATCGCTTCATTTTTTCGCAACTGTATTAAAAATAGTCGTTCAGTACACGTGCGGAACCGTCATTGCAACTTGTTCCGACTGTCAACCCTCGCCTTCGGCTCGGGTAGACATTTGTCGGAACTCTTTGCAATGACAGCCTTTCCGCACTTGTAATGAAATATACTATTTTAATACAGTTGCTCAAAAAGTGGCGTATTGCAGGGACGTATAGCGTTCGGAAAGTGGGCTATTACACACTCGTGCTTTTTTTTTACCTTTCCCGCACTCGTGCGTTCTCTTTCCCAACTGTCAAAATAATATCTATTAAAAAGAAAAACCAACCATGAAGTTTTTACTAAAAAGTTTTTATGATTCATGCAAATACGTATATTTCTAAAAAGAAGCTACGAATTTGTTTCAATATCAGATTTAATGATTTGATTTAATGAGTTAGGTTAGGTTTCATTTCATTTCATCTCATTAAATTTCATTTTCATTTCAAATCAACAAAAAAATTCTACTGAAGACTTGGCTGTATGGGCACATAGTTTCCTTTGCCTACCGGAATGCGTGAAGAAAAAAAATGTCTCTGCTTATATTGTACGGTTGGCGCCATTTTCCAGAAATTCTCTTTGCGAGTTTAGTTGTTTGTTTTATTAAATCGCTTCATTTTTTCGCAACTGTATTAAAAATAGTCGTTCAGTACACGTGCGGAACCGTCATTGCAACTTGTTCCGACTGTCAACCCTCGCCTTCGGCTCGGGTAGACATTTGTCGGAACTCTTTGCAATGACAGCCTTTCCGCACTTGTAATGAAATATACTATTTTAATACAGTTGCTCAAAAAGTGGCGTATTGCAGGGACGTATAGCGTTCGGGAAGTGGGCTATTACACACTCGTGCTTTTTTTTTACCTTTCCCGCACTCGTGCGTTCTCTTTCCCAACTGTCAAAATAATGTCTATTAAAAAGAAAAACCAACCATGAAGTTTTTACTAAAAAGTTTTTATGATTCATGCAAATACGTATATTTCTAAAAAGAAGCTACGAATTTGTTTCAATATCAGATTTAATGATTTGATTTAATGAGTTAGGTTAGGTTTCATTTCATTTCATCTCATTAAATTTCATTTTCATTTCAAATCAATAAAAAAATTCTACTGAAGACTTGGCTGTATGGGCATAGTTTCCTTTGCCTACCAGAATGGTTGAAGAAAAAAAATCTCTGCTTATATTCTACGGTTGGCGCCATTTTCCAGAAATTTTCTTTGCGAGTTTAGTTGTTTGTTTTATTAAATTGCTTCATTTTTTCGCAACTGTATTAAAAATAGTCGTTCAGTACACGTGCGGAACCGTCATTGCAACTTGTTCCGACTGTCAACCCTCGCCTTCGGCTGCGCCTCGGCTCGGGTAAACATTTGTCGGAACTCTTTGCAATGACAGCCTTTCCGCACTTGTAATGAAATATACTATTTAATGTCAGGAAAAAAATTATGACAAGAAACAAATTTAACCTTATTTATATTTAGTACACCATTATGTTCCTTAGTTACATATTTTTAGGAGTCCTCCGAACGTTTCAATGGTCGATTAATATAATTATAATCTCATAGTCTAGGTCACAAGTTCAAAGCTCCTAAAAATATTTGCGATAGCTTATTGGATTATATTATAATATCATTGGACATACATATAATATAATTTAATACAATTACAATGTAATGTACTGTACACGTTTTGTATAGAATTTCCACGTATAATTATAAAAGTTTCCTGTACATTATTACGTTTCGAGGAGTAAGGCGTAGTTGGAAGTTAGTTATGTGGGTTACTTTTATGAATGTCTACATAGCTTCTTATTGAAAGTGTATCCAACCATTATTATTAATGCAACGAACGATTTTTCTGTTCTTTACAATTTCACTATTGACGACTAATTAGTTTTGATTTTATATTTGACTGAACATTTCTGATAGGTTAGATCTTTTAAAAAGCGAAAAATAAAGAATGGAAAAATAAGAAATACGTGGTTTTTTAAAGTTAAGGTGAGCTTGATGATGTGTGGCTACTGCCGCCTTGTAAAGTGGATACTAGTAACGCCAGAAAGGATGCATGTGCATTGCGCACTGTCGACCCCGACAGGATATATAGGAAGTACGAGGATCGAGAAATGGGCTCTGGTTTGTCGCGGACAGAAAACATTATTTTCTGAGTGGTCTTTTGTAATAGGATGGTTGCTACCATCAAACGGGCTGACCAAATGATGTGTGCCACTACTTGGCAAACCCAGACCAAAGTCTATTGTAAACTTCATTTCCAAAGTTAGTCCTGCCGGGAAATCGAATCCGGGACCCCTGAGTTAGAGCGCTAAAACAATCACCTCAACCATTCATCTAATGCTCGAAGTAAGATAATAAAATAATTTATATAAATAAGGCGATATAAAAAGAAAGTTAGTTTCGCAATTAAAATATTACTTACCTATAGGAACAGCTAAATAGTCATGGTTGTTAATTTATAGATAAAGGTACTTAATACAATTAGATAATCCTACTTCCTACTAATATTATAAATTCAAAAGCTTGTAAGAATGGATGGATGTAAGGATGGATGTTTGTTACTCTTTCAAGTAAAAACTATTGAACGTATTTAGATGAAATTTGGCACACAGATAGTTTATTACCTGAATTACCATATACGATTCTTTTTACTCTCGAAAAATGTCAGGTTCTGGGGGATCGTCTAAAGAATGATTCATATTACACATTTCCGCCACCGGGCCGTGCCGTGGCACTGACACGGCTCGGTGAAGTATGAATTGGTTCATACAAAAGCATACTATGAATATCTTGACCAGGCCTCGACCGGGGCACGATCCGGTATAATGTAAATCCGCCTTTATAATATAAAAAAATTCGACGTCACCGTCGCAGTGGCAGCGCCACCGTCGTCACAGCGATAAACACTCAGGCGTTATTTACGAGTATATACCTACATATTTTCCATTTTTCATCGCAGAAGAAGTCGCAGGCACAAGCTAATATTTCATAAATTCTCTACTTCAATGAGCTTTGAGAGGTACCTACACAAGCATAAAATGTGTATAAACCGGAACTTAGTATTCCTAATTTAGAAGCTGGTTAAATTTAACATTCTGAAGAAGTGAACATTTTGAGAAAGAAAATGTCGGCTGACTACTTAAATGCGTCATTTAAGGCATAATTCTATTTCTTATTAATTATTATTGGGTGTTCCATTTAATTCTCGAAATGAGCTTCAACAAGTAGCAGTAGGCTTCAACTGAATTAAATATTTATTGCTTTAAAACAAAAGTAAATACAAAAATTGAGTTGACAAGATGTACATACTTGATGGTGGGCTCGGGTGATCCGCCCGAGCTGGAGCAGCCGAGTTTAATTTCCCGTCCCTCCTGCGCGTGCGCATGGGGGCCGGGCGAGAGCTGGGGGGCGCGAGGTTGCGTGAGCACGACCACAACGTGACCCTGCGAATGCACCGTACGCCCCGACCCGCCAGCCTTCACCCGACATTCGAACCGGCCATTGTCACGCTCGTACGTAACATTAGAGACCATCAGATCGTAACGGCCTTCGGTCGGTGCATACGCTATCCTGGAACAAATACATTTCACATTTCAAACTCTGATTTACATTTCTAAAGTTTCAGTTTGCCTAATAAAATAGAATTATTATAAGTACTAATAAATAATATTATAAAGAGGTTGTTTTTTTAATTTTAAAATTGTTTTTTTAATTTTGTATTTAGTTCATTTGTGGTCGTGCATAGTCACCTTGTGCACTTGTTATGCCTTCTGTTCATCTGTTGTGTTTTCTGTTTATCCCAAAGGTTGACTGGTAGAGAATGTTCAGCATTAAGTCTGCCTTTTTTACCAGAATGTACACAAAGTTTTTAATTAATAAATGAATAATAAGTAAACTTCGAAACTACTCATCCGACTTGAAAAAAAATCTTTCATCAATTAAAAAACAGAATTTCAGGATGAACATAGGCAATTTATCTTTCGTTTTACCTATTTACATCTATTTCATTGTCGCACACAATGTATTTTCATATTTTTGGAGTTTTATCATACCCCGCTATGGAAATTTTATGAAGTAATAAAATTAATACAAGCGTTAACCAAAAAGCGTTACGCTATCTTTCACTTTGACATTTGTGCGACAGCTGTACGAATGTGTAAAACCCAATGTGTGCCAATCTCTTACTAAGATTTTTGAAAGTGTCTCACGTAAGAAAATAATTTGTGTGTGCGAAATGACTACTAAATATAATTATGTAA